>CADCXA010000027.1:0-1297842 GCA_902806565.1 Hypoxylon rubiginosum | reverse complement strand
GTGATAGACTGGAGGGGTAGGCCCTGAGAAAAGAGGCCACTGCCACCATCCCTCAGGCTATTCTGCTCCTCAGCACGGGCCTGTGCTTGTGCGGTTGGGGACAGTGCGATATTCGTGAAGGCTACTACTCGTCCTGGCGTTGTCGGTTTCAACGGGGAGCGGAAGCACGACTTAGACGGGGATAACGTCTTATCCCACCGAGATGGCTTCTCTCGCGGCGGTAGGCGCTCATAATCTGTCCCGTCCGTCATGAGCGATGATTCCTGCTGGTCATCGCTTGGTAGTTGGAGAAGATCAGTCTCTGCGTCGCTTCTAGTTGCAGACGGACCGCGTCTGAACAGATAGCCACTAGCTTGACCTGGGCGCGGCGTGAAGTTTTGCTTCTGCTCAATGGGCGGATACGTCTGCCGCTCGGGAGTTGACGGTGGAGGTGACTGAGGTGACTGAGGTGAATTAGGCTCGGGGGAATCAGGTTCGGGCGACTCCGATGGTGTAGGAGAAGCCGATAGATCAGGCGACGGTGACGGTGACGGTGACGGTGACGGTGCAGGAGATGGCGAAGCCGACTCGTAGGTATCCGGTACGGTGTTATTCGATGCCAATGCGGGCGCCGGGGAGAACAGATCAGTTCGCCGTTCCGGACTTGGTTGGAATTCCTTCTGTGGGATCGATGGGAATAGCCCCGTAGACCAGAGAGATCGCTGCGGTTCCCTAGGCTGTGCCATCTCCGGCTCTTTCGAAGTTGGCTTTTGGAACACAGGTTGGGCAATCTTTCTAGTCTTATCGGATGCGTCTGCTTGCTCAGCTTCAGGAAGCTTCTTAGGCAAAGAGGCAGGTGATGAGAAGAAGGACATGAGATTGAATCCGCTGAGAAGTCGGGATTTGACGGATGCAGGCTTTTCTTGCGTTGCAGGCGCATTCTGTGTTCGTTGAGCTAGCATGGAATAATCAGACACGTCTGCCGGCTTCTCTTGGCTTATTGGTGTAGCCTCGTCCTGTTCAAGTAGCATAGAGTACTCGGATGCATCTATAGGCTCTATTGGTTGTTCCCGAATTTCCGGCTCAGGTTCCGAAGCTTGGTGCTCGGGTTGAGCTGGCGAGGGCTCATTAACAACTGCAGACTCAGGTCTTTTTCCCTGTGCCTTGGACTGAACTTCCTGGCGTGGTCGTCGCTGACGTGCTATCGGGCGTGCTATCGAAGCCGCCTCTGCCTCCTCTGCCTCACTCTGTAGGCTCTCCTCAATCGCTATTTGAGAAGGACTCGCAATCTCCTCCCGGTAGATGAGCCGCCTGCTAGTTCTCCTCCACGGGCTGGGTATCTTGGTTCGTCGAGGAGGGGGTTCGTCCCGCTGCGGTGCAGTTCGTGCTCGCTCCGGCCTCTTGGGGGTTAATCTTGAAGCTTCCATGTCCCACAGATCAGCATCATCGACTTGTTCCTCCGGTAATTCGCCAAAATCTTCGTTGAATTGTTCCTGCTCGTCTTCCATTTTGTGGTCTACAGCCTCGTCGTTCGTGGCCATTACTTGGCTCATATTTGAGCCACGGGTAGCAAATACAGTCGAGGTTCGAGAACGCATCGTTTCTAGGCCATCCTGTTGGTTCCCGTCTTGCTGATCATCGGCATCCGCAACCCAACTCATGGCATTATCACTTGGCAGCATTGCTCTAGTCGAACTGGTCACTGATGGGATATACACTGGGGGTCGTGGCTGCGATACTCGGCTATCCGCATCATATGCAGACCGTCTCAAGGCTTCGGCCTCTGAATAATCAGACACATCAGGGCCGAACGGGTCTGACATTCCGCCAATGTCGCCAATGACATCTCCCTGTGCCGGTGGTTGGTTGTGGGAAAAGCTGGACCTCGTGCTTTGAGCAAGTGCAGGTCTCGAGTTGAGCCAATATGGGGCGTTAGATTGGGTGCGTATGCTATGGTTGGCTCGAGTTGGTGAGTCATTAGAACGATCCGACGTAACTGGCTGCGGGTGATCATTGCCCATAGATCCTCTAAATGGGCTCCCAAGACTGCTTTCGCGACCCTCGGGTGATGATCTATCTGACATCACATTCTGCAGAGTCCGTCCGACTCGTACAATCGGTGAAAGGGAAGGTCTGCTAATAAAAGGAGGTTCTAATGACTTAGGCGGTTCCGCATGTTCTTGAGTAGAATGTGGCAACCGAGGAGATGAGCGCTGTAGAGCGGGTGTATTGCTGATCTCTTGATCTAGCTGTGACGGACCAAAATCCATTGCGCGTGGTCGATTCATAATAGGGGGCGAGGACTGGATGTCCGAATTGGGGTGAGAACCGGCGATAGTCTGAGCTCTCGAAGATGGGTCTAGTTCGTCTTCTGGCGCTCGCTTCGATCCAGCATTAGAAGACGATGTATCATCCGGAGTTGGTAGTCTACTCGATCCAAAATCGGGCCCTGTGTTTCTGTTGACCGGGCTGACTTGAGCTGGTGCCTGCGTGTAAGATTCCTCCGTAGGTCCTACCGTACGAGTTCGCGGCCTAGGGGTAGCCGCTTCGAGGATTGCTTCGGGGATCTCAGAAAAGGAGTCGTCATACACGTTGGAGTCATCGTGCTGATTTGTCGAGGCCGTTTTCATAGGCAATCGTCCGGGGGTTGCTGCATGCAGGATACTCTCGGGGATGCTTGAGAAAGAATCGTCTACATGGGGTGTTTTGCCAGAAAATACTTGTCGGCTCAGTGGAACCTCCTTCTGTCTTCTCGGGCTTCTTAATCGTCCCAGTAGGCTGTTATCACCAATCTCTGCTAATGAACCACCCGGCGCATCATGCTGGTCATCCCCGTCCGCTTCAGTTTGTGTACTCCTTCGCAGTGATTCTAAAGTTTGGTTGATGATATGACTCGTTTCTTCGCCCATCTCAGGAGGGTCGGAAGGAAAGGCGCTTCTGTTTGCCTGGAACGAGGGAAGTGATTCTACGGCTATCATACTGAAATCGGATGCGTGTGCGAGTGTATCTTGACCGCTACGAGGCATCGCCCCTATATCAGTAAAGTCCGACTCTGCGTCGCTCTGAGGTTCCATCATTTCTGGGTAGTCTTCGTCCATAGCCACATCTTCCTCGTCTGATTCTTGCCGATGTGATAACGTTCGTGATCCTGAATCTTGTTGTATACCCCCAGCCGCGCGCGATATATCCTCAGGTACTGGTGTCCCATCACTTTCTCGTGCTATTTCGTCGATGAGGTTCTGCGTATCGTCATACGCCTCCTCATGCCGACCTCCTTCACCCCCAAATACGTCTGAGTCTTGGTCCGGCACCGGCGGTAGCAAGTCTTCTGGATGTTCTTGAACCGGCTGAATAGTATCGTCATTCGCCACATCACCACCAGCAGACTGATTGCCGCCATCTGCAAGTATAGCAAAGTCGTCCGGCATAAGCGCCTTTCGTGGGCGCCCTCGTTTTCTCTTAGCGCCATTGTTGGAGAGCTGTGACGATGGTACTGCCTGTGCCTTGGAGGCATTTTTGGGCGTTTTTCGAGGCCGAGCTTTCGGTTTCGACAGAGACGAGCCTACATTTGCCTGTACTGGCGTATCGTTGAACACACTAGCATCTGACTCTGGGCCACTTTTTCGGCGCGTCTGTCGGGTTGTATTCTGCAAGGGCGTGCCGGCCCTCTTCTTCCCCCTCGGCATAGGAGTGCCATTACTAGTCCGGCGCGGTCGGCCACGTCGTCGGGGAGTAGACTCATTCTCTATCTCGTCGTTAAGCGGTATAGTAGTTGTGGTGGTTTCTACGCGGCGATCGCTTCGGGTCGGGGATGAGGATGGAAATAGCCGACGATTTATGCCCCGCTTCATGGCCTCCTCGGCTTCGACGGTGACGAGGATCTTTTGCGGTGAGAGTTCATTGCCGACGTCGAGTTCGAAGATGCGCTTCCTGGGCGAATGCCTCAAAGGGGACGTCGTCCTCGTCAGCTGGCTCCTCGGAATGGATATGGCGGAGAGATCGTGGTTCGTAAGGGTATGATTTGTTGTACGTCGCGCGTACGACAGCGCCGAGCTAGGAGGATCGTCTCCAAGCGGATCGGGAGAGGAAGACAAGCTATCCATGAAAGCAATTGGCGATAATCGCCACTAGCCAGTCAATGAATAATCAAAACAGAATTAAGTTACAAATAAAGTAAGCATATAGGCGGCGCATTGGAATTTGGTGTTGCTGCTGCATGCACTGGATTGTGAAAATGTGGCATGTGGTATGTGGTGTGTGGTATGTGGTAGGTGGTAGGTGGCATGCATGGGTTACGCGCTGAAAAAAAGGGTACCTGACCCTACCGAAGTCCCTAAAGAAGCAGTTTGTTTACTTGAAATCAGTGCCTGTTAGCGCGATCTGATAGGCTCCCAAAAACAGGGCTGGCAAGGGCTGCAAGGCTGGCAGAAGTGGCGGTAGTGGGGCTATAAAAAAGACACGGTCTAATGGCACCACGCGTCTACCAATTAACAAAGTGCCAGCACAACCCCGGTATTTCCCCGGAAAATCGCTGCTATTAGTTAGGTAAGCAGGATTTCTAATCCATCCGCCTGTGAACCCCTACGACTTTATACGTCATCATCTGCAATATACATACAGAACTCTTACAGGAATGATGCAACCTGAAAACTGCAAGCCTACCTAATGCAGCCATTCAACGCCAAGTTCCTATTTTGGACCAGAGAAGCATCTCGTCTTTCGGTAATAGGTTTCCCTATATCGACCCTGTCTTACGACGGACTAGGCATAGCGTATTTGCCGCTTTTACTCAGGCCTTGACTTGAATATTGCATTCGTCCTGATGGCCTTAGATACTTGAAGGTCGTCGCAATGGGGCATCCGAGGAGTGCGGGCCTCGAGATCCTCGATTGCTTCGTCGTCTACGAATTCGAGTGCGGCTTATGCCCCCATGATACGGTACCACGTATCGTAGATGGGTTAGAGGTAGTGGACGACTTCCTAGGAAGTCATAGATTAGTAATCGAGCTTTCGCGAGCGGCGTACGGAGACACCCTAGGCTCCCGGAGCCGTACCTCGACGCAATATTTAGGTAGGATGTTTTTCTAGATGCCTAGGTGAAGTTTAGAACGTAGAGCTGAAATCTATAACACTGCCCCGAAAGTCCTTGACATCTCAGGTTTGCTTCTGAGAAGCCTCGCTGGCAATTGGTTTGCATTAATCAAGTCCGGAGAATAGCTGCAAATCTTTATTATAATATACCCGACCGAGTACCGGCCTTCCTTAGAGAGCGATCGATAGGTCACGGTAAAAGATTTCTGGCATAATAGCCTTATTACTTCGGCAATTTTCCACAATCGATTATTTTGCCAGTAGAAAGCACCCGAGTCCCGTCGTTTAACAGTCTCTGCGGTGGCCGTTCCCAGTTTAACACCTTGCCTCCCCTAGCTAATACAGCTTGCCGCATCTCGTACCATTCCTCCGTAGTAACAGAAGATGGCTGTCCATCTATAGTCATTAAAGAAACAGTCTTCTGCGGTGGCCTGGGCCTGGAAAGCCAGTTAATAGCCTCCGGACTATCGCCCGTCAGGTATGTTGCCCTTCGCTCCTGCCATTCTTGCAAGATCCACCGATACGCCTCGACTAGATGATCTAGCTATACTCCTTGATGCTTCACCCATTTTAGTTAGAGGTCGTTAATGTTCTGCTCTTCGTGGGGTTTCCTGCGGAGACTATCATCTCGTGTGATGACCTCGTAGGTGGTAAATATGACCCCTTTAATATCGTTCCGGTCCTCGCAATAACTCTCGCCTTCGTCATGCGAAGTATTATTGATTCGGGCGGCAAAATTAAAGTCAAAAAGCATGATAGAGTCTATCGACTCGTCGACCAGAAGGTTCCGTGGGGCAATGTCTTGGTGTGCGATACCGTACCGGAGATTTAGATCGTCTACAACCTGTATAAGCTGTCGAAGCCACCTGAGTTTAAAGACACGCGACTTGTTTTCTTCTAGGCTGCCGCCAGGTACGTAGTCGTTAGTGAATCCGATCACGCGACCCTCGAGCTCGTCAACGACGACCCGGTCGAAAGGGACGATGTTTGAATGACGAGGTAAACGCATCCATAAGTTCATTTCCTTCCAAGACATTTGCGTATATTGCCACAAGAAGTAATATTTAAACACGACCTACTCAAGGGTTAGCCTACAGTGTAAGATTGATGATCTGGGTTCACCTTTTTAGCAGGTCCTTTCGACCATGCGGGATATGCGACAAGGTCAGCATCAGGGCCAAGCCTGTCGAGTTCCTCAAGTTCGTCCCGCTGTATGGTCTGAACCCCTTCGGGAAGAACAAGTTCATGAAGAAATGGGTAGTGTACGCATTGCGTTTGGTCCTTCTTTGTGTCGGTATACGTCGAGATAATCTCACCACTGTGCGATATATAGATCCTATATATGTGGGAGGGGAGCTGGCTGCTATGGCGGCTGAGATGTTCAGTAGCAATACTCTCGTCGTCCTGCTCCCCATCCATAGTCACCGAAATCATCCGTCTCTGGTCCCAATCGGTAACATGCCAGGTGCTTGGCCCACCAATAGGGATGTCACCACTCAGGGAAAAATACTTGGATTCGTCGTCGATCATGTTGCTATGTTTTGAAGATATTTTCCGCGCGATAGGTCGTCTGAGGTGGGAATACTCATCTCCCAATATCATGACCACCTACCTAACTTAAGCCTTGCAAGTATCAAATACAAGCCAACACGTTACACGGGTGTGAGCCAGCACAGCTTAGGTCCTAGGCTGGCACCAGTCCCTTGCGTATACCTAAGACGTATTCATCTATTATCAAGCCACGAGCCTCAAACGCATATAAAAAAAAACAGTTGCAAACTTCGAATGTTATGCCGCTATTTTGGGGTACAGGCTTCGGCTTAAAGCGGCGTGGCTCAGATGCACCTTAGTAATCTGATATAAAACCTGAAGACCCTGTTTTTCCAAGGGAGGCGATATGTTCGAATCCTCCCTAACCCACGCCCTAAAACCGACATCTGATAACCCCGACATCTGATCGGCCCAGGATCGGGTAAAGATGCAAGGATTGCTTGCTGACTTATGCCAACGTATACATAATCAATCGCAGACCCAAAACGCAACTAGAAATGGCCGAATTATCTCCTATTTGTGAAAAACAAATCGTACTTACTGATCGAGAACTCTCTTTCGCCGAAAAATGCGATGACGTGATTTAGAAGCTCCCCTCCGAGCTTCCAATGCTTTGAAATCCATCCCGAACAAAGGCAATCTGTAAATAGTAGAGCTCGTAGCTATATAAGTCAAGCTAGACATCGAAGTCGACGTCGTCTACTAATTTCGTATCTCATTCTCATTCTCATTCTCATCCTCGTCTCATCTCGTCTTGTCTTGTCTTAGAAAGATATCTCACAATACAAGTCTAATCAGCGCAGTCAAGTCGACTGAACTCCCATCTCCTGCTCAGCAGCGTTTCTATATCTAACAACGTAATCTACCTTCATATATACACCCATATCATAACCGCAATGGCCATCACAGCCGCCCCCTCCACCGTCCCCCGCGGCCCCGTAACCGCGCGCCTCAACTTCACGCTCCCGCCGCCCCCGGGCGTCACGGCCGTCAACTACGTCGACGAGCCGCCGGCCGGCGAGCCGCAGCGGAACCTCGTCGCCGACCCGCGCGAGGTCGTCGTCTCGGACGTCCGGGGCCGGGAGTCCGACTTCGACCTCGACCGCGACGCCTTCCGGATCGTCACGGCCTTGCCCGAGTCCGCCGAGAGGGACTTCGCCGACGACGCCTCCATCGCCGCCAACTACTACCCGGAAGTTGAACAGCTCCTGCTCGACAACATCCCGGGGAGCAACCGCGTCTTCATCTTCGACCACACGATCCGGCGGGCCGGCCCGGGCGCCAAGCGCACCGCCGTCCTCAACGCGCACATCGACCAGACGCCGTACTCGGCCGAGAAGCGGGTGCGGCGGCACATGGGCGACGACGCCGACGCCCTACTCAAAGGCCGCTACCGCATCGTCAACGTCTGGCGGCCCCTCAACAAGAACCCCGTCGAGGCGAGCCCGCTCGGCTTCGGGTCCTCCTCCTCCCTCGAGCAGACCGACATCATCCCCGTCGAGCACCGCTACCCCAACGGCTACGTCGGGCAGACCGCCGCCATCGCCTACAACCCCAACCAGAGGTGGTACTACCTCAGCGGCATGACGGGGAGCGAGCGCCTGCTGCTCGAGTGCTACGACAGCGAGGGTATGAAGGAGGGCTCCGGCGTGGCCGGCGGGCGCTTGCCGCACACGGCCTTCGAGGATTCCAGGACGAGACCGGATGCCGAGGGGAGAGAAAGCATCGAGGTTCGCGCTTTGGTTTTTGGCCCGTAAGGTGAAAACGAAAAAGGTCTCATGTACATTGCTAGTTCACGAATTTTTTTGGGTATAAGAAGTAGGCTTAATAATCACATCATTTGATGTTTTGATATATCGCTCTCTAAACTCGTGAAAGGCATTTCTGATATTCCCCCCTTTCCCCCTTTCCCCCTTTCCCCCCTTTAACGCCGACCTGTGCAATACCAAACCATATGTCATGATTTGGGATAGTCAAGGAATAACAAAAGAAACCCGCTCGTAAAAATCCGGGTGCCTTGTTCATGTAATATCATCCGCATTCGTTCAACCCGCGCTTTTAATCACGTCTTGCGCTTGCCACGACCACTTCCCGAGCGGCTCATCGCAGCACCTCCGAGGCTGCTCTGTCGGCTCATAGGTATCGCCGCCGCAGAATCCTTGGCGGCTACTGCTGGAGAGTCCTTAGTCGTTGCCGCGTTTTCCTTGAGCTCGTTGCCGGCCGGCTCGCCCCTTAGGTCGCTCTCCGGGACACCCAGGGACTCTGACAGAGCCTCGGTAGAAGGTAGAGGACCCTGAGTGTAAGCCACTAATCTGCCCTTGGGCAAATGCGGTACCATAGTCTCGAGTAACCGACGGCCTCCATTGCTGTGATTGAGATTAGAACCAGTGCCGTTATGAGTCTGATAATTCTTAAATATCTTCATCACGGTAATGTCGTTGTCTCGTGCGGGGTTTTCGAGAGTGTGAGGCGTGTTGGCCCCATCAGCTCTGTATGGCTTCGTGTAATTCACGTGGATAAAGGAGGGAAGCTTCGGCTCTGATGCAGCCAACTTGTCAAGGTTGTTAGGCAATATAGGCAACGCTTCTACTCCTAGCACCAGGTCATCGAAGGCATTCGGTTGCCCATGCCCTCCTCGGGTGCTTCGGGTAGTATGTGAAGGTTGTCTATCCATGTTCACAGCAGACAAATCCTCCTCCTCGTCATTGGCGTCCGCGACACTCTCGTCGGGCGAACTAATGATGTTACCATTAGCGTCGCGCCGCAGGAGATGCTTATAGGCTGCGACGGCTGCAGCATTATAGGTCATAGCCAACTCCTTGTCGGTAAATAACTTCTCAACGCTGAAAACCGGTCCAGTCTCCTTACGCAAGCCTCTGATTCTTTCGCTTGACCAAAATGGGGTCGTATTTGAGGCATCCAGGGTTCCTCTCTTGGGGACTGGCGATCCCTCGTCGTCCGCACCATTGCGCTTCCTCTTCTTGTTCTCGGAGAAGCCCGGTAGCTCCTCCATCTCCCTTCGCAGTCTAGTGTTGCGCTTCGTGTACGTACCACCAGGGCTCGCGGGATTGGTGATGCTGAATTGGTTCGGGTGCAGAAGAAGCGCAGAGCCGTCCGAGATATCCAAGGCTTCCTTTTCTTTTCCTAGTCGGTACTTCTTCGAAGTAATAGCGTTGACCAGGCGGTCTCGGAGAGTATTGGATAGGGTACCGCATTCTCGCTTGGCTAGTTCGATCTTGTACGCGCGGGTCTTGCGGTATTCCCAAAGTTTTCTCTCGTACTCGTTCTGGGGGAAGTATGTTAGTATCTATGAAATCTAATAGAAGAAATAGAGGGGAGGGGGGGAAATACCTTCTGGCAGGTCATCTCGTAGTCGCGATGCTCGACGAGATCCTCGATCTGTTGAACCCACTCGGAGAAAGTAGGACCAGCCATTTCAAGCAGACTACGCTTGGGGCTACCGTTGCTGCTGGAGGTCATGGTCTGCTGCATATCTCGGTGTTCGCGATCAATGGCGTCCAGAGGTCGCTCGGCGTAAGGGTCGACTCGGCCGACCAGGTTTACATCGATCTGGATCTTGTGAAGCTCATCCCGGTAGTGCTTGTCCTTGTCGCGGCTGAACTTGTCTTGCAATAGGGCTAGGCGGTCATTCAGGACTTGTCGTTTCTTTTCCCGTTTCGACGGGGGCGGAGGAGAGGAGCGACCAGCTTTGTTAATGGTCGCCAAAGCCGACGACTGGGCAGAGTCGACGGCGGCCATGTTGAATAGGCCGCGGGTGCGAGTACAATAGAAGTTTTATGTTGTTGAGCAGCAAAATTGCATGAGAACTTCTTCAAGCACCGAGGAAGAGGTATGGGAAGTAGACAGAAACGTATTGTATGTATTGGGGGTTGAAGACACCGAAACCGAGCTGTGAATTAGGTTGGTCGAAGTGGTGGTAAAACCGGAGTTCGAGATTGACTTTGCTTCCTGTCTGGACATGGAAAGGTTTAAAAGGTTCCAAGTCGAGTTTGATTTGAAGGAGATGAAGAGAAGTAGGCGAGCAAGAACTTGGCTACTGCCAACTGAGCCTGCTCCTGCTGTATGCTTGGTGAAAGGTGTGTGTGTAAGAGTTCGAAATGTTGGTAGGAGCCCTGGGCTGGTTAAGTCGCAAAGCCGAATTCATTTACAAGTACCTACCTAAGGTACAGTTTACAGTCGGCCCTGCACTACTGTTAACTGTTGTGTGACACTGTGCCAAGCTATTAGATTCTACGCTAGCTACATACGTAGCTAGCGCAGTACGGAAATACCTACTAAAGAATATGACTTTAGGTAATCCCCCGTTTTCTCCGAATCCCGCATACTTCCGCTTTTATCTTTACCAAATCGGCCAGTACGGAGTCAACAATAGACCATAATGTCCAAGACGACAGCGGGAAGACAGCCAAAAGCAAGAGCATATAAATCAGTTTACAGGAATAGAGGCAATCATTTGGACGGATATTTGAAGGGTATCTCTAAATGGGGTGACTAGGATAAACATTCCTGTTGATACAATGGGACAGGAGCAAACTTCGAACTTAGGTACCTTAGTAAAGCTTTCAACCGGCATCAAGAAATGTTACAATTATCTGACAGCAATCGAAACATTAGACCTGTTCCAGAAATGTTGAGATGGAAGTTCCCGAGGAGATACAATCTGTACCTACATCTCACTCACATAGATATTTGTGAAGCACCTGAAAAGCTCATAGGCAATAGGAGGTACGTCCTTATTTCGACTATTGTCAACAGATAGATGTAATTGATATATAAGTCTTATAGTGTCCTAATAAAATCCAAGGTTTAAATAACTCCCGCCATTCTCGTCTATTCGTCAATTCGGTATCCTTCAGGGATTCCTATTCAAGTCGTTTGATACGACCCCTATCTTCGACCACGCCAAATTCATCCAGTCAGTTTGTCCTACCTACTAACGTAGGATTAGAGGTAGTGGTCAAACTCATAGTACTGTGCTCAAGGACTTTAAATCCAGAGTTCCCTTCGCTTGCTACCCAACCAAGGCGGCCTCCGCGACACTAGATAGATTGGCTGAAGCCGATAGCGTGACAAAGCTGTCTTTGTTGTGCTGCTCTAGAACCGTAAAACTATTCCATTGCGCGGTAACTTGTTGAAATTTGTAATCGAGCAACTATATTGACAGTCTGCCGTTAGTCTATAACTCTGTATCGACAGACACGTTGGAGTCGGAGACTATATACTAACTTTCCAACGGTGTATGGCGAGAAATCCAGCCAGTGAGAGTACCATCAAGATCAAGCCGATCGTGCGCCGTAAATATGCGTTATGTAAGAGGCGTCTGTGGTGAAAGTGGTTCGTGCCGCCGGCGGACTTGGGGGGCAACGTGGGTGATGCGAATAACTTCAACATGATATCCAAAACACATAAACTAATATTAGGTAAGGGTGGGCTGCGAATGAGATTTTCTACAAGTGATCTGCCAGTTGGGAGATCGACATTTATGATATATACGACGGAAAAGAAGGTTGGAGAAAAGTCGAAAGGGATGGGAAGGGATACAACATATTTCCTAGAGGCGTCTCCCTGCGACGGACTAATTGGCAACTAGGTAAAGTCAAATAACGAGAAGCTTGTTAGAACAATCATTCACCATGGTGCGACAAACCGAATCGTGGAAATCTTCATTTATCATTAACTCATTCGCAAGGTTCATTAAGGGGTGCGAAATGGCCAGCCCCAGCGTCAAGAATAATTACACATAGGCACACATGGGCATTCCGAACGCCCTCGGATCCTTTTTTAGATACCCGCCTCACCATATGCCATCAACTCCACCGAACGCCACTGAACATACTATCCATCCAACTAGATAGAAAATCTAGTAATGCTGCAAGTCTCGCAAGTCTTTGGGAACTTCCCACCCGTGGATCCGAGCAGCTCGGGTGTATGCGTCGATGGCTTCGCTGATATTGTATTGGTCGGAACGAATCATGCTATTCTCCAAACGCGCCGGCGGGTTCGAGCTGCACATCGCCAGCCGGACCTGGACTATAACGCTCTCCAGGCTGTTGACCGGCGACCAGCCCGTGTTGGTGAGCAGCTCCATGCACATGGCGCCTCCTGCCGTGACGTGACCGCCGCCGCCGTTAGCGAACGGGAGGAAGCGCGGGGTGATCACCCGGACGAACGGGGGAGACATGGGGAAGCTGCTCAAGAAACGCATCTCGAAGACAATGCTGGTTATGCCCCTCGCCTTCATGTCCATCGCGAGCGGTAGACTGGGATCGAACGAGTGAAACTCGACAATCCACTGGAACATGTTGTTAAGTCTATCGAAATCGATGTACCAGCCTAACTGGTGGAGAGGTGTCGTGGATTGTAGCTTATGCAGCTTCTTGATCTCTTGGCCAAGAGCCTTTTGGGCGATGCCAGTTGCGTGCGACGGGGGTGCCAACGTCGGAAGGTTAGAGTAATCCAGCGTCCCCGGGCGGAAATCAGTTGCATCTGTCAACACTGTTTGGGCAGAATCTTCTTTAGAATCTCCACTTTGATCCTCTTCGGGTCGGAGAAAATTCAAGTCCCCCTCGTCGTCGCTGCTATCCGACTTGACTTGTGACGCGTCATCGGCTGACTCCGCTGAGACGTTGCGCCCCCCCTGCGAAGAAGGAATCGCTCTCTTGGGGATAAACAGTGCCGACTCCCTAGGCCCCCTTATTACGAATTCCGGATCCTGTATGAATTCCGGGATCTGACTCATTGTTCTTAGTGTAGCGACGGCTTCGCGTTCCAGAGGATCATATGGAGTTTCCGAGGTAGGCTTAACAAAGAGGTAGCGACATCGAGTCCAATGACAGACTTGAACTACGTAGTGGGGGTCCATGGACACAAATTGTTCCGGAAGGTTGACAAGTTCGTTTAAGCTCATTACCGCAGTTACCTGAAGTGAAGATTGAGGCCACGTCTTCGTCACCGGCTGGAATATATGTTAGCACGGCACTCCGATAGAGGGGATATCAAGGACTGGGAACTTACCGGACGGAAGTGTACGCTCGAGTACGCCCAGCTGACATCAAAAGACTTGGAAAAATAAATCCCATTGCCAAACGCTCGGCCATTCGCCTGCGTGGTATAGTCCAAGCCCTGGCGTATGATGCTATGCCAGTTCTCAAGGGCGCTTCCATGCCAAGCAACAAGTGTTTTCTGTGGTTTGTTGATGCCTTGCAAGGCATTGTTGAATAGGACCTCCTTCTCTGGAGATCCTTGGGCGAATCTAAACTGGATCCAACCGTCAACGCCATAAATTTTATCATACGGTCGACTGAGATCGGTGTCTGTAGGACCTCTATCTACCTGTACAATATATGACCGGTTCGAGGCTATGATCCACCTGAGGAGGTCTACTGCCGCTCTCGTCATCCGGTCCCATCTGGCCAGTGAATGACGTGGATCGCTTATCAAATACGATCTCATCTCCTCTACGGATGGCAAAGCCGCAAGGATGATCAACATGGAGAAGGCCTTCTCACGCTTACTATGAAGACTATCCAGTTCTTCATCGTAGAGAACCAGATGGCCAGGATACTTTGTCGTAGACATAATTGTATCTACCTGCTCACCAACAAGAGGGGTCTTCGTTGGTTGCGTATCGGGCATCGTATGTCGTGACAAAATGTCTAGGATGAGAAGCTTTCCTGTTTTCGACTGTATGCGAGCATGATGCAGCACGGTCTCCTGGAGAGAGGGCCGATTGGCCTCCCGACGTTCTGTGGGTAGTGTCATAGGTACCACGATTACAACCCATTGGCCTTCGCGAAAGTCAGGGTTATGCCCCCCTACTATCGTAGCTGTGGAGGCTTCCTTGTCGAAACTCACAGCTATAGGATCCACGAGCACTCCCCCGTTGACCGGAACACGACCAGGAAGACTTCCGGGGTTCGCATCATCATCAAAAGGACTCCGGATCTTGGGCACCTGTAAGTTCAACCCGGTAGGAAAGTCTCGCATTCGGACTGGTCCTGACAAGCTCACAAAGCAGAGACTAACCAAGAGATCAACAACTTTCGGTTGATTGATGATCTCAGATTCTATGCTCGGGCCGAGACCTAGATTCATGTACTGATAAAGACAGAGAGGTTCGCTGCAGACGTATGGTTTCAGCGCGTCGAAATCGCCTTCTGTTTTACTATGACAGATTGTGCAATAGTCGGTGCATCTGACCAGGTAGTGTAGAGCGAACTGAGAGGCAATGAGTGGTAGAGAGATCTCCCCCTCGCTTAAAAGGTGGTCATTGACGAGGACCGAGGGTAGTTGAGCCTCATGGTTCTGTCCTTCGTTTTTCGTAAACTGATCGTCCTTAATGGAAGGCATGTCTATATCGAAAGTGCCAGACTTTACTTGAGATTGTAGGATATCCTTGGCCTGCGCCCAGGAAACAGCGCGCTTGTGTTTTATTCTCAACATCAATACGAATTCGGTATTCATGAACGACTCAATGGACTCGCTGATCCAAAGACGAGGTAGCTCCGGGTCATCTGACTCTTGCTGATGCCGCTGGTCCTCCCCGAAGGCTGCAACAGCCTGCTGAAGTGTTGGCTTCTTTTTAGAGCTCTTCCGTAGTCGGAAAGTCATATTGCAGAATCGAGCTTGCAGGTTAATGGCATCCTCAAAACTGGTGTAGTGGTCTGAGTATCGGATGAGTAAGATGACATAGTCTGATGAGGCGATATCCCACGCCTCGTGTATCTCTTTAGAGAGACGCAGTTTATTTGCCCGAACCGAAACCCAAGCGATGTTGCTAATCGCCCCTTTCTCAAACCCACATATCTTTCCCGTATGGAAGCCGGCCCTGAACACAGAAAGGAGGTCGCGCCGGAATCGCTCTACAGCCGAATGCGAGATTTCCATGGGTTCGGACGTAGCTTCATTCGTGGGAATAGCTCCGTTACCGCCAAAGGTGCCGTCATCATCAAACACATCAACGTCATCAAAGTCAAGCTCCGATCCACTACCATCGTCGTCTGTGAGGAACTCTTGTTCATCCGCATCGGTCATCTCTACGTCGTTATCTGCGTTGAGTATATCGTTTTCAAAGGTAAGTCGGAGTCGTCGAGAGAGGTTGGTAAGTACATCAGCAACCTTCATGCCCGCCGTCTCAACAATTGAGTCGTCTAGCACCTGCGCAATATCTCGTGGTACGTCGTGATTGGTGTAGACGAGAAAAGAGTGATCGCTTGGGTAGGTGTAAACATCTATTATAAATATTAGCTTGCGCGAGTAAAGATTACAGAAGTAGTAGCTGTTCATATGTTGTTGCTGGAAACAATATTGGCACTGACCTTGGGGCTGGACACGTATTTCGTAACGAGGTCCATCGGGTTGGCTAGGATGGGTGTATACAAAGATGAACTCATCTTCAGCATCACCCTTGCTGATATGGGAGACATTGGGAATGTCCTTTTCAGCTGCCGACTTCAAGTCGGCTTGAAAGCGTGATCGTCCCTTTGGTGGTGCCATGACAACTCCTCCAAGGGTCATCAAATAGTCGGCAATAGCCTATAGAGCAAAGGTGTTAGTGTGTAGGTGCCAGGGCTTTTTTTATTTGCAAACAATATCCTGCATATACTCCATATAACCCCTGCCTAAGGGAGATAGTAGAAGATACGAACGTAAGGAGTTTGCTAGAAATACAAAGCATGGAATAAGCTGTTGAACATAAAGTGAACACGAAGCGGACAATAAACAAGAGGTGTATTGAAGAAAATAAATGTACTCACCTTTGCTAATAAGCAGCATCCACAGTCCAGGGTGTTGATTAGACAACAATTCGGTATACCTAGATACGATATGTATCAAAACCCGATTTATCGAAGTAGCGGGTTGATGGTATAGATTGGTGACTGAAGGCAGTAACAGTGACTCCAGTATAGCGTGTCTGCATACGGGAGAAAATGAATGGGATGTGCAAGGTCAGAGGAGAAGATGGAGAAAGTCAAACCGATCCACAGTGATGAAGAATTTTGAGTCGGAATTTATGACGGGTAGAAGTTTGTTTGCTTTAGGGTGGTAGGTCATGGACACGGCTGATCGCTAAGGAAGAGGGAGGGCGTGATGGAGGCCGAAACGACGTGGTTGAAAATCACAAAGATGCCGACGAAGACGACCGGATACTGTTTGCAGTTGGTTAAATAATGGAAAAGTACAGCATGTTCACGATCTTATTAGAAGTGTAGTGAGGTAACCAGGGGGATTACCTACCAAGGGTACATGTATGTAGGTACAGTATTTCATGGTAACCTCAGGAACAGGAGAGGCAGTGTACGTACTGACTGTACTGGCGCATGGATGCAGCTATGATCCTGTAGCAAGTGTTGGGAAGTGACGATTCATCAACGAGGCTGCGACTTTAATAGTACGTTTGGTAGGTAGCCTTCCGCCGAACCAGGCGTCTATCTAGGTACATAGGTAGGTTTGTACTATGGATGTTCATTAGGCACATAGGTAGACCGCATTAGATAAAGCTTGCAGCTGCCAGAATTTATCGTGCACATATTCTTTCTTTTACTGGGCAGTAACAGAAAAAAGCATCCAGACGAGGATATCAAGAAATGCTGATACCCAAGACATACCATCTTCGATGCCTTGACAAGACGAACCTGAAAGCTCTCAACAACACTGAGTTGTATATTTTAGCCATATTTTAGGCCCCTATTATTAGTGATGGGGACTCAATATCATCCAGTCTAATGAGTAAGGGAAAGAGGCCGATATTGATAGACTCGATATCATGTCGTCCGGATCGTGCTACATGGGTCATACTGTCAAGATAAAGTGCGGTCTACATATTATTGTACATATTATTGTGGACAAGCGTGCACCACCAAGGTACCTAGGTAGATAATGGATACCTACCGGTACTGTACCTAATGACGCTAAAGATAAGGCAGACCCGGCTGGACGGAATAAGTGGCCCCCCTAGGAGTAGGGCATTGCGGGCTGTGCGGGGTTGATTTCGGTGGGGTTACCTAATTCCAAGTCACGACAGTACAGTAAAAATCCATGAGGCTTAAGGAGGTACCCAGTACTTTGTAGCCAAGCAATTTCAATCGACTTCCACCACTACCACCTACACCTAACATACCCAAGCAAGCTTCTATACCATAAACCTCGGTACCTATTCAGGTAGTAGGTAATTTACAAAAGTGCCGATAATACATTGGGAGCTAGGTGGATATAGACAAATCTAGTAGCTACACTCCATAATACATGTCCTGGGACTCGAAATCCGCCACTCGGCGGCGTCAGAATAGCTCTATTAGCTCTCCCAGATCACTGCCACATCACGCCCGACAACAATCGAAACAGCCGGCTCAACCCAGATCCCCTCACGTTACCGACCCATTCCTCCAAAGCTTCCTCGCCCCGTCTTTCGACGCAGCCGATTACCTCAATGCTTCTCTCCCGCCACTCCAGACCTCCGCCACGGCGATAACCCGAGCAGGCGATGGCGCAGTCCCCTTGGCAGAATTGTCCACCCAGGCTCAGACACAGCTCTCCCAGCTGAATGCCCACACGACGAGGCTGACAAACACCCTTACACAACTGACCGACGATATACTGCGGAGCGGGAGCCGGCTAGCATACGAGGTTGAACTATTGCGAGGCGAGACGCTGAGTTTATCCGAAGCACTATCGGATGGTCTACACGATGAAATCGTGAAGTTTGTCCCGGACGGCATACAGGAACAGACAGGCGCAAAGGCAAGCGGGACCAGCCATGCCCAGAGGCGCCTATCCGAGGCCGTAGCGCCCCCGAGCTTGGAATCTAAGCCACGGGATACCACCAGCCAAGACCCTCAGTACATAAGCCAATTGCAAACCCTGGTGTTAGTGCGAGCACAACTGGATACTGTCGTCAAGACTTTCGGCGAAGCAATGGAGTTTGTATTTCCGCCATCCGAGCTTTCGGTCAGCTCGTCGTTCCTCTCCGTATCGGCGCCGGAGCCCGGAGTAGAAGCGCACAGCACGGAAGAGAAAGGACAGCAGGTGCTCAGGCAGCTCAAGGAGGAGATATCAGGCCTGCTCATGAAGAGCAGCGACCCGGTCGAAGGGATCGAGAAAGCCGCGCATCGCATAGAAGAACTCAAGCAATTAACAAAGGTATGGAAAGGCACGGCGGAGGAAAAGGGGAGGACGAAATTCATCGACGGCCTGGCCAAGATGGTCGAGGATAGACACAAGGAGTTGATACGGGAGATGGAGCAGAGTGGACGGCGCGACGGCAAGGCAGACTTGGACAGCAGTCCTCGCAAAGCTGCAGTTGGACCTGATAGAGGTGGTACAGAGAGCAAACCCCTATACGGAATTATGAGTCAGTTACAGAGACTACGGGCGGGCTTACAATAACCCAGAGTATCAAAATATCAATCTTACCAGGTTCAATATATATGATCCAATCACACACGTCTGATATGCTAAGGACTCGTGACTCTGTTGTACATTGGGATATTTGTTCTGCTAACAAGGGATCAAATCAATTTCGCAAACTTGTTGGAATCTTGGACACGAGTCCTCCGCAGCTGTATCTATACCTCATATGTGATGGTTATAGCTTGGTATGGTTTAAGCAACTCAAGGTGGGCTAGAGCACAGTTGTGCTCTCACCTGATTGGGCTTCTAGCACGGCGGCCACTCATAGCTCTTTTTGGTACCGCCGTGCAACTAGAACACACCTGTGTCTGAAGAACACTCCTCAAGTCAAACTGATATCTTGCATGCGCTAGAAGAACGGGATGTGCAAAGCCGTCGCGAGAGTTCCACTTCGTTGACTTATTAGAGACACAGTTGTGTTGGATCGTTACTTTCAAGCGAGGCCAGCTCTCATGTTGTGTGGGTTTCCCGGTTGACTCACACGCTGAACCACCATTTTGTACACTTGATACGCTGTAACGACGAGAACTATGATGGAGATCCTACATAGGTATATATATCCAAATAGCGGTGAATGATGATGGAGAGCATCTTGGCTAGGCAATATCCACGGTGATTTACGGCCTGAGCGCACAATTCAAATCTACTCGATGTCAACAAGATCTGATCCATCGGCTGCTGTGTCCGACAGTAATAGGTAAGTTGTGTCTCAGTTAAATTGTTCAGGTTTGGATAATAAAATATGCAGTCGTTATATACTAACAACGAGATAATAGAACGCCACAGACCTCGTACTCGTCGTATAGCTTAGACGCTTACCTACGAGGACCACCAGAAACCGTGACTGAACGGCTGGTCTCTAACCAGAAGACGCCATCGTCGGCTGAGAGAGAAAAGAAAACGAAAAGCGAGCTCGAATACTGGCAGTACAACTTTGAGAGAGCTGCGAAGTCAAAGGACAAGTGAGGGTGGGCGGAAGTAAGGGGGACGAGTCTACATGAGGATTTGTGAGCGATCGACAGAGATAGTTGCTATCAGCATCGAGTAATGATAAGGGCCCGGATATCTAGATCATACAGATCATATACGACACTTCGCCTAGAGTGATGTTTGATAATGGAGGTTTAAGATAGTGGTAGAGTTGTTCGTAGGGATGGGTTCCAATGTTAGGTACTTAAAAATGTACCCCACTTAATTGCAGCCGTCTAGCGCATTTCTAAATTCACTATTGCTTCGGCGTGTGCAGAGTCAGTTTTCTATCCTGCGATGCGCTGCGCGTACCCGTACCCGCAACTTAGAATACCTTGCAAGAGAAAAAATTAAGTTGGCAAATGCATCATCTCTTGGTCCGTACTCCTTATCCGAGGCCATATAATTCGTCATACTCATCTGCAAATCTCTTTCTAAATCTGTGACGAACGGATATTTTTCACGATGAAAATCTTGGAAGCTCAGTCGGCCGTATTGACCAACGTCGAGGTCTACACCTTTTTGAGCGACCAAGAGAAGCAATATGAAAAGGAGAACCGCAAAGGTCCAGCGAATCTAGAAACGCTACGCAAGGAGGTAATATGGCGTCGTGTCTACCTGTGAGATATTTACGAATTATGCTGACAATTTAAATATAGGTGTTACAATATTTTGAGGCGTCGCCCGGTCCTCTCAGTCAGAAGCCGCTGCCTTATGATCCCGCAGCAATTCCCACATTGTTCAAGAAGCTACGGCAATACCAGATCAGCAAGGGAGAATTCATCATGATGTTCAACGTTCGCCCTACTAGCATTCCTGTCCTGAACACGGTTATCGAGGACATGGAAGAGCGCTTCAGCGAGGAGAAGCAAAATGAGATTCTTGGCATCATCACCGAAGTTCTGGGCCAGTTCCCCGAAGAGGAAGAGAACGGCGAAGAGGATGGCGCTGCATAGGCTATCGGGGGTTTGGTAATGATAAGGGTAACCCTTTTTGTCATTGTCAAGGTCTCCGATGTGGGTGGATGATGCCATTGCATTAAAAATCTTATAGTATCACGCATCCACCGTCGCTCTGCCCGCCTTCAGCAGTCACCGTCATCGCCGCAGTGTTACAGATTTCTTCAAAGGCCAGCTTCAGGAGTTCGCCTGTGACCGCGGAGCACTCGACATACTTGTCCACCCGCATCTCCTGACACACGTTATACCCTTCTTGAGGATAAATCACGCCGTTGGGATCGGTTTCAGATCTCAAATCCCTCTTGAGGCCGACAACTATGATCGGGATGTGGTCGCCAGCTTGAAAGGTGCTATGGACTTGCTTGATCCACTAGGAGATTATATTAGACAGTAGGGTGCCTCGGAACGGGGGTGGTACTACATACAACCCTCTGCATGTTGAGGAGACTCGATCTCTGGCTGATATCATAGCATATCAAAACCAAGTTCGGTTCAAGTAGATGCCAATCTTCTGGGCATGAGGTATCATAAAATTCAAGACGATATGTACGTTTTCGATTCCGTATCTCGAAGATGAATGGCTGGTTTATATCTCGCAGTAGAGTAATAGGAGCATGACCTTCGAGGCTGTCGCTGCCTCCACTAATACGTCTAAGCTGCTCATCAGCGAATGTGATGTTTAGCTAGGTAGACAGGATATTAAATTCTACACACGATAAAAACGTTGTTTTCCCGACTTGCTCGTCCCCGAGAAGGAGGATTTTGATTATCACATCATCCATCGATAGGTCTAAATTTGATAAATCTGAGAGATGCTTGAAGTCAAAGACAGTCAAAGACAAGCTTGGTGTATGTAAACGTGATAGTGATTGAAATGAGGAGTGAGCACCCCTAATTTAATACGCTAGGTCTATTCACAGTGGATATTCAGCGACCTGGTTATCGATAAGGCTGCACTCATCTGAAAGATTTGAGCATCTGAGGTATGTTCACTTTTCGCCAGGGGGCATTTTAAAAAGAGTCGACAGCCGACATACAGCTTTGGCAGCGGGAGCTGAATGAGATTATTTGGCGTCAGGTGTTCTTCTCAGCACCTTTCGAGATCGCTAGGATTCGTTTCTGCTGCTTCCCGTTGGGAGGCTCGATGCGGATTTTCTACAGGACTTAACGCACTTAGAGGCAAGATGGATAATAAGACGCCGCACTATGAGAAATGGACCAAGGATGCGCTCATACATAGGATAAAGGCTCTAGAGGCAGACCTCGCTCGCTCCGGCGAGCGCGAGCCGGAGGCAGCAAGTGGCACATCGGAGGAGGCTATTATTGAGCCGCCACCGAAGAAAAAAAAGGTCGGACGCAAGATTGATCCGTCCAAATACTCTACGCGGCTCGTGGCGTTCAAGTTGGCGTACTTAGGAAAGAGGTATGGCGGATTCGAGTTCGCGGCGCACGCTAGCATGCCGTCCATCGAGGAGGAGCTCTGGAAGGCGTTCGTTAAGGCATGCTTGATCTTCCCTGAGAACCCCGAGGAGGTCAGCTGGGATGCGTGGGAGTACTCCAAGTGCGGCCGTACGGATAGGGGTGTGAGCGCGTTCGGCCAGGTCATCGCCGTTAGGGTCAGGAGTAACCGGCCACTACCTAAAAAGGAACCGGCCGTGACAGAGAATCAAGATGATGTTGATGGAAAGGAACCGGGACAGGAAGACACTACCGCCAAGCCAGTGAAAGAAACACGAGAATTCGACGACTTCACGGACGAGTTGCCGTACTGCAGAATTCTGAACAGGCTCCTACCGCCCGATATTAGAATTCTGGCATGGTGTCCTACAACGCCTGCAGAGTTCTCCGCGAGACACGATTGCCGAGAAAGGCAGTATCGGTACTTCTTCACGCAACCAGCATTCGCACCGCTGCCACAGGGCCTCGAGAACCCGGAGACTGCTACCACTACCAAAGTCAAGGGCGGCTGGCTGGATATCGACGCCATGCAGAAAGCCGCCAAGAAGTTCGAAGGGCTCCACGACTTTCGAAACTTCTGCAAGGTCGACCCGAGCAAGCTGAATATCAACTTTGAGCGCCGGGTATTCGAGAGCGAGATTGTGGAAGTAAAAGACGCCGAGACGGCTCTACCATATCTAAACAGCGACGAATTCAGGCCTCCTCCCACCTCAAACTACGGATTGACAGAGGCGTCGTCTCAGAAATTACCCAAAGTCTATTACTTCCACGTCAGGGGAACGGCGTTCCTGTGGCATCAGATACGGTGCATGGTGTCGGTTATCTTCATGGTGGGTCAGGGGCTAGAAGACTCGTCAATAATAGACCGGCTCCTAGATATCGAGGCCGAAGCCAGAAGGCCGGGTTACCAGCTCGCGGATGAAATGCCACTGGTACTGTGGGATTGCGTGTTTCCTAGGGATGATAAACCCGAGAATGCTCTCGATTGGGTGTATCTTGGAGAGGAGAACCCCCAAAACCAGCACGGCGTAACGGGCCTCCTGAGTCAGATGTGGGAATACTGGCGCGAGAAGAAGATGGACGAGCTGTTGAGTAACCAGCTGTTAAACATAGTATCCGCCCAGGCAGATATTACGCTCCACAGAGATCCCAGGGCGCCGCCGCACGTACCGGCTACGACGAGGACGTTCGAGGGTGGCAATAAAGAGCGCCTAGTTGGTAAATACCAGCCCATGCTACAGAAGAAAAGGCTCCCTTTACCGCAAGAAGTCTTTGACAAGGAAGCAAAGAGAAAAGGCTACGCAGACGCGGCGGAGATGCGAGAGGCGCTGGCGAAGAAGAGAGCAGAGGCCATTGCGGTAGCAGATAAACCACCTGCAGAAACATTATGACTAGAAGAAGCCGAATAGATGGAAAATTCAACCATTTAATATAACACGCTGGTCTACTGCAGATATTCGAGCTACAACGCTTCTGGGTATCATATTCTTCATGTTCCCAGGGAACTCCGTATAAACGCCAATGTAATCCCAACCGTACCTAGAATCATGATCACGATCTTCTTCCCCTGGATAATACAGCAATACCGACCCGGCTACGCGATGCCTCTCCTCTCGAACCGCCCACCCCCTTTCTCCTCGCCTCCTCCTCCCCCTCCCCCTCCACCCCCATACAAGCACGCCCGCGCCCCCTCAAGAACCCTCGCGACGTCGTCGAGGCGCGGCAGGAGCTCGGGGAACACGACGACGAGGCGGTCCTCGCCGCCGCGGACGACGACCACCAGGTAGTGGCGGACGCCGAAGCCGCGGAAGGCCTCGTTGACGAGGACGTCGGCGACGCGCTCGGTGGGGATGAAGCGCGTCTGCAGCGGGTGGAAGACGGTGCGGCCCCCCGTGCTCGTCTGCACGCCGAGGCCCCGCAGCACGAGCAGGCGTTCCTCGCTGCCGATGCGTAGGGAGAGGGAGTATAGGGCGAAGGCGGAGGCGGGGACGAGGAGCCAGGGGGGGAGGGCGGAGGCGAGGGGGGGGAAGAGGGAGCCGGGGCGCGTGGATAGGAGCGAGAATAGGAGGCGCTGGAGGGAGGCGAGAGAGATGAGTGGTGGTGGTGAGTCGTCGTCGAGGGCATCGGGGGAGGAGGTGGAGGAAGGAGAAGCGTTCGAGGAGGAGTACGGGCTCTGGGCCCAGGCGGAGAAGAGCAGGAGGAGTATGCCAAGGGCGGCGACGAGGCGCAGGAGGTAGACGGCACCGAGGGCTAGGCGGAGCGGGATGGTCATGGGCGGTAGTGTCGATACGATGAACTCGGCCGTGGTTGGGGAGGGGCGCCGCGTGCGCAGGTACGGCGCCGTCGTCAACATGGCGGGCGGTTTATTCGAAAATAGGGTGGTAGAATCGTAGGATCGATATATCTAACGCGAACCCGCGGACGAAGTATAAAACTTCTCGGGGTGCCAATTGGTGCTACAGAGAGTAGAGCTATTCATGAGTATTCGTCGATGGCAGGATAAGACATCTCTACATCGTGTTTTACTCCAGCCTTGCTTTGCTTTGCTTTTCAAGAGAGTCGGTTGAACTCATCTCGCGAAAGATAGATAGACGTATGTAGCTATCAGATAACTCCAGAATAAAGGGGTCGGAAGTTAGAAATACCGATCCCGAGTACTTTTCCCGAGCTTTTCCCGATATATACATATAATAAAAGATAACAGCGAAATTTCTTAACTGTAATGGTTAATTGGTCGAAGGCACTTGAAATTCTCTTTCCGCTATTCCCAATTCCATAAGAACCCCTGGGGCGCGCCCACTGCAAAT
This sequence comes from Hypoxylon rubiginosum, assembly GCA_902806565.1. Classification (NCBI taxonomy): domain Eukaryota; kingdom Fungi; phylum Ascomycota; class Sordariomycetes; order Xylariales; family Hypoxylaceae; genus Hypoxylon; species Hypoxylon rubiginosum. The sequence goes on along the minus strand of CADCXA010000027.1, from coordinate 1,272,599 downwards.
GCCGCGGTGACCACCTATCCGCTCGGGTAACCAGTGTCGATTAGGCGATCCTAGGAAATGGAGAGTAACCTTCAGGGAGGCTTCACTCTGCAGAGAATCTCCCCCGTCGCATGGTGTGGTGGAACACGTTGTCCCGGGGACTTGGGCTAGTGGAAAGAGATGGAGTGGTCAACTCCTTTATTTTTGTCATTTTTTTCTCTCTTTAAAATTCTCAACTATGTTGCGGATGTATACAGTCTCTCTAGTATTCTTGAAATTCGTTGCAATTCAATTTTCACAGCGGTAAAATGCGCTTTATGGCCACATTCGAACCCACAACCTTTAGAGGTTTAATTTTCACTCACGATAGTAGCCAACTCACCACCATATTTATCGCCACAACATCTACTTGCGCAGGTTGAACACACCCACGGGCCCCGAAGAAGTATTACTTTTGGCCACTTTCACGTTCAAAATCACATATGCAAAATAAATAGTCAAAATCGAGGATCACCACACAATTCCAATTGACCATGCGCATAAGACTAAGGTATATAATAGACAAACAGACTGCTAAGGAAAGGAAAGAACAAAATTCAGGATCGGCCTTATATCGCCAATCCCTCCAACCGGCAAGCGAGGTAGGCTAGCAGGTAAAAAGAAGAAGTGAAGAACACAGATGCCGTGAGGCAGCTCCAATCTTGTCGTCAAGACCATTTTTTTTTCTCTTCCCCTTTTCCGTGAGACGTTTTTTCTTCACCCCGGGGAATGTCATATCATCCATACATTTTCGTTCCCCGTTCCCCCCATCTTTCGATATCATCGTCATCATCAAGCTGTCTCTCTCATTCTGTACAGAATCCTCCCTTCCTTTCCCCTCCACTTGATCAGAGTCTCGTCGCGAATTAAACCACGTTTAGGGTCTTTCTTCCATTTTCGGTCGTCCAAGAAAAAAGTTGCCTTCCAGATTTGTCTTGCGTTTCCCGTCTGCTCTCTCGTGCCCAAATTTCCCCCCCTTATAGGTCATAAAATCGTGATCCATGTCTCCGAACAAAAACCGTGCTCGCGCACGCGGAGGCAATTGATGGGGTATTTGATAAACAATCCGGTAGTAGTAGGTAGTAGTAGTATAGAAGTGTACAAAGTTCGGTAGGATATTAAGAAGCGAAAAAAAGGGGAGGAGGAATAAAATAAATCGATGGCGGTTTTTGTTGTTGCTTTGGTTCCAAAAAAAGATTTGCTTCGTCAATATCTCGCCCGCGACACCTTTAGATGGGGGAAAGGTTCCCCATGCTAATCAAAACACCTGGTGTAGCGGCTTCTCATGCATACAGAAGATGGCGGGCGTTAAAAAAGAAGACTCCTAGAAAGAAGTGGTATCAAGATCGGAAAGAATAAGATGCGAAGTGGTGCGAGAGAGAGAAAAAAACGCCGGCGCCATGCAGAATAAAATGCGATGCTGAAATGCAAAGAATCCGAAAGTAAAGATGCGTCATATATAATCAGGAGTCGAGTGTAGAAGGTATAGTAAGAAATACGGTATTTGAGAGGGGAAACTTGAGTAGACGCTTTAGATCATCTCGCTCGCGTGGAGGCCGCTGCCGAACTCGCGCTCCTGGTACGCGGCTCGCACCTCGCGCGGGTGGCGCTCGAGGGAGGGCGTAGGCTGCTGGCTCACGGGCGACGTGTACCCGTTGTTATGCATGCTGACGGGAGGTGGGACGCTCTCGTAGGGGATGCTGGCGGTGTCGGGCGACTTGGTCCGGTTGCCTAGGATGGAGTTGGTCCGGCCGCGGCTGGCGGACCGCATGCGCTCGGTGGCCCGGCTGATGCGCCCGGCGATGCTGTTGTCGGTGAAGCTCCGGCCGCGGCTGTGGCCGCTGCGGGACGGCGAGGACATCGGGGGGCTCGAGGCCGGCACGGCGGGCGGCTCGGGGATGGACACGACGGCCGGGGCCGCGCCCTGCTCCTCTTCGTCCATTACGATCTCGATCGTGCCGGATCCCGACGGCTGGGCGCTGGTGTAGATGGTAGGCCTAATACCGGGAATGGGCGCCGGGGGCGGAGGAGGGGGCGTGGCCAGGTGTTGGAGTTCCTTCAAGACCGGCGGAGGCGGGGGTGGAGGTGGGATCTGGTCGTCCCGGGAAGCCTTCCTTGAGTGCCTGCCAGCTCCCATCGTCTCCTGGATACCAGGCAATCCAGCGGAAGCGTCGGCGCTCATCTTCCTCACCGAGATCGATCCCCTGCGAGGCGGTTGGTTGGTAGCTTGCATTCCCTGGTGGTGAGAGGAGCGAGAGTGGTGAGGCTCTTCCGGGATGGGAGCAGACATGCATCTCGCTATGTTTGGCCGTGAGGGAGGAGAGTAGACGGTAGAAGGAAGAAGGGTCAACGGCGCAGGCGCAGGCGCAGGAGCCTCCCTTTCTGGCGACCTGGTTGGCGATGGCATTTTCGTAGGCGAGTTGCTGCCGGGCTGATCAGGTGACGGCTGTCCGGAAGACGACGGCGATGTCTTGTAGGCATTGGGGATCGCCGGTACGCTAGGTCGCCTACCCGTGTCGAACTGGAGGCGCATTGCCTTGGGTGTCGCCGGTAGACCAATCATTGGGACGGTTCCGCTGCGCGTGTGGGAGCTCCTGTGAGGGTCGGCAGTGTGGCTCCTGGTTGGCATATCCTTCAGAGGCACGAACGTCGTCTGAGGCAATTCGAAGGCGCTGGGCGGCCGCGAAACAATCGGAGATAATTCATCCGGATGGGGAATTGGTGGTGCCAACGGTCGGCGTGCCAGAGACTTCCGACGTTCCTCGAGTTCACGGGCTGCCGCTTCCTTTTTCAGCTGTCTTTCGGCCGAGATGAGCTTGAGATCTCCAGCTCGGGGTGCACTTGTCTGCTGCAGATGTCGCTGTGGCGGTAACTGTAACTGTAGCTTGAGCATTGGTTGAGCCGGTAGTGCTGCTTCTTGGGTTATAGGGGTCTTGGTCCTGCGACGACTTTCCGACCGATCCCGAGCCCGGGAGACAGCAGGCGAGGCAGGGTCCTTCTGGTTACCACTGCGGTTGTGTCGGTTCCTGAATTTCTCTTTCTCAGCAAGGGCAGCTCGGAGGTCTTCCTCGTCGTCTGATCCGAAGAAGTTCATAGGAGCAGACATCGGCAATGGCGACGAAGGAGATCTCATAACAGAGCCGTCACCGCGGCTGTCGCTTCTACCACGAAGGTCTAGCGCTGGTGGTCGTCGTTCCAAACTCCTCTGACGGCCGGTACGACTCGAAGCACGGCTAGACATGCGAGTGCTTCTAGGCGAAGACCGCCGAACTTGACTGGACTTTCGAACCGTGGATGGCTCCTCCGGTTCAAACCCAGCTGGGCCGACTCCCTCATCGCTAAGATTCATGTCAGGCTGTCTTGGAGTGCTTAGGTTGATGAGATCCTCAGGAGACATGGGTACAGGAGAAGTTGGGGAGCGTTTAGCAGGTTTGGGCGTCCAGTTTCGAGAGATACCCCTACCTCTGTCCTCCGAGCTCTCCCGTGCACCACCTTTACGGTTCCGGCTACTTTCACGGCTCCGGCCCTGTCTGTCGTCCTGACGCGGGCGGCTGTGGCTTCGCTGCCTCTTAGAGTAGCCCTGTGCGGTATCCAGGCTGGAAATGTACTCATTTAAGCCGCGACCTGCTGGGTTGGTTCGGTAGCTTCGACCTGCGCTGGAGTTCGATGTGACAGATCCAGCAATCGACCCTGGCCCACGACGGCGGGTTGGCCAATGGAAGCGAGTAGAGGAAGCTACAGATGATTGCTCTGGAGAGGTTATGTCACTGTTCATGGCAGCCTCCAGGGAGTGAATTTTCAATTCCACCCCTTCAGGCTTCCGTTCTCGGGCACCATTCCGACTGCTACGGCCTTGCTGCATGAGGGCAACAAGCGACTCTGGCGATGGCGAAGGAGGAGGCAGATCTTTGCGGCGGTGGCTGTCCTTCATCATCATGGGGCTCGCAGTAGAAGCCCTACCAAGGGTAATCCCAGTGCTGTACTGCTCGTCAGCAGAGGCCTTACGAGAGTGCTGAGTGCGATGGGCTTGTGCCAAGTCGGGAATGAGATCGCTTGGAGGCGTCGGAAGATCACTGCCAGTGAGAAGGTCACGAGGAATCGCATTGTTAGGGATCTCTCCGATCGAGGGCAGGCGTCTCCGTCCGAATCCACCAGGGGTAGTAGGTTTAGCAGAAGCTGGCGTGTTAAAGGCGCTCCGTTGCGAGGGACGAAGAAACGCGGTGCTAGGATCTTGACCACCGGGAGAGACAGCAGACTCAGCGATGGGCGTGACACCTGCAGCGATGGGAGTTGCGCCTCCGTCACCATTGGCGAAGAACTTGGACTTCTTCCCTTGATCACCGAATGAGGTGATAAGCTTGAGCGCTGAAGTTTTGGCGATACTACGCTGCGGCCCACGGTTCAAGCCCGGAGGAGACAGGGGCGGGCTCAGAATCTCAGGAATGCTCGGGTTCATGCTTTGGAAAGTCATTTGAGTCGCAGATGGCGACGTCCAAGGCTCGGTGGACTCCATGCCAGTGCAAGCAAAGCTGTTTTAAATTGTTAGCGCTATGTAGTATCGGTCATGAGCTGCGTTTGAACCTACCATCGGATTGCCAGTTGCTGTTGGCCATGTTGAACAGCGAATTCTCCCCACTTCTTGATAACCTGTGCTTGTCGTTCCCAGACGTTGGGGAAGAAGAGGCAAAGCAGGATGAGAGCTTCCATGTACTTCCTGTGTGAAACATATATCTCAATAGCATCGTTTATGTCGCCCATTCCTATCATAATCGTCGCAGCGGCATGGACATCATTGTTCTCTAGAAGACGTTGAACATACGCACGCCCGAGTTTATGCTGAGAAGCTGTGCCGCCAATCCCGCTCAGGGCGAGCAGCATCCAATCTGAAGAGGTCATGTTTTCCGAAGTTGCAGTCATCACATCCGCATCGATGTCGCCGAGCCATTTAGAGAGAAGAATGCGGCTTGGAGAGCCAAGTGGATGTCGCGCCATCTCATCACGAACAAGCTCCTCAACCCCCCGATTCCACCCGAAAATAATGCTGAGCATCTGCCGGCGGAGATCATCGTTAGTTAGATGGGTTTGGTCAGCTAGAGGAATATGCTTGTAGGGGATATCGTGAAGACGGCTCCTCGTGAACTTGAAGAGGTCGCTAACTTTCGACTCCTCAGGACTACGCAGCACTTCATTTCTTAGTCGCGAGGGCCGACGGTGAGAACGCGTCGAAGAAGTCACAGAAGCTGAGCTGACACTGCTGAGTGAGTAAGCGTCCTTGTCGCCGTAGGGCGGCATCGCCGAAGACCTAAGAGAAGATCCAGCAGAGATGTAAGTATTCTCAGTCATGCCACGTGACTGGATCGAAGGTGGATATCGACCTCGAGTGCCAGAGCCGCGAGACGACTTGGAGATAGTCGACGATTGACTTCTGCTAGATACCGGGCTTGCTGCCATGTATCTGTCCTGATCCATAGTGTCCGTGGTGGAGTCTGCTCCGCGAGTAAGCCTCGCGAATGGTGAAAGATGATCATCGTCGCTCTCAGAAATTTCAGGGTTCATAGGGATCGACGAATCGGACTCGGAAGTGCCGATGATAACAACCCCCTGCTCAGGCTGCTCCTCGATGGAAACGGGCGGAGAGGGTGGCAAAAGATTAGCAGGATGCTGGACGTTAGCGACCATCTGTGATGGCGTGTTCAGGTCGAACTGCTGGACGGTGTTATTGGCACCGAGGGTGAACAAGGTCGCCCCGGGTCCGTACACGGCAAGGCCGCGGACGTGCTCAAGGGTCGGGATGCTGTCATTGGTGACGTGTTTTGTTCGAACATCCCATGAGAGGGTCTCCCTATATCGAATGATATCATTAGCATCACATAGATTTTAGCGCGCGCTTAGCTGTGTGATGCACGATGGACCTACCCTTCGGAAAACTGTATTATGCGGCCGTTCTTGGACCAACCCATCCAGTTGGGACCGTTCTGGTAATTCTCCGTACGCTTTAAGATTCTGACCACCTTGGCAGGGTCCTCGCTGCTGTACGACTTCGCCACGCTCCAGACCCGAAGATCGCCATCATTGGTCTGTACAGCCAACATGTCCGACTTCTGGCGGGAAGACGACGCATGCCACGCAAGGTTGACAATCGGCGACGGTGCCCTCGACGTGCTCAGATTGTGTAGTATCGTAAATCTTGGTTGAAGAGTGGCAACCAAGAGGGAGCCATTTTGGTACCTTGATAGGAGTTAGTCTGGTGGCGTTTTACAAGTTACACGAAATTAACTAAGGAGATAGAAAGGGGAAGAAGAGCTCACCCGATAGCAAAGGTCCTGCAATCGGCCGCCGGAGCAAGAGCTGTCACCGGAATTTGATCAATTGTTCTTGCAGAAATGTGTTCAGAGGTAGTCGGCTCAAAGAGAATGACATTTCCTTGCACGTTGCCTATAGTCATAATATTAGTCAGGGGTCAGTATTAAAATTTTGCTCCAAGGGGATTTACCAAATGCAACATTTCCGTTCCGCATCCAAGCTGCGCATGTGAGATTCTCATACGAAGCAAACCGAGCAACTTCGTCACCCGTCATCAGGTCCCAAACAATTGCGGTCATCTCCGCATCGTAACTGACAACTAATCGTCCCGCTCCAATATCGCTTTGCGTGTCCACGGCTAGTAACTGGATCTCTGCCGAGTGGCGTGAGAATCGCCTCTCGATCGTCAAGCTGTCATGGTGCGAAACAACTACCGAGTTGCCCTCTGTCCAGATTATATAAGTTAGCTTTCTAAGCTAGTAATTAGAATTTGCTCTTCCACTCACGCCCATATAATAGCATCGAAGCTGTTGCAGCTGTTGGGTCAAAGTATCTGACAAGCGAGGTTGGCGACGATGTGAAGTCTCGCAGCTCGGGGGTCGCTTTTCCCTTCCTCGAAGAGCGCCCGGCCGAACTCGTGGATGTATTGCGATGCCGAGGCATCGTCTGATAGTTCGAGGACGACATCGCTGTGTTGTTCACCTGCCGGCATGTCAATGTCACGGTCCTATGCCAGCTAGAACACCTTGGCGCAATATAAACGAATTGGGGCCTCTTGTAGGATCCAGGTCGAAGCGCAAAACTGAGACTAGACAACTCACCTCGAACTTGCGTGTATATCCGCGAGACAGTACTCCCAATGTCCAGGCAAGCGGGGGCGCTACACAGTTCGGCCCCCGAACATCACACGCAACACCTGAGCCTGCCCGTTCCCGGATACGTCGTCCTTCCGTGTGCCGCGTGCCAGAGCTATGGAGTCGATCTCACGAGAACGAAGATACGCAATTAGGTCGGAGACGGTGGTCAAGTTCCACGATAGCACGCTGCTATGTTGCGCCGGCTCGGAAGGGTACTGATGCTCTTGTCTCTCTTTGGTACCCCGGGGAAGAAAAAGTTGTAGTAGGTTGGGAAAATTGAGAAGAAGGACCAGAGGCGGAGATGACTAGGTACGTCGCACAAAGGCGTGTTAATCCGATTATTTCCTCGTGGGAGCGTGCTACGGTAGCGGCAGTGTCACAATGTTTCAATCAAACTGCCTTGGGGAGGCGCTTGTCTGTTGTATCAGATCCTGGATCAGACGGTTCGGGATCGCATACAGGAAAAAGGGGACAACTGCGGTCGGCTTGGAGGCGAAGAAGTAGAGAAAGTGCACATTCGGTCGAGCTCGGGGATGTGTGAGAGCAAATAAGACGTGTATCGCCTGTCAAGAGGTCCAGCGCCTAAAGAGGAGTTGTTCTGAGCTCTCAATGGCCCAGATCGCATATACTACGTAGTAAAGAACCGAGCGGCCATATCTAGAGCGGATACGGGTCCGGCTAAGCCTAGGTCTACATACATTGGCAGTATCTCGCAGGGGTCTGATCAGCCATCGCCTGCCGAGTGGACAGGGGACAGTTCAGGGTAGCAAGGTGATCGAATCGTCCTCGATACAGTAGTGCGATGGATCATGCAAGACAGGGAAGGGCGGAAGGGTACAGTACATCGATATGTACTTTGATATAATTAGCCTCACCCTTTTTTTTTATCGTAGTCACTCATTGTTTGATGCGTATTGTGGCTCGTCCAGCATCGCCACTCGGCCGGAGGCTGGGAACAGCCATAAGCCATATATGCAGACATAGACATAGACATCAAACCGGAGAACGGGTCGCATGAGTTATTGCGGCATTGATCATGCATTTGCAGGCCTGAGGCACGTTGGGGTCCACGGGGAAAGGGCTTTCCAGCACGGCGTCGTCGGATTTTGGCCCCAGCTTTTCTCCAAAACGTCGGGGGCGGGTTTGAGGTTGAAAAGCGCAGCTAACAGCGCAGCAGCAGCAGCAGCAGCAGCAGCAGCAGCAGCAGCAGCAGCAGCTAGCAACAGTGAGGCGTCGAAAAGGTCGACAACAGTACTAGCATGTACAAGTACAGTACATAAGAAGAAGGGTGGGCATCGTTGCGTAGCATGGCTGTGGAAAAGTGGCTACCACGTTCTATGGCCAGCGTTGCTTCGAGGTCGCGAGGGCATAAATTGTGTGAAGTTGCTAGGTATGTAGTCTGGCACGTCTGGGTATCCAGATACCAAGAACTCATTTGGCTATTTTTTTCCCTCTCGCTCCTCACAGCTAAAGGAGACAGTGCTAGCGGTGACATGTGGTTGGGTAGAGGGAGATCAAGGTAAAGTGGGTTAAAGGATGTTAGCATGGCAGCATGGACAAGTGAGAATGGATGTTGACGGACGTCGTTCCTCGCAGTAGCGCCGACTGTGGTGAAAGGGCGGTTACGAAAGGGGATTGGCCCGTTGCCGGCAAGGGGTCCTGGAGCCGGACGGAATGATTGGCTATAATGCATTTACTAAGGCTCGGCGCGGCGGTAAAAGAGAGTGACGAGGAACATCGTTGGTTGACGGATGCAAGGGTTTCTTAATATTTCTAGGGGAGTGATTCGACATTAAAAAATCTTTAAGGTTATGCCCCCTGGAAGATGACTGACCTGGAAGATGACTGAACAGCGAACGATACCTCCTATTAACCTCTAACTTAACCTAACCTAACCTAACCTCCTCCAAAAGTAATTGTACAGTACCTACACGATATCAATTTGATTTTGCATGATACCTATTCTCTTAATTCTCTTCTAATGCATTATATGATACCCGACTTTTGTGCGTGTATATTATGCTTTCTTATATTTCTATTATTACCTCGATGCATTTTATTTATCTCTCTTCCCTTTCTTACCTTCTCCACTTACACCCTGCTTCTCCATTCTCCATCCTGCATTCCCCATCTTTCAAGGGCTATTCATACCTAAGCGAAAGAATACCTGAGTTGCTTGAACCGGTCATATAAGTCACCTCTTGCCCCACCAAGCATGAAAGACGATCATCGTATGCGCACATACATACAGTAGACGGACAGCGGAGCACAGGATATCGTAGCTTTCGTTTCCTCACCGATGGGTGCCGGCATCCTGTCCGCGTTACCTCACGTGTTGTACGCATCTCTTGCTTCCTGCTTCTTGCTTCTTGCGCGCTCTTTCAACCTGGAACCAGGGACCAGGGGAATACGGCGTCTGATGCCGTGCTGCCGGTGCCAATCGCTGACTGGCACCGGAGCTACGTGCGTCTATCGTTTAGGAATGGGTAGAGGTTGTTCAAAAATTGCAATGGTAGGAAGATGGGGAAAGTCGAGGCTGGTAGCAGCTTGGATCCGAACTCGATTAGGAAAGACAGGTAGATTCAAAATATGCATACGGAATACATATTCTCTCATTACGACAGATGCACAGACATGTCAGCACGTTACTACCTACTCCTGGTCTTCTCATCTTTCCCATCTACATATGTACGTATGTAAGTCGGGAAGCGAGATCTCTAGATTTGCATAAGCAATGCGGATAGCATACATATATGTACATGTGCATTGATAGAGTGGTGCTATCTTGGAAATCCTTCAGCAACAAGCCGTCAACTCGTCAACTCATCACATCTAGGCCTGGGCTGTTTCCGGTCAGCATAACGCCAATCATCCGTTCTCAGAACTAGCATCCAGGCATCTCACAAAGCTACGTAGATCTCTATCAGTTTAGATAGCAGATGGCTCCATGGTCTTCGACCGGCACTCGTCGTCGAAGCCGGGGTATTTGTACTACGATATTCAAGTACATCCTGTGTATGTACTCTATCTGAAATGCCTCACAATTAGTAAGGGAGATCGTATTCTTAAGCCTCTAGAGCCATTGTACAACCCAAATTCACAAAATTCCCAGGGGTCGGTTTGGGGTTTGCAGGTGTCGCGCATTAGGAACTTTTTTCTTTTCTTTTCATGTTCATGTCGACCCCGCGGCCACGACGAGAGCGGCCTGCATTGATGTTCTGCGACTAGACTTATCAAATACCAGCCTCATTTCGAACCGGCCGATTACGCATCTTCCTCTAGCCTCCACCTCTAGTTCCAGGTCCCTTGCATTGTCATACCCAAGATACTATGCAAGCCAAGGGGATGGGAAGTAGTTACAACCCAGACTCAGACACTTACCTATCGAACGGTATCCCCTTTTCACTGCTGATTTCGTTCTCGATCGTGCTCAAGATGCCATCTGCCCTCCACACTACAGTTTACATCAGTACCACCTAAGCTATTGACGACATGTCAATGGCGGAATCGAGCGATATAAAACGAAATGACAGATGCTACGCTGTCGCTGCAAAGTTATCTCCATGTCGGGCTTGAGATATCTTGGTTTGGAGATGTACCGGGTACCTCCCCCTTCGTTCCACCCTAGTACCTAAACGTGAACTTCGCTATGTAGGTATTTCAAGCCATGCAAGCTATGCAAGCCATAAAGGCGGGAAAGGGACCTTGCTTCGGCTGCGTCCCGTGCCAACCACTTAACTGAGACGGACCGGACGGGATCTTCATCTAGCTGGATCGCGAGTTAGCTGGTTAGCTACCTAGGTACTGAGCCAGGTTTTGTCCATTATCGGCGTTGGTGAACAACGGCATTGTTCGACACTTAGCAGCCCCCCCTTGCCTGATCGTCGATGAGGTGATGGCTGAAAAAAAGCATTGACCTCCTGCAACGACTTATTCACCCCTCTGCCCCTTTATTGCTGATAAGGTGTGGCATGCTGTATGTAACCTTGAATATTACATGCGGGGGAGCTCCGGGAATTCGTCACTGCTACTTCGTACTATCATCTCTTGAAAGGGTATGTGTCTGTGTGTGTACTGTACATCCTAACATCTCATCTCGTCTAAACACATCCGACTCTCCAGCAACAAGAGAACAGCTACACGATAGTTGGCCTCTTCCGCGCTTGCTCGTCCTATAACCTCTACTTGGCTGGCATTCTACGTAGAGGGCTGGGTCTGGTGACTTTGCGCTGATCTGACCAGAACAAGCCCCATCGTACAATAGGCTAAGGTTCTACCCGTCGTGATAGAGCTTCGCTGTTAGCGTAAGATAATGGGCGCCACCTCGTTCAATCCTAGTAAGGCGAGGTATCAGGTATCGGCCAGCTCAGGGTGTCCGACTTAGGTGTGGGGTACATATGCCCACTCAAGCTATCGAGTCTCGAGCTCTTCCCGAGAGCTGCTAGTCAGCTAGTACAATCAGCGATCAACAAGACAGCAAGATCAGCTAGCTCGAAAGCCTCAACGACGATGGTGGATCTTGTTACCCTATCACCAACCCTCCTAAACCCTCAACAAACAACCACCACAACAATCAGATGCCCAAAATAGGTAGTCAGGCATCAGAGGAGACAAACCGTAAGTCAGTGGTCTCGCGGCGGTCAAGAGCCAACCAACACAGCTCAGCCAGCGACAAATGACATACCGTGACCACTACTCTCACGCGGCCATTCCCAGCTCCCCGTTCCCCCACATGGACTCAACTTCCGAAGTTGGGTAGTTCGATTGGGGGTCCTTACCCATCTCGAGTGGTCTCTCTCTTTCACACACATACACTCACACACATACACTCACACACATACACTCACATACATACACTCACACACATACACTCACTCTCTCAACAGCTTGACGATTTCCACAACCTTCTAAGAATATTCCAACCACATGCGGCGGACCCGAGCAGCTCGGTTGTGCGCTCTGATTTCGTAATGCTAACCGCCTACCCGGCTCTCTGGTCTACGTCGCGAATCCACTATAGCATGGCTTCCATTCGACAAGACGTTCACCGATACGCGCACACAAAACCGCAAACCACAAACCGTTAAAGCGCTCGGGTTCAGTTACTCCTCTAACCTACCCCACCGTCGAGCAATCACAACTACGGTGTGATAAATCAACGGTTCAAGGGTAGGTTACTTCGAGTTAGGGTAAGGGTTTTCTTTTTTCTTTCCTATCTACCTATTCCACCCTTTTAATCCTCCCCCTCTCCCCCCCCCCCCCTTGTCCAGCCGCAACATTGGCAAAGAAGACGGGTTTTACTGAATGGGGGAAAGAAGATCGTCAAACTCCGGAAAGGTTGGTTGTGCGGCGCGTGGCCCTACGTACATTAAAATAAAATACATAGTATATCCGTGCGTGCCAATGTCCCCGTCAAAAGAAATCGATCGTCGCACTTCCCGCCAGTCCCGTCCTGCGAAGATCATCGCGAATCTAAACTTAAACCTGTCAGCTGAAGTCGAGAGCTGTTATTCCCCAACCCGTTGCCTGTCATCCCGAGTGGCTGAAAAAGATCGGACTTCCTCCGCATTCCAGAGCTACAATAATAGTAGCAATTGTAGCTGTGTAGTAACCTCGCTGACATCGCTGACCGAAATCCCTTGAAGCTACCCTAATGTCCAAAAATAGTGACCAACATCTGAATACATACCTAGAATATTTTTACTGGTCGTAGACTAATTCACATTCACAAGAGTAACAATAGTGTTTTAGGATTTGATTCGGTTTGGTTCTCATTCATTTGAATTATCAACATCGTATTTAACTAGGCCAATTACGCCTCTATCACACACCTTTGTCTTCCTTCTCCCAGACATTGGTCCATTGTCTCAATTGTCCGTAGCGTGTAACCAACAATAGGTAACCCAACCAATTGGCCGCCTCCCCCGATTTGGGGATTTCGTGCAACTCACAACTTCGACTCCCGTCCAATCGCATCAGCAAAGCCCGAAACCCCGGGTCATCCGCTGTGACTTTGGTTCTCGGTCCTGTCTCTCTCTCTCTCTCTTCTTCCTCTTTCGATCCCACCTTCGCAACTTCGCACTAATGCAAGCTTCTTCCCCTTCCGTATCGCCTCCATCATCTCACCGCTAGATATTGCACCCTAAAAATAAGGATTATGCACAACCCTGCTCGGAGAAGCCTCTGGGTGTGTGTCGTAGGTGTGTAATTAAGCGCGGGCGGATCCTCCGCTCCGAAGTTTCTTCCCCTTCTTTCCACGAGTTGCGCCGAACCACCAAACAGGCGTATAGCGGTGATCATCCACCAGTTCCGAAGTAAGAAGGTGATGTAAGTCCGTGCATGTTGTATTATACCAGACACCTCAATATCCGGTGGAGTGCCCATTAATGGGGTGTACAATCTTCCTAGGTCACTCCTTTCTCCGTCTCCGCGTATTTCGTCGCGTCGTCTTTATATGTTGGCGACCGACTTCGTAAAGGGTGGGGGGGTGGGTATCATTTGGGGGGTATCTGGGGGTATCTGGGGGGTATATATCATGATAATCGTAATCGTAAATCAACTCTGTGCGCGCGACAAGTCAGCAACCTGAATGATATCATAAAGCGTTTCGCGTCGAGGTAGATGCTTACCATTAAACATCGTGTACATCCGTTCTCTCTTCCCCAGGTTTGCTTCACTCCCCGGCCTCGGTAATGGCGTCCAGGTGCGTAGACTTGGACTTAGGGGTGCCCTTCTTAGAAGAGCTTCCGCTGCTGCTGCGGCGCTGCTTCTTGAACTGCTGGCGGCGGCGCTCCTTCTCGGTGAGCAGGAACTTGATGGCCTCGCGCTGCATGGCCATCTGGTCGCGCTGCATCTGCAGCATGTCGACCTCGGTGGCGGCGGCCAGGTGGGGCGACGTCGGCGTCGCGCTGCCCGAGCTCGAGACCGAGTGCGCGTCGTCCTCGAAGCCGTCGCAGGGGAAGAGGTCGTCGTCGGACAGGTACGACGTCGCGCGCTCCTGGCTCGGGGCTTCGTGCAGCGACGACCGCTGCGGCCACGACGGGAACGCGCAGCTCGCGCTGTAGCTGTACCCCGAGCCCGCCGCCGCTGGCGACGACAGGTAGCTGCTGGTCGGGATCTCCATCGGCTGCGCCGCCGAGCTCATCGAGCTGTAGGAGCCGTACGGGCTATACATCTTGTTTTTTTCTTCTGGTGTCCCACGCAAAAAAGCTCTCTTTGGTATTCTTGAAGTATCAGAACGAGTTCCCCTCAAAGGCTGTTGCGCGTGCGAATCGCGTGTAGTAGTAGTAGCAGTAGCAGTAGTAGTATGTCAGTGCGAGCAGGTGAAGAATAGTCGACGATGTCGCGTAGCTTTAGTAGCGAAGTAAGTCAACGCTGATGATATCTGGGGGGGTGGATAGAATAATATTATGTATTACTGCTCTAAGGCTATTGTAGATTGTTATCTGGGGAAATCAAGTATGGGGGGGATCGAAGGCATGGGATCGGAGCGCATGGGGAGGCCATGAGAACATATATATATATATATATAACCAGGAGTGGTAGGAGAGATAGAGGTGTGTGCGCGTGTGTGTGCGTGCGTATATACGTGGTGGTGGTGTACAATGAATGATTCATCGCCGCACGGGAAGGCAACAGACAGGCTTCTGACTGTTACATGCCCTATTTTCCAGTTTCCCCGTTTCCTCGCTTCCCCCACGTTGCAAATAATCCCATAATCCTAGCAGACCGCCTGTCATGGATGCGGGCGAAAAGGGGGGTGTGGCCCGGGAGGCAGGGAAGGGCGGACAGGCAGAGGACTAACAAGGGGGTACATCGTCGACCACCAAGTCAGCCTAGACCGCCTTGACAGAGTCAGCTTTTGAAACCCCCATTCCGGAGCCCATTCCCAGGACCGTCTGCCACTCCCCGAGGTGCCCCGGCCAATCAGCCCTCGCCAGAAAAGTAAACCAGCTAGACACCGCCAGAACGAATTTCCTTGTTTCCCAACTGTTCTCAAAAACTTACGGGGCGCGCCAGGTAAGACGGTACGGATCTGTACGTGCGTCCTGTATGTGTATGTACCTAATGTATGTATGTACGTTCGTATGTACGTGTTGTTAAACACTGCTGGCAGCATGCCGTTGGATTTCTTCTTCTTCCCCGGCCGTCTTTGTTGTGCGCTTCGCTTGCCTTTGCCGTCTCCACACGCTGAAATAGGCAGTGTGAAGGAAGAATCAGAGCCAGACCGCGGGATTGTCCCCATGCAAGGCCCCATCGAGCAAGGTCCAAGGTCCAAGGATCCGTGGAAACGATGACGATCAGGGTTCGACACGTCCCACTCTGGACACTTGGACTCTGTTATCCGACTGCCGCGGCCGGGTCTATCTCCCGCTCTTCATAGCATCCCAGCATCCTAGCCTGGCTTTAGGGCCGTGTCCAGGTTACGGATAGCTCTTCAGCGCGCTGTGACACTAGTACCAGTGCGTTCCCCAGGTTACAGTAAGCCCGTAACCCGTTAACGGTTCTGGGAAGCTGGGGTAGAGAGGTACCGAAAATACCGTCAGGATAATGGGATAATATTGCGTAGCAGCCAGGCTGATTACTGCAAAGTAAAGTAATATACCACATACGAAATGTCCCAATGCGGCAGGATGCAAATTCCCTTTCGCATCCCCCCTGGCGGCTTTCAAACGAAACAACGTGGTAGTGTAGCGGACAGATGCCGAAACTCGCAGGTTCATTCCTGATGGCTACGGGGTTAATTGCAGTTTTTTTTTTTTTTTTTTGCAATTCCCAAAATCCTGCCCTTGCCCGAACCCCCGTTCGTGCTTCCCGTTTAGGGGCTTAGGCTTGGGAGGCGTCGGAGGAAGAGACGGATTTGATGGATTCGTCACATAATTGTTTCTTACTATTCTTGTTACTACATGACACGCAAACCAAACAAAACCGGCACAAACCAAACTTGTGACGAAGGAGGCGTCCTACTCGGCCCCTCTTTGGCTGGCTTAAGGGTATCTATATCTATCCCTTTCACCTTGGGCATGAGTTAAAACGGGGGACGTCCCGTTGGCTTGCATTGGCTTGTGTTCGCTTGATTGCTTCATCTGCACACTTGCCCAAGTATTCAATAATATCCAATATCTAACAAAATTACCCCTTTCTTTTTCCCCTTTTCTGATTTGGTAATGTGTTCCCACCGGCTTCAACTATCCGAACCGACGGCGGTATATTGGAAAAAGCACCCGCAGGACCCTCGGGATTCGAAAAGGTTCCATTGGGACTTTGTAATTGCTAGATGACGAGGGAATAGTTTGCCGTTGGGTTACTTCCTGGCTTAACGGCGACGATATTGATGATGACGCTATTTTGCCGTGCGGTGCAATTACCATTTTCTCGCATTTGGCTTCCTCTGCGCCACGGAGCCTGTCAGCAGCGCCGACGGGCTGGGCAATATTAAGCCGTCTCGTTGGTCAACAGGCGCGAGAAAAAGGTGAGTTGGCTGACCGGGCGTTTTCGTTGTATTGACCAATACCGGCGTATGTCCTGACCGCTTTGGTCGAGCAGCGATTCGTATAGGTGGGATTAAGTGTCTAGCGCGTCGGATTACATACGGTCGGCGTTTGATTTTGTGCCTAATATCGTGTGTGTGCGTGAGAAATCCCAAATCCCAATGGCCTATATCGAGATCTCGTAATCCAAAGGACCGTTTACGATCCTGAACTGAGTCAGACGCAAGACAAGACCAAATTTAACGATGCCTACGCCCCTGTAGGATATCTTGGAATTGTACGTGTATCTGCGTTTGTGCCATACCAACTATGCTACGCCCGTAGCCCTCAGGATCCGAGTCATCCAACGAGCTCGCTGCTGCTTACTCCATCCCTACCGTCCAAGCTATTCAGGTTTGGATTGCACGGCTCATGCTTACAAACTTGATTGCTTGTCTCGCTACAGGATCGTGTTTGTTGTATCCTATCGGGACCTTATCGTCGAGCTTCCCCTTTACACGATCATGTCCGGTTCGTTTCGTAGTTATCGGTGCTGGGTAGCGCACGCAATTCCATCCAATTGTTACATATTCCTATCAACCTCCCGTCAACGGTAGGTGTATAGCCGGGACAGTGCCTCGATAGGCAGTCAACATGTGCATACGTAGCCAAGGTTGTACGAACACACGCACATACACATACATAGTAGAGGTGCACACATACCCACCAAGACGCAGGCGCAAAAACCGGGGTCGTATTGATGTATCTGTTGCAAAAGCGCATTGTGTATGTGTGTTACCGCTTCACCTTTAGGGCTCTCCTACCAGAAGCCAGGTAACAAATCGTACAAAGTCCCTAGGGGGGTGCAGCGTTGCAGCGGCGAGATTCTAGAAAGATATTGGCACCCACATTGATCGCTTCGTATTGCAGCTGCCGGTACCCATTAGGGGAAATTTATGGAGTTTCTTTCGCTCGAAGGCTCAAAGGCTCGAGAGCATTCCGAGGCACCACCGACCTGACAGGGGAAGGATCAACGTTATGGACCTTGCTCTCCCCAGATTTTCCGGATGTTCTAATATGGGAAATCTAGACAAGACGGTGTGGAGGGGACCGGGACCGAAGTCGATCAAATGGAGTTTAGTCGGCATTAGTTGGTCCTCCCGCACAGCCCGCAGAGCCCAGAGAGCCTTAGACTGGAGGATCGCCAGTTTGCTTTTTAAAGAGGCCTCTGTAGATCACCGCCTTATTCAAGATTCGGATATGACTCGCCAGTTTATTTTAGCGCTTCTATTTTCTTTCCTTTTTCTCGCGTCGAATCAACGCGACGGCCGGGAATCCCTTCGTAGGAGCGCCCTTCCGAGAATTTGACCGGCGCCAGCGAATGAAAATATCACAAGCGCCACATGGTTTCCGAACCTTACTGTGCACAGGATCTCGTCGGCTCGCTAGCCACTAGCCACGCCGTGGAATAACCGAAGCTATTGGCGAAATATTGAGATCATTGGCGGTCAGGTCGGACCAATACTTCGGGCTACGATGACGATGGGAGTCATGAATCGCGATGCGAGCTGAACACGAGACGATGTCAGGAAATTCCCGGATCGCACCCGTCGCTATCCGCATGCTCCCGAATCAATCACCAGGAATAGACACGCGGCTGCCTGGGACACTGTTTCGATAGGATTCGGGAGGAAGATTCATGTGTTCGCTATGTGTAACGGAAAATGAGGCGTAGGTATGAGATGCGCCGCGGCGGTCATTTCATATTGAGGTTGAGTGCCTAGACAGCTAGAGTGCACAAGGCTCGGTAAGTGTTGGTTGACTCCTATGTAAATTTGTCAACCCCGTGAATACCTACAGGTATATAGGTAGATACTTGATACTACCGTAGGTACCGAATATCAGTTTTGAACGTTCAAAGTCGACAATCTCGACGGTTTTTTCTGTTACCATCGAATGGGAATCCGTCTACGTTACAACTGCTACCCGTGCCGGCGCGATGTCTTATTCGCATGGGTAAAAAGAGATACTGATATTGTTGCTATCGAAGTGATCATCTCGCGAAATACCTTATAGTGGAAGTCGATTAGGTTATGCAGCCAAGATGTTGGATGATAAGCCTTACAGGCAGATGTCCCCCTTGCTCCCACGCTGACAGAGATCTTAAAACGCGGCCTCATGCATTTCATAGGTATCCTCATCCTGAATGCTCGTCCCAGATTAGCAGGTGGTGGTTCTGATATCCTTGGGATCTCTAAAGGGGTGTTATCGTTACTAAGGCACATGCGTTGCCGTAATTTTAAACTGCTGAGACCCCCAGGATCCAGGACCCCTAAACCCCCAACTTTGTGGGGGGTAAGCCAAGGTGTAAGCACTTACAATCAAGCAAGCACAAGCACGCAAGCACGCAAGCACGCAAGGCAAGGTAAGGTAAGCCAGGTAAGCTGGTAAGCAAGAAAGAGAAAAGAGATGGTCTACGCCGGAGTTTCTCGTGTAACTCCCGTGTCTTAGTCAGAGACTCTTCTCCGGGTGCCACAAGTAGGCGTTCCGGTGACCGGCGTCGTGAGATTTTAGTTGTTGAGGAGACCGGGGAGAGTAGTCGGCAGGCTTCCCGTCCAGGGTTCCGTTCAATAGATTCTTCAACGCTTTTACTCTGATTCTACTCTGCCACGGCTTCACCCAAGATGCATCCCGGCACATGGGGCTCTCGCAAGGCTAAGCATCGCTCGCAGCTGGGTACGTCATCACAATATGCGACAATGTGGGAGAGGAAATTAATGGCGACGTCACGCTTCTGTGGTCTATATGTTCTTCTTCGTTTCACCTGGCTAATATCCCCCTCAACTGTCCTGTCCTGTGGGTGATATATAGGAATCGGGCCTTACGGTGACCCCGTGCGCAACCGGCGACGGGCAGGGTGGAGCACGGGGACATGGACAAGACATGACAAGACAAGACAAGACATATGTATGTCTAGGTAGGTAATCATTAGGTTAAACATGCAACAAGAGGGAGGCATTAATTTTTTTTCTGTCTACACATAGCGAATCTTCCGCGTACCCGACGTTGCCTTTCGCCACAGCAATTTTCGCTTCATGTATACGAAGCAGCCACGAGAATTATGCCGCGGTTCGTTCGACGGCATTAATATAATAAGGTTAGCAGTTCCCCAGATTCCCGTTCGACAAGTCCCGAGAAGAAAAGAGAGGACGAGATGTAACGATGTCTCCAACATTATATTGGGATTTGCACCTATCGTATCTACTACTTTGGTGCGAGAGTTCGGGAGTTTGGCCATGTAGCATCCGCCTCGAAACGCGTGGGTAGTGGTTAATGGGTCAGATGGGTAAGCCTTCGATTCCCTTTGCGGTCGCGTTTGCAGTTGTCGTTACTCCTACGAGACAGCACGACAGCACGACAGCATGGACGGCAGAAGGTTGTCTAATTTCCGCGAGCTCTCACCGGTCCATGATGCTCAGTCAGCAAGCGCCGATAACAGCGGTCATCGGATTACAGGCATCAGGACGTCTGGACGTCCCCCGTGACGCCGGATCACTCCAGCTGCATTCCCCCTATCTTCTCATATCTGACAGCTCAGTTCACGGCCGCCATTGTTCAGTCTTGCACTTTGATCTCGCACCACAGACCTACATATGTACCATGTAAGCTCCTAGCAAGTTATCGACGAGTCGCCAATCTGAGAACGATCTCTAACCCCGGGCTCTGTCCAACACACCCTCGTCACTCAAACGATCTACGCCAAGCATCAAAGCGAGCCATCCTTGGTCGAATCACATCTCACCTATAGCTATCCCATTACTTATTACATGTGATAGAATCCGCGAATTAGTTTTCGTTGCTACCATAGTACGCCTAGAATCCGTCACGATACGTAGAAGTTGCACAGAAAACCCTTCCGGACTGGGCTATAATTCTCTTAGGGTATGGTGCATGAGGAGGGACGCAACACTCTTTTCGCTCCTCTCTGGCACTTTCCCATCGCCATGATGGTTGTGCTCGCTCGAAAGAGTCTCGACGCGAGGGCTTTTTCTCGCTTAGGGTTCCAATGGCAAGATGACTTTCCGTGCGCGCTGCAGCTCGGAAGCAAAAAGGCTGCACAGACGATGTTGCAGAATTGCTACCTACCTACCTACCTTTGCAGAAGCTGTCTAAGGCGTTGAGGCCCAATGATCGACGGACGAATTTCGACAGGGGCAAGGTGT
Source organism: Hypoxylon rubiginosum (assembly GCA_902806565.1). NCBI lineage: Eukaryota > Fungi > Ascomycota > Sordariomycetes > Xylariales > Hypoxylaceae > Hypoxylon > Hypoxylon rubiginosum. The sequence goes on along the minus strand of CADCXA010000027.1, from coordinate 1,251,728 downwards.
GTGTTCGCTGTTCAAAATAACCCCTGCCCACCACCATAACCCCCCCGTAGCCGCCATCGTGGGCGCATCGCGGACTTACTTGACAGGTTGGTTTGCAGATTCGAAATGCGCGGTCTACATCTACCTCAAACTTGAAAGGAGGAAAACTGTCCAGCTTTTAATGGCTAGCTCGCCCGCCCTCTGCTTGCTGTCTCTGCTTTCGTGGAAGTGCTTCCGGCCGTGCAGCTAAGCAAGGAAGTAAGGCAAGGCCCATATGCGCCTTGGTCTCCTTTCCTCGACGTTTTTTCATGATAATGATGTTATACTCCCCCCGACAACGGCTGCAGCACCAACAAACGTGGCAGGCTACCCGCGGCCACGATGGCTTCGCGAACCCGCGATACGGAGACAAGCACAAGCTTTTTTTTCTTCTACCTTTTTTATCTCCCTTTTCGTCTCGTAGCAGTCGGCGGTATGCGACGCACCGAGAATCAATCACATTTCTCCCGACACGTTCGCTTGCCCTTCGTGTGTTCGAGGATAGGAAGGTAAGTAAAGCAAGCCACCCATTGCCCAATTGATCCGGACATCAGCATCATCGGAAGTGAGTAGGGGAATCGACAAGTTTCGTCCTGTCAATAGATAGGAAAGATATCGCAATAGATTGGGAGGTGATGAAGTAGGTAATGGGCAATAGATTGCGCCGTTATCACATCTCGGAAGGCCTTTGCCCCGGTTGGCGAGGCGCGCCTTTTTCGTGTGCCCATAGGTTTCAAGAGACCGAGCGCAGCGAGACACTTGGCCTTGATTCGCCCAGCTGATTAGCCAGTCGAGCCAGTCCCAAGCCGATTCCTTAACTCCGAAGGTGTGATGTGATTGTGACGAATCTTTGCCAAAGGCCGGCACATGACCGTCGAGACCGCCCAACCATACACGCGGACCGCCGAGCCGCAAGACGAAGCGTGCTCACGTCGCTCCACTTAAAGCCGAAGTGTTTTCCACATACGGGAAAGTGCGTACATAGACTCGCTGCCAGGCTGCGCATAGTCTACGGTATTATAGCGATCCTCATACGGGATTGGCCCACGAGACATATCAAGCGTTGCAAAGCTTATCCATCCTACACAAGAGGCGCCTACGCACATGATTGCGTGATGGCGAGTCTAACTTAAAGGAAACGTTACGCGCCTTTAACAATAGAATGCTAAGACTCTTACATACGCACGGCAATGCGATAAAGGGAAGCCGAGCTTGGCAGCCTTGGACTTACTCTCAGCCTTGTTTAATAGGTTGCTAGTGGTAAGCACGCTGGTACCAGGTATGTATACCTTGGGTACTTCGATTCCACAATAAGACTCTGCCAGCATATTATTTTCCTGTTTTACGACAGATCCTGATTGATAAGTACCTCTAGGTGGGAGTAGTAGATACGGACGTGAATTGAGAGATCCTTAGGTTAGAGAGTGTAATATCTTCCGAATATTTGGGGATATCTCCTCGATACTAGTTCCGTTCCACATATTGTCGATTGGTTGTAGGGCGAGGTGCAATGTCCATAGCATCAAGGAGGTAAGGTATAATAGGGGTAAACGCACTAGCACGTAAAAACTTACGTAACTTTTCATCTGCTTCACGTAGATTTTCTACCCCTTATTGGGGACCAGTGATATTGCAAATAGATATCATCGTAAGCTCACGATGCTAGAAGCAGAACTTCGTAGTCGCCAAGTTGTCTGTGTTAAAGTGTTTCATTCTTGAAGGTTTTAAACTACCCATGAAATTTAACGAGTAGGCCAGTATTGACATTCCATCATCGTGATTGGCATCAGCTTCACATAGGTACCCAGGTACTCACCCCATGGCTCCCTGTGAAAGTACCGGAGATAGCAGCTATATTTACTCGTTCATGGATACTATGAAACTCCTGGGACTACAAGGCTAGGTAAGAAAATATCATGAGCAGAATTAAGGGGGAAAAGGGGGAAAAAGGGGGGGAGATAGTAGCTTCACTCCGTCTCGATCGGAGAACCTCCGGGCTACGAACCCGGCGCGCTTCCGTTGCGCTATGAAGTTTTGACGGTTATTGGAACCGTTCTTGGTAGTACTGCTGAAAACGAGCGATGCTCACATTTAAGGTATGTAGCTATCTATGGCTGGTAAGAGCAGAAGACTCATCAAGGGGCCCAGATAACGACCGGGATATCGCAAGAGGTAGTAGTCTGGGGCTCGGCTGTGCAATAATAGCTCGATGAAGACTCATACTGCTATGGAAAGCGGTACCACGCCACAATAGCGAGACGCCAACGTCGGTATGGAGCCCTGCTACGTTACGGGGTTTATCTAGTTTTAACCTTACTTTGTGAGGCTGTAGGGCTCTACACTGAAACTATCCTCATCGTTTTCTCTGTACGAACATGAACAAGTTATTTTGTGAGCGGCGAATGGGTTTGGTACTCTATTTCCTCTTGTCTTACATATCTTGGGGACGAGGACCTACACACGGCGGAAGAGGATCTCGGGTTTCCTTTTGTTACTTTTGTTTCTACAGGTAGAGGGCCCCCGTCACATGGGAATAGTCACTCGAGCAGTCACGCTAGCTTGACACGAATCCTTAGTTTTATATGCATAAATTCATTCGAGCCCTGTCCCATTCGACCCTACAAGCGCCACAGCCACGAATGGCACTTAGCAAGATCTTCCGAGTGTCATAGTTTTCCTATATAGGAGTCTTGGATCCTTCTCTTGCCTCCCCTAGCGCTCCCTCCGGTGCGGTGATCAGATCATGCCGCCTTCAAAAGAGCACGATGGACACCCTTACACAACTTTAGGAAACCATATATCTTAGCAACTCAACGCCTCTCCCTCAGCCGAATTCTTCCTCAATCCCCATCAATCATATAATTACATTGTCTAATATGACCTCCACAGTCCTTTTATTCGGGACAGTAGGTAAATCCTGTTTAAGACATGGTGTGGTAGTCAGCTATTTGGCGCTACTCGTACCTCCCGAGGCCGTCGTAGTGGACGACTTGTTGCGGCTGCTGGAATAGTAGTACTGCAACTGCAGTTGCTGCTGCTGCTGGCTGGACTGGGCCTGGGCCTGACCTTGGTATCCTTGGTCTAGGAGGTGGACGGGTGGGGTGTAGTAGGGCTCGTCGCGGGGCCACGCGGTAAGGAAGGCGCCGTCTCTCGATGACTTGGCTGCGTCCGCTGCCGTCCAGGTGTAGGCGTGGGATCCCGGGGCCGAAGAGTTGGACTGCTGTGCTCTCGATGAGTATTGGGGTGTCGAGAGGGTGGCAGGGAGGCGCGGACGAGCTGACTTTTTCGTGGCGTGAGGCATTCTCAGGGGTTTCTCTTCGTTTGCTCTGCTGTGACGACTCGGCTTCGATGTTTCGGTTGTTGGAAGGGAAAAAATCAACAGAGCGAAGGACTTGTGACTGGAGATTACCGCTGAGTTGTGTTATATGGTTTGAATTATGGCAGTAGAAGTCGTTTGGGAGATAGAGGAGTGAGGATCTTGGAGAAGCCTTTATACTCCATCGTTCTAATGCTGGAAGTGGATGATAGAAGTAGGTGAGATCGAGTTCATATTCTAGGCAAGTACGCGGCAAAGACACACAGTTCACCCTGCCATATTACAGAGGTAATCCACGACACAAAGACCCGGTAGACTGGATCTGTTCTACAACCCCTCGCTAAGTGGAAACCTACCATTCCAGAGTGACATATACTTACCATGGTAGACTCATGTTGATCTCGTTTTAATTAATATCTGGGACGGGGACGACGTGCTGGATCTTGCAGTTGGGGCGCAATACCCGATCCCTGAGTCATGTTGATAGCATGGGAGTGATACGGAGCCTCGCATATTGACAAACGCTACCCTTCGGTAGACTGGCACGGCCCACCAGGCAGGGGATGCGGGAGGCAGCCAGAAATAGAATGGATCTCGGTAAGGAAATGGATATCGGGCAGAGACAGATGCACGTAAATATTGAATCCAGGTCTACAACACAGTGTGGCAAGACATCTCACCCGGGGCTCAAGAGGACTGACTGACAACGGGCATCCGCGTGATACCAAGTAGAGACTCGCAGTTCCGGAAACATGTCATGACCACTCACGTACGGCATAGGAGGTTGCGCCGCCCAGCTTGCCGAAGTCCAAGACACTCGCCGTGAACACATACCTTTTCGTGGCCATGGCTCAGGTCCGCGGGACGTAAATACTGTGTAGCCAAATAGATGAGGTTAATGTTCGGGGGTTTCGTTTTTCAATGTGGCCGCTGTACGCGGCCGACTTTTTCATTAATATCCCGGTGTCATCATGCAGGAGAAGCTGCTTGATTACTTAATAAATTCATTCGTCGGATTCCGGCGTCAAGTACCAGAGTAACCTATCCTCATAGTTTGCCAATAGCTCGCCGGCTTCCGAAACACATCTGAACCGCATCGCCACCTTGCCAATTCTCTCCTTTAATACGCCTGGCCACCTTTTTCGGGATTTAACAGGTCGAATGGTACTCGCACAAGGTAACCGCGGAAGGGTTGATGCGTTGCAGCTCTTCGTAACTGTTTTACGCAGCTGCCTTGGTCGTGTCCTTGGCCGTGTCCTTCTCCTTGACGTCTTCTTCGCCCTCCAGAGCCGGCATATCGTCATCTTCGGAATCATCCTCTTCCTCGTCGGCACCAGGCATGTCACCACCGCCAAGCTTGGAGAAGTCAATGCCGCTGAAGTCGCCGCCGCCGGCGCCACCTGAATATCAATATTCGTTAGTATCATTTAACAATCTCATGTCTCAGACTTCTCAAGGATCTTGGCATAATGCTCAAGGGGAGATCATCACATACCCATGCCTGGCATACCACCTGTTAAAGCATTGTTAGTCGCAATATTTTCAAGAAGGGGAGAGATCTCGGATGCGATGGGTATTGTATATATGAAGTGAAATCATGTTGCTAAAGGAAGTTGTGTGTGTAGTAGGGGTTCACATACCCATGCCGCCACCCATGCCGCCACCCATGCCGCCGAATTGAGAGAAGTCTTCCTCAGGAGCCTCGTTCTGCTCGTCCTCGTCGACCCACTTGTCGAAATCGGTCTTCAGGAACTGGACCTTCTTGGACTCCTTGAGAAGACGCGGCCAGTATTCGTCATTCAGCTCCTTCTTGCGCAGCTTCAGCTCGACATTGCGAGCAGTGTGGTGGACCTTGCTCTCAGCGGTGTCGATCTCAGCGTAGAAGGGGAGATCGAGGTGGTAAGTTCGCTTAAGAGTCTCCGAGTGACCAGTGAAAGTCAGGCCCGTAGACTGGAGGTCGAGCTTCAGGTTCTCCTTGGGGACATCGGGAACCGAGATGGTGAGGTAAATGAAGTTCTTCTCCGGGTCAGTGTTGGAAGAGCGCTGGGCCCATAGAACTGAAAATAAATTTGTTAGCTTGGAAAAGCTTCAAGACGTTGACAATAACTGAATTTTGGCTGCACCAAAAAAAGAAATCTCGTGGCCACTGCAGTTCCTGTAACAGCGCAAAGCTGGGAATATGACGGTAGTAGCTGGGTGTGAACTCACCTTCGGGAGTAACCTGCGACATGATGATTCGTGTGTGGCTGATGATACGTGACAGTAGATGATGTGATGTGGGAGGGAAAAAAGTAAGTAGTCGTCGATAGTGGGTGAAGTTTATAAAGACTGTCGACGAAGACGGTCAGTTGGTGCCTGACTAGAATAGGTGGGAAGGGAGTGGAAGAAAAGCGGTGGAATTGAAAAATCGCAAAAATATGAGGCTGTTCCAGAAAGCTTAATGATGCACCCCTCCTACCTACATCGAACCAGCACGAAAGCGGCGGAAGCAACGACAGGGCTGGATTTGCATGGGGGGCAGGGGGGGTAAGGGGGGTAGGTGCCTAGCGTCATCGGTTGCCGGTTCACACTTCCTGATATTTTCCTGACACTGTAAAAGGAATACCCCTAATTGGGCATAGGCAGCCTGGCAGCAGGCTGTACCTTCGTATATCCAGCAATAAGCTTAAACGATTGGGTTGGAGAAGCTCAACTAACGCGCTTATGGAAACTTCGATAGGTTCACGTGTTTTCTTGGAGGAAAAAGCAAAACTGAATTATCAGTACATACATCATGTACATACATAGGTAAAGTCACATAAAAGAAGAGAGAGAAAAAAAACACCGAGATGACTGCATCAAAGCTGAAGAATCCTACTAGCCTTGTCTTCACAGGTTCCAGCGTCTCGGTTTCATCTGCAGAGAATATATATCTATAATATTGAAGTTGCATTCGTTAATACACTATCCTATGCAAGTAATACAAAGAGATAGGTATGTAGGAGCACTAAGCATGCAACCTCTGGAATGTCTCTAGTTGAATATCTACCCTGCTACCAAAGAAGTGAATAGATGCCTAGTGCTTGTTATTAGAGTACCTAAATTACCTAGGTCCCTTACACGTCTGTTGTTACAGAATGTAGGCGTCTTTTGTCCGTCTTGTCTCATTGTCCTGTATTGTCCGGATAGTTACATATTACTATAGGCTTTGATATTCTATCATATGTTGGTATCCGTAGTCAGACACACGTGCTGGCTGCCCATCATAAGAAGCGGGTACTATGACACTGTGCTTCAGCACTGTCCATCTGGGCACTTAGCGGGGTTAGGCTGTTCCTGAAACTCCCCAAGCCCCCCGTCCCTTCTTGTCAGCCTAGACCAGCCGGCAACGTCATTAGATCGCATTAACTTGCATACCCAACTATCCCGTCTATCACTCCCAGTTCCACCTCTCTATCCAAACGCCCCGGACTGCTCTGCCAGATCCCCCAATCCACCTGTACCTCGGCAGGAGCCCGTCTTGTCGAGAGTCTCGTCGAAAACGAAACACCAAATACCAATCCTCCTTTCTCCCAAGATGAGGGCTATCACCGCATTATTCCACACACCAACCCCCGATGAACAGGTAAGCAGAGACACCTTTCTCGCCTTTCTCTCATCGTTTGCCCCTTAAGACCCTTCGCTACAGAACCCTCTTTGCTAATACGTGTCGGAAAACAAAATCAGATGCGAAAATGTAACGCCCTAATACGAACGAACATACGGAAGCTGGACCGCGACATCAGCCAGGTGAAGCAAGTCGAGTTCAAGACGAAGAACCTGATCATCCAGGCGGACCGGCGGGCGCAGCGGAACCCGTCGCAGGCGCGGCAGGCGCAGCGGGAGGCGCGGGACTTCGCGCGGGAGCTGCTGCGGGTGCGGCGCACGTCGGCGCGGCTCGTGACGTCCAAGGCCCAGCTGAGCAGCGTGCAGATGCAGGTCAACGAGGCCTTCGCCGTCCGGAAGATCGAGGGCAGCATCCGCGCCAGCGTCGGCGTCATGAAGGACGTCAACGCCCTCGTCAAGCTGCCCCAGCTCGCCGGCACCATGCAGCAGCTCTCCGTCGAGCTCATGCGCGCCGGCGTCATCGAGGAGATGATCGGCGATACCCTGCCGGTCGACGACGACATCCTGGAGGACGAGGAGGAGGAGGCGGAAGGGGAGGTCGATAAGGTGCTGGGCGAGATCCTCAAGGGCCGCATGGAGAAGACGGGCGCGATGCCTAGCGCGCCGCTGCCCGCGCAGCAGCAAGCCGAACAGCACCAGCCGGAAGAGGAGGAGGAAGACCAAGAGGCTATGATGGACCAGATGCGGAACAGGCTGGAAGCTCTGAGGAGCTAAATGCGCCTCATCTTGTTTGTCTAATACTTGGGGGCATTCTTTCGTATCGGCGTTACGGAGTAGCATAACTGGATTTCGATCTCGCATCGTCGTCATTCTCGAATTGGTTAAGAGTCGTAGCCGTCGCTTTGCTACCAATTAAAGAGGGCGGGCGGCCAAGGAAATATTAAAGATACACGCCACAACACGACGACTAGCTCATAGTTTCGAGCTAGACCTCGGTCCCATTGCATCTCAGGTATTCCGTTGTTTCATTATAAATATTATAGAGACGTTGAGGTTTAGAACCTTGTCTGCCCAACCGGAACACATATTTAGAGATTTAATTGCTGTCTATCTTAGCGGCATAGCCTGAAATATTTCTCGAGTTCTCTCTACGTAAGGCTTTGAGTGCCTATATATGTGAAGAATACGAGTGAATTTCGCTACTTATTTTATACTCCACCTCGGAGTAGTAGAGGGAAGCTTGTCCTGCCCTTGGTCTTCCGCTGTCCAGTCCCAACTCGACGCCATGAATACGTCCTTGGCGAACTTGTCCGCCCCCAAAGCATTTTCAAATCGTAGCCGTTGGTCGCTTGCTAGGGACCGCGTAAAACTGAATGGTTTTGCCTCCGCCGGCGTCTTGCCCTCAGAATTAGGAGGCAGCCAAGCGGCCGATTGGCGGTTGTTCTTCCACACTAGCCTTGCAATAGGGATGGAATTGGCAGAGAGAAGACTCTGGATAAAATCTAATATAGGCAGGATCCTCGTGCGAAGCCCGCAGTTTGTGTGGTTCTTGTCTATCTGATAGCTTGGACACTGCCTCAAAGTAGCCAGTATCGTGTCAATCTGCAACAACGAAGTATCTGCTATCGAATCGAGCGACCCGGGCGAAAAGTCTACCAGGAACATGAGGTTCTTGTTCGTAAGAAACTTGAACGTCTCGCCTAGCTGATACGAGTCGCAAGCCGCGCTCGAGTCGTAGCCCAGCTTGCACTGGCGCGTGCGGGATGTATACAGCTTGAGGAAATGCCTCTGAACTGAGGCGATGGTATTCAGGATACACTGCCGGCGAAACTGCAGTTCCTCTGGTTTCGAGGGTTAACATGCACGGAGACACCTAGAAATAGGGAGTGCCCTGATTACTCACCCTCGATACCGTCCTGCAAAAACCACCACGTAGCATCCGAAGTCCCATCGTCTTCGGCAAACGGGCTCCATCGGCAGGAGCCGTTCATGATGATCTCCTTTGTAGCAAGCTGGAACCTATGCGGCTGATTCAACAACCACGCCACCAAAATCTTTTGCCGCAGAGTATCCTCGTTATTACGGCTCATGACAGAGATCTCGTCCCTGACAGGTTTGCGGCTCGTCACCGGCCACTTGAACTTCAGATCGCTGGTAAGAGATTTTGAGACGGCTGCTGCGCAGTCGAAGCGATCGGCAAGGACAGCTAGTGTCGTTACAAACGGCATCGTAACCTGCTTTGTGGCTATCTCCTTGCCGTGAAGAATTCGAAAGAGATCAGATAGTGCACCATCTCGATACGCAAAATGTGTTGCTTGATCGTCGTCCTGGATCTTGATCCAGGGGAGGTCCTTGGCCTCGGCAGCTTCCGGTTTAACATTCTTCACCGAGAGAGCAGCAAAAGCGCTGGATATATCCCTGGCCTCTTTAAAGCGGCTGTCGGTGAGAAGCTTCTCAAAGTATTTGGACTGCCCCTTGAGAGCGTGGAGGCTCACACGGAAAGCCAGCCGAACTCTCTTCTGGGGAGGCAGTGGTTCCCGATTTGCTAGTCTATGCTGAACAGCTCGCCCTGATCGAATAGTATCCTTTGAATTCTCCAAAGTTACATCTAAAATCAAATCTCCATCCTCAACAATATCGATCACTTTAGGGAGCTTCGCCGATATGTTGGAACTTGGCGAGTCGTTGTCTGGAGCACGGCCAGAGTCGTCCATTTGGCTTGTCTCCCGTGTGAGGCAATACCCTGAAGATGCAAAGATCCGTGGTGGTCATCAGTTCAGAAACTTATCGTCAAGTTCAAGCAGTAATACTTGTATGACTAAACTGGCTTTGATAACTTCAAGCTGACTTCGTATAGGGGGTTTTCTAATATCAGGAAGCAAGTGTAGAAGCCGGTGACGATTCCGCCACCAAAAGCTGACACCTTGGCGGGGTGGGGACGCTACCTACATCCTAGGTACCTATAGCCTATAGGAGGTACCTAACATAATAATAATAGGCACTTGATATCTCACGTCGACATTCACATTTCATTATCAACTTTTTATAATACTATTTTCATTACATTTCTCCATGAAATGTATATTTGATTCTCGACAATCAAGAAACGGGGTATGCTATTAGCTTGACCCGTACGCAGAAGTTTTCTTCCGTTTTGCTCTGCACGTTTCCCCCTAAAGCTGAAAACTAAATTTTGTATCTTCGGCCTGAATCACAACCATAGAGTGAATCGTATACTGGGTCATCTTGAACTACATCCAACCGAAAATCCGCTTTGCAGAAGAGCTATGGCTTTTTCTAGGCCTCTGACTTGCTAGGCACAGCCTGCACAGCCTGAACTTCGCTAGGCGTGTTGCCGCTATCGACTGACGCGGCCGATCCCTGCTTTGCCTTCAAGAATGGCCAATGACCCTTGACTTCGCGGTATCTCATGACGCCGAACGAGATCATGACAGCGATCCAGTAGACGTTATAGGAGATGACCGAACCGTATGTTGCCGAGTTGGTCCATCCGAGGATGGCATTGAATATTCCCCAACCTCCTTCGCCACCGTTCAGTTCCGGACTGCAGCACTACGCGAAATAGTCAGTATCTCTGGAGTCCAGATAGCGAAATTCACTTACGTTCACATGCCAAACGCTCTTTTCTATGTCATAAGAGCCCGGTCCATTACCCAGCTCGGCGGCGTCGCCTCCGATGATATTGTTCCATTGCTGGTTCTCAAAATACCATATAGAGCGCGAGAAGAGACCGGCGCCAACAAGATAAAGCAGGCAGGTTGAAGCTATCAGGAAGTACTGCAACTTTGCTCCAGATCCTCCCCTAGAAAGGTTTAGCAATGTGCATATATGATTGCTTGTAAAGCGAAACTTACTTGTACAGTATGTATCCTACAATAGCTCCGGCGGCCAAGCCGACGACGACGGGGAGCGGAACCGAAGTTGCGGGCGCAGAAAAGGAGACACCCGCAACGAAGACGATGGCCTCGATGCCCTCCCTGAGGACGGTGATGAAAGGGAGAACGAACATGGCGTACTTCTCAGCGAAGCGCTTGAACCAGCCATCCCGGCGGCCACCTATCCCTACAGGGGATTCGAGGGCCTTGGCTAGCTTTACGCGCCACTTCTCCTGCATCTTTCCAACGCGGAGAAGGGCTGCGCCTACAACGCTGATGATGAGGGAGGCAACGAGCGCAAAGGCCCCTTCGTAGTTGTACTCATTGCTCTCCCACGCGTCTTTACCCAACGTGTAAAAGGCGCCAATCAGGCCGCCAGCGACGACGAGGCACAGGAAAAAGCCTAGTCCAACTCCGAGCCATACCTGGAGAATCCGAGGGTTATTACTAGCTAGTCTTGGGGTGGTGAGAAGGGTCTGCTTCGGCCTACCTGCTTGACGAGAGTTTTATACACTCTGACATCGCGATTGGGACCGTCGAGGGTCTGCTTGAGGAAAGCTAATAGGACAGAGACGATGATGACCGTCTCGAGAGTCTCTCGGAAGACGACGAGGAAGACGGGAACGGCAAAGACGGTATCCGTCGCCATCGTGAGATTGAATATGAGCTCGCTGGATCGTTTTTACTCAAGTCCGTGTGACAAAAGTTTGGGGGGGACTGGTCTCTCGCGCGGTAGACTTGACCTCCCCGGGAAAAGGGCGAATTATCAGTTAATCTGATAAATGCGATCAGATAATCTTAAGCGGGGCACTTGTGCAAGGGGGGTTGCAGTTGTAGCCGATACCTGAGGAGGATACCTGAGGAGTCTGGAGGGCAGCGATGACTTTCCGCCGATTATGGGCAGATGAAAGGAATCTAGAACATCTGATGACAAGCCGCTTTATTCAGCTCTGTCCTTTTTATTATCTAGACGCGCTCTAGTCCGTATTGCCGTTAACCGTTCCGTGTGTGCGGTGTGTGCGGTGGAACTAAGCTTGAAAATGGTATAGGGAGGATAGGGAGGAATAATGGTATACCTAACGAAGCTAACCTTGTCCATGCTGTGACAGGACGTTGTATTGTGTAGAGCTCATCATGATAATAAGGAATCTACCTGTCTATCTACCTACCTTAGGTATGTATGTAGGTACATACCCCTAGATCCTAGATACATCTTAAGGTAGATACTAGACAGAGACAGGGTCAACTATGTATTATGATACACGGCATGATGACAGTCTATCGATTGCCTCTTTTACCTACCTGCCTACTCCTCTACTCGTTCTGCTTGTTGCGCTACGGAACGCCTCTCTGCTTGGCAATTCAAGCTTTTGCCAATCCAACCCGCCACGACCCTGGCTGCATCACACACACCCATTTGTTTTTATCCTGTTGTGGGGTTGTGCTCCTGCATGAAGCTCCATGGAGGATTTTCGGCAAGATGGCTGGTGGTTGGTGGCTGGATAGAACTCGAAAGGTTTGCTTGAACAAATTTTTTTCTCTGATTTTTTCTTCTTCATCAAAATACTAGATGTCGCTTATGTTTGGTGTTAATTGGTTACGGTGTAGAACCGGACTGGTACTAGTGAGCGTACTATAGACGGAAGAGAGCAAAGGTACAATACAAACACCCCACGACAGCTGTCATGCTATTATGCCAGCCCATGTCCATAGACCAAGAAATCTTATCAGATCATCCTTCTGCAGCACTAGTGGGAGCCGTCTATGCTTGTTCCGAGACCGCTTCGTTTTGGACGAATCGCATGGGGGATAGGGGCTGGACCGGGAACAACCTCGCTAGCAGATCCCTTTGCTTTTTTTTAATTGCGCCTTTTCTCAGCCAGACCTATGATGAGCAGGGTTACCAACGGTTAGGGTCATCGGTGTATTCGTAGGTAACCCTGTTGCTTGTCTCCCGTCCTTCTGCTCTTCCTGCTCTTACATTAGGTACATAGGTACTCTTATACGAGTATAACACGAGTATAACAATGGATATCTGTTCGATACATGGCGATGAGGCTAGCTAGCTGGCTAGCTGGCATGGGCTTCTAAGAACATTGGTGATTCGTACATACTAAGGTATGGGCTAGCGATGAGGTTGCACGATGGCGTCGCCTAAAGAGGAATCTGTATCATCTTCCACCTAGGATAAAGTCCATCTTCCCGGTCTAAAGCCCGGTACTAGACCTTCACTCCACCCTGCCGCTTTAATCATACGGCGCATCAGATTGATAAAAAAGGGTCAAAACACAACATGGGTCGATGCCACCCTGATCCTGGGGCCACCATATTCACTGATTGATAAGATAATCTATTAATTCCTCTGGTAAAAGTCAGATATACCTATACCTAAGGTAGATTTTGTGTACTATGTACCGTTTCTTGCGGTTTGGTACGGTTGGTCCAGCTTGACTTCGATCTTAGCAAAATAACGGATCTTAAGTCTTATCTACTCCCACAGCCTCAGCATTGTATAGGGCAAGCATCCAAACATCTCTGTCTACTGCGAAGCTCGGATCCATCCCGACTACTTGGGAATCCAAGATACTCTTCACACGGGTCTCTGGTTCATACATTCTCCCTCCTGTTACTCTCTTGTATCACCCACGAGAGGGGTTATATTCACCATGTTCTCTACCTTTGGGCGCTTCGCTCTGCCCGTGGCTTGGACTGCTGCTCTATTCGGTCTTTCAAAAGCCGCTACTGTCACGTACGACTTCAACATAGCATGGCTCACGTCAAATCCGGATGGCGCATTTGACAGACCGACAATTGGCATCAATGGCCAATGGCCAATCCCTCCTATCGTCGGTAATGTTGGCGACAATATCGTAGTTCAAGTAACAAATCAACTCGGGAATCAGTCCACTTCTCTCCATTTCCATGGCCTGTTTATGAACGGCACAACGCACATGGATGGGCCGTCTCAAGTATCACAATGCTCTATTGCGCCTGGCTCGAGCTTCACCTACAACTTTACTGTAAGGACCCTTTATTTCCACTACGTTCATCAGCGAGGAAGAAGGATTATTAACAAATTGAAAAGCTCAACCAACCTGGCACATATTGGTACCACTCCCATACCAATGGACAATACCCTGACGGGCTCAGAGGACCCCTCATCATCCACGACCCCGACTCTCCGTTTCTTGACACATACTACCAGCAAGAAAACGAGATCGTCTTGACTGTCTCCGACTGGTATCACGACCAGATGAGCGACCTTCTCCCGGGATTCATTAGTAAGGGAAATCCCACGGGAGCCGAACCAGTACCGCAGGCAGCTCTGTTCAACGACACGCAAGACTTGAAGATTGCTGTTCAGCCTGGAACAACTTACCTATTCCGCATGGTCAACGTGGGAGCATTTGCCGGCCAGTACATATGGTTCGAGGGCCATAACATGACCATAATCGAGGTGGATGGTGTTTATCACCAGCCTGCCGTGGCTGAGATGATCTACTTATCTGCGGCCCAGCGCTGCAGCTTCTTGGTGACAACTAAGAACGAAACTACGGCAAACTACCCGCTCATTGCAAGCATGGACACCGTAGGTTTACCCCTAGACCTGACATATTAGTGTTTACAGGAGACTGATTTGATCGCTCTACACTAGACGTTGTTCGATACACTACCAGATGACCTAAACTACAATGTAACTGGATGGCTAGTATACGATGAGGCACAGCCTTTACCGGATCCTGCTTTCGTCGACGAACTGGACCCTTTCGACGATATGACGCTGCTTCCATACGACAACCAGACTCTCCTAGGAGAGCCCGACACGATTGTCGAGCTCGATGTAATCATGGATAATTTAGGAGACGGCGCCAACTAGTGAGTCTATACTCGCCGCAAGTTTCCACCACACTTATACTAATTGCTTCCCCACAGCGCCTTTTTCAATAACATCACATACAAGTCTCCCAAGGTACCTACGCTCTACACCGCTCTATCCGCCGGGGAGATGGCCACCAACCCCACCGTATACGGCTCCTTCACGCACTCCTTCGTCCTCGAGAAGGGCGAGATAGTGCAGATCATCGTGAACAACCTGGACACCGGACGCCATCCGTTCCACCTTCACGGCCACCACTTCCAAGCCATCTACCGCTCCGACGAAGACGCTGGGACCTACGAGGATATCGGTGTTACGGAAGCAGACTTCCCCGCTACGCCCATGCGCCGCGACACATTCGTTTTGTACCCGACGGGTGTCATCGTATTGCGTTTCCGCGCCGACAACCCAGGTAAGTGCTAACTAGGTTATAAAGTACCCCAGCTACTAGAATGATAAGGCTAATACTCGTCCCTATAGGTGTTTGGCTGTTCCATTGCCATATCGAATGGCATGTCGCTTCGGGCCTCAGTAAGTATTCACGAGCACTACCTATTCATTAAAAATCTTCGCTGTAGAGCAGTTACATCCAAGATCACATTGCGGAGGATTACCGGTGTCTAGAGAGGCCCTTTGAATCACAACCAGCCTCAACATCTTTACGAAAAGTCAGTGGCTAACTTTGATATTCCACAGTCGCGACATTCGTCGAAGCCCCCCTGGCCATCCAAGAGACCCTCTCGATCCCGCAGGACCACCTGGACGCGTGCGCCGCCCAGAGCATCCCCACCGCCGGCAACGCGGCCGGCAACACGGTAGACCTGCTCGACCTAACCGGGGAGCCTCGATCCCCTGACCCGCTACCCGACGGGTAAGGCCTCCCTCCCTCACTTCCTCTCATTCTAGCCGCCTCTTCGGTCAAGCTAACCCAAGAAATGCAGATTCACGACGCGCGGCAAGGTAGCCCTGGCCTTCAGCTGCCTGTGCGGCATCCTCGGCGTCGCCGTCGTCGCCTGGTACGGCCTCGCGCCGGACGCCGCGGCCACGGCGTGGGCCGAGCAGCGCGTGGCGGCGGTCGAGGCCCGGAATTCGGATTCCGGGGTGGTGTCGTCCGAGGCGGCGACGGCGGCGGGAGGGAGAGACGACGACGCCAAGGTGGTTACCGTGACTGCCGTATCCGGGGGCGGGAACGGGAAGGCGTGATGATTGATATATCCTGGATGATGAAGGGTGAAATTTTACCATGAGAAGAGAGAAAGGAAGGAAAAAATATCCTGAACGATTTAAGGGTG
This sequence comes from Hypoxylon rubiginosum, assembly GCA_902806565.1. Taxonomy (NCBI): domain Eukaryota; kingdom Fungi; phylum Ascomycota; class Sordariomycetes; order Xylariales; family Hypoxylaceae; genus Hypoxylon; species Hypoxylon rubiginosum. The sequence continues at coordinate 1,235,744 of CADCXA010000027.1, read as the reverse complement.
ATCTGCAAGGTAAAATAAGGCCATCGTCAGATGAAAAAAAAAACAAAAACAAACTACATGTTCGTATAATAGGATTCAATACTACCTTGATCGAGTATAACTGCTCTGGTGTGTCATCGTTTATCGTTATGACAAAGAAGGATGCGTTCAGTTCTTGCAGTCCAAGATGCCCCTATTCTACAATCAGAATATTAGGATAGTCAGTATTTTGAGTGGGCAAAATAAATCTCTCATCATCTTCACGCGGTAGTTTGCTTTGCTGCCATGTTATATACATGTGGCCATGCAGCAAATTCCAAACTAAGAGGCTACAAGCCGAACTACAGAGTGTGCTGGTCCACGATATGTATGAGACAGGTAGGTAGAATATAGAATACAACGCCTAATATAGTCCACATATGTATTCTAGCATGAGTGACAAGAGACAACTTCTCGACTATGCTGTATTGATGATAGCTTCGTCGATCGCAGTCGCAGTCGACTAGGAAGCCTCTGCCTTGTACTTACTGTAGTTCGGTATTTAATATTATACAGGTTCAAGTGGGAAAATAAACAACTGCATTAATACCATCAGATAAGTGACTGAATTGAGTCTTGTGGATGCTAGAGCAAAACAAAAACCCCATTTTCATAGCATATAGACAGACGCACATCAGGTGAGACATACATAGAAAATTAGGTGAATTGCTCAGGTATACAGCTCACAGAAGGAACTCGATTGGGCTAGGGAAATCATCAGGCCGCACTGCTCTCCTCTTTTCTAGATATACACAAGTCGCTACCCTTTTTTTCGGGTAGCTTCTATTTAATAGCAGTCCGTATTACTTCCTTACGACTTCTCCAGCTCAGCCAAGATCTTCTCTCCCTTCTCCTTGGCCGACGCGAAGTCACCGACCATGTAGAAAGCACCCTCGGGTAGGTTGTCACCCTCACCACTCAGGATGGCCTTGAAAGAAGCAATCGTGTCCTTTAGGTCGACCAGCTTACCCTCAATACCAGTGAAAACCTGGGCGACAGTGAAAGGCTGGCTCAGGAAACGCTGGATCTTTCGGGCACGCTCGACAGTAAGCTTGTCAGCTTCTGAAAGTTCGTCCATACCCAAAATGGCAATGATATCTTGGAGAGACTTGTACTCCTGGAGGATTTGCTGGACGCGGGAGGCGGTGTCGTAGTGGTCCTGACCAACGACACGGGGGTCGAGCATACGAGACTTGGAGTCGAGAGGGTCGACGGCGGGGTAGATACCCAACTCAGAGATACCACGGGACAACACAGTGGTGGCGTCCAAATGGGCGAAAGTAGTGGCAGGGGCAGGATCAGTCAAATCGTCAGCAGGGACGTAGACGGCCTGGACGGAGGTAATGGAACCCTTCTTCGTCGTGGTAATTCGCTCTTGCATACCACCCATATCAATGGCGAGAGTGGGTTGGTAACCGACGGCAGAGGGGATACGACCCAGCAGGGCAGACACCTCAGAACCAGCTTGAGTGAATCGGAAAATGTTGTCGATGAAGAGAAGCACTGCGTAATGTTAGCGAACAAGGACAGACCCGACAAGGAAAATCATCCATACCATCCTGTCCTTCCTCGTCACGGAAGTACTCAGCCACGGTCAGACCGGTCAAAGCGACACGGGCACGGGCTCCCGGGGGTTCGTTCATCTGACCGAAGACCAGGGCGACCTTAGACTCGCCATCCAGTTGAATGACGGAGGTCTCCTGCATTTCGTGGTACAGGTCGTTACCCTCACGGGTTCGCTCGCCTACACCAGTGAAGACGGAGTAACCACCGTGAGCCTTGGCGATGTTGTTGATAAGCTCCTGAATGAACACAGTCTTGCCGACACCGGCACCACCGAAGAGACCAATCTTTCCACCACGAGCGTAGGGAGCCAGAAGGTCGACGACCTTGATACCGGTAATCAGAATCTCGGCAGAAGTAGACTGCTCAATGAAAGCCGGAGGATCGGCGTGGATAGGTAGGAACTTGTCGGTCTTGATAGGTCCACGCTCGTCGATCGGGTCACCAGTGACGTTCATGATACGACCGAGAGTGCCGGGGCCGACAGGAATGGTGATGGGGGCGCCAGTGTCGGTAGCCTTGGCGCCTCGGGTGAGACCCTCGGTACCTATTGAGTTGTTAGTCGATAAGCGCCAGCGAAAATTTCCACCATCATGACCTACCGTCCATAGCAATGCAACGGACGACATTTTCACCAAGATGTTGCTAATATCAAGTTAGAAGAAGCTCCCGATAGCTTATATTTTTTTTAAGTAGTTAAGCTTACTGCGACCTCGAGGACGAGCTTGTTACCACCGTTGTCCGTCTCCAAGGCGTTCAGGATCGGGGGAAGCTTCTGGCCGAAGAACTTGACTGCGAGATAATTATGTTAATGATGCGTGGTTCAATTGCAATTGAGAGCTCTAGCGAACTCATTGGAGGCTTTTACTAACCATCGACTACGGCACCGATGACCTGTTCATATACCCATTAGCTCCGATCCGGTAGGCCGGGGAAAGCTTTTGCTAGCCATGTTTTTGCGACCAACTCACCTGGTAAATCTTGCCATCACCGACACTCGATGTGCTCGCGAATCGACTGCTGATAGGGAATCTGAATGCAGAGGCGGTAGGCCGGATCGCGCGCCTTGTTGAGGCGGCGAAGGTAGGCCGAGAAGCTCTCGCGAAGGAGGATAGGCCGCTAAGTCGGGGTAGAAAAACCCTCTTATTAGCTCAATTGACATCAATTGGCGACAAAACATGTCAAAAAGTGCGTCAAAATAGATCAACTTACCTCTTGAACATCTTGAGAGATGACCTAGAGCGATAGAGAATGAATGGAGTGGAGGAGGTGATGAGTCTGGGGGAGGAAATAATTTGAAGCAAGTCGAGGTGAAAATGGCGCTGGCGGTCATTTGGTCCGGATGGATTTCCCAGCCAGAGCTCCACTGCACCAGCTAACGCACGTGACCAATTCGGTCACATGATATTACGGCACCACCCGATTTGGGAGGAACAGGGAGAAACCCCACGGCACTTTTTCCCTCTTTTTCCTCTATATAGCAACTGTGATATGCCAAATGAGTGAATTCTAGTGCTCTTTTCTACGCGCTGTTCAATGGACGCCTACTAGGTACTTAGGTAGGTAGAGTTATCATCTATCATTATGTATTGCATTATATAAACCTAATCTTGCTCAAGATTCACCAGGGACCGAAAGTCTTATTAAGGTACTGCAGAAGAACTCAATCCCGAGGTCTATAAGATTCCTATCAAAGCCTTACCTATGGAACCAGTCGAGTCTCAAGATCCGTCAGCAATTCCACAAGAATCAAAGTGAAACTCTGCCCTTAACAGTGCAACACACAAAGTATTCCTATTTCTATTACCAAGTGTCAAGTCTAAGATGTCTAAGATGGACGAACTGTAATGAAGTGGTATCCAATGCCCTACAAGCATATCCAGTTCCAATACCTATGCAAATTGCATCCCGTTGATTCGCAGGATACTAATACAGGGAGACCAGATTGGTAGTATTCCAACTCCGGTCCGCTTTATGTTTCGTAGGCCCCAGCCCCCAAAACCCGAAATCCTATGTACAAAGATGAATGACTTAGATGGCTTAGATACAGCAGTCATCCCGTGTTGCAGAGGCAACAATCATCTTCTATCCGTATCGTCCGATGCATCATAATCCCCTTGTCGACCCCTACATGTAGGCAGCGAGTCTATAGTTCATCGAGTACTGACTCTATCTTCGTACCTCCATGTCTCCTCTTGTTTGGTGCCTGGTGGCAACCAAGCTGCATTGCTGGTCCCCCTTTGCCGGCCCTTACCAGCGTCATCGCTTTTCTTAAAATCTTCATTTCCAGAATTAGTCTGTGACGAGTAACCGTTGGTATAAGGATGAGGCGTCGATCCATTCGATACCGGCACCGGGCTTTCAAAGACCTGCGGCGCTGGGCCGTTAGAGACCGCTCCCCCTTGGCTAGTATTGAGTGGCAATAGCGGTTGATCCCGCCCTGCGCTTTGGCTCAAGAGACGTGCACGCCGGTCGGCCTTATTACTGTCGTTTGTCCGGTCGTACAGGTAAAGACCCAAAAACGTTAGGGCAATGCCCACAGCCTGGATGGGAGTCGTAGTGCTGCGAAACCATAGGATCGCAACGATGATAACCCACACTCGCTTGATCAGTGATGCGACGGAATACGTCACGGGTGACACGAGTGATAACAAGACGAAGGCCAAGATATTCTGCCCGAAATGGAACGTGCCGTTGAATAGAAACTCGAGGGTCAAGCGTCCGTGATCAAAACTATTTGGATGGGAAGAGAGGTCCACTGAACCATCGTGGTAGACGTCCCTAATAAGGCCAATACCTTCACTCCAGAACCAAATCGGGGATGTCAGTAGGAACGCAAGTCCGGATGAATAGCATAAAAGATTTAGCTTATCAAGCTTGCGAGACTTGGCCGCTTGCCCATCTGCTTCCGCTTTAGCAGCTTCATTAAAGAGCCTCTTGGAGAAAATATTCTGCGTGACAAAGATAATAGTTGCTAGGAGAGCATAGAAGAGGCCAAGCATCTCTCCCTTAAAGGTGTGGTTCGACGAACAGGCTAGCATCACGCCGAGGGTCAACGGTATTAACGAGAGATAGGTCGCCGTCGGATATCGTATGTTGAAGAAGAATCGATAGGCAAAAACGGTAAACAGCGGCGAGAGTCCTTTTACGGTATGGACCATGGAGACTGGGATTTTAGAGGTCGCCGTCGAACTTAGCAAATGACCGCCTATCTGGAATGCAGCTAGTGGGAGCGTAGTCGAAATGACATCCCTTGAAGGGTATCGTATAGGGTTTTTTAACGCTGGGATGGAGTTTCGCAAGGCAGGAAATACAGTCGCTAGCCAGGAAGAGGTTATGCAGTAAAAGGCGACCAAGAAGAATTGAATCATGGTCAAGGTGGCAGGTTTATCGAAGGCATTCAGGATCGATTTCGAAGACGTATTAGTCAAAGCTGAGGACATATACCACATTACGCAGAGGATCTAAATTACGTAGGTCTCATCAGCACGGGTTGAGTAAGGCTATTATGATATTCGCTTGACATACAATGAGCTTGGGTGATATCGGCGCCCGTAGCGCATCTGCTAACTCGTGGGCATTCTGGCTGACGCTACCGTTTCTTTCTCTAAGAGTGCGGAAGGCATCGCCGATGCTCTTCTGTCGCCCATGGCCTCGAACGGGACCGGGCGACGGTCCCAAGGGCGATCCCCATCGCACACCTGGACCCCTTGATGTAGAGAGGTCCCTACGCGGTATCCAGCGATCTCCATTTATCTGTGCTCCTCCGCTTAGCCCGATGCCATATGCGTTGAGTCCAACAGGACTAATCGATCTGGCACCATTGGCGCGCATCGCTGGAGAGTCGATATGGTCGGGGAACTTCTCTAGACCAGAGCCGGCATCATTGTCGGGGTCGCCTATGTGCTTACCGCTGGATCGTGGGACGGAGGGCTCTCGGATGTAGGAGCCCGAGCTTGTGGAGTGAGGCATGTTGGTAATTGTTGGATTTGCGGTGCAAGTTGGTGAGAAATGTAACGAGTGACAAAGGAGCAGCACGCAAATACTCGGAAAAGGGGTTTCACAAGACCATTGCTATTGCTTCAGATATGATGCGAAGCTTGAATATGATGCGAAGCTTGAATGCGATGCGAAGGAGATTTCCCGAGGTCGCTATAGCTGTCGCCGTATCGCTGGCCGGTAGATAGAGATATCGAATGGGTTCTACAAAATCAGATTCGAGCCCATGGGAATACGTCGACAAATGTACCAAGGTAGTAGGCTGGTTGCAGATGGCAGGCTGGGTACTATGCAGTCTGCAGATGATGTACAATGTAGTATGTAGAATGTAGACTGTAGATTGTAGATAATAAGGGAGGATCTGATTTCTGCCGCGTGGCGACCCCTGTTAAATTGACTGGCTGGCTGACGCGATTGAAAAAAAATGGGTGAAATCTCGTAGTCGAATGCCAAGCTCCGCCGCAACATGCCGACCGTTATCAGGCCAGACGCTAATGGCCAGCTAGACCAGTACCTGCTGCACTGCATTGCTGCACTGCTAAATTTGGTGCATATTTTCCTCCACTAAAAGCAGCTCAAAGTTTTTGTCGCACAGCCACACTAAGTAGTTCATTTCATCACTAGAGGGCACCCCAGCTCTGGCGTGCCACAATAACCCGAGTTTAGGAGCAGGTTTGGTCATCGGATAAATACCCTTAGATTATTAATAATATATACCTTATTTTCATATTTTTGTTTCTATTTCTTTGATGCCGCGTTCGGGGGCCGCGCCTCCGGATTCTTGCTCCTCGGCTCGCTCCGCGAGCCTCGTCGTAAGAATCCTCCGGCGCACCCCCCTCTCGCGCATAACCACGTACGTTAATTGGCTGACGCAATTGTGCCCCCCCCACCGCCTTCCATTTGTGGTTAATCCACGTGATGTAGATGTGGCTCAACCACGTGGTGCAGATGTACCTTTGTACCTGATGTGGCTGCTGAGCCACCTCCACCCCACCACACCCTGCTGCTGACTAAGTGTGGTGCAGATGTACCTATGTACCTATGGCTTGACCTCAGCCACACCCCCCCACACCACATGTACCTATGTACCTGCTGACAAATAAGTGTGGCTGGAGAAAGGCCCCCCCCACCTCAACTCGGCTGCGCACAAATAACCCTCCTAAACTCGGGCATTTCATCATTTTCATCATTCTTTTGCAGACTTCTGTCGGTGGCTTATGTGGCTGAAGTAGCGGTACGTACTGGCCCCAGCACCCGACAAAGCTAAGCAGCCTTGACCTCAATTTTCGGAGTCGCGTTTTTTTGAAATTAACCATAGCCAGCCTCGCCAACCGACAATTTCATCTCGGTCACCACCTTTCGACCGGTTCTCCCACCGATGATAGTTGGTCCGTTATTAGCAATCGCTGTGCTTGGGACTTAATAGTGTTCTTCTACTTGAGAACAGGTAAGCGCATCGACCACGAGTCATCGCATCAAATCCTAGGTGGAAAAGGCGTGCTCTTAAGCAAACGGACAAGATGGCGGCTCCCAAGATGACCAAGAACCAGAAGAGGCGAGCTAAGAAGAAGGCAGACAAACAGACAAAAACAGACGTAAGTCCACTCCGACTCAATACAAGTTTCATTTTGAATGCTAACGTTATCTAGGAAACACCTGCCGATGATACCCCCCAGGTTGAACCGACCGAGGATGAGTCGGAGCCAGCCAAAGATGCGCCAGATGCGCCAGATGCGCCCGATGCGCCCGATGCGAACGGCACCGCCACGGATCTCGAAGTTAAGAAGGATAGTGCTTCATTAAACAAGATACCCGATGGACCCGCTGATCTTCTTGAAGACTACGATTTTGACCAAGAAGATCCTGCCTATGCCATATATAAGGACATATTCACCAAGTTTGGTGTGTCAAAAGAGGAGGATGACATTGCCAAAGAGGCAAATGCTGGCAATCAGGGCGAGGTGTTTTTCGACGACGACGACGAGATCCCCGACGAAGAAGACGAGAAGAACACCCAACCCAAACTCTCCAAGAAGAAGCGAAAGTTACTCAACAAACTCTCCATCGCCGAGTTGAAGGCTTTGGTGAGGAAACCTGAAGTCGTCGAGTGGCACGACACGTCGTCTACCGATCCTCGGTTGCTTGTGCAGATCAAGGCCCAGCGAAACGTGGTTCCGGTTCCTTCCCACTGGTCGCTCAAGCGCGAGTATCTTTCATCCAAGCGAGGTATCGAGAAGCCCGCCTTTAAGCTACCCAAGTTCATCGCAGATACTGGCATCTCCGAGATGAGAGATGCTGTGCTGGAGAAGCAAGCGGAACAATCGTTGAAGCAAAAGCAGCGTGAAAGGGTGCAACCGAAAATGGGAAAGCTGGATATAGACTACCAGAAGCTCTACGATGCGTTCTTCAGGTTTCAGAGCAAGCCACAACTAACACGCTTCGGCGAAGTCTACTACGAGGGCAAGGAGTATGAAACGGATTTACGCCATCTTCGACCTGGGGAGCTAAGCGACACCCTCAAGGAGGCTCTCAGTATTCCTCCCGGGGCTCCCCCGCCGTGGCTCATTAACCAACAGAGATTTGGCCCTCCCCCTTCTTATCCCTCTCTTCGAATCCCCGGACTCAACGCCCCTATCCCGACAGGTGCCCAATGGGGCTTCAACCCAGGATGTTACGGGAAACCTCCCGTAGATGAATATAACCGGCCATTATACGGAGGTGATATTTTCGGTATTATGCAGCCATCCCAAGGAGCGCCTCCACCTGGCGAGCCTATTGAACGCACGTTATGGGGTGAGCTTCAAGAGCCCGAAGAAGAATCCGAGGAAGAAGAGGAAGAGTCTGAAGAGGAGGAGGACGAAGATGAAAATGACATTGCTGCTGGTTTGCAGAGCGCGACTGGCACGGAAACGCCCGGAGGTATGGCCAGTAGCGTGCCAACAGAGTATGGTACAGCTACGGAGTCGGTGGCTGGAGAGCTGGATCTGCGAAAAACGCGCCGCGGCTTTGAAACCGAGGACAGTACGCATCCTCGCGCAGCCTACACGGTCATCCAAGAGAAGCAAGCCAGAGCAGAAGGGTTCTTCGGCAGCGACCGCGTGTACGATCTCAAGAACGCCGGGGGTGGCGACATGCGCGTTCTCGGCCAAGATGAAGACGGCAGCCGAAAGCGCAAGAAGCCTGGCGACGTGGACGTATCTTTCGACCCGGATGCGTTGGCGGACGGTCTCAGCAAGGACGAGATGCGAAAGCGGTTCGAGGAAGGGCGGCGCGAGGAAGGCGTCGGTGCGAATTGGCGGAGAGAGGAAGGCCTCGAGGAGATGATTGCGAACGAGAGCCGCAAGAGACTGAAGCGAGACGAGGAAAAGAGGGATGAGAGGAAGAAGTACAGGTTCTAAATTGGCAAGCCTTCTACCTAGTAGACAATAGGCTGGTGTTAGGTCGTTGTGTAATTCATAGTGTATAGCATGGGAGATGTCGGGGCTTTCGTCGTCGAAATGCCCATTCAATAACAACAGTGGTCTTCCAAGCAAGGATCTAGGGAAAAGTTGTTACATTTTGCATATTCTATGACGTTGGATTCTTCAATTTTATTTGAGTAGGTCCTGAGTTTCTAGAGATCTGCACCGAATTAGGGTAGACTCTTTCTCCAATAATTTGATGTCAAGACTCTTAGATGTTTTTGGTAGGTAGGCAACCTAACGTGCGTGTTATGCCATTTATGAAGCTACCTACAAAAGACATACTGATAAATTCCTAAGCATGACATGTCCTAACCTACAGGGCCATCATAAGAAGCCCTTCTTAACTCACTTCTACGTGAGTAGCATTGCTAGTAATACGATCGGCCTGTTCCTTCTGCGCGCTTTCGGTGCCCTCGACCAAAGTCTCGATCTTGGTGCTCGCAAACTTACGAGCGGGCACCCGGTTCTCGAACAGGATGTCGAGCTCGGCGTACGTGCGGCCTTGTGTTTCGGCTGTTTGGGGTTGGGCCCCAAGTGTCAGCAGGAATCGAGAACTGCAACGTGCACAGAAAGAAGGCAACGGAGAGAAAAAAAAAAAGGCGAAATTGGCTATAGGGGGAAGAAGGACAACTCACGCAGCCGAAAGAAGATCCAGGCCGTGAAGATGGCGTTGGTGCCGGCCCAGAAGAAGGCGGCCTTGGGCCCCCAGTTCCACTCGGCCGGGTTGAGCTGGCGGTACGAGACGACGTTGATGAAGGCGATGTTGATGGCGTTGTAGGCGTTGCGCGCGAGGATGATGGACTTGGCGCGGAGCCGCGTCGACGGGATCTCGGACACGATGGTGTAGACCACGGGGCCGACGGCCAGGTTGGCCGTCGTGCTCAGCAGGAGCACCATCGTCCCGGCCGTCCACGACTCCGCCGTGCTGGGGGGCACGTGGATTCCCATGAAGCCCGTGATGCTAGTAGTAGTGAAAATCTTGTCAGCAGAAACTAGGGGGTAGGTCGGGGGTAGGCAACTAATGATTCCAGAGACAAAAACTCACATGAGTAGGATGAACATGAAAATCATTCCGCTGAATACCAACGTCCTCCTCCCGATCCTGTTCAGGATAAACCAACTGGCGACAGTCCCGACGAAGTTGAGGGCGTTCTGACCCCAGCTAAGCTTGAACGAGTCGGCGTCCGAGATGCCCGCCTGCTGGTAAAAGTAGGCTGAGAGACCGCCGATAGCAGTACCGGACATCGTCTGCGCGAGCCAAATGAAGCAGACGATTTCGGTCCGCCTAAGATCGATGCCTTTGAAGCAGTCCCAATACTTGGTTCCCTCGGATACTTGCTTCTCCATCTGATCCGTGTAGACAATCACTGCAGATTTGGTTAGTCGTCTTTCACCACTCCGTTTGCGTACCTGGGTAGGTGCCTAGCTACGAAGAAGAGGAAATGGGAAGCTTACAGGCCATTGCCGCGTCCGCATCACGCTGCGAGAACCCAGAACTTCGAGCCAGCCGCTTCAACGATACCTCCGCCCGTTCTTTGTAGTTGTGTCGCACGCACCACCAAGGCGACTCAGGTGCCATGTACGTGCCGATGGCGATGGGGATCGGCCAGACCCACTGGAGCGAAAAGGGGATTTTATAGCTGTCAACATTTTTAGCACGAAGAGTTCACCCACCTCGAAAGCTACTTGGGTAGGCAGGCATCGAACTTACCCCCACTCGTCCTGCCGGCCCTGGAGCGCGTAGAGCACGCCGCCCGAGATGAACTGGCCGATGATCCAGCAGAGGTTGACGTAGCTCGTGAGATAGTGCCTCAGGGGCACCGGGCAGACCTCGGCCGCGTAGGCCACCGTCATGGTCTGGAAGACGCCCCACGCCATGCCCTGGAAGAGCTCGCCGACGAGGAAGATGGTGAGGCTGTTGGCGAAGAAGGGGAAGAAGATGAAGCCGGTGACGGCGACGAGGGCCGAGATGATGGTCCACCGGTAGCCCCAGCGCTCGCATAGGACGCCGGCAATCTAAAGGTAGTCGATGCTGAGCAAAGATAGGATCCGTGTGCTTGTGATAGACGCAGTACATACCTGGAGGCCAATGATCTCGCCAACGTTCGTCGCGCCCGCGATTCCGTTCTGCCAGTCCGCGGGGATCTGGTAGTCTCCGTTGGGAGCCTGGGTGCCGAATCTATCGCGGAAGGGAGGGTATGAAACGTCTGCGAAATTTACTTATATATCGACGCCACTGATTTTCAGTCGAGTAGCAATAATAGGGGCTTACATGATCCAACAACGGCCGTCCCAAAGCCCTCCATTATAAGACAGGAAGAGAGGATCATAGACCAGGCAATGGCCTTGGGATATACCTTGAAGGCATGGGAGAGCTTCATATCTCGCTCTCGCTCATTCGCTTCGTTCGCCTCATTTACGAGTGTCTATTCGATTTAGTTCGCCTGTCCCAGGGAAAAAACAGGAGAATTCTCACCATAAAGTCGTCAACATTTGCAGCGATGCGACTAGCAATTGCTGGATCGATTTGCGTATACTGTCCGTTCCCCCTTTCCACACCCTTCTCGGAGTCGCGTTCTTCACCATTGCTAACATCCTGTCGTGTTTCCGGCTGGATTTTATCCTCTTCCCCTCCTATCCCCGATGGTTGAGCCATTATAGTCGTCGCCGCTCAGGAATATGATGACTAAGAACTATGATTTGAGGGGATCCGAAGTAGCTTTATCCCCGCGTTTTCTAACTCATACATGTATGAAGTGTTCTTTGTCACATCTAAGTTTGCAAGTCTTCCAACACTGTCCTTTCTTTCAATCAGTACCGGTACAGGTACAATCTTACCTACATGTAGCCACCCGATGGCTCGCCCGCCAATATATACCCCGCAGCATTGTAACATTTATCCCTTGATAGCGATACAACGTTCTAGACTATCTCGAGTTTGCCAACCTGGTTGCAGGTCGTTATCATCGAACCCTTGTAGCTCTGATTGGGCACGGCGACACGGCATCCCCTTCATTCTCGGATGCGGGGTACGGCCACGGCTGACTGCGTTCAGATACCACGACGTTGGTAGAGTTTGGAGTACGGCATGAAGCCATTCCTCTTCAAGCTATTTGAGGCAGGTGGCCAGGTATTTGGAGTCTGATAACTGCCTAATGAAGGAGGTTCGAGAATTGAAGCTTACCATCATTTTTTAATATGCCCTCCTCATGTGACGACCTACTTATGCAAGTATTCAAGAATCATTAATATTTAGGTAGTTAGGAGGTAGGTACCCAAGAGGTAACAAACTACTCACTCTACCAGCCCCTATTGTCCAAGCCGTAATATCGAAGTCCGCGAATATTATAATCTACTGTTCATGGATTCGAATATACGTTGTATCTAGGCTGGAGCGATTTAATTGGATTCAAGTAGGGCAAAATGCATCAGTTCAAAGTCCACGCCGAGAAAATGAGAGTAGGATCGTACCCCTTTCAAGTTCGCCCCTTTTCCACACCAACTACCGGAGTAAATGCTCATAAACTTCGCAATAATTCCCAGCACGTATCCTGCTGCTTACGTTTGTTCGCAGATGGAAAATCCATTATGTAATTGAGCTACATGAGCCCATAGATGTCTTTTTGCCAAAAGCATACCGTATTTCCCAAGAGCTCCGGGCTCATCACGTAACACATGCTCCGATAACCCGAATGCCGATGTTCCTCAGGGTTATTAATATGTAAAGGCAAATTTTGCCCTTAACATGATAACATGAACATATATCCCTTCGTCTCTCGATATATGATTCCCCCAATCGTAACCCCATATATAACGTCTCCCAATAAGCTCATCCAAAATTATGAATCCTTCATGCCGTCCAAAGATGTGCTCATGCGGCCCTTCTGCCGCACTGCCTTATTGGAATTTTCGGAAGATCCGCTTGCCGTATTTACAAGCCAGGAAAACTAATACGGAGACCACAGCTGTGCCGGCGGCCACAGCCACGACGAGACCCCACGCGACCAGGCCTTGGCCATCTCTTTTGAAACCCGCTTGATGAACTTGTGCTGGTGTGGCAATAGAGGTAGCTGCAAGAAGGCTGCTCGCCGTAGTACCGAAGGGGGCGCTAGGTGGCATTGTAGTCGAGTATATTGTTTGGCGATCGCTCAAGTTTGGTGGCATTCGGTGGTGACCCAGGCTGTGGCAGGGAGGCAGAGGAGCCGTTGCCTGACGGTGGATCGTAGATGGCGTTGAAGAATTTACACAGTGAATGGAATCGAAGTGTGTTAATAAGTTTCGGTGAAAATAACAATAGGAATAGTTATATATAGCTGAAATTAAGTCCAGAATGATTATAACTTTCCAAGTGATTCAGATTTCTGATTCTAGAGTGAGTCGTGCTATTTCTGACAACGCTGTCTAACTGCCTCCCGTCATATAAATACGATGCTTGACTCTGAGTTATCACATTTATCTGGCTATGGAAGCGGGAGACTAATAAGGGGCTTGGTATCATCAGAACCTGAAGCTAGAGAGAGGTGTTTAGTTCCATAAGATTTCTATTCTTTCATCCGTAATGTCTGAACCTGTGACTATTTCTATTATACGGTAGGCATGATATGCTGTAAATCATCGAAGTATCCCTGATGAACTGATTTATGACTACCTAGATAGCATCGATCTATAATGTACCTAGGTAGGTCAATAGCATCATATTAAATTACAAATCTTTTCTTAATTATGTATTCAATAAGAATATGCGAATATATTCCTATTAATACTATGCTATGTATGCCCTCGGATTAAAATATGGATGTATATGGTGGGTAATTGAATGTGCTCGCCTCCTTACCATAAAGCGATGAATCGGCTGGGGGGATTATTATATTTGAGACTATGTTAACATCCACGACATTACGAATCTAATTAAGCACGGGCCTATCAATCGGGGCAGTACTAGCATATTTTACGACGTTCACTCGTTCGAGATGGGAAGTCGATACTCCTTCTGGAAAAATCTTCGATTCATCTCGCAATGAGTTAATCCATACATACACCTGTGGGGCTCAGCAGGCCTTCTTCAGGTGTCAATAACGTAGAGTGCTTAGGTAGAGTACAAATAACCTGTAAATGCTCCGTCCTAAGCTGTTCGGGCATCGGTTCCTGAGGCTATCGAACTATCATTCACGAAGCCTACGCCTTTCTCTTGAAGGCAGGGGTTAGGATTCTTCAGTTATGTTAACCGCCATCACTCCATTTCAAGGCGGCTCTAGCGTCCAACACCCCGACACGGGTGACTGGTTTGGTGCGTCCTAACTTTTGCACGAATTGTAAATCCTAAGAGTTACAACAATGGTTGCAGCACCAGTTGCGTTCCTTAATGGGCATCTTCGCATCTCCTCGGATGCAATCGGGGTGGTAGAGAGGTTTTTCGCAGTCCTACGCATTGTTAGTCACATCTCAATTACTTAGCAATCTCGTTCGAGCTACTCACCAAATTTGAGCAAATTAATGTGGAGGGCCCGCGGACTGGTTGACCACAGACGGCACATCCTGATGCTGACTTGCGATATTCGGTTCTAGGAGAAGGGGGTTTTGTAACCTCGGGCTGCTCGGGTCGTTTCTGAGACCTTGCTCGCCGCATAATTGCGAGAGCATCAGCAATTGTAGATTCGGCTAGGGCATTTCTTGCCTTCAGATAGCTCAAATGCTTTGAAAACTCCGTCATGCGACTCTGTGTCGCAGATAGCCATAATGCCTTGTTTTCTACAAAGCTGAGATAAACTTCTTGTAAATGGGGCTCTGAAGTGACGCATTCTCTGTTCACGTAAGCATCCCATTCTGAGATGTATTCCTTTTCGTCTTGGTGAACATCGCTATAATCCCGAATGATATCTCGATGCTTTTGTACAAGCCAAGTATCATCAATCTTAGGGGGGTCGACTATAGATCCGGGCTCAAGCAATGCCTTGCTGAGGCGATCAAACATAGGTTGCTTGTTACCCGGAACAAGCTGCCTCGTATCCTTGGGCTTGCCCGAGATCGAGGGCTACGTGGAATTAGTGTAAGCGGTGATCTGAAAAGGACTTGGCTTTTTGTTAAACTTACTTGCGAAGGCTTTTGTTGCGTTAAGATCCTCTGAGCCTTTTGAGGGGATATGTCATCTCCAAAGTCGCTCTCTTGGCCTTCTAGATCAGCATCGTCTAATAGAGATGACATTGAGCGCCGCGGAGTTCCCTGGCCATGCTGAGAGATCCAGATTCGGGAGTAGTTTGGATCAATGTCATACTTGAACTCGTAATGATCCCTGACATGTTCTACGAGCTGGCCCATGGATGAGTGTGCTGCATAACATCGTATGCAGGAATAATTCTTTAGTACGACTTCTCCAGCATTGGGCAGTATCCACGTAACCTGCCCTGCTTGGCTTCTAGAATCGGCCATCTTACGCCGTTTTCGCTCCTTCCGTTCTTTGCCCCTCGCCTTGTCACTCAGGATTTTTAGGTTGTAGTTCGTCTTCTCCCTCGTTCTGAGCGAGCGGCTGGGGGTTGCTGCCTCTTCGTGGTCTTCATCCTCTTCTATGACATCTATGAAGACATCCTGGTCATCTCTCGGGAGGCCATTTGCCAAGCTGTCTACCCTGCCATTGACATGCCCGTTCGTAAGCGGCTCTAGAGCGCCATTAGAAAACGGCGCCTTGACTTCTGGAGGCGAATCCCCGACTTCGGTAGTGCTGTCTCTCGATTGATATGTGGACCATCTCAGATCCAGGTCCATCATTAGATCGAGCGTAGTCTCAGCGCCAACCCGCTTTCTAACCTTAACAGGTGCAGAGGTTCGGTGCTTATCGAATCGATAGACTACCTGAGACGATAGAACCCAATCCTGAGGGCGACCTGATAAAATGTCGTGGGTATCTTCCTTGGGCAATAGATCAGCAGGCGGCCAACGGGGATCACCCGCTGACTCCAACTCGGCTTGAACCAGGTAATGGTCAGCTAAGTCAAAGCCATTGTTATCATCTCGCTCAACGCAAATCTTTTCTGCCGGGACGTGGAATGGCGAGTTTAGATAGATCCTGGCTCTCCTACAGATGTCGTCGGTGTCTCGGAAGACCTTGAGGTTGCATATCTGGCTATCGCAATAGAGTATGCGGACTTCTTTGATTTCCTTGGCGACTACTCTCCACCTGAAAATACTAAGCTTGCAGCGGATGCGGATAGGGGGAATGTCCTTTTTGGCAGGGGACCCGGTGCCATTTAGTAGGTTGCTGGACCTGAAACTAGAGCTGTCTTTGTGGGTAATTTGGAGAATCTCGACACGAAGAGCCTTCTCGAAGTCATTGGGATTTTCAGACAGCAAGCGATCCGCAGCACCAATGGGCACATTTTCCGAAGAGTCGTCAGTAATGCGGCGCCTCTTTGTGGCGCGCGGGGGGTGATCTTCATTGACAACATTGTCACCGTTTGCCGAAGACAACTTGATCCCCATGCTGTAGGGAGATAGATGATCGACAGCAGTCTTCCAGGCGCGGTGGATGAAAGGTAGTTCGCGTTTGTACGGGGTAATGGTCGCCATCTCTAGAGGGGAACATGGGCGCAGCTCACCACAGGGTTGTGGTTTTCTGCTTGAAACGTAGTAATACGTATGAGTGTGAGTGAGTGAGAATGTAAGATGCAGCACCTCCCAACGCAGCCAATTAGGAATTACCAAGGTCGGATTAGCATTATTGATATCCTCCGGGGCTGGGGGAAGATGGGAAAATGGTAAAGAGTTATAGCATGGAATGGAAGTGACAGAGTGAAGTGGGGGATAAATAAATGGGCAAGAATAATAGATGAGTAAAAATTTCAGGATGAAAAGACGAAAAGACGAAAAGATCGTGACTGCGGCTGGGGACTTGCGGCTGCGGCTGCGACAATGAGATTTTGTAGCGAATCAAAGTATGCCTATAGCCTGGATTGTTTACAGCTAGAGCAAATTGGACCTAGGATTGAGGGACGGCAGCTCGCTGGGCGGTAGGTAAAGTGACGATGAAGGTAATATGTATAGATAATCGTGCGTATAGAAGATGTGTTTCGTGGACATGTGATGCCGTTCGAGATAGACGTCCGCGATGCGATGCGGAAGCGTGAAAAGTGGAAGAACCCGTCGACGCGTTCTAACTAACCAAAATTGGCTGGTTGGCTGGTTGGCTGAGTAGGACGCAATGAACGCACCCGAACATGCAGGGGCTAAGAAGACGTGTGGCTACTGTTGCATCTCCATGTGGCGTGCCGTGCATACAAAGGGGCTATACGCCACAGCCGACCCACGTCTTTTTGAAGATGCGACGGTGAACTTTGGATATACAAGCACTTAACAGTATGCACGTATGTACACGTACACATCACGAAGCCTTAATCACTTCATATAAGTTGTGTATAGTAGTTAAACTTGAACAGATCATGTTACCAGAAGCTACATGTAGGTTATACCAACTGAAACCCCTGAGATTGACATATGTACTCTACCTACGTACAATATGCTGCTGGCACCAACCTACCTAGGTAGGTATATCATCATGTTTGTAAAAATCGACAAGCTTACATTACCCGCCTTTATCACTTGTATATGAGATGTGAAGTACATATTACGGGGGTCTCGATCAGTTAGTTCTCTTACGTAACCCTATAGCAAACAAGTTGTAGTATAGATCAAACATCGTGCTTCTCTGCCGTTCATCTCTTTTAGAATGTCATGGAAAAACAACATATTGCTATCATTGGACTAAAAATTTTGTCGTCCACCAGTTGTGGAAATTATATGACGCTGCTTAATAGGTCAAACTTCGTGAGAATATTAACGCGACTTAGTTTGACACGTCTCTAAGAGGGGAGTGGCCTAATACGTTCCTAGGTAATCATCTGTAATAGTCACGTCACCTTGGACTAACTAGCATAAGAAGATGACTTGTGCCAATATCCTCGCAAGTTCTGCATTTACCTAATGGGAAGAGTAATATATAAAATATATCTACTATTAATAGGTAACGTGAAGATATATTGGGGTATCTTGGAATAATAACACTCTTTAATGCTTCCTTTGTTTAAAAAAAGAAAAAAAAAGAAAAAAAAAAGAAAAGACAACAAGTATATAAGTTGGTACTACTAGAATCCAAGACAGGGTTTTAGGTACGCCCAGAGAAGTGCTAAGCTGCTATTCTAAAGTTTTGAGATGGCGGTATTGCTTATGCCCTCTCTATCAGTCAATTATGTCAATTAGAGGTTTATGTCTTTGCATTCCCTCTTATTCTAGGTAGATGTTGTCATCCGGGATATAGGCGACAGGCGGGGTAGTGTTTGCTACAATTATCTGAGGCAATCGTGATAAAAAAATCAACGAGCCTTGGAGGAAGATTGCAGAAAGGTTTGAGAAGAAACAGCTAAACTATTGAAGTTCACGACCGTTTTAGGTGTCTGGGTGTCCGAGTTCGTGGGGGGAATGGGGATACTGGAGTACATTTTCAGCTGCTCGCGGCGGAAGTTTGCATTAACAGCGGGTGGTTCGCTGGCTAGCAACTGCCTGTAGAGCCCCGGGTGGTTAGACTGGGTTAGACTGGGTTAGACTGCAGATCCCAGATCCTACCACGAGTACAAACCTTATTTAGTGGACCACTTCCAATCTAAGCTGGAATGAGTCAATGACCGACCAAAATTCCCAAGTCCCGAATCCCAAATTCCACACTTCGTATTTCACACTTTCAATTCGCACGTCGTACCTACACCTCTTCAGTTCGCTTCAGATCCGCACATCGTCATTATTCAACGCCGTCATTGCTTCCAATAGTATTATTCAACTGATGCGTACTGCGATACTTCTATCGGTTACGTCTCTCACGTCTCCCCGTAGCTACACTCTCATGTTAGGCCGTTCGCCTATGCAATCCAATGATCCCTCTGTCTACATGTACATGTAACAATGAACCGTCCCCGACGAGCCGTACGGAGTAATCCGTCCCGAGCCGCCAAGGCGAAGAGACCGGTTCGTGAAACCCGATCGACTGTCGCACACTTTACTTCACCCTCCTCTCCTTCGTCTGTATCTTCATCTTCGTCGTCATCCGGCAGTGACCTCGAACTCGAACTCGACGATGACTACGAAGACTATGAAAGCTATTCAATCAATACCCGCTCTCGTGCCTCTCGTACCCAACGAAACTACCCCACACGAAAGCGAAAGAACAGCTTCAATGAAGATTCGGCGCCTCTGAGAAAATATCCGCGCCGAACCGTCAAAGGCGTCCAAGAACCTTCCAACAAGACTATTCTTCCTCGTACACCCAAGTCCACTACGGCTACGCCAACAGCTGCGATACCTACCACGTCCACTGTCTACCCTCCCTGGACTACCACCCCATACCTCGTGCTGTTGTCCGTTTTCGACCACGTCGCTGCCCCAATTCGCGACCCCTCTTCTCGACGTGAGGATGTCTTCGAGGCGGTTGCTAGCTTGATGCTGGCTGCGCGCACCTGCAAGGCCTTTACGGAGCCGGCATTGGCGAACCTATATAAATGTCCCCCCTTCCACCATCCATGGCGTTACACCAAAGCTCCCAGCCTCTCCTTCAGTCAATTCATCGATACGCTCAACTTACCCTTGGGCACCACTATCATGAACTACCGTCCGAAAGTGGAGATCTTGCGACTGGCTGTCCGCACGACCTTGATCCAAAAATACAACGCAAACTATGTGAGCCTGCCTGACGTCGTCCAGAATCTTCCGAGACTATCCCACCTGGAGTTCTACCACGAGTTTGACGAGCCGCCCTACCGTAAACTAGATGATCGTGTCCGTTTTAAGTGCTCGGCGGATGAGTTGATGCGAACTCTCGAGCCGCAGGCAGGTGACGAGCGGGGCGGCGCGACTACACTTACGGAACTGAAGGGCTGGCGTTGGAATTCTCGTCTTACTTCTGAGTCCCTGTCCCTGGGCAAGCTGGAGGAATTTCACCGTAATCCGAGTTTTGCCACCTTACGAAAAGTGGCCTTTGTGAACTACCAGCTTCCGTCCTGGGGCTTGACACCCAGACTCCGTGACAGTGAAGAGATGGTACAGCAGAATGCTTGCAAGATTACTCAACTTTCTGCTTGTATCTCAGCTTTGCCATGCCTGGAGCACCTCATCTTGGAGTCTTGCACATTAGTTAATGGCTTATTGTTGCAACAACTTCCGAAGACACTCAAGCACCTCGAGCTGATCAACTGTTGGGAAGTGACCGCCGATGACCTTTACGAGTTTCTGCTCACTCATGGCGGCCAATTGCAGAGCCTTACCTTGAACCATTGCCAGTCATTGAGTCTGGCCTTCCTCCCTGTTCTGCGATCAGCCTGTCCCAACCTGCAGCATCTTTACATGGACTTGTCTTATTTCCGACATCATGAGCACTATGCGGACAACAAGCCTGAGTACGAGACACTCCTCACGGAGGATCAAGTGCCGACATGGCCTTCTTCGATACAGTCAATTGAGATCCTTCACATGCGAAAGTGGGGACGTAGGGCTGCAGAGACATTCTTCGGGAGCTTGGTGCAGAGCGCCCCAGACCTTCCCCAACTTCGGCGCCTCGCATTTAGGGTCGCACTGGATATAGGATGGCGTCAACGCTTAGAGCTTCGCGAATTCTGGGTTGATAAGATGACCAAGGTCTTCAAGAGAAAGTCGAAGCCTCCGAGAAACTTTACTGTACTTCACGACGCACCCGTCGAAGTGCAGCAGAAACGGGAAGAGTCACGTCCGAAGGACTCGAAACCTTCTTCAGCGCCCCCGAAGCGACGAAGCACACGAATAGCTGATCTCTCGCCAACACAAACTTCGTCAGAGAGTGAGAGGTCATGTGTTAGTAAGAGAGGGATTGCGAGAGCCTCGGCTATTAGTAATGAATTGAAACGTCTCAAAGGAAGCGGATTGCTTCTAAAGGAACGGGACGCCGATGACGAAGAGAGCGAGGACGAGCTCGCTGCTGGTCACTCCGACCAAAGTCACTTGAGTCGCAAGGTGAGGAAAATCTCGAAGCACTCACCGGACAGTGACGAATTTATCCACGGTCTATGCGATATCGTGGATATCCAGGTTGATAACCATCGGCCTATGGAAAGGCAGTTTGATATGGATGACTTCATGGACCCGGTAGAGGAATCTGATCCGGACTGGGACGGAGGAGACGTTGATGTGTTCGACTGAGAGCTAGCTGCCAATGAGCAGAGCCTTTTATTTTCCCCCTCCCAGACAAGAGGGTATGATCTGCATGAGATTCGATTAGCATACAAGACTTGATGAACTCGGCGTTAGGCGCCTGACATCAAACACTACTAGATTTGAAGGTCATCACTGACACATTTGCGGCACACGGAGTTTGATTTAGAGCACATCCAATACCCGACATAGGAAAGGACTGGAATTGTTACTTTAGGGTGGACTGCCTATTAGAACACAGGTGCCGTATATACTGCAGCCATGCAGCTTATTCATGAATACAAAGCATTATTTGAACCATCCCTTGACGTGCATAATATATTGTCAAGTCTAATCAAACTAGTACAAACAGTTCAAGTATCTCGGATATCTAGGCATAGGTAAATTATATCATTTTGTGAGGATATTTTCATATTCTCTAACTATTTCAATAAAGGCGAGCTGAAAGTTCTCTACAGAGCATAAAGCTACCTAGGTACGCAACAAAATACTTAAATTTAGTTGTAAATCGTAAATACAATCCATGAGAGCTTAGGCTACGGCAGATGACACCCTTCACGACGCAATCGTTGACGAGGTTTAAGCAAGCATGTCCACTATATACCTGATTTAACAACACAGGTAACTAATGAATGTGACATATAGCAAGAAATCCATGAGCTGAATTACAATCTTCGACCGACTGTCACCCTCATTTCTGCGAACTTTGGCCAGCTTCGCCTCATATCTTTTTACCTCCAAATGTTATAGTTACTGCATAATGAAATCCGATCCATACTTCCAAAGTGCACACGACCAAAAGGAAGAGGGTGAAATTAATGGATTTCAGAACATGTGAACTTTCTTCGCCGAATGAAACACTAGAACGGTGAGAGTTAGCAATTTTGTTCTTCCTTTCTGTCTTTACCGGCATAGACAGGGGTCGTCGAGGGGTAGAAAAAAAAAACATACTAGAAGGCATCAGATCCTTGTTATCGTCGAGGGCCTCCATCGCCGTCTGGATGTGCGCGGGGAACTTCTTGAGCACGTCGGCGCTGAGGCTCTTCTGCAGGCGCTCCGCGCGCCACTCGTAGAACTGCTGGATGAGGCCGGCCCCGGCCATGCTCAGCGCCATGCCGCCGAGGTCCTTTAGCAAGCTGCTCTCGGCGCCCTCCTCGGCGTCGGAGTCGGCGGCGTCGGGGTCGCCTCTCTCCTGTTCTTCGCCGTCGCCGGTGCCGGTGCCGGTGCCGGAAATCTCCTTGGTGATCCGCTTGGCGAGGTTCTGGCCCATCTCCGCCTTCAGGTTGCCCCAGTCTTTGCTGTCCATTAGCTTCTGCAGGATACTGCATAGCCTGTACTTCTTCTCCATCACTGCGGGGTTTCGTAGTCAGCGGATGTCATCCTTAGTGCTCGCGATGAGCTAGGGGTAAGTATCGGGGGGCTAGTTCTGCTGGAGAAGGACTCTTGTGTAAGGTACTCACTGTAGTACTCCCAGTACTTGAGAAGGCCCCTCTCGGGAGAAGCATTATGAAAGTCAATCTCGTCGGTTGGTATCCTTTGCCCGTAGAAATCGCGGCCGGAACCGCCTAGTTCCAAGTAGCAGAGAAACCACTTCGCGCCCAGAACGCCTGAGAATCGCGCGAGAACCCATTCACCCGCCACCTCCGTCAGGTTGGACTCCTGAACGAACTTGATCATCCTGCTTACTCTGTCGCCCTCGGCTTCGTACTCTTTGAAGACTGACTCGTCTGAGCTGGTGCCCTTGTCGTCCTTGTCAGACTTGGAGAATTTCAATCGATCCTTGATATTTTTTTGCCAGGCTGTTTCTGTCTTCTGTGCTTGGCTCTGGTTGATTTGCGAGCTGTCATCTCCGTGCGAGTCTTCTTTGCTGTTGGGGTCTTCTTGGGTCTTCCCTTTGAGCACCTTGTCCTCTACCGC
Source organism: Hypoxylon rubiginosum (assembly GCA_902806565.1). NCBI lineage: Eukaryota > Fungi > Ascomycota > Sordariomycetes > Xylariales > Hypoxylaceae > Hypoxylon > Hypoxylon rubiginosum. Next base: position 1,212,567 of record CADCXA010000027.1, on the reverse strand, counting down.
TTGCACGATGTCGAGCTCCTTTGCTAGGATAGACTTAGGGCATGAGAAACTAACCATGACCGCTACAAATCTAAAGTTAGCGACGGCCAATTGCGGAAAACTTTTAATATAATTTGGGTAATTCGATAGACGGGTCTCTCGAAAAAGTCCGGAGGGCAAGTTGAAGGTTGAAGAGTACAACGCCAGAAAAGGGGGAGCGAATAATTGGGAGGGACTCACTAGCAAACCCGGTACTAATTACACACCAGCCGGTAATTTTTTGGTGTGGGCTGACGGCATTTCTCACCTGCCGGCGGAGCTTGTCGGGCTGAGCCATTGATACGACCACTCGTTGGATATCGAACAGGCCCTCAATCCCCGAGTTCTTGATAATGATGGGGTTGGGCGAGATCATGGTATCGAACTCCTCAGACCTCTTGTACGGCTTCTCGAACTTGCGCTCTGGAATTTCCGCTAGTACCTTTCCTAACTCTCCCGGTAACTCTGGCGCGGCTGATATTGGCACATTTCTTCCCTTATCATCGCCTTCGTCTCCTTCAACGCCCTCGACGCGTTTGATGTAAGAAAACACCTCGCTGTCCAATGGATGGGATTGAGCATCAGATATTGTCAATGATGGTGTCGCAGGCGGCGATGATAAGCTAGCAGCTTCTGGCTCATTGACTGGCGTCCCAAATTCCGTTGGTGGTACGCTGGCCTGGGAAGTCTCGGACTCTTTTCTGCCAAAGCTTTTCAACGATGGGGACTTGAAGCCTCCAAAGCCTCGACTGGACGATTGCTGTGACGATGCTTTTGGCGATGCTGTCTCGGGCTCAGTCTTCTTGCGGCCGAATTTGGGAGCCTTGAAAGACGGCAAATCCTTAGGCAGGGAGGGCGTCTTGATCTGAGGAGAGAATGAGCCAAATGAAGAGGGGGAAGTAGCACTCTGCTTGGAAGCATCTTCGCCGACTCCTATGGTAGGGTTTCTGAGGTTGGACGTCGAAGGTGAATTGGCAGCCTGGGACGTAGCGACCGACTTAGAATCGAATGCCGTTTCGATATACTTGAGAATCTTCCCAATGTTGGTGATATGCGGCCTGAGTTGTTCGAACTCGGCTCTCTTGATAACCCGCAGTATCTCCACTACCCAGCGCAGAGGTATGTCCTTCTTTTGCCGCTCCTTCACAAATGTGATGGCAGAGACGAGCATCCCGGATATGGCCAAAAAGTCGGTCATTTTTTCGTACCGCTCGAGCTGGACAAGCTCTGTCAACTTTTCGTTTCTCTTCTTCTTGCGCTCTTCGTCTTTGCTGATGTTGTATGCCTCAGGCAACGATGGATAGAGTGAGCGCCCTCGGATATGACTGCCATATTGCTTCCCGGTCCAATTGAAAACGGATACATCGTTTGAAGAAATAACTACTTCATCTAGCAGTCTAGAAAGAGCCTTCGTCAAGCCTTCTGCGGGGAAGACGGGAAACCTAACCCCAAGCATCCCCATAAGGCAATATGCGAAGTCGGTAACAACAGTTGCATTTCTTCCGCTGAGGAGAGACATGGCATGGTGGGTTGAGAATCGACTCCTGACGAGCCCCTTTCGCCAAAGCTCTAGGTTTTGCACCTTTCCGAAAGCAGCGACGTAGCTCCTGTCATAAATGACAGGAACTTCGAGGAGACTGACTAGGCATTTTAGAAGGATGTTAATGGCATATCGCGCACGTTCTGCGAGAGAGTAGACTTTGGAATTAGATAGGTATGGGTGAAGTGCTTCCAAAATACTGTCGAGTAGCCGCTTCCCATTGCTACCTGGGTCTTCGCTGGATGCTGTCAAGCCTGAGACGGCGATGTAGACCGATTGGGTAATTCGAGATCTTGCCGTCTCCATCTCAATATCTCTAGGAAGACGAAAGTCCAGAATTTCAAGCATGGCGATGAGCTTCTGTGCGATGATAATTGATTCCTCTTCTACGGGAAGCTCCTTAAGGCAGTACTGCGTTGAGTGTAAGTTAGGTGCCTAGCTTAAAGGGGAAGAAGAGGAGAGGCGTGAGAATATCGATATACCATAAACTGAGGCAAAAGGAAAGGCGCGATGTGACTTACCTTGATACCACTATTATCTAGAACTCCCGCTAGGAGTTTCTTATTATCCCCACCGCTCAGGACGGAGGAGTACGGGTTGTTGGTATCCACACTAGTGTAGAGATAAACAAAGGGGGATAGATGATACCATGGCCCAACAGTATCCACTGGTCTAGGAAGAAGTTCCCACGCCGAATTAACGTAGTAGGTCGCCTTGCTCATGACGAGCTCCTGAAGCGTCCAGGCTCGAGTAGACCACTCCGGCTTGTAGTTGATGATGTTCTTGTACTGGGCGATGTTAGGATTCGGAGGGTCTATAGTAGACTTCAGAACCTGCCAATCCACCAACGGATCTTTCGGAATATTCCTTGGGGTATCCAAGTGAATCAGGCAGAATTCCGCATTTTTGTACCATTCTCCCATCGCAGAGATACTCTTAACGTATTCCCCGTCGTCGGCCCTATTGATACAACACGAGTCGATCCACAGGTATCGCTTATCTGTTTTTGGGAATGGATAATTGTCGAAGATCTCTTTGGATCGCTCGATGGACTTCTCAATCTTGGTGACGGACTTCTTTCGTTCTAAGCGGCCTATCAGTTCATCAACTGCGTCGCGAATGTGGCCGTGGCGCTCGAAGAAACGAACTTTCTCGACTTCTTCTGACTGCTTTCTCTTCTCCTCGTTGAGTGTTTCCTCGGCATTCGTTACATCTAGTGATAGCTGTTCCGTGACATTGCCAGTTATGCCGTGGATGACTTGAATTTTATCATCTTCAAGACCGGTGTCCCTTAGGAATTGATCGAAGACCTCTTCCTCCATCTTCCCATAATCACGGGCAACGAGTGCTGTCGCGAGATTGTCCTTGGCCTTCTGAAATCCTCCTTCGCCATCATCTCCCTTTTCTAGGATCTTAACATCGACACGCAGAGACAAGAGTTCCTTCACGATGTCACTAGCGTCGCTTAGACCAAGCTCGGACAATGCGTTGCTCTCCTCTGTCAAAGCCTTGATTCTCTCCACTTGCTCATTGATGTCCTGTCGGCACTGGTTTTTTATGGTATCGATGTCATTTAGCTTAGCGATGCCAGCGGCAGTCTTCTTAGGAGAAGTTTTGCCGGCCTCGGCAGCCGCTAGTGCCTGATTGAAGGCTCTGAATTTGGCGTCGTCAATGTTCTTATAATTAACTTCACGTCCCTTCCAGCTGTGAGAGAGAATGCAATACTGGCCGCGAGGCCCAATGTTAGGGTATTCGACGAGATTATTCGTATCAATATCGATCATTCGGACAGGATGTTGAGTTTCTTGGCCCCCAGGCTCTGTAACGGCTGACGAAAAGGACGAGTCCAGCAGCACAATGTCATCGAGGCCGGATGCCGTCGCTGACACCTTAGAATAGCGCTCTTCCTCGTTGTAGAACGTGGGTTTGAACGTGGGCACGAACCAGAGGTTCAGCATAGCTCGCACCCTATCTGGATTGTTGCTGACGGCTATCTTGAAAGCTGCTGCCGACTTGGCTTGCAAGTCGACAGCTCTCGCCGTAACGTACTCTGCTGTTGCTTTCGACATTGTTTCTATGTTGTCAAAAGATAACTAGGGACAATCCGACTTGCTCAACTGAACAGCATAATGAGGCAATGCTTTTTTTTAGCTTGATTCTTTCGTCTCTAAAGGGATTAAATGCTCTTACTGAAAGATGACTCCAAGTTAAAAGCCACAACATGCAGGATGGCCACCAGAGTCGGGGACTAGCCGAATGGCTACGACATATCACATTGCTTCATGCATGTACCTTTCCTTCGGGCTTCACAATAACAATATGCAGGGATTTTGGAGTAGCTACACAGAACTCTAGACCGGTGCCCATGGTTATAGCCAGGTCTCGAGATCCAATAACGGCAGAACGTTGCTACTTTGCAACATCATGAGAACCCTATCGCTCGAAGCCCCCTAAGTGGAATTTCCACCGCGCTCGACGTATTTGATTTCTCGATGCTACGATCCGTATATGAACATATACAGCCCAGGAGTCGTTCGCTGCAGCCTCTAGCTCTAGTCGGGCGATATGTTGGAAGCGGTGTAATCGTTTGAGTTCGGCGATGTAATGATTGGCTAGGGTGAATCAGTCCTGCTGCTCAGCTGGCTGCATCCAAGATGCTGCAGAAAATATGCCAAAGTTGGGTTTTCAGCTGGTAATATTGCATTGACCCCCTCACTTTTCTGCGGCTTGGAGGCTGGGGTCTTGTCCAGTTTCACCGGGCTTCCTGATGTGGAACAACATTCTGAGCTGAGGAAGACGGCAATATCTGGATCTAGATTATGGCCATTCAACTCTAGGTAAATAGGGTTGGCTTTTTATCGTCGTATGTAGGCCCTTGCTGATGCTCCGTCTGTACTCCTATCTATCCCTATTAGCCACCACGAGGAGTACGGCCACCACGAAGAGGACGAGAGGACGAAATGGCATCCTACCACCGAGTATTGAAGGTGTTCGACAGATCTATTCATGATAAATCTGTGGAATGCGATTAGTATGTCCGCGTCACTATATGTTACTCGTATCCTTGGTTTCTTTGCTCTAATTAAGTTGGAACAGCGACATCCATCCTTGGGAAGTATTAATAAACGGCGAGCGATGGGCAGGAAAGATCCGGCTCGTTGGTTTTGTCGATGCTTTCTTCCTCATGTGCTACTCGGCGGATGCTCGGTTTGAGAAAGGGATCATTATCTACAGTAAGCTTTCCCTTCAAAAGACGCACAAGACGTGTGTTCATGGCCCATGATGATGCTCAGCTCCAAAACAGAGGATGACGAAACCATCCGAGACACTTTGAAGGGAGCAGGAGTGAAGGCGTCTGATATCAACCTCGACGTCGCTAATGCGAAGGAATTGAAGAACGATCCAAATGGTATGTACAGTAGAATTCGACAGTGTGCCTAATAAGCCATGGTAAGCTGACAGCTTCAAAGTGCCCCCGAAATATTTCAGCTTTGATAGCCAGCCGCTCGACTACATCGTCACTAGCCTCGGGCACGAGGTTGGATTAAAGACGGAGTACCCGACCTCTTCGTTGATCAAGTATCGAATTAAGATACTGAAGAGCAGGAACAAAGTCGTGAAGAGTCAGTACCAATTTCACTTTCCCTGTGACAGAAGTCGCACGCGCAAGCGCACATCTACGACCGAGAAGCCGTACTGATATAGAGCACTGCAGAGCGTGTCCGACGCGCCGTGAACCAGCACTCTCTTCTGGACTTGCTGCACGATGCTATACGTCTCGGTGTAATTACACATGCAGAAATGACAGCGCAGCTGCTTGGTAACTTCTATGTCGGTAGTGCGACGGATGATGCTATGCGCAAGTACATGGACACGCTCGGGTCTGCTAGTCGCCCAGATAACATAGCGCTGTCAAACGAGGCATAAGTGGTCGAGAAGTGTCCCCCTATTGATAAATGCGATTATCGGATATATTTCTAGGGATTATATGTATTATCCGCATCATTACTTCATAGCAGCACAAGATGCAACACTCATTTAATCTAGCACAGTTTCAAAAGGGTTTAACTGAATGCGATCCTGGGAATTTATTTCAAGCAACCGGGCCGTTGACTTATGTAAAGGGTTCATGTATCAACAGGGGTATTCGCCGTAATCGAGGCTTAGATTGATGATGACGTAGACAAAGATCCCGATGAAATAACTGGGCAGTGTAAGTGTAACAAGATAGATATAATTATTCGGTTTTTTATTCTCTAATCCGAAATCTTGCTTTCTTTCCCTATACTTGAGATCCGGACTAGAGAAGAAGATGGCATCGATGTTTCAGAAGGCCAGCACCTTTTTGGGTGGAGGCAACGAAGACACTAAGAAGCAGGAGGAGGAGGGCGAGTCTCTAACCACAGTCCTAGAAACGGCCGAGGACCGCAGCACGCTCACAATTCTCATCTCCGACGTCACTGAGCTTATGCGCAACAGGGTACTAGACGCCTTTGACCCCAAGGAAACAGGAGCAGAAGAGGACCAAATTGCTGCACTCAACAATGACGGTGACGAGCAAACCAGTATCGAGAAATCGGTTGATAATGAACGAAACAACGAAATGCAGAAGATCTTGGGGAAGCAGAAAGCTAATTTAGCCAAGCGAGAGAAGGAGGTTAGCGAAGAGAAAATGGTTTCGCTCAAGACAAGTGCGCTAGAGTTCTTCGACGACTGGAGAGACAGTGTCGTTATCCGTGTCGGAGAAGTCGTCAACTCCAGGAAAACAGCCAAGGACCAGTCTAAGCAAGCAAAGCCGGAACTCACTGATTCAAATGACAAGCCAACTCTAGAGGGGATTGAGACAGAGGAGCAGGAGGACAGCATTTCCGACGCGCTACTGAAGCTGTATCCTCCTGTCGAAACCGGACTACGTAAATTGGCTAAGGAGAAGAGAATGCTCATACTTCACTCAATGCTCCTGCTACTTCTGAGCTTAGAGCACTATAATGCACACTCGCGGACCCTCTTGCTGTATCTAACGACCAGCCTAGGTCTGTCGGCCACAGTACTTTCGGAAGACGAAAAGAAGGTTGCCCGTGGCCTCCTAACGGCAGCAGAGAAGATGTCAGCCGACGAGGAGACGAAGAAGAGAGCCGAGGGGAATGCCACCGCTCGCAAGTGGAAGATGGGCGTTGCTGGGGTCGCAGGCGCAGCTCTCATCGGGATTACAGGAGGACTCGCAGCGCCCCTCTTGGCTTCAGGCCTCGGTACCGTCCTAGGTGGAATTGGCCTAGGAGCCACCGCTACGGCGGGCTATCTTGGTGCGTTAGCTGGAAGTGGCGTTCTCGTAGGCGGCTTATTTGGAGCGTATGGTGCAAAGATGACCAGTAAAGCCAGTAAGTACCCCCTTTTTACCCCGGTCCCAAGCCACGGACCACCTCCATGAGTTATCACCTGTCTCACCAAAAGACGGTATATGCCTGACACCCAAAACCATCTCTGAAATCTCGAAAACGATACTTCATACCTAACAACTCTATAGTGGAACAATATACTAGGGATGTGGAGGACTTCGCATTTGTGCCAATTCTTAAGCCTGGAGAGAACGAAAGCGATGCACGCCGGTTGCGCATTGCTATTGGCATATCTGGCTGGCTAGACGACGAGGATGATGTGGTTAAGCCTTGGAAATGTGTCGGCCCCTTCCAGGAGACCTTCGCTCTTCGCTTCGAACTTGAGGCGCTGATGAATCTGGGCAATGCGCTCACCACTTTGGTCACTTCTGCTGCCTGGTCATATGCAAAGTCGGAGATCATCAAACGCACCGTCTTTGCTGCTCTGACTGCTGGCTTGTGGCCATTGGGGTTACTTGTATGTTTGCAAACTCTTGCTGCCAATTATTGCTTGGTGCCCCTATCTTCACTCGTACCCCCTTGCCTTTTTGTTATGCGCACCACTTCTACCCGTTTACCCCCCCTTTCTCCCAACGTAATAGACCATTTGCAAATAATACAAGAAATTTAAATATAGTACTAATTCATATGCAGAAAGCTAGGCGTATCATTGACAATCCTTGGAGTGTCGCCAACCAACGAGCGCAGAAAGCTGGGGAAGTACTCGCGGATGCTCTTATCAACAAAGCGCAAGGCGAACGACCTGTTACACTTATTGGATATTCACTTGGGGCCAAGGTCATATACGTGTGTCTTCAGCAGCTTGCTGAACGGAAAGCCTTTGGCCTTATCGAGAATGTGGTGTTGTTAGGCGCGCCGACTCCATGCAACTCTGCTGACTGGCGCCGCATTCGCTCCGTGGTCGCTGGAAGGGTAGTCAACGCCTACAGCACGAACGATTACATCCTTGCTTTTCTATACAGAAGCAGCAGCATCCAGTTCGGCGTCGCTGGACTGAACCCAGTACTCAACGTCAAGGGCGTCGAGAACATTGACGTTAGCGATCTAGTTAAAGGCCATACGTTGTATCGACATGCCACAGCACCAATCCTCAAGCGTATCGGCTTCGAGGATATCGACTTGCAGGAGATTGACCGCGAAGAGCGACGACTAGCAGAGCAAGAAAAGGAAGAGGAAGAAAAGCGCGAAGCTGCTAAAAACAGTGCCAAGCAGCCCGATGTCGGTGGCGAACAAGGTGTGAACGATGAGGAAGTTCACAAAATGGAGCAGGAAGTTGAACAAAAGAACAAATCAAGCTAGACAGGTCACAACAAACTGAAAGTCATCAGCTGTAATTTAAGGTGGCTCTACGAGATGACAAATCACATATATGGGTAGTGATTTTGCCATTCTGTGCATTATCAGCATTTAGGGGCAACTACAGAGTTGAAATACATCAGAGGTAATACAAAGAAATCAGCCTCAACCCAATCTTCGTTCCCGCTCCAGTAATATCAAATCTCCCATCAAGCGACACTGTGTTGACGTGGGCTAAGATAGGACTTAATCCATAATCACTGCCTATGAATTGTCCTGGCTGCCCTTTTTGTCACATATCTAAATAGAAATTCGACCAGTCTCCAAAGCCCTGAGAGGACAAGGATAATCATAGACGCTGAGTGCCGTGTTAAGACAGGGGTCCTGTCAGACATGTCGTATTGAACCCCCATCACTAGAGAAATATAAATGGTTCTTAGAAGATTCGAACGTAAAAGTCACCTCCATTCGTCCCTGGCTTCATATCTCAACTCCAGTTGAAAACAGTCATATTATTGGGAAACAACGATTTATAGCCTTCCCGTATAAATTGCAAAAGATGGGTTCGCCATATCCCGAGACAAAGAAGATCATGGCGGCGCAGGAGGAGAGGGAGAATCGAGAGCTAGATTTAGGCCAAGCTTTAGAACAGATCGACTATCACGACGAGGAACACAGACCTTGGTAAGTCGCCCCTTTTTTAACCCGATTCTTACCTATATCCTTCTTCATGTAAATGCGCTTGCCTAGGTACATTATAACTTAACCACCAAAGCCCCGAGTGCTCTAGGACGGTCAACGAGACTTGCTTTCGGCAGGGTCATTTTTCCTGGTGCGTGATGCACGAGCGGATGACGAACGATGACGGAGTGTGCCCCGAAAGCCCTCGAAAGGACGCGCCTGAGACTGTTCCGAGATGCGAAGAATTCAAATACGGTTCATATCCCTAAATCACCTAGGTGAATTACCAGTTTTCAATATGTCTGATACGTTTGTCTAGATATGTCAAAAGATGAGGCTTATTGGGCTGAAGCTGAAATGGATGCTGGACTAGACGAACCGGGCTTCAAAGAGCATGATGATTAGGCCAGTGATCATCTATTGGAAACCCTAATAAATTGAGAAACCATTGGGTGTACTATGAAACTCTTACCTTGCTTAGAATATAATCTATTTTATATTCATATAGCCTCAACAGTTATTGATTACTTTGCGATTAGAAGTCTGTTACCTACCGCGACATCCTTAGTAACCTAGCGCATTAAACATAAGTAAATTTAGTACTTAGGTAGGATGAATATGGAGGTTGCATCGAGACTTTCGGGGTTTGAAGTGCCTCTTCGGTCAGCTTTCTAAGTTAGAATATGGCTTGCTGTACATGACTATAGCTTGAGTGACCTAGCTTTTCCCTGTAACATGACTCCTTATTCGTGCTGTGCTTTATAGGTTCCTGATCATAGCGTCAAATGCCCTCGATCAACACCTCTAATCTTCACTAGCTATTCGCTTGCCTATGAAGGCTCTCTCGTTGGATATAGCACAACTCAAAGTGATCATTCGCCCTCTACTCAGTATTGATAGCCTTTGCAGAATTGGTGCTGCAATAAGAGTTAACCTTTGCTGCTTAGATCAACTCGTTTCTGTCAAATCGATCACTGATATGTTGGTAGGGGGTGGCACGTCTACTCTTCGCCTCTTATAAGTCAAAGGACTTTGAGTTCGGTTAGGTGTCCCGCTTTCGTCATCCTCGTCATCAAGAATGATTACTGGAGCTCTTTCCGAATTCCTATTGCCGCGGGCAGCAGCATTGGGCATGACGGCCTGGGTCGCCGTTCGCCTCTCCGGTTCATTGCCCCATTTTAGGCCATGGCTATTGTCTTTTCTAGTCGAATTCGGAGTACCTTTTTTAGTACTGCCTCCCTGATTCGAAGTGCCGCCTGGAACGTAGCTTTTTGCTGGACTTTCTCGTGCGACTTCTTGATGAACATTGCTTTCTCTAGTTGTAGCTTTCTTTGGTCGCCCTCGTGTTCTTTTCGTGGATTTTTCTACCAGATTTGGTAGTCCCTGCTGGACTACGCAGTCCAGAATAGTAACACTGACAGGTTTGAAGTCAGGAGGTATGCCGGTGCGGGGGTTCAGCCAGGACGGGGGGAAAGCGCCTAATAACTCTGGAATTATGAGTAGCGGATCAACAGAGATGGTTGTTTCTTGTCGAGAACCGATGGCGGTTTTTTCTGCAATGCCGTAATTGGGGCCATCAACTTGCCTGCTGCCGACTCTTTCCCGAAGGCGATGATTGAGTTCAATTGGTACTAAGAATTCGGCTGGCCAAGTTCGGCATTTCCTCGAGTGAAAGTGATCTAGAAGAAACTTGTATCGAGGGACCATGCCGGGACCAAACGGACGAAACCAGTGAGTGACTAAATCTCTGAGTTTCGAATCTGGAGACACATTTGGACGAGCGCAATTCTTCAGGACTTGGAGGTCTGGAAACGTGCTGGGTGGGAGGGGGAAGTTTCTGTTCGGAAATTTGCTCTTGACCATGCTAAGTAGCATAGCTCGCCATTTGTTAAGCTCCCTAGTGTTTGTGATAGGCGAGGCTAATAGCCCTGCCGCCTCCTGAAATCCGCGATGCGTAGCAATCTCAAGAAGTGTGCTTGGGCCAAAACCAGGGAGGCCGTCGGTATAATCACAGCCAACAAGAAGAGCGTACATCAACAGGCCCTCTCTCGTTAAGTTGCTGCGGCTAATGAGGCTGTCGGCTTTGTATACGAGGACGGTGTCTTCGCTCTTGAATTCGTGTCCTTCCGGCTTGTGAAATTGGACAAGGACCGTGGATCCGAACATGAACGTGTCGCTGTCATCGGACCAGACAGCATCGACTACACCAAGCTCCTGTAACCTTGCACACTCTGCTTCTGCTTCACCAGGGGCCTGGTGGCGTGGCACGCCTAACTGGTCAAGAACTTCTTTTAAGAGGGCGAGATTCGATCCACTATAGTACTGGCTATTGGGTCGACGTTTCTTTGGCGGCTTGTTCGATCCGTCAAATACGAATATCAGTTGGACGTTCATCCGCAGCAAGTAGCCTATTCGCTCCAAGATGCGTTTCTCTCTTGGGTGCGAGCCTGGGGATTCTAGCTTCATGTTAACGACCATACGGAAAGAGCAAGGCGGAGGAGTCAATAAGGTAAATACGTACGCATCTGGATTTGCAACGCCTTTTCCGGCGTTACATTCCTGTACCACCAATTGGCTTGGTCGATGGCAATGCGAAGGGGGCGGCCATTGCGCTTGAAATGTTCAGATGACCATTCCGTTATGGACCGAGTGTTCCCTTCTGCTCTTTCTCTCAGAGAGAATCTAAATAGCGGGATGATTAGTGGTTGCGGGATACGAAGATGACAATTGAAAGCCAACGTACTGCCAGAGACCCATCGTGCCTGGTCAATATCGATTTGCTTGGCTTCGTAAGTCCAATAGGTCGCTCGCCAGCACCTTATCCGATCAATTGACGCCGATCTCAATGTGAAAGGGGACTACTACGTTTCTGGGTTGGTATCTTAAAGAGGCGAAAACTTGGATGCATTCTCCCCGGCGTTTCAAGGAAAAGAAGCAGGTAGGAATCAATGCACACAGAATAGGCACCAAGTAGGACGATGCAATGATCGTGGGCTGAGGAAAAGATCATCTCACGATCTGCGCGTAAAAGAGTTGCTTAAGATTTAACAGTTCAACAGCGCTGGGTCAGAAACGAAAAGAATTGAGATGAGAGTGAAGAGAATTGAAGATTGCCTTAGGTAGGTACATCCTAAAAGTTGGGCTGTTTGGTGGTGGGATTGTTTGTGACTAGGGTGCCTAAGATAACGACACCGCAACTCGCTCCTTCCTTCTCATTCATTCATTCCCCTGCAGTCGAGAAAGCAATCCTTGTTAAAAATGCAAGCACTTGCATTCCGCTCATGGCCTTGTCGAAGCTTCCTTTCCTAAACGTATTGCGTCTTGAGGTAGTTACTCTTAAGAGGTAAGGATGCCGCTGCTTCATTTGACCTGAGCCCCTGTACTGTTCGCGGGAGAGGCCAGCGCTGCTGAGTAAGCCATAAAAATTACCCCTTTTCTCAACCATCAATGCTTTTTAAATTATAAATAAGGTATTTGCCACTATCATACAATCGGAAACCAGGTAACATACGGTTCAAGCATATATAAAAAGGGCGATCACTCAATGCTGCCAATGTCGAGGTCAATCTCTGCTTTCCTCCTTCGCATTTGTATTTTCGACATCTGGTCGACACCGTTGGTAGCCTCAAACGTTCGAGGAGCCGGCCTGCCCTCGTTAGGCAAGAACTGCAAGTCATACTTGAGTAGTAGGTGGCAAAGCGCAATCTTCACTTCGTTCGACGCGAAGAAACGCCCTGGGCAGGCATGTTGCCCGTGTCCAAAAGCTATGTGGGCCGGACTGGTGCTGACGAACTGCCAGCTGTGCTCTTGCCCGGGCCGTTGCCTCATCTTTAGGAACCGTGCGGCGTCAAACTTCTCAGGCTCCGGGTATATCGTCGGGTCCATGAAGTTACTCGCCACCATGATGCGGGAGCCTTTCGGCAGCACGGTACCGTCGGATAGTTCCACGTCCTTCTCTACGTATCGCATCATACTCGCTAAACAGTTTCCCGTTAGTTTGGCTAGAAGAGAAGAGAGTAAAGGTGAAACATACTTGTTCCCATCGGGCGTAGTCGCTGTCCCTCCTTCAAGAAGCTATCCATAAGCTTGAGTTTATATAATGAAGTCTTCGCCCAGCCATTCTCGCTGATGATCTCGACGATCTCATCGCGAAGCTGCTGAGCTACACCGGGATATTCGCAGATGTCCAGCAATGCCGAACAAATCGTCTCTGTAGTCGTGTGAATGGCGGCCATTGTCAGCGACAGCTGTCCGGCGACGTAGTCCGCGTCGCGCCCCTTGGCAACCTCATACATCCAACCAATGGTGTCCGCAACCTTCGGCGGCTTATTGCCCGCCGCGTGGGCTGTATCGACTGCGGCTTTACGACGTCGGACTTCGGGGTCTATGAGCTTTCGTGCGTCCCTAACGGCACTGCGTAGAGACCTGGACTGAGGGATCAGAACGTAGGCAAGCGGTCGCAGCATCGTCGGAACGGCCCTCATAAGACGTGACACAAGGAACGAGTCGATGGTATAACTTTTCGCGATGTCGAGCCATCTCCGATTTCGGCACAGGCCTTGTCCCAAAAATACCCTCGACGAAAGTCGAGCAACTACCTCAAGTATATCATCTCGAATGAGCCGGGTAGTCCATTCTTCACTTTCTCCGAAGACATCATGCAGCGATGCAGATGTTTCATCAACAAGGTCTTCCGTGACCAAGTTAAGGGACTGAGTTAGTTTTACTCGGACCGTTTCTTGGATGAGCGAGTCGTCGTTTAGACCTAAACGGTGAGCCTCAAAGCCTGGGTAATTTATCATGAAATCCTAGCACCGTTAATCAGTCCCAGATCCACTTAGGAAGATGACGTAGAGCTAGGTAGGTACTTTAGCAAAAGCTTTGTTGAAGTTCAACAAAGGGTGGTTGCGAAGCTCATCCGCGTATCGGTTGGGCAACACGATCTTCGGTCCCGTTCCCGTCATTACTTGAAATGGGCCGGAGAACTGCAAATTTCATTAGCGACTAGCTGTTGGATCGCGTTCGCGTTCAAGCGTACCCTTTGAAGCCCTTCATCAAGGGCTTCTTTTCCATGCCACATCCAACTCTTCGTAGGGCTCTGGCCATTAACTGTTACGACTGGAAATCCAGCAAAGGGTCTCTCCGCGGTGATCAGTGAGTAGATAAGGCCGAGGAACAGTGTCGCAACGACCACTTGGATGGACACAGGGAGCCCCTCGGGGATTAAACGCTGAATAGCCTCCATTTCGAGCGTGGCCGTAAGTATGGTGTTAGGAGAACTCACGGAGGCTGTGACACAACTTCAGCCAACGAGCGAACGATCTTATATTCCAAGGTCAGTTGCTGGTCATCGCCCAGCAATACCCTATCAATACTTGCCCATTTCATACCACTGTTTCAACTCTCCACATAATGCTTGTCGTAGCGAGCTTCATCGCCGCTATCTAACCGTCTTAGGCCGCACGACTCCACGATCTCTGCCAAATAGCGTGAGCTTGCAACCCCGCAGGCTTAACGTAACAGCGCGATTTTGAATAGAGTAGTATTAAAGCCTATTCAGGGGCCGAGATCAAATTCGAGACCCAATCGGAATTTCTCGCATTGCCGAATACGGATACGGAATACGATTGCACAACACCGGCGCGGCTGTTGAGTAACCCGGTGCATATCTTGCATCTAAATTGACGTCAACCTGATTGACGTTTCAACGTCCTGCCAATTAGAGTATCTTGATAGTACGAATACGGTCGACTTGATTGAGGAAGTTTTGCGGCAATCTATTCTAACTGGGAAGAATTGAAGTAAAACTTATTTTTTATTGCAGCATGTACGCATTAGGATTCCCGGATCTACATTTACTTGCTTCAACAATACCCCTTTCTAGATATCAGTTCATGATTGCGCAAGGAACGTCAAAATGGCCCAAGGGGTTGAGGAAGATAACACATCATAATGAAATCCCAAGCCAAGTAGATGACATCTGCGACGAACTAGGACGTGAGATAAAGGACTGCCGTGGTTCTCTCCAAGCTATGCGCATGCCTTATGATATACGCACCAAAGAAGCGCATTGCGAATTAACAGATACCTCTACTAGAATCCATCTCAGGCGCGAATTAAGACATATAAACTTCTACCTCTACTCTGGCCGTTCCAGATCCAAGTAGGCACTGATAGGAGCCTCATTACGCACTCTTTCGGGTAAGCAAGTAAGCAGTGGTCTAAATATAGTATCGTCACAGCTTTGGGAATATGGGGTGCATGGGATGAGATGAGTTTGACATAGGCGAGTTTGAGTTGAACTCATTATCTACTTAGCGGCGTTCCAATGGATAGCAGGACGATACCTAGGTAAATAAAGTATCTGGTAACCTTTATATAAAAGTACACCTAATGTGGCTTAAATAGTCTTATCATTTTCCCCCTTTTCCGAAAATATTGCGAGCGCCTGACGCATAGGTATCTGTGGCGGAATTTCTTCTAGCATAGGCTTATAGAGAAGCCTCACGTTAAGATACGATTAGGGGAATTATTATTTTAGAGAGGAATTTCACAAGGTTCTGGTTGTCTTCTATTTTTCTGCTTTGTCCTTCATATATCGGGTTTCTTGTTATGATCTCTGATTTCTAACACGTATATGGCTATTCTCCGCTCACCAGAATAAGAACAGAACGAAACCCACCTTGGTGCAATACCAAAATTATATCGGTACAACTTCACCGGTAAAGGTTTATCTCCTTGAGGTAATCAAAGGCCGTCCTAAGAGACACCAAATGCTCAACTCATAAATTTCCTATGGCCAGGCAACGTTCTAATCGGCCTGGGCTTAATGTTCTAATAGTTAAGTCACGAGAGAACTACAGTCTACCATTGTGGTTTAAGCTTCCGCGTAGAAGCTCTCTGAATTCGTCCCTTTCTCTTCGAATCTCCCTTATTCCTCTATGCGATTCGGTTCCTAGTCAAAGAATCCCGTTACATACCACCATACCCCAGCCGCCATCGCTTTATGTGATTGTCTATTATGCGTTAACATATAATATTACGAGGAAATCGGCCATGAAATAGTTCAAGGAGATGTTTCCAAGTCGGGATTACAGAAAGCAGCGCATTTTAGATTAGTTTGTAGGACACGAAGAGGCAACACTTCACAACGCTAATAAATAATACCCTATGTAGGTCTTGATTTGAAGATGCACGACCTATCAAGCTGTCGGATCGGAGTCTGCTTTGCGTCTCGCGGTTCGGACTGTTCCTACTTCCGTACCTAGATATCTACTTACGTAGTTGGGACGAACCCGTCTGCTAATACTTGACCTTATCCTACCTATACTTAGGCAAATAATACAGGGGAGTGCAAGGAGTAGCACACAAGATGGGTGTCATGACTGAGGGGTTATACGTGTCGTCGCTAACACCGCACGTTTAGGTTTGAGATACTCTATGCGTCGTGAACGATCGTAGAGTAGAAATTGTGCTATATTGAGTAATTGGGCGTACGCGCTGTTGCATCAGATACCTAGCTATGGAAAAGGAGAGAAAGGGGGCTGAGCTTATAATCCGAGGACTTGAGGCTGAGATCTCGATCTTTCTAGACTTATTTTGGTAAGGGCTAAAAGACTCCGACAAGGGGCCATATTGAGACTTTGGGACTGTGGTGGAGTCATTTGCGGATTTAATGCAAGGCCACCGGAATTACGTGGTATCATCGGATGAGCAGCCAGCTACTGCATTGAAGGAGGCCAAATATCGTAAAAAGGTATCTTTATGGGATACATTTTGGCTATACGACGGCGACATGACGGATGCAACTTACGGGCCAAGCATTTTATTGCCGAAATGCTGATAAATTGCATCGCTCGGACTTGTAGAGAGTCAAGTGGCACCATCACATACGGAGATACTCCTCTCAAAGAGTATTGGACCGTTAGCGGTTTACAAATCAACAGCGCTGCATTGGAAGCAACTATCTCCATGACGCTTTGACATGGACATTGGTACTGTTGCCTGGTCATGTCCAGTCAGGAGAAGCGTAGATCATGGACATAAATACGCGACGTGTTCCACGAGAGTTCTGTTCTCGTAGAATCATAATCGATCAACAAATCTTCGATCTTTGTGAACGCCGAGCTACAATTTCGAAAAGAACCTCCTAACCAAACCTCAACGAAACCAGCATCATGTCTCCTCCACAGAAGCTCAAGACTGGCCAGCTAGGGAAGAATGGTCCTGCTGTTCCTCAACTTGGGTTCGGCTTGATGGGCTTGAGCGTCGGACACGGGAATGCAGCGTGAGTCTGCTGAATGGAAGAGTCGGCGGTAGCTGGCTGGCTAATACCCTCAATAGGTCCGACGAAGACCGCTTCAAGGTCCTGGATAGGGCTTGGGAGCAGGGCGAAGTATTCTGGGACACCGCTTTCGCCTACGGGGATAGCGAAGACCTCGTGGGGAAATGGTTCAAGCTGCACCCAGAACGGCGAAACGACATTTTCCTAGCGACGAAATGGGCTCTTGCGTTTTTTGGCATGTCTGACTCTGGGCCCATTACGGAAATTAATAGTTCCCCTGAGAATTGTTTTAATAAGTGCAACGCATCTTTGAAACGCCTCGGGGTTGATTGCATCGACTTATATTATTGCCATCGATTCGACAAGGTAACCCCTATCGAGAAGACAGTAGAAGCAATGGCACAGCTCAAGAAGTAAGTGGCCCAATATTCGATGAGCAAGGGAACAATATGACTAAATTTATAAACTAGGGAGGGCAAGATTAAGTACCTTGGACTGTCCGAGTGTTCGTCTGATACGCTTCGACGAGCTCACGCCGTCCATCCGATCACGGCAGTTCAGATAGAATACAGCCCCTGGACGCTGGATATTGAGAACGAAGACGGAACCAACCTGCTCGCCACGTGCCGGGAGCTAGGAGTTGCTGTTGTCTGTTACTCGCCTCTTGGAAAGGGGTTCCTGACTGGTTCCATTCTGTCTCGAGACGACCTGCCACTGGACGACTACCGCAGGTTTCTGCCGAGATACAGTGAAGAAAACTTCTCGAAAAACCTGGAACTGGTCAAGAAATTCGAAGTCTTCGCCAAGGAGAAAGGGTGCACGTCAAGCCAATTGGTGCTGGCATGGATCATGGCGCAGGGTGCCGATTTCTTCCCCATCCCGGGGACTAGGTCGGCGGATAAACTGGAGCAGAACCTAGGTGCTCTGGGCATCACCGTCACTCCGGACGAGGACAGCCAGATCAGGGATATCATCGGAACCTTAGAAATCGTCGGTTCGCGGAGCATGGCATTAGGAACTGCACGGGCTGCACAACTCCAGGATACTGTTCCTCTGTCGTCGTGAGTTTTATGAGTCAGTGAAGGAAGCCATGTTTTATCTGATAGTCTCATGAGATGAGGGTATCATCATTTTAATACATCACATATTGCATCCTAGTAAGCAAGCTCAAATGTGACTAAGTAGAATGATAAGAACGGTAGCAGGCTGAGAAATTAGGGCCAAGAGAAGATAATTGAAAATGGAAGACAGGCAACCACAGAAAAAAAAAAGAGGAAAAAAAAGGCAACATCCCTGAGCTAACCGACTAGGCCATTACCTCACCCAACTGAGTTGGTTCAACGACTGTCACCTTGGATGGGGAGTTAGCTTGTTAGCCCAGGCAAGGTAGCTGAGTCCGGGGCACAAAAGATCCCAGCGCTCACGTATACTTGTAGCCTGTAGCCCATTAGAAATGCTCTGTACTTAACTTGGGCAGCGAGCTAGGAGTGATTGGGCAGCACGGAGTTCTTCATACATACGTACCGAGCTAATGCGAGAAGGCTGCTGCTAGATAGCTGCCTAGACATGATGTTTAAGGGTCGAAATCGTAATAACTTCTCGACTATCGTCTACTTTATAGGACCTTCTAGCAATACACCCTCTGCAAAAGAGATGGCTGCTGACTTGCAGCAGGTATTATTACATTTTCCGCCATTGTCCATTTGGTATACACTGTTATTATCGTGTGGTGGTCTCCTAGTCCTCCTCCCCAACATCATCGTCTTCCTCCATTTCGTCGCCTTGTGCATCATCGTCGTCGTCATCATCGTCGGAACTCGTTCCTGAGCCCTCGCTCTCCCCCTCGGAGCCAGGATCGTAATCTTCCTCGTCCTCGTCCTCATCTTCCTGTAATTGCTGCTCAGCCTCCATTTGGGCCCTCTCCAACTCCGTCATGCCGTTGTCGTCGGCGTGACCATTGACTTCTTCTCCTTCATCGGCGCCTTTCTTCCCCTTGGCATTTTCTGCCAATTGCCTCTTCGCCTTCCGCTGGTCTGCCATACTTCGGTCTTGAAGTCCGTGTCGGGAGACGTAGTTTTCGTTAATACCGCCGTAGTCTTCCTGATCCAGCATCGCAAATTCGATTTCTTCGGTGGCCTCATCGTCACCGTTCTCGCCTGTAAACACTTCTACGGCCATGTTGAAGGTTCGCTGCAGTACGCTCGTGTAGCTGATAGCCGCTATCTTATCAAGCGGAATGAACAACAAGGGCTTCTTAAAACCCCATAGGATTCCATTTTCGAGAAAAAATAAGTAGCCATCCTTCGAGCCCCTGAATGCTTTCACATGCACGGCTGGGTCTTTGGGTCGGTGCGGCTGCCGGACCTTGCTGTGGAACTTAGCAGAGTCTGCTGCAACTATTTGCACATTGTTCCCGGCTGCCTGGAGACATTTGCTTATGGCCCAGTGGAATAAGGTGCCATAGGAGTCAGAAACGGCTGAAGCAGCACCGGCATTTGGCCCACCAATCGACCCCGGTTTCGGCGCACCGGCCGAGACTGTAAATACTAGCGGATCCTCGGTCGGTGTGCTAGATTTAGAAAGGGAATAAGAATTTCGCGGGAATAGGACGTAATTGTGCTGAACCTGGGTCTTTTCAGGTACGGGGAGATAGAAGGCGTATTCTAAATTCCGGTTAGTCTAATAATTATCCAGCGGCGTTATTGGTGGCGCATACCGATGTCCTTCCACGCGTAAACTATGCCAGGTACAGGCGCTGTTGTGTTTGGGGCCCGCGCGTATATGTGTTTGGGGCTGAAGCACAACTCGAACTTCTTGCGCTGCGGAATGGAGACGGATATGTCTTTTATTTCTAGAAGAATGTTCTCGCTAGCGACATCCTCAACAGTGGCGGCGACTGTAGTGGTAGGTGTATTCCCGTTTTGGGAGGACTCGATGTCGACGCGCCGCCGCTTAAGTGACGATCCGGACTGTTGGTCGCCGATCTGCTCATATACGAAGCTCGCAATCTTGTTGAACAGTTGAACTTGGGATGGCGTATCTACATGAAATAGTAAGTAACGTTGCAATACTGGTAGTATATAGTGGTTGCGCAAAGAAATGGTATAATACCGGCAGCCTTGTGAATATCGTTCAAAATATCCGGTCGCGACTTGAATACGGTGTCTAATTTTTGAGTGTCTAGTCCGCTGGCCATGGCGTCGGTAGGGACGGTCTGGGGGGTTATACTACCCCGAAATACAGTATTGGCGAGAGACGGAAGGATTCGTAGTCAATTGATGGATTTCGGTTCACCCTTTGCCAGCTTTCGTGATGTCTTCCGGACGTCGACAAAATTATTCTTTACAGATCAACTTTGAAGTTTGCTTCAGCTAAAACATGCAATGACGTACAGGGGGCGCCTAAAAATAACTGGTTGACGGCTACCGCAAGGCTGGGGAAGAGCTAACAAGCGCTAATCTATGCCTTACGTACCCCCCTTATTGAGGAAATTCGTGCCTGAAATTCGAACCTGCTCGAGCCACGCGTGGCGTTATGGTACCTACCACGTAATACCACCTAGGCCTAACCTAAAGGATTAACCCCACATGCACTGGTAGTTTCGTTCTCCGTTCTCCGTTGTTGGATATTTCGGCTTAGGCTTCTCCTATTCCATCAAGCTACATATTCATGGTATACATGTTGTATCCTTCATCCCCTAGTCTTTGTCTGCGTACACCCATTCCCCATTAGCCGGAAACAACATGTCTATCCCAAATATCTGGAATCATCGCAAGGTAGCTGACACTTCAGCAAAAGCCTGCGAGATTTGCTTTAAGCCTAGTACAAGCGTACTCATCACACCGGAGAATAAGGTGGGTTGCGGCTCTTTATCGTGCCACGGCAAATACATCTTTCCTGATATGCTTCTTCTAGGACTTCTTTTATGTATGTCCTAGTCACCTCAAGGATAGAGGGTTCTGCACCCCTATCATTGACCACGAGGCCATCGCAGCCAAGATGAAAAAGGAGATGGATGACGAGGTCGAGCGGGTGAAAAAGGAGTACGAGGAGAAGCAGCGTAAGAAGCAACAGAAGGAATCTAAAAAAGGTGAAGAAACGGAAAAACCTAAAGACAAGGAAGAAAAGGATTCTAAAGACGCCGAAAAGAAAGACGAATCGAAACCAAACGACAAAGTATGTCGCTAAGTTACCTTTTAGAACATACATATAGCTAATCCAATATATAGGATAAAGTGGAGGACAAGACGCCGTCAAAACCAGAAGAGGAGGAACCCCGAGTGTTCGCACTACAGAGGTCAATAATCGCTCTCGCTTCCAGGCCATAGTAGCCCATCGCTGACTGCATCCAGGACTTTCTACCAGCAGCGACTAGACAGAAAGCGTCAGGCTGAGATGGCCAAAAGAAACCGGGAACGCTTGAGCAACCCCAACTTCTTCCCATCCGTCCCCAAAGACCGACCGTGAGAGGTGGGCTCCGTCTGCATGGAGTACACCTCGACTCAACAAGTGGCTTTAGTGAATCCTGGTAGCATTTCTCGCCGATGATCGCTCTCATTACTCCTGGGAACTCGCAGAGCGCGATGCGGAGAAACGGCAGCTTGCAGCAAATGTAGCCAGTAGGTACCTGGTGCATGAAGCAGCCTCCTTCATTAGGATTCATGTTCTGGTCACCTAGGTAGAGAGCAAACCACGACATATGGCCGAGAAACATTGTGCATAGGTATCTAACGGTGCCCTTGGCCGAGCACCCGCTCGATTGATGCGGTAAGCCGAACGTGTTGTATCTTGGTTCGGGATAGCGTTGCGGGAATGCACATATTACTTCCCATCGCGATATCAATTTCTCCTTTTTAGAGACACGCCGGACGATTATAACTCTACTATGTACCGTGTTCGCTTAGTTACACTTCACTCCATCCCCCCCTCGCTTCCTACGGCAATTCTTAACCTACGGGGTAAAATGCTGGCATGCTGACCACCAAAAGCCGTTGGCTTTCGTGTGCCCTATAAGCCGCAAGTCTCCGAGACGCCTTACAAGGCTGACAGTTCTTTACCACGGTCGGAATCGGTTAGAATGTGGCATCTCGGAGCCTTACCCAACATCAAGCTCTCCCTGCTCACCCGCCTCCAACGACAAAAGCACGCAAAACCGCTGCGCTTCGAGTTTAGCGCTGAACTTCACATGAACTTCCCATATTTCTGGAAAGAAAATACTGCGCGAATCGTACAGAGCTTGGCGGGCTACCCACACGAGTCACGACCTCCTCATCGCTTCTGCAGTGTGCTGTAAGAAGATTAGCGCTTACGTTGCAATTCGACAACGCACGGCGGCAGGTCTGATGATACCATCCCCATCAATGAGACGGTGGGCGCTGTGTGACACCCAATGCCCGAGATTGGCTGTTCAGCCGTCCATCTCCCGCATAATGGTGAACAAGATGCACCGCCAATGCAATCAATGCTTTGGAAGAAGGTCACGGGAATACGCTAGTTGCGCTTGCATCTAGAAAACCTGCATTTCTATTTCCAGAAGGGATTTAGCACATAGGTGTGTGACGATGAAGGAGGGTATCATTGTGTCCTGCGGCCGGACATCACATACGACTAAGGTCACTGGAAAGGTAACATTCAATGTGCAGCCTTAACGTGAGCTCATGAGCTACTCTACTTCGGTCATATTCGGGCGTTCTCTCAGCGAATGGCATATAGACGGCTACATACTACCGTCAGCCTTACGATGGGTAGCACGAGCTACTTTGGGCGATCTCAACTTCCGCCGACCGTTATCGATCTCCGGGGCACCATTCGTTAGTTTCCGGGTCTGACGCCGGCGATTGGGGATGGCTCGTCTCGCGCAACCGGAACGCGCCGTTTATGTGACATGTGCGATACTTGTTTATACGTCCGATAGGCTAATGAAACCCGTCTCCATTCGGCATAGCCATTCCCTACCTATAGCTCTCGGGCGTTCTGTTCAATCATCAATCGTCGTGCTTCGTCCGTATGGTGATTTACTACCACCACCGCAGTATATCTCACATCAGCAGCCAAGCCATAGGTTGTTAGAGCCTACTTAGGTACAAGTGAAAGCTCAGCGTCCTTCCTGCACCACATGCCACCGCTATGCAACATCTATACCGCCGGGTGTAGCAGGCTTCTAAATCCGCATTCGAGCTTGTACTCGAGTTCGGTTTGTACTCGGGCTTGTTGTACTTGTTGTACGGCATACGTTACTACTCCTCCTGATGCTTACGGGTATTACCCCTTGTCCTTGGAGGAATTTCTAGCTGCCGTCGCCTGGTGCCTACCAAATGGCATCGGCCCGGCTGATGAACCGGGCTATCCCATTGCCTACCTCTACCTACCTTGCCTCCCTACGCGGGGCGTCTGGGCGTCCAACATCAAAGACTGCATGCTAGTGCTGACGGGCTAGATGAGTACACCCCTACCCTGATCCTTCATATGCTGCATTAGAATAAGCTGTTTGCGTTATCTCTACGGACACGCCCCGGTGCGATGATTCAAATTGGTCAAACTAGAATGTTAGCTGCACGCCTCGAGCTGCAGCTGCAGCTACATACTTCTGCATCTGTCTGTGGCTATTGCTTACGAGCTGTCCAATGCCCTCACTTCCTCGGCACAGGGAATTATACAGGGTCTCCAGGGCTGTAATCACATCTTGCTCGAGGTCCATAGCATTGACGAAGCTGACTGGCTGCACGGGATGATGTCAACCCCAAGGAAACATACATATCGAGCTCTCACTCGGCAACACTTGTCTTATGAACATCCATCTCTGCTTGCGCGGTGTGACAACACCCGAACCTCGAATACCATGGATGCTATTCTATGTACTACCTACCTACTAATGGCGTTCAGCCACACAGTTGTTTGGTGTTGCCAATTGGCTAGCCGGGCAGACATGATAGCACGCAGATGTGGTACAGCCTGACGAGTCAACATTTCCCTTACCGCTTTCAGCCACGAAGTGAATCCATACCTCCAAGTCATATCTTCGTAATGATATCTACCCCATACTTCTGCGATTTACATGATCACCTGGGTACTTGTCTACTAAACATGGAACACCGAGACCAATATTGACCGACTAATTCTACATATGATCTGTCGCGGGAAATTAAAAATAGGCCATTGCAACAAGCGCACTTCGATATTATCCGGCGGCGCTAGCAGAGCTCGTCAGCGATTCGCTCGCGCATTCTTAACCGACATATACGGATTCTCCGAAGCGTTACGTGACACGGCGGCTAAGACCCGAGACTGGCTCCGCTTCGCGGGTCCGCCGTGGAGTTACACAGATGCCGAATCCGGGTCCTCGGAACTTTCCGCTACGAGATCTTGTCCTTCCCAAGGGGGAACTTGTTCTGGATCATTCTATCTTGAGTAGCAGGGCATAGAGAGCTACGTGCTAGCTACGGCGATCGCTTATTTTTACCAAAAGCGATGGGTGCTTAAAGCTTGTCTTTTCGTGCTTTTCGTAATACATAGTGGCTGGTTTTACCGTTACGCTGAATCGATCATCTCGAGTCTAGGCTGCATAGGGCTGGCAGCTAGCCCTACCAGCCATTCTAGTAAATACGGCAGCTCGACAGCAACCGCCTATGAACTTCTCTTCGCTCTCAAATCAGAATCTAGCACGATACCTTTTTTTATCAGCGCTATCCCTCACCCTGAAATTCATATTTACACCCCATCGACGGGCAATCCCGCCCTCGTTCCCGTCTTAACCTAGCAATAGTCTGGGGATCGATCCTAGGATCACAGATAATAAGACATCGGCCCGGCCCAGGCCGAGTTAATTAAAGCAGCACAAAATCTCGTCCGTACTACGTATACTAGCAGACTAGGTATGCCGTGTTACCCTTGGTCACCTATAGGCGTGTTACGTCAGGGGCAAATAACCCCTATTTTTTATTTTCCTCTATAGTAGTTAGCATGAACAAGAGAAACATTTCGCCGCAAGACTCGGGGCTCCCGAAGGGTTTCGAATTATCGGACCTTATCTCTCATGGCAGTTAGTCGATCAAATCGTATCGTAATCTAGGAGCTTCCTGTTCTAGCAAAAGCACTGTAACGCAATCTACAATCTCGCAGCCTGCAAGTCCAAAACGTCTACCGACGAAGGATTTGAGGGGGGGATCGTGTTCGGACTTAACCTACATACAACAAAGCGCACTCCTTGGCCCCCCTAAAAAGGCCCAACAAGGCCTAAAAAGGAGGGAGAGCGCGGGCCATCCGAAGTCAGATCTTCGCAAGATCCTGATGAATTAGCCGAACCAGTTTAACGCCGAATCCGGGAGGGACAACTCATTTATCTGCTCTATGCCTCTATGCGGCTTACCAGCCAACTACATACATACACGAAGACTTCATAGTTACACAAACGCTCGTTCTCCGCCGGACGAGCATCGCAGGTACGGCCGAACAGGCAAGGCTACCATCTTAGAAGGGTATCAATTTCGGCCGAACTTTTGCTCGGTGCCCTGTCGGACTTTCTCTCCGTGTGCCAGCCGCATGCAACACACGTATACGCCCGCATGATCACCTCGACGAAAACTCATAGTCAACAAACATCGTGATCCTTTGCTGACACCTTTACGTAAGGGTGCGTTGCTTGCTTGGAAGCTCCCCCAACCACCCCCACGTCACTCGTGCTGACTGACTTATCGTGAACCGCACGCACATCCTTTTTGTTTGGTGCAGATAACCGACGAATTAACGCGGCCAAAAACTGCGTATCGAAAACGGGGTTTAGGTATGGCCAACCCCCCCTACGTAACCTACGTAGGTAGGTACTTGTTGAAGCTGACCGACGATCATCCCGAAGAGCGAAGCAAAGAAGGCGTTGGGGCCGTCTAGTGATCCGGTCCTGAGGAGATCATCTCGGACTGAAGAAAACCTCCCCGACCCCCAATCGAAAAAAAGGGGGGGCGCGCAAGCGATAGCAAGCAACAGTAACAGTAACAGTAACAGTGACAACAATAGCAGCCTAACTCGGTGGTTATCCCCGACTGACCGCTTGCTCCCCAACCCAAAACCCGACCCAAACTCTACCCGCGGCCGGCAGCAAAGGAAAGAAGCGTATTGATCCTTCCAAGCAAGAATCCCATCTCCTGTTACATTCTCCTTCACTCACAACCATGATCTTATCCGAGCATGTTCTCCCCCTGGAGAACGATACGACGAGCGCAAGTCGTATCTATGCTCTCCGCTCCCCTACCTTGCTGTACGACCTGGGAGGATGTACATAGATACGCGCCGCTGACCGCAAAGCGGCCGGACCCTAGCCGGTGACCTTCCGGCCGCCCCCCCTTTCTGCCCCCAGATAATAAGAAAGCGTGCTAGTAGCCCTACTGTAATACCCTTACCTTACCTTGCCTGCTGCAATATGGACATGCCATCCTTGCCTTGTCAGTTTCTTTCCTTACGAATGTGACATACATGCTATGTACATACATACGCGACCCCTAAACCAAGCCCGAGAACAACATCATAGCACAACCATAGGGTTTCGGATCGTGGGTTTGAAAGATTTGTCTGACTTGGCCTGCCCTTACTTACCTAACTCGATGCGGTAGCATTTTGCGCAGCTTGAGCGAGCTTGTTAAACGATGGACGGACATGCTTTCACGCCATCCAAGACTTTGTTCATAAGTAAATAAAACTCGTAGCGAAGGCGGCTGGCTAAGCCCACCGGCGAGAACGGTCCCTTTTTTCCGCGCAAATATATATCTAATATACGTCGTATAAATCGTATAAAAAAGGAACAAAAAAAGAAAACAGTAATGCGTACGTAGTTCCTCACCCCTAGGTAATCTCCTATCTCCATGCCCTCTTCGCCTCTATGCCTCCATGCAGTAATAGTAAGTAAAAATGGCCCGGCTCACTCGTGCCCGTGCGCCGCGACAGCACTGGTGATCCTTTTTCCTTCTGCAGCTTACGTTCCCGCTGCTACGGTACAGCACAAAGCGGAACCCGGTCTTCTGACGAGCGGCGCGGGATCCTTCTACCTTAAGGGGACCCTGAAAGGTGAATTGTTCATTTCCGCGGGCGCGGTCGAGCGGACGAAGAAGAAGGAGAGAGAAACAGAGAACAACCGAGGATCGCCTTTTTGTCTTGTTTCGCTGGTACCTACGTAGGTAGAATTTTGGGAACAATTAACGCCTTGCCGTTGCGGAGATGTTGTGCGGCCCATATTTCCACGTTCAGTCACGATGGGCGAAAGTTGCCCTTGTGTAAAACTTGACCTGTTACCGCCAGGCCGGTTGGCCCTAGGTGAACGAACTTGTGTGCGACGGGGGTAGAGCCACGCTTCCTTGCGCTGTAGAAAGTTGACCTGTCATTAAAAAGGTCCAAAGCTTCCCACCCCCCCCGTCGTCGCGTTCCTGCATGACAGGAACCCTCCGCGACGTGACGTACGTGGACCAGAAACAAGGGGGGTGAGAGTGTGATGGGGTAAATACGTAAGTACTTGTTAAACGGACTAAAGTGTATGCATTTTTGGTCGTTGATTGTTGGTTATTGCTATCTAATCTTTTAATTCTCCGCGAATAACGCTTCTGCGTGGTGCTTTTGTGTAATGGAAATGAGATGTGATTGTGATGAGAAAAGGTTCAGCTTCAGATTTCAGCCTCTCGATAGACCAGGGAGGACAAGAAATAACTCGGGCTCCCTAGTCCCAAAGTGGTAAAATGATTTGCCCCCTTTAGCAGCCAGCTCTTTGACACCATTCGACATGTAATGAAGATGGGCTCCGTCAGCACAGATAGCTTTTTTGTCATCAACCATTGCGGTTAGCTACGTGGGGAGAGATGAGGCAAAGTGGAAATGACTCGTGGTCAGGGCTGAGGGCGGAATCTGTTGCACATTACAGGTTTACATGGCCACAGAAGAACGCGATAGTGATGTCCACTAGAGCGAGCAAGTGAGCGAGAGCCGCAGGATAGTCCAACTTAGGGGTCGTATTAGGTAAATGGGGCCGCTAGCTTTAAATAAGCTTGCCTATTGTCGTGAGCTAAAGCACTACATCTTCATCTAGTTCTCCATCATGAACACTCTCATAGCCTTGAAGACAATATGAAAGATCAAAAAGTAGTGCCGGGGTTAGGGATCACCCGTTTCGTAGTGTAGGGATACTCCGGATAGGACGCTTTTGGAAAGAGAGGCCCCAGCAAGAGCGCATCTGCCATGGGATATGATTGGGCATCACACCGACAATTCTGTCGCAGATTGGCTGACAGGCTGCCATCGTGGTGATCTCATCTCGGGGGAGCCCAAATTGCTGAAAGGAGTTCCGGAATGGATTGTAAGCTAATCCCCAAGTCGACTAGCTTAAGAGAGGGGATTAGCTCGCTTATTCTCTGAAAAGAGAAGAGGGATGCCACAATCAACGGGGCCCCTAGGTGTTATCAGGGCAAAATTCCATAGGGGGCCCTCTATGGGGCATGATAGCGTCAGCGTAACGGCTGCCAAACGAGAGCAGGCTGGCCGAACCAGATCGTAAGGCAGCATGGGGAAACGGGAATGCCCTTGATGATCAGACGGTAAGCAAGGTTATGACCCCGGGTGTTTGCAATGAAGGGTAAGCCCTATGCCCAAAGCGTAAATTTGGTAGGGCGAGGAGGGTAAAAATGGTGTGCAATTTGTTATGTTTGCTGTTTTGTGCTGCTAGGGGGTTGGCCCTAGTTGGTTATAATACTCTGGTTGGGGGGTGACGGGGAGGTGTGAGATGAGAAAGAGAGAAGACGTGAACAAAGCGAGCCAGCCCCCTGTCCTTCGGACTTAATCCCTGAGTTATTAGCGGCGGGTTAGGTAAGATACCTGTAGGGGAGAACAGGAGGGGGGTGGGCGGTTTCGATGTCAGCATCGTTGGCTCGTGCTTGCGGCACAGCTGCTGATAGCTAGCAGGGCACGCAGGGCTAGGAGGTAGCTATCGGTGAGAAAATGATACGATTGTCGTTTCGGCGGATTAACATGGGCAACTTACTATGTACATAATGAACGCCTGTGAAACGTCTGTGTGTGCAACAATGTCCACCCGTATGGCGGCGAGGATGATAATCAGATGATCAATAAAAGCTCGAGCAGTTGATCTACGTCATAGGCTGCTATTTTGTCCCGGTGGCTGCCGGATTTCTGGGGCGTTCGTGCGCCGAGGAGCCACCTCATCGATCCGGCTCCGATTGAGCGAGAAGGCCGGCACCACCCACTGTCTACAGCTGCATTGAAGGCCCTGCCATGCAAAACGCCCGACCGTAGCTCCGCACTTGGCGTTGGGACAGGACAGACGACCCTCGAGAGCACCTCCTTCCAGCGCCGGTCGCATCCATGAGAGAGTGTCGACGAAGACGTGGGCACAGTTTGAGGATTCCGACCCGGTAGGGGTGTGGCTCACGACGAACTTAGGAGTCGCAAGTATGCGTCGACACTTCTTGCAGCGAACCTCCTTGCCATCCGGCTTACCCGTCTCGACTTCGACGCCCTCCTTTTCTTGCTCCACTTCGTCTTCGAACCGGATATATTCAGCTTCGGGGGCCACATGTACAGACCGGTTCTCCTCTAGCATCCTGTCGTACAGCCATTTTTGATACACTGGATGGCGTTCTACAGAATTGTCGTCGTCAGCAGGGCATCCCATCTCCCACCATAGCTCGAGCTGGCGCATGAAGCCACTGTTGGGGAATGCAATACTGCGCTCGCGGCGAACCAGCTGCAATGCTCTATCGATGGCAACTTTGGATGTTTGGCGCCGCTCAGCCGCTGACGTAGCCGAAGGAGTATATTGCTTTCCTCCAAAACGGTGAGGGTATTTGTAAAGCAGGTAAGCAATCACGCAGCTTACAGAGCGTGATACGCCCATAGCACAGTGCACGAAGACCCCTCCGGGCGAAGTGCCATCGTCTTGAGACTTCTCTCCCTCTGTCTCTGCTCGCCCATCCGGTTCTGTGCCGCCGTTGTTAGGTGGGTATAACCCATTATTGATGAAGCGTACGGCAGACGAGAAATGAATAAGCAGGTCGCAACTTGGATCGTCATCAATATCTATGCTCATGTGCTTGAAACGCTTTGCTTCCTCGCCCCATCCGTCAAAAGAGAACTTGATGACGGAGAGAACATGGGTGACATTCTGCTGGTAGAGCTTATCGCGGGACCCTTCGAGGTTGAGGGCCCAGACTCTGAATTCAGGCTTATGTCAGTTGATATTCAAGCGGATCATGCGGGATCAGGGGAATCGGGGCTCGTGATTACCCTCCGACCCAGAGATTGCCAGCTTCGGGTACCCTAGATATTGTCATGATGCCAGGATGCTTGATATATATCTCTCGACTTTCCACTTCTTTATAGGATCTTCGAATTCTGACTAAGCGGGAAAGATTTTGTTGGTGACAATGAGAACCCAGCTTCTTGATTTTTATTCTCTTAATATTATGGATGGGAGGTTAGCCTTCAGGTAGAAACCGAGGGCTAATACGAGGTAGGTATTCAGGAAGTAGACAAAAAGGGCCTATATGATTGTTGTAATTGCTACGATTATGAATCGCGATCTTGTGCTTGCAAGCCTTCAGGCAAAAAATGGGTCTATCTCCTAAAGGTTTAGTCAATTTTTCCCACGTTGGGCTCATGTGGCGTCCACGGGCCACGGCTGTTACAAGCTTAGTCAAACTTTGGTCAATCCTCAGTTTAAACTTTTTTCTTTTCCCTACCCGTAGGGCTGAATCATGTGACCTTTAAAAAACCCCCGTTTTACGTTTTTATGCTGATAATTATTATGGGCTGGGTGGAGTTGTTCTAAAGCCTTAACCATTCACCATCCCGGCGGCCTGTCAGCCCTGTAAATAAGTCGTGTAAATGCTTTTCGAAAATCCCATCAAGCCGACATGGGACTTTTAGTTAGTCGAACGCTGTCATCAAGATTGTCATCACCACCAGGTATGCAAGATCCTACAGCCTTTCACTCTTCGCCTTTGGTACCTCGTTGAAGTTTTCAGAAATCAGAAACCTATTATTTTTATTTTCTCAATCTCTTTTGTTTCACGGCTGTCAGACTTTCTTCTGCTCCATGACAGCAACAGGTACCGAACCGACTTGGATCCTTCCAATAGTCGGTCTTTTTATCGGCCTTTTAATCATACTTAAGGTGTCTTTCTAATAAACGACCCCGATCTTACCGATATTCAGATGATTCATCTCTTTCTTGAAACATAGAAAAGCCATATGATAGCCTGCACTGAGCCGCAACGGCGCAGGCCCTCCTAGGACCAAAAGAACTGGGAGGTCCTAACGACCGTTGTGCCTAGATGCCATGATAGACGCAACAGAAAGACTAGTTCGTCCTAAGATAGGGTCGGCGTCAGCATCCGTGTCAGCTTACACGCTCCGCTTGAAGAGACGAGTATTCACTCATGAATAAGGACTGATCCTTTTTACTCTGAACTTACGAGTCGCATATCGAACATGTCACTATCTTGAATAGGCCCCAAGTTTTGTCACTGCAAATTGTTGAATTTTTTTTGCTTTCTGGTTCTAATTGGTTGTTTTAACAAGCTGATTCTTCTAATCAGCACTGGCAAGCTGCGTCTCGGCTTTTGCCAAGAGACAAATACCCGTTGGGATGGAACAGTGCCGTCAGCAAGCAGCTGCGCTTCGTAAATTAACCATTGACAATGTCGAATCCGCTCTACTATCAAATCCCAATGCGCCTTAGCGGCGCTTCAAACCCCAGCTGGAGTCTCGTCAGAGGGATCAAGTGCTTTCCCAGTTCGGGGCGTCGAATATCGACTTGATATGCCCCGTGCCGCAATTGTGTATTGAATAACTTTGTGTCCATGTGTGAGGGAAACCACTTCACAAGCGGGAGATCGGCAGAGCAAACCAAGCTGCTCCTCGATGCGGTGAGACTCGGAAGCGCACCATGGCTGTTGCTTCGACCGACCTCTTCCACCTCGGCGTCCAATTGTAGGCCGGCTGCTGTGCATCGATGGGCGTTTTTTGCCCCAAACCAACAAATCAATCTACTTGCATAACGCGCAACCGCAATTGATAGGTTCTTTTCGGTCGAGAACCCCGCGCAGTATTGCTACCCAACCCATCGCTTCTGATCGGATCAATTCGCTCATCTCGCTGGTTGTGGAGGATCCTCCTCGAGCATGCATGCGTTTTCCAGCATATTCGTCCATTTACCACTAGTCCCCGCATGGCTGTGCTTCAGATGCTGTCGAAAATGATCTGCGCGGTAGAATTTCTTGCTCGAGTTGCACTCCCGGAATTTATGCACCTCCTGAAGGTGTCTCAGCCGTTCATCCCAATCCTGCTCAGTCGCCTGCCTTGGTCGCCCAACGCCGCCACGGCGCTCAAATTCTTCTCCACAGTAGCCACACGTGTCAGCTTCGCCAGGCCGATTGGTGCTCTCGTGGAAAGCGCGGTCATAGCGCGAGAGAAGCAATGCTGAGCACGACCAACTATGTCTTCTAACATGAAGACTGTTTTGGTGGCGCTCTGCCTCGTTCTTGTTTTTGAATCGATTGCCACAAAAAGAGCATTCGTATTGTTTTTCAGCCTCATGTGCGCTAGAAGTTGGTTAGTTTCGAGAGTGAGAAGAGCTGCGTATTGCCGCTCTATAGTAAAGACTGCGTAACTTACTTTAGTTCCTCTGCCGTCTCGAATTTCTTTGGCTTTTTAGGACAGCAGTCGCACATGAAGTAACCACCAGGTATTTTTGAAATGCCGGCCTTGACGGACACATCAGAAACCTTCCGAGGCGATGTGAGTCGCCTGGTTTCGCTGCTAAGGTTTCGCTGATGAGGCACACGGGCCATAGAAGCGCGTGGCGAGTGACCAAGCGAATTTGATATACTATAAGGCGAGCTCGAAATGGCATCGACAGGGGAGAGCCCTCCACTTGACATGCCACCAGGAGACCTCCCGACATAAGAGCTTATGCTCGATAGGTTAGTAGTTAGAGGCGTATTTGAAGCGAATGACCCGCTTCGCGATGTAGACGACATGGAGGAAATAGAAGCTCCTATGCCGGAGAGACGTGGTGTAGGGGACGCTCTTGATGCGCCCTCGCGGCGTCGCAATAACTCGCATGATCCGGACATGCCCTGCATCGGAATATCATCACCAGGCGGTGAAGATGCCCGTCTCTTTTGTCCGATAGCTTGATGTTCGGAACGTAGGAAGGAATCCTCTATTTGAGACCTATCCTCCATTGGAAAGTCGTTGTCATCGCCATTATTGTCATAGCTGCTATGCGTGGAAATTGTAGCGTCATCAGGCAACGAGCCGCTATTGTTTCGTCTCGTCCGCGAGAACGGCGACCTATCCAAATCTGTAGGCTCTATGGGAGAGCGGAATTCGATGGTAGAAGCTCCGTAGAATGGACCGCGTGGAGACAGTGCAGATTGCGGTGGGGTGTCCGTGTAACGACCAGGAGAGTCGATCAACTTGTTGTTGCTCTGCCGGATGGGAAGGGAGAGTGGCGTTAGTTGAGAATGCAACCGGTTTTCCCGGGCAGCCATATGGGAGACTGGGTCGCTTGCGGAAGCGCTGAGGGCAGACCGTCGAGGTGGAGACCGATTGTCAAAGGTCCGTCGGGAATCCAGCTTCTTTTTCAATGCGCTGTCGTAATCATTCCCATTCGGTCTGTTGAACTGATACTGGTCGTGGGACATGAACAGCTTCTTAGGGAGGGCCTCTTGCGACCTAAAAAGCTCGGCGAGTTAGTGATCCGTCCTAGCATATTGCTACGATATTGAAACAAGCATACCCTAACGATGAAATCGTAGAATTAAGGCTGTGATAGCCTTCATCCCTATGAGGCCGCATTGGTCCATGGTCATGGTCGTGGTCATTTCTACCAAACCGCGGCCGGTCATGTTCCAACTCTTGTCTTGTACTATCCCAACTTGCATTCGAGTCAATCGAAGGAATTCGGTCGTGTCTGAAAGTTCCCGGTTGCACTGAGCCAGGTAGATATTTCGGAGGTGGTAACGGTGGAGGCGCATCGTCTTCGGCGAGACGGCGACTGTTGGATATCGGCATGGGGGTTGACGATGCTAGGGTAGGGGAGAATCTCGATTGCATATGGGAATGCCCCGAGCCTCCATAGTGATCGAAGTGACTCGAACTCTGTATGTATATGGCCGGCGGTGAGCCTCCTGGCTCCCTAGGAACATATCTAGGGATCTCCATGATATGCCCCTTCTATTCGATACTGATGTAAACGAAGCTGACTTGGTTTGATGTGAGCCAATAATAAGGTTGCCACAGCCAAGTGTGAATCGTAGAGAGCTGACGAGCTGAACAATCGAGAGGCTAGTTTGTCGAATCAAGGAACGAATAGTCGTCTAACTGAGGGATAGAACGTCTACTAGGCTTGTGGGGTCGGCAAGGCGGTGATGGCGCAGCTGTGGACGGTGTGTGGGAACGGGCAATGGCCCGGACCTGAAGCCTACGTACGAGTATGTGTCGTAGGGATGGCGGTGGCAATATTCGCTATCGGAAGTGCCGATGTCGTCTGTGAAAGGCCGCTGCCTGTGCTGCCAGAGAAGTTCGTGCTAGAAAGCGGAAAAAATCATACGAGGGTATTCTTAAGATAGTAAAGAACCATAAAGCGTCATAATAATAAACATATAAATAATAGTAACACGCTGGTAATACACCGAGATGGATCCCGAAGAAGAGATCAAAGACAATGCAAATCCGAGCTTCGAAAAGAAACAGAGATGGAAGTCGTCATAAGAGTGCGTCGTCGAGCTCAGCTGCCAAATAGGCAGGGTAACAACTTGATGTGTATAGTAGCCGGAGAGGAGCTTCAATTCGAGTCCTTGTTCCTTTGGTCCTTGGTCCTTGGTCCTTGGTCGGTTGGCCGTTTAGATATCTCCCTCGACAGTCGGTGCTACTGTGACTGTTGGTGTAAGTGGTGGGTGCGGGTATTGGGTATGGGAGTTGAGCGAGGCGGAAGAGAGAAAAGACGCGATCCTTGAAATACCTAGGAACTGGGACGGGACACGGACGACGTAATAGTAATAAGCGACTTTACGAGTTCGGCCAAAACACTCGCAAGAATCCATCCACAACCTTTTTTTTCTTGAAAGGTTTCCCGGAAAGCGAAGAGGGGCGAGTTAGGTGCATATTAAAACTAGATTCGAGAAGAACGAACCCACCACACTGCGCACTTGCACATTGCACACTCAACGTACTTGCGTACTATGTAACGAAACTCGCCCTACCAGCAGCCTATTCAGCCCTGAGAAGGGAAGGCAGGGATTAGTTTACAAGGGTAGTCCTCAGGGTGGCAGGGTGGATATCACTGCTAAGGCTAGTCATATGTACCTTGTCCGTTGTTTTCCAGGTGGATCGCTACCTCTAGGGCAAAGGGGACTGGGGGATCGGGGGGGTTTGTTAAGAGGGTAGTATGGGGAGGGGTGTGTGTCGAAGAAGGATGAAAAAAAAGGGAAGAGGCTACATAGGTACGTACTAGGGGGTGTGGGGAAGAGTACTTTCCGGGGTGTGTACGAAAATCTGCATGGTTACCAAGGTTCCTCAATCGTACTAAAGGTACGGTATTACGGCGTTATAGTTACGTACCCTACGTACCTTACGTACCTTACGTACCCTTCCTACCTTTTTCAACTGCATATACATACATGCATACATATATGTAATACATGCCTATATACATGTCTATATGTATGTAGGGCAGAGCGGGTAGCAAGGAGCCTGGGAGCAGGACGCGACACAATAGGTGATGGGTGATGGGTGATGGGATGGGGGTGTCAGGGTGTGCGGGTTGCCGACGGTGGGATTGATGCAACTTTCTTAGCCGGCACAGGGCTGCACAACCTGCACAACTCTCAGCAACCAGCACTTACAGCACTTACAGTACCTACAAGCACAAGCATCTACAGCACCTACAGCACCTACAGCACTTACAAAGCAACCTACCCTACAAGCAACCTACATCCGCCTTCGACTAAGGGCTGGATCTTAAATTGGAGTACATATAGTAAATAAATCTACAGTTTGCCTACATCCTAAGGGATGTATTTCACTTACTTTAGGTACTTTATCGCTTTGTATCTTTCATCTTTTTATATACGTCCATACCTACCTTACAACGTATGTAACTTACCTAACATATAGTATGTGGTATTAGATGTCTCATTAATGATCATTAATGATGCCGATGCCCTAAGCCAAGAATCGTCCACCACCGCGCCCACGCAGTCCCTCGCCTACCTAACAACCTAACATAGTAGTATCCAAGCCCAGCAGCGAGTAAGTAACAAATAGGCCGCCTATGCAGGTTCCGCGCGCTATGCAGCAACAGCAGTGGCCAACATTCATATTAAAGAAAATGACGCTGCCCGCAGCATCTGTTGGTTCTGTCTCAAAAAGTAACAAACCAGGTCCCATCTCTTCTCCCTCTTCTCCGCCTTTGCTTCCGCCAAACGGCCGTTTTGCTAAGTTCCAAGTTAGGTATATAAAGTATGTCATAAACCTCTAGGGCTATGTATTGGTAGCGACTGATCTGATAGTTATGAGGAACACATACCATAGTAGACAGATAGAGCAATGCGATGATCATCGAACGATGTGTACGTGTACCGAGTACCACTGTTTCGTCCCCCTAATTACAATAGATTTGATGCTTTATTGTCTCTCGCACATGCAACGATGCACTCGGTATATTCCGCCCTCGAGTCTATCAAATATGGAGTCTCTTTCTTGGGGGAGGCCTTCTTCGGTCCGACCTAGCTAATTTCCCATTTCCCAGACTTAGCACAATCCCACGTAACTAACTAACTAGGACGTGGTAGAAGACCGGCCATAACTCCAAATTGAGCCTCATCAACCAGAAGATGGAGATAAATACGGGGTGTGTTGGTTTCTTCTTCTTCTTCTTCTCCTTCTTCTTCTTCAGCCTTAAGAAGCCTTATATACCTAGGTAGGCATAGTCATATCCGACAGAGTTACCGTAGCTTGTTAAGTATTCCGGTTTCTCATCAATTCTACGACGCTAATTAGCCCAGACGCCAACTCCCTTTCCCCGTTTCCCACCCCCATCTCCCATGCTCCCATCACAGCGGTATGGTAGGATTATGTAGACTTAGCGTAGTTACATAATCGGTATAGGTGCATACACCGAGCGCCATAATGAGTTAGAACAAGGAGAGAATCCACCCGTCAAGCTTGTGAAATCCGGCCAAAAGCAGATGCCCCCATGTTCAATAATGACATCGATCGCATCGCGATATTGATAAAAGTGTCGGCATCGCATTCTTGACCTCCCTCTTCTCCACCCCACAGAAGTCTAGGATTAAACGTTGAATCCTACCTACGCATGTACAAGTACATAATGTACCTACATGTATACGTATGTAAGTCGGCCAGGATTTATTATACGACTTGAGTCCGAGTACGATCAGCAGTACGATATAATTCGACCCGCTACACACTCTATATATGTACCTTTACTATTACTATATACATATATATATATATACCTGATTCGTAAGTCTGCCGAGTCTGACAACAGCTTGACTGCAGCACGGATAGATCACCATGACCATGACACGATACGAGTCAGCAAGTCAAGGCGCACAAGCCTAATAAGGGTAGGTAGTAATC
This sequence comes from Hypoxylon rubiginosum, assembly GCA_902806565.1. Lineage (NCBI taxonomy): Eukaryota > Fungi > Ascomycota > Sordariomycetes > Xylariales > Hypoxylaceae > Hypoxylon > Hypoxylon rubiginosum. The sequence goes on along the minus strand of CADCXA010000027.1, from coordinate 1,174,694 downwards.
AATAAGAATTTGTGCAGGAAGCAGCAGACATGCATGCATAGATTCTACCGTGATGTTGCGGAAATGTCAGATACCTACAGATGGCATTCGGCGCTTGTATGCCGGCGCTGTTTGTTACGATATGGATATAGCACCGGTACGTAGGTGTCAACTTAGACATCTAAGGTTAAACCCATTGGCCGACAGTGGACACAGGACTTTGAGAGTCTTAGAATCGTCCGATTTCTAGACTCTCCCAGCTTACGTACCAGCTTTGTCTTCAGCCCTATAAGCCTCCCAGACCATAGGGATGAGACAAGCTAGTAGCCTGTCCAACATCGTGATTGGCTCCGCAGAGTCTTGCCTTGCTTTGACAAGAAAGCTCGAGATTTAGACGCCCCCTCCCTCCTTTACCCCTCCATCTCACTGTCACTGGTACGGAGTCAACTGTCCATCATCTGTTTACTTAGATTCCTACCTCCTTATACCTAACTCTCCATGTTTGTATACCCATCGCTGCTCATAGAGGCTCGACCTACATCCCGGACCGGACGAAGCGCCAGAGGGTTTGGGTAACCTACGCATCTCATGCGATTGCGACTAAAATAGCATATACAATACCATCAGGACATGTACCTATCTAGGTAAACATAGGGAAGCGCCCATCTAGGATTCCAGAAAAGCTAAGAATAGATGAGTTTATTTGAACCGTGACAAGAGACCTGCCATATTTCAACAGTTGCGCGCGCTCTACTCCAATATCTCAGTTTGGTTTATTAAGCGCCTATAACTCGGCTTTCGTCTTTTCCGAGTTCATACCTTAAACTACGAGACTCTGACTGGATCGTTTATTTTAAGTGATGCAATAGGCCAGCATACCCTTCCATGTCACGCAACTCATCTCATCTTCTCCAACTCGAACTCGAGTTAATTTAGATTGACACTCAGACTGGTCTTATTCAGCAACCTCACAATACCGAATATACAACCACCACATGCGTCTATTATATTGCCCAGGAACGTCTTGGGAGGTAGGCAATGTGGTATTCGAGCATCTAACATTATGTAGGTACGTAAAGAAGGAAGTAATCCGCGAGACTAAAAATAAGAGAGCTATTTACCTACCTAGTAGATTACTTAGCTGATGCGAGTGCAATCCTTCTGTGTAAAGTCGAAGTTCACGCCTCTTCACTGCATATATAGGCCTATCCCCATAACCGAGGTTTCACTGGCTATAAAGGTCGTCTTGCATCTAAGCAGCATCGCGATATTGGTCTTGTGAACATCAGATAATGCTGGAGTTTGATCAGCTAAGGGTAGCATCACGGCGGCACGAGCGGGCCCCCATGTCAGAGTGAGTAGGCACCTGCTATATTGATGTGCCCCCTATCCTTAGGTGACTTCTACTTGAGAAAACAGGCAGGCTATACACGACCTCACTCAGTTCAATATCGTCACGACTAGACTAGAATGTCCGTCTAAAGTTGTTCTTATATAAGCACCCCCCGGCTGTGATATGTATGGTGCACAACTAAAAGTTAGCCAACGCCATGGGTGCTTACAAGTGTTATCAGCACCTCATGGCTGGGCCCGAGTAATAGAAAGTGGTGCTGCAGAGTCGCTTAGGGAATCTAACATCTGCCTCAGGCCAGCAATGTATCCTGCTGAAACGGTGTTACCAGGCATGGTTGGGTGACGGGAATTGGAATTGGAATTGGAATTGGAAAATGGGAATCAGCATATCCCGAGCTCATGTCTTCCGTGATTGTTGATGCCCTAGTCCGCGTCACCATCCAATCAAAACCGGAGAGTGGGAGGGAATCTGGAAGTCGACGATAGCACGGCGGGGAAAATCTCCGCGGATACACCTAGACTAGTAGACCAGAATTCTTGGTCTTGTTTCGTCTGGGTAGACTGGCAGAGGATTTTCCTGCGGAGAGCCCGAGCAATTAGTCCCGCCCTGCTCAGCACTCGCCGAGGTCCCAGAGCCTACGAGCGGACGAGCTCTTGTATCCATCCGCACGTATAACGGGGGGCCAGCAGTGACGGCCGTAATCTCGAAGTGGGTTGGACCAGTGCTCAAAAGTTTTCCTGTGCTTCGAACTTTGTAACCCGGTCTGACAAGGACCAAAGATGGTTTCACAGTTATTCTTGGAGCTTTGAAGAATCTAAGACGCATCTGGTGCCTGAGCAGCTGAGGCGCAAATGAAGATTTCAATTGTGCGATGTTACGGCTCGGCAGACGACAGGCGAGCCGCGTACGACGGCAGGGACGAGACGCAGGCACATTGTCACAGTGCAGTGACTTTGATTCGCCCCGAGCGGCATTTGTCGTTCGAGACTGAGACATGATTCGCGAATGTTCTTACGTAGGGCCGAATGGCTGCAAGCAAGGCGCTAAGACGTCAAAAATGCCGAAGATCTCGTTGCCACTTGGTAATGCAAGATCTGAGAGACTGGCTGACGACGGGTGGACCCCCTTCGAAAGCCCTCCAGCCCTCCAGCCCTCCAGCCCTCCAGCCGTCTAGCCCTCCGGTCGCCCGGCAGCTGCCGACCAGCGCTAGCCAGCGTCAACGTCAACCAACTGGTAACCCAGATGAGTCTATTCCGTATAGGTTTCTAGACCAATTGGTTGCCTCTCAGGTACCTAAAACTTGGAAAACCCCTTGGAAATCAGGTTTGGCTGAGTCTCATACCCAGCATTGAGAGACAAAATAACAAGGTCAATCTAAATTGAATCAAACGTAACCACTAGGTACATATATTCCTTGGTTCTCCCCTAGGGGGGCAAGTTTATGAGAAGAGAGGAGAAAAAACGATCAGACCAACGCGGGTCAGGGCTACCCTCAAAAAGGCTCACCTCCGGTGTTTGACCATCCGGTTGTATGCTTCCGCGATGCTTCCGCGCGGTCCTATTCCGCCCACCGGAGTCCCTTAAATAAAGACCGGCTGCCAGTCTTTTAACCTTGTCCTTGTCCGTACCTATCTTGAGAACATCTTAGATACTTGACATACTCGAGTTACATTTTGGTTGCTACCGGCAGACTACTTAATGAAAAGAAGCCAACATAATCTATAATCTAACTTACCACGCCTGCTCTGAGCGGTATGAGCTATCACTTCAGCTCGGAGGTGTGGTTGCATGCAGGCGAAGTCGTTGAATCAACTACTATTACTCCCGTCATAGCGCTCAACCAATAGGGCTGCGACGATATCTTATTAGCTAATATCAAGACTATGGTCCCTTTTTTTTTCTTCGGACATTTCACGATTGACCATATACTATTATATCTAGTCTCATGGGCAAATGAGACTTTACAGCTTGGTAACGGACTCGTGGGCTTGTAGTAATGCTAGGTCTAGACTGTACGGTATGACAGCCCGGCTCCAGCACTAACTAAGACTACTATTCCGGCTGCGGACAATGATTCCGCTAGTTTGCATAGGCTACCAGGGCACGATGCCCCGTTAGATGCCCCGTTAGTCTACTGCCCTACTGCCTTCGAAGGGTTCTAGGCACGCTATGGAGGTGATGCTCGACGCAAAACTCCAAGCTAAAGGTAGATGCACGCGTGGCATTATCTGGGCAAAATACATTCGGACTTAGGTTACTGGCCGATACGCCACAATAGGTAATGAAGTGCGCATCAGGTAATTTGATATCTATCATACCTATCATATTTCCTGCCGGTGCCAACTCATTCGGTTTTCTAGCGTTATTTCACGTGTTGCTTTGAAAGCCAGCCGAGGTCAGGCTTCAGCTAGGTGAGTCTTCCGCTGTTTAGCATAGGGCTAAGGCTAGTCAGTACCCTTAGAAAAAGACCCCTTTTCAGCTGAGGAACCCATGACTGAAAGGGGCTAGCTATTCGATATTCCGCACCCGCAATCAATAAAGGCATAATATAATAGCTTGTTGTGCTACGACGACACCCCCAAGGTCTCCCAAGCAGTCCACGATAAGTACAGTATACAGTAATACTAGTGATGCATGAAGGTGTCGTTGCTTTGGGTATAACTTCCTTACTCCCAACCCCCCAGCCCCCCCTTTTTGGAGGAAGCATAGGACAAAATCCAATAATTGAAAGTAAGCGGGCGCGCGGGTAGATGAATAGGTCAAGACAATTGCATATCGAAACGTGCTTGTATCTTTTACTTGGACGATGACTCTCCATGTAACCCACCTCGAACCAGCTCGACCAGCCTTAATCACCGTCAATCTGCGGGATGGGCACATACGTGTAGGGCTTGGCTTGCATGACATGCAGCCCAACTGCACGCAACCTTACAAGGCTGCATCCATATTGAATTTGCCAATTCATCCCGTCTCCGGACTCGGGCTGCGGGCAGCGGGCAGCGGGCAACCAGAATTTGGGGGCCGGGAATCGTCTAGTAAGTAGGTACGTACTTATATCACTATATCGTACCCAGGATATGGAAAAGCTCCAGACAAGCTGCTCAGCTACGGTACCAAGCCCATATACGAGGCGATAAGGCTGTGCCTGATTACTATTACTAGCAGAACATCCGACAGCAACGATGGCAACAGTCTCTTCTGGTCCTGGCGCCGCCGATGGGGGGAATATGGCTAAGAGTACCCCCTCTTCTTTTCTTCACCGTTCATTTGCCTTACCAACAAATCGCTGCAGGTGCCCAGGCGCTGACCAAGCGCGTTGCCGGTATATTTTATTGCCGAGTCCAGGTCGCGTGATATGCAGGCTTGTGTGGCTGTGTGCGCGGGAAGACCAACGGCATTCGTCGTCTATAACGATGCTGCATATGCGATGCGTGCCCGTCGAGACATTTTCGTCCTTGCTCGCTGTCATATCCTTCCTCGTTGCAGACGAGAGGGCCGACGGTCGATGGGCGACGACAATAACCTGATGATCCATTGGGCTTCAGCTCAAGTACCGACAGACCTCGATGCATACGAGTCGCATTTGTCATGACTGACGTTAACCAACGGGCTCAGTACCTAACATTGAACTTACTACTACATACAACCTCTCCCTTTCCGGTAAACAGGAACGTCAACCCTTTTAAGCCGTGGGTTGGTTTTTGCCTGTTCCAGCTTCTTCACACCCCCGTGCCCTGCGGGTATTTTGTCTTGTCGAGTGATGTCGAGAGGAAAATGAAAATGGCGCTGGACCGTTTTCTCTCTACACTGCCAGTCTGCAATGCATACATACCTATACCTATACTTACCTCATGCATGAAGTAGTCGATACCTCGTAACACCGAAAGGAAGCATGCGAAGGGAAACGAACAGAAAATTTTTCCATCTGTTGATTCTCCTCCCCCAAATGCAATTAATTGTTGGCCCCTTGCAGCAAAACGTGCGATATTCCGCGGAGATGCACAAAGGCCTGGAGACCGAATGAAACTGTTTTTTCTTCTTCTCTCTTCGCTTCTACATAACATAATGTTAGTACAATACCTTGTCTAGCCGCAACCACTGTTACGGAAGAGAGACATACAGGCGACAGGCGACAGGTCGCACCATATTAATTGAACAAATGGGTCAAAAATTCGGAGACTCAAACGCCTCTTTTCAGATACGTCAATTCTCAATTACCTAAACGGCCCTTCGCCTTTAAGGGATACATTGAGGCCGCTTCTGATTCAGCCGCTATATCAGCTGTTGTGACGTCAAAGATTGAGCCAAGTCGAATGCCGCATGTTATTGTTATGCACAACTAACAACTAACAACTAACAACTACATAGCTATTATACCGGGCTACTTTCAAAAGAAACTTACACATACATATTTACTAACAACTGTATCATATAAATAATTTAGTTGCTGGATACCTACCTGGTAGGTATCTATTAGGAGAAAGGAGAAAGTATACGTACAAAGTACTCGAGTAGTTGAATAGCAACTCCAAAGAGTACTGAGAGTACCGGAGATCTGAGCTTCAGTGGCCTAGCCAGTTCTGCAGCCCACGCGTCCCCGCAATGACGGTCCATTCGCCGACTCCCCCCAAGAGTTGATCAACCGGAGGAAATTGCATCCCGTTGCCGATGGGACGTTATACTGCACATACTGCACATTTATGATACTATGTGTGTGTGTGCTCTCTAAGCTCTTAGGACCCCTTTCCATTCTGCACTGGTGACTGCTGCAGAGAAACCTTAAGGAACAAACCCCTAAGGTATCAGGTTGTTGCTACATTGCTCGACTAATTGGAGATCATATCACACAGCACCACGCATTTGGGAAATGGGAAATCGAATACCATTTTCCCGTGGCCCTCTCTTTTCTGGGGGTCCCTCGCCTTCAATCAAACATCGCAACGCCGCCAACGTGGTATGCGCACGTCCGCCGTAGCAATATAGCGACTACATTATACATTATGGGATATTGGATATTGACCCAAGCGACCCCGACCCCGACTCTTGCATCGCTACCGCTAGGTACCACTACCGCTACCGCTACCGCCACCAAGGATAGCCGCTACGACGCTCGGGTCATTGCTCATTACTATGGTGTATGGTAGTTGAGCCAAGAGCCAAGAGCCACTTACCGCAAACGTGTCTTGTTCCTGGCTATTTGCCTGGGACGGATGATCTCAGGAACATATCAACTCTAGCCTTGGAAATGCATGTGCGGTGACAGCGCGCTTTACCACTACCACTACTACTACCACTACGCAAACCTACCCGTATTGTACGAGTACACAGTACGTTAGTATTCACCTCGCATACGTTTACCGAGGCATCCGTCCCCGCGGGTTGCTTCTACCCCCTTAACCTTCCTAAGCAGGAAGTTCGGGAGAAAACTTCGGCCGATATTCTAGAAAACTTCTCGACCCATATGAAAATAGTACTTGCGCTTGATTAATCATAAAGTGTTTGATAGTTCGAAGCAGTCTTTGCACTGTTAGGGACCAAGCGTTGTCTGCACATCACGATCGGCTGCAGATGCAAGACGGCCTAGCTACTCGTCGATCAACCAAACTTTCCTAGTCCTTTAGGTCCTTTAGTTGTTTGAGCATCGAGATTCTCCGAGGTATCTCCTAACCATCGAAGTGGGAATCTAACACGTGGGGTCCAATCATCTACACAAACTCGGACATTACGGAGATGGTTGATGGGAGTTGGATCGAGTTCATTCGGCCAAAGAGCTTCACAGCCACAGTCTACTTGATTCCATATCCTTGAATTATTCCTTTCTTATTTCCATTGACGGGGCTCTCCAAGACTCCAGCGGGTCATTGCCATCCTCAAGGCTCAAGAAGCAGTCCCAATGTACCCATCAGCCATCAGCGAAACAGGACGGGAATGTCAAGGGACCCTGCCGGAGCATTTCCTTACACCTGGAACTTTAGACAGCTCTCATAAGGCTGACCAAGGCGTCGGGATGATTACCACAGTCGAATACCTAGTGCCACTAAATGTGGAAGGACCCCGATTTATTCATTTCATCGTTCCCCACCCCTTTGCATTGTTTTGCCGGCTTTACTTCTTGATATCTCGGGCAGTGTAATTGCCTATCTGAATACCGATTCACCAGAATGGTATGCACTGCCGTCCCGAGTCTTCTATCACCTTGGCTGTGGTGGGTAAGGGAAGCGGGTATTCCTTATACCAACCAAGAAAGAGTTGCGAACGGTTTACCCACTGCGTGTTTCGGCTGACCATGCAGCTTTCTAGCTGCAAGATCTATCATATTCGACGCTAGGCCCTACGATGCCAAACGAACCATAACATACCACTGACTTGATGGGCCATTGTATAACTATAGGTTTTTTTTTTCTTCTTTTTTCTTTTCCTTTTTTATGGACCTCTATACTATGGCTGTGAGCAAGCCTGTAAACTTAGCAGGTGATGGAGGCATAGTTACCTGCTACCTGAGTAGCTACCTAGCTACATAGCAAACGAGCCCTGTTGCCCGCTCCACTCGACCGGGGACTGCGATATGCAGTCGGAAGCAAGCACGAAACAATGGCCGGGGTATATTTCCCTTCGTTGCGAAGAGTTTCATCGTGTATAAACCGCGGGGTTTAGTGATCTCGCAATACAACTCTGGCTCGTCCGGTTTGCGCGATAGGCGTAGGACCCCTCGGACCCTTCTCTTCGAGAATCCAGGTCGCCCAGGTCGCCCAGGTCTTCGGCCAAGCGCATGACACTCTCTTAGTGGAGTCCACAGGACTAGCCCCGATATAGTGAATAGTCCGCTAATGGTAACGATACAAGGCCTCCAGTTTACGACTATGATACGTATGTGTGTTGTGTGTCGACTTTGCCATGACCTCCACTACAATGGCTGCTCATGAACTTGGTGGAGCTCTCCTCCCCCTGTCCACCTGCGTACGTAACACACAGTAAATTGGCTCCGCGATACGATCTTCGATTCGCCTCGAATGCAAGGGACGTTCCGAAGCGTTCTCGATCTGCGCGGAGTTGAGTTATCATATTGTACGCATTACCGCCGCCTCACGAGCCGAACATCTTACCATGTTAATATGTACCATCAAAGCAAGGGCATTTCGCCGTAATGGACCATTATGATGACCGTCTTTGTCGGTACAAAGTCCACCAGCGGACGTCGCCTGTCTCGTGTTAACGGAGCTATAACGGAGCTACGGTAAGTCATCACAGCCTCTGGACCCCATCGAGTTTTCAATATTATTACAGAATTGTATAGCGCTATACACTAGACTATAGTAACTATCGTACACGAGGACTAAGTAAATATTGGCCGACCCTGGACTTGAGGGTGCGTTCTGAGTGTCTTGTGATCACGTACGTATGCATGCACGAATGCTGACCGCAGATGAGCAGGAAAAAAATTTACTCGTGCTTACCTAAGCTTTCGACAGCCTATAGCCAATGCATGAATAACGATATACCTAATCGGCCGAGCTACATATTCACGTACCGTATAGCGGGAGTGGTTTAAGAGTGTGGTACACTACTATATCGCCGACCGGAGTAGACCCCGTGCGGGTAAGAATGGTGACACCCCTAGTCGCCTCTCGGTGAGAGAGAGGGCTTGGCTAGGGCCGGCTCGGGAATCGAACGCGTCTTAAGAGACTCAGCCGCTTGGTTCAACAGTTGTTGTTGGAAAATTTTCACCGCCTGCGCGTCGAGACTTATTCGTGCCCCCTTTGACATCACGAAGGCCTCGGTAACTGGAGATGCGCCTAAGCAGAAGCTCGGACTCGGGGGTACTTTCGCTTCCCTTTCGACCGAACCAGCTGAGATCTCATACGGCTCAGGCAGCGGCCAGCTATTATGTACAGTGTGCCCTTTCAGGAAATCGATTGGAAATCGAATTGCGTCTTTGAAACGTCGAATAGCGGTCAGTTGCTTGCTCTTCGCTCGTTTTTCAGCTTCAATCTCTCCATCCACGCCACAGGAGAGAGGTATCGACGGTTGGATGGTTGGATGGATCCCATATCATGCGCTCGCTATTGTCCAGCATCCCCAGGTCGTCATGATACCCAGTCTCGCTCGCTCATCATTAACTTGAAGTGTCGACCGTCGGCGGCGTTTCGCGTCGAGATTAAGCCGCTGAGCCGCAGGGGTCATGAACCACGCCATGGCGTTCAACGACGAAACCGCATTGCACTGCAAAGGGGGACGCAGTTGTCTCCATAATAGAACAAAGCGGCGATGGAGTCTTGCTTGGAGCAATGATGCGGTACCAATCCTCAAGAGGTACTTCCAGCCAATGTTCGATGAAGTCTCGAGGTACATGTCCACTCTGGAGCGGCGAGGTACCCCCAAAATGCACAGCATGGCTCCCTAAAGAGAGTATTCATTAAGTCATATTGTTTGCTAACCTGTGGAGGCTGTTCTCTACGACTGATTGCCTCTCATTAGTAATATCCGCCACATACTCTGCCCTACGAAGTGGTTTTGGCTATTTTTAGTTTGACCATTACATACATACCTTACTGGGCCTACATTGTTCCCCCATACGCTTTGTCAGGTTTACCGAAGAGTGGGAACGGTGGGATTTGGCTTGGAAGATTTCGTCTCGCCCGGTGCCGACATTGGAATTCTGTGTGTAGGTGCATGAGCTGTAGGATTCGTCGGCCTGTTTGTCCGTCGATACTGCGCCTGCGGCGCTAACAGCTTGACCTAGCTAGGTAGGTATAGAGAAGTAGGTCCCTTGGCATGTTCTATATAGTGAAACAGAAGACGAATAGAATATTCGCTCATAAGGCTGGTTTATAGCGCATCAATAGGTATATGTACCTAATGTATACTATACATAGTGCGTACCTCCTACCTGGTTGTTACGCGGGAGTTGCCTCTAAGTCAATGCCCCGTGGACTATAGTAACGTACGATGTAACACAAATAGTATAGAGGCTCTTGTGTAACATTAACCTTCGAAGACAAAGCATCATAAACAGAGCCTTAACCTCCCTTAAATCTTAGGTCAAGACGACGTCAGAACATCAGGACGCCAAGCGTCGCCGCTCGGGGCCGTTATGGATAGGATTCTTTAGCAACCTGCTGCTTGCCGTATTAAGAAGGGTTAGAGCTAAGTGGCTCGCATTCCATTGCCCTACAGGGCAGAGTCTATAGACGAAACAAGTCTCAGCCTTACCATAACGTGGACGTTGGTCCCACTTTGGCTATTTGGGGGCTACACAAAATAGCAACGACCAAGAACAACTTTAGCCGCCCCCAATCTGGAGAAAAGATTGTGACTAGTACTGATACAGACACAAGACTCTAGTAGCTTAGACCTCGGCTTGCTAGTTTTTAAAAAGAGCTAATGAGAATCAAGGCGACGTAATTCACCGCGAAATACAGAAAAAAAACTGTGATGCTAGCATGATGCTATCTCTTTAGCAGGTAAGGAGGTAAGGATTTAGGCGTACACACGTGGTAACAACGTGGCATCCCAGGGCGCCGCAGTCGACGAATCTCGGAATGCCCATTTTTATCGTGCAGTAGGAAGCTCCGAACACGTGTAGCGTATATGACAGGTTTCATTTACATCGACGGGATTAATCTTTCAACTTGAACCTCACGACAACTTCGTTACCACCATTGGCAATGACGATATCAGCCAGTTGAGCTATGAAACCCTCAAACCCTCAAAATCTCGGCGAAGGATCACCCGAACGCATATACGGTCTTTATTGCCGTGGAGGCATCACATGTAGATGTGAGGATATGCGGTATGCTGCTTTGCTTCCCCCCGGTTCTCGCAATGAACTGCGCCAGCCACAAGCGCAATCCTTCCGAGTGCTTGGAAGACAATGCGTTCGGGACCGGGGTTCTTTTTTACGGGCGAGCCTAGCAAAATCTCGGCAATCTCGTGAAGAAAACGTCAGATACTTCATTTGTTGCTGTGCGTTGATGGGTCTCCTCTATCCGAAGCCAATCCGTCGTGCTTAGTTTAGCGTGTGTAGGCACGGTTCCGATGGTGGTCGGATGTGGCACAGATAACACCTTAGTGTTGGCTAAGGGCTATCGGGAGAGCCTACACCGCCTTTACCATTCATTCCTCCTTTACGAGACCTCCTTCCCATGGTATCGGGACCTAGTTATCGGAACGTCCGTGGGCGATTTCGATAGTTCCCGATTGTAAGGTATGTATACCTACCAACTGCTAACGATTCAACTAGTTATCTACCGTAGAGAGAGATATGGAGTAACGTGGTATGGTTGAAAAGTGATCCGCTTGCTTTAGGATGGGAGAGGAAAAGGATTTACGCGTTTAGGAATATGAGCTTGCTGTAAAGCAAAAGGTCCGTCGCAAATTGGCCCTGACTCCCTCCCTCAATCCAAAACAAATGGGTTGAACCATTCCTACCTCCTAATACCGGAGCTAGTTTGCTTCTGCATCGTCATATTCATACCTATCTAGGTACACAGGAAAAGCGAGACCTGTGCGGAGGGATCTGGAAATGAAGAAAGGATCTGCCGGGCTGGTCTCCCTCTCGACCTGGTTATACAAACGAAGGGGGCTTCAGCCCTGTGCCATTCGCTTCTTAATATACCTGACCTGCCCTCAGGTAGCACAAAAGTCCTTGCATTGTCAAGTGAAGCGGGAAGGAAAATGAACGCATGTAGGCACGCCTAACCTGCCTGTTCATCGTCTGTGCCGTGGGTGGGCAAAGGATCGTGATCCCTGCCGGCTAGGAGCTCCCAAGTCCCCCACGACGAGCACCGGCCGGCGGGGGCCTCTAGGCCCTAATGGTAGTGACAGCTTCCATCGCGCCTATTGCACAACTGCACGCAGAAAAATCCGCTAGGTTACCTAGGTAGGTGCTCTAGGAGGAGTGCAGCGCAGCGCAGCGGAGCATCCGCGCGACGGGGACGTGAGCCTATCGAGCCGATCTCCATAGAAGGAATGGTTATTTTGAATGATGGCGCTCGCTAGGTAATAAACGTCGAGGCACACGGAACTTTGCGTCTGCTACTACCCAGGCAGCCAGGTAGGTATGTTGCAAATGCATGGCAGTGAAGGAGACAGAAAAAGGGGCCAAAGACAGACTCATAACATATACCTCTCTACACGAATAATCCCTAGCACAACGCTGATATCTATATATGTATGTATCTATTTTCTTAAAGCTGAAGCCCACGCTGGTTTGAGCAATATTCCAATATCGCCATGTCAGTACATAGGATCTCATGAATCGGTCCCGCATCTCCCGCGACTCACCATGTCGGAGTTAACCCTCGTATATACACACATGGATAGAAACGGGATAGCCGCGTATCGTATCCAGGCTGCGGGCATGCCCGAAGGGGATTTATTTTGATAGCAACCTCAAAAGCCCAAAGGCTCCAAGAAAAGGGGGGAGGGGAAGGAGGAGCAGGAGTAGGAACAAGAGGGGGGGAAAGGCTATGCGTCTATAATTGCTCAATCGGCGTGATTTGCGTATGTTAACGCTTGCATGTGCGTGCAGGAACTCGCATTGCTACCTACCTCTATGCAAGCCGTCGATTCGAATGCAAGTCTAGCGTAGCAGGCAATATATGCTGCTATGTTACGCGTTCTGCAACCCAGGGGTGGTTTTTTGCCCCTGTTCTATTCACGGTTTAGGTATGCTGCACGACTCGCATGCATTTTCTACTACATACTGTAGGTATTGTATCATAGCAACGAACTCTTAAGTATGTCAGCATAGGATGAAGATCCTCGATCCAGGAACGGGTTAGCTTCGGGTTGGGGGTCACGATGGGGAATTGCCTATACAGAATCAAGGGGGATCGTCTATATGAGCAGTACTGCATTCTTAATTCCGTATGCTTTCTTTCTCCTCGGAAAAGACCCATTTCGTAGCGTCGAAGTTACTGGAAAAGCAGAGTGGTAAAGCAACAGTCAAACTACGTATTCAAGAACAATCCACTCGGTGACTGCCAGTACTAGGTAAGTATAGGAGGTGGGCTTGACATCAAAAGTTCACGAAACCTCGATGAAGCATGTCCCATTTCAGTGCCGTGCAGTAGTTTATTCCAAGCTTCCAGAGGACCACCGCAGTACCGGTAGTCGTATCCGGTAGTTAGATGCTAGTCTTGCAACCAGCATGGGCGTATTCGGGCTTGGAATCTCTTGCTGTATCTAGAGTTCATATAGATTAATAACGTAGCCTCCGGGCGAAGATAGGAACCGGCGTACAGACGGCGCCTCCGACTCGGAGGCGGAGACTATTTGCCATTGGTCGGCCTGAGCTGAGCCGGAAGGTCTGCTTGAAACTACCTATAAGGCTGACTCCCGTAGGCTTGAGTGCTATGCACACCTACCTAGGTAGGCAGATATGCAAATAATAGCCTCGGCTGAGTGAGGCAAAGGAAGCAGGGATTCCCAAAATTCTCCGCAGTTGAAATCCAGTCTGCCAGGGTAAGCTCGAAGCTCTGCCTCTGGTTAGCTACCTGCCATGCCGCACGGGAGCGGCACGGAGAATCGTACGTTAGCTAATCATATCGTCTAAAACAAGCGAAGCTTGGACGCTTTCTAATTATTCGGGAACGTCTCCCGAGTTCGAGTCTACCACGCTGCGCCGTACGCGTACCTATTCAAGGTCTGGGGTCTTCACGGAAAAATTGCAGATGGGATCGTTCTCGCCTTCAAGATGGACGTCGAACGGAGGGGAACGCGCAATCCGCGGCGGGCCCGCGGTCTTCGAGCTTTTCGCTAAAGGTTAAAGTTAGAGAGGATCAAATTTGACCGACCGTCCAAGATTGCTCGCATTTTGGGACCGTCCCCCCCCTTCCCTTGGCTGAAGGAGGGTTCCTGTACCGATGTCTAAGTTTAGTAAACCGCTCGTCTATTCGCTCTGAGTCTTGAAAAGTCCAGGGCTGCTTGCTAGCCGAATCCTAGGATCAGCCTTACAGACGGCGTCGATCTAGTGGTGATCCATGCGCCCTCGAATTTCTGCTCAAATCCTCATGTCAACGTCGGCAAATTCCAGATGACGCCTTTGTTCAAGACGGCCGGGGGTAGAGGAGCCGCTCAAGATTTTGTTTCGAAATGCTCGCTGGTACTTCATGTACAAGTACCTCAAAGATGAGCTGCGAGGTTGCTGACGTGCTTAGTGTAGATTTAGCGGTAAGAAATGCGGGGATTATCTTTATAATCGCGAGGATGATGGCGTCGTGATGGCTAATGTTAGAACAGTGAGCTCGGTTGTCGGACGACGTTTGCAAAGAGCCCTTCAGCTCGTAGTGCTAGGTGCGTCACTGTTACCTAACATATGATTCGGCGTCCAATGGAGGGACCATCTTGTCGAGGCTGGTTTCAATTAGCGAGGTAAGAGAGTCATAGCTTCTCAAGGAGCTGAGACGTGGAGTGGTCTAAAGACGCTAATACTAGGCAGCAGAATTATGCCCCAACTACTTTGGTGATTTCCTTCTAAGCTGTATCACATCACAAGCTAGACAAGCACCAATGTCAGATATTAGTTAGGGCTGAGGGCTACGGAACGGTTCCGTACCAGGGATGTACGCGTATAGTCAAAGCGCTGGCAAGTAGAAATACAGGCTATATTCGAGTTGCATTGTTTAATTTGCGTATGATCGGAAGTTAGTATGTAGATTCTGCCAGAGAAAATATTAGTGCGCCGCCTAGCCGGATGACCGTCTTGAACACGAGAAGAGCCTTTCCTCTAGAGGTACGGATGACTGTATACAGTCTGCCTACCAAGGGCCTAGGTAGGCAAGCACTAAGACTTGGAACCATTCTGTTATGCTCATGTGACGACTTAAAATTTCGTGATTAATTTCAAACAAAAAGGACCTCCTAAGAGAATGTAGAGGATGGTACATCTGTGGGTATTCTAGATAATTCGGGTTAAAACAAACAACTAACTAAGCAGTCTTCTCAAACTATCCACTTGGTCTTAGGTAAGGTTATTTCTATTCGCTGTCTAGACTATACTCTCAGTTATGAGGTAACTATGTTTACCAGCTAAAATCTTCCACCGGCGACTCTTCTAGCAACTATTCTAGGCTTCACTACTTCTTAAATAACTTGAAAGTTACCTATCTAGCAGCATAGTGTAACACAACAAATATGTGTCAGTAGTAGCGATGAACTATTAAGAGAAATTTAGAGGAAAGACGGAATAATTATAATAAACAACACCAGTGTCTTAATAAGGTTATATAAAGGTAGCCTTAAAGGTAAGCTTAGTATCTGGAGGGAGCGTACCAGAAATAGGACTGCTGAGCGTTATTATGTGTTAGTATCGGCATTAACATACATCTACCCAAGGTACTGTAGGTTGCTAAACCCTCTTTAAAATAATGAAGAACAAGACATGAATCTTACAAACTACGATTACATTTAAGAAGCAACTGCTTCACCGTACACGTTTTATTAAACAATAAAGATCCCAGTCACAATTTCTATATCGAAACGTGATTAGGAGTTGTGGCGTCTTGCTTGTTAAGTGAGTTGTTGGAACTTGATCCAGTTAGCTACCCACGACAAAGCTTAGATAATACATAGTTCCCAAACAGAGTGTTTCGGCGTCACGATAGTGGTTTAAGGAATGTGAAAGGTGTTCAAGCCTACCTAGGTATGTAGTAGGCTGCAAATGACTCAGGTTGCCTGAAAAATCTGTTAGACATGCTGTGAAAAATTAGACAACGGCCCTGAATAGCTTCAAATTTGCTTTAAGCTGTGCCGAACTAAGAACTGCTTTGATAAATTGTCAAGCCATATAGCATTCACAGTGAAAACACATAATGGATGCTAAAACCGGACTTTGTTGTCCAATAATGCTGTCTTATTTCTCTATACACCTCTCAAACCAGTAAAGGAAAGTACCCAAACTATAAGATTACATACACTTCTCAAAATCTCCATCCAGACCAATAATTCCCCCGGTTTTCATCCATCAAGTGTGTATATGTGTTCCGAAAGGGATGGAAATTATCGCCAGGTTACGTACGGAGATCGGTCGCCGAATAAGGGTTCGTAGATTTATTAACGGTCGGAGTCGAAGTATGTCTCGGAGAGGTGTGTCGTGGAAAGGAAAGGTAAAGAGGGAGATGGTGCGGCTCTAGCATAGATCATATCTTAAAATCGTTTCTGTATGATTGAGCCACCCGAACACAATCAATATAATAAGGGTATATCAGACGATGTGGACTCTCGTGGTTTCCGGAATGTCTCAACTGGACCTAGGGTCTGTAACATAAAAGCTCACGAGCTCCCGTTAATGGTCTTCGTCAGAAGGCGAGACGATGTCTTCTTCGTCCTAGCGGTCCTATTTCCGATCACCGGGGTAGAACATATCGTCGTCATCGGAGTCGAAGCCTTTTGCCTTTTCATCCAGCTCCCGCTGCCTTCTGCGTTGCTCCTCGGGCGTGATGAGGGGAGATTGTCGCCAATATTCTTCCCAAAGCAGCTGGTTCCTGGCCTGGACTCCCATGCTCATACCATGACCAAGGAAAGGGGCGTGTCCGCCTGCACGCACGGGGTTTACACTGCTGCGCCGGGACGCACTCTCTTCCTCCTCGCCCTCCCACTCGCCCTTCCACTGAAATGGGAAGTGGGATGGAGATTGGGAGGAGGAAGACCCCCCCTGCTGCTGGTTAATCGGCTGAAATAGGGAAGAGGTCCGTTCCCGCTGCTGCTTATTCTCCCGTGGAGGTGGAGGTTGAAAAGAAGGCGGCGCCTCCTGGCCTCCCTGCAGCAGTCTAGATAACGACCGCGCATTTCTCTGCTGGCACTCCAGCCTCTGAAGGGACTGCATGGGGTAGTACAGGTACTCGAATGGGTCGCCGCTCTCACTGTCTGCACCGTTGTCAGCGACGGAGGTGTTGTCGTTGTTGTGCTCATCCCGGCCGTAGTCGCTGGACATGCTCGGCATAGGGCTACGCGAGGGGGCGTTCAGTGCGAGAATAGGAGTTGCAGCGGGTGGAAGCTGGTTCCTGTATGGCTGTGGCTGTTGCTGTTGCCGTTGTGAAGAGAAAGAGCTGCCAGCAGCGGCGCCGGACCAAGTTGTCATGTTTTTCGACATGGTAGTGATATGGTGATGTGGTGATGTGGTCGTGTGTTGGTATACAATGTAGGTATCTTGAGGTTGCACTTGTTTTCTGCAACCTGCGTATCCTAAAGGTAGACTCAAAAAGAGAATCCCAAGTTTGATAATGCTCTCGGAGACTGAGAACACTACTTAGTGTATTAGGAGAGACAGGGGAAATAGAGGAAAACACTCGGGGAAATTGAAAGTGTGGGTGGTTTGGGGACTGGAAGTGTAGGCAGTTTGGGGTGGAAGGCGGTCTTTTATCTTCTGGCTTTTGGGAGATGCTTCCGCTGACTGCTCGAGTGTTTGCCTGAGGCTGTAAGTGCAAATGGAGAATGAAAGGTAGGTAGCTATGGAAACGGAGGACTGCGCAACGCGACGGTCTGGTCGTCTTGAGGACGGAGCGGAACTCTTTACACTCCCTAGTTACCAATGCAAGCAAACTAGGTATCTACTGTCGTGATTGTTCACCATGAACGTGGGTAGCTAGGAGCAACACACGTGAGGTACCTATACGTGGGTTCCGTGGGTTCATAAGGCGATTACTTTGAAGCCCTTAGTTAGCATAGCGAAAATTTCATCATTGCCTAATAATCTTGCCTAGTCTGGATTGTCATATATCGACTAAACTCGCCTCTTTATCCTTAGTCTTATGTGCATGAATTTTCCCCCTAGGCTTTGAGGCCGGGCATTCTACTGAGCTTAACTATGCAGGGTATATATATGAGTATATATATATATATATATATATGCGCCCTTTTGGAAGTAGATGGTTTCCAGTTAGCTCTGTTAGCTAGTAAGGGACATTATATGAGAGTATACAGATGCGGTTATAGGAAGTAGTAGAGGATAGAGTGGTAGGCAGCTGATTTGAAAATTATTATATTGCGCTTGGGTATACGATGGTTAATTAATATTATAATAGTAAGACATCTAGTTTAGTACATCGTGCGCCGTGGCGTCCTCTAGTTTCCTGGCATTACTCTTGCGGGAGGCGGTGCAATCCTGGTGTCGAACACTTTACGATCGATAGCCTGGAACTCGAACAACTTATCCAACTCCGCCTTGACAGCCAAGAGCTCCTCGTTTGCGTCCTTAACCTTCTCGGGCTGGCTATCGTCGGGAACGTTCAGCTTCACGTTTAGTACCCATTTCTGCGCACTGTCGAAGGGCCGGAGCTCTGCCCAGGAAGGCATAGTGGTTACTGTCCGTCCCGGTGAGTCTGGGAGGCGATAGTATCTGCTGAAGACGAATTCGACATTTTCTCGAACGAAAGAGTAGCTCTCCTGTATCATCTCGTTCTTGTATCTAGTAGGATTTCACCGGTGTCAGCTCTAGTTAGAGCCCCGGCCTGGTCAGTGCGAAGCTAATCTTACCGGAAACCGTTATCGGTCAGAGCTGTTGGCAGATTGTTCTGCTCAGGTATCTCAATCTTCTTCCTCGAAGTGATGATCTGCTCGGGTATCTCGACCTTCTTCCTAGTGTTGGCCCTCGAAGTGACCGGTGTCTCTCGGGGAGGGTCTGGCAGGTCGGTCCATCTCAAAGTGCCAGGTAACGAGTTGAATTCCATGGCAGTCCCCTTTCCGAAATCTCTGTCCAGGCTGACTTCATAGGCTATCTGAAGTACATATGAAGACCGCATTAGCTGGTTGCTTAAGTCTCTCCAGAGTTGCGGGTGACGCGATTGCTGAAAGGCCCGTGTGTTCTTAAGCGGCCTGGGCTGTGGTTGACCCTGGAAGAATAGAATGCGATGAACGGATTTGCGTGCTTCCATCCACGTTAAACCTTGCAAGACGGCGCACGACATTGTGAAGTCGGAGTCTTTGGTAGATGCTGACAAAAATAGTTCTCGCATTTTGGATCTTGGGATTGGTGGAGTGTCGAAACGAAGTCGTCCAGGATGGTGATCGGTCTGCAATGCCGGGAGGGGGGAAAGGATGTGACTATGGCTCCGGAGTATAGAAATAAAAAGTACAGAGTACTACTATAGCAATACCGGACATCTACGAGTGGGGGAATGGAAAATACCATGTAAAGATGTGACGATGAATGTGAGAGAAGAGTGAGAGAAGAGACAGAGATTGAGATGAGAGAGGTTGAAATTCCATGTTGAATCTTATTAAGGCTAGCCCCCACCCCCTCCATCTTATTTGCAGTAGCCTACCCCACTAAACCATAGTCCCGGTACTGCTTGTTTCGACAAACCGCTTTGTTTCCATAGGTGGTTTAGGTTTATAGGTGCCGTACCAAATAGGGGGCCTAAGGCAAGAATTTCAGCATCAGACGCTAGAACCACCAGCGGAAGCACCGCTATTCATACCTGTTGTGAAGCTCTTGGCTTACGAGATAGGTCCAAGTCACCCTATAAGTCAAATCACCCAACGCATTGCTTTGAACTTTTACAACATTTAGTAACATTAATGCATAAAATCTAGCGAGCGTGATTCAATGAACCAGCAGATAGATATCGTAAGTCTATCGTCGTCTTATCTCATCCTCCGTATGAGATTTTCTTCCCCACACATTATTCGTGTACCCGGCCATGCACCATCAACCCCCTTTATCCAATTCATACCCCAAATCCTCACCGGATTTGAAGCGAAGGATAACCTCTGAACTCTCTATATATGGGGTTATTTTTACCATTTTATATTAGACAACTCGGCCCTTGACCTGTTTAAAATCCTTGACCTTGATGTCTCTCCACATCATGACACTGATGAGACCCAAGCCGGTGATGGCAGTGGCTGCGACAAACATCCACTTCAGGGATTCGCCGTAGGCCAACACAATAGCATCTCTGGTCGGAGAGCCAACAGGGTAGTACAATTGTACCTGAATATCTCCGTAGATCGCGGTGAGGTTGGCCTGAGACTCCGCCGGCAGATATTCAGCCAGCTTATTGGGGAAGAGGCCGGTCCAGATAGCCGCAGCGATGGTGCCTCCGATGCCACCGCCTACGCTGCTGAACATGCCTTCCATAGCGAGGACAACAGCGACGTGCTGGTGGGCAGCAGCGGCCATGACAGCCATCTGCTCGCCAATAACGCACGCACCGCCCGCGAACGAATATAGGATTTCACACATGATAATCCAGCCAATGTAAGTATCGGGCTGTCGGAAGTGGATGAGTAGACCGATGCTGAGGATAGTAACGGGCACACCAAAGTAGAGAACGATCCACTTGAAACGACCGGTGTAGCGGATTGCGATACCCACAATGAAGGAGAAGAAGCACGCTCCGAGACTGTAGATGTTGCCGATATAACCCGTCTGCGTGACGTTAAGATTCATGACGACCTGTAAGAAGGACGTGAAGTACGCGGTCCAGATGTAGTATTCGACGAACAGAACTGCAGAGAGAATACAGGCTCCGAGGACGGTGCGGTCCTTGAGGAGCTCCCAGGGCATGAACTTGACCGGTGCGTAGAATCTCTCCCAAACAACGGCTAGAATCAGGAGCACGCCGCCGGTGATAATTAAGGCGATGGTCAAGGGATCCCTCCAGCCGTAGTACTGGAACGAGTAGATGTTGAACGGGAGCAGGAAGAGGGCAAAACCGCCAGAAACCAAGACAAGGCAGATAACGTCGAACTGCCAGAAATAGTAGCTGATAGATTGCCACGTCGTTCGACCGCTGGGCTCAAAGACGATCAGCCCAGCCTTTCTTGCCTTCCGGTAGTTCCATGTGAACAGGAAGAACAAGGGCAGACACATGATCGGAGAGATGATGGAGAAAATGCCGAATCCCCATCGCCAGCCAATACCATTTAGGATGCTCTCAGTCATGGGGCTAGTGATCCAGACGGTAACGATGTAGGGCGAGGAAATGAAGGCCAGCATCAGACCTCGGTTCTTTAGCGACGAGGTATCGGCAATGAAGACGGATAGAGTGTAGCTGAGTCCGTTGTATCTAACGACGAGTTAGTTCGAGACTCGAGAAACTGGCGAGGATGTCGATGCTTACCCAACCCAGTAGAAGACTTGCGCGGCCGCATAAGTCTCGACGGTGTTACACGCCGCCATCATGACGAGACCGAGGGTCATGAGAAGGACGACAATCAAGAAACCTTGGGGACGGCCCCAGATGTCGAGGATTTTAGCTAGGGTGAGCTTAGAGACGCCGCCGATGATGCCAGACATGACGCCCGTAGTGGCGGTCAACGAGTGTAGGGCAAACGCGCTCGTAACGTACGGGTTGAGAAGAGTCCCCATACCCTGCTGCATAGAGTCGACAAAGTAGATGATCCAGATGCTGTAACCTGTCAGATTGCGGGGGGAGTAGAGCGGTTCGGTGTGGGCAACTTACAAGGCATAGGCTAGTATGAGGTGCGACCTGGACCATACTTTGGTAGTGGCCTCAATCTTCTTGACACCGGCCTGGGCATTGCTGTCGATGGCGTCGGCGTCGCTTTCGCCATCGATGCTACGCGGCTGATTATCGACAACCCCAATCTCCTTATCGTTCTCCGGGTGAGGTTTTTCTTCAGGGACCGGCACCTCGGTAGGCCGAGTGAACCGTGCGAGAAGATCTCTCATTGTATATATCGAACTTGGATAACGTTTGTTGGTCAAGTTGGAACCAAGTTGGGCTGATATAGGTATGGGATGATTGGGTAGATTGTAGGGAGTAGATGGTGTGGTATAGGGGGGTGTGACGGGGTATTTAAATTATCGAATTATTATAAGATGGCGCTTAGATAGGTATACATGCGCTTGATCTATTGCGTAAGGTGTGGACTATATATAACGAATGATGGGATATTCTCGCCCGAGAGGGGATGGGATTGGCGATGAAGAAGAAGTTAGGACTGAATGCAGGTGGTGAGACCCTTTTTATTACTGTAGTCCGAAGAAGTGAGAGCAGATGGGTAGCTGGGATGTAGACCGGAGAAGAAGAGCTACTGTAACCACCACCCTAACCTTGATCGTCTCCTCCTCTTAGACAGCTAGACCCCTAGAAGAGTGGGGTTGGAGAAGGCAATCGGAGAGATGGCTGGCTGGCAGGATGGACTTTGCTTGTGGTCTTCTGCGCTTCTAGGGCCGGACCAAACAAGTTTGATCCTTGGGACTGGGAAAAGCCGCGAAAGATGTGTGATCTAGAGTGTCTAGTGATCTAAATTCAGCAAAGATGCAGCGATGGTCCAGTCCCAGAAAGGTGTACTATGCCGGACTTCTGCTTTTCTAAAGCAAGTCAAGCAGCTGAATCTAGTCGAAAGCCGTCCCTAAAAATTTCTCGTCCCACTCCTCGCTTCGTAGCACTTATGCAAAGTTGCTTCAAAAGGGCCAATTACGTAAAACCATATTCAGGGATCACTCGGCGCCCTGTGCCTGAGCTGAGGAGGAATTGCTTGAACAGGTTTTGTGGTTGCGCGTTTGTAACTGTTGTAGCTAATCACGAAGAGTCCAGCTCCAAAGTGGGAAGGTTCTTCGGGCATTCCAGGTAGATTGGCGGCCCACCCCGCCAAGGGTCCTGGTACGGCAGCCCGGACTATGCCCCATTGGGTGCGCTAACCCGACTAGAGGGACATAAAACCGGGCCGTCACGAGAAAATTTTGATCTGATAAGAATTTATCTTATCAATCAGTACCCATCAGCCGAGGATCGAAGCGCGACCAACAGCCGCTAGTAAGCAGCTAAACACGAGAGATTCGAGCTTCTAACCAACAAGGGACCTTCATCTTCGAGATCCCCTTCGTCTATTCCAATAGTCTGGCTCCGTCACGTCGAGATTGCGGTATGTGGATACAAGAGAGCAATTTTTGGGATGTTAAAAGATCATCTCTTTCCCACGGCCGAGAGACGGATCAGCTAGTCGTACGGACTACATAGCAGATCTCGCATCTAGAAGCGAGACCTGATCGCAACTGGTTGGCTGCACTGCGAGACTCTGTAAAAGACAAACCTGTCATGACATCAAGTAGCCTGAGCTAGAAGCGAGACAAGTTACTAACTGATGATCAATGCTTGTTATAGGTATAAACTATCTGTTCACGACATCAGTTATGGTGTAAAGCCACGTTGGATAGATGCTCAAGAGATCTGGCTGACGACAAGCTGCTCAAGCTGAGCTTGGCATTCTACATGGGACTTCTTCCGAGGTGTGTCGTGGGGGTTTGAAATGAATCATTCGATCCTTCGAGATCGTGGATCGACTCGGACGTTGTTAGTATAATTAGACCCTAAGTTTTCTAGCTGACATCCAGCTGGGTTTACCGATTCCGTAAGGGCAACAGCGGCAAGCTCTTTAAGAGGAGACGCCGATGTCGCGGCCAAACGGAATCGGTCTATTTCGTGTAAGGAGCTTCAAGAAGGTTACGGCCGTTGTTGTGATTCGTGCCTTTTGTCGCACGCTACATGGAGGATTGCGTATACAACGTCGTAGACAAATCATGGGGACGGGTATGCATGCACATGCAAGTCTCCAGTCTCCCCGTCTGATTGCTGCTGAGGAAATAACAAAATCCATTATGGTGGGCGTGGTGGGCGTGGTGGGCGTATATCCTAGGACTAGGATTTTATTCCTTAGGTGGGCGTAATATCCGAGCTGAAAGTCGAAAATTAAGCCGTCTTATGCAAGTACCTAGATATTGTAACTTGCATTGATTTTATCATGTGACCAAAATCTTTTCCCGATAGGTCCCACTCTTTTCTTTTGACTTGGGAAAAGCTTCATTTCTGTCTACGCAATTTTGCTTGCGTACATTTAGAACCAACCTCGGCTCCAACACTTCAATTGATCCGGTCGCCAACATGTCGGCATCACAGAAGCCAATTCGTTTGCCCCCGTTGAAGGTCCTCCGAGTTCGCAACCCGAATGGCCAGCGGGAGCGCCCGTGCATGGCCCTCATGTCTTCAGTCTTGGGTAAGCTTCGACCCTCCTCAAGGGAAAGAGAAAGAGAGATAGCACGATGACGTTCTTCTCCCTGTCGTCCTGGAGCTGGACTAATTCAAGTCGTCACAGCGTGTTGGGCATCTGCCGGAACCAGCACCACGGGATGTGCGCAAATCGAGCAGGCCTTGCGAAGCTGCATGGACGGACCGCAGCCGGCGAAACCAAGAGCCAACGAGATCAACTATCATCTTGCGCGATTCAAGGATAAGCTTACATACGCGGAGAAGAAGAAGAGATGATAGTATGGGGGAGATGATTATATTATTGAATGGGAAATGCGATGCGCCCACTGCAGCCTGAGAGAGCTGCTGCGTCCCGGCACGCCCCGAGCGAAGACGATATATAAGAGACATATTTTTCTCTGTACGATACAACACAAAATTAGGATAGGGGACTTGCAAGACCTTCCTAGTAAGAAAGAAGAAGGCATGAGCCGGCGTTACGAATTGCTCTGAGAGCTAGGCCCAAGATGTATATCTGGCAACGGTTCTCAAGACTACCTAATGTGCCAAATTTGTACATTTGGAATTAAATTCAGTTAACAGATATTCATACGAATCTAGCATTGATTCAATGATGAGCAAAACACGCGCCGACATATAATATTATAGGACAGTATACTGCGACCGTACCCAATTTACAATGTCATAAAAAGCCAAGGAGCGAATCGCCCCCCCACCCTCCCTGAGCTTAGGCCGCGAACCTATATACAACAACCCATATCTTATGACAAGAACACACCGGATCCGAGCTCTGCGTGAACATCCCCCCTTGACCGACCCCAGCTTCAGCACAGGCACGGCAGATGCAAGCTCTGGTAGTTGCTGCACGTCTTCCCGGCGGGCGCGTCGCTGCCCGTCTGGAGGTAGACCTGCCAGTACTGGCTCCCGGACAGCTGGCAGACGAGGAAGTTGAGCTGGCGGCCGAAGCTGCTGCCGGTGCTCGTGATGATGGTGTCGCCCTCGAGCGCCCACGCGTCGGTCGCGCCCGCATCCGCGAACGTCAGCGTCTTGTACGACGTCGACTCGCCCCCGATGTTCAGGAACGCCGACGTGTTGGCGCTCTGGATCGTCCCCGCGATGTTGAAGTACTCGCTGCTGGCCTCGGGCCCCATGACCGGGATCGTCGCTGTGAACAGGGGAGAAGGGACCCCCCGGCGTTAGCTCGTTTCTTTCTTTCTCCCTTTTTTATTTCCTATAACCTGCGCCGAGGAAGCAGTTGTAGGACACGACAATGAAAGAAGAAGAAAAAGGGAAACATACGGTCTTGCGGGTACGCTTGTAGGTAATAATGGAATATGGGCGATTGCACCGCTCGGATCTGCTCCGGCTTCGCCAGCGCCGCGGGTAGAGCCGCGGCGGAGATGACGAGGAGGCTAGTGAGAGACGAGAACATCTTATGGTTCCAACAAGTGCACAAGTAATAAACTAAGAGTACGTTAACCTAAGTTACATAAGACTGTAGGAAGAAAACCTAAAGTCCTGGGTTGTAGATGATCGGCAGGGCAGCTCAACGGGTAGTTAAACAAGTCTACGCAACGACACCTGTTCATTTATACGGCTGAATCTTAATTTAGGTCGACGAATCTATAGGGTTATTGTACTGTGAGTAGTTCAACCTCGGTGGGCACGGGGTAGGGTCCTGGATGAGTAGCGAGGAGCCAGTCTGCCGAATTAGGCAAAATGCGGAGGGCTATATCCGTTGACAGCTTGACCTCTGATGGGTGAATAAGGTCTACAGGCCGTTTACGACTAAACAGTGAATAGGAATCTCAGATACACTTAGATAAGTCGATAGGGTTACTGAGACTTGCAGTAATAAGACATAAGAGCAGAGAAATATCTCGAAATTCCTTTCATTTCAGTCCACCTATTATATATAGGCAGCCGGCTTTCTTAACTATAGTCGCTCTCTGCATAGGATCCATCACTACTACTACGCTTCGATGCGCTTCAAAACAACATCGACGCTCTCAGCTTCATCAAGTCTGATCCGCCATTACACTCGCAGTACGAAAGTCCTAAGTTTACTCCCGCCAAATGCTGCAACAACCCCCTTGTGCTCTCATGCTTTGCGGAAAGTCAGATGCGCGAAACAGCAGAATCACCACCCCGTCTTAACTAGCGCCGGCCTGTGCAAAGTTGATGTCGTTGTCAAACGTGGTGTATGTTCGAAATGGCTGATTATTCCTCTTCTAATGGCTTCCCTGCGCTGTCGTAGCTATGCTACCCAAAGCCGCTATGATTTCGTCGAGTGCCGTCGAGTTCCGTTGGTCGCTGGGGCTACGTAGTACGGACATGATAACTGGCTGCATTGAAAGCAGAAAACTCCCGGTATTAGGACGAGAGCCTTTTTGCTTATGAGCCCCCAGCGAGACCTAGCAATGTAGGCAATATCCATAACGATCGGAAACCACTTGGTGTAGTGCCAAGATTCGTAAAAGAGCGGCGGGTTCCTTTAACCTGGCAGGAACCCAAAGCCAGCCCATCTGTGACCAAGCGAGGTCTGGTATCTGAAGTATGTGCAAGAATCGTAAAGTCATTAAGCGAATGTCGTCTGATAGAAGATCCATAAGGTAAAAAAAGTGGTATCAAGATATAATCGACCATTGGCGCAAAGCAGACCATTATCGCCAGACAAGATTAGGGATTGTGCCTTGGCCGTGTCTGAAATGCAACGTCTCCGTACCTTATTATCATGACTCGGTATATAATACGGCTCTCCAAACTCTGCCACCGAGTCTCCGACACATGATTAACCGGTTTCCCCAACGCAGAAAAGTTCTATTTCTCCAACGCTACCGGTAAACATGTCACGCATCCCCTCGCGCCACTCTGTAAATGCGATTTGGATGTCGTCGTCGCTTTCGATAGTCACAGAGTCGCCATCCTCGTCACGATACCGCAGTTTTAGATTGCCCTTAGCAATCGAGCTGTTCGTGAACCGGGAAAGCTTCGCATCGATACGGTCCCTGAGTGACTGGTACGCGATGTTGAATGGGACCACGAGTGTAAAGTAGGTTCCATTATCACAATTCACTTTGACTTTCAGTTGTGCGGGAATTGATAGGTCTGGGCTTGCAAGTGGGTTACCTTGCGTGGCAGTCCCAAGCGGCGGCGACACTGGTTGCTGGTTGTTCAGATTGAGCGGCTGGGGTATTGGTCCTCCGGAAGTTGTTCCTGGAGTCGGAGCCGGAGTAGCCTGTCGAGAATAGACAGGCTGAGTAGGGAACTGAGACATGGTTCCGCCATACTGACCGGTCAACTGATTCCGCTGTACACCTGGGCTCTGAGTGTTGGTACGGATGGGTATGTCTTGCCTGGGGGAGCCGGTTTGAGAACGAGGGATGTTTGAGTCGTGGGCCGGATGAAGGTGAGGGGGAATCCCAGGTACAGCAGGAACGGGTGTACTATTATTAGTCCTACGCCCATTCAGCTGTCCGTTGATGTCCGGCGTGCTATGAGACCGGCTACGCTGCTGCTGAGCTAGAGTCTGTTGAGAGGCCATTACGGGCAGCGAAGGCCCCCTAGGATTCCTCCCATTCATTGGAGATGGACCGTCTCTCGAAGGCGCTCGTGGCATAGCGGGAGCTGTGTAACGATTATTATCCTCCCAGCCACCTTGGGGCGTCCCGGTCCTGGGGAAAGGATACTGCCCGCTTGTCGGGAATATATTGCTTGCTGTACTGATTCGCGATGATGCAGGAGATTCTGTCGGGGAGAAATATGAGTCCCCAGGATGAGGACCAGGTGATCCCGCAGCGTTGTGTGTCTGAATATTCAATTGTCCGGGGGGTGCGGGAAGAG
The DNA here is from genome assembly GCA_902806565.1 of Hypoxylon rubiginosum. Lineage (NCBI taxonomy): Eukaryota > Fungi > Ascomycota > Sordariomycetes > Xylariales > Hypoxylaceae > Hypoxylon > Hypoxylon rubiginosum. Next base: position 1,146,560 of record CADCXA010000027.1, on the reverse strand, counting down.
GGAAACGAGGTGGCGGTGCTCGAGCGAGGCTTGCGAGCGAACGAGTGCTCCCAGCGGTGTCCGCGCGCGCCCTGAGACTTGTACTTGACGTGTTGCGGTTCAGGATAACTCCACCGGTCGAAACTGGTGCTAGTGGCACCTCATCCTCCTCGTCCTCCTCTTCATCGTCCTGTTGGGCGTATGGATTCTCGAGGTTGCTTTGGTTCCGCATCCAGGCAAAGTCTGGCGTGGTTTGCTCAGGACTGGCGGCTACGGCTGGCGCGTTTTCTTTTCTCTGCGCGACTAACCCAGTTTCCCACTTCTTCATCGTTTCCTCGTTGGCGAACTTGACGATAAAGTTTTCCACACCGGGATCACCCTTCCACCATATTTGCACCGTATAGGAGCCTGGATATAGCCAGTTAGGTTGAGTCGTACGGCCGGTACCTTTGTCCTGCTTACCTGGCTTTGCGAACGAGAGAACTTCGGTCACATTTGTCATAAATATGCGCCCCTTTAGCTGCAGCTTGTTATTCTTGTTCGGGGCCCTCGGGGCAGTTTTGTTCTTGTCCTTCTTGTCCTTGCTCTTATTCGGCTGTACCTCTTTGCAGCAGAGGAGTATACACTCAAATAAGTAAATCTCATACTGGACGACTATTAGTATTGACGCTGAGAGGGAGAGTTCGGGGCGACAAGGCTTACGTCTTTCTCCTGTTCAGTGCGACCAGTAATAACTGTGTACACTCCATGCAACAATAGTCTCCCGAAAGACTCGACTCGGTGGTTCTTCCAGTCGTCTACCCGGCGTATTAAGTCCTCCAATGCCTCGTCGAGAAGATCGCGGTCCACCGCGTCGTTCGCTTTTGTGAGGACTCGCTCAGCTGCATCGATGCCTGCCGTCAAGTCCGCCTTAATCTCATCATCTTCACACTTTTTTAATAGTTGCTAATCTAGGTCAGCATCATTCTACCTAATTATAAGGATGTGCAACAAACCTTCAACAGAAGCGGATACTTGACCAGCCTCTGCATTGGTTTTAGCAGGAAACTGTCTAACGTATTAAAATCGAAAGACACAGGATGATCTGCCAGCTGGATCTTGTCGAAGACCTGGTTTGCTATCTGACCAGCTTTCCGCTGGTTCGCGATGAACGGCTGGTAGATGTCGAATGAGTCTTCATATGTGACAAACGGCGCCCCCCATCGTTGTACCTCCTGGAGCATCGAGTTGGTGGTCTCGACGCGGATCAAAAATCGTCTCTGGAAATCCAGGATCGAATTGATGTTCAGGAAGATCTGATGGATAATGTCGCCGGGAATAACACCCTTCTGCTCCAGCGTCTTCTTGAGGTCATGCAGATTCTCGAGATCTTGGACATATTTTCGTTCGGTGTCGACTAGTTCTTGGATGATATGGTCGCGATACGTCATCTGGGACCCGGGCGCTATTGGGCCGCTCTCCTCCGGATACGGTTGAATTTGTAAGAGAAGACCTCGCTGCTCAGCAAGGTCTAGAACGCGATTCACAACTCGTATAACCTAATTCAGCACGTCAGCTTGCTGGCTCATCATGCGCGAGAAGCGGGCGAAGCCAAGCGCGCAATACCAATCGGAGGAACGTACCTTGACAAAACCAGTGGTATCATTACCCATTAGGTCGTTAATCACGAAAGATTCGGTGGAAGGGGTTATATCTTGTTTCATACAGGCCTGGGCGAATTGGTAGGCGGCGAGCTTGGGTCGCCTGGCATCGGAGGCAGATGGATCGATTTCCAATAAGCTATCAGGTTGTAGACTGTTGTATATGGTTAGAAGCGGTACTCCGGTTCGCAACAGGTTCCATAACGATTCCACCGGGCCGTCTTCGGTGCTCAACGCCGCCAGAGTCTCGAGGTGGGTGTCGAAATCGGGAACGCATGCTAATCGCTGTTTTAATGCGATACAAATCTGATATAGCGATCTTGAGGCATCGGCCCTTTGGTTGATGATATTCGTGGTAGGCATGACGTTTCCGTTGCTGTATGGAGCGACAACGGTAGAAGCCGAAATGGATGTAAGTGAGGAGTTGGACGAGTTGAGTGCCGTCGAACCAGACAACTGGCTTGTCCTAAGGCTATTCATAGTGGACAGAGGACCGTAGTTGTTGTCGGCTGGGAATACCGGGGCCGTGTTCGTCCGCAGAAGTGCCGGAGCATGTGCCATACTATTCAACCCATGCGACTCTTCGTTCGCTCGACCGATCGGTTTTTGTTTAGATTGCTATTTACTGCCGAAATCTGTAGCAGGATGAGATATCATAAATTCGATATTCAAATCGGATTGCTCGAAAACGACGTGAAGGGTATCCAGGGACAACGAGAGGCTGAGAGCGGAGTTGCTCAGATTGCCGTCATATACTGGTGTCTAGCAGGGTCAGACGAGAATCCTATGACTCTATCACACTTGATCCCGCTTCAAATAAGTTTCTACCGTGAATCGCTAGGTATTCTCAAGTCTCGCAACCGGCCGAGGTGAAAGTAGAGTGAGTAGGACTATTTTCTCCTCTGCTATTCCCTCCTGATTTCTCCTTGATTTCTTCCTGAATCAGTCTTCGTCACGCGAACAGTTCCGAGTGATGCTGATTGCTCTGTTACCCCCTTTATAGGATGACGGCAAACGAATAAGCAGTCCGGTATACGTGGGGTTTCTATACTGTTTCGAATCGCAATCACGGCGTTAGGGCGATAGAGTCGATGGGGAGACTTGAAACATCGAAAGTCGAGATGGCGGCACTCTGGCGGTTATAGAAGATGGCTGCTGGGAGAATCGGGAGGATTGGCGCCTCGTCCTTGGTGGCGTATATATCGGCTGGAGGTGGACAGCTGCAATTGTGTGGCTACATAAAAGCTATGTAGGAAAGTCGTCGGTTTGTTGATCGCTATGTAGTGTGCATGTATATATGTGCGTATGTGTTGTGGCTTTATCGATTTATCGACGTGTGGATTGCGGATGGTGGACAGTGGACAGTGGACGGTGGATAGTGGATTGCGGCCAGCGTAAGGTAGTAAGGTGGTAAGGTCGCAGGTCGTAAGTCGTAGGTATGTGATAGTAGGAAGTTTTTGTTGGGTTTAGGTTGTCTTGTCAGTCGAACCTTCGCAAATGATCAATGGTCAATTGTCCTATCTGGGTTAGTTATTGTTACATGGCCGGCATTTTTTTTCTTCCCTTCTCCTTCACCAATGTATTCCCCTAACTTTCTCTTAGTCACCAATGATATGCCGATACAATCAGTTTTACCTCATTTTCTCTACCTTAGAAGGAGAAGTATGTACCTATCAATCCGATCAATACAATCCCCGACTAATGAAGAACTTCAAGTATCATATTGTCTGTCCCACCGCCGCCTGATAGCACTAAAAGTCTAAGCAAGGCTAAGTCACTTTATATTCAACCTTAGGTATACCGAATATCTCCTAGGTACATGTATTGCATCCATTGCGCCCATCTAATATCTTATACCTACATAGGTATCTGTCCTTCTTTTTTCTTCTTCTACTATTGAGAGTGTAACTCCGAGCAGACGTGGCCTTCACTGTATCGGTGCAGATGTATTCCGTACGGAACTATGTAAGTCAGTACCTGTTAAAGATACCTAAATGCGTACGTCAATGCGCACTAGGCATACCGAACAAAGAAGACCCGAAGCTGCAATACACCGCTACAAGTATTGCTACCGCCCACTATGCCCACTATAGCACACCCGCATATTGTACCCAGTTAGGAACTCTAATAAGCCTAAATAGTACAAATTAGGGAAATATGTATGCATATGTAATAGTATGTAGTGAGAAAAGAAGAAAAAGCCTGCATACCTTTCACATGTAGGTACATAATCGAGTCAGTACTTGAAATCTGGCAAGCTACTATTCGTACCTAACCTACAACCTACAACATGCAAGATATACAAATACCTGTGTCTTCAACTCACCGAAGCGCTCCCGCAATTGGGCATTAATCGTGATAACTGGATGGAGTCTCTGGCTGTTTCAAATTAGCGAATCCCCCAAACTATACCTAAACGAGCTAAATCCCGTTGCACTGGACAAGAAAGTTGACGTCCCGAAACTTACCAAGATCGACGCGCCTTTCCCGTAGCCGTAGCCGTGGCCGTGGCCGTAGCCCGTAGCCCGTAACCCATAACCCGTAGCTTGTACCTAAGCCCGTCCTCGTTTTTTACAAATAGAGAAGCATCATCGATGTTGTTGACAAACGGTAATGTCATACTATGCGTTTACTACGACACTTACCCTCTCTCTAGGTAGTAAGATTCCAAGTTACTACATACTGTCTCAATTCACTGACATCGCCCGGGAGGATTCGGAATGAAACATGATTCTAACCAACCGGTGGCTGCAGACATGCAGACAGGCAGACAGGCAGACAGCAAACTGGAAATAGGACTGACGGACCAGCAGGCTGGAAACATATTTGTATGTGTGTATGTGCCTTGCTGCAAGCAGTCCTTAAAATATCCCCCCTATTACATCAACCTGCGTTAATACGACACACAGTCGGTAACAATGCCTAATGCTAGGTGCGGGTGGCATTTGCATTGTTCTACCTTGTTCTACCTGGGCTAACTAACTCTGTCATCCACGTTTTCTTGGCTGCTCCTCGTACAATGCAATCAGCCATGGACGCTCCACCTGACGGATCGGTCCTTTTCGATTCGATTTGAAGGGTTCCTACATATATACATATCCCTAGGAAGCAATAGCCGTTCGTATTCCTGGTGTAAGTATAGAGAAGCACCGACGCCATACCTACCTGTGAGTAACAGTAGGACGACCATACATCTTCTAAACCGGCCTAAGTAACATCGGACAATGACGAGAGCATATAGTGTAAGCCGTCATCGACACGATAGTCTTAGCATCTGAGTGTGCTCAAAAACTCTATTCTACCAGCAGATCTATGTCACATCAAACTCGAGGTCGAAGCACTAGCTCTAGAGATCATCCCACTCATCGGCATGAAAAAGGGGTAGGGTTCCTGAGAAATATTGATCGAAGTTTTCTCGGCGGGGATCTTTAAATCCTGCAGACACATAGAGTGGATGGAAATGGTTCAAGTGCCCACGGCATTCTCTCCGCATTGACAGCATGAGAAGATAAGGCAAGGCAGGGATAAGTACCTTGATAAGTCCTGGGTAGTAAGAGAAAGATACAGGACCCTTCCCAAACCGGTCGGAACATTGAAGTTTTCTAATGCTTCTATGCATGCTTCTTTTGACGCCCTAAACTCGCTAGGTCACATGCTGAATCTGTTACTATGAGGTAATCTTCCCCTCGGTGCGCTATTTGCAATTTATGTCAAACTGACCTTGACTATAAATAGCATGTTGCCGTACGTCACACAACTACGAAGCTATACATAGTTAGGTACCTTTGATTTATAGGATACCGACATCGGCTAGTCGTCGTCTCTCGGCCGACGAGGGGATACTAAGCAAGCTGCCGTTTTTAGATTCTGCAGTCGGCAGATAGCCGCACTAAATCAAGACAACTAGACACATTTATTTTATCGATTTGAATATCTCCAAGATACACGAGTTTTATAATTACCTAACCTATCTAAATACACACGTAAGATATGCCCAACTACTGCATACATACTTTATCTAAGTATACCTCCATAACTGAAATCTCCACCGCCGAGGTGAAATCATTGCTGTATGGTCGATGTAAGATGTACTCAATACCTAAAATAAAACAACAAAAGTCCGGACAGAGCATGTACGTGTAGGCACTTAACTGGTAGGTACCTAAAACTATGATAAAAATTTGAAGATATCTGTAGACTTCCAATAGGTTGCAAGAGATTAGCGATTTTCATAATATTTGTTTTTGTATGATAAGGTACATATTGTAGGTACATATAGTGCCATTTGGTGGGTCGCGAACGATGCCTATCGATTGAGGCGGCAACTAAGAAGCAAATCTAAGTGGCCTAGAATCTCAGCCCCAGCAGCGTAGCCTGGCAGCTGGCAGCCCAGTAGCTCCGTAAGCCCAGCAACTAGCACAGCCGGCTACAGCTAAACAGCCAGAAACAACACTAAAGGTCTTCGCCATTCTATCTGTCTGTCAGCACTCAGCAGGTATGCCACTCTTCCCCACTTAGGTAGGACTTATCACATCAACATCTCTCTACAATGCAACCTTGATTTCATTCACAGAGCAAACCTCCAATACACTTTCAACCATCGACGTAGGTACCTCGCGATATTCCTGCATGCGCCTAATAGCGTTGGATGTTTATTTTGTTTGGGTTTCTGATATTGTATGACAAGTTGTTTTGGGCGAGCACATTGCGCTGTCGGTCGCCTCATTTCGCGACTCAACGTTGTGATACATCACGACACCGTCATAACCAATACCCGTCCAAATTTGGCACTGCCTTACTAAAAGTTTAGCATACTAGTAGCGCTGTGGCCCGTTGCCTGCCCCTGCTCTTCAATCGCCTTCAATAACCCCCCCATCGATCAGAGTGTACGAGAATCGCAGACTCGCCAGCCGCGACAGAAACACTCATCACTAAGCAACAAGGCGACTCTCCATATCGAACAGCCATATCCCGATGGATCCTTTCTCTCCCGCGCAGGAACCTGACGAGGGTTATTCCGAGCATCCCCTTAATCCCTCCGACTCGACCATCCTTAGAAACGATGCATCGCTGACCGCAAAGCGATCACCTGCCGATATCCCGGCCTGGTTATCGGCTCAATTACCCACATTGTCGGTGCAGCAGAAGACTCGTAAGTCGACCACTTCGACTCCCATCCCGGCCCTTCCCCATAATCCAAATGAAATAATTTATTCTTCTGCTTCTGGCTATGCTGCTGCCTTTTCTATTTTCCTTACTGACGCGACTGCTCGAATCTTGCAGGCCTTGCCATGCTCATCCTGAACGAATTACCTACTACTGTGATTGCAGATATTGTTATGAACGAGCTGAACCCCCGCCTCTATATCAATTTCGTCGAGCGTCTACCAACGGAAATATGCCTTAAGATTTTAGGTTATTTGGACCCCGTGTCTCTAATCTATGTTGCGAGGTGCTGCCGAGGGTGGTATGAACTGGCTATAGACCGCAAGCTCTGGGAGAAACTGTTTTATCTCGAAGGATGGAAAGCGATACCATCGGAAATTCTAGGTGCGGAATCGCGAATGAACGACAGCCTCGTCTCGTCTCAAATCTCGCCCCAAAGAATACAATCTTTCGAGGACGGCCATGTTAGTAAGAAACGAGCAGTGTCCGACTTGACACCGCAAGATGACGAGGATTACGAGATGGTGGACGCCGATGCGCCCATGGGACAGGAAACTGCACTAGATCTATATAATGTAAGTGCTTCATACCGCTAAGGAGTTCGGAGTACAGGTATTTCGGCATGAGGAGGATCCGTACCTAATTTATATGATCAGGGCGTCTTTCAACCTCGTCGGATGGGCGAAAGTAGTTCGTCCGCGCAAAGCAACACTAGTGTCACTCAGCATATGGGCAACCTGATGATGAAGTCGCCAAGTCCCATGCAAGACTCCGGAAGATCCGCTCCTCAAGCGTCGAAAGGCAAGGGCAAGATGACTGCCGAGTCCCTGGAACCCTCGCTCCCGCTCATCGAGGCGACTGCAGGGTTGCCTAGCCTACCCAAGTCCGCGCTTTGGATTTACGACTATAGGGATCGAAGATACAAGATCAGTTGGAAATATTTATATACGATGAGGCGAAAATTGGAGCGTAACTGGGACCGTGGCCGATTTACAAACTTCCAATTACCCCATCCGGATCACTTAGGAGAGGGCCATAACGAGTGCATCTATAGCCTCCAGTATAACGCCGACTATCTCGTAAGTGGGAGCCGGGACCGCACGTTACGAATCTGGAACATGCGCACTCGGCGCCTCATACGACCGCCTCTGAGAGGCCATCAAGGGTCGGTCCTCTGTCTACAGTTCGACTCGGACCCCGAGGAAGATCTCATTGTCTCTGGAAGCAGTGACTCGGATGTTATTCTGTGGAAATTTTCGACGGGTGAAATAATCCAGCGGCTTCGCAAGGCTCACAGAGAATCCGTCCTTAATGTCAAATTCGACAGACGGATTCTTGTGACGTGCTCTAAGGATAAGACTATCAAGATTTTCAACCGCGTACCGCTACGACCTGGAGATCAAGGTTATGGCGAGGGCGTGAGTCCCGTGCCAGTACATTTGAGGAACTACGGCTTTGACGATTCGCCATTGAACCAGCTTCCTGTGAAGCCGCCGTACACGATGATTGGGTGTCTCGAAGGACACGGTGCCGCTGTGAATGCTGTTCAGATATGTGGCGCCGAGATTGTGTCAGCTAGCGGCGACAGACATATCAAGGTGTGGGATTGGCCGAATCAGATATGTCAAAGAACGTTTCTTGGGCACAACAAGGGGATTGCCTGCGTTCAGTACGATGGTCGGCGTATTGTGAGCGGAAGTAGTGACAACGAAGTGAAGGTCTTCGACCGGGAAACCGGCCTTGAAGTTGCGAGTTTACGGGCGCATTCGAATTTGGTCCGAACAGTACAGGCTGGGTTTGGTGACCTTCCTTACAGCGTTGAGCAAGATCAACTAGAAGCGAAGGCCGTCGATCAAGCGTACTTCAAAGCTTTACATTCTGGCGACCTGCAGGACGCAAAGTCCAATAGACGTAAAGCACATAATGCGGGCAGTCGCCGACCGGAGGATATCACCGCTTATGGAGCGAAGCTCCCTCCCGGCGGAGGCGGCGGTCCCTACGGCAGGATAGTTTCCGGCTCCTACGATCAGACCATTATCATCTGGCGACGAGATCGGGAGGGTGTATGGAAAAGTGCGCACACTCTTAGACAGGAAGAAGGTGCCGTAGCCGCTCTCAAGCGTACGTGTGGCTCTACTTCGAGAGCACCCCCTGCATCGTCTACGATGGCCTCAGGTCATAGTGTACCAGCTCCTCCAGCAAGTGCGTCGCCAGCACTTCAGCAGACAACGCCAAACTTTACTCATGTCGAACACCCTATTATCGCTACCATTACCCCTCAGACTACTGCATCCTACACCCAAATGATTGATGCTTACGTACCTCAGGGGCCGGGAGCTCTTCAAGTAGTATTATCATCCTATCCTACGATGCTGACATATCATTCTCACATTCAAGCCGCCATTGACCGCGAGACGAACGCAATGACACGTTCACAGCTAAGACAAGTTGTCAGCACTGCTCTAGTCAGAGCGCAGATTGCGCAAAATCGCATCAGGGAGTCTGTGCAACAGGCTCTTTCGGCCACTTCAACCCCGGCAGAGACGTCGGCATCTCATCCCACAAATGCTGGTCCGTCCAATGCTTCTGCCTCGGGGCTTACCTTGGCAGGCAACGGTGGTGGTCCGCCTCCCAGTCTCGCCATTCCGCAAACACAGTCACAACCCCAGGCTGCCACACCCCAGGCACAGGTCCAAGCACAGGCGCAACAGCAGCAGCAGCACCCTCACATCGTGCAAGCGGATACAAGTCCTGCTAGGGTCTTTAAACTACAATTCGACGCAAGGCGCATTATTTGCTGCAGCCAGACGAGCACTATTGTAGGCTGGGATTTTTGCAATGGCGACCCTAAGCTTGAAGAAGCAGCGGCATTTTTTGCAACTGTGGAGTAGAAGAAACAAACGAGGACGTGTTGTTCACGGTCTAGAGTCATGCTTCCGTTGCGCGTTCGCAATGTGTGTGTAGTGTATGGTATCCATGTCTGTACAAGCGCCAATGCGCTTAGAGTAGCTTACATGAAACGAATTAAATAGATATGAAGATAATGAAGCTACCTTGCCTCCTGGCCCGTTGTGACACAAACTCCCTTAACTCCATTTCCCCTCAAGGAACCACCAACACATTTATAACTCGTGCTATCGCGCTGCCTCTTGCATCTTGGTAGCGGTCTCGGGCGGCTCGTCAATAAAGTCGGGTACCTCGTCCCTCATGAAATCGGGCACGCCGCCGGCCTCCATGCCGGCACCCTCCATCTCCATCTCGGCGCCGAGCAGCTCGAGCTCGGCGTCGAGCTCCGCCTCGTCGACGTCGTCGGGGACCTCGTAGCCGCGGCTCAGGGTCTCGTTGATCTCGTTGCCGACGTCGAGGAGGTCGGCCATCTCGTCCTGCATGCGCTCGATCTTGTCGAGGTCGACCTTGCCGTACTGTTTTTTCAATTCCTTCTGGGTCGTCTTCATGGCGTCGACGGTGGTCATGACGCCGGCGAGGTTGTCCTGCATGGTCTGCGCCTGCTCCATGTTCCAGACCTGCGACTGCAGCTGGTCGCGCTGCGACTCGTACTGCTTGCGCCGCTGCAGGACCTTGAGCGCCTTGGACTTGAGCGCCGACTTGCCGGGCCCCTCCCGCATCTTGGCCATCTTGGACTGGTACCCTCCTAGTTCTGCGTTTAGCGACGCGATCTTGACGTCGAAGGACGAGATCCGGCCGTCGATGTTGGAGATGGCCGCGTTGAGCGTGGGCTTGGGCGCCTTGGGCGCGCTGCCGAAGAGCCGGTTCATGGTGGGGGGGAGGTTTAGAGGAGGGTGGCGGTGGTGGGTGGCAGTGGTGGTGGTTTGGGGGGAGGGCTCGCTATATTTTAGTTCTCAGGAGTGAGGTATCGCGTAGTAGTAATCGTACGGCGTACGGGTTCGAGAGAATCGTAAGATACAATCGTTTTCTAGGTATCTGCGATCTCTACCACTACATAGAGTAGGGTGGAGGGGGTTATCTTCGTCTCGTAAGTAGGCAGCCAGAAAATAGGCGTGGTACGTGTTTGGGCGAAGGTGAGTTTGGTGGGGTCCAATGACGTCCGAAAGCTAGCAGCTGGTTAAATTTCCAACCACCTGACGGCCTCGTTATTGGAATATTACTCACTAACTTTAAGTCGTAGGAAATAGGGGTAACTAGTCAACTTCTCTTTATTTCATTAGTACTGCCACAATTTCACCGGCCAATCAGATACTTAGAATCGCCCCGCACTTTTCGACCTTTTCCTTTGCGGTTCTGTCGCAACAGGGTCTATAAAGGTGCAAATGGTATATAAAGGTCACGCAAAACGAGCTCTATTAGATTATATTAATTATTAATCTTTTTAAGACGTCGTGGTTGAGATTAATTGATTCTACGAAGAATTCAAAGGACGTGCGCTGAGGTGTGGCTAGCCAATCAGAGCCGGACCCCTGTGGCGTAAAGGAAGCTCGCGATATTACTAACCCCCCCCCCCTTTCCCGGCCGAAGGACGGGTCACGCAGCTAGTAGTACCTACATCATCACCACAGTCATGGCATATACGCAATGCGAAATGAATTGATTGATGCATCTACAACTTTACATGAGATAGCTTTACATGCGGCGCAATGTAGAGCGGATACAGCAGCTAAACTCTGTGTCTACCTCTTATTATGCTACTTTGTAAGGTATTCGAATTCGACTTTTCACCCAGATGCCGGATAAGAGTTCTCTTCTCTTTAACTCCTTGTAAATATGCGTTCGCTATGTTAACAACACTATCTCTAGCAGCGTCTTGTGTAACAGAGGTGTCGGTGTGGGGGACCGAGCCAGGTCTCGTCATCGGCAATACGCACAACAATGAGTTGCTCGGTCTTCAATGGAAATACTCCTTCAACGACGGTCTCGCGCGCGATCTGTCCGAACAGATACGTGAGCATATGCAATGCCTCTCCACAGCTAAACGCCAACGAAATGGGGCACGCCCAATGTAGGTCATGGTAGCTAACTGCATACGAGCGGGTTCCGTTGTGACGGCGGGATCTACTCCTAGAGTTGAGAAAACATATACTGTCACTGACACCGATCTCCTTAGAAACACCGTCACAGGACAGGTAGTGAGTGACGGTTCGTTGAATATCCATTCGAACAGAGTCGTGTTTCACTCGTCGGATCTAATCAGAGACCTTCTTTCCACTACCTCGTCAGCTCCCACGACTTCAAAGTTGACAGGGTCAACGTCGACGCCAACCACAGCCTCTATTCCCATCGGTTCTCACACTGCTGCTCCCACGGCTTTAAGCTCAGGGAGTTTGTCGGTAGGGGCTACGGCGGGTATAGGAGTTGGGATTGGTGTTGACATTTTCCTTCTGCTTTCAGGTATGGCGTGGCTAGTGTGGAGGCAATATAAGATCAGAAAACGAGCAACAAATGGAAGAGGAGAAGCCGAGCTGCCAGCCTTGGAGGTTAACGTGTATCTCAGCCGGGGAGCCTTTCGAAGACGGGACTAGATGGCACTCTGAGCTGATACGAGCTAGAGACGAAAAAGGCTAGTAAATACCTGGGTATGCAAGTACGAACTGCCTAGGTGAATCATTTCCTCTCTTCAAATATTTGCTCGACCGCTTCGAGCCTACAATCAAAAGCCATATCATTTAGGTAGTAATCAGATCTTACCCAGACGGTTCGAAATTAGCAACTTCTAAGGAGAAGACTCAGCGTAAGATCCAACCCGGTAAGCCCAGAGCCATGGGCCATACATTCTAACATGATACTCATAATGTCAAGAGTGTACTCGTTCAGTAGAGACAGCCAGGTGCCCTCACAGAAAATATGACAAACGGGATGCGGTCGAAGGAGGAGAAGTGAGCGAATCCACAATGGACTCTGTCTTATAACCAGCCACACCTTGCCACGGCGAGTAGGAAATACTGCCATGCCTAGAGCCTAGGATCACGAGTGTAGATTAGGTCGTTTAACTCGTCCAATTATCTGTCCTATGTGTTGATTCATACCTTCTTGAGGCTGGAGAAGACGCGGTAGAAATAACATCAAAAGTTCTTAAGCTGGAATCAGGTTCTAATTCACAGGGCAGTTTTGAAACGAGGGTGAAGTCAGCGCTAATACTACTTGAGCTCATCCGTAGATGCGTGTTAAGGTTCTAGCCTTTCAGCTCCTAGCCTCTTGGAGGAGTTGGCATATGGGCCTAAATAGGGGGGAAGGACTGGGTCCGAAGGGCAGAGGCCTTTGCAACTAGCCCCTTACGCAACAACGACATTGTTTCTACATCTTTTGATCTTTCCCGTTCGCGTAATAATAATGAGCTGGCACGATAAACCCAATACTTGCTTACTACCAAGCTCAAAAGGTTGATACGACTTGAGCGCATGGGGCTATGATGGTGCCGTTATACACTTAAGTGACCTATCAAATGTTGCAATTCATGATGGGGATTGCAACATCTCAAGTTGACCAGTGCGTATTTTCAAAGAAATATTCAAATTAAATTTACGCGGCAATCTATTTCCGGAGGGAATTAAAAGGTCTAGACAAATCTTCTTTATTAACGTGGCGTTCCTTAGGTTCCTCCTGCAGCCCGCCATTGGCGATACAGAAGCCGTACTTAAAACTTTTATGATCGCGTGGCTAACAACAGCTTCACCTAGGAACCTCCCGCTCACCGGTTCGGTGCATATTCTTCCTCCGCCTCCCCAATGATACGCGAGCCTTGATCCTCGTGTTGAAACCGCCAACTCACGGTCTAAATTGTCGGGATTTTTGGGCACTTCTGCATATTGTGATAGTTGATCCTGCCGGGTACAGAGTAATCTATTCAAGTAAGGTCCCGATCAATGATGCCTCTTGTTTCTGCACGTTCTCTGCATGCCGACCACAGCTGCCGCATTTGTACTATAGGTCGAGAAACCTGCCTTAGCGCGTTCCCTTGATCGAGCCGCATTTCAGGTTACTGGCTAAACCTACCACTGTCAAAATAGCATCTCGCCTTGGAGTTGGGTACCTTCTCGTTTCTGACCAAACCGCATATTGCAGGATTGTACGGCTATGCCGGTGAGCATCTCCTCGTTGCTGCCTTTATCAAACACTATATCTTATGGATAGTACGCATACAAAAGTACGGTGCGTTTTAGGTCATCATCAAGCCACTGCTTTAGCCTAGGACTTGAAGGTCTTTAACCCTCACTTAGACAGTCCTGATTCTAAGTAAACCAGGCTTCCCGCGACGATCGGCCTCACGGTCATGGTTTATTCGAATCGGAGCCACTGCATGTTCGAATGATGAAAGTCTAGCGGTAATGAGGAGTTAACAAGTTTGATATAGCTACTTATAATACCTAACCTAGGTAGTTTCTGGATCTTGAGGGTGGAGTTGGGTCCTTATCTTCATGCTTAGGCTGCTTACGCTCAGCTAGCCTCGAGCTTCGGCACGCTGTCTTGGGAATAGTAAGGTAGGATGAATCAAGTGGCGGAAGAAGAAGTCGTCTCGTCATATGAAACAATTATGTGAAATTTCCTTTTTTCCAGCTGGCTAGAGAGAACCGCCTCGATGAAGATCCTAGATCTCGATGGAGAGGCGTGTCGCTGGTCTTACATTAGCCTAGGCTATACAACAAGCCATAGCTATATGGGAACTTGGGGCTAGAACGAGACTCCTACGCCCTAGATGCAAGGTAGCTATGTCAGCAACTTGCATTTGTTGGCTTCGAACACTTACACACTTCTACTTTTTGGAGACTCGCATTCTCCAAAATAGCTACCTCTTTTTTAGGTAGGTACATATATGTAGGTAGTCCACAAATGACCGTCTATTTACTTGGGTTCTAGGTGGTATCAGTGCGTTGAAGGCGCGGATAACTAAGAAGCCGCTGAAGCGTGAAGGTCATGGGAACTAGAAGGTAGCTAGTGGGATTTCCATATGAAGTCTGCCTAGGGTGTTTACCGCCAATCACAGATAATAGGGAATAAGGCTGACCGTTTCTAATTACCTAGCTGATGTTAAATATGCATAGGAAACAAGTCCCGGAGAAAAATGACGTGAACAATGCGGTGTGACCGCACGTTAACCGGCTAATTAAGCAGTCCCTATTTCTTGCAGACTTGGCTGCGCAATATCATAAATTACAACTCGTGTAAACTCGTCCATTGTAACTCAAGCACCATAAAGCTTGATTCCTCTTATCTTACTGGTAATATTAGTCCAAACAGTCCCTCGATGTAAGGGGAAGATCGCTAGGTACTGTTTTCTGACTTGACTGCCATCCAGTTCAGGTCCCGAAACGGATGTTCCCGCTCAAGATAGATATATCACTTCTGCGGCCTGCGGCCTGCAACCCGGAATCTGGAATCGACTAGCCAGCTAGCGTAGCGCCGGGGGACTTTGGTCGATGCTGACCTGCATATCCCCAGGCCCACGGCGCCACGGCGTGTGGCTGGATCTAGACTCGAGTTACACGGCAAGGGCTGAAAGCCGGGGGCTACCGAGCGCGGTCAGATATCATTTGCTAGTGGCCTCATGCCTCGTAAATGTAATCTGTACCGTAGTGGCTTGCATCGATGAGGGGAACCTGGATTATCTGGCGATTAATGGCACGATGTGAAGTCACTCGGTGAAACGAATTGACATTGTCAAAAGGAGCAGTGGGTACGTACTGTCCAGCCACCTTCCATCTAGATGGGACAGGTCAGAGCGAGATCACATCCGACGCAGAACGCCACGATGAATAGAGAAATTAGTCTGCCGCCCCCATGAGAATAGCACAAGCGACGATATGGAGCATCAAGTCCGAAAGCGCACCACTTTGTTGACGGAGAGGTGATGGGCTAGCATCTTGGAGGGCTATAAAGGGCCATGAATCTCCTCCAAGGCCAGGGTTAGAAGTCAGCATCACACATCATCAATCTTCAGTCTTCAGTCTTCAAGTCTTCGCAACCACCTTCAGCTCGCCGCAAACTTCTCTTCACTCTCTTTTCGGGACCAACACTCTTACGAAATTCAAAATGCAGTTCGGTACTATCACCACTCTCTTCGCTCTGGCCGCTGTCGCCATTGCTGCCCCTTCAGAGGTCGTGGCCCGCACCGACAGCCCCTCCTGCACCAACAACCAGCAGGAACAGGTCTGCTGCACCAGTGTTTTGGGCGTTTTGAGCTGTCTCGTCCAGATCCTCGGCCAGACCTGCACCTCGCAGACCTATTGCTGCGATACTACTGCTCCCACAGTAAGTTGAGACACACATCGAAGGGGATTGTTGAGAAACACTAACACTTCTTGCAGGGAACTCTCGTCAACATCCAAGCCCTCAACTGTATCAAGATCCAGTAAATGGGGCACCGCAGATGACTCGTTTGCTTGGAGCCGAAAGTGTTGGAGGACTCGACTGGAATGAGATGGGGGGTTTTATTTTCCAACTTGGATTCGATTCGAACTTTATCATGGCCCTGATCACGCTCGTTTAGCTTAACAAACAATATCACTTATATGTGGTCAACACGCGCACATACTTCAATGAATAAGTGTGACCTACTGTCATCATTAAATCTCTTTGATGCTTTTTTTTGCTCGTGTTCTAGTGAGATGAAATGCTCGTGATGGATATGTTTTCGAATTTTGACTACGAACCGTGGTAGAACTCTTGCTAACATTCTATGAATATGAGTTACTATCGAAATATGTATTAAGTATCTACTTAGGTAGGTAAACAAGAGATAGCAATTTATGTTTTCTACTAGGTAGGTAGAAAAGACATTATGGAACTACGAAGTATCTACATCAAGCTTAGATTCCGGGTCTAAGTTAAGATATAGTGGAGTATGGAATCAGGGGTGTTTAGGGTTTCTTGCTGCAATACTCTTCTAACCAAGACCTTCATGTTCCTGTTTTCGATGAAGAACTGTTCTCGTACGTTTTCTAGATAACGGTTTCCGTTTAGATAAGGCAACATTGCTCCGTTCGAGCGTAACATCAACAATAAGGTCACAATCAGACGAGGGATCGCTGTTGAAGTCATCCCCGAAGTCAGCCCGTATTCAACCGTGGGGTATACTGGAGCAGGGGCTGCTACGCTGCCCGTTGGAATAGTTACGTTCCGAATATGCCAAAGAATTATGCTTATCATGGTAAACTGACTGTACGCCGGCGCGATGTGCGCGTGTGCGTGGGTTTCAATATCGTCGACATTACTAATACTGATGTTTTGGATAGTAAGATTGCGCAGTGCAGCGTCCATGTACGGCGGCCATCCGTGGGGGATGTTTTCCCAATACGCCCTTATGTCCTCGCTTCGCTGCTCGTGGTCAATAGGCCACTATAAAAGAGTTAGTATTTGACGAGACAATATATGCGAGCGCTTGCTACATTTCTCGGGATCAGTGACTCCTAAATCATTCCCGAAGGGATTCGATTATGGAGTCTTTACGTCTTCACCCTGAAACAGGTAGTAAATAAAAAAAAGGGAGAAGGGAAGAAGATGTTACATACACAATCGTACCACGTCGCTGTCTCGTTCTGGGACTTGTTAGCTTTTAGTTCGCTGATAGGAGGCTCCTTTCAAAATACTTACCTCTCGATCCCATACCGTGCAGGAGTAAATATTTGCAGCGTAGAGTCCTAAATATCGTTCGGGAAAGTTATGCCGATGCATGAATACGATCCACCGATATCGAGCGTCGGCGGGTGAAGCACGGGGAAGGCCCCCTCTTGCTGGTGTCCAAAGGCCTGCAAGATCGCGGAGTATGTCATTGTTTCGAAATGAATTAATTCGAGTACTGACCTCCCAGTCGCCCCAGTTGACGCCTGCCCCGCTGTTCGGCGGTACATTAAGCATCCATTGGCTAACATATGTCCACTACAAGAGTCTCTCGGTTAGTATTTCATTGGAAAGGGGTAGATATAGAATACGTACGCAACCGGTTCTAGCCCCAGCTTCATGCATATTAAACGCGTCTAGAAAACTATTAGCTCCGTCAACTTATACTAGAAATTTGTGATGATACCTAGGTAGGTAGGTAGGTAGCTACTTACTTAGTCCTTCCCAAATCTCTGTTTCGTTCATAAGTGACCTGGCGCTGATGTATTTGGATCTAGTATGACCAAGCTGGCAAAGCTTTCTTAGCATTTTCATTATTCGATTGGCTTGTGCTTCTGAGATAAGCTCAGGATATGAATTTCCGTTTGGGTGTTCTACGTATGCCTCAAACGGATGGGGAGCCTATCAACGATATTAGTTATTCATACGACCAATGCTGGGCTCATGATGGGTTTATAGCTTGGGTATACTAACAGTCCAATTGAGGGGTTGAGGCGGCCCTTCCATTTTTAATAACAGATTTTTGCGTTGGATGATACTATTCGGCGCTATTTGGTGCTATTTGGTGCTATTTGGTGCTATTTGGTGCTATTCGGTGTCTGGTCAGGTGTTCTGGGCACCTATGGAGACCGCCATTATATGCTTTTCCACCTTTACACAATCATATTTGGTGGTTTTCATAATCCCATTGTTTCCATGTCAAAATACTTGAAACAATAACAAAGGTATGTCCTCTCACTTAAGCATTGTTTATCTCCTTAAAAATCAATAGCTACATGTAGCTACATAAAGGACCAATGTTTAATGTTCACTTCTACGAGGTATAGAGGAAACTGGATCCCTTGTTCATTTACGGAATTATTTGGGGTTGTCTTGTGTGAGAGTGTGGAATCGATCTCCCCAACAACGGCGAAGAGCTATATACCTACCTAAGGTAGGCAATAATAGCCTTTCTCCTCTACTAGAGACGTGTAAAAATGGTATCTGGCTATCTCGACAATTCGGGCTAGTAACCTCTAGTCGTCAAAGTCGGGGCATTTGAGGTGATTCATTCCTTAATCCTCCATGTGGGTTTTAACTAACTCAAAGTCTCAATCTTTCGGTCGCCTGAGCGGCGACTTGGGAAAGGCAGCCACTTCAACATGGGGTGACAGTACCCTTCTACCTGGATAGATAAGAACGCTAATATGCATCTTGTATGTCTTTGCTCATCATTATATCTGTGGGTTCTCGAAAAATTGTAGTTGAGCACGGTGCTGGCAGTGTATTTGGGTTGCGACATAGAACGCAAAGGCATGGGAGCAGCAACATTGATATGTACCTAGGCACTGAGGTCCTCTGTCCTCTGGGCCTATTAGTCTCTCTATCTGGGCCAGCAGTGCTAGCTCCCGTCTAAGAAGTTAAAGGCCGAAAGATGAGAGCGCTTATAACCGGATGGGTGTCCCAAATCATGGAGAAGACCAAAACTTGTGGTTTGAAGCTGGGTGCTAAGAAGTAGGGATGGCACTGTCCCCCAGAGAGGTATGGTATGAAAGAGTGCTGTCGGCTAAATAGTTCGCAACTGCTCTCGTAGAGTGAACAGGACAAGTGACCTGTGTGAAACTGTTGTATTACAAGGTAGAGAAATGGACGAGTAACTTGGAGAAGGATGGTGTTTTGGGGGCAGCAAATTTCACTTGCCAATAGATAAGGTATATGAATAGATGAAGGGAGGCATTGCCACTTGTCATGCCGGTTTAAAGTGATGTGCTGCTCTTTGACGTGACTGACTCTTCGAGAAAGAGATTCGCAATTAATTGCGATACCTACGAGCGCACGGCCGTATCTATGGGCCTTGTAACATGGGAGGTGCTGTAGATAGAAAAACGGAGAAGTAAACCTAGGGCGGCGACATCGAAAGGCGTGAGTAAAAAGAGAACTGTCTTTCGTCAAACATCTATTCATTGACGAATTGTCGGCGTAAATTCCAATTCCATGGCCGTCCTAACGGAAATTATGTATGTGAACCTATTCCAACAAGACATAATGAAGAATTGTCTCCAGAATGGTGACGATTGCCCCTATAACTCAATTGTTTTCGAATGGTAACCGAAGACCTTGTATCATGGTGACATCCTCAGTTATATCCCCATCTAGGCTGATCTTGAGCCTCCCTGGTATCTCGTAAAAAGGCATGACAAAGTAACATGGGTAGACTTTCTTCCCGGAGCGAAGGCATGGTACTGCCAGCGCTCAATCTTAAAAGCTGCCGAATAAACCCAATGAATGTATGCCGCCATAGAGAGTGCCTTCGTACAGTATCTACTGTACGCGGGGTTCTTCACTGCCCGGGTCGGGCTAGACGGCGAGTCGCGTTCGTGGCTAACGTTACATACGTGGTCGACGACGTCAATCATCTCCGACATCGTCCATTCGTATTTGGATGAGGTCGACCCGTCATCTTTGGCGTTATTATGTAGATTTGCATCCGTTAATGATAATAATCGGCATGCCTGGATCATCGATATGGTGACTTGGCGTGATCGGTAATCTTATCAGGTGAACTTCTCTACCTCCAGATGGGAGGTACCAGTTACTAGAGGAAGTTCTTGTGGGTGTCCTTCCTCTAGTGTTGAGCCAAACCAATGTTCTCTTCGAGTGACACGACCGAATATCCGTGGACCACATTGCGCAAGGACACAAACAAGTGTTAATATCAGGACGGTCGCTACGGATCCAACTGCAAGTGCGATGATGAAGTCCTTCAGAAAGTTGCCGTTGACCGTCATCGTATCTACCGTAGACATCGTGTCGTTTTCTTTCGGGGCTTGAGAGGTAAGACTTAAAGAAATTTGAAGTGGTAGTTAACGATGAAGGGATTCCACCGTTCGTCAGACTATGGTGATGTCTAGAGCTGATGAGGAGACAACACACGAATGCTAGAGAGTATTCGCCAAAATCGCTTGAACTAGGCAGCAATAATGTATGACCGGTCACTTGGGGGCTGTTTGTAATTGTATATACGGAAGGATAATACAGGATATTGCGGGATCAATCCGAAGAAAGGTTAACCGAGCCTCCCCCAAACTGTGGGAATATGTCCTTGTTATAAGTTGGAGTCTTGCATCTCTCGTCAAGAGTAGCCACTGACGCTCATCTAGCGGTGTCAGACACTCGTATGTCTCTAAAGTTGTCGAGTCCGAGTACGAGCCCGAGGGCACAGCCAGTTCCCGAGGGGGGCTAATGAAACAGGGCGACAAGTTCGCTGTGCCGCGCGCAGCGGCAATAGAAACGCCCGTTTCCATGTCCATGATTGGACCTGATTGGCCGTCTTTTCGACACAGCCCAGGAATTCCAACTGATCCGCAACGCAGGGCGACTGCAAAGGGTCAGCTCAGCCTAAAAATAGCGGTTCGCCGATTGCTACTGGACTCAAAAGCCGAACTCGACCCCAAGTTGCGGGTACAAGTTGGGAGAATTGCATCAGTTTAATGCATGTTGGCGGCACTGAGAGACTTAAGACTTCCTCTCCCGACCAACGAACTCACGCATGCCCTTTTAAGAGAAACCTCATGGCCTCATGGCCGTCTCCTGTAAACGACTACATTTTGCTGCTGTGTAAATCTCTTGAGACAGACGGTACCTAGGTATCATACGATACCAATCCGTTCTCGTTCTTTCGTTGATCAACAACTGTTTCTCACAAGAGCCCGTTAGCGGGCAGGCAGGCCGAGCCTGGTACTACACTTCAGGTGTCGCTTGTCGGCTTGTTAGTGGAGGATTTGCTGGCGGATCTTGCTTCAAGGCATGGGGCTGTCAAATGTTTCACATAGATGGGTAGTCTAGAGTTGTTAAGTTTTGAGGTACTATTCGACAATCGAATTGTAGGTGATTCCTAGGTAATGAGTCTTTCATTGGACTGCTGAAGCGTTGATGTCAATATTAGGCAGGTAGCGTAGGTATTTATTTCATCCACGATCAATGGCGGTTTAAGAGTGGGCGATACTTAATACTAGGTACTTTGATACTTCGTAGCTCTTCTCTTGGACCCGCTCTAAATCTGGGAAACCAGGAAACCTGCTAGCTTATATAAGATGCTAGCGAATGAAATCCACGTGACTTTCCAACATAGCAGGTACTGGCGGTACTGGCGACGCTTTGTGACGTCACCAAAATAATACAGCGAAAGAGTGGACATTGACGTTTTGGCACATCAAGTATTCATTCAAATGGAGCTTTTGGTCCGCCAGCTTTTTAGAGCTGTGAAGGAGAACAGGTACGTTTCCTTTACGTGTACAGGAATATGACAATAAAGAAGACGAATGAATCATTAGAAAATCTATAGAAAATAGAAGCAGCGATGAGCTATGCGTTCAGGGCGTATACGCAGTTGACAGCCTCGACAGCCTCAAGCCTACGGCAGTTCGCTGGCCGTCGTCTTGCGAACCAGACCTATACCTCGATCCCGGTACGGACCAAACCAGGACCGACTCCCTCCCTTCGAAAATTTGTAGCGACGCCGTATGCGAGAGAGGGTAAACTTAGCGACGAGACAGCTAGAGAAACAAACCAGAGGGACCAGGCTGCACAGGAAAAGGAGGTTCGGGCGGGAATTGAAGATGCTACGAAGCAGCAGATCAGACGTCCCTGGCAGAGGGAGGGTGCCGACCAGCCCCCGGTCAACGAGGAGAACCGGGGCATGAATAAAGCCATGACGAAGGGTCAGTTTCCTTGCTCTCGAGCGGCATGAGTTCAGGCAAAGAACTCCTAACAAGCGACTAGGCAAGCTCTTAACGACGCCCACCCGACTCTTAAAACTCATACTCCCCCTTCCAGTCGACGCCACGCACGACGAACACGGAAACAAAGGCGAGTTCCGGTCTATTGCCCAGAACGAGGACATCCAGCCGTTGGCACTGCTGGTCCACCCCCAGCAACCTCTATCCTACCTCGAGCGCCTCATCCAGGCGGAGCTCCCGCCGGTTCGGGACGACGATGGCCGTGAGAAGATGCCTAACATATATTTCCTGGCGGAAGGGACCGAGCGGGACGAGACGGGGCAGAAGGTGGGAGTAGGGAAGGAGAAGTCGAACATCGCGTCCTACTCAGGCCTGGGGCGAGAGGGCGCGGACACGCCGGCCGAGCATAAGGACTGGGTGAGGTGGAGCAGCTCTGTAAGTCCTATCGTCAAGTATAATCCTATGTTAGTTATTGATATATGTAAATTACCTAAAACAGACAGAGATCGGTGACTTCATCCGGGACGCGGCGCGCGGGCGGGAGTTCGCCATCCAGATCACGGGCCACGGCGCTGAGATGCGCGTCGGCGTGCCCAGCTTCAACGACCGCACTCACTACATGCGCGTTCGCCTGCGCCGCATGTCCCACAAGATCAACGAGCTCTCCAAGATCAAGCACGAGTGCGACATGCTCGCCCACCAGAGCGTGCACCGCGTCGCCAAGGCCGGCTTCGTCGCGCTCTCGGGTTGGTGGGGTGCCGTCTACTTCCTCACCTTCCACACTGATCTGGGTTGGGACCTCATGGAGCCCATCACCTACCTGGCCGGGCTCACTACCATCATGGCGGGCTACTTGTACTTCCTGTTCGTCAGCCGCGACCTCAGCTACCAGGCCGCGCTCAAGATCACCGTCTCGCGCCGCCAGAACATCCTCTACCAGACGCGCGGCTTCGACATCCGGAAGTGGGAGGGCCTCGTAGACGACGCGAACGCGCTGCGGAGGGAGGTCCGGACCGTGGCCGAGGAGTACGATGTCGACTGGGACGAGACGAAGGACCTCGGCGGCGAGGGGGTCCGGGAGGTCCTAGAGCAGGAGGAGGAGAAGAAGGACAAGGGCGATAACAGCAGCGAGCGGGACAGCAGGCGCGAAAGCAGGGATCGCAAGGAGAATTCGAAACATAAGTCAAGTAAAAACGACGAGTAATGATACCCTAAATCAGCACATGAACGCATAGAAATATAAAATAGTTTGCTCTGACTGGTAGTAGTAGTATTGGGACTGGAAATATTGCGAAGTAAAACTGGCCTTCGAGGCTCGATTTTGAGATGTAGGCAGAGCATTTTGTCTAAACCTGACTTTGGATTTTCTGATATTCCGGTACTTTCTTGCCAAATTATGATAACGGCACCCTTTAGTACATCATTTTTTTTTTAAAAAAAAAACCCCCCCAAAAAGGTATGTTCCGTCTCGTAGCGCAAGTGCTAGAATGCTTAAGCACTAAGCATCTGTCTCGTTACTTTGATCTGCTCTAGGACGCTCTCCTTGCCGGTGTCTCCCTTAGCGGAGCACATCTCAACGCTGCGCTCGTAGTCAAAAGGAGTCGGCGATATCCTTCTCGAAGCGGGCATCGATGGACTTGAGCTGGTCGTACATGAGCTCATTCATCGGCGTATCGATTTTCTCAGATAGGGCCACCACCCGGTCGGAGATGTGGTGTGTCTCCCGGAACGGCACGCCCTTGTGGACGAGGTAGTCAGCGATGTCAGTGGCAAGCATGAAAGGGTCGAGGGCCGTCTTCATCTTTTCAGGCTTGATATCCAAACCCAAAGCTTCTCGTTGCTTATGAGAACGAGACATGAAAACTAAATCACTCAATTGACACATATCGCCGATCCCGATAGTCTACTTTAATGCATGAATGCGATTATGAAGATCTATATGTATCTATGCAGTGATACTTGTACTTGATTATTACATTACCGCTCAAATGAACAGAGAAGCTTATTATCTCGGTTTCTTCCTCACCTCTGTTTCTCAAAGTACATACCTAACAGTTGTTACTTTTTTTATATTAGTAGTTGCCTACATAATTCATTATTATTTAAAAATAAAATGTATTTCGTATTAGCATCTCGGCGCAACGTACCGGATTCTTCCGTGGGCGAGATTTCGAGACAACATCTGGTTACAGATCTTGAGACTACAACAGCTACTTATTAGACTAGCTCACCGGGCTCTCCACACGTCGATACTATATACATCCATCAGTAATAAACGTTTGCTCATTGGATGATTGAATCTGTGTAGGGCTACGCTACCCTGCCTCTAGGTTGGCTATGCTGCTATGGCTCCTTGGATATTCCTAGGCACGGCTAAATATATCGCCAAGTCCCTATTATTACAGTCCCTGTGATTGCTGCATGCGGCTGTCAGCCCATCCAGATCAGAATCCGGGGAAGAGGGAGGTTCTAGTCCTCCCATGCAAGTTTACCGTCCTAGATTGACCCTAAACTAACACCACAATCCCCTGATTTCCCCTCGAATGCTCGAATGACAGGCCATCATAGGCTCCGACAGGCTGTAAGCAGATCCTGACAGGCCCACTAGCAGTCCTCCTCTTGCACGCGCCAGTCAAGTGGTATGACGTTGGCGCAAACAAACGAAACGGAGTCGCCGTTTGCTTCTAACTATTCGTAACCAACCTGTTGGTATCGTGCCACCTCTGATTTGTAAACGGCATACTATTATCGCAGCATCAATCTCCTTTTCAGCATACCCAAGGTCTCACGTGGCCTTCCTGCTTCATCGCCTTATACGCCGTCACATGTCAGCATGAGCATGTCGCCGAGTATTTAGTAGGTACTGAAGCCTTATCAGTGGATCCCGAGTGTCGAGATGAATGGCATCCTACCCCTTCCGTGCCCTTGACATAATCACATACCCTTGGCCTTTGACCATATAACATTACCCTTGCGTTCGAATATAACGGACAAATGGCACCATCCGTCGTCCATTTACCGGACGGCCAGAGCTTTACGGTTCAGCCTGTCTTCTCTGGTCTTTTCTTCAAATCTAACGAACTCAATCATCACCATGCGCCTTTTCCTGTCGGCTGGACAGTAGTTCTACATAGCGAAGACAACCCCGAAGACCATCTACACGGTCTCAGTCTCCAAGATGACGCAAACGAATCTCGCTCTAAACACAGCCATGTTCACAAGTATAGCAAGCCGACCTTGCAAAATGATACAATCTTCATCTCATCTATTTCGAATCCGTCGAGCAGCGAATTCAGGCCGCACGCCAGCCAATCCCGCCAAATAGCGCTAATGCTGTGGGTGACGCTCTACTGGTATTTCCAGCAGCCTGAACCTTTGCCATACGTTTTGACGGAGCAGTCAAAGTATGCTCCTCCCGAGGCAAGGCCTAAAGGAGAGTGGCGCATCAAGGTGAAGCGGGAGGGCGTCTTGCGCACGCGGAATATGATTCCCAAGCTCGAGCGTATGGGCCTGATCACAAGCTTGGATTCATCTATTGGACCGACCTCCACCGAGACCAATCATGGATGGGACCAGATGTTTGTCACTCGACGCATGTTCTGGCAGATTCATAGCGGGTTGTTTCTCTTCACCTTGCAGCCATTGAGACATAGTCCATCGTATCCAGGGTCGCCAAACAACAGCCGGCCTAACTCGCCAGTCAGGAACGAAGCATCCCCGATAACAGTAACTGCCATATCCAACCACCTGACTGCAGAAGTGCCAAGTTCACCTGTTGGCCCATATTATTCGTCTTCTCATCTACCAACCTATTTTCCTCCAGCGCCGTTGCAATATATAATGACGAACAATATCCGGCATCCACTACGACAGAAACCTCCTCATATGGGAGAGATCTTCTACACCCGCTTCGTACCTAGCGTGGGGAAGTATCTTTCGTTCCGCGTAGCGTCTCTCTCGCCAAAGCCTGCCCCGTCTCATGGGCCTGTTGGGCCTGGCGAGAGGGAGAATCTGCATTTGAACACCTTATCCGATTGCTCGCTGCTTCAGATGTGGCTATCGAACCCCAGAGTCACGGCCTTCTGGGGCGAGTATCATCCTAACTTTCTTTCGAATGCACTCCAGTCCCGCCATTCGTTCCCGGCCATCGCCATGTGGGACGGCATACCTTTCGGGTATTTCGAGATTTACTGGGTGAAAGAGGATCCCCTAGGGCGCCACATGGGCAATGACGCGCAAGACTTTGATCGAGGCATCCATGTTCTTATTGGCGAGGAATGGGCGCGGGGAAAGGTACAACAGTGGCTATCCAGCCTCGTCCACTGGTGTTGGCAGGCAGACTATCGCACGATGAATATTTGCCTCGAACCGAGGGTTGATAACACGAGGTGAGCCGCATCTCCGGATGTCCACATGTTACCGTTACCGCTTATTGACATATGCACAGGTTTATCCAGCATCTCCAGAGAGCGGGCTTCGCCAGAGAGAAAGAGATTTCCTTCCCGCATAAGCGAGCGTGGCTCTGCCGGTTGAGACGAGACGTTTGGGAGGGCCCAGCCATGTGAGAATCAAACGAAAATACGAGAGGCTGTGAGATACGAGAGAGTGGCTGGTGATTCGTAGTGGTGAATTCATATTCGACGGGCGTACATCTAGACCTTTGGAGCGATTGATGCATTGCTTTTCCGCGAAGGGCGCTAATGCATATGTATCAGGGGATCAGGGGATCAGGGGAAAAGACGGTGATTTAGACATGATTTTGTGCCGACTCCGACTCTATTTCATCTTGTCATGAGAGGGAAGCGCCGACATCTTTACACAACATCACATCACATAATTCTTGGAAAGAAAACGTCCAACTAGAACATCAACAATGCTATAAATAAATTGCCAAGATAATTGCTTACGATTTGTGCTTAGGAACAATATCCATTGTGAAACATTCAACGGTAGTAGGATATGACACATGTATAACGTTCCTGATTCTGCGCACGAGCTCGGGACCGAGGGATAGCAAACATGGTGCTGTCATTCCTCTCCCATTTGCTCCCTGACGCCATCGATAGGCGCATTATCCTTTCTTTTTTTGTCTCAGCTGCATCCCCCTATCCACCGAATCAAGACTCAGAGCAGCTATACGGTCGGTGTAATGAGAGCTCAAAGTCCGACTTACACAGCAACCCACCTCGTACGCCACGAGGTTTCAACTACGTCAATAAAATAAACTTCGTTTCTCACCACGTTCATCTTCATACCTGAGCTACCTACACCTTAAGATCAAAGTGGAATCTGTTGGCCTTCTTTCACATTCGTTTCTCGTAACTTAGACATAGTCTCTACTACAAGTTAACCTACCCTCCTCTTACTTACACTCACTCGGAAGGTATTCGACCATGTCTACTCCAAGCACCATCCTCGTCGTCGGCGCGACAGGCCGACAGGGGAGCTCCGTGCTCACAGAGCTCGCGAACCTGCTATCCGCCTCGCCCTCGCCAACAAAGACCACCAAGATCAAGGTGCTAGCGCTCACGCGTTCCGCCTCGTCGCCCAAGGCGCAGGCGCTGGCGTCGGAGCACCCCACGCTGGACCTGGAGGTCGTCGAGGGCGACAGCCGGCGGCCGGAGCCGATCTTCGCGGCGCACCCGGCCATCGACGCCGTTTTTAGTTATACGACGCCGCCGGACGAGGAGCCGCAGGCCGTGGGGCTGGTGGACGCTGCCGCGGCCCATGCACGTTCTGCTTCCGGCCGCAAGGTCCACTTCGTCTTCTCCAGCGTCGACCGCGGCGGCGAGCCGGCCTCCTGGGACACGCCGACCGACATCGAGCACTTCGAGCAGAAGCACAACGTCGAGGTGCACCTGCGCAACGCGTGCGACGGCTCGGGCGGGGCGCTCACGTACACGATCCTGCGGCCGGTCGCGTTTATGGATAACTGTGAGTACTTGTTTACCTACCTAACTCCTAAGAAACTCTGCGACCGTATCAGGTATCTCCTGTTTTCGACATTCGTATTTCACTCGCTTGAGAATTCAGACTGTCACTTTAGCACTGTTCTCGCAACTTTGAAGTACATGAGCATTAAATAATTACTTTACTGACCTATTCTAGTAAACCCGGGCACATTCGGCACGATCTTCGCCGCCTTATGGTACACGATGCCGTCCTCGCGCAAGCTGCAGATCGTCAGCGTGCGCGACATCGGCCTATTCGCAGCCAAGGCGCTCCTGCACCCGGACTCGCCGGAGTACCGGGGGCGCGCGATCGGGCTCGCGGGCGACGAGCTCACATTAGACGAGGCACGCGCCATCTTCCGGCGCGTGGCCGGCCGCGAGCTGCCGCAGGCCTGGTCCGTCGTGGGCTGGGCCGTGCGCAACGTGCTCGCCGGCAAGCACGTCGGCACCATGTTCGCGTGGTTCGAGCGCGCCGGGTACGGCGTCGACGTCGCTGCGCTCCGGGCGCGGGAGCCGCGGCTGCAGGACTTGGAGACGTGGCTGAGGGAGAGCAGCAGGTTCGAGTTCTCTAAGGAGGGGAGGGAGGGGTGAAGCGAGGATTCACGGTGACTATGTGTGTACTTGAGGTTTACCTACGTTTTCACGGCTTACCTAACTTATGTAATGGTTTAGTTGGGTTTGTTATACACTATCTTAGGCAGGGGATGAAGTATTTAATACACAAGGGAAGCATGTCTGTTACCTCAACTCAAGTCGTGGTAGTAGGCACCGGCACCCATACTGCTTCTCCCTTTGAAGCTTGGTCTCTCCAATTGTGTTCATTTAGAAATACCACCCTTCCCTATACTCGAGTCGGTGGATGAATCCGAAGGCAAGCGGTGTTTCTTCCCAAAAAGGCCGGATATGCTTCATGATTTTCGCCATTTCGCCTGCAAACTCGTGTGTATAGCAATGATAAGGAAATGGAGGGCAGGGAAAGAGGAAAGAGGACCAGAGGAACTCGTCACGACTACGGACAGCGTAGTGGACGTTTTTGATACGCTTCTCCAGAAGCTCGATCTCTTCGCTGTGATCCTCGCGCTCCAATATGTCTTGCTGTCTGCTGAGTGAATCACCAACCACTCTCGCCTTGATCATATCGATGAGTTCCTGCGGTAGGTCCCTTGGAATTGACTCCCTCGCTAATTTTAAAAGTCTGGAGATCAATCAAGCGTCTGATATGGAGCAGCTGGGCGCAGAAGAGCTGACCAAGCTCTGGACCGAGTCTGTTATCCCGCAAGTGAGCCAATGGGTCTGTGGGCTTGGCTGGCGGAAACCCGTGACCACGTATCTATTCTTCGTCCGTTTTGAACCGTTTCAAAAGATCATAGCATTCTTGCTCTTGGCCTAGGCGCAGCGCGACGCCTAGACGAAAAGTAACATGTACCTCTAGCATGTCCAGAAGGCTTCCTGGAGTATCCAGTGGAGGAAGGAATGAACGGCGGCGCCTCTGAGTCTCGACATCCTTGATCATGTTGCATCTTCGATGGTGCTCGCTGCTGCAATACAAAGCAACTTGGCAGCCGTCACATCGGACGAAGTTTTTATCGTAGTCTGGGGCGTCGCATGACTTGATATACCCCAAATCTTCACCACAATATATCATATATATCATATTTGGTGAATACTACTTTAGGGTGCAAGTTAATATGTGTTGGTAATCGGCAGTGGA
This sequence comes from Hypoxylon rubiginosum, assembly GCA_902806565.1. NCBI lineage: Eukaryota > Fungi > Ascomycota > Sordariomycetes > Xylariales > Hypoxylaceae > Hypoxylon > Hypoxylon rubiginosum. The sequence continues at coordinate 1,116,589 of CADCXA010000027.1, read as the reverse complement.
CGGGGCTCAGGGTCAAGTTGCAAAGGCACCAGCTAATTATGGAATAGATACCTCGCCCGGCAAAAGAAAGTATGATATAGTCTCTTTTACGACTCTATCACCTTATTAGCCAAAGTTGACTATGATATAATCACAAACGATTACTTGGGGATCTAGCAGTAAATATAGTTGTTCAGGGGCTATCCTTCAAGATGCGTTGCTCAAATTCTCCGCGTCAATCAGAAGAGCCATGTTATCGTCGTTGATCAGAGCTGCCCAGTCGATATCTATACTCGGCTCCTCGTACTGGGCGCCGAGCGTATCTGTAATATTCGGTGTGAGGCTACCAAAAACACTTGTCCAGATCTCATCTTCTAGTAATGAATAGTCTGGCCTGAAAGCTCTTTGTTGATTTGCGTACTCCGCCGGTGTCATGCTCGTTATTTCCTTGAAGACTCGATGAAAGTGCCATTTCGAGACCCGGGCCTTCTGTGCCAAGTCGCCAGTCCTGTCCGAATCGCGCTCGGTGTGTCCGCCCGGCTCCATCGCGAACCTCCAGAGATTCTGTTCGACCAACGAGCGGACCCTCGTCACCGCCGCTTCTTCAGGCATCCCCCCTCTAACCTCCGGCTTACAGCGTTTGCAGGGGCGGAATCCCGCACGCTCCGCATCTTGACAGCGGGTGTAAAAGGATACGTTGGCTCTTCTTGCTCTTCGAGACTTGCATACCGGCCTACAGTAGATTTTCGTCGTCCGTACCGCGTAGACGAACAGCCCGTCGGCAGACGGATCTCGCGCTTGCACCGCGTTCCAGCGGGAAGAATCGCTAGTGTATGAAGAGCTGGACATGATAGATATTATGACAAGAGAGTTGAAAAGAGATAGTAAGGCAAAATAAAATAGGGGCAACTGCACTATTGTGGTGTAAGGTTGCCGGAAAGCAGAAACCGGAGAGTTCGCTCCTTAACGCGAAAGCTCACGGGCAGTGTGGGAGCTAATAGCCGCTGCTGATGTTGATGCTAAGCCACCGTACAGAAAGGAGAATCTCTGGATTACTAGAAACGATTTATTGATTCCTCGGAGATACAACTGTTCGCTGAGAGAATTGATGATGCTTGGGGAAGGGTTGACGTTGGTACGGGGAAGAGAAAAGGTGGAACATTGCTTTAGAAGTGGCCAATTAGGAGTCCAATCTGACTGGCTTATGGCTGCCCATAGACCACCGAGTATCAAACCAGTGGATATGTTCCCGTAGAACTTCCCACTCTCGAGGGATAGACGAGGAAATAGGACGTTTTCATCGGTGATTTATGACTCATTGCGGAACCATGAAGGTGAGCAACTCCGCGGCGTTTCCCCCTTTCCAGATCAGCTCCTCCAGTATATAAATCTTCGAGTAAAGCCAGTCTGGATGCTTTCGACCACGAGACAGACACTTCAACGAGTTTACAAACACACCAGCAGACCCTCCTTCTATATTCAGTGTACCCCAAGTCTTAGCATCCAACTTTATAGCACAGAAACCCATCCAGCTTTGCGAAAATGTCGTCTACCGAACACGCCATCATCTCCCCCGCCATCCTCTACTGGGGCACGCCCGTGGTCTTGGTCACGTCCGAGAACGAAGACGGGACGAGCAACATCGCGCCAATGTCCTCCGCCTGGTGGCTCGGCCACTCGTGCGTGCTCGGGTTCGGCGCCGAATCCAAGACCCCGCAGAACATCCTGCGCACCGGGGAGTGCGTCCTCAACTTGCCAAGCGACACCATGGGGGACGTCGTCAACAAGCTAGCCGATACGACCGGGTCCGATCCCGTCTCCGACGCCAAGACCTCGCGGAACTACAGGTTCGTCAAGGACAAGTGGGCCAGGGCCGGGCTGCACCCGCAGCCCTCGAGCTTCGGAGCGCCGCTTCGCATCGCCGAGTGTCCGGTGCAGATGGAGTGCCAGGTGGTCCAGGTCACCGAGCTCCGGAAGGACCTGCCGGACCGCGCCGGACTCGCGATCGCGATCGAGGTCCGGGTGCTGCGGGTCCACGTCCTGCAGAGCTTGCGGATGGAGGGACATCCGAATAGGGTCGACCCGGACAAATGGCGGCCGCTCATCATGGCGTTTCAGGAGCTTTACGGCCTGAGGGACGGCAAGGTGATTCCGAGCGTGCTGGGTCGGATCGATGAAGAGAAATACCGAGGGTTCACTAGGAGTGATGTTAAGAAGTTGCCGGGGGACGACGATGATCAGATTGCAGTCGCCGAGGGTGAGGCATAATGTTGGAGATTTCGGCGATGAAACATCCTTGCCACATATTTTCGGCTTTAAATACCTAGAAGGTACTTACAAGGGAGGTAACTTAGGTTTATATTCTTTCACGCATCGTTTCTAGTTTACCCGCCTGATAAAAGCTGCCGTTTCTGGATCCCCAAATCTCCAGTCCTAAATTCTTCCATGACGTGTAAGAATCATTTATATGCTGTATTATACTAGTAGACACAGTTCTTGCCGAATTTTGCCAATGGCCATCGCCTTACCAGGCCACAAGAGTTGGTTAGGATACCTCATATCCCCAACTTGTCAAATCGATCTTCCATACGGACATAGCCCCAGATATAGTGTATCATACGGCGCTCATCTTCTAGCAAGAGCCGATTCTTGCCAAGGTTTCAAGAGGTGCAGGCGAATATATGCTTGGCCAGCAGGATTTGGCCTCACGATGACGTCGAGGAGACGGGTGAGGAGTATCCTGCTCGTAAGTGCTGAGTGGCGCGACGCTTTTGGCGTAAAGTGGCGGTCCATCAGTCCGGCATCGGAAGGAGGTCTAGAGATGTTGTGTAGGGGAACTAGAACTGATGGGAGACTACGAGCTCCGGCGTCCGTATGGCTCGAAAGGGAATATTACACTGACAATTGCCATTGCTAAGAAGAGTGCTGCGCAGATGTATATTGGGGCCACAGTCCCGGTATCTGCAGTGCTAGAAACGACAGCTGAGATGATACCCATGATGCGATTGCAGCCCACTGCGATACCGTTTCCAGTCGCACGATGGGCACTAGGCAGCACCTCGGGCGTGTACTATATTATTGAAAGTTAGTGTCGGCTATTCGCAAAAGGACTAGGGCTAGATGTTTAGGAGAAATTTGCGTATCCAGGGAAATTGCCTTCTCTGGGAAGATATTACGTTGTATAACGCAGTGAAGATAGGTACTTACAGCATATAAGGTACCATAGTAGATGTTAATGCAGAATGCAATAGCACAACTAAATCCTACGTCCTGCGTCGGAGTTGAAACGACCGTGTAGGCGAAGAAGAAAGCCATAGTTATTAGTGCGCCGATTGCCATGGTATACTTCCGACCAAGGATTTTGAGGTTACACATCCAGGCCGCTAGAACTGGCCCAAAAATGCCAGAAATGTTCGTAAGCGTATAGTTGCGCCAAGTTTCGAACGTGCCAACGCCATTATACGCGCCACGGCTAGCAAGATACGAGCTATCACACAGTTAGGTATTAGAGTAGACCGGTAGAGAAGTGCCAATTATACCTTAGGAATACGTAGAAGAGGGGATAACTAGAACCATTATCATTAGCTTGTTGATTCGGGACATTTTATGGTTCATTTTCGACCTACGCGAGTCCAATCAACGTCCACGATAACCAAATGAGGACAGTTGAGATGCCGATTTTTGTCGTAGAGAACAGACCAGACAAGTGGACCAGACTTTCTCCGAACGAGTAGCGGCTCTCGCTATGCGCGGTCTTCACTGTCCCACAAGCTTCTAGCTTCTCTACGGTGATTGAGCAGGGCCTGTTGTACTTCTTCGCTATTGAGTGAAGCGTTTTGACAAGCTCCTCATCCTCTCCGGTTCCGAGACGGTACTTTGGCGTCTCTTGCAGACGGACAACGGTGACACGTGCGATGGACATGGCGAAGACGAGGGCGCCGGACGTGTACATGACGTATCGCCACCCCTGATTGGAACTTCGTGGACAGTTGTCGACAGATTCACAATTCCACTGGGCCGGAACTGTTTCTAGGTAAGAATCTCAAGAAGGTTGAAAGAAGTTGGACGAAGCTCACCTAAGAAACCCCAGCATATGAAGCCCGTAACAGCTTGGCCAATACCCCACCAGCAAGCCAGAAATGTCAGTGCCCACTGCTTGTTACTTGGAAGGTATTCGAGAAAGACGGTGGTATCCAATATCAGATTACCACCAGCGCCAAACCCGACCATGGCGGTGAAGAACCCCAGGGATGCCCAGCTCGGTGCCGCACCGGAGACAACCGTAGCCACCGAGGAAATGAACAGAGAGATGTTGAACGCCCAACGCCGTCCTATGATATCGGCCGACATACCCCAGAAGAGAGCTCCCACAAGCATCCCGACGTATGTGGCTATGGTCTGCGCATTGACATATCCGACCTGGCCAAACTCCTTGAAGGCTGGACCGGAAATGTTGCTTTGTAACAGGAGTACCAAGGAATCGACAGCATAACTACGGAGTCGCGTGAGTGATTAGGTAGCTCGCCCAGGGGGTAAGTAAAGTAAAGTCCTTACCCAAATCCGTTCAATACGAATAGTTTCCAATGATAGTTGGTCCAACCAATTTCGTCAATTGCCTGGGGTGTGTTAGTTTGTCGATGATGGATCGTCGTAGAAGTTGGGGGTTCTGTCTCACGTTATTGACGAGATGCATCTTCGCGTTGAGGGCAGGATCTAGGTCCTGAAGCGCTAGAATTTCTTCGCCATGGCCCGTGGATTCACTCGCTCGATCGTCGCTGACTCCAGCATTTCTTTCAAAAAGACCCGAGTCTTCTTTTCTGTCGCCCGTCGCCTTCTCCTCTATAGTAGCCATCTTCGAATCGGATTGTGGTGAAGCTTGACTTCCGAGGAGTTTGTATTATGACAAGTCCTCGGTCAAATCAAGGTCTCATTACAATTTACTCAAAACGTCCTAGTTAAAAAGAAACTCGAGTAGTCTTGAACTGAAATGTGAAAAGGAAAGTATAAGTCGCAAGTGCTATTTGGTCCCTGAAAATACCTAGGTAAAGAAGCGTCCCACAAGAAACGGCAGGATATCTAGACGGAAACGTAAACTTCGAAAAATTTGACATCCTTGCAGATAGCGGATAGATACGTAGTTCGCTGAACAACGAACAAGCTTCGAGCTACGTAATAGGGGCATTGCGGCGGTCATGGTTTCTTTTCTTTCCATATCTTCGGTCTAATTGGTGAAGGCTTTCCGAGACAGACATGAGATACATGAGATACCTAATACCTAAGATACACAAGATCAGCGATTCCCAACTAGGGAGGTCGGTAAGAGCTTGGGCTCTTCGGGAAGACTAATACAGCTTTAGGGTTGGAGCTTGTCAGCATAGTCCACGCGCCATGAGCCACGAGCCACGGGCCGTCTTCATGATTATCTTCAATACCGACCCTAGTATCCTTACGTGTATGATACATGTAAGTACCTACATGTAAGTACCTACATGTAGGCATGATAGGATTCTTGTGCTACCTAACGTCATTGTTGATAGGTAGAGCTGGGTCTAGCTGGCTCGGCTTGAATCCTCTGTCTTACTGTCTTTACTGTCTTAGTACCCCGCGTCGCACGTATGATACAGCAGCAGATAGCCGCTGTATCTCGGTCCACGAACCGTGTACGTAGTAGGTAGGTAGTCGTAGTACAAAGAGTTGCTTTTCCCGATTCTCTTATGATTGTAGTATTTATCATAAGCCGTCCTTTTCAATTAGACGTGTCAATACGTACAACCACAAGCTTAAGCTCGCATTTGTTGAAGGAATACAATAGGGGGGCTGGACTTAGACAGTGCTAATAATCCTTACCTAGGTAGGTACCTAGGTACGAAATAATCCTACCGAGAGGTTATCAAGGATAAGATCCATGGATGCGTTAGCGCACTCCACAAATTCATAACCTGCGGGTACGAAGTAACTCTTAGGCAAATTGCCTTATTTAAAGTTATCTGGGTGTTGAGAGGTATTCTTCCTTCAAAGCTTCCAAGGCCACTTTGGAGATATCGTGGCATTTGATGGTACACCATTAATAACCCAGGTGTTGTTTGAGATGGTTTAGGTAAGTAATTCAAGAACCAAAGATTGACAGCTGTCCTGTCCATTAACCTCCAACACCTAAACACCTACGTCCTAGGCCCGTGGATGTACTGTCGTTTCGGTGATGAGAAAAATGCATAACCCACATGGGCCTATATATGGGCAATAGAGATGGTATTTCATATTTCACGCCTCTTTCGTACGTATCGATCGACACCGAACATCAAGAGATTAAACATCCAGGACCCAAGTCCTCGGGACTACGTACCATAACTGTCCGTCCCATGTTAAAGGGCCAGCAGATTCGAAATCTTCCGCGTTTGCAGCTAAGCGATGATAATCGGCTAGTTCTAGAAGCTCATTCACAAGTGGTCCAATGAGATTACCGAGCTTCCCCACGTTTTGAGGCTCCATCGTCAGCTTTGTTTCCCCAATACCACCCTTGCGTTATTTCGGCATGTTAGTCATTAGTCGGGGGGATTTCCGGATGGACTTGGTACCTTACTGCGCCATGAGATGCTGACTAGGAACCCGATCTCTTCTGATGAAACCGGCAGGCCGGCCAGGCTTGTATCCAATCACGATGTCGATGATTACTTTCAGCTTTCCACTCTCGTGTTTGTTCCGACCTGCAAGCATACTCGTCTAGTGATGTCAACCTGCGGGCAAGTAGATCCCAACATGCAGGCCGCTATGCCGTCAAGGCCAAGGCCGCGGCCGTTCGAAGCTTGGTAAGAGCTTTTAAAAGGAAGCCCATTCCACCTTACATTCAAGTGAATGGCATGGAAGACGGCCATCCTATTGCCTGGTCATCATGGTTCGTGGTTTTCGCCTTCTGTGCCTTGTTGGCACCGTCTCGGCTGCCTTCACCGGCAATATCAATTATCTCTCCCCTTCAAAGCACCATGCATCGCTAGGCGTGTCAATTAGCAAGGTTGCGAAACGGACCTATACGAATTCCCCTTGGAGCTCGAGCCAGCTGAACTTTACCCACGGTATTGCTTCCGGCGATCCGTACGACGATAGCGTCATTCTATGGACGAGGGCGGCGCCGACTAGTGATAATAACGAGAGCAACATAACTGTCACGGGCTATGTGCCTCTATATGATCATTCCACTGAGCAATATGTCGCAAAGAGCGACTCGCCGGTTTGTGTCGATTGGAAGATCAGTTCCTCCAAGTCATTCGAAGAGATTGTAGACTCTGGTACTGCGTATACTAGTTCGGATATTGATTATACAGTCAAAGTAAGACCGTCTCTCTTAAGGTCTCAAGTGCGGTGTACGCTGACCACTATTAAAGGTCGAAGCCAAGAAGTTGAAGCCTTCCACAACGTACTGTAAGTTACTACAAGGCAGCGTAGCTTAGCTGGAATAAGACCAAGTGAAGGAGTTGCTAATTGTGTTATGAGATTACCAATTCAACGTGTGCAACTCGAACAATACCTCTCCTATCGGCCGCACAAAGACGATCCCCTCGGCGAATGACGAGGTTTCTGACCCAATAAGACTTGCTGTGTATTCCTGCAGCAATTATCGTAAGCACTCCTATTGCTATTTGCTAGCACCTGTAGAAGCTAACGCCGAGTTTCAGCATTTGGTTTCTTCAACGCATACGGCAACCCCGTGAGGAAGGACTCCGTCGACTATGTTGTTCACTTAGGCGATTATATATATGAATATGCCAATGGCGAATATGGCTGGGGTGATTCGTACGGCCGAATTCCACTTCCAAATCGGGAGATATTCACGTAGGCTAGGCTTGAAGACATGGAATCGAGAGAGCTGTCTAACACAATCCCAGTCTCTACGATTACCGAAAGCGTATCGCTACCTATAAGACCGATCTAGATCTGCTCGCAAGTCACCAAAACTTCCCTTGGATCTCTGTTTGGGACGATCATGGTATGATACCCCTTTCCTCTAAGGAACTGACAACGTCGGCGCTGACCTTGCGACAGAGGTGGCGGATAACACATGGCGCAGTGGTTCATCCCATATGAACAATACCGAGGAATCATTCGTAATGGATGGCGGTGTATCAGTTGATCAACGGAAGATGAATGCTGTCCGTGCCTATTTCGAGTGGAGTAAGTTTTGATGGTGGTACGATGAATCCTATTCCTATACGCTTACCAAACTGTTTGAAGTGCCCATTCGACAAGTTGACATGGATGACAATCTGCGAATCTGGCGTGACTTCAAATTCGGCAACTTGTTCGATCTCGTCATGCTTGACACTCGACAGTACGATCGAGCCATTACCGACGTGTATTGGAACACGGAATATCTTGGAGAGATCTATAATGACGCCAGTCGAACGCTCATGGGACCACGACAAGAAGCATGGTTTTACCGTACCCTACGCGAAAGTTCTACTCGAGGCGCCACGTGGCGTGTGATCGGTAACCAGATTATTTTTAGTCGCATCAACTCCAGCCTAAGCACCGGTGCAGATCTACCCTTTAACTATGATCAGTGGGACGGATACCAGGCGAACCGCAACCGTACCTTTCACACCATATACGAGAACAACATTAGGAATAACGTCTTCCTAGCCGGAGATTCACACGCGTCCTGGGTGTCTGATCTTGTCTGGCTCGACGAACACCCGTATGACCCGTCGACTGGATCCGGATCCATGGGTGTGGAATTTGCCGGCTCCGCCGTCAGCTCTCCGTCGCCGGCCGGACAGAACATCACGATCGACGCCGCCATGGCCGCTTCCGAGTGGCTCACCGCCGCCAACGCCGAGCTTCAGTGGCAAGATCTGTACTATCGTGGCTATTACGAGCTATACATTAGCCACGAGAAGGTGGATGCCGCTTTCTTCGGCATCCCGACGACTGGCGTTCGCAACGGTGATGAGATCCCCTTGGCCAACTTCACGGTATTCGCGGGTGAGAACTGTTTGCATAGGACGGATGGATCTCCGGCTGTTGGTAAAGTGGAAACTGGTAGCCTCAAGGGTGGCAATCCCACGTTGTCAAACTTGACACACGATACGGAAACTGGCAAATGGTTCACATATACTGGTCCTTAACGGGCGTAGTTACCACCGCCGTATTCAGCTGGCTCGTGATCCTATAAGCTAGTACCTTCATTAGAAAAGTTATAATGGAGAGATTTATAATGTGTAGCATACGTGAAATCTGCAACATTACCTACCTCGTAAACATCTTAAGGCTCTATCTAGAATTTTCGTTATGAACGTGGTCTACTACCCGAGGATAGAAATCCTGGGATCTCTAGTAGCAGTATTGATATCCAAAGACTAGGGGGCTCTCGGTTCCTCCTATCTTATTGAGCTGGACAACTAATACAGACTGCAAGCAGGTGGTTGTCTAAAAGTCAAGGTTGGTAGTAGGTACGTGGTGTGCGTGTGCTACGTGACCAGAATATGACGCAGTGTGTAACTCAAGTGGGCGGTTTCTAAGGGGGGGTTAAGTCATATGGCAAAAAGGCATTCCGATTTAGTACAACGGCCTCATTTGGTGATGTGGCCTAGGTGGTTAACTCAGAGGTAATACTCTATCGCCCAGTGCCCCCTTTGTGAGCTGGCTCGAGCCCTAGGTTCGAGAGATGAAGTTGACTCCCCGTAGTGCCATCATTTTTTTGTTCTCCCTTTTCACTACTACACCCTACGTATTATTTGATTATATATCCCCTTGTTTATTATTAAGTTCTACGGTTTAACAGACTCAAGTATACTGGATATATTCACTTCTTGTCTCCTTACTGGAAGCCACCACTACAAACCAGCCGAATGCACGATGCTGTCCCCAGATAGGTTAGGGGACTCGGGGCCTGTCTCACAACCTTGCTAAGGAGAAAGAAATCACATATTTTTGGGAATCCTATAATGAAATTGAAGAAACTCGATAACACACTCTTCGTTCTTGCTCGTCAGAAAGGGGACTTGGACCAGCGATAGTATAACGGGAGCTCTTAATATAGGGGACTATCCGCATACACGATATAAGTCTCGAGCTAAAGCGTCTACTCTCGGAAGATATTAAACTATATTGAAGTTAGTGCACTCAATTCATCCCTTGACTATATTTTCGTTACGATTGAATGGTTCATGAGTGACAGACACAGGCAATATTAACGGCCAAGGAGGTAATTTGGGCTGGCTGCATTAGGCCCCTTTTGGCATGTGGTAGGGGGTGGAGAAAGACCCTGCAGGTTCCCCTGGAGATCGACTCAATTCAATTCAATTCAATTTACTTACCCCTCCACCACCTATAAAAAAAAATCATTGCTGTTCTTGACCGTCTCTTCTGCTGCAAAATAGCCCACGAAATTCGTAGCAATGGCCACTGATACAATCTACAAGGCGAGCACCACTGCCCCAGTGAACATTGCGGTGGTCAAGTATTGGGGAAAGCGAGATCCCAAGCTGAATCTGCCCACCAACTCGTCCCTGTCGGTCACTCTATCGCAAGCCGACCTCCGCACCCTCACCACCGCTACGTGCTCCCCGACCTACCAAGGCGAAGACAGCCTGATTCTCAATGGCGAGCCGTCCGATATCACGGGAGCCCGCACGCAGGCTTGCCTCCGAGAGCTGCGTGCCCGAAGAGCCGCCCTCGAAGCCGAGAACCCGTCGCTGCCCAAACTCTCGACCATGCCCCTCCGTATAGTCTCCGAAAACAACTTTCCCACCGCTGCTGGCCTGGCCTCATCGGCCGCGGGCTTCGCTGCCCTAGTCCGCGCTATCGCGAACCTCTACGAGCTGCCCAGCTCCCCGACCGAGCTCTCGCTGATCGCCCGGCAGGGCAGCGGTTCCGCCTGCCGCAGTCTGTTCGGCGGGTACGTGGCGTGGAGAGGCGGTGAGCAGGCTGACGGCCTGGACTCGAAGGCGGTGGAGGTGGCTCCGGCATCGCACTGGCCGGACATGCGGGCCCTCATCTTAGTGGTGTCCGCAGCCAAAAAGGGCGTCAGCTCGACCTCGGGCATGCAGCAGACCGTCGCCACGTCGGACCTGTTCCAGGGACGCATCGCGACCGTCGTCCCCGCGCACATGGACAAGATGGAGGCCGCCGTCCGGGACCGGGACTTCGCCGCGTTCGCCGAGGTGACTATGAAGGACTCCAACTCGTTCCACGCCTGCTGCATGGACACCTACCCGCCGATCTACTACATGAACGACGTGTCGAGAGCCGCCGTTAGGGCCGTGGAGGCCATCAATGCTGCTGCGGGAAAGACTGTCGCGGCGTATACATTCGACGCGGGGCCGAATGCCGTGGTGTACTACTTGGAGGAGAACAGTGGCCCTGTTGTTGGCACATTTTACAGCCTCCTACAAGGCACAAATGGTTGGAAGGACAGTGTCAAGTCGTACGACTCGGCCGCTGTAAAGCTTGATGAGGCTACGGAAAGCCTCCTTAAGGGGGGAGTAAGCAGGATCATACAGACTGCAGTAGGCGAGGGTCCTATCAAGACGGACCAACATTTGGCATGAACAGCAAATGGAGTGAGTTACAGTTCGTCATGGGCGTCAACACAAATGAGCTAATGATACCAATTTTCGAAGCAAAGGCATAGCAGCAAGATGTATGGGCGATGACAGAATTCTAAGAATTATAGAAGTTACTGACAAAGAAGTGTTGAAACGCTTTTGGATAGATGGACTTTTAATACAATTGACACATTTTTCGTTTCCCAAATCTTAGATCTTTAATAACTGAGCTACATACATTAACTTATATGCTACCTGGCCTCCGGGAATTTCAGGTACTGTCTTGGAGTTTCATTCTGCCCAACAAACCCCTGTAACCAAAGTCTCCATAAAAGAAGCTTTCGATACGGGCGAGACACCGCGACTCGGGCGCCCGGGAATTTTCTTAGTAAGGCCAATTAGCCTCACTAAAAATTGTTGCCGCCGGAAGAAAAATGTCTAAATCCTATACTTCTCGACGCCATTGTCCTAGATTTCCTCTATCTTAGAATACCCCCATCGCCCGCATACGAGATATCGAATTCCAAAATGTCGCAGTCGGACCAGTCGGCTTGTCCGGTCGACCACAAGAGCAGGGAGGCATGGCTATCGCAAGCCCGAGCAGCCGCCGGCGCGGACGGAGGAGCCTCCTCGCAACCCTTGCCTCCGTCACACCCATCGATCCCGAGTACGCAGTCGACGGCTGCCGAGAGCTGTCCGGTAGACCATAAGGCGCGCGAAGTCTGGATGCAGCAAGCCGCCCGCTCAGCACCCGCGCCCTCCGCGTCCTCACAACCTCCAGCGCCGAGCGCATCTTCATCCACGCCCACGCCCACGACCTCCTCCTCCGCATGGACGTCCTACCTCCCGCGCATACCCTTCCTCTCGAGCAGCCCCGCCCCCTCTGCCTCGACGGTCCCCTCCGTGTCCTCGACGCCGCCGAACCCGTCACTAGCCACGGACCGCGAAATATCCACGATCCCGCGGTCGTCGAAGCCGGGCGACCTAACGGCGGAAGCAGCAGCAGCGGCACGGCCCGCAAATACGGAGGTGGAAACAGGCGCGGACCCGGCGTCGGGCAACTGGATCTACCCGTCGGAGCGGATGTTCTTCGAGGCCATGAAGCGCAAGGGCCACGACCCGCGCGCCGACGACATGCGCACCGTCGTGCCCATCCACAACGCCGTCAACGAGCGCGCCTGGACCGAGATCAAGGCCTGGGAGCAGCCTTACTACGCGAAGGGGTCTAGGTGCGTTTTCTTTTCCCCTCCCTTCTCTCCTTAGGGTGTGGACCTATGGAAAGAGTGAATGAGAGACAAAGACAGAGAGACATAGCTTGCTAATATTAAGAGGTGTGAGTATAGTTGCGACGGCCCGCGGTTACACTCCTTCTCCGGCCTGAGCACGAGCATGTCGCCCAAGGCCCGCTTCAACACCCTGCTAGGCTACCAGGCGCCCTTCGACCGGCACGACTGGGTCGTCGACCGCTGCGGCAAGGAGATCGAGTACATAATCGACTTCTACGCCGGACGGAACAGCACGGCCGATGGGAAGCTGTCCTTTTATCTCGATGTGCGGCCCAAGTTGAACAGCTGGGAGGGGGTCAAGATGAGAGCTATGCGGGCTGCTGGCGTGGCTTAGGAAGTGGGTGTTCGGTGAGTGGTGCTTGTGTATGTATATACTAATGTATGATATTGGGGCCTATGCGTTTCAATACGCATCATAGCATGGAGTACGGTTTTGGTATTGGCATAGAAGGATCACCATTCATCCAAATTTATCACATGTCATATGGCAACAAGTTCGTTTACTTGTTTTATTTCTTAATTCGTGAGTGGCCTATGGCCAGAAAGCATCGCATATTGGGGTATCAAAAGGACCAGTCCAGTCCGGTCCCGTCCGATCCATTTACGCCTTGGTATTTTTCACCGAGCAAAGCTAATCGCTCTCCCGTTCCCCATCATCAAAGATACACAACTTCACCCCCTTTCTTCTCTATCTTAATCCCCTGCACAAGTCGAATGAAAGGACCTGTCTCGAGAGCATTGGTCTCCAGATCCCAACCGGCGCTCTTGAGACCCATCCAGAACTCGGCATCCGCCTGGCGTTTGTACGAGGCCTCGATCCATGCCTCTAGTACGACTCTAGTTGAGGCGGACTCGTTCATGAAGATCATGGGCGCCATGGGCTTGTTGTTACGCTTGTCGACAATGGTGTATCCCTTTTTACCGAGTCCTGTGGGAAAGGCTCCGTTGATCAGATGTATGTCGGAGGATTTGCGGGCAAAGCAGGCGTTAGTGCTGGTCTTGACACACGTCAAAATGCCTTCTCTGGCTGCGACCTGGTCCGGGCGGAGTATGGTATTCTTGGGACCAAAGTAGGCTTGGGTGAGGATGATCATTCGCTGTTTGTTCAGAGTGCGCATCTGTACGGAGGTGACGGCCTTGTAGTTGGTCCAGAGATGGATGCCAACGAGGACCACCATCCAAGCCCACACAGCTGCCTTTCCGTGCACGAACTGAACGAACAGGCTACCAACCAACATACCCACGAGACTGATGACGGTCTCCTGGCTGCCGTCCTTGGCGTTGAGCTCGGCGAGGTTGCCGTTCTTGGCAAAGTGGGCACTAAGGGAAGCCTTAGCAGCACCGCCGGACACGCCGCAGAGGGCACGCAAGATACCGGCCCCACATAAAGCCATAACCTTGGGGTAGGGCGGAAGAGCGGGTGAGAGGATATCGAGGAACAGCGCCGAGTCGTTGACGATGTCAGCCAGGAATCTGTAGAACTTGCACTCCGGCTCGATGGCACGGCCGTGGCGGTGTGCGAACAGGATGGTGGCGAGCCTGCCAGTTGCCTCTTGCAAGACCGTAAGCAAAACGGCAGCTGTGGCCGAAGAGGCAGAGTCTCCAACACCGAAACCCTGTAGTACTGCTCGGGACGACAGCAAGCCAGCAATGGTGCTAGAGAAGGCTTGGAGTGAGTCCTGCAGGGAGTATTAGTAAGCAGGACATAGGATAGGTGGAGGACATGGAAAATCAGATTGCTAGCAACATACATAGACCTGGTAGGGAGTGTAGTCGGGTGTCACGCTGTGAGGGTATCCGGCAGGGAGGAAGACATCCATGATAGCCTTGAGATAGCTTCGAGCTGTCTTCTTGGTCATGATAGGTGTTCCTTGATTGTCGAAGGTGCAGATAAGGCCGGATTCATCAACGACCTTGTAAAAGGAAGAGATGGTGCGGTCGTCAAATTCTTTCTTGGTCATACGCATCCTGCGACTGCGACCGTGATGGATATGATGAACGTACGTATCTGGGTCTTTAGGAGTAATCTCAGGCATCGCGTCGGTGTTGGTGGGTGTTAATGAGAAATTATCGTGACTGGAAAGTGTTGTGATGGTAAAAGAGTTGTGCGGCGATGAAGGAATTTGTTGATTGTTGAAGAGAGCAGCAGCTAAACGCCGATACCAACGTGCAGTACCTAAGGTAATACCTGTACCCTGTACCCCACAGAGACCGTACCCCACGGTTGCCGGTAATCCCAGTCACTGGCCCCGCTAAGGCTACTACAAGATGGCAGGTACGCGATCGCAGGTACGCACGGGACCCCTAACAAACAGAATAGCGGGTAACAGCGGCGTAACGGCGGCGCAACGGGCAGCAGGTACGACGCCGGACGCCGTAAACCCAAACATTACAGCATAGTAATACCTAGTAAATATTCACATCTTTACCATCTATCCTTAACCAGCAAAAACGACCCACCGGCGAACCCACAAAATTAACTAAAACCCATCTATTTTACTTATATATATCTTAACTAATTTTACTTTATATAATATAAAATTAAAAATTTAAAGTAAATATTAATTAATTTATTTAAATATAAAATTTAAGATTAATTAATTATATAATTATTAAAAATTAAAATATAATTTTTAATATAAAATATTAATTTTTAACTTTTTATAAAAATATTATTTTTTAAATATAAATTTAAATAATTTTATTAAAATTTAATATAATATTTTATAATAAAAAAATAATAATTAAAACTATTTTAAATATTATTTAAAATAATATTTTTACTTATACGGTATTTTTTAAATACGTAATTTTTTAATTTATTATATATTATTAATTTTATAAATAACTATTTATAAAAGTTTTTTAAAACGCTTAAATATTAATTTATAAATAAAAAAAAAAACTTATTAAATAAATTATTTATTAAGATTTAATAAAATATATTTTTAATTATAATATTATATATTTAATTATAAAAAACCTAGTAAACTTAAAGAAACTTTTAAGTAAAAATTAACTTAAAATTTTTATTTATTAAAATCTATTTATATATATAAAAATAAATCGTAAAATTAAAACTATTAAATTTAATAATTTTAATTTTAAAACTATAAAATAATATTTTAATATTAAATAAAATAAATATAAATAAATAAAATTTAAATTAACTTTTAATATAAATAAAAAAAATATTATAATTAAATATAATAAAAAAGTTATATTTTTCTTATATATTTAATTTAATTAATTAACTATAATATTAAAAATTAATAAACTAGTTTTAAAAAACTTAATATTTAAAAAATTTTTTATAAAAAACCTGTAAAATTGTTTTTAAACGTTTTTTATTAAATATATAAATATTATAAACTAGTTTTTTAAACTAAATATAATTTTTAAAAAAAAAAACATATAAATAAATTAATTTAAAAAGTAATTTAAAGTTATAGTTAATTAATATTATATAATATTTAAAAACAATTAAATAAATAATAAAATTATTATTAAATAACTAAAAAACATATTTATTATTAAAATTAAATTTTTATTAAAATTTTTTTATAAAATATATTTATTAATATTTAATAACTATAAAAGTTATATATTAATTAATATATTAATTTTTTTAATTTTAAATATTATTTTTTTAATTTTCTTATTTTTTTTTAATTTTTTATATATTAATAAAAATAAGCCTTAAAATAAATTTATATTTATTTATTTTTTTAATAATATTTATTTATATTTTTTATTAATATATATTTTTTATAAGTTTTAATTATTAAATAATAATTTTTATAATGTTTTAAAATTTATTTATTATTAAATTTTAAATAAATTATTTATAATAATTAATTTTAATTTTATAAATAAACTTAATTTTTTATATTATTATTTAAAAACTAAAGTAATTATTTTAATTATAAAAAATAATAAATCCAGTTTTAAAATAATAAAAAATTAACTAATTAATTATTTTAAAATATTATAATATCTTAAAATTTAATTAAATAAAAAAAATATTAAAAAGTTAATTTAATAAAATTTAAATATTTATAATCTTATAATATTAATTTTAATGTTATATATAAAATATTATATTTGGAATTTATTTAAAATATTAAACTTAAATATTTATAAAATACTTAAGAATATAATAAAACTATTTAACTATTAAATAACCAAGTTAATTTTTAGAAATCGAAAGGTATTTATATTTAAAGCTTAAATTAAACGTGATTAAGTTAAAAAATATAGGAAGATTTTTAATTTTAATAAAAAATTTGTTATTATTATTAAAATATTTGCAGTTGGCGGTAATATTAATAAGCAAGCTAGGACGGCTTAATTACCTATTATTATTAAAAATAAAAAAAAAAAGCAAAATTTTAAAAATATAAATAAAAAAGATTATATTATTATATATATACCCCCTTAGAATATATGTTTTAGTAAGGCAATTTAAACTCTAGCTAAATATATTAATTAATTAATTAATTTTATTTTTATTTATAGTAATTATATATTTTTATAATTTTTCGTGGATTAATTAGAGCCTTGAGAAATAGGTGGGTTTTGGTTAATTTTGCGGGTTCGCTGGTGGGTCGTTCTCACTGGTCAGGGACAGATGGTACTACCTTTTCCCACCAAACACAAACAAGCGGAACAAGCACTGAGCAACTAATTTACTACCTACCCAGGTACCTAGGTGGTTCACTTGGTAATTTCACCAAAAGAAATTGGCGAAAACGACCTGCTGTTGCTTTCCACATATCAACCCTTTCCATTCCTTTCATATATTTCTGACGCGACAGGACCCCTTCGCAACTTGGGATGGCAGAATAACAAGGTCAAGTCTCGAGGTATGAAATAAATCCCAAATCCAATGGTTGAAATGCTATTCAGTGAACATATTCTCACGTCTCTACTAAAGCATTCATCCTTTGGTGAATCTCAAACACCAACACTAACCCTTTTAATAGGCTCTGTTTTCTCCCGACAGAGACTCGCACCAGATTCCATCCTAGCACTACACCAGCGGACGTTTACTAGCCGGGATTGGAATAGGTTCTGGGCGGTATTCCAAGGGGGTTCGCGAAAACTAGATAAGGTTGATGTTGGATATTACCCGACAATACTGCATGCTTACAACGCCCTCGAGGAGACCGATGAATACGAATACCGATAAACACCAACGAAGAGCACCATCACATCAGTATGAGACAAGTTGACGGGCCTCCAAGACACCAACTTTAGGTTGCCCCTCTGCTTGTCTTTGCCTCGGTAGCAGATACCTATGCATATCTGACATCGCTACATCTGTACAGTGTACACCTTTCCCTCACCTCTCTTTTCACAACGTCCCGTCTTCCCATCAACCTTTCAAAGATCTTTTCCAAGGTCTTGGAACACATCGCAGTCCCTCATGATAGGTGTGAGTGGTAACAATACACCTTTCCTCTGTCACCTTCCCAATGATTACTTTCTCCAAAACCTCTCCCGAAATATATCATTTTCCTCGACCCCCTCGTTAAGGAACAACTACAAATCAGCATGACTGAGTAGGCTACACTTGCTAGGTCAGCGCTATTGGGGGATACGAAGGGAATGGTACTGTGGAGGTGTGAAGCCTCTTTTAGAGCAACTCAACTTCTCCGAGACTTTTGAGCAATAGAACCATGCCAGCTCTGCATAAGAAACAGTCGGTTGTTTTCGCCCAGCCGATTGTGGCCTCCGCAGGCCCAGTTGCCGGCTTCCAAGTCGGAGCAAGGTCAGTTTATATTTATGTAGCTTCTCTCAGCTGCACGCCCCGTCTAGTGGGAAGAGCTTGTATGCTAATATATTTACTACAGGTGGTGAGGCCCTCGCTGGTCTTGCTCTTGGTATTGAGCGGAGGAGACTATTTCTGCTCAGGGACGATATCAGGCAATGGTCAACTTGTCAAGCTTTCTGTACCTAAAAAGATCGACTGAATTCTACGTTTCCTTTTCCGAAGTGAAGCCCCATTCTTTATCTTGTCTTGGTCGTAACTACAAAACGGTGAAGTCGTTGGGGAAGACGTGTGTGTTATTATCAAACTGTGACTACATTATCCGTGTAATTACGAGAGACGGTCCAAGGTGAGGAAGCTTCTACCAATATCAACTCCCGAACCTATATGTCATTGTTCTAACCAATCAACATGATTATATATAGTCGATGGGAGTCATATGCTCCAATGTATTGATTTAGTGGAAGCCGGGTTGAACACCTTGATGGACAAGCGGTCCTGCGTATATATATAGCTGCACCACTAGCACCGATTTAGGATATTTTTTTTCATTGACATTATCTCCCCTTTACCATTTTCAGACGAAACAGCATGTAGAATAAACAAGTTTATGTTGCTACCTTATACACTTTTCAACCCCTTTTCCTTTTCCTTAGCTCGGCAACGTTCATTAGAGGGCGCCCGATTTCTTGGCGGTGTACGTGGCGATGACGTCCATCAGCGTCGGCGAGAGGCAGTCGTACGTCTCGAGCCCGACGGCGTGCAGCTTGTCGCGGACGCCCCCGATCTGCGCGGGGTCGAAGCCCTGCTCGATGATGCTGCTGACGAAGGCGGCGAACTGCGGCTCCTGCCAGCCGGCCTCGGGGCTGAGCTCCGGGTGGACGAAGTCGAGGCCCTTGAAGGCGTGGTCGACCTCGATGCGGCCGTACAGGTGCGTGCCGCACTCGGAGCACGCGTGGCGCTGGATCGTCGCCTTGGGGTCGACGACGCGCAGCTTGGACTCGTTGGCCGTCACCGACACGCTGTCCCGCGGCACGACGCCGACGACGCTGAAGAGCGCACCGGCCGGCTTCCAGCACTTGGAGCACCCGCACGCGTGGTTGTGGGCGACGTTGGAGCTCAGGGTCACTTCGACGGGGTCGCTGGCGCACTTGCAGTACAGAGTGCCGCCCGGGTGGTCGGCGCTGCCTACGGTGAGGCCGGAGTCGATGAGGGGGTGAAGAGAAGTCATTTTTGCCTTAACTGGGTTTGATTATACGGTAATGATTTGCGATATTGTGATTACGCGGATCCAGGAGACAGCTCTTTTTCAAGTGACGGAAGCTAGACTCAGGGAAGTCCTGGGTCTTTATACGTGCTAGGCATCCGAGAGGTAGCCAAGGGTTATGCCCTAACAATTACGATATGCTTACTTCGAGTACAGATAACTCGCAGGGTGCTCGAGACTCGGGTCAATGGTATTGCTCCGGATCAGCCCGCGCATATCGGATACATGATGAGGGGATACGGTAGATGATATCGACATGTTACCGAAGCTTTCAGCTAAGAGATGACGTGCTCCAGAGCTCTCGAGGCCCTGGAGATCTCCTGCATGAAGGAGCAGCGAATGATATAGCCTGATACTGCTTGGACGGGACTCGAACGCGAGAAATACCGTGTTTCACAAGGACGGCAGATGAGATGACCTGCGCTAACACTACAAGCGTGTCGGAGATAGATCGGAGTGGTGAGGAGAGGTGACGAGGAACTTCTTGGGGTCACCTCGTTTCCCCCAGCCGGCAAAATTGTGATTGGAGCTCATAGGCTCTTGGCCGGGCCTAGGATACTGACTTAGCAATTATCTAATCGTAATAGGAATCGGCGAGCCTGAAATAGCTACCTTATTCTGTGTAGCGGTATAGCAACCGGTTTACTCTTCGAGGGGCAGGTCGGAGAAAGTTCGGCCTTCGACATTGCAGTTCAGCAAAGTCATACCAGCCTTCCTTTACCTTGCCGGTTCCGTTATATTATAATTGAACGACATGGCTGGTGTGTAACTAGAGAGAAAGAGATAACCTTATAACTAAGTGTATGTGCAAGCAGGTATGTGTAAGTACCTAGGTGCGCATGGTGGAGCGACCAGCTAGAAGAGTCTGGGCGATGATGCCATCTTCAATTCGACCTCGATACGAAAGAAAAGATTACATCTAAACCAGCTTTTCTATACAATTCCTCGTCATTTATCCGAGACAATTATTAACCCATCAAATTTTATTCTCATTTTCCGAAAGAGCACGGTTCAAGAGAAGTCCATCGAGATACGCTCGGACCTCGACAATCATGCCGTCTTTCCAACGTGTGGACCAAGAGTAAGTGTTATCGTATCCCATGCCTTACATCAGAGTTAGTAGTTTAACATATGAATAAGGATTTTTAGTTCGGGTGCTAACCTTCCTAACACACAGACATGTCGTTTTTGAGGAAGCAGGGAGAAAATAGGCCCTTTGTAGAAGCCAAGAGGGAAAAGCTGTGTTGAGAACACACGGGAAAACATTAAAACCAACCATTCTTGCATCTTGCCTCTGCAGCCAGCTCGACGACGGCCCATTCTTCGACCTCGCCGCCAATGATACTCCTAATGTGGAGTTTGATAGGCCCGTCAAACACACCGCTAATCCGTGCCAGAGATTGAGACATGAAGGTTGCTTTATTGGGATAATGACCCGAGAGCGCGTGAGTACCCATGACTGTCGAGTCAACATCATCGGCGACATGAGCGTAGAAGGATGGTGCGTCGCCCGCAACAAGGTGGGCGAATATCTCCCGGATTCGAGCCTTAGTTGGGAATGAAGTAGTCGACATGTCGTAGTTGGTCATGAAGTATCCGTTAGGGGATGTGAAGAGGCATAGAGAAGCATCATTAGTCGTCTTCGACACCTGGGAGTCTCCAGATGAAATGGTTACGGACATAGAGGAAACCCGGAGATAGGCACGTAAATACCGTAGGCTTGCTCGGTACCCACTTCTCCCCGATGTCTGCCGTTGGTGTAACCTCCGTCTCCGATCAAGTCACAGAACCACGGTGATTCCGTATGAGATTTACCAGACATATTAGGTAAGCTATTCGGTGCAAGCCGAAGATTGGCCATCTATGCACTATAAAATAGGTTATGGGGGGATTATATTAGGTTTTCTAATATGTTCTGACTTATCTCTAGCTTCCTGGCGCGGAACTATGATCTGGCTCTCTTCTGTTCGTTCGAATAATGTAAAGACTTATTGCCGGCTGAGAATTATAACTTTTCCTAGATATATGAGCATTTGAAGGTGGTTTTAGTATGACTTTGGTGTTAGAATTAGCTCCTTGCAGTTAATTTTGAGCATTTGAGCGATTACTTTAGTCACATCAGCAAATTCCCTCTGTCATAATAGTAGAATATATATTTAGCACTTATTATACTCCGGGAAGCTTGTAATGGTGATATCTTATTTTCTAGGGAAGCCTTTCAGCGGTGATTGTGCTTTGTAGCATTAGATTCTCACTCAGGGGACGTTGATCACGCTTGAAAAAAGGGGTAACATTAGTATGCGCCTACCTAGGTAGGTGCCTGAGTATTAATATCGTCGCACACATTTAGCTGAATTTGTCATTTGAATACAATAAACCATTGCAGGGAATCATTATTACCTACCTAGGTATTCTTATCAAATTCCATTTGCCAAGTTAAGGAGTCGGAGAGTTGAGCCCCAATATGAAAGGCGGTGAGTCTCTGGACCTAATATCTGTAGTTTAATCTTGTGGAGGCTAAAATACTGGGTTTAGCCCGGGATGAGAGCACTGTATCCAAATTATTTGCCCTTATCGCAGTATAGTCTGATTTGGTGGACACCCCTTTTCCAGCCGAATGGATAAGTTTTTTGGCTGGCCCACTACTCCACACACTTTCACTTAGTCTCAACCTCTACCAATCACCTCACTTCTTCGCATCTACATCACTATCACTCTTCACTTACTTAGCTGCCTAGGTGCGAGAAAAAATTAGGTATTTGAAAATGTCCGATACGGGAAGCTGGCGAGACGCCTCAAGCTGGAGGACTCGGGACCCGGCGGCCCCGGCGGCCCAGTCTTCTAGGTCTACCCAACCTCAAGGTCGGCAGGGTCCTTCATCCTGGAGAACCAAGGGTGCCTCTCCTAACGATGCCGAACCTCAAGCTGAGCAGCCTCGGGGCTGGGCTCGCGGAACGCGTCCATATGATCGTGAGCGGACCAACAAGCCGCCACAGAAGGATGAAGGGGATACCGCCAAAGCCATTGCTGAGGGGCGGCGCATCTACATGGGCAACCTTCGGTACCAGGCTAAGCCGGAAGACATCGAAGGACTACTCAGTGCCAACGAGCTGGGAAAGTTTGTGAAAATCCACATGTCCATCGATCCCTTCACGGGTAGAAACCCCAGCTACTGCTTCGTCGAGTTCGAGGATCAAGAGTCCGCCGAAAAGGCCCTGTCCGACTTGGAGGGAAAACCCCTACTCGGCAGGGAGGTCAGGTGCCGTCCGTGCATACCCAAGGGGAGCGCGTCCGGCGGCAGGCGGAATGAGGGCTTGAACCGATGGGGCAATTGGTCGGGCGAAAAGGACAATGGGGAGGGCGAGGGCAAGCCTGCCTCCAGCCAATCTCCTACAGCAGAGAACGCACAGTCTCCATCCGCAAGATATAACAAGGATTTCACTGGTCAGCGTTTGTATGTCGGTGGCCTGCCTAGAATGCACGACCAGGCAACCAACTTCTCAGAGATGAGCGAGCTATTCAAAGATTATCAGATGTAAGTGTGCGCTCCTAGGATACCAATCTGCACATTTATGTCAGGAACAGCGGCCTTCTAACCTACCTACAGCGAAGCAGTTAGCAAAAGGATCACGGCTCATGAATCAACTCGCGCTAAGCCCGGCAATCACGACTTCTGCTTCGTCGACTTTGCTACGCCAGAGCAGGCAGAGACAGCTAGAGTCACCCTCAATGGCACATCATTCCGTGGTGGTCCTTTGAAGGTGTCCATGGCCGGCGGGCGGTCTAACAAGTGGCAAGAAAGGGAGAAGATTGATAGCCCTGACGCATCAACGTTACCTGCTCAGCAAGAATGAATTGTAAATATGAATTGGGAGTCTTCAACTCAAATACAGAGCACCATTAAGGTCAAAATTCCGAAAACCCTGTGAGTTGGGCATGTTCGCAGTTTTCTACTGTCCGTTAAGTCAGGAGACGTGGGAAATCAACGCAGTCGAATTCACTGTCCTGGACTATCAACGGCCTCAAAGAGCAGAGAACAAAATCATCTCTAGCCAGACACCTATGGAAGAGTATCTGAACGTGAGATAAAAAAACTGCAATTCCCTAAGGTCCAGAATGAAAATTGGACTCCTCACTTCGTGCCTCACCTCCTAGCTCACCCCCCTATTCATCTTTGTAGGCACAACCTATACCATCTAGCACTTCAGAATTCCTCCCTAGTGTCTTCCATGCCTTGTCAATCCCACGTTTATCTCTCCATTCGGTCGCCAAGCACAACCCTTGTCCTGGCAGTCTTCGACTTCCTGGCGGCCTTTGCCCTGTTCGCCTCGATCCGCTTCTGCTTTTCAACCTTCTTCTCCAGTTGAGCCGTGCGGCGTTCCCATCTCGACATGACTTTCTTCCACCTGGCGTTTAGTTCGCTCGGCGGGCGGTTAGTCCGCGTGGTAGGGGCGGATCTCTTCATGTCGCCGATCTCGTGCACATCCCGGGGGGATGGGATGTTTCGCATGCGTGTGAGGACTTGGGCGGGGTTGCCATACCATTCTAGACAGCGACTGTAGTAGTCGATGATCTTCCAGTAGCCGCTGATGTTTAGGATGGCGTGGAGAGGTTCGGAGGTAAACCGCTGGTTCTCCTCGTCAAGAATGACTTCACAATCTATCTCGGATTCCCCCTTCCAGTGGATGTGTACTACTTCAATGACATCAAGAAGTAACAATCCATCCTCATTGTAACGAGGCTTCTCCCGCCGCCAGGTGCCGGTGGAGAAGTCAGCCTTGCAGGACTTGTGTCTGGTTCGACATGATACTGGTCCGATGTCGTCGTAGAGTCGAGTCTGCTTAGTACGAACCTCTCCCGGAAAGTCGAGGGGAAGTCTTCCAATGGTATCCTTCGCCAAGTTTTTCGTAGCCATATCTACGAACCATTGAGGGTAACTATATCTTCCTCGTTGCTCGATGAGACGTCTATGTTTTACCACTGGAGCGTTCATATATTAGCAATTGCTCGTAGTATTTTGTAAAAAGGTGGTACGAGACAAGAACAATGAGGTGGGCCTAAGAGCCAACTTACTATAGTCGTTGAGCGTTTCGATATACTCCCTGGATTTGTTTCCTCTTGGAAAGGAAGCCGGCCACGCTACCGCAGGAATCTCGTCTAATCTTCCTAGGTCTATGGAGCCGTCTTTTAACTGGCCCCTCTCTTCCATAAAGTGTACCAAGAGTCGGACAAAGGGCAAACTCCAGAAACACGGCGTGCCATCCGCCTCAGACACGAAACCATCTACCCACCACCGAAGTAGACCGATAGAGTTTCCATTAACCCCAATAGTCAAGGAAAGGTCTTTAATGCTTTTGCATTCGGTTAAGAGTGCCAGGAGAGACTTTTGGCAGAAAAAGCTCTTCCACGCGAGCCAAATAGTCTCATCGTAGATGGAGAGGTAACGAATCGCTTCTCGTCGTCTGGGAGTGATGGCTGCTAGATACACCTCCAAGTGGCCGATTTCGGTGAAGTGGAAGCGGTTGACCTGGTAGAAGACTGGTCTACGTTGTAGGTCTCGGTTCATCTCTTTGCAAACAAGACTAAGAGAAAGTGCATCTATCTCCGGGTGCTCTTCTTCTGGGCGTCGATTCCGTTGGGCTGCATCCCTGTTGGAGTTGGATATAAGACGCTCCCCATTCGTAAACTTGTTCGAGCGCCGGCCGACCTGTCGAGGGCGAAGAGCATTGGGGGAGTACACGGCGAACTCATAGATCATTAGGCGAAGCTAGGAAAAGAGTGTAAGTTAATCAAATCGAGTTCTAGCTGAAGATATGAATAAAATAGTACCTCAAGCGGGATTGTTAAGAGAGAAGCCATGCTGTTGCGTTGTCAAGTTGGAGATGAATGAAGAGATGTGTGGGCAGCGAGGTGTATGAGCGGCGTGAAGAAACTATCGAAGAAACAATCGAAGGTGTGGTTTGAAAAGTATGAAACTATCAAGTTGGCGTGCAGGTAAGCACTCATGTTTATATAAATTTCTGGGTGCCATTCACAATGTTGCAGACACCATTGTCATGTTTGTCTCCTCAGGTATCAGTTACCATTACCCAGTTATCGTTGCCAGGATCACCAACTAAACCTAAGGCAACCACGTTCGTATACACGGTGACAATGCTTGGGCCATTTCAAAGTAGGAGTAGGGAGTGTATTCTCCTTAGGAGACAATGGAGAAGGGGGATATGGTATTTAGGCCTACACTTAAGTTACCTTAGGTAGATATATATATTAAAATAGAACCGATTGCTCCCCACTAAGCTCCTCCTTTCCAAGCATCAGTCCTCTACGTTTCCATACTATCGGCAGTCCCATAGCTCTCTTACGCTTAGATATAACTTTTTCGTCCTCGTTTATTCGTTTGGCACCCCTTACCTTACCTATACGCATTTCTCTCTCATCCCATACAAGCGTGTTCCAGCACGCCGTACATAAACCCTTTATGTATTGTTTTCTCCCAGTAACTCTCGATCTAACCCGGCGACCATGGCGGTAGGTATGACCACACTCGTAAACATGAATGCCTTCGCTACCGTCCTTCGTGTCTGCTCCCCTAGCAGACTTCAGTTTTGCGCATTGCTCAGCTGTAAGGTGTGTACAATCAAGCCGAAGCTGAATTTTACACGAACGGCATTGATTTACCTGGCCCTTTTTGGCTCTCTCCTTCTTCAACTGAGAGTACAAGAGTGCTAAGTTCTCTCGATCCATAATCGTTGACTTAGAGACGTACCGTAACGATGGCCAGCTTGAGCAACACTTTTCGTTCTACTCCGTTTTTACTTGCCTCTTATGAAGCAAGCTTAACTTGTATTGAACCAAACTCGAAACTTGGAAATGAAAATTATCCCTAGGATAAATATCTATATCTATAGGATAGTCAATGGCATTGTTGTTAAGGTCTTGCTAAGTTTTGTTTCTTGTTGACATGTTTGCCTAAGGACAAAGAGTTTTAGCAGAACCCATTGTCTCTTCTTTTTCTCGTTTCCATTATTCTACCAAAACTTGAGGTCAATGAGAGACAATCATAAATAGATAGTGTGTTATCGACTAGCTGCGTCACCCTCCTTTGGCCGGGGAAAAAGGGGAGGAAGTCAGTCTTCCTTATTCCTTAGCCACCACCAGCCACTTCAACAAGTACGGGGCGATTCTAAGTATCTGATTGGCCGCTGAAATTGTGGCAGTGACTTGTGAAATAAAAAAAAATGTCAATCGGTGATTTGAGAAAAGTGAGGTTTTGATCGCCCATACAAAGTATCGCATTGCCGACGGCGATCATTTACCTAGCATACGTACATTCTTATGAAGATGTCTACAAGAATGTGTCTATCAACGAGCGAGATTCCTATATCGACTTATCTCTGATCCTACTATTAGCCCCGACTACATGGTTGATTTTACCCCTGCCCGACCTTCCAGATTAGGCGTCGCCGGGCTTCTCCGCTTCGCTAACATCAGCTCTCGTCTGAGGGCGGCATATATATAAACACCTCCCCAATTATTGCATTGTACCTGACATTGGGGATTGCTAAATTCCAAGTGCCAAGTATAGAAAGGGGGTTACCAGATCAAAATCAGAATGACTAGACGCACGATCCAGCCACGGCCCGAGTCGCTCCCGGAGCGTATCTTCTCCACCGGATTTGGCATCGCGGTGAGACCCAGACGCGATGATGACAGCGCATCCACATCCGGAGATGGGTGGGTAAGCTCTAGGAAGAGCGTGTTTACCATTATCACCACAGGTCTACTCATCCCAGGCGACGGGGAACCGCAAAAGGACGCGGCGCTCGTCGTCGAGAACAAGATCATCGTGTGGATCGGCGCGCAGTCGGACATCCCGTCCGAATACAAAGACGTGTCGCACAAGTCCTACTCGGTTCCCTACCTGATGCCAGGTCTCTGGGATTGCCACACGCATTTCGGCGGTGAGGGGGAAGGCGAGGGTAGCGATAGCTTCCTTTCCTTCATCTCCACGCACCCCGCTGCCAGCGGGGCTCGGCTCACCCGCGGTTGCTGGGAGTCGATTCAGAGGGGCTATACTTCGCTCCGCGACCTGGCGGGGTACGGGTGCGAGGTCGCCCAGGCAATTGACGACGGCACCATCGTTGGACCCAACATCTACAGCGCCGGAGCCTGTCTGAGCCAGACCGCAGGCCACGGCGACGTCTTCTCCCTTCCCGCCGGGGACGTGCTGCTCAATCTCGGCGTATCCTCCATCCCCGCGGGGCAGTTCGGGACCAGCATGAGCATCATCGTCGACGGCGTAGACGAGTGCCGCCGAGCGGTGCGGCTCCAGATCCGGCGCGGCGCGAAATGCATCAAGGTCCTAGCCTCCGGCGGCGTCATGTCCCGCGACGACAACCCGCTGTACGCCCAGTTCAGCCCCGAGGAGCTCAAGTGCATCGTCGAAGAAGCGTCGCGGCAGAACCGCTCGGTGTCTGCTCACGTTCACGGCAAGCCGGGTATCTTGGCGGCGGTTGAGGCCGGCGTTACGACCGTGGAGCACGTGTCTTTTGCGGACCAGGAATGCGTCGACCTGATCAAGGAGAAAGGCACCGTGTGGATCGCTACGCGCACCATCGTCGACTTTTTATTACAATCGGGCGGTAAGGGTTTGTCGCGGCAGCAGTGGGAAAAGGCGCAGCTGTGCGGCAAGAACCATCTCGCTGCGTACAAGCTAGCGATCGAAGCAGGCATCCCAATCGCGTTGGGCACCGATACAGGGCCGGGATTCAACATGGCGATGGAGTTGGATTATGCCGTTCAAGCGGGTATGACTAACTTGGAGGCAATCAAAGCTGCTACGGCCAACGGTCCCCTGAGCGTGGGAGGACAGGCCCCGAAGACGGGCCAGCTGAAGGTCGGATACGAGGCCGATGTCCTTGGGCTGCTTAAAAATCCGGTAGAAGACGTGAAAGTACTACAGGAAAAGGCAACCATCGGGTGGGTATGGAAGGGCGGAAAGATTTTCAAGGGACCGGGAGTCGGCCCATGGGGAGAAGAGTGATTCTTCGTGAGGCTAGTTTAAGTCTTACCTGGTACCAGGTACCTAAGCCATGAATCTGCGACGAAGGACCATGTGCCTCGTAAAAATAGACATATAGAGTCCACCTGAAGCTTTCATACATCTATAACCAGTCTCTCTTCCCCCCTAGCCTCCCTCCACTTATTGGTAGCCTCGACTAGAGTGTGGCAGCCCTGGAGTAGAAAGGACCATTTAACCGCAAAGCCCTCGCTGACCTCCCAACCGGTTTCTGACCATGGCTCGCCCCATACTATTAACCCTCTTGTTTCCACTTCGTTGAACCCTTCGTATAGCCCGCCCATTACATCCACGCAGAGGTCGTCTTCGTCGAACTTGCCGCGATTCAGTAGCAGGTTATCCCGCATGCTAGCCCAAGGAAAGATATCGACCCATACATCATGCGTAATTTGCTCCTGGAGCTTCGTCGCCTGCAATGAAGGCGGTATGCTATCGGGCGAAGACGGTAGGTCTTTGATGCTTAAAGCAGCTCCACACTCGAGGGGTATCCGGCCAAGGATTGACAATATAAACATATTTGTTAGACAGGCTCGGAGGACGTTGTATTGGACTAGCATGAGCAGTCGGTGGTCGGCAGAGAGCGGAAAAGTGAACTTTGGGTCGATCTCGCTGGGCCGGTTGTCGCTATTGAGATAAGGAATCATGGGTGGAATTAACTTTGTATGACCCCTTGCATCATATTTCGGTTCATGTTCGAGGTGCAAGCATTGGCTAGGGTTTGAATGTGAGTGTCCAGGTACCCTTTTGGAAATGTCCAGTGATCCAAGCTGTAGCGCAAGCCCCTCCCAGTAACTAAAAGGCTTGAGATGCTCATAAAGATCGAACGGTATGCTAAGATGGGCTGTGATAATATCCGTAACTCCTCGTCCCAATGAATCATCCGCACCCGGCCTAGTTCTCTCCGCCCGTCTGTGATCTCTAGGTTCGACTGTCTCTTTCGACTGGAGCTGATCATTATAATCCTGGGCTGCCTTCTTTCGACCTATAACGTTTTCAGGATGAGCGGCGTCGAGTCAAATATGAGGAGCACCCTGAACCTACGCCAGGCCCTCTGGTGTAGACGATTCTGTCGTCTTCTCCGTTCGGCTGGATCAGCCAAGCCAGTCCAATCATCGTCATTCACGCGCGCCTACGGGAATATCAGAGACTTGTTCTCTCCGGAGTACTAGGGGAATTTAAGGGGTGAAGGGTTTACCTCGCGTAGCTGTTTCATTGCTGTAACCCGATACTCCATTATACAGTATCTCGCTATTTCCGCTGGCTTAGAAGGCTATGCCTGGAAATACGATTTCCAGAGACTTAATCCTTGGATCGATTTCATGCACACTGCTTATTGCGCGTCTCCAAATTGCGTTTTCCCCGAAGCCTGGCTGAGCCTCAGTCGATTTTCGGTCGGATGACGAATCCATCCTATCCATAGTGAATGCTAATGCCAATGTTCCATTCCTGGTGCATCTTGGAACGGAACGGCTTCGGCGCGTTAGAACTGTCCGAATCAGATCGCATGGTTTCATGGATCCGGTAAGTCCCATCTAAGCCAAGCTAGAACGGGAATCGCGTATCTGCCATCTGCTTATCCTGCATACGCCCCTGTTATGGTTTTGGAACCTCCTCCCGACATCAAAGAACATCACATTGACGATTTTGGTATCTCAAGTCCATCAGGTGAGCTAAGTAGACGGCGAAGATTGGACGCTAAATTTCTAGCAGCAGAGCATAGCTTGAGCCCCTTCTCCAAGATGAATCGATTGAAATGGATAAAAGCCCTCATCTCCGCCCGCGGACGGCTTACTCAGTTCCGTTTTAACCGTAGCCTGCACTCTGTAGACATAATTCTGTAGAGTCTAGCCAAGTTCAAGACAAACAGCGCTCACGACAATCGGTTTACCTCGTTTTCATCCATTAATAGTGCATTAATAGTGTTTTCTTCGTGATCCAACGTCACCCAAATTGTCATCACTATGTCGATTTCTGGGTTCGTAAATTTCGATCCGGAAAAGGAGATTCCGTCCCTTGAGGGTAGAGTCATTTTCGTCACAGGCGGTTCGTCATTTCCACCATCTCACCTGATGCTAGAAGACAGTCAAAGATTATGAACAGAGCTAACTATTTGAAGGCACCGCTGGTCTAGGTAAAGAATCGGTCGAAGCCCTCGCGAAGCATGACCCTGCTCACATCTACTTCACCGGACGCAATACCGAAGCCGGCGAATCGCTCATTGCAGATGTGAAGAAGACGAACCCAAATGTTGGTATAACCTTCATGAAGATGGACATGGCGTCTTTATCTTCCGTTAAGAGAGCGTGCGATCAATTTTCCCACGACCGACTCGATCTTCTCATGTCAGCCATCTCTCATACCCCTGATTAGCATCTACAGCAGGCAATACCTTACTAACCTGCAACGTTTAATAGGTGCAATGCAGGTATCATGGATACTCCACCGACGCTGAGCGAGGACGGCCTCGAGATACACTTCGCGGTTAATCATCTAGCCCACGCCATAATCATCCAAAAGCTCCTGCCGACCATGGTCAGGACCGCCGAGTTGCCAGGATCGGATGTTCGACTCGTATCTCTCACATCCACCGGCTGGAGAGGGCACCCAAAGAACGGTATCGCGTTCTCTACACTCAGAACGAAGCAAGAGGATCTAACCCTGCTTGGGATCAACCTTCGCTACGGGTAAGTCGCCGCTTTCCTACAACTTGCCGTCAATGATTAGGCCTCTCTTCCTTAAAGAATGGTCAGCTTCTGGGGTTGAAAATGGCTGATCAGTGAGCTTCTACAGGCAGAGCAAAATAGCAAACATACTCTACGCAGCCGAGATTGCCCGTCGCTATCCTAGCATCAAAGCTGTTTCGGTTCATCCCGGTGTCGTAGCTACAGACCTAGTCAACAACTTGCCGGCTATGAGAAGGGCATTTATATACAGCACAATCTGGCTGATGGGTGGTGGCGTCGTGGAGCCAAAGAAGGGCTGTCTGAGCCAGCTCTGGGTGGCCGCGGGTGCGAAGAGGGACGACTTGGTCAATGGAGCATTTTATATGCCTGTTGGAGTACTGAGCAATAACAAGTTGGATAAATTCGCAAAGAGCGAAGAACTGGCGAGCGAGCTATGGTCGTATACTGATGATGTTTTGGCGAAAGTGGCGTGAAGCTTTGTCTCCTTAAGAAAAGGACACTACGATTCTGCTCTGTCAATATTTAAAATTGGATATAGAATTTCATGAAGTACCCAAAGTATCTTCAACAAGATGAGCCTCATTCTTAGCCTCAATCTAAAGTACTGCTAGCAAAGAGATTACCCAACTCTCCGAGGCTAGTCTCTAGCTCAATAATTTACTACTCTCCCAATATAGGACCCTGAGCCGAGTATATTTCAAGCTTGAGTCTCTATTGCCTATGAGGTTTAACTAAGCCGAACATATCGAGTCTGCTACCTTTGGTCTATCGCTAGTGCTCAGTACAATTACTCCTAGGAGGTCTACTAATCTCGGCATCGAAACTCAACATGATATACTCAACAGACAGTTCCGCAACACATAATGGTATCCACTTGAAATAAGGACGGCCCGTTCTATTTAGTGGGCACAAGTTCCGTCTACCCGTGCACTACACCCAGTAGCCGAGAAACAAGCCTTGAGCCAAGGGGATGAGTACTAAAGACACAATTTAGCGATATGGGAGTATTTTAAACATCAAGAGTAGTATGCCATCCTAGAAAGAAGGTGTGGGTCATTTGGGAGCGAATAGCTTAGGAAATGTCGAGAATAGGGTACGTCTCATAACACATATTAGTCAAAGCCAACTGACCTTCACTGCCTTGCGACCATCAGAAACGGAGTTGAGTAAGCACCTAGGCATCTAAAGCATGCCATGTCCTCTAAACCGTACCTGACATGCCAGATCCACTACATCTTATCGGAATACCTCATAGCTCAGAGCGATAGCTCCTACGAAGGTCAAATTGACTCCTGGTCGTGCTCGGAAGGTTTCTGTATCAAATGAGAAAGACATTTCTAACTTTGCCGAAGTAGCACGGCCGCTCATCTATGAGGTGAACCTGGCAGACTGAGTGAAAGTGAAAGAAAGCAGAAAGATGTCCGCAATTATCGTGGCTTCAATATCGAGAATGCGGACGAAAAAATATTGCCAACCAACCCACATTGAAACGGTGGGAAACTTATGTATTCTCTATCTTGCCTATTAAAGAAGATGCTACAATAGGGGCTGTACCATCGCCTAACTTACTAAGAAATTCCTTTATAATTGTCTGTGCTAATATGGTAACATCGGGCGTTCAGGGGTTCAAATTCAGCGCTGCAGGAACAAGGGCCAAGCTGCTGAAATGACGTAAATCTTACAGGCCATGTGGAAAGGAGAAATAAGGATCACTTGCAGCTAATAATATGCAGTGACGGATATCGGAGAGCATAACGATAATAATAAGTCTTCAATATTGCGACCTTACGGCAGTTAATGAGGGACGACGAATGAAACTACACAAATATTATCATCGTCCAACTGCCACCCTTCTTGAGGATTAGGAGTGGAATCCCACCAATTGAGACCTAGCGAACTTCCGTTGAAGTCAATATGTCGGTGAATATGCTCATCTTTCCAGCTTTCTCCATCTCGAAGTTGACATGAGATCGCCGACGACAATCCGTCGCGACCGCCATTCGGTTTTCAGCATCAACCACGTGCGGGCCAATGCAAGCCTCCCGTTCTTACAGGGCTGCGCTGTTGTCGTCGGCCCCCATTTTTCAAAAGATTCTCAGGCACCAATCTGCCAATTCAGTATTAGTTGTGATCGGCCTAGCTAGGAAGTTAGGCTGTTTGATAACCGCCGACATGGCTCTTTTGCTTTAGATCAACACTAGCTGAGGCACCTCGAGTGGATATCTCGACATGGTACCCAAAGTGTTGATATTCGACTCAGAGGTTGACCACGGGCTGGGGTTTTCAGAAGTATGGCGGAATTCGGGACCATCTACTCCTTGCTAAATCTCTTCCTAGTCTAAGCGAAGGAAAAACAGAAAAAGGGTAAAACTGCGCCTCTAACTTCGTCATCTGTCGCTTTGTAGGTGCAATAAACCCCATTGGATGTAAATGGGCTTTTGGATGTACTGGGTAGGTCTGGCAGGTGTAGGTAACATTGTGATCGGCTCTTCTACCCATGGTGCTCCACGCGGGGACGACAGCAACCCTTGCGTCCTTTGGCCAGCATCCGCGGCGTTGGATTGCAACCCACGGTGATAGATCCACTCGTACTTGGAATTGCAGGACAATTCCGACTTGGAACTTACCACCAAAACACCGCAAGTCCGGCATAAGCCATCGTGTCGGTATCCATTCTCGTGTACTATCCATGCTTCGCCAATCCGTTGTGCCTGAAGATCGCTGGTGAACAGGGGAAACGTCCATCCCTATTCCAGTCCCTGACCTCCTTTGACCCAGTGACGCCATCGGAACCTAGGATGTTAGGCTTGCCAGAGTGTACGATGGAAAGTACCAGCGTGGGCGACATGTTTGCAAAATCCAGGGGTTCGCTTTCGTGACCCGGTAGCCTCGGGATGTATATATCTGCCATCGCCAGTCGGCCTCATCGACAGTTTTCTCTTGCTTCATCATCCAACGATCAGCTTACAGTGTCTCTCACTCAGTCTCTCTCTACACTTTTCCAACTTAGTCACTCTTTGATATCTTTAGGCTCTTCAGCTATTTCTCCCTGCTTCTAATTATAATCCGTCTCCCCACATAAACCTTACCAACAGTCAACATGCGTTTCACTAACTTCGCTCTCGCTGCTTTCTCCATGGGCTCTGCCCTCGCCGCCCCGGCCGTCCACCAGTCTCATGCCCGTGCCCTGCAGGTCATCAGCACTGCTACTTCCACTGTCACCACCGTCCAGACCACCGTCCAGGGTGAACTTCAGAGCATCTGTATGTCCCGACATTTTTGACTTGCCATCACTTCCCAGCTAACCATATGTGTAGCCAAGTTGGTTGTCAGCATCGGCGGCGGTGCCAACAGCACTGCCCTCGTCCCCCAGCTTGAACAGTCGCTCCTCAGCATTGCCGGCGAGGTCACCAAGATCGTCGGCGCCGTCCTTCCCCTCGTTACCGAGGGCGTTCCGGCTCTCGCCCAGGATGAGCTTAGCGGTCTTCCCGACCTGCTGAACGGCGTCCTGTCCATTGCCACCGGTCTTCAGACCACTGCCCAGCAGGTAGTGAACGGCGTTGGTGCTGGTACGTACTAATACGGCTTGAGATGTCGGCGCAGTGCTAACGAATCAATAGATGTCCTTAAGGCTGTCAAGCCCGAGCTCCAGCTTGTCCTGTCTACCGTTGAGCCCATTGCCAAGCCTATTGTCAGCCTTGCTCTTGGTGCTGTTGGTGACATTACTGGTCCCGTCGTCTCGGAAGTCCAGGGCCTCGTTGGCGACATCGAGAAGGTTGCCGGTGGAATCCTTGCGCCTGTTACCGATCTCGTCAGCAAGATCCTATAAGTTCGTTCGTAACTGTTGTGTCGCTGTATGGTAGTACCTTCATCAGCGGAGTTTGGAAAGCGTTTATGTACATACCACTGCATGCTTATGACTAGATGCTTGGATACCTTTTAGCATTAGCGAATTTACTAGGCGTAAGCCAAAGACAATCTTTGTGTGGTTGATTACAAGTTAGAAAACAAATGCAAAAGCTCAGCCAGGTTCGAGCCCCCCGGCGGGGCTCGAACCTGGCTTACGAAAATCCTCGGGAGGATTTTACTGAGGGGCCGGGCGCGGGGCGGGGCCGGGTTCTCGCACTCTAACCACTGGGCTATTAGGCCACTTGGGCCACCATCGGTGGCCTAGTGGTTAGAGGATCTCCCGGCCGATGGAAAGTGCTTTGTTGTTATGGAATATATAGCTGCGTAACCCATCCTTCAGCTGGGGATAAAATTAATTAATATTTTCCACCACCCCTGAAAAAGACCAATAGTCAATATAATTCAATAAAACTCATTTTGCATGACCTTTCTATACCATTTACACTTTTAGAAACCCTGTTACAATAGAATCGCAAAGGAAAAGGTTGAAAAGTGCAGGGCGGTTCTAAGTATCTGATTGGACGGTGAAATTGTGACGGTACCAATGAAATAAAGAGAAGTTGATAATGATACCACTTTTCGGAATAGGTATGATTGAACCTCTCACTACTTTTCAAGGATGGCAGTAAAGATGGTCTTTGAAGTTGAGAATACTGTAGACAT
Organism: Hypoxylon rubiginosum; assembly: GCA_902806565.1. Classification (NCBI taxonomy): domain Eukaryota; kingdom Fungi; phylum Ascomycota; class Sordariomycetes; order Xylariales; family Hypoxylaceae; genus Hypoxylon; species Hypoxylon rubiginosum. The sequence goes on along the minus strand of CADCXA010000027.1, from coordinate 1,080,409 downwards.
CCAAGCGTAACTATTCAGTACACAAGATTCTCGCGGATGCTTAAACGAAGGCTCCTAAATCCTTGTCCCTGCGCTGACTCTTACAGACTGACCTCGGTTGAAGCTCTGATGAACCAATATCTAATTGGCCGCTTTGCTACCTTGTAAGCACTAGTGGACGGCGTAATATGTAGGGAGGTGGGAGATGGGAAGCCCTCGCGTTCCAGGTCGAAATGCATGTTAGTATGTAGCATAAATTACCGTTAATCTTAGATAGAAAGGCGCAGCTATTTATTCATGGGTATCTCGAGCTTGATCTTGAAACGTTGGCGGTCGTCTAGAAATAATAGAGAGTAAAGGGATACCTGCCTCCAAATTGTGGTTGCACGACAGCTTCATATCCGCCCTACACCAACAACCCGTTCTAAACCTTTCATCGCCCTAACGCTCTGACGCTGTGGCAGCTTCGCTGGCACTACGCAGGAGGTACCTAGGTGGTCTTTCAGACAGGTATTTCGTCATCATCTCGCCATGGCCCCAAGGAACACAGAATGGACCTGTGTCCCATTATCCGATGCCATCAACTTTGATAGGCTAGACTCTCATACGTACAGAGTTAATCTCAATGAAAACTACTGCATCGGCGCAGGTAATAAGCCTTCCAGCCTCACGCGCCTAGGAAAGGTAGCAGTAAGCTTTCTGACCTGGAGTAGTACCAAACGGCGGGTATGTAGGCTCGTGCATGCTCGCTGCCGCGAGCGCATACCTTTGCGAGCGCGACCAGCCCGATGCCCTCACTGCACATTTTGAATACCCAGCTCGGACATCCCCTGGTCCTGCCGTCATCGTAATCGAGGATGTGAAGCTGGGCCGTTCGCTACTATCGACGGTGCACCTAACGCTGTGGCAAGGCGGCCTCAAGCCACAAGCGCCATGGATCACGCCATCTGTTTCACATCGCGTCGTCCTTGCATACGCCACCTACACAAACCTGCGCACCTTCAGCGGCATATCCATGCCGACGGGCTACGAGTCCTCCCCAGCCGCCGCCCTGCCCGAGCCCCTCCCCGACTTCGGGGCGCTGAAGACTAGCGCCGGCGACAACGCGTGGGAGGAAGCAAAGCTGCTGCCCGGACCGGCGTCCGGGCTCCTAAATTCGCTGCGCAATTGGCACTTCTACCTCCCGCGCGGTCACCCGCAGACGCCCGGGGTGCTGGACATGTGGGTTCGCGCGGCGAGCGGGGAGCGCATCACGCAGGCGGCGCTTCCCTACGTCGCGGACTCGTTCCCGATCAACCTGCACGCCTACCTAGCGGCGCCGGAGCTGCGCGAGCTCCTTCTGGCCCCGCCGTCGCGCAAGCGGGGCCGTAGGGACGCTTCCGACGGCAGGGGAGGAGAAGAAGAAGAAGATCGGGACGGAGAAGGACAGGTAGAAGCACGCCAGAGCCTGTGGTTCCCCACCGTCGTGATGAACCTGGAGGTCAAGACGGCCCTGCCGGAAGACGGGGTGGAGTGGCTGGCCGTGCGGGTGACGTCCAAGCAGATCAGGGACGGGAGGTTCGATCTCGAGGTGCAGGTGAGAGACGCCGAGGGTGAGATGGTGGTGTTGAGTCACCAGATTGCCTTGATAATGAGCATGGAGAGGAATACGGCAAAAAGAGCGTCTTCAACTAAGGCTTCATTGTGAGAGGGCGTGAACTTGGTAGATTATATGGTCTATGAGCGAGCGTGACGCTTACCCAGTAATGCTTCATACGGCTTTGCGCGCTACGTTTAGGAATCCAGTGAATTGACAGACGACACTCCATTTTAAGATAGGTAGCTGAGGTAGCTGTAGGCTATTTCTGGATGGGACCCTGGTCAGTTGATCATGTGTATGACCAATCGATTTTCGACCTAAAGGTCAGCTTTATAATGGCGAGCCATCCTTTTGACGATGCTGTTTCATAAACATTCAGTCGTAAACGTACCTATATCGCCAACACGTTGTAATCATTTGTCATGGCATCGCTCTTTGGTCTCGCGCGCCGAAACTGGCTGATTTTTAATCCACCTGAAGTAACCAAGTCGACTGCGCCGCTTCGATTTGGAATACTTGGTGCTGCAGATATCGGGTAAGTTATAAGACTTCCAGCAGCGTCGTATCAACGCCTTTAGCTTTTGATCATCAGATTCACTAATGCAACGCAGACCGCAAGCTGTTATTATTCCTGCGAAATCTCATCCAGATGTTGTAGTCCAAACTGTAGCTGCCCGAGACCCCCAAAAGGCGAAAGCATATGCGCAGAAGCATGGCATACCGAAGGTGGCGGATACGTATGAGGGTAAGCAGGCCTCGGCATTCACTAATCAGTAGAGACCAATTTCTAACCAGTGTCCAAAGACATCCTCAACAGCCCCGATATTGATTGTGTCTACATTCCGCTTCCCAATGGCTTGCATTTCGAGTGGGCACTTCGCGCGCTCAAGGCTGGAAAACACGTTCTTCTAGAAAAGCCGTCGGTGAATAATGCGACAGAAGCCGAGGCTCTTTTCAGGAGTCCGCTTCTCGACGGGCCCTCAGCCCCGGTTCTCCTAGAAGCAGCGCACTATCTCTTTCATCCGGCCTGGACGGCGTTCATGTCTTACGTTACACCCGCCGCCGTCTCTAGCGCCAAGGCCGTGATATGGGTCCCGAGATGGAAGTTTGCTGCGGACGACATCAGGTACCGGTTCGACCTTGGCGGCGGTGCACTCATGGACCTCGGCGCGTACACGGCAAGCTCTTTAACTCGTGTATTTGGGGCCGTGGCGGAGGAGTGCGAGGAATGCACTACGCAATCCGGGACTTACGACGAGAGGTGCGACCGTTTATACAAGGCGCGATATCGGTTTCCAGGTGGCGTATACGGTGAAATGGAAGGCGACCTGAAAGCTCCGCTTGACCACCTCTCGCCCGACATTCACGTAACTCACAGGCCAATTGTGGTGTCTAGTGCAGAGGCCGGTATCGACGTACCGGAAGGACAGGAAGTGTTGCGGACACGCAAGATCAAGTTCACCACTTTCGTCCAGCCGGCCTTTTTCCATTCCATCCAGGTCGACGACGAATTCGTGCTGCGAAAAGTCGGGGACACATCCGGGCACATTAAGAGATGGAAGGATAGTAAAACGATCAAGGCCTACTCGTTCCACGATGCCAGCATCGATCAGCCGGGAGAGGCTCACTGGCCGACTTACCGATACCAGCTGGAGCAGTTCGTTAACAAAGTTCGGGGGCGAGAAGTGCGACAATGGGTCGACGGCACTGACTCGATCAATACTATGAAGATGATCGACATGGCTTACACCGCTGCAAAATTGCCCCTAAGACCTACGAGTACGTATACATAGGTAGGTACAGGTAGACGGTAATCCAACAGCGTCTTTGACGAGATCCCTAACAGCTGCTCATCTCCTAGAGCGTTCACGCACTGAGGAGCCGAGATACTACTTTTGCTCTTGTAAGGCATTGATAGAGTTGTGTATCATCGGTGTTAGTTACGTCGATAATCTGTTATTAACTACCTACGACCGGAGCGCAGAGCATTGCTACCGCTACAAAAACATCATAATGGCCGTAGGATTGACAAATTAGGTGAGCTGAGGAAAATAAGCAACGAGATCACCAGGACTGCTATAATTTATAACAGCTGGAAAGCTGTTGCCTTGGCGCTAACGCATTATGGATATGATCCATATCATCAACTGCGAGCTCCGTATACACAGATGTCGTAAGATCCTCAAGGCGGCACTTGGAATCCCACTCCCTCCACGGCTAATATTTGAACGACGCAGCCTCATTTTACCTTGGCAAGTCTTTTCATAGAGCCTCTGTGTAGACCTGCATCAAAATAATATGATATCATCAATGGAAAGTGATCAACATGAAATGGGGAGTGAACTGCGTGGTAAAGATAGCATCAATTTGTCATCACCATTCGCTAAGCGTGCATATAGACGAGTCGAATCTTTCTTAATATTTATAGCGAATTCACCAAGCTTCTGGGACTTCTCAACGAGATACTATCAGCGTAACTCTTATTTACCACCAATCCATTAGTTCCACGATGCAGCTTAGAAACATCTTCCCTACCATTCTCGCTCTCGGGACCTTAGCACCGCTCGTATCCGCGGGCTGCTTCGACGGCGGCGAGAAATGGGGAAGCTCCAAGGACGCGGCCCTCCGGATAGCCAAGAACGTGTGCAACCAAGACCGCGGCGAGCTGCGGCGCCTGTACATGTGGGGGAACCACCCGGAGGCTAAGACGGGTAGTATAAGCGCGTCGGGCGACAACCGCTGCATTAAGCTGCAGGTCGACTACGTCTGGGACCCTCACACCGACGACATAGGCAAAATTATACTGATGGACAACGGCCTCGACAACAGCGGGAGCGTTCCGAAGAACGAGTGTTACGACGGCCTGCAGAAGGAGATCAACGGCTGCGAGCGCGGCGGCGAGTCCAAGTACACTCACTGGAAGTACAAGTAAGCTCATGCGATTCGTACTATTCTCACTTATCATGTTGATTCACTACTGACCTTGTAATGTAGGGCTGATATCCAAACTGGAAATTGCTGATGAGACAGCGAGATATGTGCTTCATCATCAATCCGTTCTATAAGTTTAGAATCTGTATTAGGGGGATATGTTCTTCCTGCTGTGTTATTAAGGACTTTTCTGTGGTTTGTTATTTTTAGTCTTCAGAGTTGTCAATAAGGGCGTATCTGTGTCGATTAGCTGTAGGATATGGAACATGATGACAGTAGTTATATATTTTCAACACACTTTACCAACATATCAGAAATGAATATTTTGAAATCCCTCTCAGGTCGGTGTTGAGTTGAAGATACCTGGGGATCTAGTATTACCCCTATATGCACATAGCCTAAGTATGCGTTAAAGACGTATACGGGGCTTGACCGTAAATTTTAATGGATCCTCAAATTACTTTTGTACCCTTTTGACCTGAGACTTGAGAGCAAAAGGAAACATAACTCATGGCTTCATGCTTCGTAACTCACAATGGCAAACGATGTTCCACCCCAAAGCCTTGGCTTTCTAACAGATGCTGCGCATCTTCTTATAAAGACGGCCCCCGAAACTTCGGCATACCTTATGGCGCGTCAGAGCTCGCTAATGTTCAATAATGCCTTGGAGCGGTCGGACGTACAGAAGCAGCACGTATGCAGCGCCTGTGGGCATATTATGATCCCGGGTCAAGGAGCCGAGCTGAAGCTAGAGACTGATAAGACCGTTCGGAAAAGGAGGAGATCAAAGAAAACCAACACTTCTAAGAGCATCGGTGAGAAGAACAACTTAGCGATCGGGTGTCGAAAGCGATATACCTGTGGGATGTGCAATCGGTACACAGACATACCGATTCCCCCGGCAGCCCCTATATCCAGACGTCGTCCGATTAAACCACAACCTTCAAGTTTAGGTGTTACTCGTCCAAAAACGGCGGCTCCTCTTTCTGAGCCTAGCAAGGCATCTGCCAATGCTAGTAGTAAGAAGAGAGCGAAAAACAGGAAACAAGGTCTTCAAGCTTTACTCCAGCAAGCTCAATCTACATCCAAGCCACAGAATGGTCTTGGTCTCAGCCTAAGTGACTTCATGATGAAGTAGCTTCCAGCGAAAAGGGATGCTACGCTGCTTACCAACGCAAGTGCTATAGCAAGAATTCTGGACCTTTCCAACAAAAACTAGCAGTCACTAGTTCTTTGGGCTCTGGTGGTGGTGGTGCTATACGCCACTGATAAGCCCTGATATGTCATAACCCCGCGCTACTTTGGCAATTGCCCCTCCAAAATTTTCGAGTCAAACATTAACGAAGCTTTCTTCCAACAACAAAACAAGCTGCCTGAGAAAACAATTTTGGACAACATCAAGCCGATATTCTAGCAAGATATAGTCTACGAAATCAAAGAATTAGTCAAAATGCCTGGAGCCGAAGAGCCAGGACACTCGACCGTCGTTTCGCCGACCGATTTCTTCGAGTCCATCGGCCAGAAAGCTGGACATCTCGCCCCCACTACTAATGGAACGAACGGCGTCGCGCACCAGGAGGACGATGATGAAAAGGTCGTCGAAGAGATAGAGTCTCTGTGTATGAATTGTCATGAAAATGTATGTATAATTGATAAATACTAGTCAAGTCTGGATAGCGTAGGATCCCCTGCTAACAAATGGTTAGGGCACAACGCGCATGCTTCTTACTGCGATTCCCTACTTCCGCGAAGTCATTCTCATGTCCTTCTCGTGCGACAAGTGCGGATTCTCCAATTCCGAAATACAATCCGCCGGCACCATCCAGCCCAAAGGTTCGAGCTACATGCTACGGTTGACCGAAATGCCCGATTTCGAGAGACAAGTCATCAAGTCCGACACTGCCGTTGTCAAGTTTATCGAACTCGACCTCGAAGTGCCTGCAGGTCGTGGACAGCTCACGAATGTGGAGGGTCTCCTGTCGACAATAATAGAAGATTTAGAGCTTGGACAGGAGGCACGCAAGGAGCAAGCGCCAGAGGTACACGCCAAGATCGACGAGATTATCAAAAGGGGCCGAGCCATGCTTGCGGGCGATGCATTCCCTTTCCGTCTTTCCGTAGACGACCCGGCGGGAAACTCTTGGATCACGCCTAATATGCGTGACGGAGTAGGCAAATGGGAGAAGCGAGATTACGTACGGACTCCCGAACAGAATGAAGCCCTTGGCCTCGGTGCCACAGATGCGGCCACCGGCGCTGCCCAAGAAGGCGCAGACGACGATATCATTCCCGACCAAGTATACGAATTTCCAGCCACGTGCCCTGGATGCATGCACCCCTGCACAACTAATATGAAGATGGTCGACATTCCACACTTTAAGTCCGTGGTTTTGATGTCGACAGTCTGCAGCGACTGTGGGTACCGATCTAACGATGTCAAGACGGGAGGAGAGATACCAAAGTTGGGCAAGAAAATTACCTTACGAGTCGAGACCGAGGAGGATCTTGCTCGAGACATTCTCAAGAGCGAGAGCTGTTCCCTCGAGTGCCCCGAACTTAACCTCCAGGTTAACCCCGGAACGCTAGGAGGCCGCTTCACTACCGTTGAAGGTCTGTTGACGCAAGTACGGACCGACCTCCACAACCAAATTTTCCAGACTGGGTCATCAGAAGGGGGCGACTCCCTCAGCACCAACGAGCGATCGCAATGGACGTCGTTTTTCGAAGGCATCGACGCTGCCATCAAGGGGGAGAAGAAGTTTACCATCATCCTTACCGATCCGCTGGCGAGTAGCTATGTCCAGAAAGCCGTCGATCCCGACCAGGAGGACCCCCAGATCACGACGGAGGACTACGAACGGACGGAGCAGGAAGAAGAGGAACTCGGCCTTCTGGACATGAAGACTGAGAATTACCAAGAGGATAACGCCAACTAAAGCGGCGGCCACTTATGGACGCTGATGGGTTGTTGGCTTAGCAGCTTCACTATTTGAATTTTTAGCATGAAAGATACCTGTTTAGACTGGGGAGGAGGGGTTTTAGGAGCGACATCCTATTCAAAAGGAAATACAAAAGCGATTCACTATTCCATCCATTTCATTAAACCGCACTGCTGAGTTTCTATAATTATTAATATTTAATAATCGCGTAATAGCTAAGTTGATTGAATGCCTTCGATCAAACCCTTCAATTTAGAGACCGTACGCCTTTCAAATCATTCCCCACCAGGGCGCTACTAAAACAAGTACTACCTATACGCCAACCGCTGGCCCTCCTAACGCCGTACGCCAAGATAACCCTGGCTTTGAGCTCTCAACTAACCCTGCACGCACGTCCCTTCTTGTAGTCGTTGCTGAGGTCGCCGCCATTCTCGGCGCCGAAGTGGCTGTCGTCGTCGATGATGAGCTTATCCCTGATCCCGAACGCGAGCTCGTCGACGGCCATGTCCAGCATGTCCTTCTGCACGTCGGTCCACTCGCTGTCCTTGATGTTCTCCTCGATCTGCGCCTCCAGCTCGGCCCAGTCCATCGGGGACTCGGGGATCCTGTGGGACGCCTGCCACTCGGCGGTCCGGCGCGGCATCGGCGGCCCGTCCCTCCTCGCGGGCGCCGCCGCGGTCCTGGCCGACGACGACGACGGCGCGTCGAAGTCCCTGCGGCTGATGACGGCGTACGACGGGTCGAGCGCCGGCTCTTCCTCGGCCGGCGGCGGCGGCGGCGGCGGTAGCAGCATCTTCGCGGTACGCTGCTCGAGGCGGGGCGGGGGGAAGAACTGGTCGAGTACGGTCTTGAGGGAGCTGAAGTCGTTGAGCTTCTTGAGGTGCACGGTGCCATGGGAGGTGGCGTGGCGGACAAGGCCGAAGCGGCCGGGCCCGTCGAAGAACTCGTAGACGACGCCGCCCGAGAAGACGCGCAGCATCTCGTCGTTGGTGTAGATGGCGCGCGTGTCGAAAAAGGGGCGCGCGGGGATCTCGGCGTTGCCGTACTGCGAGAAGAACACGGGTATGTGCGCCGAGCTGAACATATCGGATAGTGATGTAGTGCCGGATTTTATCATGGACCATTGTCCGACGCAGTTAAAGTTATTGAACTGGAGCCATAAGGATGAGGTTAGCAATCGTATCTACATCGAGGTGCTCTGGCGCATACCGCGAAGAAATCTATTGCCTCCTCGTCGCTCCCCGCGCTGAAGTAATCAAATTGCGTTTTCAATAAGTACGATATGTCAGCGGCGCTCACGCCGACAGGGATGATCCTTTGGCCTTGCCTGGCGGCGAGGGCCATGTACTTCTTGACGTCGCGCGTGAGGGCGCGGAGGAAGGGTGCCGCGGATGTCACTCTAAGACTGTTAATAAACTCGTTGGCGATGATAAAGCCGAGCGTGTTGGGGTATGAAGCCATCACGTCGACAGCGCGGAAGCAGGAAGATAGGAGCTGAGGCGTGTAAGTCGCAGACGGCTTGTAGCAGCTCAGGTCCCGGCGTTGTCCGCAGAGGCACTACACATCCTACGTAAGTAATGGACTTAGTAAGCAGTAGAAGAAGAATAGGGGAATTACTGCGAGCACGTATATACCGGCCTCAGCGAGAAGAGCCATCGCAGCATCGTGGTTCTTGGTCTCGTCGACATATTCTAGGATTTTGTCCTTCGTCAGCCTTTTTATGTTTACATATGCTTGATCGTCTTTAGGAATCGGGTAGAGACAAGACGATATGTCGTTTACTTACGGATGAATAATGTATTCAGACGGAGCTCTTTGAAAAGAGAAACGCTACGCTGGAGGGTTTCCAGCTGTTCATCGGCTAGCGGATCCAGATGTATCCGGCTTCGGTCCCTCTTCGTCTTTCCCAGCTGGTATACGATTCCGTTCACCATGAACTAATAGATGATTCGAGGATCAGCATCGATTCGTGGGACATGAAATCGACGAGACTTACCCGTTTGTCGCCTCGCCAGAAGTATCTCCCCTTAACTGTTACTGGAATCACTGGCTTCTCCATGGCTGCTCACTTCGATCTCCCCTCTCCAGGTGTCTACTTGTACTTGGTTATACGCAGATAGTAATGATTGAACAACCTTGGACGTATCGGACCGGATGGGTGTGTTATGCGAATAGTACCTACATTAGACTCGGATAGATTTAATACTGGTGGTGTCTACCCTCCGAACCTGATGAACTTGGGTGTTTTTTCTCAATTCCCAGATATTTATGTATGTGGTTACCAACGTCATAAGCTCAAGGCGGCTTCTTTCTGAGTTGTAGCCTATGGGCCTATGAGGAGATGTGTGACAGCAGCGGATTCGAGTGTTCCAGGCTGCTACTGTCCAATCATCGGGGCTAACCTTGGTTCGTTACATAAGCAAGCTTTGCTAGGTTGTCGGGGTGTGCTGGGACAACTCCAGCGCACCTCCTATACATCAGAGTTTGAGGGAGACAACCTCAAGTCAACTCTGATACTGGGTAGATGTACAGGTTTGTACTCAACCCAAGGTCCACGATTGGATGAGGTAAGATAAAGTTCTACCGCGGATGATTTGGTGTTGTTTGTTAGGTATGTTAGGTTAGCCTGGTTAGGTACCTAATGTAACTTAACAGCACATGAAAAACGACGAGTTGTTTGAAACGTCGACTTCGTCATTCCCGGGAGAAAAGTTAGATACCAGGTAGGTAAGTTTTTAAAATAGCAATTCGCAAACTTGAGCAGAAAAACTTGATATTATCTAATAGATAATGAACTTAACCTTGCAGTACCCACGTGCAGGTAGACACGAGTGGATGAACAGCGTGACGTGGAAAGTGTGTGTTGCCCAGTACTTGAAGCGTCCCAGCTGCTTGTCAATTTTAGTGACGAGTTGCCGCCTAAGCGCGCTAAAACAACTTAATTTTCAGCATCGATTAGCGCCAAGGTTAAGGCTTTATGCCCCGGATCGCCGTTACAGCGTTACCGTTAATCTCGACGAAACAACCATTTACAAGAAACGCAAGATAACGCGGCCCACCATGGATTGGAACGCGCAAGAAGTGGATGGCGTTCGAATCGCTGTTGAGGGCTGTGTAAGTCTAATTGATATATTTACCTTCTTTACCTAATCACCACGCTGATCCTATACTCAGGGCCATGGTACGCTCGATGCCATCTACGCCGCCGCGGCCGCCTCTTGCAAGGCGCGAGGATGGGACGATATAGATCTCTTAATCATTGGCGGTGACTTCCAGGTAAATGGATACCCTTCTCATATGGAGAACTTGAACTTGGCAAATGAAACTAACACGGAAGATAGTCCGCTCGCAATGCCGCCGACCTCTCGGTCATGTCGGTGCCCGCCAAGTACCGCCAGCTGGCCGATTTCCCGGCATATTACAGTGGCGAGAAGACGGCGCCATATTTGACTATTTTCATCGCCGGTAACCATGAGGCAAGCTCCTATCTATGGGAGCTCTACTACGGTGGCTGGGTCGCGCCCAATATCTACTATATGGGCGCGGCCAACGTGCTGCGTTTCGGTCCCTTGCGCATTGCAGGCATGGGCGGCATCTGGAAAGGTTTCGACTACCGCAAGCCGCATCACGAGCGTCTGCCTTTCAGTCAAGACGACATCAAGAGCTTCTACCACGTGCGACAGATCGACGTGCATAAGCTACTGCTACTGCGCGAGCAGGTCGATATCGGCTTGAGTCACGACTGGCCCCGAGCTATAGAGAATCATGGCAATGCCGCCGCCTTGTGGAAGATGAAGCCCGACTTTAAGCAAGAGAGCATCGACGGTTCACTAGGAAATCCGGCGGCTGGGTATGTAATGGATCGACTGAGGCCCGCCTACTGGTTTTCGGCCCATATGCACTGCAGATTCGCTGCCATCAAGGACTATAAGGTCTCGCAGAGTAACATTGAGAGTCTTGCAGATGGGGAAGCAAAGCAAGAGGAAAACCAGGTGGCCGCCTTAAAGGCAGAGGGACCTTCTGTCAACCCCGATGAAATCGATCTAGATATGGATGACAACGATGTCGATCAACCGGAAGCTGATCAGCCGCCGGCTGATGATGAGATTGTTAAGCTTAGTTCAACAAAATCACCGCTACCGTCGAGCAATGATATTCCCACCGGCCAAGTCCCTGAAGAGCTTCGCGCACAGCTACCGGCCTCTTTTGCCAAGCCAGCCAGACGAGAACCAAAGCAACCTAAGATCAACCCCGGCCAGCCGGTTCCTCCCACCATCACAAATACTACCACCCGCTTCCTCGCCCTAGACAAGTGTCTCCCAAAACGCAAGTTCCTCCAACTGTTCTCCGCAGTGCCGGTCGATCCCGCCCAACTAACGGCCTTCCCGCCATCCATCAACTCGAAGCAGCGCTATCGTCTGCAGTACGACCCCGAGTGGCTCGCCATCACCCGCGTCTTCTCCAAGTACCTGACCATCGGCGACCGCACGGCCCAGGCCCAGGCGCCGCCGGACCTGGGCGAGGACGCGTACGCGCCGATCGTCAACGTCGAGCGCGCGTGGGTGGAAGAGCACCTGGTGCGCGGGAACAAGCTGGACGTGCCCGAGAACTTCGCCGTCACGGCGCCCCCGCACCGGCCGGGCGTGGACCCCGAGTCCGTCCCGTACCAGCCCGACGAGTACACGAACCCGCAGACGGCGGCGTTCTGCGAGCTCGTCGGCGTGCCCAACCTGTGGGACGCAACACCCGAGGAGAGGGAGGAGCGCAAGAAGCAGGGGCCGCCGCCCGTGGAGGAGAGAAGCTATGGTCGCGGTGGCGGTTCTAGAGGGGGTAGGGGACGGGGCAGGGGACGTGGTGGAAGGGGAGGAGGTCGCGGGGGTCACCGCGGTGGTTGGAACAGATAAAATAACACTGCTGCTAGGGTTTTCATATTCATAAGCTCGTGGTGGGAACTCGCTAAAAGACAGTAAAGACGAAGCTATGATGACTTATATTACTATTGCTACTTGTATGAAATGAGAGCACAAGCAGATATACCCAAAACGAATCGATTTCAATCCTTTGCTAGACGGTTTTTATTCGCTTAACGACTACTGAAGATGTATCCCCTCCTAAAAAGCATGGTCTCCATGGAGAAACGCAAGCCACGCAGAGTGACGGGGGATAAAGTATATCAATCTTCCATCTATAATAGACCTTCAACCCACGGGAGAGTTAAGAGTTGAATGTATATGCTTAGATGGGACATGGCCATGAGGCCCATAATCCCCAGATGTAGCATCAAACCTACCCTTGACTAGAACTTACGGTGAGCATGAGTTTGGTCGTAGCAAAATCCGATTTCATTTCGCATCCTAAACCATTGTTTCTACCTTGACCTCAAAGTCTTGTATGGCAATTCGCAGTGCCGTGGTATCTTGACTCCATTAAACGCCAGGCCTTTTCGTAGATCCAATCCGCAAAGCCAAATATGACCCATTTAACGCCCCTTTGTGCTGAGATGCTGGTAGAAAGACTACATGAGATCTGTAGGGAAGGGAGTGACCGGTGAGCTTTCATATTGTACGCGACAAACGCCTGAAGGGGGTCTTACTATCGATACCAAGATAGTCGGCGGCTGTCAAGATCTCGAGGCAGAGTTCGACGGGGATCTCCATGTCCGGGACGTCTTCTCGCTCTTTGTTCTTGTACCAGTACTGGAAGTACTCGACTACCTTCTCGAGCACCATACCGCTATATGACTTAGGTTAGTCCGAACTCCGGTGGTCCTGAAATAGATAACACTGAAGCGAAGACGAAGCGCCTCAGATCAAGTGTAGTTGGATGTCATGCAGACCAAATGTTTATGGTCTGTCAGTAAGAACACAGCGAAAATATTGTGATTCATCACTGATGGCGCTCGGGTATACAGCGAGAAAAGAAAGAATTGAAAGATGAAGTAGTAGAATATGCTCTGTTTAGACATACCTGATCTCTTCGAAGACACATCGGCCGGTCTTGGACTCAGCGAATTGACCTAACCTAGATCAGTCCGTGTTCTGAGAGGCAAGATTCGATCAAAGCTCACTCTTCGGATCCAGCATGCTCTTGATGGCAGGGCTGACGAAAGTGGCCTCGCGGAGCAATACGAACTCGAAGCCATCGCTGGAGACAAGAGTTACGTATTTGCTTTGATTTCCGTTGAGAGCGGGCATCTTGAGAGTCTTGCTGAGGTGAGAAGAATAAGAATAAGGTCGGAGGAAAACGTTGACGGAGAATTATAAAGGGACGTGTTCGTGTGTGGAAGAATTTTTGGAGAGTGTGGAGAGTGTGGAGCTCGGACGCGTCTAACTCGTATAGCCCGGTAGAGTACTCATACAGCATTAGTACTGTAACCGGACTTCGGCCAAGTGCATAATTTCACATCGTGTCTGGGCAACCTGGGTGGGTGGGGTAGTGTGTGGCTTGATTTGTGCATAGCTGAAACATGCGGGTTACTGGCCCTTTATTGCCGTTGCCCCGTCGACGACCCAATTGACCTTATTATTGACTTGTGACGAAATGCATGAACCCGAACTCACCAAGTAGCCAACCAGCGCAACCAGCTGAAGCCTCAGACACCCACAGTCCACAGTCCACAGTCCACAGCCCAAGACACCCAAGCCAACCTGCAGCCTGCAACCTGCAACCTGCAAACTTGCCGCTTTGTTTAACAGAACCTACTGTTTCCCTTTTTCAAGTCTCCTCAAATCCCCCGAATCCAGGCCTCGACCAACAAAAAAAGTTTCACCTTCATTCCAAACTTTTACCATCTCTACTCTCTCTACTGTTCGGCCACCCGAAACAGCTCTCCCGCGTTTTTTACTCGCCTAATTAGAGCCGAACGGGAATAGAACCAATTCATTTTACACGAAACATACATCCCAGAAGAGCAACTTTACACAAATATCTTCCAGGGCGCCCGCTCTCCCCCCCAAAGCATGGCGAACCAATATCGCAATTCATACTACGGAGGCGGCAGCAGTCAACCTATGACAGAGAAGTACGACAATGGCATCCAGAGACGACCGACTGGCAGAGACCGTAACACGCGATCCAGCGAAGGCACAGTCAGCACCGTCATGAGCGCATCTACGACAGGTAGAGAGTCGTCGGCGACGCACGTAACAGAGGCACCCGCGTACTCGAAAAAGATCGTGGTAGTCGGTGATGGCGGATGCGGAAAGACATGTTTATTGATCAGCTATAGCCAAGGGTATTTCCCAGAGGTACGTTGTCCCCTATTTATTTCTCCTCTTCCGGTTCGCGGGCTCGGATGCGCGTAGCACATAATACTAACAGGAGCTAGAAATACGTCCCAACCGTCTTCGAAAACTACATCACCTACCCGACTCATCAGCCCACTGGTAAGACCGTCGAGCTCGCGCTATGGGATACCGCCGGCCAAGAAGAGTATGACAGACTACGACCACTGTCCTACCCCGAGACGGATCTGATCTTCGTCTGCTTCGCCATCGATTGTCCAAACTCACTAGACAACGTCCTAGATAAGGTATGTCATGTCTCCCGCCCTCTTCTCTACATCCATACATACAACAAAGGCTAACGTGGAATAATGCAGTGGTATCCCGAAGTCCTCCACTTCTGCCCTTACACACCCCTCATCCTCGTCGGCCTCAAGTCAGACCTGCGACACAAGAAGACGTGCATCGAGATGCTCAAGACGCAAGGCCTTACACCCGTTACTAGCGAGCAAGGCATGGCCGTCGCCAAGAAGATGGGCGCGCAGTACATGGAGTGTAGTAGCAAGGAGATGACGGGTGTTGACGAGATCTTCGACCGCGCTATCAATACCGTCGTCGCCAATGACAAGCGCAACCTCGAGGCCGCCATGGCCGCCGCCCCAACCTCGTCTATGGGTGGTGCTGGTGGTAGCAGTAGCAGTAGCGCACCTGGCGGCGGGCGCGAAAGCGGTGGCATCCCCGGCGTCCGCCCTTATAAGAAGAAGCGGAAGTGCATCTACTTGTGAAGAGTGAACGAAGTAGCACTTTTCTCGCGCATCTAGCTATCATCAGTCACGCTAAACACCACAAACAAGACTTACCAGTATATCGGACGAACGAAACCTTTAATGACCAACCACACACCGGCTTTTGCATGACAGACAACACATTTTCGACTTTTTTTCTTTTTTCTCAACGACATTTGTTTTTTTACGACCTCCATTGGGAAAACTAGGAAAAATTCGGCTAAGGATTTCGCCTTGTTATTCTTGGAAGAGAAACTCCTGCAGAGAGTTCAAGATCTTCTTCGATGTGGCGTTCCTGCGAGCTTTTTTTTCTCTCTTCCGTATAGGGTCTAATGATTAGGATTCACGGGGTTCAGTCAGGTGTATATTCGCGTCCTCTTGACTTGGTTTGGCTTTGGCTTTGGCTCTCTTGCCGGCTATATTATAACACGATAATATAGCCAACGAATTCTCAAATGGACGGAAGACAGAAGAGAAAGAGAGATAACGACCCGTCTTGCCGGTTTTGCTTGTCGTCGAGAAGAGGAGGAGAGGGAGAACAGAGTGAGAATATGACATTGGAACCGGAAAAACGAGTGTATGAACCACGTTATACCGAAGGATCTTTTTCCTTTTGTTGTTGTACGAGTTCTCTTGCTATTGCTGCTCATCATCCATCATGGCCCCGGGATAGCAAATAAACAAATCCATTTTAATGCCACTTCACTTGACTTGTGTCTATAATCTCAGTAGTAAAACTACTCTTCATCGTGTGTGATGTGTGCAATGTGCCGTAGCTTCGTAGAGCCGAGGCGGGTATCGTTATGGCTCATCGTACCTAATTCCCAACACCCGCCGTCTTAATATTCCCATAAACATGATCAACCTCTTACTCCAATGTCTTCGTAAACCCTCCAATTCAGCTTTTCCCCGCCGTCGTATGTTCGCCCTCCCCCTCGTTCTGACCCTGCTGCCCCTGGCCCTGGCCCTGGCCTTCGCCCTCAGAGGTCTTACCGTCCTCGGGCTCCTTGGCCATGACGCCCTCGAACTGCGACCACAGCGCCTCGACGGACGAGAACTCGTTGCCGACGGCCGTCACGGCCTCGAGCGACCGGTTCAGCTTGTTGATGTTGGCGAGGACGTGCTCGAAGCTCTGTTTTGTCATTACGGCTTCTGTGTTTAGCTCTCTCTCTTACGCACGCAAGCACAAACACACACATAGCCTATTAGACGAAAAGAAAAGGGGGGTGAGGGTGGACAAGGGAAGCCCAACGCACCATAGCTATCTCGCCGATCAGCGCCTCCCGCTGCTGCTCGAAATACGTCTTCTCCCGCTCCCGCTCCCGCGTGCCCATGGACGACGCCGAGCGCTGCAGCTGCTGGTTGGATGCCATATTTCGTGTGTTCCCTTTGGCCTTATTTCTCGCTTGCGACCAGCTTTCTAGGTACGTATCTGGGAGATTATAGCGTCGTGTGAATGCTGCTAGGCAGGTAGCTTGTGCTGCGACTTGTGCTGCGAATATGTTGACATGTATGTATGTAACGTGGAACCGCTCCCTGGCGCGTTTGCTTCTGGGCGTGTAAATGGATTTGGCGGGGTTCGAGTTGGGGATTTGGAGTAACCCCTCGCCCCTCATCTCCTTTTTCTTTACAGACGTCACTGTTGATAAGACAAGGCCACCCAAGAATCCAACCCGTGGACCTAATCCGCATATCACATTTACGAATACACTGAGCATGAGAGGATATCTCATACGTCCTTAGGGTTCAAGCTCGAGTAAGTAGCTTTCTTCAAACAGAATTCGTACAGTGTCTTGAGAAGGCTTGGAGGTCGTGTTATCCACATGCTCCTCCGAGCTTCTCTTATACAATTACACACATCGCCATGTTCCCCGTGTGATACGGTTCTACATTTTCCATGGCCCAACCTCTCTTAGCTTCCCCTAGTGACATGCCTACGTGAGCTTCTCCGGTCTCCTTGTCTATAACCCGTTCCATTTGTGTGTCCATCATTCCATCATGCTGCGGCGAACCGATATTCGTAGAGAGAAAGGAAAAGAAAAAGCAGGCCGTTCCCAAAACGCCAATTTGATGGTGGTATCAAGAGCATCGCAAAACGTCGTGGGACGAGTGCTTGCAATTTACGGTATAGTGCATCATAAGAAGTAATCAGACGGTCCACGTCGTCCTGCCGGTACGTGTCTCATGTCATCCGGAACGGCCGAGAATATGCTGAATTTGGGATCCAAATTCTTGTCGACGGACATGATCGAAGCAACATTACCGCAGCGGTAACAGTAGTTGGGCGCAGACCAGACAGTTACAACCGAGTTTTGCGGGAAGTGATACTATGGAAGAGTTAGCGAGTGCAATATTGTACCTATACCGGAGGGACTTGCCTTGTAGCCTTCATTGACGAGTTGGTGAGCACGCGCAATGAGCTTCAACCCGTTGACATGGTTGAACTCGGTCGCCACCTTGTCACCGAAAAGCCATCCCGCTCCACGTGGGCTAATAGCCCACGTTTCGACTTCTTCGGGGTCGCTCCAGACAAGGTCACAGAATGCACCCTCATGAGGTATCTCCTGTGCCCTGGCGACGACACGGATCTGGTCGATGGTACGAATCTCGGGGCTCAGCCCGCCGTGGACACACAGGATCTCCCCGTCCACAATAGCCGCTAGGACTAAGAAATCAAAGACTTGGCAACAGGACTTCCAGACAGACGCATTTCCGTACTTCTGTTGGCACTCTTCATAAAAGCCATATACCTGAGTAATCTGGCGGGATTCGTGATTTCCACGGACAAGGACAATTCGGTCAGGATACCTATGGCATGTAAGCAAGGAGGAGGCCTATTCTGAATAAGATGGTATCTTCTTACTTGGCCTTTAGACACATTAGCAAAGTGAATGTTTCAAGACTAAAGTAGCCTCGGTCGACAAAATCCCCCAAAAACACAAAACGAGTATCGGCATTATCAACGGGCGAGGAACTGTCCGAAGACTCTCGCTTCTCAATATCGTTTCCTTCCTCCTCCTCTTCTTCCGCGTTTAGGGACTCGTCACTAGGAAGGCCCGGGACATCTCCTACAATATTCTTCGGCTTCTTTATCTTCTTCTTAAGTTTGGGGTTCGTAATCTCGGTCGGTGGCTCGATGTCAGCGGACGTGATTACCGAAGTCGAAGTTGCAGGAGCTTCGGTAGCGGGCTGGCCAGGCATACCACCACTAACGCGGAATAGTTCGAGTAGGTCGTAAAATTGGCCGTGGATGTCGCCACAAATAGTGACCGGGGTAACTACCGGCTGGATATTGGATTCTGAACGATACATGTTAGATTATGCCCATGGCCAGCTAGTGTACGTAGGACATGAGCATATCATACCTTCCATCAACACTTCCTTAACCATTTCGCACAGTTCCTTCATTACGGGTTCGGGTAGATAGCGGCATTGCTTAGCTTGCTCGAGCCATTCGTCTAATCCAGCTCCTGCTGTTAACTTGGCTGGCCCCGGCTTTGGGACGGCCACACGGGGAGGACCCATTGCCTCGATGTATTTATAAGTAGTATCGGTGTCTTGACTGATGTAGTCAAGCTAGCTTCAATAGTATTGAGGTCGGCGCGGCACGAGTAGCTTAGATGTCGATAGGTGATGCACTACGAGAGCCAAGTGCAACGAAGAAAAACTCCCCGAACTTGTTAAAGAACTTGGCGATTCGATCTCTACGGCGCGGTTTTCCAGGCTGACTATCTGGAGCTGGGACTTGAACCGGTTCTTGGATCCGAGGCTGTTCTTCAGCTGAGTCTTGCGAGGACGGACTCTCCAGAGGCGGGAAAATGGTATAACGAGGGCTAGCGACCGCAAAAGAATCCTACTCCCGGAAACGCTGGCTGTATCGTCGATGCGCGTAGTGAGATGTCCGAGAGCGCCTCACCGGCTGAGGACTTGGAGGTGACGAGTCTTGGAGACGGACCGATTCTTGCCAGCTATTTTCTTGCCAGCTGTTTCTGTAGCTGTTCTTTACGGGACTATCTAGCTGTAACGAATATTCGAGGCCGCTATAGCGAAATCCGGTCGGCACGAATGAGCTGGCTCTTCGAGTAGGGTCGCGGGGAGATGGGGTGTTGGGGTTGGGGTGCGATAGGGTCCCTCGGGCGCCAGTGCTGGCAGTGCAGGTGGTACCTCGAAGTTGCCCAGCACAGGGATCCATTCTCGGCTCGGCCCGGCGCAATAGTTAATCCGATAATGTGAAGGGGCAGGGATGGGAAGAATTATGGATGTTTTGAAATCATGGAGCATTACATAAGCCATAATAAGGTGGGGCATGTGCCCCTTTTCACCCCTTTTTATTCTTGATGCACATGCCCTATGTTCCTAGGCAACCACCAACACAACAACATAATAGATCCAAACTCAACAACTCAATCCTCATAATGCCCAGTGACGTGGTTATTTCATGTCTAAAGAAATCTCTCGTAGCTAGCATGTGTAACTAGATCCTAAGTATTCAATTTATGAACCAGTGCTAAGTTGTTCTACATCTCACTTACAATGACACGTAGGTCAGCGAGGATGATATTAAAGGGGCCTCTTGCTAATACCTACCTACCTAAATACCTACACTATAACCATAGGAGGACTTCTAGGTCTTCCATTAGGAACTCACAGTGAAATGGCTACTACTTAAGAAGCAGACAAGGCCACTATTTGAAGTAAGCTATTTTACATTTTATAATTTTGTAATGAATAGTAGCCATACCATTATAAAAGCACCAGGGAAGTACCAAGGCATGTTGGGATCATTTGCTATGGCATTACCGATTAATTACTTCGTCATCTAATTCAGCGTAATAACTACGGTAAACCTCCCTCAAAGTAACCAACCAATGCTGAGAATTCCCAGCCACTTTACCTATTCTATATCGCTGCCATAGAAAGCATGGCATACCAATTGATCTCTAACTAATTCCGAGCTAGAGCGTGTAGCTCAAATGCCGATTAGTGCTGATCAGACGCTAGTAGTTATGGCATATCATCCCAATAACGATGTTTCTTAACGCTTTCTTTTGGCAATCGCCTAAACCTCCGATTCGGATATAGACTGTCTCTGTATCATATTACCGAGGGGTTTTCGTATCCGGCCGAGTTCCGAAATGTGCAGCTGCCATTAGGCTAGCGGCAGTCAGCTTATAGCGAACCGTCTTTAGCCAGTGCTGGCTGGAGCACTAGTCTCGGTGGGTGTAGATGGAGGCGGCGCCGTAGATCCCGAGGCCTCGTTCGTTGCGTTTGCGGTGCTCCCGCCAGCTCCCGCTCCGCCTCTACGGCCTCTACCACGCCCGCCCCGCTTAGGACGATCCGGTGTAGCCTCGGTGCTGGTCTTATCACTCGCTGGTTGCGTCGGGGCCTGAGCTGGCTTCTTAATCTCCTTTCTTTCTAGCACCTGTACAGTACCCTGTGCAACGGATATGGGGCTTGCGGAAACCGCCCTAACGAGCCCATCATGTTCACTGAAGTCCACATATGCAAAACCTTTGCGTTTGTCGATCTCCACAAACGTAACAGAACCGAATGTTTCCATGGCCTGCTTGAGCAGCGACTCCGTTACGCCCTGTGAAGGGTTGGCGTGCTTCACGAAAGCGCGTGTTGCTCCTGCAGTTAACGATGGCTGGCTAGATCCTTTTTTCTGTGATGATCCTGGCTTGTTAGATGATGTGGCCTTACCAGCGGCAGCCTTGGGACCCGTTGGCGGCGTTGAGGTTGAGGTAGATGCCGGGGTAGGGGTTGTCGAAGCTGGGCCAGTCGGAGGAAGGTCATCTTTTCTCTTCAAAATGATAGGCGTGGTCGTTATTGATGCTAGCTTGATCGTATTGCTTCCGCTCTCGCTTCCCTTACCCTTAGGTGTCTCGCTAGAGGCGTTCTGCTTTGGAGCCTTTGCACCCCGAGACCGACGGGAACCTTCTGCCTGGGATTTCGGCGCGGTCGGGGCAGATGGCGGTGCGGACGAGGTAGGCTGGCCAGGTGCGGCTGATGCTGTAGATGCTGTAGATGCTGTATCCTTAGCATCCTTCTCTTTACTGCCATCACCCTTAGTAGCTGCTTCCGCTTTGGCAGCGTCCTGACGAGCTCTTCTGTGCGCACTTCCAGGACTAAGGCCGAGATCGCGCTGCAAAATCTTTGCAGCAGCCGCAATGTTAGCTCGGCGGCTCTTAGGCACTGCTTCTTCGGCCGTCTTATTCGCAGCAGATTTGGCTACCTCGGCTACCTCCTGGGCCGACACTGCCGCCGCCGCCTTCTTCGTGAGGAGCTTCACCGGTTCTTTAATCTTATCTTTTTCCTTTTCGGCCGCCTTATCGGCTTTCTCGGACTTGGACTCCCTTGCCTTCTTCTTAGAATCCTCCTGGGCCCCCTTCGGCTTTCCGCCCTGTGACTCGTGTCGAGAATGCTTTCCACCCTTAGCAGTAGCCGTCTCCTTTCCCTTGTTCGCCCTCTTCTCTTTGAGATATTCGACCAAGGGAGTTGTGGTAACTTTGATATCTGTCTTGCCACCATCCTCACCGACGTGGTCTGCGTCGACTTCTTTCACGGCCGGATCTTGGGTGAGACTGTCGAGGAAAGCCATGAAATCGGGGTCCTGGTCGATAGTACCTTGCTTAGAGTCTATGCGTCGCTTCGTGGTTGGCACCTTTTGGTAGACAGAAACATCGAGATAGGGAAATCCGACGAGGGCAGGATCGTTAAAGCTTCGCTTTTCATCTTCCCAAGTTGACCTCTGAACGACCTCGGCTAGGACGGCGATATCTTCGTTTCGTAGGAGGTGGAGGTAGCATCGCGCCGGGGTGGATGGATTGGATGGGCTTGAGACATGCACATGTTTAGCAGCTCTTCTTGGATGTAGGCCAGCTTGAATGTCAATGATAAAACTCACTCTTGGGAAACGTGACCATCTTGAAATCTTGTCCAGTCTACCCTCCCCTTTCCAGCCTTCCACTCATCTCCCAGTATAGCCCAGAACTCGGCCTCTGTCATGCCAGGTGGAAGTCGGCGGACTATGGTCTTCTTGCCTCGAGGAGCATCTTTAGCTCTGGTGGCTTTTGGCGTATCGCTCATTAATTGGATTGTGGGAGCTGGCAGGACGCCATTAGGTTTTCGTGCCATCGAAGCGCTCGTCATCGTATCTCGATTTACCGTTTCGCATAGAATGAAATAGATAGTGTAGTTGTAGTGAAGCAATGGTCGATCCACTTTGCGATTTGATAAAAGGAAAAAGAGAGAGCGGCGGGCACGATAAGGGATAAGGCTGAATAGCGCTGGAATAGCAGCCCACCTGAGGAACGATAGTGCTAAATATACCATGCAGTACCCCACTTAAACCATGCTGGTCCCCCAGATCCACAGCGGGGGCCAGTAGTAACGGGTACCGCGCTGGATATAATTCTGCAGGGTAACAGTCACTCGCTTTGGCTGCTATCAGAAAGGTTCGATATTTCTTAGTAAAAAGGTCGCACAGCGATACACTTACACTTACACTGAAATGACAACTTTGGAAGACGTGGCCGCAGCTAGTAATACATGATACACCAAGCGATTGTGTGCTCCTACGATCCTACGATTGTTAACTTTGTGAGCAGTACGGAATATTGTCGCACAATTTCGTGTGCTTGGATTAGGCAAATATCGTCGGTTTCACATGTATGATATGTATGATAGCCAAGCATTTGGGTTTTCTGGTGTGCCTACTTAGTTTCAGTCTTGTGAGTTGTCTTTGGTAAACGGTGTACCAAGCTAAGGCGAGGAAAGTGTAATGAAAGCAACAATGAGCTAGATGAGGATGAGGATGAGGATGATAGGTACAAGCTTGCTGGATAGGGGATTGTTTGAAGACTTTACACAACAATGGCGGCATCAATATCAAACGCCCTTTTCTAGCCTCGTTAACCAATTTAGTACTATCACTGAAGGGGACTTAAAAGGCGAATGACGTCACTCGCAACTGCAATGACGATTCCGTAATAAGTGGTCAGCTCCGTGTTGCTAAAATCCGATATCTATGTCGCGAACTCCGATATGGCGTTTGTATAAGCCCCCCTTGGCTACTCGAAATCGACGACTTAATTCTCGCCTTTGGTACCTAGGTAGGTTATCCTACTTTGATATGTACCTACCACTGCTAGATTCCTATATCGTGAACTTATAATGGCCCGCATCTTCATCACCGGTTCCTCTGACGGCCTCGGGCTACGGTCCGCCCAAGCCCTTGCCAAGCGCGGCCACGACGTCTACTTACACGCGCGAAACAGCCAACGAGCCCAAGATGCCCGCGCAGCTTGCCCAGACGCCAAGGATGTGTTCGTCGCGGATCTAACTTCGACAGAGGAGACCAAGGCACTTGCGGCAAAACTTAATCAGACCGGCCCTTGGGACAGCATCGTACACAATGCCGGTCTCATGCACGGCGTCGCCCACCTCAAGGGGAAGGAAGGCATCCCGGCGCTCTTCGCCGTCAACACCGTGGCACCGTACATCTTGACGTCTCTCATTGACCCGCCGCCGAAGCGTTACGTCTTTCTCAGCAGTGGCATGAACCACGGCGGCGACTCCTCGCTGCGTAACCTGCAGCGGTCCACGTACAGTGACAGCAAGCTGCACAACATCATGCTGGCACTCTGGTTTGCGCGCCGCCTAGCAAACAAGGGCGTCTTGAGTAACGCACTCAATCCGGGCTGGGTACCCACGAAGATGGGAGGCTGGAGCGCCCCCGACGACATCGACGCCGCCATCGACACCTACGTGCTGCTCGCGGAGGGGACGGACGCGGCTGAAGGCGTAACCGGCAAGTACTGGTATCAGTCTCGCTACGGAGCCCCTGGAGACTCGGGTCGTGATACGGGTTACAAGAGCGCGGCGGACGACGAGGCGCGGCAAAACCAGCTAATCGAAGCCCTTGAGAAAGTATCTGGCGTGCAGCCACCTCAAGAGGCCAAAGAAGGCGTTAGATAGTTAAGCAATGTTCAAATACTATAATCAACCTACTGTTACAAGATAAGAGCTATTGTCGCAGTACTTCCAAGGATCTCATTTGGCACCAATAAGGTAGAATTTGACGACTCGAACGATATTGCACGGCACCTCCGTACGCAAAAGTCAACAATAGCTACGTAAAGCTTGATAACGTTAGGACGTGCCCAATGATTTAAACATGAACTTTACTAGAATCTTGAAGCCTCCATGGAACCATATCGCGGTGTATAAAATACATCCCCCCCCCCCCCCCCCCTTGCAAGATGTCTTCGACGCACCTGATCATACCATAATGAAAGTGCCTTACAAGACGTCGAATCGAAGAAACATCACGAGTGAATACAGCATCAAATTACCCTCGAATATTACCACAGCAGGGCCAAACCTTTAAACTTCAATTTTATAACACGTCGCCCTATAAGTATATACCTTCGCCCTGCTTGGATTTGCTCCAAGGCTGGCGTCTCTCCCTCCTTTACACTCTTTCATATACACATAAGAGCTACCGCCATGGCCTCGTTAGATATAGAAAACACCAGCAACACACTTATTACCAACTTGCCGATCAGACCTCGCGCCATGTCGTTCACATTGTTCAGAATGCTTCCAGCTGAGCTTCGGATTCAGATATGGGAGTACGCCCTAGACGAGGCCTACATGGTCGATCTACCGCCTGCCGGGATTCGGGGCGTGGTATTCCCCAGCATGGACGGATATCCAACGTTCATACATATGGGATACTGCGTCCTCTCTCAGGTGCCCCAGCTTTTCTACGTCAGCCACGAGAGCCGCCAGATCGCGTTGGAGCGTCGCACGAGGTGCAAGCCGGTAGAGAGGCGGTGGTTTTTCACATCTCCTTCCGGGTCCGATATCGTCATCGATATTTTCGGGTTGCATAACTCTGGTCTTTGCGCAAATGGGGACCCGCGCTCACTGAGAACCTTTGTCTTCTTCGACCGCCTGAGCCTTAGAGACCGTCTTGCCGACATACATCGCCTCAGATCCAACCGTGACACAAAGAAATACCGATTGAGCACAGCAACTTTTCGACAGGGACACCATCAGGGCATGGTACGCCGTGTCACACGTTTAGATACTCTAATTAGAGAACTGGAATCTCAAATTGAGCTTGACATTGAGAGTTGCGTGCGCGATTGCCTACGGTTGAGGCAAAAGTATCACCTCGACAAGGTAGAGAGATGGATACTGCTGCTGAAGGACAGACATAATGACACCGAGTTACAATATTCCAATCTTGTCTTCATCGATCGATCCGAAGTGGCGCCCAATTTCTGGCAACGTCAAGAAGACAACAAGAACAGCGAAGATCCTAAGGCTCGGGCCATGGCTATGGAGGCAGAGAAGCTGGAGATTGCGAAAGATTGAGAATGGAAAAGGAGGGTGTGGGGGAGATACGATCATTACTTTCAGTTACACAGCTACGGAGGAGTTGACGGAGAGGGCCATGAAGTTGAGAAACGTGCAGCATGAGCATATTTTACAGTCGCCAGTGGCAGCATGAACAGGATAAAAAGAATTTTTAGGGCCGGCACATGCCAACACGATAAAAGTACTAAAAATAATTGAAGTATTTAATAATGGGTTTCTATAACAAGAGAGTTAGCCGTTGTCTTCCTAGATAATTAATAACAGTATTACATATGACCCGAAAAATACTTTACATACCTTGGTCCGTTCCTGAGTAGGTGCCTTAAGAGGCACCTATGCGTCCTCTTCCTCCTCAACCTCCTCCTTGGCCTTCTTCTGTAACGAGTTGCTATTAGTTTCGTCGAGTGGCTACGGATTATTAATAGGCTTACTTCAAGTTCCCGCAAAAGAGCCTACAAAGATATTAGCAAGCAATACACAAATATTTAGGCTGGAATACTCACCTCAACCTTGTCATCCATGGTCGGCTGGCTCTTGCGTTGCTATAAACTATAAGCAACTGCGGTAGCATCCATCGAGGAGATACCATCTTACTTCGCGCTCCTTCTTGTACTCCTTCGGTAGGGAAATAAGATAGGTTAGCCTAAGCTAATATCACTAGTCGATTTGGGTATATTATACGATGAGACGAGCGGCAAGTTCCTTCAATCCATATTAGTTGCGACTTTCGACGTGGAAGATAACGTTCTACTTACGTCTCGCAACTTTTCTTGTTTCTGGATGGAGGTTCAAATTATCAGTGTAGTCGTCCAGTTGGGCAGAGGTATTCTAACTTCTATGCGCTCCTAAAATGCTGGTATTAGTATTTTACTAATATATAAGCTGAACAATGAAGACTTGCGCGCAGTTCTCCCATTGCCACCTATGTAAATGTTAGTATAGCTGCGTCATATCTAGGGATTACAAGACATT
Source organism: Hypoxylon rubiginosum (assembly GCA_902806565.1). Classification (NCBI taxonomy): domain Eukaryota; kingdom Fungi; phylum Ascomycota; class Sordariomycetes; order Xylariales; family Hypoxylaceae; genus Hypoxylon; species Hypoxylon rubiginosum. Next base: position 1,053,612 of record CADCXA010000027.1, on the reverse strand, counting down.
GTTATGGCTCACGTCTATCCGGTACTGGATGAACTTTTTCGTAAAAGTTAGCGGGCATGACCATGATACCGACATGAAGTGCCACTCACTTCGAGAGATCCATCCTGGAGGTATATGTTAGTGTATGTATGAGTATAAGCGAAGAAGCTTGGTCTACTTACATCCCTCTCGCCGTACTTGGGCTATTTGGCATATCAAATTAGCCACATAGTGTTATTCTCGGTCGAGGGGATATCGCTGGTGTTCGCGCGAATGGATAGGGTTGTAAGGACTGAGATCTGGTGCGTACCTGAGGCGCGAGGCCGGCCATTATTGTGTTCTATTTGCTGAAATTAGTGTATTGCTTACGGCCTTGGGGGCGACGGCAGTGCTGGTGTATGGGCGCTCGATCTTCACCGGAGTAATAACAAATGCTAGCTATAGGAGAACCTTCGTCGAGAAATGTTAGCTGAGCTCTCCAATATATGACGCTTCTCCTCAACTGATGTGTAACGAAGATCTGTTTGTGGTAAGGAGACGAAGCAGATAGATCCCACTAACCTTTGTCTGGTTAAATGTCAGCAATACATAACTCGATTAGTAGCATGGAACCCCGATTGTATCTCATTCAGGTGGGACTCACTGCTCGGGGCTTGTGATGGTGATGGTGGTGGTGGTTGGAGCTGGTTCTGGTTGGGGATGGGATTGGGATTGGGATTGGGATTGGGATTGGGATTGGGATTGGGATGGGACTGGGATTTGGAATTTAGAACAGGATAATCGGAGACCTAGAAACGGTGTTACCGCAGGAGGAGTGGCATATGAGAGAACTGGTCTGATTAGAGTAGTGACAATCGAGCAGCGGTGCTTGACTCTGACGGCATGCAGCCTGTCGCATTTGTTATCTAGTTTTTCTCCATTGCACCTGTCGCGAAGCAAGCCAAGGTGTGAAAGCAACGGAATTATTGCGCTATAAGTTCTTGCCATAACCGTTGAGGGTCATAAGTTTGCTTTGAAAAGAAATACTTCGTGCTCTTGTCTCAGCCCCCCTATCCGTGTTAACATGCCTAACCTCCCATCCATAGGCCAAGGTCATATCCTTGACGGCATTATAGTATCGTCGCATTCAATTCCGTAAAATAGTTGAGCTATCAGCTCTCCCCAGTTGTCCGAATCTGTTCAAGGATCCTACTAGTATACCCAGGTAGTTTTATGAAGACACTCGCGCTAGTGATGATGAAAAGGGGTAGAAGGACGAACTATCCAACTTTGTGAACATTAATAAGTACCCATGAAAGCGAACGGGGTATTAAAATACACCTTGATCATAAGCCGGCATCCTTGACCTGGAATATGAATAAGTTATATGAATCATACGAACTGAGTTTCATGGATGCAACCCGACATCCAGAAGAATAGGCGTTGCCAAAGTGGGCAAACACGATGAGTGGCAGAGCAAATTCAGCGTCTATTATCTCGGTAGTCCGAGATTCATAAGTAAAGTGAATTTCTAGGATTATTCAGCTAGCTACAAAATATCTGAAGAGGTGTTGGTTCCTCGTGCCGATCTGTTTAGCGTGGCCGTTCCACCCACCCCTTATTACAAGACCGCTCCTGGAGTCGAATCCTCCCAAGGCGCAATCACCTTATTCTTACTCTCTAAATGCCGTTTACCTGAGTTAACGTCGGGTATATCCGAAGACCTTAGCCTCTCCATTCTGTATGATGATATATTGTAGGGCGGGTTAGTGGGTACCGACTTCCGCCGCCCAAATACATTTTCGATGAAGCGAGGGAGATACGGTGCGCCGGCAACGATAAAGCCCATAGCGAACTCCACGGCACTATAAATTAGACGACGCGGTTAGTTATATTGTACAGTTGGTTCACCTTGTATAGTGATATCCGACTTACGTCCAGTTACCCACGGGCATGACGTCCCAAGTATAATCTTCACTGTCCTGCAGCTGAACACCGTAATATAATCGAACAATACCGGCAGCTGTGGCACTAATATTGGTCAGACTCGCGACGTATAAGCGATATGGATGGATAACGCCCGTACAAAATACCCACTGCGAACACCGATCCGGCCAGAAGCTTCTTCTTAAGGGGCATCTGCAACTGTGCGATGCCAAGCATGGGAATTATCAGTATCGAAAGGTCAGAAGCGATGTTAAGGGCATTGCTTGTAGACATGCAAGCCACATTATCGATACAATAACCCTCGATATCTGGATGCCATAATTTCTCCCGAGGATTGCAGGAAAAGATCAGAGCCAAAGCGACGGAGGAGTACAGGAGTAGGTTTACCCAGATCAAGATGATAATTATTCGACCAAAAAGACCTCGGCGATCATGCTGAAAGAATATCGACTTGATTTGGTAAAGCAAAACATATTTGATGGGGAACATTGTTACGCTGATGAATATTTCCGCAATGTTTCCGTACTATAGCGCAAGTTTGCTATCAGCAGCGGCTCTGGATATAAAAATCGCATTATAGTAAAATATTTTGAGGCACTCACGTAAAGTGCCTTTTCAAGACTGGCTAAGGAGACATTCCACTTCCATCTGAATTAGTAAACGGGTCTTTAGCGTCGAAATGCCTGACTGGAAGCAGGTCGTTGCGTACGAGACCGAGACAGGATCGAAACTGAAAATGTTTTCTTACTAAATGTTGGCCTTCGCCGTATACAGAAGCAATAATTTCCATGGCTACGAACACCCCGAATGCTGCCTATATGATGTCAGATCTTGAAACGAAGTGCCAAAGTATTCGTCGAACCCAATGTTGGATGGACATACAATCGCAAACAGAAGAACCCCTCGGAAATAGTTAGCCATGTGCTTCGAATTGATGATAATACTCACAGTCCTCATGGTTGAACCTTTTCAACACTACCCGCATATAAATTCGGATAGAAACAGATATAACAGCGATCCCGATGCCAATGGCTGACACGGCGATTCGAATAGGGTCTACTGTATAAGGGCCGACAAGATTAGATGTTTCTCCCGGAGGAGCCTCCATCGCTGGCGTACTCTCTAGATTCATAGTGAATTTTCCGCGAGGAATAGGTACCTAGGTATGGCCGTCAATACTGAAGGTACATTTGAAATAAACTATCGCTCAACTAGTAGATTTTCCATGTAGAGGGAAAATAAAAACGCCGACGAGACCTACCTAGTGAAATACCTCCCGTCAGCCACAGGTCCATAGCCTCCTAATTCCGTCTTCCGAGGTATCTATATTTAGGTGCCTGATAACCGATATTCAGCCCTATCCGAGTAATACCTATCAATTATACGCCAAGTGTACCTACCTGTAAAGGCTCACCGGGGTTACTCAGAGTCTCTATCTAATAGGTAGCCAATTACGTGGATGGTCTTACAAAGTTGGGCCACGGGGCAAGAAGGGCAGTCGATACTCTTATCTATTGGACCGCTACCATAATCCGTTATGCATTGTAACCTTGGCCACAGGCTCGACATATTGTATTGTTATATCTAGAGTAGCAGGTACCTATGCTTGTGTAACAGGAACTCCCGGAACTCCCCGACCATATGTCTTAGATAGTCCGCACCGACGTACTACCTACTATCGATTGTCTCGTCGAAGTCCTGTGGCTTCAGTACTGGCGAGTGAGCTGCACAGTAAGGACCCAAATTTGAGACGCTTCGGAGCCTGCCGGCTTAGAAATATGAGGCCGAAGTCAGGTCTCTCTGAATTTTCCTGGTAGGTAAGGTATCATAGGAGGTAAGTAAGCTCGTACGGGAACAAAGCCAAGGTCTTGCCTAGGCTGCCGTCGCTACCCCGATTGAGGCGACAAATTAGTAAGAATTCAGGTTCTCGAAAGATACCAGCTGTGAAATAGGAGACAAGATAGCTTTTGTTGAGCCGATTGGAGCGGCCGCGTGGATTTTCGCAAATGGCGCCGACGTGCATGTGGTCGGCTTGCTTTTTATGTGTCGTTCTAGCGACTCGCCCTTGGCGCAGGATTGATCTGCTCACATATGCCCCTTTGGGAAACAGGTTTGTTAAGAAAAGCTGCGAAGAACTGTGAAAGATCGGAAAGGGGTCTCAAAGTTGCTGCTTGGCCCCTATTTGTCTTAAAGCCACTTAGTCATAGCATCAATTTACGTCTGGCAAACCTGAAAAAACGCTAAGTATATTGTTTAGTGAATTATCATAATTTACTAAGTTCCCCCATGAGTTATCCTTAGCGATTTCGACTACATCCTCCAGAAGTCATGTTATACCTTGGTACTATTAGACGTAACATGGTACATCCGAAAGGCCTATTCATAGCGCACAAGCATAAGTCTTCAATCCAGTAGTCTGGATTACATCAGCGCAATTTAATGTGTTTGTATTGGGACAGAGAGCGACTTAGATAATAGGAGACAGATTGAAGTGTTTAGTGAAATGAAAGGTCATCAGAGCATATCCCAAATCCAACTTCCTTGCGACCCATTCGCACACACTCTCTCGCCTAACAATCATACAGGCAAGTTCTTTGGTTTCTGTAGCTTCTAATTTAACAGGAGAGGGCACTGTTTCGTGTGGCGATAATAACATTAAGGCCGCTATCTCCCTGCCCCGTGCAGCTGCCACCGGAGCTATTCGGAATTGTCAAGTTAGCGATGTTCCTATTTTCTTCATGCGAGGGTGAGGGCTTGATAGTACTGACCACTGCGGGTTGTTATTCTCAGAGGGGCAGCAGATCCCTTTGATATAGCCGGCGCCCCAGCCCATCTCCCAGTCTATAATAACCAGGGGGTTAGTCATTGCTTCTATCAAAAAGTTTCCGGGAACTCAATCATCTCTCTGGGGCAATAAAAATCGAATCCAATTCCCCTTGAGAGTCGCCGAGGAAGAGACACGTACGGCTGACGTGGGTATTGTCAAAGATATAGTTGTTGTACGTGCAAACCTGAAACCATATTTGTTTAGTATATCTGAGTCTGCAATACCAAAGGAATAAGCTGCCTCACCTTGGCCGTGCCTAGGAGCCAGCCCGAAGAGCTTGTAGCTGGCAGATAGTCGCTCTGACCGTCGCTTTGGAGACTCGAGATGAGCGCGTCCATGTCGCTCTGCGTGTACGGGGTGGAAGAGGAGCAGTCATCCCGCTTGCCAATGAGTCCGCCGTCCTTGCTGGCTTGAAGCTCAGCCCAGTATTGTGTCTGGTTCAGCGGAATGGTAGGGAGCTTTTGGATCTCAAAGGTTCGTTTGCCCTCTTCTGCGGGCAGACCGGCGCCAATCTGAAGCAAGAACGCCAATGGCGCAAGAAAGAGGCTAGAATGCATGTTGGATAGGTAGGTTATGTGATCTGAAAGATACAAGAATGCTGGCGATGCTTTGATATTGAGAAGCTGCGTGAATGGTCTCTACGGATCAAGAGTGAAATGATCTTAGACGAGGCCCTTCCGTCGTATTTATAATTATCAAGAAAAATCAAGTATGGTCTACTCTACTCAGTACAACGCATATCATATCTTCTAAGTTTCAACAAGGCTACTGTCGGTATTCCCCATTACTCACAAGGCAAATTCCGCTCCTCCACGACCGCTCATTTTACCAGGGACAATCGGCGACGACGTCGGTAATAACATGATATGAATTAAGTCCAGTAGTATATTCCACTTGTGTTGAGTATACCTTCGTTGCCAAGAGTAAGCTCGGCATGCGGTCAACCTTTTCCATCACCAATTCGCATCTTCGTATCTGAAGAGTCAGGGTCGTCTTCAGCCTCCTTTAGGGATGGTAGTGTTAATTCAGGATCGCCTGACAGCTCAGTTTATGCCGCCCCGTATAATCGGCGGTCTGACTTTTCAGCGCAAGTAAGCTGACAATATACCGGCACGCGGCTGAGAAGAAACACCAATGACGATGCTTGCCAAGACTGAGATATATAGTTGCTGAAAGTCATTGGTAAAGGTGGATGTCCAAAAAGAAGCTAGACGTATGCATGAATAAGCCATTGCATGAGTTCCTATTGCAGCTCACTAGATGGATAGGTTTGCTTATACATTATTTTAATAATAGACGGCCAAATTCGGCACTTATAACTCGTGAAAAGGTAACACTACTCCTTCTCGAAGAATTAAGAATTGCGGTTGGTTTTTATATTAAGATGGAAAAAGAAAAGGAAGAAGCAAAACAGGGTCCGGGGGGGGGGGGGGGGGGGATCAACTAAGATACCAATATGTCGGAAGAAAGATATCTCTTATATTGTCTTAAAGCATTGCCACCTTAATTCTCCTTGTCTTTACACTTACATTAGCACTTTAGGTAACACCACTCTGGTGAGACTCCATGGTCCGCGCACGTGTAAGGCACCACTCGCACACTTAGAATCATTAAATGCTAGAGTTAGGCCATCTGTTCTACGCCTATTAACAACCGAATGAGAAGTATAGTGAATAGCGTCTCCATTCCAATATTATCATGCTACCAAGAAGTTGAGTCCGTTGAATACAGGGTACAAAGCGCGGATATCTCGTTGACACACGTCTAATGAAACTCATATGTTTATGTGCCTATGCGACTCAATATCCCAGGTAGACACCCCTTGTATGTAAGCCGGAGCATCTACCATTTACGGTGTTTGTCCGTGCCACCCCCCCTGTTTCAACCCAAGTTGAAAGCTATCAAAAAGGAAGCGAAGAGGCCAACCATCGCGAAGGGAACCTGGCCACCGGACCCGTGGTTGCGTCTTAGGCCGCTGTACGAGGAGCGGTTGGTGCAGTCCGGCGAGCCTCCGTCGTTGACGATTGGCAAATCTTGTGATCCCATTGTTAGCTCAAGTGTGCGGAGTTGTATTTCTCATAGAAAAGGAGATACTTACTCAGGGGCATTGTCTGGCGGTCGTCGTGCTAGGGTGGCACTGTTTATTGAAACCACCCCTTGAAATTGATGTCGGTTCTTATTTTTGTTATGCATGGCTTTACAGGTCCTTGAGTAAAGTCTCCCCCCCCCTCTGGATGGGTTTGACAGATGTAATCTACATCAATTGGGTGTCCAACAAGGGGTCCGAATACTAGGCGACAACGCGTGGACCTTGCTCGGTGAATCGGCATTAAGGGGTATTAATTGACAAATATCGAACAGGTGGGCATGTGGGATAGTAATTCTTTTCTTCTCAGTGGTCTCGATATAATATTAAGGCCGTCGGAAATGGTAGCAGCATTAGTCGAGGCTTGTAAGAGCGCAGTGCAGTCGTTAAACATCGTACATCACTAAGTACACAGTACACATACCCAACACGTAGGCATCCATGGGTCGATGACTTGGGTAGCGCTTGCCCTTGGCAGTTCCATCCGTCCCAAAGACTAGGGGCACTTGCTGTTTTCCGTAACCTTGCTGTATACCTACACCTATGTCGCTGTCTTGGGCATTTGGAGATGCTGGCGAGTTAGGCACTTCGTTCGGAGCACCCGGGAGGAAACAGGAGTTTGCTGGGCGGTATGTCTGTCAGTGCCTTTAAAAGCCTCCCTGACAGCATGTTCGAAAGTAGAATATATACCTATGAACCAACATGACACTTCACTTCATGAAGATGATAGCAAGCATAGTGCTGCGGATGCGAGGTAGTCCTCGGGTCGTTTTAGCAACAACAGGTGGTTAAATACATGGAACGTCTGTGTGACAGTGGTTCCGCAGTCGTCGTTGCAAGCTCCTAGCTAGATGGGCCTCCATTCAAGTCCGATGGGCTTAGACTTCTTCGCCGGTAGTAGCCGAAGGCAGACGTGAGGTAATCCACGTCAACCACCCTCCTAAGCTTGATCTTCCTCCGCAGGCCTCCCAGGGCCTCCTTGAACGACATGGCGGTTCGGGCGTACAGGATGTGGTTGCTCGCGAGGCCGGCTTCCTGCAGGTAGTCGACGTACGGGACGAAGCCGAACTCGTCTCGCGAGAGGCCGGCCATGGCGGCGGGGGAGGCGGGAGCGCCGCCGCCGCCGACGACGCCGGGCTGCGGGACAAGCACGACGAGCAGCTCCTCGAGGTCGCTGGTGGAGTCGAGCACCTCCCGGATGGGGTCGGTAGGGCCGAAGGGGATGGCCCGGTCGAACTCGCTCTGCGGGACGAGGACGGCAAGCTTCCGGAGCCGGTCCCGCCAGGGCACGGAGCGGAGCGACCAGAAGGCCTGCTCGGCGTGGGCGACGCACAGGTAGAGCATGTCGCGGTCGAAGTCGACGTAGACGGGGTGGATGGGCCTCGCGTTGCGCTCGGCGGTCAGCAGCCCCGACACGCTAGGGACGGGCCATTGGAGAGGCACGCGAGCAGCGCGGCCCGACGTGACGGACTCGGCTAGATCCTTGCCGAACCTGACGGGAGTCCACACGCGGCGGCGCGAGGCGGCTACCGAGTAGGCCTCGTGGTTGATGAGGATGGAGGGAGGGCGGCCGTCCAGGATGACGAGGTTGGTGGCGGAATCTAGGACGGTGCACTGAAATATCAGGACCTCCCTCTTCGGGTTCCGGTTCTCACTTTCCGGCGCGGGATGGACCACGTGAAGCCGAGCGCTCTCGAAGTGGTATTCCCATATCAGGATGCGGAGTTCTTTGGGGAGGTCGTTGAAACAATCGAAGGAGCCGAGGGATGTCATTTTACAATGCATACTAGTGATACCGGCGATTGTAGGTGTATCGTAGATGTGATGGTGATGTCGTCGTCAAAGAAAAGCGAAGTGGAGTAGTTTGGCTAAATTCGGTCTTTGTGTCCCAGTAACAATCTTGGCTTACAAATCCCGTAACAGCGCTATGTCGGGTTTCGCTAAAAAAGAAATGCGCTACCAGCGCTGCGTCCAGTGCGTCCAGTGCGTCCAGTGCGTCCAGTGCGCCTAAGCTGTGTTACACACCGGTAACGTCCGCGAAACGCGGGATATTATTACCTCTCAAAACAATCCTTTGTTAGGTATCTTTGTACGCTATTGCAGTCGGATAGGTAATGAAATTTTTATATACTTTCCTTTCTGCAATATCAGTTTACCGGTATCTTCTAGTAGCGATTGTCTCTACTTGTGTTTGACTTGCACACGTTTGTCTTAGAAGCAAAGAAAAATTTAATAGGTACCCAATACCCCTGAGCTGTTTCTCGCCCACCTATCCCCTCCATACGTGTCACGTAGGACGTAACTGCGTATTACTTTAGTAAGTATACTGTATGTGACTACGCAATATCTCGATAAATTGATAAAATTTACAGGCATCTAGAGTACCTAGGGTATTTGGAACCGTGGTAGTTTATCAGTGGCGCCACTATGTTGGTAGCGGCCTGGTTGGCGGTTGCAGGGCTGACTTAGTTGCAGTTTTACAACTTTGAAGTTGCCAGTATTATCTATACATATGTAGTTACTACATATGTATGTACCTAAAACAAAGAGACTTTACAGGAACAATCCCTTATTTGGTAGACAGTAAAAGCTGCAAGCCAGCATCCTCCCTGTAGCGGTGCAACGCAGCAGTCTTCCACTGATCCCAATCTACGCCTTCATCCACACTTACAGCATCTCGGAGCCCCTGAAAGAGACCAAGGAAGCCATCCCAGTCTACAAGATCGTAACCGCAACAAAAAGCAAACCTATGCTGCAATCGGCCGTTCCAGACAAAACCTGCCAGATCCTGATGGCCCTTTCCTTCCAGAATGCGCGCAAAGGTAACTTCATCGTCGCCCAGATCATTCGCACCGCTGTAGAATTGCGCAACTGAGAAGAAGCCAATTGGGGAGTTGAATGCATGCGTTGGCGGTGCAGTATGAGCCCATTCCCAATCGATGATGCCGGTTACATTGAAGTCTTCATCTACCAAGATATGGTCTCCCTTGTCGTCCGCGTGCTTCAGATAGTACTTTTGGTTGTCCTGCACCGACGACGACAGCACGGACGGGATCAAGTCGAGGAGAAACCGGTGTATTAGGTAAGCATCCACAGCTCGTTGCGAGTAGATCTCTCGGCGAAGAATCTGGTCTAAAATGAGCTGAAGAGAGGATTTATGATACTCTTCCCAAGATAGGAATGGACCCAGTGTACGCATTCCGGATTGTGTGAAGTCGGTAAGCGACTCTCGAGCAAATGCGCCAACATGGGAATCGCCTGGGCAATTGAGAGAACCAAGAAGCTCGAAAGGGTACCCGCGAAGTTCAATGAACACGTCCGCGATCTGTTCCATCACCCTCCTCTTCTGCTCTTGAGTAGCAAGAGACCATCTCAGAGATTTTCCCGGTAGCTTTTCCATCAGAATGTACCCAACTCCAACAGGATTGTCCGCATGGTCCAGTAAAAAATCAAATACTTTTGGAGCAGGCACACCAGTCTTTGCCAGAAACTTAAGGGTTGCGACCTCACTCTGGACGATATAATCTCGCAGCGCTGGCGGGGGCGACGTAGCGTTGAATCTGCGGATACGGGCAATCCACTTGACTCCGTCATCAAAACAGACTTCAATATGATAATTCATGCCACCCATCACCGAACTCCGTGTTGTTCTATCATAGCGAAGCGGGGGGATAGAGCAGGGCATTCCCTCGCGCAGATGGCTAGCTCGAGCCGCCAGAGCGGAAGTGTCAATCCTTTTGATCAGCTCTGTAATCTCATCTGCTTCGGCGGCTCGAGCGGCGGGATCGTAAGCACCCACATCCTGCCAGGCACACAAACTTCAGTAAGTAGATTGGTACCTTGAAGAGCTGAACTCACCTCCCATTTGGGGCATTTATGGAACGCGTCCTGAAGGTGGTCAGAGCACAAGTGACGTTTGCACAGTATGCAGTCGCCGAGATTACGGACAGCCGGTTTTTGGCAATTCGCAAAATCGCAGGTCCACATAGGCATCGTGTAGAAATTCTCAGTAACTTCAAGGTCGCGTTTCGCATGATGTTGGGCTGAGCTTTGGGAAGCGGTCAGTTCGAAAAGTTGGCCATCCCTGCGTTCAGGCAACCTCAAGTTCACGTGAGTCTCCTGTGTCACTCGCAACAATAGAGATCGTCGAAGTCTGCGATTTAAATAGCGGCCGACTTAGAAATATAAAATCGCCCACACCAACGAGGCAGATTTGGGCAACGAATATAACATACATTGGCGGGATATTATACCTTATTGCAACCTCTAAGTTGATTTGGGTAAGCATTAGATATTCAAACGATTCAGGAGGGACTTCTCACATTAAACGCAGGCGTCCACCTCCGCTAGCTCCTATTCCACGCTGGCGGGATAGCTCTCATCAGGCAGGGTATATCTCATAGCGCCGTTATTGATGGGTGAACAGATAATCGCCGAAGGCTCCTTGTCGAATAAAGCAGTGACGGTTATGAGGTAGATACAAGTCGGTCTCATCCAGGGCCGTCTGATCGTCAATGGTATAAGCGGAATAGGGGCTAAATGATCTCAACCGTCTATGTCGGACGTTTATGGAAGTATTTCAGGCCTCCACCTTCCACAGCCACAGAATGAAATACCCCAACGCGCAGATATTTTCCAGGTATTGAAGTAGGATGGATAATGATGCCATACGCGTGCCTTTCGTCTTTAGGTACGGAAGGGAGCCTTGTAACTTCGGCATTCTTGCCTAGCTCTGCAGCCTTGGTTAGGGGGTGGGCGTACGCTTCGTTGTGCCTACTGCCCGATGTGTCCGAAATCTCAGCCTTGTATAGACCGGTACCGTCGAATGGTTTCCAACTCTTATTTACTCCCATATTGCAACTTCCTAGTAATACCAACGACATCCTTTCGAAAGATTCGTCGTCTCTAAATTGACCCTAATTGAAGCTCAGGTAAGCAACGTACTTGTCGTCGTCATTCGCTTGCCATCGCTTTTCATGCCAACCTACATCCCCAAGTAACTCCACCTTCGGCGGAAGTGGCACGACAGCTCCTCGGATAAGTAGGCTGCCACCCCTTACCTTACCGAATAAATCCGAGCCGGCTAATGATACCGACACCTTCACGATTTCACATTCTTATTTGACATTGCACCAGGACATATTGAATTTCCCGATGTCAAAGAAGAACCAATCACCAAAGTTAATCGTGTGACTTCGGCTTGCCCAACTCCAAGATGGTGTGACGTACGAGTCTTGAAATTGTAGGGTATGAAGCAAAGCCTCCTTCGTCTTAGAATATCCAGGCCAGAGCCCAAAAGATACCCAATACAAGTCGATATGGAGAAATATGTGACCTGCATAGTAATTTGGCAACGAACTGGGTAGGATGTGCTTCGCGAGCCCCGAAATGGCTGGGAGCTTGTCTGAAGGATTGCTGAGCTCACACCCAGAGTACCGCCCAACTATGATCAGCCATAACAAATACCAATGGCGTGTCGGGATAGAGAACTGGTCACTTCCCTCTGAGCGTGCACCACTATCGGTAAGGGTATGGAGTTTAGTCCTGCCGAAAACGAGTGCTCGCTGCGACAGTTCGTACTCCTGAAGTGTCCACCCACGACGCGCCCAACGAGTAAACATAAGAGCGAAATACAGGCAGTCACCATAGGGATGGAAATGGCCGAAGGCTAGTTCTTCGCCAATGGATCGAAGAATATAGGACCCAGACATAGTCTTGTCTAGCCTTGACCGGAATTTTATTCTCGTCATAGCCCAGTCTCTGGCTAGAACCCCTTGCTGACAAGAAGCCGAAGCCGGTGTAAAAATCGCCAACGCGGCATTCCGGTAGACAAATATCATCCGTGATGATTCCTTATCCTAGTACTCTTCGTCATCTTGTACGATACAGACTGCATCTACCCATAGATATGGTACTTTCAATGCTCGCGTGGTTTGAATGGCGTCGCGGAGGATTGGAGTAACTTGGTCCACCTGGAACCCACTCAGTCTATATTCCAGTGAATGCCGCTCAGTTTTGAATTGTAGGGCTGCATTCTCTTGAGGACCCCAGCAATAGCTTAGAGCGGCATACGAAACCAAGGAAGGCTGTGCAAATTTGGGGTGAGAGTGAGTCTCTACAAGTCGACAGGAGAGGTCACCTTCCTCCCCAACTTCGATAAGGCGAGCTGGATACACACCTCACACGGAATACGTTCGTTCATGTCTATTATTCTTGAGACTGACTGTTGATGATCATCTGAATATTTTCGGGGCACAAAGCCTCGTCTCGAGGGGGTGTTTCTAGTCTCAGCCATTGAGAACATGAGCCTAAGAGGTAATTAGCAAAACACCGAATGATGCTCGCCACGATGTTTTTTTCGTTCTGAAACATGATTCTCTTGCAGCTCCTAGTTTCCAAAATCCAAACAGAAATTGCTCACATACCTGAGGGAGCATCGACATTAAATCCCAAAAGCGATATTTCTATACATCTAGTAATTAGCTGCTCTCTCTCTCCTTTTCAACTCAAACTTCAGTCATACCTTTAACTTCATCATGTCTAATCCAGCTAACATTAGCTATTAGCGACTTAAGCCCAAAAGATGGATCATCTTCGAAAACACCGGCCCAGTACCACGTATACCAGAGGTGTACCGAAACCCGTTGGGAATGAGCTCGTGCGCATCTTTGGATAGCTCGTTTTAATACCGAGCAAAAGCCACAGCGGTTTTGAGCGGCTTCGGAGAGTAGTGGCAAGCCAGGTAAAGAGTCTATAAGCTCATAGTCAAGGGTGAATTGGCATTTAGTCGAATTCAGGTTGCTACGTAAGTCGTTTGGGATTTCGAGGTAATATCCCTCTGCTGCGGAGCCAGCTTTGTACGCTCCTGGCCAAGCAGAGTCATCGAACTCAAGAACTTGACACCTTGGACACAGCGCCGTGAGCGGCGGTATCGTGATTGACATTTTCCTAGAAGGGATAATGTTAAGATTTCAGGTAGGTATGTACCTCTTAAATGTGACCAATAATTAAAAGTCAGCGTCGCATATCATGCAGATAATATCATTTTTTCTCATTGGCTTGCCACTCAGTAGGTAGTGAGGAACATAGGAGATAGTCAGGTACCTAGGCACATATGGTTGGTATATCGCACGAGGGTCCTCACAGAAAAAGAGTAGAGAGTGATGATTATGGGATGGAAAGGTTTAAGAAGGGCGCCTCCCGGGCTTAGGACTGAAATACCTTTATAGTGTGCGTCGCATCTTCTGCCTCTCACTGCGGCCTCCAAGCCTTCCTTCTGCACTTCTACACTACCCCCGAGGCGAATCAGGGTCGGAATCTACGTTGCACATAACATAAAAGCGCTTAATCCAAAACACAATTCCCTAAGTATTAGGTACCTCGCTCTACTAGAGCCCACCTGGGCAGCCAACAAAACCAGAGATTTTCCGCCACAAAACGGCTACCCAGATATCCATTAAACCGTAGCAGTATTTTCCGATCCCCGAGACCACCAGTAGGTACCTAATCTATTATAACCCGTCTTCCCCCCCCAAAAGACCAAAAAAACGCCACTCAGATGCGTACCCCGAAAAGATCAAGTAGGAGATAGAGGCCGACCGCGAGCAAGAATCCCACCACCACGCCTTCCCTCTGATGAGCGAGCGCCCGCCGCACGAAGACCATCGCGTCAGCTATGAGCAGGTGCTCCCCGACGTCGCGGCGCGCGGAGCGCAGCCCGGGCAGGCCGTCGAGGCTGCGGGTGTTCGCCTCGCTCTGGTACTCCTGCACCGTGCCCGCGCGCTCGCGCCGGTTGTTGAAGAACTGGAGCGTGGGCCGCTCCTCGAAGCCCGCGACCCCGATGTCCTGCTTCTCCGGGTCGTCTCCCTTTGCCTTCTCGTCTACGACGGCAGCAGAAGGAGAAGAAGAGGAGGAGGAGGAGGAGGAGGAGGAAGAGGAGGGAGTGACGTCGGCGACCATTTTGCGGACCTTGGGTACGCCGTACCCGCAGCTCGTCTGCACCTTGAAGATGTCCAGGACGATGATGGCGCGGGCCGCGTCGACCTTTTGAAGCTTCATCTTCTCCAGGAACGGCGCAAACTCCGGACTGTTCCACTCGATCACGCGTCCACGGCAGAACAGACGCATGATCCGAGGGCTGGAGCCGAAGGAGCAGAACATGAGCGTGGCACGACCGTTCTCGTAGATGTGTGCGATGGTCTCGCAGCCGGAGCCCGTTCGATCCACGTAGGCGCACTGGTTAGGGTTGAGGATGGCAAAGTTTGCGTTCGTATAACCTTTCGGTGATACGTTGATGTGCTGGCCATGCTTGGGTGCCGATGCCACGAAGAACACGGGCTGAGAAAGGGCCCAGGTCCGGAGGTTTTCCGGTAGCGAGCGGGAAAACGCAACCATGGTTCTAGGAAGACGAAGACGAGCTTGTAGTAGGATGTGAGAAGTGGTGGTGAGACCGAATGGATCGACGCATCGATGTTGTAGCAGGATGTTGTAAGTTGTAACAGAACAGTCCGGTGTAATAAACTTGTTCTAATTAAATAAGCAGCATATATCCCTTGGCGTCCGAGCCGGCTTCGGCCTAGGCGGGGTGTGCGGCTAAGTTGCGATGGTTCAAGTTGACAGAATGTCTTAGCGGTTCCAGTAACCGGGGTTTAGTATTACATGATAGTGTTACACGCCGTTGAGAGATCCCAACAGTGGGCCTCGTAGTTATCGGCGATATAGATGTAGCGTTATTCGAGGTCGGGTATTAGGAAGCGTGTAAAAGGGGCAATTGTACAAATATCCAACTGGGCTCGCATTTCTTCTCCTTGAATGGCCGTCGTCTAATCGAATGGCCGTTGTCCAATCTTGAATGGTCGTCGCCCAAATTGTAATCGAAACCCCAACTAGCTACGACGGTGGCCGCGGGGTTCATGTAAGGGATACGGTACATAGTTTCCTGAGGTTGATGTCGGTGAGATTCGTGGAACGGCCGAGTATCGGGGATCTGTATTGGAAACTGGCGATACGTCTATAGCCGTAGTGGTGTAGTTGCCCGAATACCTTGCCGACGCCCTGGGGGGGTCGCCGGGCATTCGTTCGATGTATGGTTTCTTGTTGCCTGCGCCTGGGTTTATGCTGATGCTTGATCTGCGGCGATGGTGCCGTGACGATCCGGCCTTCTCCTCTCCGTGCTTCCTGCTGGCACCCTTCGACTCTCTATGGTCTTGTTCATGCCTGCTTCTTGAACGGTGCAATCGAGACGAAGGCTCGCCAGAGCCACCTCTCATGGTGGTGTCGACGACCGGGTCTGGTAAGTTGTAATACTTGTGCCGATATTCATCCCGATCGTCTCTCATTTCGTTGAAAGCATCCGTAAGGTCCTTGATCCGATCGTCCTGGGCGGCTACTGTTTGCTCTAAGTTCTTGAGCTGATAATCCTTGGTGATTATTTGATCCTCAAGTTCCTTGACCAGTTTGTTTAGTCGATCAGTACGCTCGCATTCGTCGCGGTAAAGCCTCTCCGTATCCCGAGCGGCTTTGTGGGCTTTGGTCAAATCGTCATCCATGTCGGAACACTGCCTTTGGAGAAGGTCGACTTTCCGGTTTGCTTGACCAAGTGCCTCCTGAAGGGCACTGACACTGTATAGTTGGCTGTCGAGATCCTCGGCTGTGAACCTACGGTCAGGTCTTCCGCCTAAACTAGCCTGCCCACTAGATGATGAACCCACTCCTGAATCGTGCCCTAGTTCGCGGCTGCGGTGACCTTTCGATGACTTCTTTGCTGGCGTGGAGATCTGGAACGTGACTCGCCTATCTGACATTATCGTCGTGAACGTAACCCTTAAGGCAACGGTCACCGGGAGATGCCTGTGTGACGATTCACAACAAGGCAACGCAGCAAGGGCACGGTTAACGGATAGTAGCAGTCGATGGCGTAGCAGGGGGGTGAGGCTGTAGGTTGGAAAGCGATGTTGAGTCACCGAGTTGATGACGATGGTCTTCTAGTTACAAGTATAAAAACGTCGGTAGATCACCTTTTGTGAAAGTGAGACAAATCGAGCAGTGGTAATAAATGTCTTGCAGATAGAAACGAGTAGAATGTTAAGAAGAGGAAAGATGCAACTTTTATACAAAGTGATTTAGGAGCTATGATTCGTGAATGGGCCAGTTGCTGCCTTGAGTGTTCGGCGTGAGGTAGTTATGTGTACCTAGGTATGTATAACTAGGTATGTATAACCACTTACACCACGAGACTAACAGCAAATTCTGGATACGGCAGATATATGCACGTATCTGTACTAAGTAGACCGGGTTGCCTCTCACATGGAGTCCTGATTTTAGGCAGCGGGTCCCTGGTCTGTAGCATCCTTCCCGGCCGATGAGCCTCAATAGACTCAAGGGTCGTCTTACCAAGCGGGAAAAAAAATTGGTTTATGGGGGAGCCGAACTTGGGAGTACGCCGTGGCGGAAACAACTCGTTTCCTCCCACACTAGCCGTCAATTAAGGAAAAAAAAGGGGGAACGCCTTGCTGACCGCCTACTCCACCGCGCATCGCGCAACGCGTAACGCGCAATCAACAGGATGGTGTGGGAAGAGCACACGAGAAGAGAGAGCAGGAAAAGACGCGAGTTGGAAGTTTCTAGCACTGTTAGACGGCATTTGTGCTTCCCCCCTTTGGAGTGAGCTGGATGTTCGACCTGCCAGCTTTACACCGAAAATTCGTACCGGACGCCATGGCCGCCTACTTTTTCGGCCCCCAAAACGGTTCGCCAGGAGGCGCCATCTGGGTCGCCAACGGGTTATATGTACCTAGGTAGGTAGGTCAGAGATGGCGCACGCAAAGAATTGACGAAAAGGGACCTCTCAACGCGCGATCTTGATTTCCGGCTGCGGTTCTGCGCAACTGCGTAGAGTAGGACTACACTCGCGCGGGCGTGCAGATGGAAGAGCGCCCACAGAAATGCCTAGCCAGTCAAAAGCGACGATGGCCTCTGCAGGTGTCGAATCAATGACATCGGGAAGCCAATCGACCCTATGCTCGATATGCAAAGATAGGAACACAAATAACAAATAACGGAGACCGCACGATGACTCACATACAGCCTGCATCGAGGGTTGCAGAGTATGCTTGATGCGTTCTGTGCATGACGTTTGAAAGTCTCCCGATTGTTGGTCTTTTGCTGGAGGTGTTGGTGGTGTCGCCTAACAGGGCTGAAAAGGGGTCTAGGGGGTAGGTACTGTACCCGGTACTGTGCAGCGTCCAGAGCGTCCAGGCGGAGAAAAATTACTTCGGGGACAGGCTTCCAAGCACATGATCTGATCCGTCAAAACAAGTGTAAAAACCGCGGGGCTGCGATCCGCACTAAGCTAAGATTGGTAGGCATACATGCATAAACAAGCTGCCATAAGTGCCAAGTGCATATATATATATATGTATATATATATATACTAGCTGCGTAACCCGGCCGTGCAAGCACGGCCGGGAGAGAAGCTGTGGGTTTTTTTTTAAATTATATAAATATTTTATTATTATATTATATTAATTTCACGTAATTTAAATTAATTAAAATTTATTTATAAAAATATAAAATAAAAATTATAAAACTAATATTTAATTATTAAGTTTATTATTTTTTATTAAAACTTTTTATTAATTTATATTATTTTTTTTTAATTAATATATTTATATTAATTATTTTACTTATATTTTATACCTTATATTTATATTTATATTTATTTTTTTTAAACTTTTATTTAAATTTTATTATTCTTTTTTTTAGAAATTTTTTAATTAATAATTATTATTTTTTTTAGTTATTAAAATATTATTATATTTATATTTATTAAAATTTTATTTATTATTAATTTAAATATTATTATTATTACTAATAAAATTATTAAATAATAAAGTTAAATTAATATTTAATTTAAACGTAATATTATTAAATATAAATTTAAGTTATTTAATTTTAATATAAGTTAAAATTAATATTAATTTTATATGTTTTATTTTTAACTTTTTATTAGTTTTAAACTTTTTTTTATAATTATTATTACTAGTTATTAACTTTAATTTATTTTATTTTTATATAATAAAGGTTTTTTTATAAAACTAATAATAAATAATAAAATTATTATTATTAAATTTTAAATTTAAATTTAAAAAGCTTTTTTTTAAAACTAAAAAATAATATTTATAATTATTTTTTAATTATTAACTTTTTAATTTTAAGCCTTTTAACTCCAGGTTTTTTAATTATTAATTTTTACTTTATTTTTTTCCTTTCTTTTAATTATTTATTTTTAATATTTTTATTTATAATTTATATATTTTAATTAAGGTTTTTAATGGTTTTTATTTATAGTGTTTATTTTTTTAAAATTTTATTAATAATAAATTAAATTTTTAATTTTTTATCGCTTTTTTATTTTTAAGTAACAAAGTTATTTTATTATATATTAAACTTTAAGTAAAATATATAAGTGTATATTAAAAAGGTGTTTTTAAAATAAAATAATATTTAATATTATAATAAAAATTTAAATATAATAGGTTTTTATTAATAAAAAATTTTAATAAATTTAATATATAAATTTATAATATATATAATTTATTTAATTTATTATCCTTATCTTTATTTTTTTTTAATATTATAACTATATAATTATAATTAAATAAATAATAAATATTATTTTAAATTATTATTTAATTTTTATTATTATTAAAAAAGTTATTTATATTTAAAAATAAAATTATAAAATTTTACATATAATAATTATTAAATTAAATTAAATATATTTTTAATATAATATAAGTTATTTTAATTTTAATTAACGCTTTTATAAAATAACAAATCTTAATTAAAAAGTTATAATTATTTATTAATTTTTTTAAATTTATTATAATTTTAATAATTAAAACCTATAAAAATACTTTTTTATTATTTAAAGTTAATTTATTTAAAGTTAGTTTATTTAAAATTAATTTATTTAAAATTAACTCGCTTATAATTAATTTATTATATTTATATTTTAAGCTTATTATTTTTTTTTATAATAAAAGTAAAATAATAAATATTACTTATTAATTAAAGTTTAAATAAAAAACATAATTATTTATTAATATTATTTTATTAATAAACTTAAATAATTATTATAATATTATAATAAAAAAATATTTAATATTATTTATTAATTAAATTTATTAATAATCATTAAATAATAAAATCTTATAATTAAATATAATAAATAATTTACTTTTAAAGGTTTTTAAAATATAAAAATTATATTTATTTTTATATATTTATAATATATTAATGTTTTTTTTTATTGTTAAATATTAATAATTACTAGTAATAATAATATAAATAATATAAATTATTTTATAATTAATACTAAAAATTATATTAAAATAATTTAAAAAATTAAAACTAAATAATAATTTTATTTTTAAGTATTTTAAATAATATATATTAAGCTTATATTATAATTATATATATAAATTATATAAAAACAATTTATAAATTAAATAATATAATTTATTAATATTATTTATTTTTAAATATATAAACGTAATATATATAAATTTAAATATATATAAATAATAAAAAGTTATATTTATTATAATATAAATAAAATTATAAGGATTTATTTATATAAATTATTTAAATATTTAAGTAATAAGTTATTTTAAAACCTAAAATATTAATAATTTATTATTTGTTTATATATATAAGTAAGTTATATAATATATAATTAATTTTTTATTTTTTATTTTAATATTTATTTTCTATTAATATATTTTTTATTAATATAAGATATAAAATAAATTTAAAAAAAAAATTCACGGTTATTATATTTTTTAATAATAATAACAATATATTTAATTAAATTTAAAAAGTTATTTATATTTTTTATTTTAAGTATAATTTATTATATATATTAATTATTTTATATATTATTAATAATAATAAACTTTATTATTTACTGTTTTATAAAATTTATATAATTATTATTAAAAATATTTAAAATAATATTAAAAATATATAAAAACTATATTTTTTTTTATTTATTAATTAAACTATTTTTTACTTACTAATATCTTAAAATAATTTAATTAATATTAAAATTTATTATTTTTATATTTTTTATAAAAGCTATATAAATATAAATTATATATTTAAATATTATAATTAATTTTAAATATTATATATATATATTTATATTAATTATTTTTATTATAATTAATATATTATATCTAGTAATTTTTTTTTAAAAATACTGGTCTTTTTTTTATAAAAATATATTTAAATAATAAAAAAATATATATATTAATAACTTATTTAATTATATTAATTTTAAATTTAATTTTAACTATAATTATTACACTTTTATATTATAATTAATAAAATTAAAAAACAATTATATTATATTTAAAATTATAAATTTTTAGTTATTAATTAATTAAATATATATATATTTTATAAAAAATTTATTAAACGTTATTTATATTTTCTTTTTTAACTATATATTTTTTTATTAAAACTTTTATTATATTTAAAATAAAAATTATATTATTATTTATTTAAAACTAAACCTTAAATAAAAAAATAAACTTTATTTAATATTATATATTTTTTAACTATTAATTAAATATTATAATATAAATATTAAAATATATATATTATTTTATAATTATTTTTTCCATTTAATTTTTTATATTTTAATTAAATTTTTATTTATTTATTTCACTTAAATTTTATTTACCAGGAAAATAATTAAAATATTTAATAATAATACTTCCCACTAAAAATATTCTATTATTTTTTTTAAATATAAAAGCTTTTATAATAAATAATTTATATAATAAATAATAATAATAAAACAACTTTTTAATTTTAAAATAAAAGTTATTAATATTAAAAAAGTTAATTAAAAATATAATATTAATAAAATCTTATAAGATATAAACAAAATTAAAAAAAAAAACATAAGCAAAACTAAAAAAAAAAATATAAATAAAGTTAAAAAAAAAAAATAATATTAAATATCTAAATAAACGCTTAATTTATTTAATATATATTAAATAAATAAAACCTAATAATAATAATAATTTTAAATATTTTTTTTAAAAATATTATTATAAAAAATTAATATTTTTAACATATATTAAATAATTTAAACTTACTAGTAATAATAATAATAATAATAATAAAAATAATAATAATAATAATAATAATAATAATAATAACAGTTTTAACTTTTTCTTTTTTAATAATTTAAATAATAACTTTTAACTTAACTAAAAAAAAAAAACCAAGTTTAATTCTTTATACTTAAATATTAAAATTAAACTTATATTATCTTATTTATTTGTTAATTTTAATTTTATTTTAAAGTTATTTATATTTATATTTAATTTAATAAATAGTAATAATTAAAGTTTAAATTATTATAAAAATTATTTTATTTTAATTATTTTTTATATAGTTTTTATTAATATTAAATCCCTTATTAATATTAATTTTAAAATTAATTATAAAGTTATTTTTAAGCGTATTTATAATAATTATATTTATTAAAAAATTTAATTTTTTTCGATGTTTTATTTATAAAAAATTAGGTTTTTTTTAATATATTATAATTAAAAAAATTAGATTTTTTTTTATATATTACTTTTTTATATATATAATTTATAATATTTTTTAAGTAAGTGTTTTTATAAGGATAATATTTTATAAAATATATATATATAAATAATAAAAAAATAATTTAATAAATTAGTTTATTATTTTATATATTACTTAATAAAAATTCCAAGTTAATATTTTTTTATATTTTTAAAATATAAAACCTTTTTTTATATTATAACTTTATAATATAAAATTAAAAGCGTTTAATTAAATAATTTTTATTTATTTAAATTAACGTTAATTAATTTTATAATTATAACTTATTTAAAATTTTTATTTTTTTTATTACTTTATATATATTTTAAACTAGTTTACTTTTAATATATAACGTATATTTAATTACTATATATTTTTTTAAACTGTTATTAAAACGTGATTTATATAATATTAATTTTAAATTATTTAATATTTTTTTTATTTGTTTAATTTAAATAATTATTTAATTTAAACTTTTAAATTTTATAAATTTTTATAATTATTTTTAATTAATATTATTTAAGTTTACATAGTTTATAAGATTTTTTTTTAGCTTATAAAAAATGTTTTTTAAAGGATTTTACTAATTTTAAAAAACCTTTTAATTTTATTTTAATTTTTTTATATTATAAAAACGATATTTATAATAATTATTATTATTAAATTAAAAAAATAACCTTATAATTTTATAAGTTAAAATAATAATAATTAATATACTAGTTTTTATTTATTAAACTTATTATTTTATAATATAAATTGTTTTAATTTTTTTAAACTTAATTAAAAATAAATATTAGTTTTAAATTAAAATAAATTAAATTATTTTTTAGTTTTATTTTATACACTTAAAATTTTTTATTATATTAGTGAAAATAATAATTATTTTATATTAAAAAATAATAAAAATTTAGTTAAATATATATAATAAGTTTTAATTAAAATTAAAAAAATAAAAATAAGTAATATTATAGTTTTAATATTTAATAATTTATATATATATTAAACCTTATTATTTTTTTAAATAAGTATTTTATTAACAATTTAATAACTTATTATTAAATAAATTTTTTTATTAAATATATAATATAAAAATTAAGTTTATTATTATAAAAAAATTAAGTTAAATAAAATACTAATTATTAATTATAAAAATAAATTTATATTAATTTTTTTTAGTTAATTTAAAAATTTTAATTATTATTAGTTATTTATATATAAATATATAATATTATTTTACCTTTAAAATAAAGTTACACTAACTATAAAATAAATAATAATAAATTTTAATATTATATTATTTTATTTAATTATTTTAATAATATATATATTAATTATTATTATAATAATATTAAAAATAAATACTTTTATTAATTTAATATATAATATATAAATACTAATAAACTTAAGTAATAATAGTTAATTTTTTTAATAGTTACTAATAAACACGTTAAAATAAACAGTGTATTAATTAACGTTTTTATATTAATTTTAATTTTTTTTTAACGTAACTTTTTATTATTAATAATTAAAAAAAATATAAAACTTATAACAGAGTAAAAACTAATTAATATTCACTTATTTAAAATAATTAAAATAATTTATAATTTATTATTTTAATTATTTAATATAATAAAAAAAGTAAAATAATTAAAATATAATAAGATTTTTTATTTTAAAAAATAAAAATAAGTTAAATAATTAATTAAAAACGTTTTATATATATATTAAATATAATATTATTTATAATATTTTTTCTTAATTATTTATTAATTCTTATAAAACTTTAAAATATATAATATTTAATAATTTATTAAATTTTACTCCTAGTGTTTTTAGGACTTTTAATTTTTAAATAAACTTAATTTTTAATATAATTATATAAAATTACTTATATATAAATATAAAAATCTTTTAATTAATATTAATTATATTAAAAAATTATTTTTATAATTTATTTATAATTATAATAAAGTAAATTAATATTAAGAATTATTATTTAAATTATATAAATAGTTAGTTCTTATTATTTTAAATTAATTTAATTTTTAATAAAACATATTCCATTTTATTAAATAACTTGTTAAGAATTTTAACTTTTATATTATATTTATTAAATTAAGTTATAATTATTTAAATATTATTATAAAAGTTTTAATTAAAATCTAAATTATATAATATTATAATAAAGAAATTAATTTTTAATTTTAATTTAATTAATAATATTTCTTTTAGCTATAAAACTTAAATTATTTTAATTAGCGTTTTTTTAACCTATTAGTTATTTATATTAATAAATTTATTTATTAAAAAATATTTTTATTTTTTCTTAAAAATGTTAAATAATAAATTATTATTAATTTCCTATATAAATACGTTATATATAAATAAAATAAACTTAAAAATAAAGGTATTTAAATTATATAATATATTATTTAAAATTTCTTTTAAATAAATATAATTATAAAAGTTTTTAATATTATTAAATACTTTTATTATATTAAGTAATAATATTAATTTATTAGTTTTAAAGTTATAAAAAATTATTTAAAATTATTATAAAAACTTTATATTTTTTATATTATTTTATTAAACCTTTATATTTTTTATTAAATATAGTTTTTAAAGTTTAAACTATAAAAATAAATTTTATAAATAAATATTAATAATTTATAGTTTTAATTCTTTTTTAATTATAAATAAAATTTATATAAAGTTTTTTTTAAATAAAATAAGTATTTTATTAAATAAAAATTAATTTTTTTATATATTATATAATATTTTATAAATTATTTTAAATATATATTTATATTATATAATAACTTTATTTTAAATAATTAATAATATTTATTAAAAAAGATTCGTTTTTATTAATTTTTTTTAAATATTATATATTAAATTATTATTTAAAGTAATAAAAATTTTAAACTATAAATAAGTGGTTTTTTCATTAGATAATAAAAACGTTATAATATTAAATAAAACTATATATAATATAATTTTTTTTTTTAATTAATAATAATAATAAAATATTAAATATAAAAAGGTTTTCTTAGTTTTAACTAGGTTTTATAAATAAAAATATATAAAAGAAAAAGTTTATTTAATAATTATTATAATAATATTATATATAATATATTAATTATTATTTAATATTAAAAACGTTTTATTATATAAGCTTGTTTTAACGTTATAATTATAATTTAATTTTTTTTTAAATAAGTGATTAATATAAACCTTTTTTTAATTAAATTAAAATAAAAAAAAACTTATTTTGCTTTAGTTTTTTAAGTTTATAATAATTATTTTAATTAAATATAAATTATAATTTAAGTAGATAATTTTAATTAAATTAAATAAGTTTTATATTTTATTAAATGTTTATATTAAATTATTATATATAAACTTTTAAAATTTATTTTAAATATAAATTAGATTTTAAATGTCGTTTTTTTATAAAATATATATAAAAACAGCTTTTAATTAACTATTAATTAAAAATATTTACGTTTTTTTAAAGAAATTCTTCTAATAGTTATTATTTTTTAAAAAGCCTTAAACTTAATAAATATCTTAAAATATTAAATATTAAACATTATTATATTTTATTAAATTAAGTTAACTTTTAATTTTAAAAATTAAAATAAAAAGTATTTATAAATAAAATCTTTTATTAACTTTTAAATAAATAAAATATATTTAATTAAACTTCTTTATTATTTTTCGTTTATATTTTATTTATTTCTTTTTTATATATTATTAAAATAAATATAAAAAGTTTTAATATAAAATATTTTAATTATTTTTATAAACCTTATTATATTTAAACCATATTATAAAAATTATATAATTTTATTTTAAAGCTTTTATTATTAATTTAAAGTTATTTTTAATATAGTATTTTATTTTTTTTTTTTTTTAAATAAATAACTAAGGGTTAAATAAATAAATATATATTATAAATTAAAAATTTTAAAAAACGATATATTAATTTATATAATTTAATAAAACGGCTATATAAATATTTATTAATTTTATCACGAGGTTAATTTTAATTTTAATTTTATTATAATAGTATTTTCTTTTAATATAAATAGGTTATAATTTAATTATTATTTTTATAAATATATTTATAAATATATTTAATTGTTTTTATAATAATATAAATTTTAATATTAATATACGCCTGGTATTTTTAGTTAAAAAAAAATTATATAATATTATTTAATTATTATTTTATTTTACTAGTTTTAAATAGTTTAGGATCTTAGTATATAATTTTTATTTATATATTAAATATTTATTTAATTTAATTATAATTTTAAAGTAAAATAATTTTAAAAAATTCTTAAAATAATAATTTTTAATTATATAAAATAATTTTAAATTTACCACGTTATAAAGTTTATATATTATATTAAATAATACTATTTACTATAAAACGTTATTTAAATTAATATTAATTCTTAAAATTTTAATTTATATAACACGGTTAATATTTACAAGTTCTATAAATTAATTATAATTTAATAATAATAAAAAAATTAAATAATATATATAAAATAAGTTTTTTTTTTTAATATTTAATTATTTAAATTATATTATAATATTTATTAAAATAGTTTTTTTTTATAATATTATTTAAAAATGTTTTTTATTTTTAATTAAAAATATAAATATTAATATTAAATTAATTACTTATAATTTAATTTAAAAAAAGCTTATTTTTTATTTTTAATTAGTTTAAATTAATAATAAAAATAATAAAAAAAATTAGTTAATTTAAATAATAAATAATAACTATTAAGTTTTAATAATAATAAAATATAAATTTTTTACCGTTAATAAATAAAAACGGTAAATATATACTATAGTTAATATTAATTAAATTAATATTTTTAATTAAAATAATATTATAAAAATTATTTTAAAAAACCTTTTATAAGTTATTTTATTTATATTTTAATTATTTTAAAATAATTTATTTTATAATAATTTAAATATTAATTAAATATTATTAAAAAAGTTAATTAAATATAAATAAAATTAATACTTTTTATTTATAATTATATAAATAATATTAAAAATATTATTATAAAAATAAGTTTTTTTTTTTATAATTTTTATTATAAAATTATATATTTAAATTATAATTAGTTTTTTTATATAGCTATATTAATATATAAATAAACGGTATATATATTAAATGGTTTATAAGAATATATATATAAAAAAACGATATTTTTTTTATAATAATTTATTTGGTTAAAATAATTTTTTTTTATTATTAATTTTTTTTTATAACGTTTAAAATAATATTAATAATATTTTTAGTTTTTAAAAAGTTTTTATATTATTAATTTATATTTTTTTTAAAAATTATATTTAAGTTAAATTTTAATATAAATTAAATTATAAAATTATTTATATTTAAGTTTTTTAAATTATTTATAGCTTTTTATATTTGTTTTTAAGTTATAATATATTTTTTAATATATAGATTATTTATATAAATCTTTTTAAAAAGTTATATTAAAATATTTAAATTTAAATTATTATTATTAATAATAAATTAATATTAAATAACTAATTATAAATTATAAAAATATAATTAAATATATTTAAACCGTTTATTTTATATTATTTCTAAAAAACTAATTATATAATATAAAATCTTTTAAATTTAAAAATAACTAAGATTTAAACTATTAATATTATAATTAATAAGTTTATATAAAATAAATATAAAAAAAAAAACGAAGTTAAACTATTAAATGTTTTTTTAAAATTTTTAAGTTTTTAAGTTAAAGTTAATTAATAATAATTATAAAAACTTAAAAAGTTTATAAATTTCTATTAGTTATATATTTTTATTTTTATAATAAAATATAAAGGTTTTATTTTTTTTTATTTTTTTTTTAAAATGTTTATTAAACTAATAAAACGTGTTATAAAAATTATATTATTTATTTATAATATTAATATTATAAATATTTATTTATAAAGGTTTATTATTATATAACTAAGTTTTATAATATTTAATAAAGTTTAATTATTTTTTATAATAAAAATGTAAAAAATATAATAAATAATTTTATTTTAAAAGTTATTAGTTTAAGGTTTAAAATAATTATAAAAAATTTTAAAGCTTAAATTATTATTATTTAGTTATTTTATTTTTTTTAATTTTAAACTTTTAAAAATATTTAAATTAATAAAATATATTTAAATTAATTTTATTTAATAGTTAATATTATTTTAAAATATAATATAAATAATAAATATAATAAAAATTTTTTATATAAAAATTAAAAGTTATTTTAAATAACGTATAAATTTTCTTATATTTAATGTAAATTTTAATAAATTTATATATATTTATTATATAAAAATAAAAAAGAAATAAATAATATATAGTTATAATAAGCTGGTTTTAAATAATAATAAATTTTAAAAAAACTTAATTATATATTAAAATATAATAATATTTATATATTAAAAGTAAATAAAATAATAATAACTAAAAAAAATATTTAATATTAATTAAAACTAAAAAATATAAATAAAAAATTTAAATAAAAAATAAAAAAACTTATAAATAAAAAGAAGTATATATAAAATCTATTTTTTCTTAGGTTAATATCTTTAAAATATATTTAACACGCTTTATTATAATATGTTTTATTATATAAAAAATAAATAAAATAAAAAGTTTTAAAAAAATAAATATATATTAAAATTATTTAAATATCTAAATTATATATTAACATATTATTAATTCCTTTTAAATTTTATTAAAAATAATTAAATATTATTAAAATATAATAACTAAAATTAAATATAAATATATTTTATTTTAACTTTTATTTTAATATATTTAATGTTATTGGTTTTTATTTAGTTTTACACTTAATATTTTTAAGCTTTAAAAAAAAGTTAAATATTTTATTAAACTTTAATAAAATAAATGTTAATATAAGTTTTAATAAAAAACTTAAATTATTATTTATTATAATTAAACTAATTAATATTAATAATAATAAAAAGCTATTTTTTTTAAAAATTATAAATAAAAAAGGTAAATTATTTAATAAATTTATAAAAATAAAAGCTTTTTTACTTATAAATATAATTAAGAATAATGTTAATTTATAAGAATTATTTTTTTAATAAAATTATTTTTAATATAACTTATTAAAGTTTTAAAAAAAATTAAAAAATAAGTTTTATTTTTATAATAATAGGTTTTTATTAACTAAAAAAAAAAAAGAAAATTATAACGTAAAGTGGTTTTTTATAAGAAAAACGTTAAAAGGTTTATTAAAAAAATTATTAATATTATAAAAAACTTATATATATAACTAGGAACATTTATTATTAGTAAAAATTTTAAAATATTATAACTTTATAAAATAACTATTTATATTATTTAATAAATAGTTATTAAAACCTTAATTTAAAAAATAATAATTAAAAGCGATTTTTATAAAAGATTTATATAAAAAAGGTAAGAAAAAATCCGGAACTAAATAATAAAAAAATAATTTTATAACTTTAAAAAATATAAATTAACAAGTTAATTTTATTTATTTAAAGTTAGTTTTATTATTATTATTATTATTATTTTTAGTTTAATATTATTAATAAATAATTATTTTTTATTAATTTAAAATATAAAATTATTTAATAAACTTAATTTTTAAATAAATCTAATAAATATATATATACTTTTAAAAAAATAAATTACAATAAATAAAAAAGTTATAGTAACGGTATATTAATCGTTAAAATAAAAGATAGTTATAACATTAAAAATAAAAAAAAATATTTATATATTTTAAATTTAAAAAATTTTTATAACTAGGTTTTAATATTAAAAAATACTTACTTTATTATATAGTTTAATAAATTAAATAAATGTTTATTATAAGTGTTAAAAGTTAAGTTATAATTAAGTAAAAATAAAAAAAAAAATCTAAATATAATAAAAATAAAAGAATAAAAAAAAAAAAAAAAAAAAAAAAATATATAAAAATAAAAAAATAAATTTAATTTTTTATTATATATAAATATAAATATAAATTAATGTTTTATTATTAATATAATATAAAATACTTAAAAAACATTTATAATTAAAAGTTTAAATTAATATAAATAATTTATTTTTAAATTAATATATTTTATTTTTAAAAGTTTAACTAATTATAAACTGCTTATTTTTTAAATATAATTAACTAAGTTTTATTAAATATATTTATTATTTTTAAAAACTTTAACGGTTATAAGCTACTTATTTTTTAAATATATTTAACTAAGTTTAATTAAATATATTTAAATTAAAATTAAAATTTAAATGTTTTTTTATAAACTTTATAAACGTAATAAAAAAAAATCTAAATTAATTAAATAATAAAAATAATAGTTACTTATTTATTCTTTAATTATAATTAATTAAATTTAATTAATTATATTTAAAGTTAATTAAAAAATTAATACCTTTTTATAAAACTTATAAATATAATTAAAAAAATAATAAGTTAATTAAATAGTTAAAAATTAAATAAATAAAAATTATTTATTTTTTAATTATATTTAATTAAATTTAATTAATTATATTTAAAGTTAATTAAAAAATTAATATTTTTTTATAAAACTTATAAATATAATATAAAAGTTATAAACTAATTAAATAACTAAAAATTTAGTTATTTATTTTATAAATACATTTAATTAAGTTTAGTTAAATTTATTTAAAAATATTTTAAATATATTAAAATTTTATTTTATATATTTATATATTTTTTAAATATATTTAATTAAATTTAATTAAATATATTTAAAAATAATAATTAAAATATATTAAAATATTTTTTTATAAGTTTATATATTTTTTAAACACGTTTAATTAAGCTTAATTAAATTTATTTATATTATAATTAAAAAATTAAACCGTTCTTTTATAAGTTTTATAAATATAATAATTTTTAAATATATTTAATTAAAATTAAATAAATAATTTTAAATAATTTAAATGTTTTTTTATAAGTTTTATTAATAATATAAATTAATTAAATATTATAAATAAATAATTATAAAAATAATAACTAATAATATAATTTAAAATATTATAAATTTTATAAAATTTATTTAATTTTAATTAAAAAAAGAAAAGTTATATTATAAGTTTATATAATATTATATTTATTAAAATAAAAACTATAATTAAAAGTTAAATTTATTATATTTTTTTATATTATATATAAAATTTATATTAATTAACTAGCTATATTTTAATATATATTTTTTAAAAAAAAAAATTATAATTAAAAGTTAAATTTATTATATTTTTTTATATTATATTAATATTTATATTAATTAGTTAACTATATTTTAATATATATTTAATAAATTTTTTATAAAATTAATTAATTTATTTTATTATAACTTAAAAAAATTAATAATTAATATAATTTAATAAAACTTGTTTTATATAATTTTTTTATATTATTTATATTTTTATAGATTTTATTATAATAAAACTATAAAAAAAAATATTAAAAAGTGCGGGGCGATTTTAAATATATGATTAGTTAATGAAATTGTGGCAGTACTAATAAAATAAAAAGAAGTTAATATATGCTTACCTAAGTTAGTTGTTATCTCTAACTTTAGTAATATTGGAATATTAGAGTATTGAAGCTAACCCAACCCCCTGTTAACATGTGCATGTTAACGGTAACCAAGCTACATCATTAATTGGCACAGCCACTGCAGCTGTCTCTTCTTGAGACGGATTATTATCAGGGAAAACATTCCCTTGAGAAAAATCCAAGACTTTATCAGCCTAGCTAATCCATCTCGTTGTCATAAAGAGGCCAACGGCCACTCCCGCTACCTCACTCAGGAACCAGTTCATGCTACTGCACACCACTAGTTTAGTGTCTATCTCATATCTGGACGAACGGTGGACATTTCTATCGGGCTTGCGAGTTGCCTCCCCGAAGAAGGCACAGCTAGCGGACGTTCGAGGTGCACAACGCCGGGGATTGATGCGAATTGCGCCGGACATTGCGCCTCTAGGATCAAAAACCGTTCCCGAAAGTAACTGGACCAGACAGAAAAGAACGAAAACTGCACTTTTGAGCCAACTTACAGATGATCATGATCCGGTGGTACCGACGCTGAGCTGTCAGTGATGAGTTTGTGAATGGCTGATGGTGTTGCCAGGACCGGTCTTACGTGCCAATGCTCGGGTCCCACGGCTCGCAGACTGAGCTGGAGCTTTTCTAAAAACGCTCTTGCGGCAGCAATAAAGAAGCTGTTGTATACAGCGTCCCGGACTTAAGAGGGGGGCAGCCCATATACAGTACGTAGAGTAGGGTGCCAAAAATATCTCGTTACCGAGGTATGCTTGCTTACCTGATGGGGTGCGTGGTCCGCGGCTGAGAAGGCCATGATGCGCTCGGCGGCCAACCAAAAGCCCCCGTTTTGCTCCTTTCGTAATGTTCGCCGATCGTCCGCCAGCGATACACCAAAACACCAAACCAAACCAAACCAGCCAGCTAACCAGCAAAGCATGCCATCGATCAAATCGAAAACATACGTAGACTCCCAGACGTCAGTTTGGAATATTGGCGTCTGACTGCAGACGGGAGAGAGCTATTCTGGGGAGGATTACCGCATGGGTAAGACTACAATGTAGACCGATTAATAAGAAGACTAGCCAATAATAGCTTCTGATGGGAGGCCGTATGTCGTCTCCTTCTTTCCTTGAATCTTGCATCTGTTACTATACTAAGCACTAATTCGGGTCACCGCCAAGCTTCTCAGGTAAGCAAACTTATACAGCTCACAGTCTGACGACTCAGGCGCGCATGATGATATCCTTCGTTACCCCTAGAGCAAAATACACTTCGGTGTTAGGGACGTAGGTTCTGTCCTCCGTCAAAAAGAGGTTGATACCTTTTCCTCATGCGCGGCTAGGCTCGTGTGGCAAACGATTCTTTTTTTTTTTTTTCTTTTTTACTCGGTGCCACTAGTATGTATTGTACGTAACTACCTACGTAGTCAGTTCGTTGAAAAGCACACCCGCGCAATGATGTTCAGCCTGAGCGGCGGCCTGACGTTCGACCGAGGCTGACGACTCTCGGGGGTACAAGAACCGTGGGGGGAGAGGGGGTAGTACGAGACGATGAGAGAGCTTCCTCTGTGCTACGTTCGGCGCCGATTCATCATCTTTTAGCGAGGACAAGACGAATATCGTATTTGCTTTGCTCGATACTATCTACCTACGTAGAATGAAAAAATAGTGCGTCGTCGGACTATGAGGTAGGCGGGCATCATGTGTTGGCCCAGGGCGTCAACCCTGTGGCTGTCCAAGTGTATCCCCTCACATGACGACTGGCTCAGACTTGTTCCACGAGACGAAAGACCATCCGACCGGTCGACTCAGAAGTGCTCTTTTGCGAGTTTCTCAGCGACCTGAGTCATCAGCTCGCTTGATGATGCCTCTGAATGCCAGTTGTAATGTACCAGCCTGTTTGTATTCAATAAAATGCCTTGGTTCTCAGTCTGCGCTACACTGAAGTAGTCATGCAAGAACCGATCACAAAAATTTCCTCTGTTTTCTTCTAAAGACATGAAGTCAGGGTATCAAATTTTATGTCAGAACTAGCTAGTAATATTGGACGTAATCATACATCATAATCAAGAATATTGAATACCAAGATAACAGATTATTCCGACCCCCTTTCCCATGTGTGACCTCCTGAATGCCCTACTAAAATGAAACCAAATAATGAATGAAGACAATAAAACTGAAAAAATAACATGAGCATGCTTGTAACGACCAGAAGTGCGATGAATGTTAAGCTTACAACACGTAAACACGTTTCGCGTTGCACAATCAGATCAATTTACTGACCGGAAACCCCCCTTTCCCCTGAATGTAAGCCCAAACGAAATGCTGTGCTAACTCCCAAATGCCTAGCCGAAATCCTACACGTCCGTTTCAGAATCCTAAACACAAGAATACCGTCGACGAGGAGGAGGGAGTGCAGTCTCGAGCCGACGAATCATGCGGCGCTGTTCCTCGATAAGAATATTCTTGTCGTCCAGTTCTCTCGTTTGAGACGCCACTAAGCGCCTCACATTTTCGAACTTGCTCTTCATGTCGTTGTACCAGCCCTCAAATTTGTCGGATCTCTTCTCCCAGTTGATAAGATCTGTGGTCATATCTGCGATCCTCCTGGCGTGGTCTGAGACGGTCTGCGTTAGGACGCGGACTCGCGTCGCAAAGGTGTCGTTCTCTTTCTCGATGCGGCGGATTTCTCGATCCTTGTTGTCTACCTCCGTTTTAAGAGCTGCCACCCGCCGACGAAATCTCTCGGTGGTATCGCTGTCGTGAGAGTGAGACCGTCTCAGTACTTCGATCTCGTCGATCATCTGCTGGTTGTACGCGATGAGCCGGCCGTTTTCTTGAGATGTGGCTTGAAGGTCGCTCTTCAGCGTCTGGTTCTCGCGGGTCAAGGCGTCATTGTCCCCGATGAGAGTCTTGTTCTGGCCGCACAAGGTGTTCCACTGGTCGAGCGAGATGCCAGCGCAGTTATCGAAACATCGTGTTCGGTAGTGATGGCGGTGATGATCGTGATCGTGATGATGAGAGAAGGACTGAGAACGCACGAACTGCTGCCGACCTGTGGGAGTTGTCTTGATTCGGTACTCGAACATATGGAGAGGTGATAAGAGCGCCCCTCTCTATCCGAGGGTCAACGCTGTATGGTAGGTTAGACTAGGAGGTGAAGATCAACAGGGTGATGCTGGATTTTGACTGGATAAAGCACGAAGTTGTGTTGGTGGATTGCAGATGCAGCCGCGGAAACTAGTAGGGGATGGAGACGAATAGGAAGAGATGGGCAGGCCAAGATTGGACTCGACCGATATGCAGGAGAGTTCATTATAAACTGAGTATCCTAGGCATCACCTTTTGATAGGCCTCCCCACGAGGCTATGGTGGGTACGGAGAGCAAGCAGATGAAGTCTAAAAACCTAGTAATACATATCACGCGGCTCTAGGAACGAACCTCATGGCCTCCCCAGTTGACGTCGCTGTAGTGGAGGGCGAGGGTATTCGGTCAGTGGCTGTCTCGACAAGCTAGAGATAAGCTAGAGTCAGAGCCAAATACACATAAGAAACCATATTGCCCCGGTTGGGCTGTTCAACTGTCAACCCAGCCTCAAGCGGGCGATATAATAGTAAAGGGTTGACCGAAAAAGTCATCCGCCATAGAGCGCCTGGAGACCGGGGTAGGCCTCAGTTGACTCCGAGTTCCTTACATGTCTCAGGAGGGCTCAGGTCACTTGGGCTATTAGCCGAGAAATGCGAAAAAAGGACATTCGTATACGATTTAATGAATAGAGGTCCGGGGGGAAACAAGCGTGTCGTCTCGGATGAAACAAATCATGTTCTTCGCATTTAGTTACTCGTGTAGATACATAGTGGAGGTGAAAATAAACCTTTGGCAAGATGCATGAACATGGAGATGAAATGCACAAGGATGGCGAAAAGAGGCGAAGACTGGAGAGATGGAAATCGATTTGTCGCGCAGACGCAGACGCAGATGCATAAGCGCGCTGGATGCATCGCTACCTGCTGCAGCTTGCAGTTAGGTGCAGTTAGCCCCTGCGCTAGCTCCCTGATCAGTTGTGTGCACAGCCAATCCAGCCAATTACCATAAGATTAGATAGCGTCGATAGCGATGCTGGGAGGTACGTACCGTCCATATCATGCGCACAGACCCCTCAGCTGATCCATCCGGATGGTTGACCTGATCTTGGACCTGATGGACCTGATCAACAAGGGACACCCTCAGCTCAGCCCCGCAGCCTCCGTTAACAATCCCAGTCCACCACCTGGGCCGTTAAGGCTGATTTATTTCAAGGTCATCACCCCCCCGGTTCACGATAGTTGTTTCTGGATATTTGGGTCCTTTTTCTAGGTCTTGAATCCTTCCAGAAGATGTGACGCACCACTCGTTTAGATAGGTACTTTACCTACACATATATGTAGATAAGAGGCCTCACGTCTCCCTCAATTCAAACTCCGTCAATGTCGACATTCTCGAAATCAGCCTATCCGTTTGCCCCCCTTTTCATCTCACTCGCGATGATCTCTACGACAATGATCTTCCATCGAATTCCGTCACTCGCATTCGAACAACAGTCACAGACAGCCGACTTAGGCAACAGCATAAAATAGGTTTAAACGTTTCAATCTGGATTTTGCCACGGAACCGTAGACCCTGGCAAGCTAGCTAAAAGTATCAATGATATACAGAGGAACCTTTCCATTCCATGATCTCATTTCATATCCATAAACCGACCCGGGAATTTTAGGTCCTCATTACATACAAGTGAGTGACGTGTACTGGATTCGATCTCAATAGCACGCTTCGACAGTTCGAGTTCGACATTTTTGGGGTTTTATTTTTATTTTTTCTTCGACCCGCTTAGAACATCGCACCACCCAGACGGATGGCCACCGACTTGTTCTGCGTGTAGTTGGCGAGCGCGGCCTCGCCCAGCTCGCGACCGATTCCGCTTTCCTTGTAGCCGCCGAACGGCAGCTGGTGGTGGAGCAGGTTGTAGCAGTTCACCCATACGGTACCTGCGCGGAGCTCGTTGCTGACTCGGATGGCGGTGTTGAGGTCCTGAGTGTGGACGGCAGCGGCCAATCCGTAGTTGCTGTCGTTGCCCAACGCGATCACCTCGTCTTCCGTCTTGAACTTGGCCACCGCGACGACGGGGCCGAAGATCTCTTCTTGCATGATCTTCATGTTGGGGGTGACGTTGGTGAAGATGGTCGGCTGGATGAAGTAGCCCTTGCCTCCGTGGCGCTCACCACCTAGCTCGATCGTAGCTCCCTCCTTCTTACCCGCCTCAATGTATCCCATGACGCGGTCGTATTGCAGCTGGCTGATCTGCGGGCCCTGGAAGGTGCCCTCGTGGAAGGGATCGCCGACCGAGTTCTTCTCCGCTCGCTCCTTGAAGGCCGCGATAAACTTGTCGTAGATGCCCTCCTGTACGTAGACTCGCGAACCAGCGCAGCAGACTTGACCGTGGTTGAAGTAGATACCAAAGTTGACCCATGAGATGGCCTGCTCGATGTCCGCATCGTTGAAGACGATGTTGGGCGACTTGCCGCCGAGTTCCAAAGTCACCTTCTTCAGGTTGGATGACGCAGCAGCCTTCATGATGGTGCGGCCGACGACAGTAGAGCCAGTGAAGGCAACCTTGTCGATGTCCATGTGAGAAGAGATGGCAGCACCAGCGACCCTGCCGTAACCGGAGATGATGTTGAAGACTCCCGGGGGGAATCCGGCCTCCTTGATGAAGTTGGCGAAGACGAGGGCAGAAAGAGGCGTCTGCTCGGCGGTCTTGAGGACGACAGTGTTTCCGGTGCAGACAGCCGGTCCGAATTTCCAGCCAAGCATTAGCATGGGGAAGTTCCACGGGATGATCTGACCGCATACGCCAAGCTAGAAGGAAAAGAATTAGTGCCCTACTCGCATGTCTTGATAACTCTTCTGGGGTTTTATGCAACGTACCGGCTCCTGTCTGGTGTAGTGGAACGATTCGTGGTCGATGTCGATGGTCTTGCCCTCAATCTTGTCGGCCCAGCCGGCGTAGTATCTGAGCGTGCCGACGACGGCACCGACATCACCTCGCGCCATGGTAATGGACTTGCCATTGTCTAGGGACTCGACAGCAGCCAGCAGGTCTAGGTTCTTCTCTACCAGGTCGGCGAGTCTGTTCATGTAGATGCCGCGCTGTTGGGGGGTGACCTTCCGCCACGGGCCTTCAAACGCTTTTCGGGCTGCTGCTACCGCAATGTCGACATCCTTCTCCGTGGCTTCAGCTACGTGGCAGATGACCTCCTCGGTGGTGGGGTTGATGACCTCGATGGTCTTCTTATCAACACCCTCAACCCATTCGTTGTTAATGAATCTAAAAGATAGGTGAGGATGATTAGCTCATCAATCCCAAATGGACAAAGAGGGAAATTGGAGAAGCGGTTGAAGGGATGCGATTGGTGGAGATTTAAGGGGTTGATGCAGCTCCTGACGTTGACTTACAGGCCGGTGGGCTGGGTGTATTCGCCAGTGACAGGCGTCTTCAATTGCACAGACAGAGGCATCTTGGTGATTGGTCGTTTGGATCTGTTGGTATATAGCGAAATTGGGTCGATTGGGTGTGATGATTGGACTTTGCTTGCTTGCTTAGTGATGTAAGGAGGAGGCTGTTTCAAGGTTATAGTATGGATATGGTTGTGAACTTGGGAACTGATGATTTCTCTCGGCAGAAGAAGACGGGCGGCCCTCAGTCTTTTGTATACGACGGAAGATGTCTTGATGCCACCATGCCCGTCGTGCCGCTATACCATCTGCACCGAGATAAAGGGCGGGGTAATCTACTAGACCGTGTCATTGTGTGATGATGGAGAGCAACCATTACCCCAAACGATCAAGCTAGTTCTTGCGGGCTGGCAGGCTGGCAGGCTGGAACGGAGGATTTCCACTTTGCCGGACACATGGGGTTCTCGGGGGCGAAGACTAGAGAATGGAGGGGCCGGAGTTGAAGGAGTCGACCTGATTGGCCCCTTCAGATAGATTCGATCATGCTGCCTCTGTGCCTCAGGATAGTTCACGTGAACTTTTCGACTGCTCTCTTAGTACTCGTAGTATTCTGGGTATACTCGGTCAAACGAATTGGAATTCGCCATCGGGGAACCATTCCATGGCCCTGTGTCTGAGTATGGTTCCGTACCTTGCGTCCCTTGCGTACGTCGCTGGCCCGGGACACCTCGCGTACCTGAAAGAGTCGAACAGTCTCAAGCAGGAGACCAGCCCAAGTGGACTCTTTCGGTGGGGGTACCTGTTTGGCGGGTGTCGTCTGTCCCCCGCATTCGATGGCTGACTTACTACAGGAATGCTACAAAAACGTTTATTAATCCAGACAATATAGATAATCCGTATATGTATGTAGTCTGTATGCACCTAGTATAGTAGGTTAGGTTACATATATCCACCAAGTTCAACAAAAAGTAACTGATCACCTACATATTACATATGTTAGGGATATTCGATCATAGCTGTCTGTTGTGATACCCATCAGACTTACAATCGGCATGACAAAGCCTAAGCTGGCTGCGGGAAAGCATTTCGCCACGGCTGGTCGAGGATCTCGAGACTAATACTAAGATCACACAAGACAGAAGACACGCATAACACACCGATACCTGGCCGCATTAGCTTGTAGTAAACCCATTCTTCCCCCACATTGTGGAGAAGTTGTATCCATGCTTCATTCGGCGCTCGTGCTGCTCGTGGCAGTTTTAGCGCCTGGAATCTGAGCTATGAGCTATGAACCTTCACCATCATGACCGGTCGTCCGTGAAAGAGTCGGGTCGATGCGGACAAACGGAGCCACTAACCACCATCCGTTAGGTACCCTATCCATTCCTACAATGTACTTACAACTAAGATGGAGCCGCGGAGTTGGAGCTTTGTCAAGTCATTTTTTCTTTTCATTCTTTTGTTGAGCTGTCATCAAGGCTCGAGTTGCCCGTTTTGACGTAACGAGACGTAACGAGTCTCCACTACGTCAACTTATCGGCTTACCTACATCTCGACACGTCAAGTTTGGTCCTTGGAGTTCTCAGAAGGTATACTCTCCTATCTTCCGTCTCCCATCTCCCAGCGTGGCTGCGTAGCTGCGTGGCATCCGAAAATGAGATTCGATCGGACGCATGTCAGAGTTGAAGATGATGGGTATGACCCGAGACGGGCGAACGGTAAGTAGCCGGTAAGCGGTGGGTATGTAGGTTCAATGTTACATTTAGGTACCTGTCATTTGCATTTTGTGCAACGGAACTTGATAGAGGATTGCGGATAGAACCGTAAAAGATCTATACCCCACCCCGCTCTTCTTGGGCCTAACCTCGTTTAGTCTTTCTCCGGGGGGAGCCTGATAGGACGAGAGGGAGTTAAGACGCTAAAGGTACTAGAGACGCTAAAGAGACCCCGCGCAGCTGTGACGATAACGTACATCTGGAGAAAGTGGTCGAATCGTGGAGTATCAAGATGTCTTTTGCTTTTTCCATCGTACTTATGGCGTCAATGTGTTCTGCTTACCTACCCAGGTTTATCTATCAACCGACCCTCACCAAGTAACATGTAGCCTTTGTCAATATATTGCAATAATCTCTAGCATGCCAGTAATTTACTCGAAATGAAACCCAATTCAACGTGGATTGAACAACACAGTCGTCTCGGGTTAATAAGCAGCGAGTTCAGCATCATAGGTTAAGGGTTTCTTCAGAGAGTTAGGGGTCCGCCACCATGATCGCCTAGCACACACATACGCTTACTGTCACGAGACACTCGCTACGCGGTGGAAAGGATGCCGTATCGAGTATCCCTATTTTAGTCAGCAGGCGTGTTTGAATGTTTGGGTGCTTTAGGTAAGGATGGTGTTCATGGTGTTCTAATTAAGGGTCTCTCGGAAGTGGTTTAGAGGCACACCTTGACGGTTTATTTTTGGAATTCGATCACCATCTAGCAACTAGCTACCTACATGTATGTATGTATTATGTATGTAGATATCTATTTATACCGACTGTGTTCGAATATCATTCCAGGCAACCATTTTACATAGTAACCACCAAGGTCGGTTTAGATGTAAGAAAGATCCATACCAGAGAGTCCGGAGTTCGTCGGAATGCATTTCTGAGATATAAACGGGAGTAAGAAAATGTCCAACAGGCCAGCTAAGTGGCAAAGTCATCCATCATCAGATGTGCACCCTGAAGAAGGGCTTCAAATACCTCGTTTCTCATTCTCGGTGTTTATGTTTTTGCGGCAGCAGCCTCCTCCATGTTGTATCCGCCCTCCGCAAGCTCCTCAATTATCTTTGAGGCTACGGACGTGTCGATAAACTCGACGATGCGCGAGATTCTTCTCCCGTCCTCCGTGAAGTCCACGAACCAACATATCTCCAGAATGGTAGGCTGTTTACGCCCGGCGAGCTTCGTCCAGTGCTCGACGCGAGAGCTAGCCTTGCGCTTGAGCGGGTCGACAACGCGGTCTAAGATCTTAAACCGGACCTCCTCCATAATGGAAATCTCCGGCGCCATGTGGGCCTCATACTCGGCATTGGTTTCCACGGCCTTGACATAGGGGTGTTTGGCCAGAAAGCTATCTGGCTTTAGAGATCGTGCGCATTCTTCTGTCAGCGTCGCCGAGAGTAGAGACGGGTCTTTATTGCGGACTGAACGTGGGTAACTGTCGAAAAATTCGACTAGCGTAGATTCCATTATGGAACGAAGATCATCTGCGGAAGATGCCATGTTTAAACGTCTAGATCGTCAGTTAAGACGAGCGAGCAAGTGAAGTCTCTAAGTATCGGACGACTTAAAGCCATTAGGTAGTAACTGAGAATTTCCAATTTTTTTTTTGGCTACATAGTATAGAGGCTACTCGCACTTAAGTAGTCCAATGGCTAAGAGCGATTGTCAATTGAAACACTTTCCAGTTCTTACATGAAGTGCTAGTGCTGACGACAGTCCTGATGATAGGTAGTGCTGATGGCGGATTTCATATTGCGTCAGAGTCCACGTAGGTGACTTTTTGAGACTATAGACAATGGAACCCGGCATGCGTAGACTTGATTTGATAGAGACACTGTAAAGATTTCCGGCTTTTAGACTCGATCATGTAAATTTAATACACGGCACGGTACTAATTGTTCTATGTACTAACATTCTGTAACGGAACCAATTGGACGTAAGGATATCTCTTTCACTATTCAACTGAAAAAAAGAAGAAAAGAGAATATAAAATTGATTTTGCTCTCTCATCGATAGAATTAAAGATTTCGGAGTGTTTTGTGTATCGTGCCGATCAAAAGCCGTTGGGGCAAGAAATAAGGGCATTTTCTAATCTTATCGGGGGCGCTTTGACTAAATTTTTCGCAGTATCACGTACCTACGTACCAGCGTACCCCATCAAACTCATCCAGCTACGGCGCATTACCACGTTGACGACGACAACCACTTGTCGCATTTCCATTGAAGCTCCATGTGGTCTTCTATACTGTCGCATAAAGTAGGCTAACAATGGCTGACGTTGCTGAGGCCATTGCCGCCGCTCTGGCAGCTGCCACGGCCACAACCTCCCCTAGTGAGTCGCATTTGGACTTTTATTTATTTTCCTCAGATTTCTCGAGAGGCAGCAAGACTACAGTCGCAAACCTATCTGTTCTGAGTGGTGCCTTTACTTACAACTTACAATAGCCCCCCAGATAAAAACCGAAGAGCTTCCAGCTAGCGACCCGCTGATTCTAGACCCCAATCCAATATCACCGCAGTCCACCATCGCTAAGCGACCTCGAACCGCAGATGGATACGGCGAGCAATCTCGGGACGAGAAGCGACTGAAGATGGAAACCGACTATGGAAACGAGACGAACGAGATGGACGAGATCGCTCGTCTTGTCCAGCAAGCTGAGGCTTCTGTCATGCAACAATTTCAGCCCGACTCTAATAGGACTGATGCCCTTCCGACCAACGACTTCGAGCACTTTCACGACATATCCCACGATATATCCCACGACGTACCTCACGAAATATCTCATGATGAATCTCACGATGTGTCCCACGGCCTGCCGACCTTTGAGCCTACAATCGATCACCAAACGTCCACGCCGATCGACAATGTCGAGCCACGTCCTGAATCACTATGGAGTAACCCTAGAGACTTTACACGGCGGAAGCATATTATACCAGCGCTTGGTAGCCTTGTGAGTGTTATACGGGATAGTCATTTATACCCGGACCACTGACAATTTTGCTAGGCGGTTGACATCATTACGGCTTGGTCTGAACAGTCTTTAGAGGATACTATTGCAACTTTAAGTGGCGAATCAGATTCGGACATCGCCAAGGAATATGCTCTACTAAAGGTCGCCTTCGATTCTCAACGAAAGCTACTATCTGATGTGCATCCACTCTTGGTTCCCGAACAGCTAAACGTAACGAGCGAAACTCGAGAGGTTATCAGGATAGTTAATCTGGCGACGGCTTGTGCGAGTGTGTTCGGTACCAACGAACTTGGTTTAGGAGAGATCAACGATCACTTTCTACACATTTTTGTCCCAGAGAACCAGGAAGTACCACGGGATGCAGCGGATTTATATCTGGGCCTGAAGACTCAGATTTTCCTAGCGGTGCTAGAAAGCGAACAGGGGAGAGCTAGGGATCAACAACTCGACGATCTCTTCATTAAACGACTTGGAAATGATTTGCAAGAACATCACCCAAGCCTTCCGCTAACGGCCGTCGAGCACGAATTTGTTGCGAATGCAAAAGCGCGAAAAGCTATGCTTTGGAATGAATCCGCCGACATTGACAGTATCCGT
This sequence comes from Hypoxylon rubiginosum, assembly GCA_902806565.1. Classification (NCBI taxonomy): domain Eukaryota; kingdom Fungi; phylum Ascomycota; class Sordariomycetes; order Xylariales; family Hypoxylaceae; genus Hypoxylon; species Hypoxylon rubiginosum. The sequence continues at coordinate 1,009,672 of CADCXA010000027.1, read as the reverse complement.
ACGTGTGCAGTGTCTGGCTAATCACGCTCATTTGCTAATTATTGTTTAGAGGCACTTGGCAAGCAATTTACATATGAGGCTTTTCTCGATAGCTTGAGCACCTTTCTCAATGACCACATAGAGATTATTAGAACACAGGGTACTGGAAGGGTGGAAACTACAACGGTGATCGAAGATAATACACAAGACGAAGATGCCAGCCAGCATCCAGACGAAACGTTTGATATCAATGCTATGATTGCGGAAGCTTCGAGGGCAGCTCAGAGCGCTCTGGAAATAGCAGGGGATACATCTCACGAACTTGATGATATTTCTGCTTTTCTCGCAGAAAATGTCAGCAAGGCAGTTGAACAGGCGAAGGAAAGCGCCACAAATACAGAACTGCCATCTTCTATCGCATCTGCAGCGGAGAGCGCCGAGAGGGCAACAATACTGGCTCTACAAAGTATTCAACAGAACCAATACCAACCTACGGCGCTGCCACAATCTACGAGTGAGTTATTTTATACAGGGTAGACATTGGAAAACGCTTACTAACAAGATGTAGCCCAATCCCAATCCCAATCCCAATCCCAATCTCACTCAACTCCTACCTCAAATCATAACTATCAGCCTCAACCTCAGCCACAGCCGCAACCACAGCAGCAACAGCAACAGTACCACTACCAGCAGCATCCTTCGACGAATGGGATACCTTCTTATGAAACGCCGAATGGTCACCTTCCACCCAATCAGAGCGACTCAACCCCTGCTCTGTACGAGCGGGCTCGACAAGCAGCAGCGGCGCGCTCATCTACTCACGCGCGCAGAGAAGGGTCTCACTCAACCCGTAGACCCTGGGGTCCAGAGGAAGAAAAGGCACTTATGATGGGACTTGACATGGTCAAAGGCCCTCACTGGTCCCAAATACTATCGCTTTTTGGTCCAAATGGCTCTCTTAGTAATATTCTTGCAGACCGAACTCAAGTTCAACTTAAGGATAAAGCGAGGAACCTGAAGCTGTTCTTTTTGAAAACGAATTCAGAAATGCCCTACTACCTCCAATGCGTCACTGGCGAACTAAAGACGAGAGCCCCTACGCAGGCGGCGAGGAAGGAGGCCGAAGAGAAGGCAAGGATCAACTCAGAGGAGCAACAAGCTCACGTGAATGGCATCTTGACATTAGCAAATGGGCTACAGAACAACGGTCCATCAACACACACCCCCTCGGCTACAGCACCCCCTAGAAGCGCCACTCCCAGCCAGCCGGTATCTCATCCCACCTCGCAACCGGGGACGCCAAGAGTATCGCAACAGTCAATTCAGACCTCAGCCCCCGCGCCCGCGCCGACAGCGGCTCCGGTTGCTCTTCCCCGTCCAGTTATACCAGTTATACCAGCACCGCAACCAGTTAGCCTACCCACTCTTACATCGACAGCTCACCAACACACACAGCCACCACCTATGCCTCACTTTGAACGACAGGTGACTCCTTCAACAGCTCCAACGGCATCTCCGGCGGCGGCCACAATGGCTCCTGTTCCCGCGTCCATGATTGTTCCAGCGCCACCCTCCATATTAGAGAATCACGAACTGGACAAAAGTGGACTTAGCAGTATAGACGCAGCGGTACTTGGTCTGAAGGCTGCTCTGGACAAGGAGAGAGAAAGAGACTCAGCAGCTGCTTCTACTCCGGCACCCCCAGCAAATAACGCCGAAGAAGCACCAATGCATTCTAGCACTTCAGCTACACCGGCGGCCACACCACTCCAATCTTAGGACTATTGGGGATGGCACTAGGCCTATCGTTTTTCTTGCGTCAGCTTATGAAATGGATGATTGATACCCCTGGGCGGTTATGGTGATTGGAAGGAAGTTTAATAGCAGAGAGTTGAGCCTCGGACTAGACTACCTATGTAGACAAACATGGCAATGCTAGTCGGTCACGCTATATCCTATATGTCGATTGTGTGATACAAGTTCGCCTAGACCCGGGCTGTCGGGTCGTTGCTGTCTAGCCCTGCTGTACGCGGATGCTTGTGGTCCCTGCATCCATCCGAGTAGCACGATGATCTTCCAACATTCCCGGAATCTCGGCTCTAGGTACTCATCCATGTCATGATAATACCGCATGCGCCGAGGCGTCTCGCATATGTACTAACGACAGTTATTAGACTACGATGTCTATGCAAGGCTAACCAACTCCAGTATTTTTGGGCTGAATGGTCATGGCTCAAGCCTAGTGTTTTCTAGTCAAGTATAGAGCAAAATCGCCTGCAGTACCTATCACGGAGACATCTGGTAGATCAGAGTTGCGATGTTGATTTTGGATTCATATGGTAAGAAAGAAGCTATACTACAATTCCGTTATACTGTCGACCCTTGTTCTAGACTCTAACAACTCACTTCCGCGGAAGATATCCGTCTCGCATGTGACTGTTTTTCCCTACGGATATAGCAAACTCCTGGTTTTTTTTCCTTGCAACGTCGATGCGTGACAATTGTCGCCTCCTATCGTATACGAACGTGGCAAATTGCGGCATCTTGCGATCATTCGCTCAGCCGCCCAGCCCTACGGGATCCTGATATGCAGCCCTACGGGAAGTCTTGGTGGGGACCCTGAGGCGCATGGGTTCGGGCGAAGATGTAGTGCCTATGTGCTTCTCTTCGGTAGTGTTTGATCCCTTAGAGCGGGAGCGGGTGCCTTACAGCTCACCTGCGCACTTTTCCTTGACCACGTCATGCCGTGTTTGGGAGAGCCCTAGAGCTCCCAAAGAAGCGGATAACTTTTTTGGTCTACGGCAATGTTTGGGACTCTGTATTGCTTTCGTCTAGATCGCTATGGAGGAGCTTCCGTTCCTGCGGAGTCATAAAAGGGGGGGTTTCTTGAGTCGTTTTTCCCAAAACGCCGCTACTCGGAGCAGCAGAGCCATAGCCATATTCAGCAGCTGACATTTTTTCGAATCAGGAGATAGAGAGAAGACTTCTTCATTCGTATCTTACGTGAGACCGTAGCAGCCGGTGGCCTTCCCTTTCCCCCCACAAGTGGGCCACGAGAAGCAATGTCGCTGTCGCCGTGGCAGCTATGCTTCCAGGCGGATCTAAAGTGCCGCGTCAAGGCTTGCAGCAACAGGAGAATCGTGGGCGGCGCGGGCGATTCGCCGTACTGCAGATATCACGTCTGCACCGTATGCTTCAAGTTCAGAACGTGTTCCTCCTCCAAGCGAGGCCACGGCGAGGAAAAGATCTGTCACCATCGTGAGTCAGCGTCCATCCATCCTCCATCCCCCTCCCGCCATTTTTTTACCCCCCAAATACCCTCCCACAAGGGAAAAAGGTGGTGGGGATCGGCCGGGGAAGCATAGGCCAAGCCGGCTATGGGGCCGGATGGACGGTAGAGACATGTCATAATTTTTTTCTTCTTTGTTGCCGAAAAAAAGGGACACTCTTTTTGATTCTCCAATGTGTCCCAGCAGATCGCCGTTGCGAACACGTTAGTGCAGGCCGGAGGTGCCGGAGTTGGAGAAAGCGATGCGATCCTAATTTCCGGTACTGCGCAGAAGAACGTTGGTCTCACCTCTTTGTCTCGTCTTTCAACCCGAACAAGTACTTCCCAACCAATATAGCCGACCTATGATGTACCATACGTACCTTTCTTACCTCACCCACCATCTTTTTCGCCTCTCTTTCCCCACTCTATCTCTCCCCTTTCCCACCCTTGTTCCCATGATACCTTGCTTACTACTCCATCCCCTACTTCGTGCGACCGCAGGGAAAATTAACCGCCGGTAACTATGTAGATGGCTGCATCCACCACGACTGCAAAGAACCGCGTTCCTCCTCCAAGAAGGGCTCCTCTCCATACTGCTCCAAGCACGGCTGCAACGTCAAGGGGTGCGACCAGCCGAGACACGGCCACGGTCGCTGCTGCAAGCGTCACACGTGCCGCGGCAGGGGTTGCGTGAACTGCACCGTGTATCATCATCATGACGATGGCCCCGACGATGACGACGGCGGCGACGATGGCGGTAGCAGCGACAACTCCAACAGCAACCCCTCTTCTTCGTCCTCCTCGCCACCAACATACTGCCGCGGCCACCAGGTCTGCGACGTCCGCGGGTGCGAGTCCTTCGTCCTGCTCGACGAGGCCTGCCACCGCGCCGCCCGCTTCTGCCACCGCCACTTCTGCGCCGCGTCCCCCCGGTGCGCCCAGGCGCGCGTCGACGGCGCCGGCGCCAGCGTCAACGGCGGCGGTGCGTGTCGCGACCACAGCTGCGGGCTGTACCCCGCGTGCGCGAAGCCGCGCGCTGATATCGCGCGCAGCCTGTTCTGCAAGGAGCACGAGTGCCGGGAGGGCGGGTGCGTGAAGCAGCGGTACGAGTCCGGCGGCGGCGATGGTATGACGATGACGGGAGGAGGAGGGCCCTGGTGCGCCGACCACATGTGCATGGCGGCCCTGGCGCGGCGCGAGGACTGCGAGGCCCGCCGCGAAGGGTCCGCCCGGAACCCCGTCTTCTGCGCCGACCACGAGCCCTGCGAGGAGACCGGGTGCGGCGAGTTCCGCGCCGTCAGGGGCCGCGGCGCGAGGCTGGCCAGGTGCGAGGAGCGTACGTTCTTGCCCCACCCTACCCTGCCCTTTAACCCCCCTTGTTCTCGGAGAGCGGTGGTATAAGATGCGTCTCGGGATAGTGGAGTGTGCCCTGCACTCGCTGTGGTTTTCGTCTTTATATATATATACATGCGGGGAGGTATTGCAGGCTAATATCTGCTCACCTACCTAGATCTCGCAGCTAAGCCCGCCAAATGCGCAGTCCCCCACTGCGCCCTCGACGCCGAGGGCGGCGGCGCTGTGGCGTGCAGGCTGCACGTGTGCCACGTCGTCGGGTGTCTGGCGACCGCCAGCGCCCTGTCGACCCTGTTCTGCGACGCGCACCGGTGCGCCGAGGCCGGGTGCGCGAACTCGCACGTAGCGGCGGCTGCCATGACGTCTCCCGCACAACCGCCGGCGGGCGGCGGCATGGCAGCAGGTTTCGGTAGCGGTGGCGGTGGTATGTACTACTGCGTCGAGCACTCGTTCCGGCTGCAGATGCGTCAACAACATCCTCACCGCCACCGTCACTGCCGCAGTAGCAATAACTGTCGACACGAGACTCCTTTCGGCGGCGATGGCTTCTGCGGTACGTGCTCCTGTGGCCAGCATGGCTCGGATGGCTCAGACGACGATGATGACGATGATGGATGTTCGGACAACACTGTTACTGACCATGGGGGCAGTAGCGGCGGCGGCGGCGGCGTTGGTGATGGATGCAGCGGGGGAAAGAAGCATCACCATAAGCTGACGAAGTGTTGAAATACGGTGTAGGGCATCTACGTTAGTTGACGTAGAACTTATGAGTGAGATCCTAATGAATGCCAATTCTTTGTTTGAGTGCTAGCCCGAGTTAAAGGCTCTTTTCCCATTCGAAATCTGCCTGTCTTAAAGCTGATACTGGTACATTAATCCTGAGCTAGGTAGGATTCCGAATATTAGCATCGAACATCCAGCGAGTAAAGCAACTAACTCAGCTGTCATATGGCCAAACGTCACTTCATTTCCTAGGTTGAATATCGACCTAATTCTATGTTCCCTGCGTAAGCTCGTCAAACAACCCGCTCGTAGCCCGCCATCTCTATGCCAATACAAGTCCCATAACCAAAAGAAAAAAGACTTCCATGCACCCATGCTGGGCTAACCAGGTACCGATAACATCACATACGGCTAACAGGGATGGTCTCTTCACATAACAACACAATCCTTATCTTTCCCGCCACCCGCCTGCGCAGAAGCGGCGTTAACAGGTCCCGGAGGTACCCCCTGACGACCTCTCGGCGGCGCGCTAGGCCCCGCGCTGCCCTGTCCGGGAAACGTAGGCCTCCTCCTAGGAGTCGGGCTGCTCGGGCTGCTTTCCGGGTGGCTTGGATGCCCGGCGGGCGGCACGTACGGAGTCGCCTTGGAGGCTTGTTCATAACTTGGTGGCGCATCGTCAACGGCGTCGTCCGTAGGCCGATGGGTAGTCGAAGCCGGCGGTATCAAGGACCTCACTTGCTGCACTGGTCTGCTTCCACTGGCGAGGGTAGTCGTGGATTGATTCGCGGAACTGCCCCTGGCCGGTGGTAGCGGGCCACTGCTAACCCTACTGATGGAATTGCCGCGACCTTGGGCAGCACGAGGCGGAGTTGCCTGGTGGCCTTGCTGCTCGATGAACTGCTCCGACAGCTGGCTTTCACGACGGCGAGCGGCTTGCTCCGCACGATGGCGTTCCTCCTCTTCCTCCTGGAGCTGCAAGGCTAGTGCTAAATCCCGATCCTCCTGCTCATGATTTGGTGAAAGAGCTGCGCTAGAGCCTGTTTCGCCATGTCGACTGTTCCGTGATCGTTTGTTTTGGACCGTCTGCCATTCGCCCCCACGTGAATTACTACTTGGTCCTTCGTTGGCAGACCACGCACCTGGTGGGTTCCCGGATGGTCGCTGGTGCTGAGGACCACCAACTAGACGGAAATCGCCCGAGAAGAACTCAGTCCGCTCGCCTCTAACGTCGGCAAGTGATTCCCAGACGACTTCGTCGTGTGAATAGTAACCAGCATCGGTAACCAAGGTGAAAAGCTTATTCGTTTGTGGATGTCGGTATAGAGTGGAGAAATGATCATTGCGAAACAAAATTGATACTGTGCCAGGGCGGACGGCTTTGGTAATGACTTCGAGACCCCAAGGTGTAAGTTGGGTGGCGGAAGTCGTAAGGAACGATTTTATAATGATGATATCCTGGTAAAGCTGCTGCTCCTGTTCGGTGAGACCCGTCTCCGAATTGCTGAGCTTATCCTCGAGCTCTTCCTCTCGAAACAAAATGCTTTGCACATCATCATAAGAGGATGCTTGTCTGTTCAGAGAATCATATACCGGGTCGTCCCTTGGAGGTAACCAGCCGTGGATCAGCGGAATGGAAAAGGTAGCGTAAAGCTTCATATCCCGCGTATCCTCAAAACTTCCGGGGATAAGTTCTTGACGATTCGAAGGATTAATTAAGGGCTGGGATGCCCTTTTATGAGCATGCACAAGCTCGGGACTCGGGATAAATCGAGGATTCACGTTCATACCCGTATGGAGACCTTTCAGAAAAGAATAAAGCTCCGTCATATCAGGCAATGATACATTGGGGTTTGTATGGCGATGAGACATAAGCTCGTCGAAGACAGCTTCAAGAAGAAAATTGAGACTGATCTGTTCACGAGATCTCAACGTCTCAACCAGGTTCGAGTTGGTCTGACTAGCAGGTGTAGTCAACGAGAGCGCATTTACAAGCGCAACCAAAGGACAAGGTCCATTGGCGTTCTGGACGAGAATAGGTGATCTTCGAGGGTTCTTGGCCGCTGTCGCATCAAACCAGTTGATATTTTTAATCTGATAGGTTTCCGCTTTACTTGAAGTGCTTGGGGAGCGTGGCCTTGGTGGTTGGGGTGGCGCTGAGTTCTCGTTCGATAGTCGTCGCGGTGGCAAAGCTGGTGGCGCATCTGCTGTAGTGTCTGCCGGGGTGGGCTCTGTCACTTCTTTTGAATTCTCATCTTCACCTATGAAGTTCTCCCATGTGCTCTGCTTCGATAGGGTCCCCGGCGCGGGTTCTCGCATAGGCTCGTGGTCGATTAGATTCCAGCCATCGACAGTTTCGGGTTGTGTTTGCGATGCTCGAATATCTGGCTGTTTCCCCTTGCTAGTAGGTCCGACGTCGTCCCAAGCATGCTGGTCGTCAAATATCTCCTCCGCCTCTTGAGATCTCTCTGGCATTGGCTGCAATGAAGGCTTCTGGGGCGTTTCGATCCATGCTTGAGCCTCTCCTTCATTCTGTAAGGGTAACAAGGCTGGAGAATTTGAAGCGGGGCCAATGGAAGGAACCCTGGACGGCACGCCCGAGTCCCAAACATTGCTCTTAGACTCCTGTTCGGGCAGGGGCGGGGCCGGATGTTGCGCAGTAGAGACTCCAGGATCGCCGAGCGCTGGCTGCCAGGGGTTTGTATTGGTCTCGGGGTCGGATATTTGCAGTTGGGCGAACGCGGGTGTCGGCACAGGAGGGGGAGGGGGAGCAGCCGCAGAAGTGGGTGATGGATTCTGGTTATTTTGATTAGGTTGGTCTGTTGGGTCTGTTGGGTCTGTTGGGCCCGTCTGTACAGGTTTTCGCTTGAAGGGGTTGGTTTCGAATCGTGCCCCTCCCGGCCACAGAGCTCGAGGCATATCCTCTAACTTGACCTTGGAGTCAGTTACAGCAGCTAGGCCGGCATTTCTGTCCCGATCATCCCAGGGGTTCTCTTCGTCTTGGGGGTAGCTCGGGTTCTTAGGGGCGGTGCCAGGTCGAAGAGTATCCGGCACACCTTGTAAGGTGTTGTCGTTAACGTCACCTCGTTGTGTTTGTGCCGGTGTCAAATCTTCTGGTGCCCATACTCTTTCAGACTCGGCATCGGAATCGCTAGCAGACCACAACTCTTGTCTCACGCCTCGTATGGTAACCGCAGGCGCAGGGTTACTGGTATCTACCGAGGAATTGTCGGGAAGCGGCTTTCGTGCGACCATTGTGGTATACGGGCGAGGCGGATACGGCCGAAAGAGTTGTTATTCAGGTTCCACGCTTTCTGGCCCCCCTCTGAAGATTAGGGGTGGTAAATAGACCTGGGAGACGGGAATCTCGCTAAGAGCGTAACAGTCACGAAGGTCGGGATTGCGTCATCACCCGGGACGGTTGGAAGAGCGACTACATAGCAGTTAAACAAAAGTCAGCAAGGGATTCAAGATAAGGAACACATCTATTACGAACTCGTTTGTAGCAGCTTTAAAATCTAGGATAAGGAGGCAACGTTGCCAAAAGTTGCGCGTACGTCAAGTAGGCAGCAGGCTTGTGAAGTACGTGAGAGGTATGTAGATATGTAGGTATGTAGGTACCTAGGTATGTATGTAGGTAGCTTACTCGAACCCAGCCAGCGATAAACGCAAGGGTCCTGGTCCTGTCTACGACTATCCAATCGTAACACAGACATTCAGGGCGGGCTTCAGGCTTGAGGCTTGTTGTCCAAACAAAACGTGGCGGTGCTGGCTCGTTAGCACGATAGATATAATAGATGATTGGGACGAGCTAGACGATAGTGGAGGGCCGCGTAAACTAAACCCACCTCCAGCCACAGATGACGTTTCTAAAAGCCACATCCAACCGACCTAACAGCCTAAGCTGCTATAATGGTAATCAGGTCTGTTCAAAATGGAACGTGGGGTAAAGATGTATTATGTAAACCGTAAAAAATGTTCTATCACTCTATCCGATATACATGTACTCAATTGCCTCTTTGTCTATCCTTGCCATCTTGCCATCTTGCCATCTTGCCATCCTTGTCCTTTGTAGTGGTCCGAGTCCCCCGGTGACATGCGGCCAATTGGTTACATTTATTTCGTACTTCGTATATTTAATGAAATCATTCTCGTGACCCGGCCACCTTCATGATTTCACAGAGTGTTCGCAGTTATTCGCAAAACTTTAGCTTGCTAACTTCGGAAAATCCAACACGTCCATAGATTTCAAACAATCTAACCTCCAAGTCCGCATCATCCCGTATAGCAGATAGGTACTTATACTTATAATAACTCGTTATGGCTATCGTCCAAGACTGGCTCCCTGCGAGCCAGGAAAACTACGAGAGGATCTTGTTCTGGTGGAAGCTCTACCCTCTGGTGGGATCCCCGACGTCTAATCCCTCGTACGTCTACATACATATGTACTCACACTAATATAACGCACAGCTATGTTCTTTCCAATGGTTCGTCTCGTGGTATGGCATGGGGAAGACTTCTGTTCAAAGTAGATTCAATTTACCTGGGAGGATCGCGTGGGTGACGATGGAGGTGCCCGGGTTCACTACTCTTCTATACGTCATGAGCACGCTTCCGGCACAGCATGGCATTACCGACCTACCGTGGCAGAACAAAGTCCTGGCCGGCCTCTTCGTCATTCACTATACCTACCGCGCCATCATCTTCCCCATCATTCAGCCATCTATGTCTCCCATTCACGTGCTCGTCTGGGCGATGGCCATCGTCTTTCAAGTCAGCAACGGTACCTGCCTAGGAAGCTGGCTAGCAGCATACGGCCCCACTACCCAGGAAGAATGGAAAGCCCAGAACTGGTCCGTCCTGCAGTTTTCCGTCGGCCTCGTCCTCTTCTACGTCGGACTGGCCGCCAACTACTTCTCGGACGAGGAGCTGCGAGAGATTCGCCGGGCGGAGCTGCGACGTCAGGCAAAACTGAAGCGGCAAGGCAAGACCGCTGACAAGCACTACGAGGTACCTCAGAATGGCTTGTTCAGATACATGCTCTACCCACACTACTTCATGGAATGGGTCGAGTGGCTCGGATACTGGGTTGCCGCAGGTGTTGCTTGCACCCCTGCAAGGACTTTCCTCATCAACGAGTTTTTCGCCATGTTGCCCCGCGCCGTCTCGGGCGGGAAGTGGTACAAACAGAAGTTCGGCGAGGATAAAATCAAGGGGAAATACGTCATCATTCCTGGTGTCTACTGATAGCGTGGCGTTCTATGGCAACGTCCGGGGGCTCGTCTACTACGTTCAGTACGTGAACAAGCCGGTGGCCTGAGCTCGAAGAGCCTTCCAGGATGTAATATCTGCTCATATATCATGGTATTGGCAAGCGAGTCGTTTCTAGCAGTAACCCTACGGCTGTACTCGTTTAAGCCCTCTCCGCCCATTGATTTCTGGAACATGTCGGGAACATTATCGGTCTACCTTTGTGTGGGATAATTCTCTACTTGTCTATGGGTATCTTATTATTCAATAACAGTTTCCTTGTGCTCCACGTCCCTTTCATTGTGTACAGTGAGTCGGACAAACTAGTCACTTCTCGACTACCCTAAATATCTACCTAGGTACCTAGTTTTGAAGAAGGCTACTATTCCAGTCAAATATATAAGCGTTTATATACCTACATGTAGCCTAGGAGTAGATTTATCAACAAGGACGATCAATACCAACATCGCCGCATTACGGAAATTTCACCTTACCCATCAACACCACACGCAGAGGAATAAGCAACGCTCTTCATTCTTATTCGTCTTCTTCTTCTTCTTCTTCTTCTTCTTCTTCTTCTTCTTTTTCAAATATGTGATAGCAAATATTCTCCATACTTCAACATTGTCTTTGTTTTATGGTCAAAACACAAAACGATTGTTGGGATTGCTAATTACCATCCAAACAATCGCAACAACGCTTAGAGCGTGGTGGACTCTATATGAGCGCCCTTCCCTATCAAATTGGAAGAAGCAAAATCTATAACGGCGCCGCAGCTCCACCTTTAGCATTCCAAGACAACCATACTAACAAGGCAATATCAGCAGCTTACAGGCGATCTATCGCAATGGCCCCGACGATTACAGTCATCCGGACCGCGGAGGCCTTGCATAACATTAACGCCACGTCCAATTTTCTAACAAGAGACCAGCTCGAAAAACTAAATTTTGGTTATGACTTACCCGACCCTTACTTAACATCCGCTGGTCTGATGCAATGCGCCGACGCCTCAGTGCGCCTTGGCGAAGAGTTGGCAAAGGAGCCCGACCCGGTGCTCAACTTTGTCGTAACTGCACCTTCAAAACGAGCCATTCAGACTGCTCTGCTTTGTGTCGCTCCGTCCATTGAACGCCTTGGTTCTATTACCATACACCGCGCCTTACGGCCTCCCAATCCAACACACGGGTGCAACCAGATCGCATCTAGAGATGATTTGGACAAGGAATTCGGAAATCTGATCAATTCCCATTTCGTGGATGAGGAAGAGCCTGGGGTGGCTGGACCAGATGCGATGCTCCCCGAGAACGTCGAAGAGCGTGCTCGTGGGTTCAGGGCATGGCTTCAAGACATTTGCAAGAGAGCTTCTGCAGAACTCCCCGATTCAAGTATATACGTTGTGGCTGACGTAGAATTTATTGTCTACCTAACTGGAGACTTCGTTTCGGGATATGTAAGTAACATCAGAGGTTTTTCTTTCTTCCCCTTTCAGCCAGTTTCGGGAGTATACCTACCTAGGTATGTTCCTAAGTAGGAATTATATTTAGGAGTCGTTACTCCCGAGATATGTTTCCGGACCCAAGTATCTTGCCTAGAGAATTAATTACTGACTTTCATTGTAGATGTGGGACCGCTGCTCATCGAGGTCGTATCAATTCGTAGACAGGAATTTGGAAGATCGCGATGCTCGCTTGTGGGAAACTGATGAGAGTTTCCGGAAACGCAATGGGAAAATGCGTGCACCGCCAGCCGATCAGGCATTTTCAAAGTCCTTGATAGATAGCTCCTTACGCCGTCAACACACTGCTAGCAAAGCGGAGATCAAAACGGTTTTGCTCTCGTAATGGACTAGACAGGAAAGCAATGCGAAGCTCGATGACGCTTTTTACTGTTTTTGGTACCAACATGCAATACATAGCAGTCCGTTCTTAATAGACTTATCTTTCTCGGTCATCTTAAAATATTCATCATGAAGTTGTCATGTCTAGTATCAAATACAAATGAGTCAGAGTAGAGGCGTATCCTACAGTATCCCCTAGTCCCCTAGTTTAATATAATATTAATATTCGTTAGTGCTCTCGTATACATTACAATCTTCCAACCAAAACTAGATGTCTTAGCCTCATTTCCTAGCGGTATATAGAGTTCTTACAGTCCCTGGAGGACTAGGTATATTTGTAAATCTTGAACACACAAGAAGACCAGTAGCTCGTGGGGAGGTGGATCATGTATACAGCGGAATCTCAATCCGGGCTATGAGCGCCAAAACCCGATGGTTTGGATCTGATAGTGTACCTAGTAGGGAGTCCCCTGGGTCCTTGGTCGATGGTGGGCCAGGATGAATCGGGTAAAGAGACCGATGATCAAAATTAACGTCGAAGAAGCCTCAATACAGGGGATACACATAGGCGCAAGCATTGCTTATTAGAATTGACTTGTTTCATGAACGTCTCTATATTAACCTCCTAGTAAAACTCCGACTGGCTTACGGCAGCTGAAAATGTGCTGTTGGGCACGCTATATGCCTGAATCATCCTGAAGAATACCCTTCGAGGCGACGTATCTCTGCCACTTTGCGCAGGTCGAGTCCAGGCTGTCAATCTCACACAGCGGCGGGATCTCGGCCTCCCGCTCGACGACCTGCAGGCCGAACCCCTGGGAGGCGTGCCACCCGATATGGCAATGCATGAGCCACACGCCCGGGTTGTCGGTCACGAACCCGATGACCAGGTACCCGTTCGCGGGCAGCATGGCCACGTCCCGCCTCGGCGGGTTCTTCAGCTGCAGGGGCGTCGCCGCCGTGTAGTTCGCGTTCGCCGCCTGCGCGAGCACGAAGAAGTCGTGCCCGTGCAGGTGGATCGGGTGCGTGAGCCCGAGCGCCGCCGCCCCGTTCTCGATGACGAAGTACACCCAGGCCTCCTTCTGGCTCAGCTCCACGACGTTGCTGGCGGTCTTGAAGACCGACAGGTCTATGAGGCTCTGCCGCAAGGTGGGTACGCCCCAGTCCGACATCAGGTCGGTGCCGTCCAGGGTCCACTTGAACATGCCGTCGGTGGTGACCGTGAATCCCAAGTCGAAATTCTCCTCTTTGACCGGGCTCTCGGCGTCGATGGCCACGTAGGGGACCAGCTTGGACATCGGCTCGTCGAGACAGTCCTCCGTGAAAGAATAGGCTGCGGAGGTTGGCTCTTCACGTGAGGAAGTATCGTATCGTACAATGCCCTTGATGTCGTTTACCATCTCGTTTTCGGCACTGCAGGCCATATCGGGATACGCTCGAAGCCAGAAGTCGCCGCCATCCTGGTCCGCCTCGACGATAATATCGTAACGCTGCCCGATTCCAATACTCAAAACATCAGTCATATATGGCTTGATCGGAACCAAGTCGGCCGCGATGACTTTCATCTTGTGGTTATCAATCATGAACTTGTAGTGACTGTCGATAGCCCCGTTGACCAGCCGGATCCGGTGACGCTTGCCGGCCGTGAAAGCCGTCTCAAATCTCTTCCCACCGCTGCCGTACACGTTCGTTCCATTGATGAGCCCGTTCTGTGCCACAGGTGGGGAGCCAGCCGCGGCGGTGCTCCATAAGGCGTCGGTCGTGTTGTGGAACCAGTCGTTGAGGAAGAGGACGCCCTTGTCCTCGTCATAGGGTGCCGAGCATGGCCCGTTGATGAGAATGCCACCGAAGACGCCGTTCCAGGCCTGCGTGGCAAAGTGGCTGTGATACCAAGTATGGCCATATTGTTCTGCGCGAAACCGATACGTGATGCTTTCCCCTGGAGCTACCGGGCATTGAGTGACGGATGCTACACCATCATGTTGTGTCGTATAATTTTGTCTCAGACCATGCCAATGCTGTCTTCGGGTTAGCATTTTCTGATATTGAAGCGAGGTAGGCTTCTCTTCTAGCCACATGACCTCTCTGTACGTACGATGCTAGTGCCGTTGTTTTCTAGTGCATTATGCACATGAACGACGATATTGTCTCCCCAATCTGCGATGATCGTGGGACCTGGTACTGATCCGTTGACTGTTAAGACTATACGCTCGACTCCGTCGACGGCCGCCGTGCCGTTCTGAACCTCGAGCCAGTACTCTCTCGTAACGCCGGTATGCGGCACCTTGTCGTACCAGTTTGTTGATAAAGAATGGTCGCCCCAGCACGTGGGACTCTTGGAGTGATGGAAATTACATTTACTAGTAGTGTGGTTGTGATTATGATTGTGATGACAATGTCTCCTATGAAGGGAGGAAGCAGAAACGAGTGAGCTAGCAACGAGAGTGGTGAGAGCGGTCCAGAACATTGCTGGCCGCATGATTAAGTATTATGATATTAAAGAGTGTCTAAATAAAATAAACGAATGACATGGACTTAGCTGACGTCCTAGTTGGCGAAGAGAACAGAGGTTGTCGCTCCCATCGTGTCTCGGCAGGCGAAGAGCAAAGTGATGGGTGGCCTGCCATGATAACTGAATGACCGCCATCAACGAGAAAAGAACATGGGCATCAACGTGGAAACTCATCCGAAGCGTACGTCGTAGCGCCCTGTCCGTGCCTGCATATCGTTCGACGACAATGTCCAACCACCGGATCTAGACCTGCCCCAATGCTACGCCAGGGTCCTTGGCCGAAGCTATCATAGTAGCAACTGAGCGAAAGGGCACAGCCGTACACCAAGCTCATCCGGAATGCTACGTTTTGATAGCAACCATGTGGTTCAGGGGTGGGACATCGAAAAACAATCGGTCCCGTCTGCTTGGGCTCAGCGTTGGCTGCGGGTATATGCTCTAGAAAAGGGATAGATGCGAAACTAGAACATTTCTGCCAGTCATAGATGAGACGAAATACGGTCCAAGCTATTGTTTTTTCCCCGGCCGATAGAAGGTGTAAGCGTCTACTATGCTAGGTAATATACTGGTGCGGACTTTTGACTTGAAACAGATTGGACTACGGCATCGTGAGAAACGACGCGTGTTTATTCTTCGGAGAATATCTCGTCAACGTGAGAACGGTTTAGCATCAGGGGCTCCGTGAGGACCTTCTTCAAGCTAACCAATCAGTGTTGAGCTAGTAAACGAGTCTAACTTGAAAACTTGGAACGACAGCCTTAAAGGCCTGTCAGCTCCGGCTTGGCTACCTCCTTCTAGACAAATTCCTAGCGAGATATGGACTAGGGTAGCTAGATCAAATCGAGATAGGGGCATTTTGAGTGATGGCCTAAGCGCGGGATCTCGTCTTCGATTGCGAGAGCTATCAACATGACCGCAAGATATTTGCAAATGATAAATTATGTATTATATATGCTGCCACTACGAGAGATCATTTGCGCTACTGGTAAGTATCATGAATAGGACCTCTTATAATATTTTTTCAAGTTTTCCAAATACTGAGCATGCCTTGAGCATACGTAGCCCCTTACAGGGGTGACTTATAAGAGACAGGGCTAGATCTTAAAGCACCTACCTTATTTGCTATGGGTCATACAACTTTCGGCTGCGAACCGAGATTTACGATAGTAATCTTGAGCTTGTGTCCTTAGAGGTTTAGACTACGCTTTTCCAACGACACCCAGTCATATTGGAATGTAAACGAGAGCTTTTGGTTTCTAACTACTAACTAATCTTAGCCTCTATACGTCAGCCACAAGACAGGGGATATGCTGGCTTCTCTACTACTATGTACAGACTTATTAAACGGCCAATCATGAGAAGCCTGGCTTTCTCATTTAGGCAATGTTGAATGCCCTGCCTGCATTTGATGCATGATCAACAGCGATCTCAACCCTTCCCGCATATGTACCTCCTACCTAGGTAATACATCTAAAGGCATAAGGCGTACAGGAAATATGCTGGCGGTAGGTGTCAATTTTTTGACAAACGTGACGGGAGACGTGCGACGATTTCTAACCCCGGTATGACAAAGTGATTTATTCAACTTCAATTTTCATGTTATGTCAAGCTATTTCCATTGTTGCAATAGAAAAGGGAGTGCGGTGATGCCTAGCGGAGTGGAAGAGGTTGTGCTACGACTATTACCTTTGAAAGTTCCGGATATTATCGTTGAAGCTCAAAGCTCCTTGCTTCCAACTTTCGCGCATGAAATACTATTATGTACCTGCTTGCATATACATGATTAACTTCTTAAATAGGATACCTTAGGACAACGAGAAAGTAGAGGGTTGACTGAGGGTGCATTAGGTCGATACATCTTCAACAAACTTGGACAATTCAAGATGTTAGTAGATTTAGCTCAGAGATTGACACTATGTTTCCTTCGGTAGTACAACTGATTTATCATAATAGAGTCATGACCATAATGGAAGAAAGGAGCGGTAAGCTAGATGGTGCATGGCCCAAATTACAAGATCAATATTTCAAGTACCTTACGTAGTTTCAGTATTTGATATAACGCCGTTAAGCTTAAAACCCCTATTTAATCACTTGCTCAATACTTCTCAGATGTTGATAGTTGGTTCCTGTTATCATTCAACTGTCTCGAGCAATTGCAGCTCGCTTCTGCAATACGATATATCTACACAGCGCAAGATACGATACGACGAGCTAGACCCCGTTTTTACCACATGCTTCTGTTTTCACCGGTTTGGCTTAAGTAGCAGCTGATCACCAAGACTCTTCAGAGTTGTAGTTCCGCTACAGTGGCCCAAATTTGTCAATGGAGCTCTCCTAACTCGATAATTGGGTCGGACTCCTCCCGCCAATGCAATATTAATGGTGCCAATACCGTCCAGCCATTCATCGAGACGTTCTCCGGTAAGACAACATTTTTAGTATATCCATCGACCACGATTCTGATATCTGATACGAACTGCGGAAGAGACACCAGAGTAGCTTCCGAGAATGCTCACAAGGTTCTCGACACTCACTGCCTTAGTCATGACATGGTAGCAGTGTGCACTTGCAATACGATTCCGTCATTTTGAGTGTAACGATGGGTGAGCCAATGATGGCGCCCCCTTTTTGCTTAACCCCGACATCGGCAATAGGCGATTGGCTCGAGCTTGGTCGGATCCACGTTAACCCGAGCCACTTAGGGGACACCCTCTCAACCTCCATCCTCGCACGATGGCCCCCTTGGTTTCTTTAGCGCTTTCAACGTTACTTCTCCACCACCGGACAAGGGTTGCCGAGAACCTAATCCTCCTGTGGGAAGAAATTCCGCCTGCGGGCATTCGACAATATTTGGGGAATGCCAGCCGGTGCATGCTACGAGGTGATAGCACCTTGGTACGCAAACGCAAATAATGGATGCCATCACAACGGGAGCCAATCAGTCATGGGACCACCATAGCGACGTATGTCTTTCAGTCTGAAAAGTTGCAAACATCACACACCGACCATCGTCCACAGCGGCCCCACGAAGTTGAAGTTGAGAAGAGGGGGCAGCTGGAGGAGAAGGGGGGTTGGTGAGAGCGGGGGACAGGGGGCGGCAC
Source organism: Hypoxylon rubiginosum (assembly GCA_902806565.1). Classification (NCBI taxonomy): domain Eukaryota; kingdom Fungi; phylum Ascomycota; class Sordariomycetes; order Xylariales; family Hypoxylaceae; genus Hypoxylon; species Hypoxylon rubiginosum. The sequence continues at coordinate 991,649 of CADCXA010000027.1, read as the reverse complement.
CGTCGGGCCTCACCTTTAAGTAACCGTCTCTCAGGACTCAACTTCAAACCTAAACTTATACTTAGTAGCGTAGCAGTCTTGGGTAGACCGACGGAGTACCTAGGCAGCTAGGTAGGTAAAGTTGGTTGCCGTGTAGGGATTTTGGACGAATGCTAAGAGAGTTAGTAGTTCTAACTCTGGAATTGTCGTTGGCAGGGCGCAGAAATTTCGTTATTCCCGGCTGCAGGAGAGGATGGTGTGTGCTATTACCGTGTCGGGAAAGATGATCGCCGGGGTGGTGCGGCCTTCGGGTCCAGCATCGCCATGCGTCGGCATTATCGATGCAAAGGCGACCCATTAAAATATTGGGAGCTGGTCAACATGTCCGTAGCCGCAAAGCCCCCCTTTCGCCGGTCGACCTTTTTTCTATCGCTTTGCCTAGTATCCGGGTTACCGTCTCTTTTAAGGTTATCCCATCTATGCCTCCGATTCTTTGTTGTCGTGTATTTCAGCCTTTTCAATCTTCCCCCGTAGAACATCGTCCTAGCTAGGGCAAGCAAGCGTCGTCTTCCTCACCCTGACTATGACCCGTCCAAGTATTGATCAGATAGGCTCCAGGCCATCTTCACGGCCAAGAAGACCCAGCTTCGCGGAACTCGTCCACAGTATTAGCAACCGAGATGTGGAAACGAGATACAAGGAAGAGGAAGCAGACAATAGGATACCGACGGACGATGCACCAGACTCGAGCCAATTCCCAGACGGCGACGGGAAGATAATTATATCGTGGGAGATCAATGACAAGGAAAACCCGTACAACTGGCCCAAAGTAAGGAACGCCATCCTCCAAGTCGTGCCGTGTTGAAACTTGAAACACTTCTAACCCCAATTGCAGTGGCGGAAGTACATTATTCTGGTGACCACGATGGTAACTGTCATCAATAGTACCATGGGCAGTGCCTTACCAAGCATGGCCATCCCCTATATGACGAAGGAATGGGGTGTTACCTCCGAAGTGCAGTTCGTCCTTCCGATTTCTACCTTCTTGATGGGATACGTCTTCGGTCCCATGGTCTGTAAGTTGCGGTCGATCCTTATAATCCATCCGATTTGTGACCAGTTTCAAGTTTGAAATTTCAAGGCGCCCAGGAAGTGTTACCGAACTAACTCTGCTATTCTCAAGGGGGTCCGATGAGCGAGCATATCGGACGGCGCAATCTCTCCGTAGGATGCTTCATCATGTTCACAATCTGGACTATGGCCTGCGCCCTTGCTCCAAACTGGCCCGCGATGCTCGTCTTCCGGTTTCTCGTTGGAACCTTTGCTAGCGCGCCGATTGCCGTCACCACGGGGATCCTCGCAGACGTTTTTCACGATCCGGTCACACGCGGTCGAGCCATGGCCTGGTTTATGGTCGTAAGTCACGAGCTGCCATCCCCGTTAATTTGATCCAACGCTAACTCTTTCAACCCGAAGACTACTGTGTTTGGTCCGCTGCTCGCCCCAATTATATCCGGCTTCAGCTCCACAAGTATCGGGTGGAGATGGACTTTCTGGATAGGTCTGATATTCGCCGGACTAACGTTGATAATGCTTCTGGCCCTCCCCGAAACCTATGCGCCGGTTCTCCTTAGCCGCCGGGCTGCCAAGATCCGAAAGGGGGACCCAAATTCCCAGGTTTATGCTGCCGCGGACCTCGAGTCGAAGGACATCAAACAATTGGTCACCAGAGTCCTAACTCGACCAATCCGTATGATCATGACTGAACTTATTGTGACAGCCGTATGCCTCTACCTCTCGCTGATCTATGCGATTTTCTACATGTCCTTCCAAGCGTTCCCCATCATATTCCAAGACGTCTATGGCTTATCTCCCGGAGTAACTGGCTTGTGCTACCTTCCAATCGGATTCGGCGCCGGCATTGCGCTGCCGATCTTCTTTTCGTATGACCATCTGCTTGCTAATGCTCAATCTCGCGGTGCCCCTTGGTCAAAACAGGAGGAGTTCCGTAGAGTCCCTCTGGCCGCTGTTGGTGGACCCTTATTCGTTATATCCCTATTCTGGCTTGGCTGGTCAGCACGGTCAGACGTGTCATTTGTGGTACCGATGCTAGCTGGTATCCCTTTCGGCACGGGCTTCAGTACGTACCCCTGATCTGGAAATGCTTCGGCGTTCCCTTTTCATACTCGGCAGTACAAGTTGTCTTCTCTCCCCCAATGCGACTTTTACAGTTTAATTAGCACCTAAACCCCTTTTCGCACTGCGAACCTCCCTAAGATACACTGCTGACCTTAGCTATTGCAGTATTGATATTCATGGCGCTTCTTAACTACATCACGGATGCCTACGAGATATTCGCCGCGAGCGCCAACGCGGCAGCTAGTTCCTGCCGTTCCGTGTTCGCCGTCGTCCTCCCGTTTGCGACGACGCCCATGTTTGCGCAGCTTGGCATCAGTGGAGCATGCAGTCTCCTCGGCGGCCTGAGTCTAGTCATGTGTGTCATCCCCTTCATCTTCATCTGGAAAGGCGAGGAGATTCGAGCGAGATCAAAGTTCTGCATCGCGCTTAAGGAGCGAAAACTCGAGATGGAACGGAAGAACGAAGAGCAACAGAGAAGAAGAGCGGCGGCGGCTAGCAGCAGTGGTATGGACACCGAAAAGGAGAATGTTTGATCGTGAAATATTTTACACAGCACCAAAATCAATTAGACGAGAAAAGATGTTTCTAGATCCAGATATGAGTATAGATTGATTTAGCAGGTTTTGATAGAAAGTAGCGAAGAGGAATTTTGCAATATTTTACCTAAGACGATATTTCTAATTATGAAATTTATCCTATTTTTTCATAGCGCCACGCTCATCTAGACACCGATAATAAAGCTCCGTGAATACCTGTCGCTAATCTCCTATAAGGTCACTTTAGTCGTAGGATTGTCACCTTAGAGAAGCGTAAATAGACTCGGAGTCGTGCGTTGCTCAGGTGTCGAATGTGAGGCCATCGGATTCTGGTGGGCCTCGATACACTAAAACCACCATATCTCATTAGCCTCATGCCTAGATACGAACAGAATAAGCCATTTAAGTTGAAATAATCGTGATACTCACCCTTTCGAGCGTAGACAGCATACCATATGGCGCTAAGCACCATGAACCCAGTAAAGACTACAATGGCGTAGTTCATGCTGACTTCCGTCACCGGCAGGGCGGTAGGCATGGAGAACAATACCACTTCAAAGGCGATCCAAGCCAAAGCAAGTAGGTTCACCACGAGGCCCAGATACCTCCCCATGGTCCATCTCGCACTGTTGACTTCCTTGCGCATGTGGAATAGCGAGATAGTGATTGGTATCGCGTAGGACACGGCAAGGGATATAACACCAACAGACACGAAGGCGAGGAACGCGGATGAAGAGCCGAGATTGATCAGTCCGAGGAGCATCTCGATGAAGGTGGTAAGCACTAGCGCCCAGATAGGCGTGCCGTGGCGCTCGTCAATCTTCGCCCAGAGGTGGGCGAATGGAATGGCGTTGTCCCGCGCGAACGCCCAAGTGCATCTCGACGCTGCGACGGTAATAGAGATGGAGCAGAATAGGGTGATTATGAGGACGAGTATCGTCAGAGCTAGACCGCCTCCAGAGCCTACCACTCTGCCAAAGATGTACGGCAGGGCTTGGCCGACAGGGGCACCGAGAATTTCCGACAAGTCTGGCAGTGTTGCACATAGAGGGATTATCTGTTTGCACGATGGAATTAGGGCGAGGTGGTAAATATGGTAGAGTTTTCTAGGTCCGGTTAGATACTTACAAAGAATAATCCTGCAATCCCCCCAACCGGTACGCATAGCGATATCGCGTTGGGCAGCTTCACGGTCGGATCACCACATTCCTCAGCCATAGAGGAGATCATCCCAATAGCGGAGAACCTAGGCTTCTGTTAGCTCCCTAATGCTGTGAACAGGGATGATTGAATGTTAGGGGTAAACTCACGTGTAAGCCGAAGGTAGAATGCCTATCCAAAAGGAAAAGCCATCCCATCCAGATAATGTCGTATCGTAGTGCCCCTGACGAAAGTAAGTCACTCCTCAAATCTCCTACGAAAATTAAAGAAGTCGCCTACCAGTGTATAACTTGGCGAGTGCCTACCAACATCCGCTTTCACGGACACATATATGCAGGTCACCAAGATGCTGATAGCCGTGAATACGGCGCAGATAGTGTCCACGAGAGGGAGCAGCTTGTTCCCAAAGGCAACCAGGAAGAAGGTCAAGATGCAGACGGCGTAGAAGATGAGCAGCAGCTGCCAGGCCTCAATGGCGAAGTCCGGCTCGAAGAGAGATATCGCCGCCGCGAGCATGGACGCGAAACCGAAGTTGACGGACAGCGTGATGGTCCAGTTCCCGATGAGCCACGTCCAGCCGGTGATGAAGGAGAGGCCGGTGCGGAACCTCGGGCTGGCAAGCTGGAACGACCAGTAGTAGGGTCCAGCCGACGTGGGATAGCGGGAGGCCAGCTCGCTAAGCGACAGCGCGATGCATTCGGAAAGAATCAAGACCACGATCCAACCCAGGAACATCGGCAGCTGGCCTGGTAGGCGTCAGCGTACATAAGCATAGGCGGGTGGCGATGATCGTGTTTACTCACCCCCTCCGTAGATAGCGCTGATGAGCGGACCGCCGAAGCCATACGGTATCTGATCATTTTAGTGGTCTAGTCGAGTACGGAGATGTATGATATAGACATACTGCAGCGATGGCCAAAGATTGGAACAGCAAGGTGAACATGGACCGATTGCGCCGCAGTTCTGGCTTGTAGCCGAGTATTGTTAAGTTCTGCACGTCGTCAGCTGTTCCGAGCTGAGTTTGGCCATGCTCGAAATCTAGAGCTGCGGGCAAGCCACTTTCCGCGGTCTTCTCTTTGATAGAACCCATCGTGGTTTACGGTACCTGGGTAGGTATTCAGGTCAGAATTGTGTCGGTCAAAAAATCATCACGGTACTGTCTTTCTAATATGAGCTTCTTCTAATGAGAGCTTGCGATGTGATAATCTTGAGGTTTGAGCTATGACCGTCACATTGGTCTAGGATCGCTGGTCACGTCTTATCATGGACGCCGATTCGTGGCATACGCAGGCCCCTTGCGGGGGTTCGGAGAGTGCATATAGATAAGCAGGGCGTACGTAGACATAGGCGCATTGGCTGAGATTGGATTGGAGGTCGAAGCAGGGCGTTGAAGATTACCTGCAAAGTTACCCCTGACGGAGGATCTTCAGCTAGTCCCGGACGTTGTCTAGTATATATCTTGGCATCACCGTTCTTATCGTAACTACTGCCGTACGCAGCTAGTTCTGTCTCCAGCTTACTGAAACATATCTAGATGTCTTAGATATATGCCGATAGATGGCTGCTGGCGATTAGTTACACTGATGACAATGCATAACATGCTAGCACCCTTCCAGTAGCCCAGCAGCCCAGCAAAACCTGGCAAATTGAAATTCGGACTTAAAGACAGCAACGACGCCACCAAATCATCACACCAATTCCCACTATATAATCTAGGTAGGATGCCGTCAATCACTAGCGTGTCGTGTTGCTACTGATTTCTCTTTCTAGGCACAGCCACTATCATCTACCCTCGTGTTATACACGAAATCGGCCTCTAACGTGCACGCTCAGAGCAGTTGAACAGTCAAACACCCGGGAGGTTCTTCTGCTGCTCAAGTACAGCAGGATGCGCAATGCGCCCGGGTTTAATACTGGTGAAGTCAAGATTGACACCGGACTCGATATCCGGATAGGGTCCTAGTGGCGTAATGGCGTGCGGATTTATGTCATGGTGGCTCTTGGTGTACTGCTCCGTTTGTTAGCATCTAATGTTTCAGCTCTCCAAACGCCACCCACGATCTGGTGTTACACTTACGTTCTCTTTGATGTGCTTGAAGTTGGTTGTCTCACGGAAGCCCTTAACATTCCAGTATAGGTTCTTCAGCCACTCGTGAATGACGGGGTAGTCACCGCGGATAGTACCCAGGTTGCACTTGAAGTGCTGCACATAGACAACATCAAATCGAATAGCCGTCGCATACGCCAGAATGTCGAGCTCCGTCAGCTCCTTTCCGAGGACATACGGCCCGCCGTTCTTGTGGATCAATTCCTCCAGCTGGTTCAGGGCTGCGAACACGGGTATCACACCCTTCTCGTACCCGGCTTGGTCCGTTGCGAATCCCGCCTTGTAAACGCCGGAGTTGAGGTCGCTCGTCAGCCATCCCTTTACCTCGTCGATCTTCGCCCGCAAGTGCTCTGGATAGAGGGTTAGATTCCTCTCGGGGCTTCCCTCGGGTAGTATGTCATTGAATCCCGTCTGCAGCCACCGCAACAACTCCAGACTCTCGTTGTTTACCGCAGTTCCTTCTTTGATATCCCAAAGCAATGGGACGCTGTATCTCCCTTTGTAGTTCTTGTCTGCCCGGAAGTAAACTTCGTGGAGATATTTCGATCCGAACAGCTTGTCTGGGGTCGAACCCTCGTACGTATCGTCAGGTCCGTTAGCCCCGGGGAATGACCAGCCAGCTTCTCCCTTTGGGTACGCCTTCACAACCGAAATATCGATTGCTGAATCGAGCCCTTTCAGGACGCGCGCCAAGTTGGCTCGATGAGCAAAAGGGCAAAAATATCCGATATAGAGATGGTATCTCCCGGATTCGGGGGCGAAGCGGGTCCCAGGCGCTACAACTCCGTGCCACCCGTCCTCGGGGCCAGCATGGACCGGCTTGTTTGGGTCGTACTCCATGACGGATCTAATATTTTAACGCGCCTAGAATTCCTTTGCGGAATGGTGTTCTATATATGATAAATACGTCTCGAGACAACCTGGAACCAGGATTTCTCTGTTGTTGCAAATGCAAGGAGCTACGATATTCGCATCGACTCCGCACGGCGTAGAGAACTAGCGAATTATAGACCGGTCTTCGGTATGGCGTTAAAATGGTGCAATCGACCATTACTCAGCACAGTCTTATTACTACTGGGCCTGTATTTACCCCTGAGAGCAAATGCAAAAAGGAACAAGACTGTGTCTTCATGATTCTCGTTTTCAATTTTGCCTTCTAGAAGATATGCATTTTCAGGTCTTTACGGTATAATATGATTGGGAACCGTTAGTAGAGCCCATGTATATGGAGGTTGTCATTATAGGGGTAGAATTCTAATTATGAGATAAATCGTTCGGGGACGCTTAACATGAATGCTAGTCATGCCTTCGCTTTTTGCACAGCAAACAGTAGGCATAATGCTCCATGAAGTGCCTAATCGGTTATGAGGACCCCCAGACACTTGTTAACAGTGTTGAATTACCATAGGGGTTGCCTGCGAGTCTCCCTTGGACTGGAACGCTTGTCATTATATAGCTTGTACCGCGCCAGCCTCTAAGGCAAACAAATACTGTGAGTGATAGGTACATATACATGTAGGATAAGCTGAAACGGTACCTAGGTGGTTTTAGTAAGGCTGATAAAGGATAAGTTAGAGATAGGGGTAAACCGGAAGACTCGACTTGACTCCAGTGCTGGCTAAAGAATTTCGAGAGGAGGCCTTTCAAGGTAGGTATCTACGAAGACTCTAAGATCTTAGAACCCGGCAGAGTATGTAATACTATTTGGCATCTTGTCCTCGGATAATATTTAAAATTGTCTAACCTTGTCATATGCTGCCAGAGATGGGAGCTTGTAATTCCTGGCAACACCTAATACCCAGAAAGAGACCAAAGGTCTAAAAGTTGAGCTCCATCTCATATAAGTTGGCTTAAACCTCAACTGCTTTTCTTTTACCCATGCTATTTCTTTAGTTACCTTCTACTCGCTCTTTCTAATTAGTGCAACTAATGCATTTATCGATGTTTTGTATGCACCACTCTGTACCTCCATCTAAGTTAAACGTGCATGCAGAATCACTGGCATTAGGGTAGACCTTATCCAAGAGACCCTACCTAGGAGATGCATACCTACATGTAGGTAAATTCCCTTATATATGGTAAGTTGCTACGGAGATAACGGTGTCGTCCAACGAGAACTCACGTTTTCAAGCACATTTGAAGTTTGTAAGTACCTACATGTATTTCCCAAGAGATTGGTACTATTCGAAGACTGAATAACTAGGAAATACGGTAGACCGATTAATAGGTCAATAACGCATAATATACACCAATGCCATGGCAATCACATTGTTCTGACTGATTCTTGTCATATTCCAATCGCAATCACAGTCACCTATGTTTCATAAGTTTGCATTGGAGAATTTCTGATAGGTATCTGTATGCAACCGTCGACGGGAATTTCCCGTATAGTTACACTTCATCTCATCCGATGGGTCTCCATGTCTCATCTTAACATGCGTCATTGACGAGTGTTTGATAAGACTTCGACTCTCACAACTTGTCCTCTTTACATTTGGATACAAACTTGTCTCCTGTTTCCTTTCGATATAGTCATGTCCGGCCTAGTACAAATGATGCCAGTGATTGCCGGTCCTGCCCACCACTAAGTCCTCTCTCACTCGTTCCTTCCCCTTCTTATTTCGCATTCTCGCATCTTGTTTTCTTTCCGATTTCTTCCCTCAATGCATACATATAGAAGATTCAGCAAAATGGAGTTCATTAGCATGGCGCTTTTTTTCTGTCATATTTCTTGGGCTGCCTTTGCGGCAGCAGAAGACATCATACGACTCGAGCCTTCTTCGAAACCTCCTCCAGATATCTCACCACCCATAGACCCGGCATTTGCAGGTTTTGGCATAGAATCGTCTAACCTCTTCTCGTTTACGGGCGCGGCAGAGCCGAACAACTTCACCCTTAACCTCCTCAACAACCTCGCCAGCTACGCCGGAAAGCCACCTCACGTCCGAATCGGCGGAAACACCCAAGATTATATGATCTTCGACGAGACCCAAACCAACTGGACATGGACCAACAATCCTAGCGCGACCGGGAGCGGACTGTTCAAACCAGACAGCATGCTAATCGGTCCCCGCTTCTTCGAGACCGCGAACCGCCTGCCGAAGGGGACGACCGTGACCTGGGGCCTGAACCTGGCGTATCAGCAGCCCGACTACATCGAACGGATCACGGCGATGGCAGAGCAGGTTCTCTCCAACTGTCCGAACCTAAACGTCACGTCCTTCGAGATCGGAAACGAGCCCGACCTATACCTGCAGAACGGCTTCCGAACCGGCCAGTGGGGCGGCCAGGCCTACACCCAGCAGTGGCTGGACAGGGCGTCGGCGATCCACGAGCAGGTCCTCGAGCCCCGCGGAGACATCCCGAGCAGCTTCTTCGAGGCCGCCGCCACTGCGTCCACGATCGGCACCGACTTCCAGATCGCCGACCTCGTGCGCTTCGGCATCGGCCAAGCCGCTGCCGCCACCGCCGCCGATCCCGCGCTCCCGTACCTGAGCGCGTGGAACCAGCACGACTACTACTACTACATCGGCGTGTCGGGCTACCCCGTCTCGCTGGCGCGCCTGACGCAGCTGCGGACGACCGAGGACCAGTTCGCGGCGTGGCTGGAGCAGGTAGGCCAAGCGGCGCAGACGCCGTACCCCTACGCGCTGCGCGAGATGGGCGTCGTAGGGCCCATCGGGCTCGCGGGCGTGACGGACACGTTCGGCGCCGCGCTCTGGACCCTCAACTTCCTGCTGTACACGGCCGGCGCCGGCGTCGCCGCCGTCGGCTTCCACATGACGGACAACTCGAACGCGAGCGCCTGGCAGCCCGTCGCCATGTACGGCCGCCCGCCGCACGTGCGCCCCCTGTACTACGGCATCGCCGCTTTCGACCAAGTCGTCGGGCCGATGTCGTCGTCGTCATCGTGCGGTGGTGCTGCGGCGCAGACCGAAGCCCAGACCCAGATCTCGCAGTACCGAATCGCGCAGTACCCGCCCGGCTACGAAGACTACGTCCGCGCGTACGCCGTGTACCAGCAATCGCAGCTGGCGTCCGTGGCCGTGGTAAACGGGAAGATGGCCAACAGCAGCACGCCGCAGGAAGAAAAGGGCCGCGTTTCCGTGCAGCTGCAGCTACCGGCTTCCGCGGCTGGGCAGACGGTGTACCTGTCGTACCTGACGAGCGCCGGCGCGGACGCGACCGCGAACACGACCTGGAACGGCCTGAGCTTCGAGCGGAGCGGCGACGGCACGCCGACGCGGGTCGCGGACGACGGCTACAGCGGGCAGCAGACGGTCCAGGTTGCGGGCGACGGCAAAGCTAGCTTCTCGCTGCGGGACTCGGAAGCGGTTGTCGCGAGCCTCGGTAGGAGAGTGGGCGGCAGCAATAGCAGCGGTAGCACTAGCGGGACGAAGGAGAAAGAAGCGGTTGGTAGTTGTGCAGCACAGTCGCCCGGCGTTGAGAACCCGGCTCAGCCACCTCCGTCATCTACCAGTACAGATAATCCCCATAGGGCTGAGGCCACGAAACTAGGCGACCCGACGAACAACGGGTCTGCCTGCCTCTTCCAGATCAGTGTTGCGCTGGTAGTCGGAGTTTTGATGCTATAGGTTGGCATCGCCTCTGCTTCCCATATCTAAGACAGAGAGAGAGGGAAGGGTTGGCGGAAAAATATTTTATCCTCTAGGATACCTTCTTCCTGGATACGAGGACATATGACTTACGACGTTTGCGTCTTGCTTTAGAATAGCACTGTTATGAATTACGAAAGTCATTGTGGATAGTCTTTCTTTTTGAAATGCGACAAGATGTGCCGTGGCATAGAAATATCCTTCAATCCACTATACGGAAATCTCGGGTCCACTGAGTCCTATGTCGTACAATAAATTAGGCTCCTAACAGCAGCCCTCCTGAATATTGAGAATTTTCGAGGTAGCTGTAGTAATATTCAGTTCCAGTATGATAATGAAGAGAACTTAAAGATTCAAGAGAAGGGTTGGAAAATTACGCCAGTCTATTGTTTATTTTTGCTCGACGCCTGAAGTACTAGATACAACTAGCCACTCTTCCCAGCATAATGCTAAATGATCAGGCCTAGGTTGACTAGATCAGAGCCTCTACCGCCAAGCATACAAATCCGTCTCTAGGTAATCGCCCGTAAAACCATGCCATCATGTCGAACATCCGCACGTTCTCTACAGCTAAAGGGGGAATCTTCGTACACGTGTGGTTATATTTAACCTTGGAATTCTTGTACATTGCTCGCTTCCCATCGGCCAGGGATAAGCGCAAGAGGCACAATACCAGAAACGTGCATCTCAGGGCCGAAGATCTTGGCAGTGAGGCCGAGTTCTTGTGTCGCTGCCTTCATGTTCTTAAGACCTTCTTGATAGTTAGGACCCGCACGACGCACCCAAATTTGGACGTTGTGCTCGTTGAGGGTCTTAGCATATTCGCGGAGCGCCCTGATGACACCCTTGAATGTAGAAGCGACGTTGGTGAAGTTGGCAATACCACCACCAATGAACAGGACCTTGCCCTTGGGGTCCATAGGCGCGCGCAGCATAAGATCTAATACTGTTCGGGCATAGTAGTAAGTCTGGGACTCAGTAGGGGCACCAGAGTATTCGCCATAGTTGGCTAAGTCGTCGGCGAAGCCCGCGGATGCGATAGCATCAGCGTAGACAACGGAAGCACCACCACCAGCAACCAAGGTCCAGATACGGCCGTTGGGGTTCAGCACGGTCAGCTTCAGAGAGGCACCAGTCTTGGCGTCAAGTTCAGCGATGTAAGCCTCCTCCTTGGTTAGCTCACGACCGAAAGGCGCGGGAAATTCCATCGGAGGACCAGCATCAACGCTGACCTTGTCGCCTACACTTGCAACAGCGGTAATACCCAGGTTAGCAGGAGAGCGTGCGATAGCCCATTTCACACCGCACTCAAAGTCGGCGGTTTGATCCAGCTTCGCAGCAAGATCGAGGAAAAAGACATCGGCGGACGTGGCCTCAGCATTGGGAATGACGACTAAGGGGTTGATCTCGAGGTAGGTGAACTGGCAGTCCACATAGACGGCGTATAGGCGGGTGATGAAGTCAACCAAGACATTGTGAACGCCCTTGGGGACCTTCTTTAGCAGCGTGCTAGCAATCTCCTCGTTGGAAGGATATTGTGAAAGGTCGACAGGAATAAGAAGCTTCTCGGCCTTAGCATCAACATCACCAACATCAACACCTCCTTCGTGCGTGAAGAGAATCCAGTCGCCCTATTAATTCCGAAGTCAGTATATATGAATATGAACAGTTGATTGGTTACTGATAATGATGGAAAGGGGGTTGACACGTGTGAAGTAGTATGGTATGTAGGATAATATGGTATGGCTGTGTGGCATCTGGTATCTGGTGTCTGGTGCCTGGTGTGTAGGGGCTGTTATGATTGCAGGAAGTGGGTGAAGTGGATGCAACGGGAGTGCATGTGGTTTAGTCTCCGTTCGCCCGTAGGCGCCGGGCTACTCCTGAATTTCCGAGTCAAATAAGAATACGGCAGCACCGCTTGATGCGCTCATTGTGATAAGGACACACATTTCCTGCTAACACATCGCATTCCTCTCTCACTCTCCCACTCTCCCACACACTGCATTCCACAATTATGCCACATATCTTCCATCATCTCCAGCATTACTGGGGTTGCCCCCCTTCATGCACTGGCCGACAGCCATGGAATAATTTTCCCGATAAGGAAGTCGGGCATAAAATAAAGATCGACGAAAGCAGCGCAAAACATTCAAAAGGAAAATAACTGCACTCACATCTCGAACTGAGTTGATGTTGATGTAATATTCGGTACCATCCGGGTGAGGCACGAACGGCTCGACCAGGAACTGACGCAGAACACCTTCTGTGTGCTCAACCTTCTGCACCTTGGCGGCGCGCTCAGCAATCCAAGCCTTCGCTTCAGGCCAAGGCTTGTTCAGAGCCAGAAGACCACTCTTGCCTCGTCTCTTGATCAGTTGGTCGGGCTTTGCTACGAACTTGGCGCCGGCGTGGAGCAGCCACGGGTAGGTGATCTCGGCCTGGTCCAGCACCGCGTTGACATCTTGATCCTCGGGGAAGCTAAGCGAGGCCAACCTCGGCGGAGGGTTGTGCTTTGTCGGCGTGGGAAGAGGACTCGGCTTGATGACGGGAGCACGAGTGAGGTGGTAGTTGAGGATGGCCTTGCCGTCGGCCTCGAAAATGGCTTTGGCGGACATTGCGGTGAGGAGAAGTTGGTTGCGAGAGGTAAGTTTTCAATTCCGTCCTATGTTCTTGCTTGAGAGGAGCTAATCGATGTCTAGAAGTCAAGGTGATCAGTGACTGCGTGCTGTCTTGGGACCCTTTCCTCTGGTTTCTAAGTGGAATTACAAGTGTAAAAGAGAAGAGACCAGACGCGGACTACTCGGGGCCGGAGCTGAAAGGCGAAGGTACATGTAGGATTTTGGTGCAAGTGTCCAGGAGTGTACAGGCTTCGGAACGAAGACGGGGGAACGGGGACGAGAATTAGGAGAGTGGGAGGATGAGGGGATTGACGATGTCACCCCGTTCTATTTTTTCTTTCTCTTTTCTTACCTCGTCACAAATTGAATTCTCTCAAGTGGGAGTTTCAAAAAAAAGGAGTCGAAACGAAAGTCACGATACGACTAGATGAATTGGTAAAAAAAAGTTGGGATTGGACTTGAGACCGAGATCGAGATTACAAAAGCAAAGCAACAAGTGTTGACCGCAAAGAATTTGGAGACGACAGTCGAAAATCTTGTGAGGTGCGAAGCTTCCCACCAAGGTCAAGCAAGTCAGGTCCAGTCCCTTTTTTTTTTCTTTGGCCGGACCCCTTGAGCACCGCATCTCAACCCTCCGGCGCAAGGCTATTGCCTGAGCTGGTATTGTACCCAACTAAACCCTCCAACCCTCCAGTCCGCGCCATCTTGGTGGGTGTGTTAGGTGTGAGTGGGTACCCTGAATTGACTTTTTGGAGGGGGCGCTAGACCAGGTAGCGGTACGGGGAGACGCTAAAACGCCAAAACCTTTGGGGAGATCCTCGCACGCCCGGTCAGCAACCGGAGGGGTCTTGTACAGGTACCCCAACACCATCGATCACCGCTACTCCCTACCGCTCTCTTCGGTACTACCAGGTACCTCTCTATCTTACCGGCTTACACGATTTTACCACCACCTCGAAATCCGTGGGAGTGGGATGGATAATGGGATATCAAGAGCCCATGATCCCCGATTGTGGCTTTTGCTATCGTACACTGGAACTGAGACTGGGACTAGGATTTATTACTTCAACGTCCGTATTACTGGGGCATCATGTCATCAATCCCATCTAGCATCAGCTTCACTATCACGACCGTAGGCGCCGGTCGGGGCTGACTTACGTCTTCCTTTCGAGGGCCGATGCCGACTTACTATTGGCAGCTCAGTCTTACCGTATCATCCAAAATTTGAGGCCAAGGATCGGTCAGCATGGGGATTCTGGGGAGTATCCAATCCTTTGCTTCCTTGATGTTATTGCCAGTGCAAGCCCATCAGGCCGTGCAGGCTGAGCTGAAAAAGGATACGGAGTAATTGATGGTGCGAAGATCCCGCCTTGCTATCTTCATCGCCCGATGAGATGTCGCACAAGGCGAAACATGCGCATATAACTCCTCCGGAGTTAGATATTGGGGACTATCCGGCAAATATATGCCAATTTGCAAATTGACAATGTCGTCGACTATCACTACCCCGGAAATGGTTGGCCGATCAAAGGGGGACACAGCTGATCCCGTTCAAGTGAAGGAGGCAATCTGTATACCCGAGAGAGAACTGAGGACTCTTTGCTATAGAGGTTTGATATTGTTTTGTTTCAATTTTTCTCAATAGTCATCTATGACTATTGGTTTGTTAATATGGTCTTAATGTTTCTTATGATGAAGTTTCATCCGATTACATGGTATTGAAGTGAGGTTTTGATACGCACTTTGCTGATCTAAAAAGGGGGAAAAGAATTATCTTGGTCTCTGCTGTGGGATGAGGTGAGATGAAGAGGGACTCGAAGTGAGTTGTCGAAGGGAGTAGATGTTAAGGTCCGAGGTACCAGTACCCGCGAAAGTGCGGACCGCGCAGAGCGGAGACGGAAGCACCAGCTACAGGTACATGTACCTCTACCGCCTTTGGTGGGGTGTTCGACCCAAGCACCAAGCACTAAGCACCAAGCAGAGGTACCCAACCAGCACCTCACCAGTTCACCAGCTCACCAGCTCACCAGCTCACCCAAAAAAACCCCCGTTGGCCAACACTGCAGTTTACATGTAGTAACCTAGCAGGATTATGCAGGATCAACAGGGCCCAGGCAAGCGGAAGCCAAAACGGCGTCACAATTGGACCAACGAGCTCGACACCGACAAAATACTATGTATGTACCTTTAGTCTTGCAGCCGTCCACCATTCCACCTTTCGATTTTGGCTGTTCTGGCTGGCTGGGCTAAGAAAGGGGTCCAAATTCAACAACCTCACAAAAATTTACCCCAACTAATCCGATCGAGACCTTTTTTTTCTTTCTTCCTACCGGACAATCTCCTTGTGGGTTCCTACGTTGTGATAGCAACCACACAAATTTCACAGCTACATCCTCATACGACTTTACGACTCACGACTTCATACAGAGGCGGAAAGAAGAATTGCAATTGCGTCGCTCTATTCCCTTCTTTCTATTTACAGTCCAGCGCTACAGATAAAGAGGTATGTATATGTATAATTACTAAGGATTCTATACCCATCCTACGCACTTTGACGCACCGAGGTACCCCCCCTAATCCGGCACACCCTAACCCCCTACCCTGCGTATCTGCCCGCCAGCCCGCATGCCCGCCTGCTGAGCCCGTTCCCTGGTGGTGGGTCCTACCTTGCATCCATCAAAGCTGGGCTCGTCCTCACCTGAGAAAAATAATCCCCGTTGTGAAAGCTCACCAAATCCGAAAACTCCCCCTTCCTTTCAATACACCTCCCGCTCCAAATACCCATTTCCTCAAGAGAATATCCTCTTCGCCGTTGGCTTTGGACTGTAATTTCGTCTAATTCTCTGCAGTCTTCAGCGCAAGCAAAAAATCAAGCGGATTGAATTCAATACTAGTCAATTCTGAGGTACGTGGAATTTACAACATTCCCCTTTCGAACATCACTAGTTAGTACCTTGGCTTGGGCCTGGCTCTGTATAGTGTCACACATCGCAGCTTTGCCTTGCGCTGGTTATGACCAGTCTTCCTGGTTTGGTTCAGCCGGGCGCAAAAGCTCTGGTTTTCAATACCTCACAGCACGGTGACGAGGGGGTTTAAACCGGTTATTGAAAACCATTGGAATAACCATTGTACACCATTTTGTGGCCCGTTGGTATTCATTGCTCTGGGCGGGAAATTGGATTCCTCATCAATCGCATCTGGAAGCTAAATAGAGTTGTTCCAAGCTAACATTGCTGCCAAATTCACAGAAGGGATATTTGTCGAACCCTACTCGATCACGATGTCTTCCGCTACCACCAACGGTGTTAAGGGCACCGCGAATGGCGGGTTGTCTGCTAACGACAACATCACCCGCTTCGCTGCCCCTAGCCGACCCCTGAGCCCCCTCCCCTCCCACGCTCTATTCAACAACAAGACGAGATGCTTTGTATACGGTCTCCAGAACCGAGCAGTCCAGGGTATGCTCGACTTCGACTTCATCTGCAAGCGACCTACACCCTCGGTTGCCGGTATCATCTACACATTCGGTGGTCAGTTTGTCAGCAAGATGTACTGGGGTACTAGCGAGACTCTGCTCCCGGTTTACCAGGAGTCGGCCAAGGCGATGGCCAAGCACCCTGATGTTGACGTAGTAGTCAACTTTGCTTCCTCCCGAAGTGTCTACAGCTCCACTATGGAGCTGATGCAGTTCCCCCAGATCAAGACCATCGCTATTATTGCCGAGGGTGTGCCTGAGCGAGTAAGTATACGTCACAATTCACAACAACCCCTGAATAGATTATGCTAACACATGACAGCGTGCGCGAGAAATTGCTCATGTCGCGAGGCAGAAGGGCGTCACCATTATTGGTCCCGCCACTGTCGGTGGTATCAAGCCCGGCAGCTTCAAAATCGGTAACACTGGTGGTATGATGGACAACATCGTCGCCTCCAAGCTGTACCGCAAGGGCTCTGTCGGCTACGTCTCCAAGTCCGGTGGTATGTCGAACGAGTTGAACAACATCATCTCGCAGAATACCGACGGTGTCTACGAAGGCATTGCCATTGGTGGTGACAGATATCCGGGCACCACATTTATTGATCACATGCTAAGATACCAACAAGACCCCGAGTGCAAGATTCTCTTGCTACTAGGTGAAGTCGGTGGTGTCGAGGAATACAAGGTGATCGATGCCGTGAAGCAGGGTATTATCACTAAGCCCATTATCGCATGGGCTATTGGTACTTGTGCCAGCATGTTCAAGACCGAGGTTCAGTTCGGTCACGCCGGTTCTTTTGCCAACTCGCAACTCGAGACTGCTGCCATGAAGAACAAGCAAATGAAGGAGGCTGGTTTCCATGTTCCCGACACCTTTGAGGATCTTCCCAAGGTTGTTGCTGCTGTTTACCAGAAACTTGTCCAGGACAAGACTATTGTTCCCCAGCCCGAGCCAGTCGTGCCCAAGATCCCTATCGACTACTCGTGGGCTCAGGAGCTCGGTCTTATCCGAAAGCCTGCTGCCTTCATCTCTACTATCTCTGATGACCGTGGTCAAGAGCTCCTTTACGCCGGTATGCCTATCTCGGATGTGTTCAAAGAGGACATCGGTATTGGTGGTGTCATGTCCCTTCTGTGGTTCCGCCGCCGTCTACCCGAATACGCCTCCAAGTTCCTAGAAATGGTTCTTATGCTTACTGCCGACCACGGTCCTGCCGTTTCCGGAGCTATGAACACTATCATCACCACCCGTGCTGGCAAGGATCTCATTAGCTCTTTAGTTTCTGGTCTTCTTACTATCGGTTCCCGATTCGGTGGTGCCCTAGATGGTGCGGCAGAGGAGTTCAGCAAGGCTGCGGATAACGGCCTTAGCCCTCGTGAATTCGTCGACACCATGCGCAAGCAGAACAAGCTCATCCCGGGTATTGGTCACCGTATCAAGTCCCGGAACAACCCGGATCTTCGTGTGGAGCTTGTCAAGGAGTACGTCTTGGCTAGATTCCCTAGCCACAAGCTTCTGGACTACGCATTGGCTGTTGAGTCCGTGACCACTTCCAAGAAGGACAACCTAATCCTAAACGTGGATGGTTGCGTTGCTGTGTGCTTCGTCGACCTGATGAGGAGCTGCGGCGCCTTCAGCCAAGAAGAGGCTGAGGACTACATGAAGATGGGCGTGCTGAACGGTCTGTTCGTGTTGGGCCGAAGCATTGGTCTGATTGCGCATTACCTTGACCAGAAGCGGCTACGTACCAGCTTGTACAGACATCCTTGGGATGACATTACCTACCTGCTACCGACCCTCGCCCAGACGGGACCGGTGGGCGACAGCAGAGTAGAGGTTTCTCTGAAATAAGCAGACTGAAGTTACATTCCGGGGGCGCTTTCGCGTTTAGAGGCATTCAATGATTTCATCAAGAAAAGGGAAGCTGAGTCCTGCTTGACATCAGGATTGGGTTGGAGGCGACAACTCTAGATCTCAATTGTATTGACTGGTTTGTATGAGAGGATTTAACATGAAGCCCAGTATGGGTAGAGGACGTTTCGAGTATAAAACCAAACGTATGAACTTGAAGCTAGTATTCCCACTGTGTCCTAGACAAATAGATATGATCAACTTTACGTCGTGAGAC
Organism: Hypoxylon rubiginosum; assembly: GCA_902806565.1. NCBI lineage: Eukaryota > Fungi > Ascomycota > Sordariomycetes > Xylariales > Hypoxylaceae > Hypoxylon > Hypoxylon rubiginosum. The sequence continues at coordinate 972,886 of CADCXA010000027.1, read as the reverse complement.
TACTTTTGTCCTATATTGTGATTTGTTTTGTCTACCGTAATGAGAGTATAACTCGGGCAGGTATTTAGTCTATTTAATATTAAGGCTCCTTCGTTGCTATCACGAATATGAGCATGAAGAGCGAAGAAATGTAGACTTATGTAAGTGTGTTACGTAATCAGGGCCTAGAATAATACCGGCTTATCGGGGCAGTCCCGCTTAAAAGTCGATGTGGTGTTTAAGCTGAGGCGTTTCCACAGAAAAACGGAATCGCGACGACGTACTTTTGTGCGTTGAGATGCGTAAAGCCGAAAGACTCAACTGGTTGATAGAGGCGGACAAGCTATTCATAAATAAGTGGTATGAATTATTCATAACCAGTTCCCCGTGTTACCCCCAATTGCTATATATAGCAGCTCTAACACCTTTTTACGATCTTGCAGCAACTAGCAAAGCCAGCCAGCCAGCCTATCTACCTATCTACCTACCTAGCAAACCGCTTCCCCTTCGATCGATCGACCCGTCAGTCAACTTACGCACGTCCATGCCAATGTCCTACTTCCGCATAACGCTGCACCGGTCGGCGATCGGGCTGCCGCAGCGCACGCGCGGCGTGCTGGCGGCGCTGGGCTTGCGCAAGCGCACGCAGACCGTCTTCCACCCGGTGTCGCCGCAGTCCGCGGGCATGATCCTCAAGGTGAAGGAGCTCGTCCGGGTGTCCGAGGTCGACCGCGCGCTGTCGCCGCGGGAGATGCGCGAGGAGCGGAGGCCCGAGCCCGGGTTCTGGGTCGAGAAGGCCGTGCCACGGTGATAAGAAGAAGAGGGGGAGAAGGGGAGAAGGGAAAGGGAGGAGGTCATAGAGAGAGAGATAAGAAGGGAGGAGTGGGAGAAGAAGACTCTCGAGGGTCTTACATACCGGAACGACTCGAGCCGTTACTTAGCTTGCCCGCGACGAAAAGGGCATGTCTAGACAAGGGACGGGTATTATACATTTCGGGGAGCTGCTCGACGTGGAAGGCAGCTGAGAATATAGCTCAAGCTGTTCTTGGACATATAGGATGGTTTATATGGGAATCCTCATCAACATTCGACTTGATGCATGGCGTCTCATGGACCATGATATGTATAGTCAATGTACAATAAACGCTGCAAAATACAACATATCTTTGCTTGCACCAGGTCTCTTACAGTATCGCAAAAGGGAACTACGTAAGCATCCCTAGTTAGCGAGCACGGTATGAACTGCGGTTCTACGTTCCAAAAGATGGACAACATAAAGATGAACATGCTGCTTGCACGAGCGTGGAATCTAGCTAGATAACCTTGAATGGTTCCGAGATTTAAATTGGCGAACCTTATGAATCGCCTAAAAACGATCCTGAGATTGTATGGGTCGAGGTAATCTGATTCAATAGCGAGCGTGGACGAAATAGCTACCCTCCGAAGTCTCCCTTCGAGGAATCGTGCTACGTGGCTACGATTCGCTTCTCTCGAGGATTCTACATTGCCTAGATCAAAGCCACTGTACCTAATTACTACTATATAGACTGATGAACGAAAAGAGCGGCCCATCAAGAAACCATTCCTAGAAGATCTTGAGGTGCAATGGGTGTTATGAGTTTGCCTATTAATGCCTACTTGTGTCAAGGGTATGCACTCATAGCATAATTGCGAAAACCCATAATGCAATTCGTGTCATTATCTCTCAATGCCAAGAGCAAAGAGGAAAAAAAATCATCGCGATTAAGTACAAGAAGAAGCCCCCAGGCTGATGGTGCGAGCATGCGTCCATCCACCTTCAGAATGTGCCTATGCTGGGCTTTCTGGTGGGGTGTTTTGCAATAACGAGAAATGTGTCCATAAACCTGGAGAAACCCCTTCCTTATCAACCACAAGAGGTTCGAGTATGATACAAGTCTTCATCTCGCGAGAAGACTGTTTAGTGCGTGGTATGAAGTAGGTTTACGATTCCTTAGCTCGCTGGATGTAGTCCTGGGTCGGAGACTCCCAAACACTCACGAAGTACTTCGTCTCGTGTCGAGATAGCCAGGCGCACAGCTTGGCCAGCTCCTCGCGTAGGCGGTTGACAGATTGCTGGTCCATGTTAGTTTGAGCAATCAGCTCAGGCATCGATACTGTAAACAGTTAGAACGTGACTCTTGATTAATTACGAGAACATGATAACTTACCGAGAAGTCGCATCAAGTGCTCCGCGCCATACGTGTCGCTGGCGGTCTTGCCGTGGAACTCGGGGTCCTCAGACTGCCAAGCCTTGATGACCTGTGCATACTGCAGGCGCTCGAAGCTAGTAATGGTCAGGACGGTCTCTTCTAGGTTACGGAAAGTAATAACATACCGATAGAGGAGGATGCGACCGAGGGATCGGTCGAAGTACTCCTTCAAGCCGGCTAGGGTCTCCTGGAGGATGTCGACGTGAGACGAACCCTCGAGACGCTTCGGAGTCTCCTCGGCGGCATAGTCCTCCAGTATCTTGGTGACAGGGTGAGGATGGGGAAGCGGAACAAGCTGGTTGTTCTTGGTAACGTTCTCCCAGTCGTCGACAAGACGTCCCTTCAGGATATCGGGGATGGGGAACTTGACAGAAGGTCGGCTATGAAACACGTCCTCCTACAAGAAAAGGTTAGCGTCGCGACTTGAGAATGTATGAAAAAACAGAATATATACGGCAGGGTGTGCTGCTTTATCAGCCGATGGCTGTGTAGCTTTACTAGCCGATGGCTGTGTACGAGACTGTCGCGGCGGCATAGTGGATGAATGTTACATGTGTTGAAACGATTTAGAAGGTTGAAATGTTGTAGTTGAAATGACCCCTATTCGTTGTAACACGGGATCTATTTGAGCTGCGGGTTGTAATTGCGAATGCCCTAGGAATAGTCCTGGGTTTCGTACGCAACTACTGGAAAACAAAACCAAAAAGGTTGGAAGAGGTTGTGTAAAGTGCAGAGGCCGCGAGAAAAGTGCAGTGCAAAGGGCAAAGGCTGCGAGAAAAGCGGGTGAGGGTGAGTTGCCCGGCCGGGACAGATGGGTAGGTACAGCCATGATATTTGAGGTTTAGGCACCTCAAGGCACCTCAAGGCACCTCTAGACACCGGAGTATGCCCTATAGGAAAAAGAAAAGAAAATACCAGGAAAAAAAAAAGGAAAAATACAAAACGAAAGTACTTACACTCTCCAGTTCGTAATCTCGACCACGACGAGGACCTCTGCCACCGAAGCTTGAAGATCCGGCGACGCGCTCTTCACTACCTCGTGCGGAACTCATCTCGGAGCCGTTGGCTCTCGCACCCTTCTTACCGCCCTTGGCACCTTGGGTTCGGGCTCTAGCCTGAGCTGCGAGCTGGGTGGCCAGCTGCTTGTTCTCTTCCGTATACTTGCGCATGCGGTCCTGAGAGACCCAGTCGTCCCAGCTAGCCTTCCAGCCCGTGTAGTGGACGTGATACTGAGCGTCTTCCGGCTTCTGACCAGCCTTGAGGGAAACTTGGTTGATCTTCGCTTCATACATCAAGTCGCCGTGGAAGCAGAGAACCTTCTCATCCTTGGCGTACGGCGGCGCCTTGTTTTGTCTCGAAGGAGCCATGACCTGAACTTGGCTAGATAGGCCACGAGTGAAAGCCAAAGGGGAAGAAGTGAGACTATGAGTGTTGGATGTTGCTGAACGACAAGTTATTTAACGTTAAACTTATCGACGATTCGAGCTTAATGTTGTGGACAAGTAGAAAAAATAGAAGCACGGTCGTTTGACGGCGGAATTAAAACGGCATTCAAAGGAACGGCGGAGAGTCAAATTTATGGTTGCTATTGTGAAGAGTTGATATCTTACGTACAAGGTTAAGGCACGGAGGTGGAAAGTACCACGCCAATGCCAACGACGCTTGGACGCGCTTTCTAACGCGCTTTCTCTTTTTAATTGATTTTCCCTTATCCCAACACGCCCATGCCCCGGATACACAATATTTCAAGTACGTACATACCTCATACCTAAATCCTATATTTATCCAAAGCTACCTACACATGTGCGTCAGGTACTATTAATAATTCTACCGGGATGTGTCTCCGTCCTTGATTCAATATATCGCAACGGCTCGTGTCCTTTTTATTTATCCTTTCCCTCTGCCAATATCTTGTTCCCAATCATGGCCACGAACGAGGCCACAATTCTTCGCCACTACCTCCTCCTCCCCTCTCGCCTTCCAACTATCCTCTCCTTGCAAGAGTTCACGGCCTTATTTCCCAAGTCGCAACAATCATCTCCTCAGATTCGAACCCTCTACAGAGACCTCCAACAGCAGCGGAATGCGATTGTCGACGGTGTCATCCAGAATATCGACGCGCAGGTCAGGCAAGGCAAGGCTCTGCGCCGAGAAGTAATCAAGGCCCGGAGAGAGGCAGAGCTAGAAGAACAAGATGACGAGATCGAGATTGAGCGAATGGTATGGAATTCATATACTAGCTAGACGAATGCGCAATGTCTAATTCGGAATGTAGCTGTTCGGGTCTACCTCCAACACATTACAGCCGAAGCAACACAACCTATTGACCATCCTACCCGACATGGACGATGCCGTCGTTGATATGGAACGCGAAATACAGGCCATGGAACAAGAAGAAACCGAGCTCCTCGGATCTATAAAGGGTGCCGTTGGCAATATGAGCGATCTTCGATACGGCCGATTTGCCAACTCTAAACTGAAAGACGAGGTTCTCGATGGACTTCAAGGCATCCAAGACGTGTGCAAACACAAAATCTAGGTTGCCCTCGCGGAACTAATTCATTACACTACTATCTGACTGCGTGACCACGACACGATACAATTACGCAAAACGGTATAACCGAGGCTTCTCAACAGCATCCCAATGCCCGATGGCATGTCTATAATCCCCACCACACCCAATCGGGCACATTGTATAGTTCCGTCTCTCAGTAATTCGATCATCACCCATCATCGGGCGACGGCTTGACCGGCAGCGGCAGGTCGTTGACCACCACCCGCTTGGTTCATCCGGTTGGACCTATACCACCGTTAGTTACCTGCCGGTCACAACAAATTGTAATCGCGATGACTCACATCATGGTTCTGCTAAGAAGAGATACGAGGATCATAAATGCCCAGCTGGGGAGGAGGTTGAAACCCCAGAGGATGTATCCGACAGGAGTTGCGACGCCATTCTTAGCTAGCACGCCGTTAAAAGGGTGGAAAAATCCATCGTGCAACTTAGCAGAGGATTTGTAGCCCTCCTTCTGTAGTGTGACAATATCGTCAGAAGTCGCGGTCGTCATGTTAAATCGCTTCGTCCAGATGTCGATGGGCGCCGGCTCGGGAAGCATTTCGAAAATCCAAATCGCGCCGACCGGAGCGGACCAAGCACTGCAAAGGACAGGCTGGTCCTCGCAGTTGAGGAGAGCGGTGTGAGGAGCACCGGGTGTAACAGCCCACTTTCCAGCGGTCTCATTGAATGCGCTCTCAATCTTACCACAGTGACCTAGTCGATGTTAGGAGATCCTTTATGAGTTTACATCAAGTTGCGCAGTATGGGTTCTTACCAAAGCAAGTTTTGTTGCCGCCTGTGATCAGGACCCACCACTCCTCAGGTGTCGTGCTCTCAGGCTTTACGGGCCCATAGAGAGTGTCTTTCCAGGTGTTCAAGGCCAAGATATCCAAATTTAAGGAGCCCGCCTTGGCTTCGGCGGCGGCGACGGGATCATGTTTGTTAGGTTGAGGGATCTTGGAGGCAAAGCTGCCCAGGTAACTCTGGGCTTGACCCAGGTAGTTCTCGAATTGGGCCTGGTATTCGGGGACGTCTGCTACTGCCAGCAGCGGCAAGCCGAGGATAGCTGAGGTTGTAGAGAATCGCATCTTGACAGTGATTTACGAAATGATGAAGTGCGACTGCTAGATACAGACACAGAGACGGAAGAATGATGTAATACCTGAATAACACGCCAGAGACGAGTTAGATCAATTATGTAGGGGAAATTAAAAGAAAATACACAAGAATTGTCCGAGAATTAAGAGACTATAGTGATGGTTGAAACGTAAGGCTGCGATGGCCAATTGTCTTGAGCAAAAGGAGCAAGAGTCTCTACTCAGCTGAAGATGCAGAGGAAAAAAATGAATGCTTAAGATTGGAGCAGGTTGCCTAGAAGGTAAGGACGCGTTTCCGTCTTCCAACGGCAGCTTCCTTGCTTCCCCAAGGGCCCCAAGGGCCCCAAGGGCCCCCAGCAAGATGAACGAATCCTGCTTGCCTGCATGTGGTTGCCAAGGATTATATCCCCACTTCGTAGCGGCGCACTATTTTTGTTGACTGCTGGGAAGCTTGGGTCCCCTATTTATATGTACCTGTGTACCCTAGTAGCCCCGCCCCCTGTATCTATGTCCCTCTCCTATTTGCGATAAGAAGGTAATCACGTAACAACACTCGATAAGATACAAAACAGTTACAGAAAGTACATAGACATGCCAATACAACAGCAGCAACGGCAACGTTCCTAATTCCTTGAATACATTAACCCATTGAATTCTAAGGCCATGGTCAGCTTACCATTCTCCTTGCTACCTGTCTTTCAAAATTAACCAAATCCCAGGCTCCCGAAGTCGCAAATCAGAAACGTAAACGCGGCCGTCCGACTAACGCGTCGCGCGACGATGACGATGGTGACGCGTCGGGAGCCCAACTCAAGCTCACAAGACAAGGCCAACTAGCTACGACTTCCGAAAACGCCAGGGACTCTGATATGGACGAAAGTTCACGCCCTAGGAAGCGAGGACGCCCAGCCAACACTGAGGCACAACCCGAACCCGAAGCTACCCAATCGTCAAAGGCTAAGAGAAAACGCGGCCCGTCGCCGGTGGTACAAGCAAACAGCAGCAGAGATGAGGAAAGAGATGAGGAGCCAGAACCGCCGCCAGAGCTAGAAAATGCGCAACGCAGAAAACGTGGTCGACCTAGAATAAGCAACGAGGTTGAGCAGAACGAGGAACGTGGCAATGTAACTGCAGCGAACGAAAACATACCCCCAAAGAAGCGTGGTCGACCACCTAAAGAGGTCGAACCAATAAAGGACAAAGAGGTCGCAGCAGACGAGGCCGATGACGAGAACGAGGGTAATTCAAGCATTCTTCGAAGGAGTGATCGAGTCCGACAGTCTCCAGACACTCCGAACAATGGCGCGCAGATTGCCAGACCACCTAGTGATCAAGGCTCAAGCAATAAGAAATCAAAGGAGCACGGCAAGAGAGGAAGGCCTCCGCTTAGCGAACGACCCGTTCGCGAAACAGAACTAGAATCTGTACCACAGCCCAAAAGGAAGCGTGGTCGCCCTTCTCTTAACGACCGTCCACCAGTAGACGCAGAGGCCAACATAGAGCCTCAAACTCAGCCGAAGAAACGCGGCCGCCCATCATTGTCTGGAGAAAATGCCGCTTCATCTTCAAAGGAAAAGGGGAAGAAATCTCGTGACCAGCCATCACAAGATCAAGAAGCCCCTGAAGAAGGGGATCGTCCAGCAAGAGGTAGACCTCGACTATCTAACAAAGAAGGAGCAAAACAAAGGAAGCACAAACGGTCATCCGATACGCAGGATCGCTCTTCTTCCCCTGATTCCGATGCTTCCCCGCCACGATATCGTCATCTTACCACACGCACACGTCGGGTCCCCCGCAACGTCATCGAGTCCAAGTGGACGCCGCTTGAGGCGCCCGCTCTGTCGAGCGTCGCAACGCTCTTGCAGTCGGCGACGCGCCCGGTGCTGCTGCGGCTGAACAACGCGCAGCGGCACGCACAAGCGCAAGCGGCACTCACGGCAGTGAGCAACCGGCTGCGGTCCAAGATGGCGCGAGGCCTGCCGTTCCCTCCGGCGACGACGGCGGCGCGGCGCGAGGAGGAGTTCGAGTTCGAGCGCACCATCTCGGGTGTCCAGGCCCTCGAGTCCCAGCTCGACCCGCTGCTTCACGGCGTCGAGCTCCTGCGCCGCGAGAAGGAGCGCGCCGAGAAGGAGCTCGAGCGCGAGTATAAGGTGCTCGGCCGCTTGAGTTCCAACGCCCGCGCCGAGGCCCGCGAGAGGAAGGAGCAGATGCGGAAGATGCACGTCCTGGTGCAGGAGAGGCCGCCCGAGTCTAGGGTCGAGGATGGAGGCGAGTTCATACCCGCCGAGAAGGGCAGCGGGAGGGTGTTTTCTGACATTCAGGATGAAGAGTTGAGTGGCGTAGCTACCCAGATTGCGAGTCATATGGAAAGCATGCGAGGCAACCTGCATCAGATGGATGGCGTTGTACCCGCAATAGTGAAGAGCCAAGGTCTGCTAAGAGCCGCTTTACAGGCACATATGGATCGCGAACAGCTCGAAAACGTCATACTTGGCTAGTCAGCTACGGGTAGTCAGCTACAGGTGTCCTGATGGACCAAGTAGAAAAAAGGCATATCGGCCGCGACTCGATATCAATATGAATAAGAGATAATTTCAAGTGTAACAGTTTATGCCTAATCTGACCAGATAAAGTGAATAATAGCCTTGCTACTCTTGACTCACTTTGGTCCGACAAAGTAAACGTATTGTCCACATCATAGAATGAGTATGGTGGCAGCATCAGATAACTTGTCCAACTTGTATGTCGACTTGTATCGTTTACGTTTACTTTCCACAAATACCACGCCAACGTATTATTTTAGAGGCTAAGGCTGTTCAAGCTTCAAAGAGAGTTAGAACAATGTCATTCATGAGTCCCCTTTTCTTTCGTAATACAGCATTCCTCATAATACCCCTGAATGCTTTATTTTCTATCGATAAAAAGAAGGCTACCAGATACAGCCTCTTTGACTCATTAAAAACAGTTTTCTTGAGCAGCAGAACCTCCTAAACACCATCATGCGTGGCATTGAACAGCCATGGCAGGGCGCAAGGCGGCCAAAAGCATATAATGAGATGTCGTCCTCCATCGGCCAGCAAGATAACTGCTTCTCTCCATCACGCGCGCAACTACTCAAGTTCTCAAGTGCTAAAGTGCTCAAGTGAAGCTCACTGCTGATCTCCGCTCTGTATCAGCATCACATAGACCAGCCGTGGGTTTCCAAGTTTACAGTTGTCGCAGTGAAATACCCGTTCCGCCATGGGTTCTCAATACGACCCCCAGCAGTACTACCAGTACAACCAATACGATCCCCAGTACGTTCAACAAGCCGAATGGGCGAGACGTCCAGTTCCAGCCTTCAGCAACCCTCCTTTTTCGTATTCCCCGGCTGGCTATCCGGACTATGATGAAGCAGTAGCTGCTTGGACTAGTGCCGCGTCTGCTGCTGCGGCTGGTCCTAACCTGTATAACGAATATGATGCCGCCTCAAATAACTATACACGTACTCACCCGTATAGTAGATCGTCAAACAATCATCACAAGGCATACCAGCACCGAGGACGAACGGAAACTGGAGAGCGTGAAGCGAGCAAGTCCAAGCATTCATCCCGAGACCAGAGCGCTTCTCATTCAGGACATCGACCAGAAAGCTCTTCGAGACACGAATACCGACACGACAGTGCTTCGAAACGCGAACACCGGGACCGGAATACCTCCCACCAGGAACACCCAGGTGAGGATACAGATAAGAGGTCCGGCAAATACAGCCTCAATCATCAGCACCTTGTCGAAAAGGGATGGGCTCCGCAGGACATTGCGGGACAAAGCCCTGCTCCCCGCCAGGCGGATGAACAAAAGGAAGAAAAGCGTGACGATCGACCCGCCCACAGCCCCCGGACTCCTCGCCCCGTTACTATGGAAGAGGTACCGGACTCGGAACCGGAGCTAGAGCAGCGACCCAAGACCGAGAAAAAGGCAACCTTTGCGGAGGCTGAACCAGAGCCGCGACCCAAAACGGGGAAGAAGGTAACGTTTGCAGAGGGTAAGCCGACCATTATTTCTTATGTCGCCACTGTCGAGGACGAAGAGGACCAGCAAGTGCCCGAAACTAACAAGAGAACCCCCTTTACAGATACTAAGCCGGAACAGCGTCCGAAGAACGATAAACAGGCGCCTGTTCCCGACTGGCCCCGTTTCCCCCGCCCAACCGACGCACAGCCCCCCCTCTACCGTCGAGGGGATCTCCGCGTCGACGTCAACCTCGACAACAGGAGCTTCGAGCCCCGCCGCGCCGCACCGCACCCTTCCGGATCGCCAGCCCACGTGTCGTCGTCGTCCCGCGTATCGCCGCCATCCAGCGCTCCGCTCCCGCAGTCGCCGCGCCCCAAGGAGCCTTGCGCGACGGCGCCCCGCGGTCGGCCGCAGATCAGCCAGCCTTACAGCGCCCGGCCCCAGAGCGCCCGGCCTTCGAGCGCCCGGCCTCGGCAGTACGGCGACTCCTCGTATGGCTACTACGACCCGGCCACGGAGTACGCGCGTCGTCAGTACGACGAGACGCTGCGTGGCCGTCACCATCCCCAGCAGCGGCAGCGGGAGCAGAGCTCCCCCACGCACAGCCTCGAGGAGGGCCTCACGGAGCTGGAGCGGCAGAGCCCGCAGGCGTTCTGCCGGAAGCGGAGCGACGACTCGCTGCGCGTCTCGGACGGTTTCGAGTCGCAGTCGCGCTCGCGCTCGCCCTCCGACGGGTCCGAGTCGAGCGGGGAGCCGCCGCTCAAGATCCGGCTGCCGGACACGATACGCGGCAGCAAGGTCGGCGACACCACCACCATCCACGTGAAGGGCGGCGATGGGAAAACCTACTACCGCGTCGACATCACCCCGGAGCGGGCCCCGCCATCGCCGCCGCGGGAGGAGGAGAGGCACGGCAGTGAGTCGAGGAAGAAGTCGAACGAAAAAGGCAAGAAGAGAAAAGATTCGCTGACCAGGCTACTGCGCAGATTCGAGAGATAGCGTCCGGACCAGGGTTGAAAGGCGGAGTTGCCGCCGCGGTTGAAACTGAGGAGGCGGGCGAATTTTTGGAACAATACAATGCGGAAAAAAGGGGCATCAAAAAAAAGGAGGAGCGATTTATTTTGCATTGTTCGGCGTAATGTTTATGATGTTAATGTTTTCTGTTTTTATCGATAGAATATTGATGGAGGAATTTTCACATAGGTAGAAAAGCTGAAAAAAGCATAGGAAATACATATCGCGTGCTCTTCCTTTAAACCCCTTAACTTCCCCTCTGGTTGCTTTGAAAAAGTGACTCACACACGTCCGTCCTGAGCAGGACGTTAAACTGCTCCAGCAGTGCCATATTTCTATCTGCTGCCGCCCCGAATGCCAATTCGAACCTGACATATTCGACTTGGCCCTTACAAATATCATCTCACCTAATACACACATCAAATATCTTGTTGGTAAAAGGGTAAAAGCTGACTCTATTGCCTATCGGGGGCCCAAACATTACCTCGCCCCTAACATATATGTACGTTGACGATTTGGGGATTAAGTTAAAGAGGTAATATTTACCTTATGTCAATTCCATGCAAATAGGGATCTTGGGGGGATTAAAAAATGTGGATTTGGTTGGTAATGATATTCCAATGTTGCTCGAGGGTTGGGAGAAGACCCAGCGTATTATAGGGAACGGTTACGAGATATTATATCTGATATCTCTACAGGAGAACGTGCGAGAAAGAGCTGTTGGGGCTTCTCGCTAGGGAAGGATTTAATAAGTTGTCTTATGTATATATAGTAGATCTCTTAGGCTGGTTCTCAGGTGATGACCAATACTCTGGTTCAGCTTTAAAGTGTGTGTTATCTAGTATATACGGCAGTGGTGTTTCCACCATTTGCAATTGGGAGGCGACCACACATAGGGAATGTATAGCTTCATTGTATCTATATATAGTGTCCCCTGGACTCTCTATTAGTTAAAAAACAAAGAAAATTAATCTCAAAAGTGACTCACATAAATGCTGAAGATCTCAACCTGATACATAGGAGGTAGATATCAAGACAATGTACCTATGAAATGCCTAAAATGCCAGAAACAACTGACATAGAAAGGGAAGTCTTAACTTTCCAAGAACTTGTCAGACTACGCCTTCAGGTATCGTCACAACTGTAGATCGGTTTGCCATGTCACTTCACTAAGACACGAAAAGAAGTTTTAAGCACCATAAATCCAAGTCTCCATTCAAAAAAGGCCCATCTACATAGATAACGCAACAACACTACGTACACTTTAGAATCGAATTCGAAGGCGAGCCTCTCCACGGCCATCCCCAGCACACGATACCCGACAAGTCCGAGTCCGCGGCATAGCCCCTAGATAAGCCGAGATGAGCCCGCCCTCTTTCTATTTTTTCCCCGAATCCCCGGCAACCAGACCAGGGGCGAGATGTTTTGGTTTGCTTTCCCAAGATCTGCCATCATCGTACGCGAGAAAAAACATAGATCAAATCAAGAAAATCCAAGATCAAAATCCAAAAAAGGGGGTGGGATATGTGATGCTCGCTTGCTTTGCCTTTTTCACCCAATATGGCTACCCAAGATTTGTCGTATGCAGTCATTCCTCGTCCATTGCTATTGGTATTGTAGTAAGTTACAAGGCGTGTGGCTGTTTTTCTCTCTCCTCCGTTACTTTTCTTTGCAGAAAGAAAAAGAAAAGCTTAGCGTCGGAGGACGACGGTCGGGATGGCGGCGCCTGAGGGGTAGGCGGACGCCGTTCCGTTGCCGGTGGGGTAGGGAACGACGATCTGGGTGGCGGTGGCGGTGACGTCGGCGTCGCTCTCCTCGGGAGGACAGTCGTCGCTGTCGTCACCGCTGCTGCTGCTGTCGCTTCCGGCGGAGGCGGCGCTGGTAGTGGTGGCCGTAGCGCCAGTAGCGACGGCCTTGTCACCCGTGGCCTCAGCGGCAGGGGCGGTGACGTAGACAGTGCTGGCCGGGAGGGTCTCGGTGACGGTGACGGTAGTGGCAACGCACTCGCCCTCGCCCTCGGAGCCTGAGCCAGATCCAGATCCGGAGCCGGAACCAGAGTCGGAACCGCTGCCAGAGTTGCTGGAGCCGGTCTCCTCAGTAGAGACACCGCTGGAGCTCGCAGGGATGATGGTGACGGTACGGGTACCGGTGGAAGTCATGGTGGTAGTAGTGGTGCCCTCGCTAGTAGTACCGGCCGCAGCGGTCTCGCCAGATCCTTCGTTACCACTGCCGCTGCCAGAGCCGGAGCCAGAGTCAGATCCGGCAACGGGGGTAGCAGTAACGGTAACCATGGCGGTAACGGTGGACTTGACAGTGGTAACCAGGACGGATCGAGAGCTCTCAGGGCCGACAGTCACGCTGAGGGTCTCATCAACGGTGCTGAGGGTAGGGTAGACGGAGACACCCGGGGCAGAAGTAGCCTCGGGGGAAAGACCGCCGGTGGTCGTAGCAGTGACGGTGCGCGTGGAGCCGGGAATCAGACCGCTGCTGTGGGCACCGACCATAGAGCTGGAGATTGACTCAGCGGCAGTGACCGGGCAGACTGTGGTGGTCAGATCGATCACCTCGGTGACTACAGCAGGGCCGGTGCTGTTGCCGGTAGCGGCCGGGCAGTTCGTGATACTGGCGGCGCAGGAGGTAATGGTGTGGACGGAAGTGATGGCGACGGTTAGGGTGGTTGAAGGACCGGCGGCAGCGGCGGTCTCATTTCGTCGCCAGTGAGGGTTGTGGTGGAAGTGGCGGGGGTGGTTGTAGGAGGCGGACGCGAGTCCGGCAAAGAGGCCGAATGCAACAGTTGCGGACTTCATCTTGGACTGAGGTTGCGGGTTGTAAGTTGCTTTTACAATTGTCTTGGTATGCCTGACAAAAGAATTTTCGTATGTTTCGTTTGCTTTCTTCTAAGAGTACCTCGGTGGTTCTATTTACTCTATTTTCAAGGTAGTCTAATCTCGGAGAGGGTATGTACTTCGTTGCTGTCGAATGAGTGGACGTATGCAATATGCAATGCGGATTGTAAGTGAGCGAAAGTCGATTTCGCGAAAGCTGAGCAGACACAGTTGCTGGGAAAGAGTGGTGTGTATAGAATTGAAAGCTGCTGGCTAAGCAGGAAATGGACTGGACTGACAACGTCGAAGAGAAAAAAGAGAGACTGGAGATAGACGTGAGAAAAGAGAGAACACGCGAATGGTAAGGAAAGAAAGGGAGAAAGGAGAGACATATCGCGGTAGTGGAGGGTAGCGAGCCCTTTTACAGGACGGGCTCCTTTACCTTGGCGGTTAGCGTGAAAGAATTCAAGGACCAAGAATCCTGGGGACTCTTTCAAACGTAGCCCAGGACACCCTAGCTCATCATGTTGTCGACTGGCTGACTGGCTGACGGGCACCATTCTATTGGGGAGGACTGACTACGACCCACTGACGATAGGCGGCCCATAGGATGGCTGGATCCCTCCAGCGGGGCCCATCTGGCAAAAGAGCCGGGGCCTAACGGGCCAAGATGAAAGAAAAAGAGAAGCAAGGAAGAAGAGGAGACTGAAGCGAAGAACAACGGCCAGTTGCCAGGGACCAAGGCCGGGCTCGAATTGTTGGTGCCCCTGAGCCCCACGCACCAATACGACTAAACCCCTGTCGGTCAAGACGCAGGTACGACATCGTGAAACCGGTAAAGAAGCCAATAGGCATTTGAGAATCGACAGAGCTGATGGACTTTTGGTTGAGCAAGGCCTTACGGTACCCAGCCAGTCAGTCAGCCAGCCAGCCAGCCAGCTCGTGCGACAACAACGCATGGTGGCGCGCTGCATAATTTCTCTTGCTGGCCGACTTTTCTACTGCCTTCAAGCTATTTTCTAGGCGTTACCGATATCATCGTCTGATGGTTAAAAAATTAAGGTGAGATAATCTGCGCAAGGTTGGTGTGGTAGGTAAGAAAGATGGCGGAACGTTGACAGACATGGACGATCGAGATTAGAGATTAGATTAATGATCTGCGATATAACGGCCCGTACTCGGCAGCGCGCGAGCTATCATCATGATGGCAGAATGGTCACATTTGGTTCATATTTAATATAAAAAGTTGTCTGCCAACATCAGCAGCATCAGTAGCATCTGCAAGAGGCTTTTTATTTATTCCCTTGCTTTTTGTGACTTGCCAACGGTATTGCTTACTCCGGCCCCGTAGCAAACATTTCGTGGGATTTCCCCTTTCCCCCTCACCCCTCTATCAGCCCTGCTTTTAGGAACATCTAGCGATCACGATATCGTGCGACGGACGCACCAAGCCGTGACTATTCACTACTAAAATTTAGAATTACGTTTTACAACATGATACACAGAACTAGATATTGAGACCGCTCGCCACTAAACTTTTTTTTCTCTTCCGTACCATTAGTGGTCTAGAACTGCAAGGAATTCGTGGAACAAGGAAGGACCCGCGAGTTGAGCGGCGCGCACGATCCTCTTCGTGGGGAGAAAAAAAAAGACCTTCCTTGAGTTGTAAGCTTGCGCCGCAGTGAACTCCCGACGGCCATGCACCACGTCGTCGAGGACCACGGTCGCGTGGAAAGGCAGTGTGGCTATGCTAAAGAAGAAGAAGAAACATGACACGCCCGCGACGCGTTCTCCTCAATGCTGCATTCCAGCTTTGGGATGGATGCGCAACTGGAGAAGGCAACAAGGGCGGCTCCTGAAATCGCATGTACGTACTTGTAATCTCGATTCGCGGACTCAAGGGATGAGCCCAACGGAGTTCGCTATGCGGCAAGCATTGAGTCGTCTGAATATTTCTACCATGTAGATCGGACGACACATCCAAGAGGGAAATCTCAAACAGAACCCCCATGGCGCCACGCCTGTCCTTGCAATATATCCAGCGGTAAGGAGCTGTAGAATGTTCCACGACCCCGGCCACGTTTTCTGTCGGAGGGCTAGGTACATGGGACGATCTGCTGTGCCTTTCTTTTCTTCTCGTGGCGTCGTCATACAGGATCAAGATTTATTGCCTGTCGCTGAACAGGACATGTGTACCCGCCGATGCGGTGAAATCACTTCTCTCCCCCTTTAAGTTGTAAAGTCGAGATGAGACTTTTCTAGCGTTGGTTCCAACGTCTTTCTATTTCATTTAAACAAAGCTGCCAAGTACCGCCTATCGTTATCTGTAGGTAGGTATGCTATCATGTTCCCATAAATTGAGACGAATGAAACTATTCGCAACGAATTGACTGAGCTAGTTAGCGGGTACTAGGGTAGGGCTGGCTCAAAACGAAGGATTTCGGGGAAAAGAAAATCTTTTTTTTTTCAGCGGTGCCGCCCTGCTAGACGATAGCTTATTACTAAGGGGCTTGAGGGGTTCTAGGCACATAAGAAAGGGGCAGACGTTGGCAGTTTCACCAGTTTAGCGCTTTAGCCCTGATTTGACTGATTTAACAGGCGTCAAAAGGCCATTCAATCAGCGACCATTCTTAATTCCCAAAATAAGACATGAGCTTCCTTTATTTCGTCATATGGTGTCGTCGGGGATCTCTTGGGTATCATTGCTGGCGGCATGATGCATTAATAACACAAATGGGGCTCTGTCTGCGATGCTTTTATGCAGATGAGCATGGTATTGTCCAAGTACGCCAACACCAATTTGATAAATTAGGTAGGTATTCGCAATATGTATTCGCAATTCGTGTTCACTTCAATGCGTCTATGCATGGCCAAAGAGGTGTGTGCAGTAATAGAAGTTTCGATTCTTCTTATGATCATCGCCCGGTTGAATTGGACTCACTGCTCATATATCTACATTTGATCGTAACCACGATCCCTTCCATTAAAGAGGGAATCAAATTCCGAAAAACGCCATCTACTCCCCCAAGTCCGGTTGATGGACTATCTGGTATAATTCTTTCCCGCCTTTGTATATGCTTAATGTTGAATGCTTCCCATTTCCCGCCAATCTTTCCTGTAGACCTTTTTTGGTATAGATTCCCTTTTGACCTTTGAGAACCCGGTTCTGTTAAAAACGCCGATGTTGAAATCGATTATGCAGTCCCATAGAAATTTTTGGCAGGCAACTCCACGTCCCCACAACCTCATGCAATGATCATCGACTTCGTAAAAAGAATAAAAACAAAAACACTGGCCTCGCTAACGGAGAACCATTTATTTAGCGTACTTAGCACGGAAGAACTTGGCAGCGTTGACCATGTTGACCAACGCGGCCTTGGTCTCCTTCCACTGACGGGTCTTGAGACCGCAGTCAGGGTTGATCCAGAGCTGCTCAGGCTTGAGGTACTGGAGCATCTCTTCGATGCGGACCTTGATCTCCTGCTCGCTGGGGATACGAGGGGAGTGGATGTCGTAGACACCAGGGCCGATGTGGCGAGGGTAGGCCTCGTCGACGAACACGCCCAAAAGCTTAGAGTCAGACTTGCTGTTCTCGATGGACAGCACGTCAGCGTCAAGAGCGGCGATGGCGTGGAAGAAGTCCTGGAACTCAGAGTAGCAGAAGTGCGAGTGGATCTGAGTCGAGTCTTCAACACCGACGGTGGAGAGTCTGAAGGCCTTGACGGCCCAGTCAAGGTAAGCCTCACGCTCCTTGCCGGCTCGGAGAGGTAGACCCTCACGAAGAGCGGGCTCGTCGACCTGGATGACGTCAATGCCAGCCTTCTCAAGGTCAACGACCTCGTCACGGAGGGCCAAAGCAAGCTGCTCAGCCTGGACGGACTGGTGGACATCGTCACGGGGGAACGACCATCTCAAGCAGGTGACCGGGCCAGTCAACATACCCTTCATGGGCTTGCTCGAGACCGACACGGCGTACTTGGACTCCTTGACAGTCATGGGAGCCGGGCGAGAAATGTCGCCGACAATGATAGGAGGTCGGACGCATCGAGATCCGTAGCTCTGGACCCAAGCGTGCGTGGTGAAGGCATAGCCGTCCAGGCGCTCACCGAAGTACTGCACCATGTCGTTTCGCTCAGGCTCACCGTGGACGTAGACATCCAGCTCGAGCTCATCCTGGATCTTGACGTTCATGTCAATCTCCTGCTCAATGAACTTGTCATATTGAGACTCGGTGATCTCTCCCTTGGTGAATTTGTTTCGCTGCACTCGGATCTCCTTGGTCTGGGGGAAAGAGCCGATGGTGGTAGTAGGGAAAAGAGGAAGGTTGAGTTTCTTTTGTTGTTGAGAGATTCGGGACGGGAATTGAGATTTGCGGTTGTAGTCCGAAGGGGCGATCTTGGATTGCCTCTCCTTGACCTGGGGGTTGTTGGTTCGCTTCGAGGTAGCACGAGCGTTCATAGACTTGGCGTTGGCCTCGAGGGCCTCACGGACCGAGGCAGGGCCCTCAGTGACGGCCTTGGCGATGATGGCAATCTCAACAGCCTTCTCAGAGGCAAAGGAGAACCAGTCGGCGATTTCGGAGTCCAGCTTCTTCTCGCTGGCAAGGGTGTGGGGGGTGTGTAGGAGAGAGCTGGACGTGGCAACAATGACACGGTCCTTGCCAAGCTTCTGAACAGCAGTCTCTGCAACCTCAATTGCACGCTTGAAGTTGGTCTTCCAGATGTTTCGGCCGTCGACAATACCGACAGACAGAATGGTCTTGGGGCTGAGCGCGCCAATGACAGTCTCTAGCTGCTCGGGGTTGCGGACGAGGTCAACGTGCACAGCGTAAACGTCCTTGGGGACGAGGTTCAGGTTGTGAACGATGTCACCGAAGTAGGTGGTGAAAACCAGCTTGGGGATCTTAGCCGCCACGCTGGCGAACTTCTCATAGGCGGGCTTGAAGGCAGCCTTGGTCTTAGCGGGAAGGTCGAAGACGAGGACAGGCTCGTCAATCTGTACGGTCTCGGCACCAGCTTCCTTCAGCTTGGTGAGGAGTTCCTCGTAGACAGGAAGAAGCTTCTCGAGGAGGTCAATGGGCTCAACGCTCTGGCCACGGTCTGCCTTGCCCAGGTGAAGGAAAGAGACGGGACCAAGCAGAACAGGCCGGGTGTTGATACCAGCCTCCTTTGCCTCGATGAACTCGGCGACAGCCTTGGGGCTGGCGGTGAGCTTGAAGGTCTGGTTGTCCTGGAGGGTAGGCTTGACGTAGTGGTAGTTGGAGTCAAACCATTTGACCATCTCCAAGCTAGGAACGTCTACGTCGCCCTTCTGGTGGCCACGACCCATGGCAAAGTATTCATCGACACGGTCGAGGCCAACGTTGGAGTATCGCTCAGGGACGGCCTACGATATTCGAGGTTAGCTTTTGGTATATGTATTTGTGGCAAGGCATTTCTCGTTAACTTACACCGAAGTCCTGGATGTGGGATAGGACCTGGTCATAGAGGGCAAAGTCGTTGCTGGGAATGACGTCGACGCCGGCATCTTTCTGGATCTTCCAGTGGGCGAGACGGAGACGCTTGGCCTCAGTAAGGAGGTCAGCCTGGGAAAGGTTGCCAGCCCAGTCTTGGATAGGAAGTTAGTAACGGGCTCCAATCGCTGATGACAGGATAGTAAAGCTGGTGGGCTACTTACAAGCTTCGGTGGCCTTCTTCAGGTCACGGTTCGCACCCATACGGGGGAAACCCAGTACTGCTGATTGAACCATCTTGACGGTTATCTGACGTATCTGGGAGAAGAGGGGTTTTCTAGGGGGACAGTTAGTATGAGATGAGCCTTTTATGAAAGTCTTCTCTAGGGATGGGAGAAGACAAGAGAAGAGCAAAAGAAGAAGGTGGGAGTGGTAGGAAGATAGGATAGCAGAAGGACCGGACTCACGAGAAGAACAGACTGTCGGTCCCAACTCTCTACAACTGGGGAGATTTGGATCGATTGTTGAGTGGAAACAACAACAATCGAGATGGGGGATGGTCTGTTATTTAAGGAAGAAGGGTAGGAAATTGGAAGGAAGGAGGATGAGCTGAGATGTAAGCAGTAAAACTAAGCGGTGAAGGAGGGGTTCTTATGTGCCTTTTTTTCTTTTTGGGAGCTCAGTTTGACCGTAAGGGCTGTAAGGAAGGTCCATGGTTCCCATGAGGGGTTAACAATTTTTTTCTGTATTGTCGTGCTATGATCTAACCACTAAGATTCCAATTCAGGGTCCGAAAGCGGGGAGCAGATACTCCATCCCTTCGTCTTTTCTTAGGTCCCTCTATAGGTCTTTCTAGGCCCTCCTCAAGCTCTTCCTCTAGCCCCCTCCTAACAAACCCTTATACCTTACACCTTGTTGCTGCTAATTACCTACATATATATGTAGATAGGTATTGTCCAATATTTTCTATGCCTTCTCTAATAGTCCAAAGTGCTTGTATACAGCTATCTACATGTATACAGGCTTGTCGACATCCTTCCGTACCGCGAATGTCTCATGGCTAAGTTCGTCGGATGCAGAGATACCGCAAGAGTACCTAATACTCGGTGCTTACTCCCAACCCTTCCAGCCCTCCCAGTTAAACGGACTTCTACGGAATAAACCACGTGCAATTGCGAGCTACAGGTACATTTAGGTGCCCCAGCCATCTGCCTACTCGGGGTTCACACAGTACCTGACTGAAAGAAAAGAAAAAAAAAAGCACCGATGAGGTCCGCGAAAGCGATTCGCCGAATCGTACAGATGTCCATGTTTGTTTCTCCGGGCCACGCACTTTTCACCTTTCACGCCCAGCACGCCCTAAACTTGATGATCCT
The DNA here is from genome assembly GCA_902806565.1 of Hypoxylon rubiginosum. Taxonomy (NCBI): domain Eukaryota; kingdom Fungi; phylum Ascomycota; class Sordariomycetes; order Xylariales; family Hypoxylaceae; genus Hypoxylon; species Hypoxylon rubiginosum. The sequence goes on along the minus strand of CADCXA010000027.1, from coordinate 952,362 downwards.
TAGGTAAGACACCAAAGGGTCTTGCAGGATTACATAGCTTCGACCTTAACCCTTGTCCGCATGTAACCTCAATCAATTCCGCCGTGACCGAGCCATGTCGCTGGGAAGCCTGGAAGCGCGCCTTATCGTTTCCCGTTACATTCCCTTATTAGTGTCGTATTAGTTCGCAGACTAACACTAACTCCCGGACTAATTATTACTAAAGCCACAGATAGCAGCCGCATTTAATGTTTAGCTGCTTGACCTAAATATGTGGATTCTCACCGTCGCTAAAGCCAACATCGTTTGCTGTTTTATCTCGCCGGTTTTATATACAACCAGACAACATGGTAGAAAACATAGCATATTGCTTCAAGTCACATACATCAGCATTAAAATTTCCACATTGTAGGATTTCTTATATTCAAGTCAATTGTAATGGTGCTGCCAGGTAAAATCCAATGCCCGTCTCATTACTACTGCTAATGCTGGTTATACCGCTCCTCGCAACAACCCAGAAAAGACATCATCAAATGTTCGATTCGGTCTAGAATATACCTAGGTACCTAAGGAATGGCAATACTGTATGAACTATATCATGTAGTTCTGGTGGATTTTCATTTTAAAGGCATTCAGGGTAAACGAACAGGAGACAAGGACAAGCCACGAAGGCAGTATGAACTGAGCAACAATAGAGAGTGGTTAGATCGCAAATCAATACTACCTATAGGTATGAAAGGTGATAGCTGTAATCGTGTACAGAAATTATTGTCCTAGTTTACTCAATATATGCAAAGAAACTTTGAGCTTAGAAGAACGATAAGTGCCAACGAGGGACTAATGAAGGTTCGCCTCTTCTCGAGGCGAAAAGGGGTAAGGGGAAAAGTGTCACGAGAGGCCGACCATATGATAGGGGCAGCACTATGCTATTGCGTGAAGAGCTATGAACCTAATAGCTGCTGGCTCTGAGTATACATAGGGGCTAATAATAAAGGGTTCTCCCTTACCCATTGTCCCCCCCTTAGCGGTATGTTCTATGTCCCATCTCCTAACAGGTCCATGGTCCTATCCAGGTGGCCAACGGCTAAGATCTTGACAAAAAAGGAAGTCCAAATAGTAGAAGTGTCAGAAGAAGCAATATATACATCTAAATAAATAGGTTAATCTGAAGGGTAAAATGTAGTCAATCATGAGAAAAAGAAAAAAAAAAAAAGAGCAGGTCCCAATTTGATCGGGAGCCATGGGAATTGAGCCCACGGCGGGGGTCGAACCCGCAGCCTTGAGATAACTTCTGAGTGGAATTTTCACGAAGATTAAGAGTCTCACGCTCTACCGATTGAGCTACGCGGGCCTCTTAAAGTCGTCCTCGTAGGAACGTCGGACTTTCTTGAAATTTTTGTTCTGTTGTTTGCTATATGACTAGTACCCAGGTTAGGGTCTGGTCGTAATCCAGGACTATTTTAGGCAGGGCCCGCACCTTAATACTATGTGTCATCGTCTACTGGAACCCGATTTAAGAAAAGGCTGAAGAAAAGATCACCTAGGTAGTAGGTAGGTTCTAATTCACCACCGAAGTTTTTTGGTTCCTTGGAGTTCCTCATAAAGGGGTATGGTGAATGGAGACATCAATGATCTCATCTCCGGAAACCAAAGGGTAGCTAGTCTCTTTTGATATGGATGATATATTTAGTATTTAGTGTGAGATATTTGGTGTTTCTAGATATTAGTTGCGATAATTATATCACAGCCCTTAATGTGTAGTGCATGAGCTCCAAGACCCTTTGGCGTCAAAGCAACTTCTAGCTGACCTTGCTCGTTCAGTTGCATATTATTAACTCTTGTGATGTATAGTTATTATATTTTATGGATACGAAATCCGTTGATATTCAGTACTCAGTATGTGTTAGCACATGCTGGGCTTCATTATTCACTGACAGAAATGTACCTATCTTGCAGTGATAGACCCGGATGGCATGTGTATCTTAGGTACCCAACCGTGATTAAGAACTTATTTACTTTGCTCGCACCAATATCTGGTTCCCAAGTGAATGTAAGATGACCTGTTCCAAACCATGTTACTATCATGATAGTGGTCGGCCGTATCATTCCTAGAATGCGATATCAATTAGCAAGCATGAACGTGAATTGTGTAACGAATCATGTGCGAGATATTGCATTGGAGCAAGGATGGTAGCCAGAGTGGCAGAGAAAGAAGAATCCACCTAAGGTTATTTATCGTAGGTATCTACAGTAGGAGGTATCTACCTGAGGCTGCAACATCTGACCAAGGGCAACCATGACCCTATGACGTGACCCTTGACCCTTGTTACCAAAGTGTCTACCCAAATCCTTAAGGTGATTGTTTCCTTCTCCCAAACGGCGACGTCTCATCAGAAAGTACGAGATATGGGTTATTTCTAGCTCTTTATTATCATATTGAAAGCAAGAAAGTCTCGGTATTCTAACGTGTCAATGGAAATCAAGCGTCTCGGCCTCCTCTCTAGCCGCCGACCAACCCCAGCTCGACAACCGTCGAGCCTTTCTTGGAAATCCATGACATATAGTATACGATTTTCTAATCATTTGCAGCCGGACGTCGTTAACCATGTCCCTTCTTTGCTGCTTTCGCGTCCACCAAACGACTTGTGAAGAGCCCGACCATGGCCTAGTCGAGCTTCCAACCCACCCGCCGGCCGCGAAACTACCCAAGTCACCACCTCCTACTTCTGAAGCCGACTTGTCATCTTCGCCACCGATTGTCGTTACGCAGCCTCCTTCGTTCCTACATAATCAAATACCAGAAGCTACCGTTGACCCCACTATCCTCGAAGTTGAAGATTCCGACGACGACGAGCCTGTGCGAAGTACCATAAACTCCAGCACTGGCACCTTAGAAGCCATTAGGACCAAGTTTATTAGACGCTTGTCTGAAGGTTCCGGCTCGAAGAGGCATTCGCAGCAATCTCTCGGTACCAGCGATGAGGAGATTGCACGGCGTGCTGAATTGAAGCGTCTGATGCATAAGAGAATCCAAGAAGAGCTGAAGAGCGAAGAGGAGCAAGATGAAGAATCTGTCACAAAGATGAGCACCATTGACGAGTTGAAAGCTGTCGGTCCTCCTTCTGTTAAGCTGCCTGGTGGTGGTCCTCGAGATAACATAGAGTTTTCTGTCTCGGATGTGAGCGAAACTGGGTCTAAAGACTGCGTCAATGGTTCTCTGGATGCCGTGCTCCTTACTATTCCATCTAGTGGCTCGCAGCCAGCCATTTTCTGTCGCCGAAGCAGCTATTCTAGCTTGAGTTTGACTTCTCAGTCGCACGATGATCGCATCCCCGAGAATCCCGGAACCCTCAAGGAACGAGCCTCGTTGCCCCAACTACCTTCTTCTCCTCACCTAGCGCCCGTCCATCTACCGAGTATTCGAAGTTCGGAGTCCGTTTGTTCCTGGAGACTCTCCTACAGCGCCGAACGGGTCGCAAACTATCTTGGAGCCCCTAGTGAATCAAAAACTGTCATTGATTCTGAGCATATAGAAACAGGCATCCAGAACGGGGAAACCAATGAACAGACTGATGAGCAAGAGGATCGGATTAAGGGTCGTTCTTCGGATGATCAAGCATCCGGGACGAACATAGAGCCAACGGAAACTTCATGTCAGCCGCAACCTTCGTCGAATCATGACCCACAGCATGACCAGAGCAATACAGAAACCTCAGAGGATCCATGCGCCGAAACTTCTAAGGACACGGACTCGGGCACAGATTCGCCACTGGATCTATGGCTGCGGAGCCAAGAATTGCAGTCAAACTCAGCTGTATCAAGCAGAAGGACCAGTGACATGATCCTCCAGATGATCCCAGACAGTTTTGATAGCCGACTGTGTCAATCCGGAGATATTGACGAGTCCTTATTACGGGGTGGTGTGCGTAATGTTTCTAACTCGTCGTCTACCGCACCACATAGTCCCCTAGGAACGTGGCCTACTTCATGTGGTTCGCAACCAAGCGCTGAGATGAACCTTGCCGAACTACCAAGCGCTGAACCCAAGGAGCAGTCACAATCTATCGGGGGTCCCGGTGATGTGTCTGACGATGCAGACCACGCTAGGGAGGCATCTTCCTCCCATTACGCATCTTCACGATATACCACAAGGCCTAACAGCTGCCAAACTATAGTGAAAGAGTCGCGTTTCAGTTTAGTCCAGCTCTTGGGAGGACGAAAAGCCATATCACCACTCTCAAATTTCAACCGTGAGTTTCCCTAATGAGGCGAACGCCCTATATTAGGTACCTAACGATAAAGCATAGGCCTAATATCTCCGAGCCGCACGATGGACGCCGAGAAGTCGAAGTCGGATGTTAGTTCTTACAAGACTGCTCATAATGAAGCGTCGGCGTTGGATATCACTCTAAGTGGGACCCGAACACAGCAGCACCCACTCGACGAGACAGGCTCGATGGCGTTTTCGGATACTGCGAGCTTTAAGCACCGAGAAGCAGAACTTAAGTCAATCGAAAAAAGGTTTGGACACTCCCAGGCCCGTCGAGATATTACCGTGCCGGTAGTCAGCAAGTTCCGTGAGGAGTTCACCGAGTTTCAAGTCTCGGCAACAACTAAGAATTCCATATTCACTAAATTCCACCTGCCGATACCTAAAAGAGTGAAGAATCCGGCAAAAGACCCTCGAGGATACGGCATACGTGATGCAAAGTCCCGCAGCGTGGGAAACCTGGGCTCAGCAACTAGCCTCGCGCACCAGAAGGATTCTGTGAAAGTCATTGTTGATCAAGTGCTGTTAACACCGTCTAATTCGGGCCAAGAGCCTCTTGGAGTAGAGAGCGCACCAGGCCAGCAGCAACACATTGTTGGACATGGAGAAATCTCTGATTCTCAGCAGCATCGACAGGACTCGCTGAAGGGCCAGCAATGCCGGCAAAATGCTGAAACCAATCATGACACACGCATCTCTACCACTGAGGGGGAGACGTTTGACCGAGAACTAACTATCTCGAGTAACAAGGTCGTTGGTGTTACCGGTGTGCTTGACTCGCAGTCAAGGGTGGAGTATGGACAAACTTTGAAACCGCCATCACGTCCCGAGGACGGCGGTAGTCCTAGCCAACAGTCGGATATATCGAACAGCGTTCTTCGAGAATGGGTCAACCTAATGAACGATGAAGACTCGCAAGCCCACGTAGAACCAAGATCAGAGCTCCAAAATCGTAGCCCTCTAAGGTTTAGGACGCCCCCGGCGTCGTGGGCAAAGTGGCCATCGCATACACGTCATGAAAGAAACGGACCAGCAGGAGAGAGAGACGATATGATCTCGAAGGATTTTGCTGTTCGTGTAGGATCCAATGGTAGCGGTACAACTTGGTCAACGGACAAACCCAACGATTCGCCAAAGAGATACATCACGCCCGAATCTCGAAGCTTGTCAGCTCAAGTCGGCAAAGTCGTGAAAGGAAGTTTGGATAAAGTTGTCCAGGGAACTTTGAACCGTGACAGAAGGGCGTCTGCGGAGTCAGACCGAGATCATCAGAAGTCGTATGGACATCTGGAGTACCCCGAACTCGAAATCCTCCCAATGAACGGAGGCTACAAAGAGCTACAAGCACTGGAGAAACAAATCGATAGCATGAAGCGCGGGTCCGTGATTGCGGAAGGCCAACCCGCCCTGTCGAGTAGCGATAGCACGAGACCACCCTTGAGCGCGCGCCTTGCCTCGGAGGTGCATATGATCCAGCATAAGATCTCGAAGGCTTCTTGCCAAGACGACCAAGATGCCGTCGCGATCCCACCTGCGACTCTTCCTGTTACCCCGAGACAGGCACTGCTGGCTCCCCAAGGTGAACCGAAAGGGAACGGTCATGTCGAAACACCCGAGTCCCAGGTATCCTACGAGGACTGTGTGCCTAAGCACATGCTGGAGGATGAGGGGTCCGTGGACGACGGGGCAGTCGCAGAGCCCGGCCACACTGCCCAAGCCGCTTAGTATTATATCGTTTCGACTGATAACACGGATCGGCATGCCGTGTGATGATATAGGTACCCCTTGCTTGATATCACGGCGGACGTATGACTGATCAGGGAGAGACAAGTGGAAGACGTGTCCTCCCTGTACAAAGTCTAAATATAAATATCGAAAGAGGACGGAAAATGAGGACGTACAGGAGCACCGTTGCTGAGTAAGATAATTCCGCCCAGTCTGCCAGAATTGTTAATTGTTTGCGATATCCCCACGGCCGGCGAGGAGTGTAATATGGTATCGCTACTGGTATGTGTCTTGGGGGTTCATCGGGCGATATCGGGCGATAGACGTTATGTAAAGCCACAGTACCTAGTTAGGACTGGGTGGCCTATTCAAGGGTAGTAATGGCTTAGCTGATTTAATATCATTCAAGTATTACTCCCGTTTTCCCTCAACACTATAGCTTATCGTGGGTGGTTTATGTATCCGCTCATTTAAGTACGGCATATTCACACATGCTTCGACTAACCTAGATGTTTTCTTTGAAGCGAAGCCTCGTATAAGTACCTAGGTACGATATACACGTATTAGGCAACCGATGTTATGTTTGAGCAAGAGCCCCCTAAGTCGTCATTACTAGGCGTGTTTCTGGCATTGCGAATCTCCACGGTCTCCACGGTCTCCACGGTCTCCACGTTGACTATAGAATTGGAGATCTCTAGTGTTATGTCTGCTCTGTCGTTATATTTCTACGCAATATGTCAGAGCATGTCGGCTTGGAGTGAAGGAAACAGAATATCGGCAAGCTGACCTTGGCGAGCACTATCACTGCAAGTCTCCTTGTAAAAGGTATCATGCTAACACAACCAATGATGAAAGGAATGAGCTGTCCCGTAGTGCTGATCGAGTTGATACCCTCGATGTTGTTCCATACCAACATAAATTCTATGCTGAGTATGAACCAGGCGATACTGAGGATAGTAACTGCATTCCATAAGAAAGAAATACGCCTCTCTGGGGTGCTGTGCAAAGGGGTTTCGTCATTAACATCAGTGATAGAACATACTGTAAAGGAAAACTAACCTTTGAGGCGGTATGCTCCTATTTTCCGCCTGCTGTTGGATTTTCCCGCTCGCTAGATACACCCAGAGCCTAAAGACATCTGAAAACCGAAAGTCCTTGTAGTTACTTCTAGCCAAGACTTCAATAAACACGTCAATGAACGTTGTGGGAACGGGGGTGGCACCCAGATGATATGTCAATGAAAACGGAGTTCCATTTCCTTCGAGTAGTTTTGTGAATGCGTTGGAAGGCACAAATTGTAGGACCAACCTGAAGAAGGCCAGTTCTATGCGCGTAACAAAAGTTGATACTAATTCCAACAATGTAGCGAAGGGGATGTAGATGATCGCCGCGAAGAAAACTGAGACGGCTTTGCAGAAGGTGACGATGGGGCCGTTTAATTGCTGCTTGGAAAACATGAATATGAATGGAGGATCACACGATTCACCGGGCGGCTGATAGTTCGGCTGCGAGGCGAACCAAAGCCAGAGGTTGACTGCTACGATCATGCACGCGATCGTGGTCCTCCACATGGGGCCCGACCACGAAAAGCCGTGAGTGTTGAACCGCAAGATAAGATTCAACGGTAGGGTGACCGCCGTTGCCAAGAGTATTAACCAGTCGACGAACGATGCTGGTTCTGCTGAGGCCAGCTGCTCGGCAGCTTCCTCCACGAAGGCAGGCTGGAGACTAAGCTGCAAGATGAGATCCGACAAGACGACAACCAACAAAATGGACGGCATGAAAAGATCGACGAGTAACGGCAATGTCCTCGAGGCCTGCCACTCCCGAAGCCGCTTGGCGGTGCGCACGGGGAGCTGCCACCACTTGCCGGAGATGTTTAGCGAGAAGACGAAATACCCCAGCGCGAACTGCAGCATGATGTATGTCTCGATGGGCTGGATGGTCGGGGGGCTCGCGAAGGTCGCGGTCATGGTGGCGACGAGGATGGCGAAGGTGAAGGCCGAGCTGACATCGTAAAACGACGTGGCCGACTGCGGGTCCACGAGAAGGTTGGCGCAGGCCGAAACCCATTGCAGGTAAACGCCGACCCGGATGCCGATGCCGTAAAAGTCGGGGTTCCCTTCGATGGCGCCGCAGCTTGGGGCTTCCGTGGCGGATGACATTGTTCAGTGCAGGGCTGGCAGATGGCCGTAATCGTCAATGACTCTTAAGTCTTGACGGAAATCGACCATCTTTCGGTGATAGTCACTTAAGCCGGCTGCGATAAGGGTGAACAGCGTATTATCCGCTTCATTCTCGACAGAGCCTTGATGATCCAGCCAGCATCAGGCTGCGCAGCCTCGAGTTGAGACATGAAGTTGTCACCGCAGTTGCAACATGGGGGCCAAGAACGCCCGATCTGCGGGCGGACTAGTTGAGTATTCCGGGTAGCCAATGATCGCCGACAGTTCGCCGTGGCTATCTTCGTCGCCGCTGTCATTGGCTGGCGTATTTTCTAAGGGCGTTCAGCCTGCCTACTAGGCAGGGCATGTCTAGAGGGGGACTTGCCAGCCGTATATTGCCTACGCGCTTCTAGACCTTGGCGTGCGGTCGTGCGGTCAGACCCAGCATTTCAGCGGCGACGCCATAGTAAGATACGAACTGCACACTACAAAAAGCATGCTCGATAAACGATGCCTTTCCGGTGAAGCTGCGTTTATGGGCTTCGGCGGCGTAAGAGCTAGTGCGTATTAAGGTATAGGGGAGGAGATTAGAAGGAGAACAGATGAGGAAGGCTGGTGTATGTTCTGATAAATAACCTGACAGTTATACTAAACTCCCTGAGTACCCCTGAGTAGATGGGCTTCATTTCAATAATGAGAATTCCATATGCGCGAAGCGTCAAGGCTGTGAATTGCAGAAATAATAAATAGGGGTTCAATCGGCGAATCTCTGCTTACTGAGCCAGCGAGGCTTGGGGCCTTAGCATGGGAGCGCTCGTGAACCGTTTGGATTTGCTGCTGTGTTATCCAAGTGATGTACTATGTAAGCCATAAGCCATTGGTTACACAACATGAAATCCTTATGCACGCCCAAATTTGTCTGGGTCGTTTGACAGAACTGACAGACTGCTGCTGCTGCTCACCGACGCTAGCCCATTATGTAATGTTCTGCATACAGGTACCTAGGTAATGCATGTCTCGTACTGTAGCTGTGTAGCCATGTGCCAATGCCCCGTTTTCCGTCTCCTCGTCTGCTCGTCAAATGATGTAAATGATGCGAATGATCCCATCATAGTACCTAAGCTGCTAGGTAAGGGGCGCGTTAGTGATGTTTCAACGTGCAACTTCTAGACTCCATTCTATCGTTCTATCGGTTCTATCTGGAGACGTGACTAGTTTAGTGATACTATAGCGCCTACTTAGTGGCTTCTACTTCGTATGCGTTCAGCGTTCTACTACATATAGTATGTATGTTTCCATATTTCCATGTTACCGGGAGATTGGCTCGTTGGCTCGGTTGGCTGATGCGTCCCAGTTATAAGCACGCTAAAACTGCCTACTGCTGTACCTAATGTAAGCTTATCAATTCCGTACCCAAGTACCTGTTCCCAGCTGTCTGGCTGTACGTCTAAGACACACTTTTTGTGATTCTCCTCCACGTTCTGCACGTTCTGCACGTTCTACATCAACTTTCAACTTCCAACTTGCAGCCTCAATTCTAAATTTGGTATATAAGTTCATCCTACCTCATATCACGCAGCAGCACGTCAAAAGTGAGCAGTATTTCCATCTTCTTCCTTTTTTTCTTTCTTCTCTACCTGATACGTGTATCGGGTAAGAGAAATAAAGAGAGAGGAGAAAGAGGAGAGGAGAGGAGAAGAAAAGAAAGAAACCCCGGAATCCCAGAAATCAAGAGGGGGTCCACTTATCAATATAAGTGTACATACAGTAGTATGTTCAAGATAAAGCCGAGGTCGGTGCCAACTCTCACCGACTAAAAGGACGCTTACCCTGCGCCGCCTTGCGGTGAGTTCCAAGTTGCTGGGTCGGCGCGTTCCTGTTCTTGGGGCCCGACTGTGCTATCACTCTCGCTTCTGGTAAGGTCGGCTTGCATCTCATTAAAGGTCTCGACGCCTCCATCTGCGGGCAAGCGGGGATCTCTTTGGCTTCGGCCCAATAGACCCTCGTCTTCTATCCTGGTGGCCACCTTGGCGGGGCTTTTCTCCGTTGCGCTGGAACCTTGGAACACATCGTGATCATTGATCACCACCACCATAGATCTCTCTCTCTCCCTTCCCACACCCCCCAGTCCATCTCACCCCCCCGTCCCGGACAAGAGAAAGAAGAAAAGAGATAGAGAGGGAGAGATATAGATATATAAATCGTACCTTAATGCTCCCGACTCCACGGAACTGCAACGTCGTCCCAACGTAACCCGGGTCGATGACGGAACAATCAGGATCGCGCGGGAGTCCTTCAGGTAAGCTATCGCCGGAGAGGAGTGCCGCACAAGGGGACGCCCCGATGGACATCGACTCGATTTTGTCAGTATCAGCTGACGAAGAAGACGGCTTCGACGCATTCTCAGCCATGCTATCCGCCGATTCCATGTCCATGTCGGACGACGTGCGCGACTATGTCTTCGAGAATTCCCGCCGCTATCACAAGTATAGCGAGGGGCGATACCACTTCCCCAACGACGACGCCGAGCAGGAGCGCGAAGATATGCAGCACGCCATGGTTATGCTCCTATGCGACGGCAAGCTGCATTATGCGCCCCTGCATAACCCGCAGTCCGTGCTCGACATCGGCACGGGCACGGGCATCTGGGCGATAGACAGTAAGTTGCATCTTCATCTTCTTATCGGATCGCATTTGCGCATGCGCCCGCCAGATTCAGCGCTGACCAGTCCACCTTCTCTCCCCGTCACCAGTGGGCGACGAGTATCCCGAGGCAGAGGTATTAGGTATAGATCTCAGCCCCATACAGCCTATATGGGTGCCTCGTAATGTGCAGTTCCTCGTCGACAATGTCGAGGAGGAGTGGGTGCAGCCGGCAAATTCGCTGGATTACATCCACTCGCGCCAAATGGCCCCGACGATACGGGACTGGCCCAATATTATCGCAGAAGCGTATAAGTAAGATCTGCTCGTAGCCCCGCGCGTTTTTGCTGCTCACCGCATGATGATTGACCCACAGAGTAGGGCGTTAAAGCCTGGCGGGTGGCTCGAGATACAGGACCTGAAATGTGTCGTCCACTGCGACGACGATACGCTACGCGAGGACGACCCTTGCGTATTGTATGCCACGACGCTCACGCGAGCGCTTTCCAGGCTGAATATCGATTATATCGGCGCCCTGGAAAATTACCCGCGGTGGATTAGAGAGGCCGGCTTTGTCAACGTTCACGAAGTAGTGCTGAAGGCCCCGCTGGGGACGTGGCCGAAAGATCCGCATCAAGCAAAGATCGGCCTATACAATCGAAATATGATATACGACGGCTTACACGGCTTCAGCATCAAGCCTTTCACGCACGGTCTGGGCTGGACGCCCGAGGAGGTGGAGGTGTTCCTGGTGGACATACGAAAAGCGCTGCTAAAATCGACCGCACATATCTACCTACCATGGCATTCTATATATGCGCAGAAACCTCTGGAGCCGAACACAGGAGGCTCGCGATGAGGGTTCTCGATCATTTTTGAATAACGTGGCATACGACACCAGCATGAATTTTATGAGTGAGCCGGCGCTGGTGGGTTAGGGGGGGGGGGGGGGGGGGGGGGGACGGTTCGGTTCTTATATGATACCAATAGCAACGATGGTTCAGCATGCGAGTTTAGAAAAAGGTGTTCTCATTTCAGGGGCGAGCAGGCATGTAAATATTGCAGTCTGCTTTACCTCTCTCATTTGGCTTTGCCAAATATCGCATATAGTCGGGGCATCATTGGCATCATTAGGGGGGGTAGGGTAGGGAGGCTTACTCGTGTTTTAGCCGCTTGGGGACAACAGCTTTGTTCATGGTCCGGCACCAGTTGGTTTACAAGATGCGCCTAGAAGTCACAGATCTCGCGTATTCTAGAAATTCAGTCGCAGTTCAATTTTTCATGACCTGACGGGATCATTTCAGGTGATAGGGAGTGTTCACATTTCTAGGTAAGGTATACCAGGCATGTTCATGAACGACATCAGAAAAAGGGGTAATAAGCAAACCCCAACTAATCGCGCTGGGTAACCAATTGCTTCCATCCTTACAAGCGGGAGGATCTAGGGGGAACCATTGTCGCCCAGTGGTTATAGTAAATCTGGAGGTACATCGAGTACAACATTGCCAAGCAAGTGATACATGCAAGTTGCGCCAGCCATGCTACCTTGTAGAACATGAATTGTGACTTGTTATAATTGCATGAACGCCTTCATTCGTTGGCTAGACTTACACACACATGGACGTAAAAATAGAAACCGGATCATTGTACGCCGAGTTAGATTATAGGGGTTGAGGCGATCGTGAGATATGCAATCACAGTAGACGAGGGAATACGGAAAGTTGAAATGCATCGTGTTTCCAATCGTAGTGCCACACGAACATGTTCATTTAAATTTACTTATGTACACTCCGTATATGCCTTGATCAGCCCTACCAGTTGTTGCATCTTATAGTCGACCACCAGAAAGGGGGGAGACCGGTTTTAAGCCTCACAAGTGCGTGATCCGCAAGCCAACGCATAATCAGCTTTATATTATTATCCTTAAACTTCAAACACAATAGCAAAATAACATAAATACGTGTAGAAATATATTGCGTACTTGCCTTTTAATCTTTAATCATCTACGAATATCTCTCCTAGCATCGGGTAATATAAAACCTCTCCTCACACATTTCTCACCTATTCGCTTACTAATAATATATTATGTTCGTAGTAGACTTACTAAATACATACTGAACTCTTTATACCACCATTAATTCCGATTTCCATTAGCTTGGGGTTCCTCGGCTGGGAGCTTCGAATAGCTTTTGGTATAGATACCGTTGCGTAACTCCCATGCTGGCACAGCTTGTTCTAATATGTTGAATTCTCAGTTGAGCTACAATGTATTTCAAAGACACAACAAATACCCTTTACTACAATCATACGAGGACATACGACGGCAAACAAAATGAGGAACACATGTGTTTTCATATAAATGCGTAGTTGAAAACGATGAGGCCAAGCAGGAGCAAGGTGAGGGAGGATATGACAATACTAGTGACGGGATGTTATAGTTCCATTATTCTTTATTATATCTCTCGATTCTGAAACTATATATATTTTCTCCCTAGTCATTGCTCTTCGATATATGCCTCCTTTTTTGCACTGCTTGCTAGAATTGGATCTTGCGCAGGTCACGGACTTTTCTTAGGTACCTTGGATCGGTAGACTTTAACCATGTGAAGAGCTTCAAATACTTCATGGGTAAATAAACCTAAATTGTATATATATTTACACTATGATGGATGCTATATACGATGTAGTGAATGTCTGGTGAATCTACTATGGACTGCATCCTTGGGGTGGTTGTTCTCTTCGATACCTTACCCAGGTAAGTATCCCAGTACATAGCTACATCCTACTTACCTAATACACCAACCCCCAACACATCCAACAAACACATCCAACGGCTTATCCCTTTTTCTATAAGCGTACCTACATGTAGATAATAGATAATAATGACATTTCAATTATGCTGCTCACTGTGACACAAAGAAGAACTAGTTTTACGCCGAGGTGCATGAGAGAGGGGTATAATTTCCTGTATAGGCGATTGATATGACCGAGGTACGTAGCAAATGCCTCTGCGCTGTTTGTGGCCAAGTTCCCCTTCTTGCTCGGCCGAGGTGCTTATATAATACGGATATGAATCTGGATATAGCTAGGAGATGGGAGATGGGAGATGGGAAGATGTCCTGCCAACGGATGTGTAATATGGACATACTATGTTCCCTTGTGACACCCCAAAGGCCTTCCGGTTATGGTAAGGAGGTAGCGAAAGCGAGGGAGGGTCCTTAGGGTTTTGCGGTTACGTCTCGGTAGGTCAAGCGACTTGTCTAGAATGCAACCAAGGTGGTATTCTTCGGAAACATAAGCGAAAGACGGTTCGATCATGCACCATATATGACACACGGGGTAGCCAATAACTCGAGAGGTAATGATGAAGAGTCTTGATAGAGAGTCTTGTGTCTGTCTCGGTCTCCGCAAGAAAAGATTCCAAAGTATGTACGTAGCAGTATATAGGTACATAATTCTGTATGTATGTGTGTAGGTATTGGTATATTGGTATAGGTAGTATTATGTACCGTGGCATGTACAGAAATCCAGAAATCCTGATTGGAACGTGCCGGCAAGACTCGCTGCTAGGTACCCGCCTACAGGTTCGGATCGTCGAAATAAGCAAGTGGGTTAGCATAGATGATGTGGACAAGATGCAGTTGCAGGACAGGATCGTGTGGATTGTGTGGACTGTGTATGGACGGGTTGGAAGAAGGATGATACAGTTGGTACAGATGGTACGGACAGATGGTATGGTACAGTTGGTACATAATGAGCGGGATGGGCAGAATGGGTAGAGCAGAGAGAATGGCAGAATGGGTGCTAGAAGATCGAAGCTCCCATTGGTCTCGATGGGCGGCTGAGAAGATGCACGAGGGAGTACCTTGGTCGAGGTAGGGTCGGTAGCTACGGCCTGCGACGGTTCTGCCGGGGCGAGATTGGTGAGATTGGTGAGATTGGGTTGGCTACCCCGTTGGCTACCCCACAAACTTACCAAGGCCCACCCCTCCGAGAGAGACCCTTGCCCTTCCCTGTCTGTGCTGCGGGAATCCCTGGGAATCCCTGATAGCGATGCACTGAAGTGCTGCAAGATGCAGTGTGTGCAACGGGGGGGGTGTCGATGGGGCATGGGGCGTTCGATGGGGCGCGGTGTTGGTGGTTCACTTGTTTTTCTGGGTTGTCTTTGGGTGGTTTAAACGGTGGGGAACAGGTGTATTGTGGTACAACGTATGCTACTACCACTATGCCACTATGCCACTATGCCACTATACTATCATAGGTACATCCATACTGGTACATTCATACTAAAATACATATCTCCCGTAGTTCTCTAATGGTACAATTCCAATACCTGACTTAGTACCTATAGTACCTATTATCCACGTAGCATTAATATTAGTATTCGTATTAGTTGCATAATAAGAAAACGTCCCATAGAAGGACATGGAGAAACGTAGAGAAGATGAAATAAACATATTAGAATTAGAAAAAAAGAAACGTAGGGGATCGTACTATAGTACCTAGAAATCCAAGAAAATCAGGTGGCCCCATGGCCCCGTGGTCTTCTCCCCGCCTTCCCCCCCCTTCTTCTCCTCCCCCTCCCCCCTCAAGAGCACCAAGAGCGAACCCCCCTTCAAGAGCAACCCCCCCTTGGCTTCTTTGGTCCCCAGGTCCCCCTGTTCCCCTTGTCACTTGTTGCACCCTTTGCCCCCACAATTTTTCACGATCAAAGTTCCTATCCTTCTCCAACTTCCGCACTTTTCATCCTAACTTAAGACTTACATCTATTATTTCCAATGGCTGAAAAACAGATGGATCAGTCCCAATCTCGCCGTCGTCGTCGTGATGGATCGTCTGGCGTACAGCAGCGTCTATGTACGCATTGCGGACGGAGCTTCAAGCGGTCAGAACACTTGGAGCGCCACGTTCGGACCCGTTGGTTACCCCAACCCCAACTTTTCCGATTTCCTTAGATCTGCACGACGTTGAACGGGAAAACCGAACTGAACACTTTACTGAACACTGAGCACTGAACTCTGAGCACTGAACACTGAGCACTAAACACTAAACACTGAACCTCGACAACTCCACCAGCATATCCCTATCGTGACCCGTCTTCTATACATATGCCTATACATTAAAAATCCAAAAGTGAAAGCCAAACAAAAACTAACCGTCGGCCACAGACACAAAGGAGAAACCGTACCTCTGCCATTGTGGGGCAGCATACTCACGCCGAGATCTCTTGACCCGGCACCAACGTATAACCCATGAGACCCTTTCACCGAGGTCGCCTGATGCCCCAGCGTCGGAAGACAATCACCAGTTGGCCGCAACCGATTCGGACCCGCCCTCCGAGGATTCTACCGTTCCTGCCACGACGCCTATGCCGGACATGACAATGAACCACAACGTCCAGCCACATCCATATTCAGACCCCGTTCACGATTTTGGCATGCATAACCATGCTGTCGGCCAGCCCTACCCTCAGTTGATGACGGGCCACGACTTTTATGAAGAGGGTGAGTTTTCAAGTCACTGTACTAGACCGTGTTCCACAACATTCAAGCGCCTTATATCATTCTTGGGAGACCGCTAATTCTGTCAATAGGCCAACATTATGCCGGATTTGAACATTTCCCGGAATTTCACAACTTCCCCGACGGGGCTGCCCTACCGCCTGCATGGAGCCGTTATTTTCACGACCCGAACGCTGCAGAGCAGGACCTAGTAGACCCAGCCCTGCGCGGCTCCATAGTCGACGTATCATCACCTATTGCCAATGAGAACTTCTCGCCGCACGGCTACGGTCACTGGATGTCACCAGCCACCCAGAAATGGAGCAATTAGGGGGTCAACTCCAGAACTCTTTCTTTTTAGAATGGATCGTGAGTCTGAGTGATTGCGAATCCGCCAAGCAACCGCTGCGCCTTATCTCGAAACCTCACGTTATCGTTGCTGCTTTCAGTCATCCAGGGGCATTTACAATAGGATGGATGCTGTGTATACTACGTTCGAAAAAATTGTGGCTGTCAAATGGTGACAAACAACTCTTCCTAGAGAGTGATACATGATGGTAGGGAGGAGTTGTTTTGTGTCATAATGCGCAGTCGAACTGCGACGAAGGACATCACCCATGACTATGGATCAGTTGTTCTTCAACCTACCTATACTGTCTCAAATTGAGTGGACGTGGCAAGTCTGGGATAGACTTTGTTTCCAACCCTCTCAAGTTTCACACCATCGCCTCGTTCATGTCTTACGGCCTAATCCAGACGACTTGCATACGATGGCGTTAGGAGTTTGGCGCTGTTCTACAGGGCCCGAGTCTATCAATGGCTGGTCACCTCCGGTCTCACAGGGACGAAATCCTCATGATAAAGATTGACGATACCCGAGCGTTTTCGCTCCATACATATAACAATACGAAAGATACCTTACCTATTTGGGTAAGGGGTAGTAACTACCTGATATTTGTGCATGTGCCTCTGAAGCACATAGCTTTTCAATGTCGCGACTAGATGACTTGGGATCACCTTGCCGTTCGTTTAGGGGGCATACCTGATTCAGCAGGTTGATACACAATTGGGATGTGGTACTGTGTATTATTACAGAGCTGTGGACATAACCAACAAGACATATTCAACAATACATACCTACCGACTATGAACGTCGCACATAAAATTCTACAATTTCACTGCGGAAGAGCAGCGATCGCTGCAGTAATTTCTCAACTCTGCTTCAATAGCTTAGCTAGGGCTGCCTTCTTTTTATCAAATTCGGTCAGCAACAGGCGCAGCACTACTGATCTGGGTAGCATGCCTAATGCGCCAATCGCCACAGCATGTGACCACCACGGCACGCACGCAAGCCATCCCCTCTGAACCGCCCACGGCGCCCGATCGAGCATCTCTTTTCCAAATTGCCGCGCGTCGGGTGAGCCCGGAGTTAGACCTACGGTATTCGACTGCGTCCGCACGTCGCCAGGTATGATAGCTAGACAGTCGACCTGCTTCCCGGCAGCAGCCACTTCCCGCGCCATGGCGGCTGTCAGTGACATGATAAAGCCTTTGCAGGCAGAGTACAGCGCGACGCCCGGTATACCTATTCGAGCGGCCGAGCTTATATTCAACACGAGGGCGGGACCATTAGCAGCTAGCTGAGGCAGCAAGATGCGCGAGACATGAGCCATAAATCGGGCGTTAAGATTCAAGGTACGGTCCAGGTCCTCAGCCGTGTACTCAGACAAGTTACGTATAGTTGGCTGGGGGATGGGGACGCCGCCTACGTTGTTGACTAAGACGGTGATCGGCAGGCTCCCGAGGGAGGGTTCGAGGAGCGCTGCCTCGATCTCGCAAGGCGCTGCGGTAATAGCGTCGAGGACGACGATCCTGACCTGGACACCTCGGGATTCGGCTTTGATGATGGCAGCGGCGGCGTCGAGCTCTGCGGGCAGGTGGCCCAGGAGCACGACATTGAACCCGCGGGCAGCCAGTTCTTGCGCGGTCCCGAATCCAATGCCTGCGGAAGCCCCGGTGATCAGGGCCCATGCTGCAGCATCATCACCTCTGCGCTTGCTGTGGTAGCGAGCCAGAGATGCCGGTGGGAGGAGATAAAAGGACGCATATTCGAAGAGCTTGAATGCCGCGTACGTCAGTGAGGCGGCCCCAATGTACCGCAGGGCCGCTGCCATTGGACCGGCGGCGTTTGGTCGCTAGCAAAGGAATAGGGGGGAAAGAAAATCAAAGGATCGTGGCTCTTTTTCGCATTTACGCCCGCACTTTGGGTCTGTCAATGATTGCGAGCTGTCCCCGCACTTCCTGCATGCGACTTGCTTTCCCGCCTAACCCCTCTCTGATTCGTGGCGTTTCTTTTTGGTCTGTTATCCTGTACGAGCGAGTAGAGCCCTTTCGGGAGAATAAGAATGTCCATTTGGGACACGGGGGGCGGGCGGCTTCGGTGAAAAAACCTCCAGCCGTATCCCGTTTTTAAAGATAAGGGGGGGGGCCACAATCACTTCTTACCTGAATTTTTGAGAAAAAAAGGAAAGAATAGTCGAGACTGTTTTTTACAGATGGGGATTTTTTTTTGAGGGGGTTGGTTGGTTGGGGAAGAGAGGGGAGGGGGGGTAGAGGAGAGAGAAGAGCGAGTTGTGAGAAGATACGGCGGGGGGCGAAAAACAAATAAAACAAAAATTTGCAAATGGCCTTCCCTTCGGTGGCCAAGACTCCGTATCCCTTCAGAATCGTAGATGAGCTTTTCCAACCCTTGCTCCAGGTGTCATTGGGATTTTAGGGGACAAGAGCAACGAAAAGTGCGGAGCCGTTCGGGAGCACCGGCGAAGGCACCCGATCGGACCCCGAAAATGAATCGGACCGGAGACACCCATCTTCTTCGAGCTTTCTCTCTTCTGTTGGCTCCTTTTTATTCTGCCCTGATCGATCTGACATGTAGTTCCATACCTTATTAACTAAGCAGTGTGAGCAGTGTGTGTAGTGTATCTAGGTAGTGTATTCGAAGATATAAACTCAGATCTTGTTGTGTAGTACCAAGTTACTCTCTGTCCCTGTCCCTCTCATCATGACGGTGCCGTGGCCATGGGGCTTGCGCAACCACGACCGCAACCGTAGCCGAATCATATCATATCCTACCGATTAGAAAACCCCCCATATTATTCCCAAGAAGGGAAAGAAAGAAAAAAAAGAGGTTGAGGTGACACGAAACTTACATCTCCGCGCAACGCAAAAGCAGAGAGAGGGCTACGCCACAATGCCCTCACATCTTGCTAATCAACGTTGCATCAGGAACGACGGTCGTAATTGGCCAATCTGGGGAGGGAGAAAAAAAAGATTATGTACGTATATACATACATAACACATGCCGCTACGATTCCATTGGAAGTGGGAATGATTGGGGAGGATTCTTGTTACGGATCGACCCGTTTTCTTGTTTGCCGTTCTCTCTTCTTATTTTCTTTTTCTTTTCTGGGGAAGTGCCATCTTGTTACAAGGTAGTATAAAATGTGCGGCGGTCCTCCTGGTCCGCGGTAGCAAAGGGGATGGCTACACGTAGTTAGAACGGCCGGCTACCTACATGACATATTGAAACCGTACCTTAGAGGGAAGCGGGGGGGGAAGAGGATAATAGGGTAGTACGGTGGTACGGTGGTACGGTGGTAGGTAATGCCAGTCATCCATCAACGGGGCCGCTTGTCGTCGAATAGCAAGCTGCAGATATCTCATCCTATCGAAGAAACTATACGTGCCTACGTGCCTATAGAAACGCCCACCCGCCCCCCTTTTCGAACCATAAGAAGGTCTTAGAAGCGAAACATACATGTACATGTTCGTGAAACAGACGATCATACGTATGCAGGTATGTTAGAACTGTCCAGACGAATGTATACCTGCACAGCCTACCTAGGTACTCACGAATCATCTTTCTTCCTCGAATCCTAATCGACCTACATATACTTGCCTCTTACCTATACACGTAACTCCCTCGTACATGCCCAAACGTACATACATATACCTATTTCTACCCCCCGTTCGCCTTTTCTTCGCTGGCACAGCGTGGGCTGGCTTGCATATACTTACTATTAACGTCCTCTCACAGCTACGCTGCCGCTACTTCGTGCCGGGACCCGCTGAAGAGTGACATACCTACATACATACATACCCAATACACAGGAACGCGAAAGCTTGTTCCATTCTCATGTATGTACATACATGAAAGGCATATTAGCTTACTCGTCATGTTTAATCTATTGCGTATATTGAAAAAAAAAAAGGGGAGTGGGTCCCCGTCATAGGACCTAAAAACTAAGGTATTTGAATAAATAAAAAAAGGGGGGACATCGAAGGCAAAAAACAACATTCGGGCAAAGGTGGTTTTGAGGCTCGGGATCCATGGGACTCGAGCGGCGCAGTGCTGCATGACGAGCCGCCACCGCACTTATCTTGGATACCCTACCTAACGCACGAATTATCGGCAGCATTCATTAGTAAGTAGGGGGGGCGCAGAGTTAGTAATCATTAGGGGTTTTATTCTTCCATATCTTCCATAGAACAGACTGACAGAGCAGGTCGACCCTAAGGGAAAATAATATTCCTCATGAACCCAATAACTCGTATAGATAGAAGAAATACATAACCACAAGAAGCTCTCTCCCCCAATAGGAGGCTGGTACCTGGTCCTGTTGGGCCTTCTCCACGTATCCGAGTGATCATTCGACCCGCATAAGCCATCAGCCAGTACCTATCCCGCCAGGACAAACAGCGAACGACATCCAAAGAGTCATCGTCCTAACAGCATGACCAAATGGTCCTTCCACGGTTCGGATCCGGCCTTCTCTCGTCGCTTTCAATATACCCGGCGATCGTGGCATCATCTATTCGCCACGAAGAGCGAGGGCCTACGTAGCGTCGGTAACCTCAAGGTCCGGTTCGGAGCTAAGCTCAGGTGCTCACGCCCATGGGAGTCGACATAGCTTGGTGGATATCAATCTTGATCGGAGGATACATGGTTCAGTTGCACGCGGACATTAGGTAGGCAATGAGGTTCTTATTTATATTTGCCAAATGACTAGGCTACCTAGGCCGAACCGCCCCTCGAATTGGTCCATCACATCGCTGTGCTCCGACCTCTCGATGACTCTGCAATATCCACTCGCAGGCCGGGTCCCACTGACCTTGACGAAGAAATACCAAGGCCAGGTCTGTCGTAGACCAAACTTAGGCCTAAGCATAGAAAAAGCACACGGGTAGGATTCGACTGAGGTTAAGAACGAAACCACACGGACCGACCGTAGATCAATTGGCCCATTGGTTGGCTGGAGTCGTCCTCAATATATAGCCTTGTCATGGTAGTGGGACTCGGCTCCCCTGCCTGCACTGCCTTGGTATTATAGGCATGCGTGCACCTAGTACTTGCGCGGGTTGAACACACCCACGCCCGCCCCCCCAAGTGCCTTCGTCTTTCTTCCATATGCAACGATGTTTGCTGTTGAAGCCATTGTTCTGCTCAACATGCTCGCGTCCGCAGAGGTACTATACCTCCTACGTAAGTAATAGACTTGGTGAGCAGCAGAAGAAGAATAGGGGAATTACTGCGAGCACATATATGCCAGCCTCAGCAAGAAGAGCCATCGCGGCATCGTGGTTCTTGGTCTCGTCGATATATTCTGGGATTTTTTCCTTCGTCAGCCTTTTTATGATCACATATGCTAGATCGGTCGTCCTTAGGAAACAGGAAGAGACAGGACGATATGTCGTTTACTTACGGATGAATAGTGTATTGAGACGGAGCTCTTAGAAAAGGGAAACGCTAGGTACGTTGCAAAAGGTCATCAGCCCGCCGGTTCCATGGTAAAGGAGTATAGCATTGGGACCGCAACCCCCCACCCAGTGAAACAGTACGGAATTCGGTCTCACTGGGTGAGGTCTTCTCCGTATGGAGTATGGCATTGGGACCACAACCCCCCACCCAGTGAAACAGTACGAAATTCGGTCTCACTGGGTGAGGGGGGATATGGGACAGCTTGGAATCCCGCATCCATGCCCTTTTGTTGGCCCAGCACCAGCCTGTGCGGTGAAATGAGATGGTTGAGGTTGTGATGAGAGATATTTGTGAGTTGGATGTGTGCGTAGGAGGAGAATGTTTGGAATTGTGACAGGGGTGCTCATGGTTATAGAATGCCATTGTCTTGAGCATCACCTGTTCCTGTTGAAGCACTGGGCAGCATCTATCTCTCGTCGACGCGTCCCCGTCGGAGAAGGTGGATCGCGTAGGGAGGCAGCGGATGTTACATACATCGCTGAGGATATGGTTGAGAACTTGATGATCTTGGAGGATTGTTCTTCTAGTCTCGATCATGAGTTCTACCTTCACCAGAGCCGTGTTGGTCATGGGTGAAGATGGCATCTGATGGACAATGTGGCCCCCGGGTAACACGAATTGTCTGGACTGCGAGCGTGATCGGCCAACTGGCCCCGGGCTTCTTGCTACCACTCTTGTTTCCCCCTACGTTCCTACTGGTAGAAATTAGCTGAAGCCTCACTTCCGTGTTTGATGTGATATCTGCCGTACCTAGGCACTTTAAGCTTGGACCGAGGTCATCTCAATTTCCGAGTTGTTCTCTCGGCTGAGGAAGTACCCAGGCAGCTTCATCTCGTTTTCTTCAGTTTGCTCGAGACTTAGTGTCTCGGCATTTGGAGTACATATAATTATGTATGAATACCAGCTTCTATCGCCACTGGTATTTCCCCCAAGGTTTCTTTCAGGTTTGTTAGCATATGGGCAGTTTTGTTTAGAGTCCTATATTGAGGTCTTACACTTCTCAAAGCTGTACCCGGGGCTCTTGCACAACTCCTATCTTCATGCGGTGGGCGTTCGGGTCCTTGGATATAGAGACTGCCATAGCAGCCTCGTATCGTTGCTGGGCATTCTGTTGACACGTTCCTTAACGACCTTGGTCTCTAGTTTGAGGGTCTGTTTAAGGCAATAATCGGCGTTCCGACGCGCCACCCTGTAGACGGGTCGGATTGCTGCTTCATCGCCGAAGCATAGGACGCTATGCTCACGCTGATTCTTGGTATTGGATGTGCTAGTTGGTGTTGGGTGAAGAGATGACGGATAGAATGTTGGGAGAAATGTGACTTTTTAGACCGTGTGTTTGGAGATTGAGGCCTCCGTGACAACCTCGTACAACTGCCATATCGACAGCGTAAAGCTGCGAGATGCGGCGTCTTACAGCATCGTCCTCACCCTCGAGGATGCTGTAGAGCTTCTAGAGCTTACTAGTCGACGGTCGTCTTCGACCTTGGGAGTTTCGGTGGAGGCGGATTCGTCACGCTCGTGCTCTCCGGTCTTAATATATAGTATCAGCTTCCATATTATATTCCCGTGGATATATTAGTACTTACTATTCTTTTGGCCCTGTGGCGCTGCCACTGCCAGAGGAAGCAGCCCATGCTATTCTCCACCCCAGTCCCAGTCAGCAATCCCCAAAGGGATGCGTCGGTGGCAGCGCGTACCGCGTCTTGGACCTCCGGATCCTCCATGTCCGGGTTTGCCGCTGGCTGGGCGGGCTAGGTTGCTCGAAGGGCGTTACCGCACCCTGCACGTTTGGATCCTGTATGTCTGGGTTTGTCTGCGGCTGGACAGAGTGATGTCGTGCCGAGAGCCTACGAGGCGCGGGAAGTAGCCGCCGGGATGCATGAGATGCCGCGAGTGCTGGTGGGAGTCCATGAATATGGGAAATCGTCTCTGATGGTTGTCGTTGATGAGATTGGGGGGAGGGGGGGGGGGGGGGGGGGGCAACAAGAGTTAAGGATATGCTGTCTTAAACTAGTTGTTAGATGAATACCTTCAACACGCAACTAGTCTGGGGTTTTCAAATTGGTAGTAAGAGTCGGTAAGTTTAAGACTCACCTCTAGGACTATTCCACTCCGCTGTGTTCAGCGGTATGCTTAGAGTAGGGAGTTCCTTAGAGATTAGTAGGAGCCAAGTTCTGACGAGAGAGTCCTTAAGGAGTTCCTATATCAACCTAGGGAACTAGATCTACAACTTCGGCGCTGAATAGTCGTAGTTGTTGCTCCTATATCGACTATTGCAACTATTAGCTGAAACACCATAATTACGACACATCGCAGTTTATTGTGCAATATGTGATGTATACCTAGGTACTGGGGGAGATTATATGGTAATATGAAGCCAGTCGCAGTATTCTATTCCAGCGATGGTGTGATAGTAGGGAGATGCGAGAGTCATCAATTGGGGTTGTGGAAAATAGAGTCTCTAATACTGGTTCTTCTCAAACCAAGAGTCAAAGGGAAGTAACGCAATGGAGGCAGTGGTTAAATATAACTACAAGAGAGACTTACCTTAGTTCCAGGTGGAAGAACAATGATATTCGCAGAGTGTTGCGAGATGGAGGCTGTGTTAAGTCGAACGAGTCTTGTAAAAAGGTAGAAGGGACCCAGGTCTACTGTGATAGTTATTAGAGAGAAGAATAAATAATACAACCATTGCATGGCGAAACTATTGATGGCGAAAGGGATAAGGTGAGGTAGAAAATAGTGAAGAGATTCGTTGACAGAGTCGTTGACTGGTTTGCTAAGAAAGAAAAAAGGTAGGGGAAAAAAATTTGCTGTGCAAAGCTGTGACTGTGTGCGTTATGTTCATGGTGCTTCGAGTAGTTGCACCGCCGTTATACGACTGCAACTGCACAGGCGTAGTCAAAAAGTACATGCTGAAGTCCAGGTACCTATGGTTACGGTGTAGGATATAGGGGTAGATAGGTAACTACGGGTACCTACATACATGTAGTGACAAAACTTAGACAGTTTGGACTAATAAACGTTCATAGGCGCTACTCAGATGTGTCAGTAACTGCCATAGCAGTCGTAAAAGCGCTACCATCAGGCGTTCATGCCGTTAAAACCTGATACTTTCCGGGCCAACGCCTGGAGGTACCTACATATTTGCCCTACACCTACCTACCAGGTGCAGCGCATAACCGGCGCTGCAGGAGCCGATTCGTTTAGCAAAACCTCCCTAGTACATATATGTAGGCTATCAATCGTGTAGAAGGTAAGTGCATATTACTTCCTAGGGGGTCGTGGACCATTAGTACCTCCTACGGATTCGGGTCAACCAACCTGTGGGAGGAGCTATTAACTCCTACAAACGCTACAATAGTGCAAATTAACACCTATTTGAAGCAAACAGCGCTATTCTACACGCCTGGTATCGACTTTGAGGCTTGGGTACCGCTATCAGGTATTCAGGGGTAATGACCACAATACCGAGACCATAAATATTACCATGCATATCAATTCATTAACAGCTCCGAGGCAGCAAGTAGTAGTTATGAGAGAGTGTAGCAGCTCTTACCTCGGCCTATTGGCATTATTTGATTATTTATTTCCAGGCGTGGGCAGAGCAGTTTCGATCACACTACGGCCCTTGACCTAAAGTATATACTGCAATTAGCGAAGGCCACCTTGCTAATGGAGTCAGCTTGTGCTAGAAACTTTATTAAGTTACAGCTGCCCATCATCAATCAATTAAAAGTGAAACGTGAGGAGTTGTTGCTGTTTCCTTAGGAGACCTTTCACGAGCATCAAAATCGACGACCACTCAAGCATCTGACCCATGGTACAGGATTGTATGGATTCTTTTGCATTGAAATAAACCTGTAAAGGTATATACAGGAATACTAATAGTTATCCATATCTCGTTTTAATGCACATAGTAAGAATGATAGAGGCAGTAGAACAAAATCGGCATTAAATCTATATTCAGCTAGTATTACGCAGCGCCTGCCTCTCTGAGAGTTTATTTCTAGCCATCTATCTAGGCAGGTATATAAGGTAATGACAAGGTTGAAGTTCCTTTAGGAATAGGGCATTGGGTATTGAACTATCTCAGCAAGTTGTAGATTTGGCCACATTAATGGCACGCATTATCTACCTAGGTAGGTTCCTAGGTATATATAGAAAGAGGCACGCAGAAACCACAGAGCTTAAGTATGTCCTCTGGTTGGGTAATTCGACAGATTGGCAAGACACTCTAAATTAGGTAAATACTTCTAACCATAAGTCAGGTTGTCTGTCTTCATAGTACTCTCTATCTAAAGATGCTTACGGTCGACGTATGCCATAAGCATATGAAATGTTACAATATTTTCTTCTACGATGTCTGAGAATTTCCCTTTTCAACATCAATATTTCCCGTATAAAGCATCCCCCATGTCTTGACCCCTTGGATTTCCATTTCGCCCACGTCACGAAATCCGTAGTGCATGTAAATAGCTCTGGCCTGCTCGCTACCTGCTTCTAGCCACACGGGCATAGGACCACCCTCGTTCTGGTCCGATGTAAACCGCTCCAAGAACGGGACTATTACGGCGCGGACTGCAGTGACATAGTAAGTAATTATTTCTCCATGGAAGAAGCAGAATAATCAAGAACACCAGTTCATGTATGTCTTAGGAGCAGCAAGTCCCACGCAAGTAGCAGGAAGCAAAACTCCAACCCTCCAACCTCCCAACCCGAACCAGTTCAAAGCCGACATCAAACAGCAAACATCAAATAGCAGCTAGGGGAAGATCACTCACCAGCACCCGGCACATACGGCACCGCGGGATCCCGCGCCAGAAGGCTCAACTTCCAGAAGCGCCCCCCGCTGACGCGGTCCGCGACGGGGTAGAAGCCCGTCCGCAGCAAATCTACCACCCTGTCCAAGAACCCGGCGAACGCCGGCCTCTCCGCGCGCGTCCTGGCGTCCGCGAGGTGGGGCTTCCCCACGACCCCCGGCTCCCAGCACGCGACGGCCGAGAACCCTCCAGCCTCGGCCACGAACCCGCCGCCCGCGATCTTGGCCGCGAGCCGCTCCGTCGCCGCCTTGTGCACGATGCGCTGCAGGGTGGTTAGATCCAGGTCCGCGGGCGACGCGCTGTGCGCTAGCTTCTCTTTTTGGAACAGGACGGTCAGCGGATCCGTGGCGGATGCGCGCGATACGACGTCGGCGAGCCCCTGGATGTAGCGAGCGGACGTGCCCGTGGTCACCGGAGGCAGCTCCGAGGGCCTGTGGAGCAGCTCTTGGGCCGTGACGGAGCTTGGCGAGCTTAGCGGCTCCGCTGGGGGGAGCGGCAGGAGTCCGGCTGTAATAGGAGTATCGGCCATTACTCCTGTTTAGATACTAGTGCATGGGGTCAATTCAAGTCGCTAACGATAGTATAGGAACTGCGAGTTAAGAGATGATTCAGATTAGGAACATATACGTAGTGGCTCTACACACATCTAGACCAATTGCTTATTTGATATCGAGGAGAACAGCTAGCAATTCTATGTTTACGGGGTTGCACACCATTTTGAGTCACTGAGAGGGGGCATTCAGGGGTTAGGAATTGAGTCATCAGGAGGGCGCAGATGTGGACCGAAATCGCAGCAGGATGCTACCTATATATGCGGATGATGTTGGCTATAGATTCATTAAATAGCCCATGTAACACGATGTCTAGTCTAATTTTCCCTACAGAAGGATGTACATACCGACCATCCATTTTCAGTCTAGTATGAGGATTCACATTTCTCAAGACTTCAAAATATTTACCTGGTGCATTAAGCGTGAGCGCTTCCTTTTATACGGCCATCTTGACCAAGCACCTAATGTTAACTTGAGGCTGAGTCAGTGGTGAGGGAATGCTTGACTAATATAGAGTGAACATAGCTCCCTGAGAGCCTTAGCAAGGCTCGCTTGATGGTCTTCTTTGTCAGTCATAGTAGCATTACTATGGCCATCTGTCTAAAGCCTAATTGCTCAGAGAGTGCAACGATAGCTAAAGCACATAAACGTCGAAATCGACTAAAGATGCCAAATCTCCCTTTTCCATTCCTGTCTCTGAACGCCAAGCAAGTAAGCAAGCAAGCAAGCCCATAGGGGACTACCTTATGCACCAGTAGCTTCACGGTAGAAAGTCAGACTTCTGTTTGCGCCGGCCGTGCAGAACATCTCGTTGCGTCCCGTCTTAGGTAACCATTTAACAGCCCAGAGTGCTTTATCCGTCTCACTGTGTGTCGCAACACAGGCAGCTCTGTCAATGGCCCACACCTTCACCTTGCCATCAAAAGCGCCACTGAGCAGATACTCACCCGTATCGCTCCAGTCGATAGAGGTGATCCATGCTGTGTGACCGCTAAGGTTGCCTACATGCTCGCCATGTTTGGTGTCGTAGATGGCGATGACCCCTGCATCCCCAGCTGCAGCTATCCGTGTGCCGGCAGGGGAGAAGGCTAGTGTCCGGATGGGCTTGACGAGACCTATCACCAGATTAATTTCTCAATTTAAGTGAAATTGGGTTTCCCAACCTACCGGGAAGCGTGTACTGAAGTCGGCCCGTGTCATTGTTGAAAACATAGACAGCGCCACTCTGGTGACCACTTGCCGTGTACTTGCCGTCGCGACTCAGGTCTACGCAAAGGCCGAAAGAACCGGAACCCGCACTGCCAGTTTCGTACTCTCGAAGCCTTTCCGACCTGTCCCCGAATAGATCCCACACGTTGATTCGCCCGTCGTAGGTGGTAGAAGCGAGGTATTGGCCATCTTCGCTAAGGGCAATGGCCCATGCCTCGCCAGCGCCCTTACCCGGACCCTTTGCGGGATCCAGTTCGCCAAACGGTTGCCAATCGCTCGTGTCTGCGTCGGGAGCCTTCCATATCTTCACTTCGCCACCGAAGCCTGCCGATGCTGCGATCTTGCCATTGCTGGAGACAGCAACGTGATGACAGCCTATCTTGTGCGCGCCGGTCAGGGATTGGGCGAGAGGGATAGCGGGTTGCGAAGTGGCATGGATGTGTAAGGTCGACGATCCGCTGGCAGAGAGAAGTACGGTAGGTGTAGCGGCAAGGGAGTATATGTCGGTTTTATGCGCTAGGAAACGTCAGTACGATGCGTAGTTGAGAGACGAGCTTGAAGCTTTCAGTCGCATAGCTAGAGCTAGGAGGGAAAAGAAGGACAAGGTAGGTAGTGCTCACCATTGTCAATAGTATGCGTCGTGAGGTATTGCTTCGACTATAGTCGCATTAGTAAATACAAATAGAAGAATATAATTCCCAAGCTTTCACGTACCATGATTGTTATCGATCCATACGGAGCTCTTGTGATGCTGCTCTTTGGAAGAAGTCCAGCGTTGGCAGTGGTGGGGGTTGAAGATGTTTAGGTTCAACTGTCCGCCGTTCTACAGTAGCTACGTAAGTACCTAGCTATGGCGGGGTCAAAAGGCCAAACAAATGACTTCACAGAAAATCGGTTTCATGCCTACTCGTGTATATGAATACTACAATTCATGCCTTTAGAAGGTTGAGAAATTACTTGAAGATTTATATATATATATATGTGCCTGCCTGATGGCTGCTCTACGAGACAATGGGATGATATAGGTCATATCATTCCAGCTTCTGCTACAGGAACAAGCAGAATCTGAAGGCCACATGCTGTTCTACTCATATACCTAGGTAGATGCACATACAAATCAAAACGCCAAACCTGCATTAGAACAAAGTGGTTTTCCATTGTACATCTCTGTTACGGTGAATATCTGCTGCAAGACTCCCTAACCCAAACGCCAGTTGCTTGATGTGTCATAAGCACACCCATGAGAAGTTCTCTTACACAACACCCACAATCTACGAAGCTATCATATATCGGTCATGTCTTCTTAAAGTCGCGCTCAAGCATGCTCCCGAGGCCTGTGTACACTGATTAGTGGCCGATATTGAGATCGAAGCTGTAAAGGTAAATGACTTACGGCCCATGCAATTAGGACACAATGTGTGCATCTTTTTTGTTCCGCCGCAAGCTGGGCACTTGTTTAAAGATGTGACGTCCTTGAGAGCCTTTCCTGCCATCTGCCTATGCCTCTTCTTCATATGCGACGTCTTCTTCTTGGGTACCGCTCGGAGTATTCCTTCCCATATATCGCCAAGCAGCGAAGGTATACTGGAGATGGCAGCGGGAATGGCGATAGCGAGCGCAGATATCGATGGTAATCGCGAGTCCTGTGTTTGTCGTGTGTAAAGAGCAGTAGATCGGAAAGAGGAGGCGAAACTCGTCGTAGATAATATCGGGAAGAGGGAGGAAAAGGCTGAGGCCATTCGTAATTGCTGTATGGCGGCCATATCTAAGACTTCAACAGGCGCGTAGCTTGCTGTCTTGCAAATCTACTCCGACGAGGTAATGATGAGCGATTTCCTCTTGTAGTAATTAGGCGGGATAACCGTGCAGAGCCCTCGGTTGGTATGCGCTTATGGGGAGTGTAGATGTGTGATGTTGATATCGGTGTCGATTAGAAGGAGCTTGTCGTCGTCTAAAAAGTTTCTAGCGCAAAAATCGAAATCATTAAATTGATCAAATTGACTAGAGCGTCCTACCGGTGTACTTTGTACTAGTCCCCCGTTCTGGCCTGGACTGTGGCCTACTGTGTAACACTGCACTAGCACAAGCAACGACTGCCCCCGTATCCATTAAGCACGGACCTTTATTGACCTATCAGCAAACCTGCCAACCCCCTTCCCCCTTTCTTGGTGGTCCCCTTTTCCAAGTCCCCCCCCAGTCTGCCAGTCCAATCCCAATCGCTGCACCTTCACCAGGGAAATTGTTTAGCAGGGAACAGCAATCAAGTGAGGATCCATCCCCTTCACGTCGAAAAAATTCCCAGACGGCACGAACCTCTCGTAAACCTTCTCTTCCACCAACATCAACACTAGACTCTGTCACGCACTGAAAAGACCACTCCGTCTTACTCCGCCATCCGTTCGTTCTTCCAATTGCCAACAGGGCTATTTCTTGGAATAGGAGTTGACATTTTAATTCATTCATTGATCCGAAAACAGTCAATCGGTCAGAAGAAATGGCGACGCAAACCATCTACCCTAACAGCCACGTCGGTTTCGACAGCATCACTTCTCAGATCGAGCGCAAGCTCTTGAAGAGAGGTTTTCAGTTCAACGTCATCTGTGTCGGTAGGTCAAATATTTTCCTTCTCCCAAACTAGCTACCTGATAACTCCTATGAAACTGTCGCGTCGTATTCGTATATATAACTGACGTGTCTCGTGGCATCTCATAGGCCAGACTGGTTTGGGCAAGTCGACTCTGATCAACACCATCTTCGCATCTCACCTTATCGACTCCAAGGGTCGATTAGTTCCCGATGAGCAGATCCGTTCTACTACCGAGATCCACCCCGTGTCCCACATGATCGAGGAGAATGGCGTTCGCCTGAAGCTAAACATCGTCGACACCCCGGGCTATGGTGACTTGGTCAACAACGACCGCTGCTGGGACCCTATCGTCAAGTATATCAAGGATCAGCACTCCGCGTATCTGCGAAAGGAGCTCACAGCACAGCGAGAACGTTACATTCCCGACACCCGTATCCACTGCTGCTTGTTTTTCATCCAGCCCTCCGGACACTCTCTGAAGCCCATCGACATTGTCGTGTTGAAGAAGCTTTCAGATGTCGTCAACGTTGTTCCGGTTATTGCCAAGGCCGACTCTCTGACTCTGGAGGAGCGACAGGCCTTCAAGGAGCGCATCAAGGAGGAGTTCGCGTTCCACAACCTCAAGATGTACCCCTACGACAACGACGAGTTTGATGAGGAGGAGCGTTCTATTAACACCCAGATCAAGGTTTGTCTTGCTCTCTTTGCGCATTGTGCTATAGAACCTATACTGATAACCCATACAGAGCCTCATTCCCTTCGCCGTTGTTGGTTCCGAGAAGTCGATCATCGTAAATGGCAAGCAAGTCCGTGGACGTCAGAACCGATGGGGTGTTATCAATGTCGAAGACGAGACCCACTGCGAGTTCGTCTATCTACGAAACTTCCTGCTCCGAACACACCTACAGGATCTCATCGAAACCACCTCGCAGATCCACTACGAGACCTTCCGTGCCAAGCAGTTGCTCGCGCTCAAGGAGAACAGCGCGCAAGGTCACAGCAGCAGACCGATCAGCCCTGCTGCGGACCGCGAGATGAGCAGGAGCTCTCAACGAATGACTATGAACGGCTACTAAGTCTTCGTCTTCTATGTATGCTTTCTACGAGGCGTCCTCGGGTTTACGGGCATTCCCATCCTTGCGAGAAAACCTCTTAATTACTCCTTTATGACCACTATAATGAGCAAACCCCCGATGACTAGAGTATAGCATTGCGAGGGAAACTCAAGAATTTGCCACGAAACTCCCAAAAGGTTTTCATTTGGCATGGGATACCGGAAAATCGTGTTCGTGCGAGAGATACTCAATGGTGCGCGAGGAGGTCTCTGAAATTAAGGTCAACACGGTGACCTGTTTGGCTTGTTGAAACCTTGTTACGTATTTTGTTGGTCGAGCAAGCAGCAGTATTTCCATCTACACAGTCTGGCGACTCGACGTTGTTATTATTTCCTTTTTAGTATTCCCCCCAAAGCTCTCTTCATCTTCTCTAAAGCTGCCTAAGATTAATCCGTGGCCAAGCCTCTTCTGTACTCTAATCGAGTCCGCTCTGATACCTGATGGAATAAATACGAGACTTATGCCCAGACCTCTTTGTCTTTTTTTGACTCCGTGATTTTATGATAGACAGAACCGCCCTCTACTTGATTAGTATAAGCTGAAGCTCCCTTAAAATTGAACGGCCTCTATAGGTTGATTATGAACCGCTACTGCAATGAACAGGATATCTACTGGTCTGATATTATACGCGCCATCTACGGTTTTTTTTTTTTTTCGTCTACGCCACCGGCTTGTAAATGAAGTCTTCCAATTCCTTGTAGGCCTTCTCGATGTTGTCGTTGACGATGATTATGTCGTGGACCCCGGGGGTGTTGGCGAACTCGAGCTCGACCCGGGCCTGTTCTAACCGCTTGACGATGGAGCCTTCGTCCTCGGTGCCGCGGCCGCGCAGCCGGCGCTCGAGCTCCTCGAAGCTCGGGGGCTTGATGAAGACGTAGCGCGCTTCTATGCCGCTCTTCTTGATCTGCTTGACGCCCTATATTGTTTTTAGAAGTATCCTCTTAGCGATTTCCCCTCCTTTTTCACCATTTCGCATTCATTGAGTATTGAGTATCGAGTAAAGGAGCGAAAACTAACCTCCATCTCGATGTCGAGGACGACGACGCGGCCCTTGGCGGTCTGGTCGGCGATGGTCTGCTTGGAGGTGCCGTAGCGGTTGGAGCCGAATTTAGCGTGCTCGACGAAGCCGTCGGCGCGGGCGAGGGCCTCGAAGTCGTCGTGGGGCACGTAGAAGTAGTCGACGCCGTGGGCCTCGCCGGCGCGGGGGGCGCGCGTGGTGTGCGACACGGACAGCGCGAAGCAGTCCTTGTGCGCGTCGAAGAGCTTCTTGAAGAGCGTGCCCTTGCCCACGCCGGACGGGCCCGAGATCACGACGGGGCGGCGGTCTTGCGGTAGCGGCGCTGTTTGGTTGCAAAAAGGGTTCGGGGGTTAGCTAGCTGGGTATTTTATCTGTTTTTTTTTCTTTTTTTTCTTTTTCTTCTACATTTCCCTTCCTCTACTACCAATTACTACCAATTGCTTCCTTCTTTCCCCTTTTTCGCCTTTTTTTTCTCCATGGGGGTAAAGGGTAAGGACGTACTAGGAGCCATTTTGCTAGCGGTTCTGGGGACGTGGGCCGCCGACGAAGAAGCGTAGAGACGGGTGGTGGCAGCGGTGGGAAAGATGACGGGGCTTTTGAATGTACAAAGCCTGCGCAAAGATGACGCTGTCTGACTGTGCATGTGAAGCGCTTATGTGCGGTCGATCGGGTCGTGAACCCCCTTTTTTTCTCTCCTTCGTGTCGTACCGCAGTCTGTAGCAGATTCGGTCGTTCCCAGCTTGGAGAGTAGCGGTGGAACCAAGCAATTGTTCGGGTTTTTGATAAGATAAGGTACGAGATACGTATGTACTTAAGGTAGCCGCTTTTGGCCGCTCTGTGTGCTACACGTAGATATCAAACATCTTTCAAGTCCACTTCATCAAGAATAAACTCGAGCTTTCAACTCTCTAGGAACTAATTTATATCTCAGTTACTTCGTACACCCTTCCCTTATTCTGCGAGGCCAGACATCTCCGTCATCTTCCCCTGTATCAACCAGGGCTAATCCAGCTGCTTTTACTACAAGAGCTGTGACTGTGATAGAAGCCAATATCCTGTTCGAAAGTATAGGGCAGTTATCTTACATCTCATAGAAGTGCCAGTAACTTTCGTGGAAAAGCATTACTTAAAGCTGAAAATACTAGTAATGCTATCGTAATATCGTAAATCGTTGCTGTCGTTGTCGTCTAATAATGATTCTATCCAGGCCCTATGAACGCTACGTCTCGGGCCTACTTCCTCAGCCTCTCCAATAATCTACACCAACTTAAGTCGCTTTAGATATCAAAGCTCGATCTCAACTGAGTTTGACTTCTATTCAGTTCCTAGCAGCTGATTCGCTCACGTTGTGAACTTGCTGATGCTCCCTAATATAAAGAAAGGCTGGTGCATGTGGCTGGTGCATATGCATTATGTTGATGGCTGCAAGTGGTGCATATTGGTGGCTGGTGTATATACATATGCTATGTACCTAACCTACATCAGCTACATGTAGACAGCTGTTGCTAGGTTGCCGCCCGTCAATTCTGCATTAGATTTTGTCATTTGGCGCCGCCTCGGAGCCAGTCAATATTCAGATTGTCCTTAGACTCCCCCCTGAGACAGGGGTATTCCTAACAAATCTCCAATCCCCCCCCCGGAATTTTTCTTTTATGTCTGACGGTTTGAATGGATCTTCAGGGGAAATCTCAAATGGCGCCGAATCCTTTTGAATTGCGATTGTCGCTAGTACCCACGCGCAAAAGACGAAACGGGTTTCATCATCTCTGCAAATCTACCGCCGTATTGGGGCTGTGACGTCGTTGTAGAACATTTCGAAACCCGAGTATTGGAACAAATGGAAGAGATGGAATGGATGTACAGGCATACTGGCATACTAACGATAGTACGAACTGTAGCCCTCGTATATCTGACGATGGAGGAGAGAATAAGGCAGGTAGTATATAGCCTACCAGCAGCCAGTACGAGGGATGGCCAAGCCAAGAGACAAGAGTCTTGATCTCTCGTATTGATACCCAAAACGTGATCGTTAGTCAATTAGAATGCGTACCTTAGGTCGTCGAATTATCCTTTCTCTAGAGAGTAGGCTATTTGACTACATATCTAGCTGCTGCTAACTACATAGAATGAGAATGCTATGAGCAAACAACATATCATAGACTTCTAGAAGCAGACAGGCAGATAGGACGAGCATCGATATGACAGATAGCACGTGTAATAAAAGAGGTTGATCCGTTCATCCAACAGGAGCAAGCAGCAGCTCGGTGAAACTACATTATGTACCTATAGGACTTGGCTGTTTGGAGGTAGGGATGATTTTATTTGATTTTATTTGATTTTATTAAGGTCGCATAACTTGTGACAGTGCGACTTGATGGTGTCATCATGTTGAACACGGTAAGCAATGGCCTATTGAAAGTGCACAATGGGTGATTATTGGTGACAATTAGTAGTGTGTCACAGTGCACGGGGACAGTAAGGATGGCTTCTCCACATCACACATGTAATGGGGTACAGATGGGGTCTAATTTAGCTAGTGCGATCAATCTTGCGGGTTCTTTACCTCCTTAGGGATCTTAGGGAGGGAGCTCTGTCCAAGATTCAGCCAGTGTCCGTCCGTTGTCCACTAGGTACATGTATTTGTAGTGCATTTTACTGCATCAGATGTGCCCCGTCTAGGTCCATTAGCCCCCCGTAGGCCCCTAGTTAGCCCCCCCAGCCCCTAACAGCCCTAGTCACCCAAGCAAGCCTAAGGCTAAAAACCCCTCGTACTACCTAAAATCCAGACCGCATTCATTGATTGGCATCGTGTCAGTGGTCAGTGGTACCCAGGTAACATTCGCTTGCTGCTGGATCTTGAATGGAAGCGTGAAAAAAGGATTGCAACGCTCCCTCGCGCCTCCAATCATTTTTGCTAATCCTACATTTACCTCTTCTCCCTCTTCCTGCAACCCAAGACCCAACCTCTTCGTCACTCTTTCCACATCAACTCGTGTTTACTACTACGACGTACTCACTTCTTCTTTCGGGGCTTCCTTTCACTGTCACTCTCTCTTGATCTTTTTTTACCACAATCGTTTCTTGGCCCGTTGGCCTATTCTTGTCACTCCCTCAGGATATCCATTTGACAAAGCTACCTTGTGTTGTGGCGCTAGCGTTAACAAAAGGTTGCTAATATCGAATCGATTCCCACGTACATTTATTAGTGGAAGACAGGTACCGTACCTAAAGGGATATACTACCCGGGATCTCGAGGCCTCAATACCCTCAATACGAAACCGCGCCCGTAGGAACTTAATATCCTAAACTCGATCGCAATGTTAATGCAATCTGCCCTCGTCGCCTTGGGCGGCGCGACCCTAGCGGCCGCCGTCAGCTCTCTCGAAGTCCAGGGCTCGCAGTTCGTCAACAGCAAGACCGGCGATTCGTTCCAGATTGTCGGAATGGCTTATCAGATCGGTGGAAGTGCCGGTTACGATCCAAGCCATGGGAAGGACCCTCTTTCTAATGGCGACATCTGCAAGCGGGACGCTGCGCTCATGCAGACGTTGGGTGTGAACACGATCCGTGTCTACAACTTGGACCCTAACCTCAACCATGACGAATGTGCTAGTATATTCAATGCCGTAAGTTCTGAGCCCTCGGCCAACATCGCAGCCTTGAGTTAACCGGAACCAACAGGCTGGCATGTATATGATCATCGACGTCAACTCGCCTCTAGCGGGCGAGTCTCTCAACAGTGGCGCCCCCTGGGAGTCGTACTATGCCGGTTATCTTAACCGTACCTTCGCCATTGTTGAGGCCTTCAAGTCTTACCCTAACACCCTTGGTTTCTTCTCCGGCAACGAAGTCATTGACTCTGTCAAGACGGGCGCCACTGTCCCCCCCTATGTTCGCGCCGTCACTCGTGACCTCAAAAATTACATCAAGAACCATGCCGACCGTGCTATCCCGGTCGGTTACTCCGCTGCTGACGTCCGTGATGTCCTCGAGGACTCCTGGAACTATTTCCAGTGCGCTATCGATGGTGACGAGACTGACATGTCCCGAGCCGATATGTTCGCCCTGAACAGTTACTCGTGGTGCGGTGAAAGCACCTTCGAAGAATCTGGATACAACCAGCTGGTCGCCCTGTTCCAGGGTACCTCTGTCCCGGTCTTCTACTCGGAATTCGGCTGCAACACCCCCTCTCCTCGTGTCTTCACCGAGATCGAGTCCATCTACGGCTCTCAGATGACGGGTGTTTTCTCGGGCGGTGTCGTTTACGAGTACGCTCAGGAGAAGAACGACTATGGTCTCGCCGAATGCAATGACGACGGCACCGTTAACCTTTTGGCCGACTACGCCACCCTTCAGAACCAGTATAAGAAGGTGGATTTCTCCTCGGTCCAGAGCGTCAAGGCATCCACTGCCAAGGTGACTATTCCCGAGTGCAAGGCCAGTCTGATCAAGGAAGATGGGTTCAACAACAACTTCACGCTCCCTGCCGTCCCCCCTGGAGCTCAGGACATCATCGACAACGGCGTGTCACCCAAGCCCGTTGGCAAGATCATCGATATCAGCGACTACACTGTCACGCACGTGGTCAAGGACGCCAGCGGCAACACGCTTAGCGGCCTCGCCGTCAAGCCCCTCGCTGATGATGTGTCTAACACACCCGGTGCCGCGGGTTCTGGTACCAGCTCGGGCTCGGGATCGGGATCTGATGAGTCGGGCAGCGCTGCACCCACACTAGCACCCCAAGGCCCTCTCTCGACCGCGGCTATGATCATCCCGGCGATGGTTGGTTTGTTCTTCACAGCAGGATTCAGCCTAATCTAGGTAATCAGTTGAGTAGTGGCACTGAATAATGAAGATCGTCCTGCTGGGGATAGTGCAGTAGGGTATGACTGACTTGTGTTTTAATGCGTTTTATTCCCCCACCGTTGTAATTGATTTCGGGCTCCGGCATTAGGAGCTTGGGCTTCTTTGTATCTTAGGTTACATGTGCGCTTTGGTGCAGTACATAAAAGTCTACTTTGACATCTCTTTGACAGGACAGTGTATCTTTGCGAGCCTTGTGTGATTCCATTAGCCCCCTATATACTAAGAAGGCTGACGTTTAAGTGAGAAGTTAGAATTCTTGCCTCCTTGGTTCAGTACATGATATTGCTGCTAATAAGCTCTACGGACTTCCGATTGAATAAGGTTGGTGGTGATAAGCATCACTTTAACAGATCTCCTACAACTCAGCAAGTTGATTCTGCGCTTCGTCTGCGTTGTGTAAAATGTATGTATTTTAAAAACTTGAATAACGCTTTATAACGTTATTTTCTTGTAACCAAGGGATTAACCCACCACGCTGGGAAATTGAAAACAAAAACACCAGCCGAAGTTTTCTTATGACCAGGCAACTGAGTTCATTTCTCCCTCGACCTCCATTTAAAACCCGCACCATTTCAAAACATGTAACCATACCATCGAGTCGCACCCAATCCGAAGCGTTTGATGAAAGAAACTCGCCGCACACAATAGCTTATTGCACTCGATCGAAAGCCTCTTCAGACTAATTCCTAGCACTTGATTCGACCGCAATAGGCTTAGAAATCATGAGCCACTGTTGGCAATTCAGCAAAAATACGTGGATCGACGGAAACCAGAAAACCAAAGGTCAGATGGACGGCATAGCGGCATTATATCTACCTCTACCTCTATCAAATCTTACTGGATTGGCCGGAGCCCTGCTACCAACAAAGTGAGACAAACAAGCCGCAACGTATTTGACGATTCCTATTGGCCAGCCCAACCTCATAAATATTGAGCTTTGCTTGCTCGTTCTTGCTCAAGGTCTGTTGCACTTAGTAAGGTACATAATAGTGTAGGTTTTAATGCGTTGGACCGCAGAACCCGAATTTCGAATCACGAATATATCACCACTTCCCATCGCCAAATATGGACCTTGACAGGAGTTTGGATCTATTAACTCACTGTACCAAACCGGTTTAAGCACTTATTTAAGGCACACCGGCCATAATAGTTGCTATCCATGGGAGAGTATGAAAGCGCAACTACCGGGCGACTAGAAATGGGTGCCTGCAAACCACCCAACGTTGTCCAGACCAGTTAAATAAGGACTGCGACTCCATCCAGATCACGAATTGATTCACACAACAACATACCACATGCAGGCCTTTCTGTGCTGCTGCCATTGTTCCATCGAACGGAATGAAAAAGACCCCTCCTATCTAGTACCGGGTAGGCTTACTACTCGACGCTTGGGAAGCATGTCTATTAGAAGCCGACTCGAGAACTTCATAGATGCCACTAGAGAGCAGATCTCTACCATGTCAGGTAGATATCGCATCTCACCACTCGACTTCGATCAGCTATATCAGCTGTACCAAGAGGATACTTCGAATAAGGGGCTCTATGAGTTCATCGCGGGCCGTACGTACAATCTGGCATAAGACGTCCTGTATTCCAAATCTGACTTCGTACCTAGATCCGATCACACACAAAATAGCGAGTAGACTCGGCTGTCGATCTATCGACGTGCTCGCAGCCATGGTGGGTAAGACCGCTGATGCCTGCCAGCAAGAGCTCGATGCTGGTAAGTACCCCTATAAACCAACACTGAAATTTCGGGAACATTTGTAACCAACCACGACTTACAGAGATCGCACTTCGCCAGGCTGCAGAAAAGAAGGCTGCAGAGGAGCGAGAGATACCAACGGCCAACGGAGAGAAACATAAAGCCAATAGCGCATAATACCTATCTTCTAAGATAGTGTAGACGCAATGGTTGAGGAGTTGGCCTGTAGGGGGTGTCATGATATGGACTTGCTGAGATGAAGTCTTCGAAAGATACTGAAAGAAAACTCAGGCTAGCTGGCAGCATTCAACAAGGGACTTGTCTGCTAGTCCTCAGCTGCTCGTTCACGTTGATTCACGAAACGTATCACGAAACGCCTCCTCGCCTACCCTGTCATCTACCCCGTCAAAGACGCTCACCTCCTCCGCTCACCTCCTCGTACGTGATAGACTATCGTCTATAACGACAAGCACATGTAGTGCGCCTCCCTCGAGTGGTGCCGAGCAAGGCGACGCCGAGAATTGTAGTGCCGAGAGTTTTAATGCGGAGACCATCGCCGCAGAAATGCTTTGGAATAACCACGATGCAGCAAAGGGGACGCGCATGTACTTTCCCTTCTTCTTTTCTTTCCCAGATCTCTCTTGTGCAACTCACAACCATCATTCTCACACCAATCTCCAACACATCAAATTCTTCCACCGCACATACAAACACAATAAACAACCGCTGAATCAAGCAACCATGGCAGACCGCAAGTCACCTGTCCCGTCCTCTACGGCCTCTACGGAGGACCGCTCTACTAGCCAGCCGTCGTCCTCGCAGTCTGGTTCATCCCCCCAGTCTGGCGAGCCCTCCCAGTCCGGTCCGCCCGCTCCGCCCGCTCAACCCGCTCAACCCGCTCAGCCAGCCCAGCCAGCCCAGCCAGCAGCAAACCCGGACATAGAGGATCCGGAGGTCCAAGACGCGGTGCGCGCTGTCATCGACGCATCCCTTTGGGGATTGCTGACTGGGACTGGGCTGGAGGGCAGCATGGGCTGCTTTCTCTCGCAGTGGCAGCGACGCAGGAGCCGCAGAATGGTGAGTCATAATCTTTCACGAGAACAGCATGCAGAAACTAACACTACATATCAAGGCCGAGGAGCAGGACGAGGTGGAGAACGACGACGATGAGGAGGAGGAGAACGATGATGAGGAGAACGAGGAGGAGGAGGAGGAGGAGGAGGAGGAGGAGGAGGAGGAGGAGGAGGAGGAGGAGGAGGACAGGGACGGGGATGGGGACGGGGATGGGGACCGAGACGGAGATGAAGATGACGACGAGTAGATGGAACAAGAATTACCTCCAAGGGAGGTTCAAAGGCATTCTCTTTTAACTATAAACACTCAGATGCCTATAGGCAGATCAGAGACTTGCGTTGTTTTTTTTTTCCGTTTTCGAAATTCAAAATTTCCATTCGGACTTCATCACCTCACTACTACCAGTTTCTGGTTTCTTTCTTAGCAAGTGAACTGTCCGTACTTGAGACGTTGCGATATCATGGTCGTTGCACATTATAGCTTTCCCATCTCGTAACACAAAGGAAAAGGGGGTGACGGGTAGAGGCATGTAACTGTTAATTGCATGCGGTTATGTCTAGCGTCTCAAGAATAAGTGGATCTGATACATCTGGCATCACGTGATGACGCTCGCCTTTCGTGTTGCCCCGCCAATGCGCCTCAGGAAAGCCACAGCCTGGGGGAATCCCCCACGTCATTCCATCATTGAAGCATCTCATCTCATTTGAACCTGCATATTCCATATTCCCGCATATTTCCAACCTCATTCATTAGGTACAGCGTACATCTTTCACGGCATAAAGTATTCCTTCCCAATTTTCCGATCATAATTACGAGCAGACGACATCATCATCATCAGCCAATCGCCGCCACAAAATGCCCACCACCAGACGCTCAGGCGGCGGCAACGCCTCCCGCCGCGCCGGCGGCCGGCAGGCGACGCTGTCCTTCAATCATAGGGTGACCAAGTCGGCGGCTCCCAAGTCGGCCAAGGACCTAGTTTCCTCCTCCAAGCCCTCGAAGCAGAGCCCCCTGGCGAAACACGTCTCTTCCGCCCAGCCGGAGTCCGCCGACGACGAGGACGAGGATGCCGTCAAGAAGGAGGAGGAAGAGGAAGCGGAGGGGGTGGATGCGAAGATAAAGGTGGAGGGATATCAGACCGTCGATATTGCGCCGAAGCTGGAACCGGAACCAGAAGTCAAGTCGGAAGCGGAGCTGCGCGCGGAAGACATCTCGGGCCCCCAGATCAACCAGTACTGGCGCAAGCTCGAGCGCGAGCGCGTGACCAAGAGGATCCACCAGGAGGACCTGACGCAGGCGGAGAAGGTGCTGCGATACTGGGACGTCAGCTCGCAGTACGGAGTAAGTAGTCTCCTTCAATGCCTTTTCCCTAGGCGGAAAGATAGCGTTTGCTAACGATGCGCCCGATAATAGCCTTGCGTTGGTATTAGTCGTATGAAGCGCTGGAAGCGCGCGGAGAAGCTCGGCCTGAACCCGCCGCTGGAGGTGCTCGCGGTGCTGCTGAAGGAGGAGGGCGAAGGCACGGAGAACGCCCACATGGATGATATTCTCAACTCGACCGCTATTGGCGCCGTCTGAGAAACCAGGGATTACGTCTAATGGGTGTGTATGTGTGTACGATGGATAGGGAACAGCTGGATCTTGCTTCCTTTGCGATGCTCATGATAGTTATGCGCTGGCGTTGGAGGGGGCTTCTGATATTTGCTCGGCATCTTGCTTAGAAATGCGATACGGCATTATTTCCATCTATGCTAATGGCTACACAACCAAAACTACTACAGCTTCCTATGTCCCATTAAAATCCAACTGTCCAAATGGCCTAGTACCAAATACTTCTCGTCCGATGATGGGGTATAGTCTCCTTCCCTTCGGCCTCCAGCTGCTTCATTGTGTCGTACAAGAAAAAGTCGATTAAAATAGCATTGACCTTGGCATCCGGATGCTCGCGTTTGATCTCTCGTTTTAAGAGTTCTACACACCATATGCTGCAAGCTACGTCCCTTTCTTTTAGTACCGCTTGAAAGGTTGAAGTTGACTAGAAGCAAGAATATCAAGACTTACCTCTGAGCTGTATCTCGTAGCTACTCCCATTTTTCAAGATATCCCGCCTCATCACTAATGCCTGCAGTGGCGGGCTGTATCCGATGCAGCCCAATGAAGCCAGGATTTGCGGGACACGGTAGTCGGCGAACATGGTGATCTTGTCGATATCCCGGAATTCTCCGTACCCCTCGCCGTCGAAGCAGGCCCAGATATCCGCTACCAGGATCTGGGCGCGCTTGAGGAAGCGAATCGGCTTGCGTCGCCCTTCAAACTTTGACTCATCCCTGAAGCAGTCGAAGTCGCGGGCGAGCAGGTTGACTAGGCTCGCGGCGGACTTGTTGGCGGCTTCTATGCACTTCGTGAAGCTGCAGTTGTATTTCTGCGAGGAACCGATGTGCGTTGGTAATGCGTTACCCCCATGCTGCAAGCGGTGTTTGGGTCAACCTACTTCGTATAGAACTTGCCCCGCCTCCCTCAGGCAGGCGAGCCGTGCTTCTAGTAGCGGGATCTCTTCGTCGGTAGACGACCTGAAGATGTACCTTAAGGAATCGAGGTTGCATTCCTCTTCGTTCTGCCAGTAGTGCGGATCGGTTATGGGGATATCTTTGCAGGAAGGATTAACTATGATCGCCGGCACTCCAAGAGTGCGAAGTACAAATAAAAGAATATAATAAAGTAATGACTAGCAAGTGTTTGTTGGTGGAGATGGTCACCCACCTTCTTCTAATGCTCTCTGCAGTGAAGCTACCAGACTCCAGTATCCGGTCCAGGTCTTGTCTCGGTAGGAGACGGCAAAGCGCTCGTCTTCAGGACGTAGGGACCAGAACGAGAAGTTGAGCAAGTCCATGGTGAAGATGAAGGCGACGGTAGATTCATCTTTGGCCTTGGGATGCAATTCGTGTTCGGACCAGCTGGCAGTGGAAACCCCCTTCTGTTGCATCCGGTCGTAAATGAAAGCCGCCGCATTTTTCGTGGCTCTCATGTTCAGGGCCACGTCGATAGAGTTGTCATAGACGTATTCGGCGCCTTCTAGAACACCTGTCTCGGGTTCATCGTCTAGGTTCAGCTTCCCCTGGAAATGCTGCCTCAGGAGGGCAAGGAGCTCTGGATCGGCCTCATCATCCGACATGACGACCGAATCTACTCCGAGGGTTTGGATTTTTCTATATTAATATAAATCAGTGGCGTCTGGGGAGTGGCTTGTCTGCCTTGTTTGGTTCCTGAACCAAGGTCTCGGAGTCTTTAACAGGGTGGGGGTTACTAGCGGCCGGTTGTGAAATTTGCGCCCAACCAGCCAAGTCGAGACACTAAAAACCCAAGATGTGATACGGAGTCGAATTCAACAGATGTATGACTCTGTACCCGTAAGTGTCTATACCCTAATGAAATGACAGCCTCTCTCAACTCTCATACATAAAGATTTTGTTTATGCTATAGCAGGCTTCCAAGATAATGGCAATTGATTGAAATATTCTTTACACAATAGTTCACGCTATCTTTAGAACCATCTATCGTGACGTGA
Organism: Hypoxylon rubiginosum; assembly: GCA_902806565.1. Taxonomy (NCBI): domain Eukaryota; kingdom Fungi; phylum Ascomycota; class Sordariomycetes; order Xylariales; family Hypoxylaceae; genus Hypoxylon; species Hypoxylon rubiginosum. Next base: position 907,748 of record CADCXA010000027.1, on the reverse strand, counting down.
CTCAGGAGGGTACTCGCATAACTCGGCGCTGAGAGCACAGGCCACCCAATGATGTGCAACCTATATGCCGAGTTTGGGAATTAGTGGGGGAACCGACGGTAGGATCTGGACGAATGGCGATGGTTGCCGTGCAGCCCTCGTCATGTACCTAAGTATACATCACAAGCAGGTGAAGCCGATGAAGTCAGCTCGGCCAAGTTCAGCCAAGCTCAGCCAGGCATTCACCTACTAACCTTAAAAGGTTAAACAGATCCTTGCCTCCCGATTGCCCCGAGTGCAAGGTGCAAGGTTTCCAGCGTGCTTAGGTGCGAGACCACTAGGACCACCCGCATACAGCCCATACAGCCCATACAGGTACGTAGGTACTACGCCGTAACATAACAAAGCAGGAAGTATCACACCTTCCTTCCGGCTACACCACGGTGCGAGCATTCCCTAAGGCTGGCGGCGCCTTTTTCTAAAGAGGTACGGGGAACTCACTATCTTGTTACTGCTGCCTTGCAACTTCAACCCGTTCTGTCTCTTTTTTTCTTTTTCCTACTTTCGTCTACTATCATCGCGACGTTTCATATCCAGCATAGGCCTCGTTACCTTTTTTTTCACCAGTCGTTTTTACTTCTCCACCAATCATTGCATCATATGAATCGACTGAGAGACACACATTAACTCGGGTAGCTAGCTATTCACGATGGCGGCCGGTCGAGATACCTATAATCGCCTGTCGCTTGGCCCGTCGCTCAACGCGAACGTCAAGGAGGTAAGTCGCCAATCCACATTGCATCCTATGCGCCTTTATGATTTTGTTTGCGCTTTGCATTTACCTGCAGCTATGCGCACGCTGCGGACCTGTTTGCGATCTTACCACCACGGCCTCAGCACCTTGCGCGACAATCACCTCGTTCACATTTCCAACCCGAACTATCCACCCGAACCATCCACTCGAAACCTCGCTCTCCCTCTCCCATACTTGCGTGGACTACAAGATGGAATCCTACTCGTCGTTCGAGATCGAATTCACGCTAACACAAGTTTCCCAGGCCCGAGTTCTCATGGTGGGTGCCGGCGGAATTGGCTGCGAGCTACTGAAGAACCTGGCACTCTCTGGTTTTGGCGAAATTCACATCGTCGACCTCGATACGATCGATCTAAGCAACCTGAACCGCCAGTTTCTCTTCCGACACGAGCACATCAAGAAATCAAAAGCACTGGTACGAGCGAACCTGCAGAATGGGATGATATTTGACATGTAGGATGACGTACTGATTATGGGGACAGGTGGCCAAGGAAGCCGCAGAGAAATTCAATCCGAACGTCAAGATCGTCGCACACCATGCCAACATTAAAGATGCGCAATTTCACGTCGGATGGTTCAGAAGCTTCAAGCTGGTATTCAACGCGCTAGACAACCTCGAGGCGAGACGACATGTAAACCGAATGTGCCTCGCAGCCGACGTGCCACTAATCGAGAGCGGTACAACAGGATTCAACGGACAGGTCCAAGTCATCAAGAGAGGTGTCACGGCTTGCTATGACTGTACTGCCAAAGAGACGCCCAAGTCCTTCCCAGTGTGTACTATTCGTAGCACGCCAAGTCAACCAATTCATTGCATAGTATGGGGCAAGAGTTACCTCCTTAACGAGATCTTCGGCACGAGTGAGGATCAGGCTTCTCTTGATGTCACCGAGGACCAAGAGAACGCATCGGAGATTGCCGAGCTGAAAAGAGAAGCCGAAGCCTTGAGGAAGATTAGAGAATCTGTTGGAACAGAACAATTTCCGCAGATGTTGTTCGACAAAGTATTCAACACCGATATCACCCGTTTACGATCTATGAAAGACATGTGGAAGTCGAGAGAACCGCCTACTCCCCTCGAATACGAATCCCTAGTGGCCCAAGCATCCGAACAGTTCGCATCTAAAGATGAGATTATAAAGGATGGACAGCGAATATGGACCTTAGAGGAGAATCTAGTAGTCTTCAACGATAGTCTAGATCGCCTAAGCAAGCGAATGTTAAAGCTGATAGCGGCACGTAGCGAGGGTATGCCACAACCCACGATCAGTTTTGACAAGGACGATGATGACACGCTCGATTTCGTGGCTGCGAGCGCGAACCTTCGATCACATATCTTTGGAATCGAAGCTAAGTCACGTTTCGATATCAAACAGATGGCCGGTAACATCATCCCTGCCATTGCGACCACAAATGCGATCGTTGCTGGCCTTTCTGTTCTCGAGTCCTTCAAAGTTCTCAGAGGGGAGTACGACAAAGCGAAAGAGGTGAGTGCTGCTCAACGTTACGAAACTTGAACATGCAACCAATGTTTTATTTAGGTCTTCTTGACGCCATTCGCACCTCAGAGGTTGCTTGGAACGGACCGATCCCGGCTGCCAAATCCAGAGTGCCCAGTTTGCAGTGTGTACTACACCAGCCTCGAAGTCGACCCGTCAAGAGCAAAGCTTGACGATCTGGTGGAGGACTTTGTGAAATTGCAACTGGGCTATGGCGAGAAGGAATTCGCAGTCAGCAGTGATGCTGGCTTAGTTTACGATCCCGACTTGACTGACAATCTCGACAAAAACCTGAATGATCTTGGTTTGTTCTCGTCCCACGACCTTCGTAGTATTTCTTCTAACGGTTTTGTAACAGGCATCAAACAGAACAGCTTTGTCACGATTGTCGATGAAGACGACGACGATACTTTTGTCAACGTCGTCGTCAATATTCAAGAAGCGTACGTCGCAGTACGGTCCTCGCTATACTACATGATTGCTGACCTATCTCTATAGTAAACTCTCTGATAAGCCTATCAAAGGTCTTGAAGACGGCCAGGCACCCGTCATTCCTCGTAAACCAAAGAAGACGCTCCCTATACTAAGCAATGGGGTCAACTCGGCCAACGGCAAGATAAGAAAGCACGACGGAGACGGAGAAGCTCCTCGCAACGACAAGAAACGCTCTAGACCTGATGACGCGGGACCGTCGCCATCCAAGAAAGCGAAAGCAGCCGAAGACGATATAGTTGTCATTGACGATGACGCTGGCACTGGAGCAATCGAGATCCTTGACTGATTCTTCTGTGCCTCGAATCTGTGAAACCATGCCGAGGTGATACGTTGCACTATGTTGCGCTCAAACCCCCATCGATATTCAGGACGCAATTATGTGCGTAAGAGTTCGTAGCTAGGAACAGTGCGGCTTCTGCCACCTCAGTGTCCAAGCCTAGACGTCCCATGGGGATCAAAGCAGAAAGCTCGCCATTTGCGTCCATACCTGGTGGTTTTGTATATTAGTAATCATGTACTTTGTTGCTGTAAGACGGGGGTCGGTCAAGGAAGGGGTTCTAGTTTTCGGTGTCGGGGGAAAAAGAAAAGGTTCGGAGGGAAGAGATATTACCTTCTGTCATATCGGTTTTGACATATCCGGGCAGAAGGACATTTGCACGAATGCCGAATCTGCCAACTTCCCAGGCAAGAGATCGTGTTAGAGCTAGAAAAGGGGACTTTAGCTATGTCTCGTAGTAGAGAGAGAAGTAAATAAAAAGAGTAATGGATTGCATACCGACGACGCCGGCTTTTGATGCGGCATATACACTTGCTCCTCGGCCGCCGTGAGTAGCTAGCAAGCTAGACACGTTGATGATACATCCTTGAATCCGCCTTGGTTATTTATCGCATCCTCTCAGTCCTCATTGCTAGGCGGGAGCTTCGCTTACCTCCCTTCTGCTTCATCATCTTAGGTACGAAGTACTTGCAACCCCATACGGTGCCCATAAGATTGGTCGCGATGAGCGCATCCAGATCGGAAGGCTTGGTGGCAAACAAGAACGAGTTTTGCGAGATGCCAGCCGCGTTTACGAGTATGTCGCAATTTTGCTACACGGACTTAGCACTATGTCTATGAGACCTATATGAAGTAGGTTATTAATAGTATGTCACATACATGATTGGTGCTGGCCTTCAGCTTTTCCCAGCCATTCGCCGTTCCAACGTCGAAGCACGATATGTCGTGCTGCAGAGTATCGTCGTCACCTCGCTCTAGAGTCTTCACGGCGGTATCAAGCCGGGGTCTGTCCCGACCGACGAGTGTGCACGCAGCGCCCTCGGCGGCGAAGAGCCGGGCGATGGCGAGCCCGATGCCTCGGCTGCCGCCTGAGACGATGCATTGTTTGCCGGCTAGGGACATCGCGTGCTCGCTTGTTTCTCTCCTCTCCTCTCCTATGATTCACCCATTCAATATGAAACGTGATGAAGTCAAGTCGTACATGTACCTAGGAATACAGTACTATATCTGGATATATTTTCTTTTTGAAAGCTAATAACTTGTCACGGTCATGTTTGGAACCTCTAACGCGGAAACATTTGATATCACGTGCAACATCAGTCCTGGGAACGAGTCGTTAAAAAAAGGGAATTTTCCGAGTTACGTGCAACTTCGTGTTTGCTAAGCTTCGAAGCCGGGCGAGGCTGGCGAGACGGTTACGTCTGTACTTGAGCTTTCTGTAAGGTGCTATAAATCCTAGAACCAAGATAAATGCGTCGACGCTGATTAGCCGGTAATCTTACAATCTGCAATGTGCAGAATTCCCCCTGAAATTCGACTTGAATAGGGCAATGGGCAATGCTAGAAGACTAGGGACCCCTTGAAAATGGCTTAATACCTTTAGATTAGGTACCTACCGGGGGAATAAGCCCACGCTCGTAGGGTTGGAGAGACTGACGGCAACGGATGTGGGGGTGGAACTCGGGAGAGAAAAACATAATGTCCCGTCCTGCGGTCGCCATTTTTTAGAGTTGGCATCCCTCTGAAGGGGCACGACAGGGCACGACAAGAGCGGTACCTACAGGCAGTAGGCAGTAGGCAGTGAATAACACACAAGACGCACGATTTTGTGGCTTAGAAAGGGTTGATCGAATCCTACTTTCTAGTAAAATTAGTAAAATTACATACTCACATAACTTAGACTGGTCACATACATATATTTGACTTCATTTGCACTTTTATTTACTTTCTTTTCCTTTCTCGAGGCTCCAATATTGACACCATACAAAACGTACTCCCCTTCTGTACTATCTATCTTATCCCAGCATCTTATCCCAGCATCTTTTCCCACTTATTATACGCTACATCTCGATTGGATCGCGGACCAAGACGAACGATAGGGATAGGAGAACAACATCTCTTTTTTTCGATGCGCGACCGGCCAATTCGACTACGACACTCGACTCTTCCAATAACCGACCCGTCCGTCGGGACTGGAACGCCGCCAGTGCCACGCAAATCCCTTCCGTTCATGCCGCTCGCCAACTTCACGAGGACAGACCCTCGGATCCGATGAATACCACCCACTCCCACGCCAATGGCGGCGCGCTTCCTGCCATCAAGATAGACACGGCTATCGAGAAGAAAGAGCAGGTAGTCGACGCCGGCATGCAGAGTCTAGATCATTGTACGTGCTGTTTTACATGAAACAAGGAGCGGGGAGTCCATATCGAATCCCCCGGCCCGTAGTATTACCCTCCTTGGTGCAAGACAAGGCCATTAAGAGCCGAAATGCGGCACGTGAATGGCATTTTGTATACACAATATACACAAAGATATTGCTTCAATGTACGCTAACCCGTCACTCACCTGTAGACAAGCGCGCTCTGCCCAAATGGCGATACAACTTGCGACAGCAAGCCCTCCCCCTAGTCCGATGGGAGACCCCTTACCTCGCCTGGTTGCAGGCCACCCTACGCTCACCGACCCTCGATAGCTATTTCGCCATCACCGCCAACCTCGGCACTCATACCTTCTTCATGATCGGGCTGCCTATCATGTTCTGGTGCGGGAACGCCTCCTTCGGGAAAGGGTATGCTCCCCGAATTCCAGCACAGATAAGACATGACCCGATGATGGGAGGGCTAATATGACATTTCACTATCAGACTCGTCCACATGCTCGCCGCCGGAGTCTTCTTCACCGGTTTCGTCAAAGATTTCTTCTCCCTCCCGCGCCCGCTATCGCCTCCTCTCCACCGTATCACCATGTCCGGCTCCGCCGCACTCGAGTACGGTTTTCCGTCCACCCACTCGGCCAACGCCGTCTCCGTTGCCGTCTACGCTATCCTATGCCTACATGACCCCGATAACCCCCTCCAGCCCAATACCCGGTCCGCGCTCGAGGGCCTGGCTTACTTCTACGCGATCAGCATCGTCTTCGGCCGCCTGTACTGCGGCATGCACGGATTCGTGGACGTCATTGTCGGATCCGTCATGGGCGCTCTCATCTCCCTCACCGAGTACCACTATGGCCCCGCCCTTAATACATACCTCCTCGAAAACAGCTGGACAAGTCTCAGCGCTATGTTATTGCTGATTATTGTCCTCATACGTGTCCACCCCGAACCCGCCGATGACTGCCCCTGCTTCGACGACAGCGTCGCTTTTGCGGGCGTCATGATAGGCCTCGAGATCGGCACGTGGCGATTCGGCCGTTCGTCATTCGCCGACATCCCCTTCGACCTGAACGCGCTGGGTTGGCCCGCCGTTATCTTACGTATCCTGTTCGGCGTGCTCCTCATCTTCGCGTGGCGTGAGGTAGCCAAGCCATCGCTCCTCCGAGGGCTGCCACACCTGTTTCGCCTTATCGAGACCTGGGGCCTCAGCCTGCCGCGCCGCTTCTTCATGCCGGCGTCTGAGTACAAGAAAATTCCGTTACGCCTGAGGGTCGACAACGTCATGCCCAACGTGAGCGACCTACCGGGGCTCTTCACGGCCGTGCGGGGTCCCGGCCGCGGTAGATCCGTGAGCGTGGGCCCACAGAGCGCAGCCGACGCATACGAAACCCTAGCGTACCGCGAGCGCCGCCGTAGAGAGAGCGGCAGCGTCGGTAGCAAACCCGGCCTGCGCAACAAGGCGAGCGCGCAGGACATGACGGCGGTGCAGGACGATAACAGCAACTACACGCCGTCGCCGGCAGCAGCAGCGCGGAGTTCGGCCGTCAGCAGCTCGCCGCATCACCAAAAGCCGAGCGATTTCGAGAAGCTGATGGGCGAGGGCACGGTGATTGTCTCACCGGTCGAGATAGATGGGAACGGGGACGCGGAGCCGGTCATGTATATCAGGTCGCAGGACGAGCTCGGGCACAAGGAGGTATTCTCCAAGCTGGTGAAGCCGCGTGTCAGGTACGACGTCGAGGTTGTTACTAAGCTCGTCGTCTACTGTGGTAAGTCTTTCCCATGTTTTGTGCCCCCTTTCATGCTCTAGAGCTTAAGACAAATGCTTGTTTTAAAAACGTTGTGACTAATTGGAAAAATCAGGCATCGGCTGGCTAGCTGTTGAAATTATACCCGTGCTGTACGAGTTCATCCCCGGCCTAAGCGCCGGACACCTTCGGGTAGCATGAGACATTTACGGCTGCACATGAAATAACCTAACGGCGTTGGTGACGATAACCGTGTCTTGTCTTGTCTCATCCTGTGTTCCCCTCTTGTCGGGTAGAGGACATTGGATGCGTTTCTTCCTGTATATACTTCTTCTGGTATTGGTCTTGCTAATATCCAACCTTCAACCCCTTTTATATTTGTGCCTGTAGAGATTTAAGAGAATAAATTGATTTTTTAATCATCGGATCTGTTTTGGCATGATTCATCCACGTCATGTGTCTAACATGTCTAGGTCTCGTCGATGTGGCCCAACTTGTGCCTTTATAGACTGTGCCTAGGCACCGTGTTATACTCGCGTCTCAAAGGTCCTAAGCCCCATACACACAAACATTACAGACTGCGGAGGAGTTTTTGCCCCTGTAGACGCATTTTAAATCATGATCCAGCAACGAACTCATCGTCAATTAAAAACATTATACACCATGCAGGAGTAAAAAGGGGAGTGAGTATTCACATGCAAAAGGAAATGAAATATGGCAGTTCTGGGAATCGAACCCAGGTTTACACGGTTTAAGATGGGAGAAGACCACAACGTGTTGTACTAACCACTATACGAAACCACCTAAGCCACGTGACTTATTAGAGATGCAGAATGTTAGCTTAGTATATATCCGCGCAGGATTTGATCCGTCTAACCAAACACCAAAAATACGACGATTAAATCTGCCAACACTCCTTCAATGACTCCCGTTTTCAACCAAAAACTCCGCTTTAACTCCTCTCTATCGCAATGTATACCAAGCAGTACGAAACAAAAAATAAATATCGCTGTTGCCCGAGTTCTCAACTACCTAAACGATCGAGAGCCTGAGCATGCATACAGAAAGAAACCCCCCTGTCTTGTCTCAGCTCCCCCCCCTATCCGGGCCAACATGCCCCAACCCCTCGTCCGTAGGGCCAACGTCAAAAAGGCTAAATCTCTGAACATCTCCTATCATGCCTAACGTATTAATCCGTAGTTAGCAATCAATTTTTCTCACGTATCGTGCGCTGTACCTAAGGGTAGGCAATCCACGACTTACCATTTAGCGTAGCGTAGCCCTCTAGAACGTCGCGATGTCGCTAGAGTATCCGCTATCCCAGGTGTCGCGGTCGACGTACGGCGCGAGGTACGCGGGCGGCGGGAGCATCAGGAACGGGGGCTCCGCGCCCGCGCCGCCGTCGCTGCTGCTGCCGCCGTCGCTGCTGCCGTCGTCCCGGCGGTCCGGGACCGGGGCCAGCAGGCGGCGGACGCTGCTGCTGCTGTTGTTACCGTTGCGATCATCACGATCACGATCATGCCGGCTGCGGCGGGTGGTGCTGCTGCTGCTGCTATCGCTGTGGTCGTCTCGGCTGTGATGGCGGGCGGCGGGCGAGGCGCCGCCGCCGCCGCCGCTGAGTAAAGTTGAGGAGTACGAGTCGAATGAAGTGTCGCTGGAGTCGCCGAACCTGGTGCCTGCGGTCCGGATGCTTCCGTTGCCCCCCTCCAGCGTAGTAGCGTCGTCGTCCAGGACCCCTCGGTCCAGGTCCCGATGCCAGATCCGGAGGCGCTCGAGCCGCTCCTGCCGCTCGCGGCCCTCGCGCCGGCGCTCCCGCCACCACGCGACGAGCCGCCGCCGGCGGGCCAGGATCCACGAGCCGGCGAGGGCCCAGACGGCGAGGCCGAGGACCGCGGGGACGGCGAGGAACGCGACTAGGACGGTGAAGCCGAGGGCGGCGGGGAAGAGCGCGAGACGCCGGTGCGGGTGGTCGGGGCGCACCTTGGAGTTGGCTAGTTTGCAGGCTACGCCTGCGCAGACGGCTAGGTAGAGTGATATGAGTAGGTATATCAGCGCGACTACGGGCGAGCTGAGCGCCGCGAAGGGCGAGAAGTCTTTGATGGGGGGAGTGGTGTGTGTCATGGTGAAAAGAAAGATTGGTTGTTTGTGGATATGTAGGTTATGAGAGGGCTTTGGTCAAAAAGGAGCAGAGGCTATGCTGTCCTCGTTTGGTTTGGATGAAGAAAGCTGGTTTCTCCTGTGATTTTTCTGTTGGTGTTGCAACTTGGTCGAGACACAGATCGGTACAGTCAAGATGGATGTTGTTGCTGTTATTTTTCTCTCGGTTTCGACTTTTCTCCTCCCACTCTCGGTTTTGACCTTTACCACTTCGCCCCCCAGCGGTTAGACTTTGACGTCCCGCGCAACTGGCGCGTCTATGGGTACGTTTGAGTCCTAATCTACAATATTTTGAGGCAGCGGGGATAACCATAAAGGGCGGTGCTCAGTGGGTGTTGGGTCGTAGCTCAAGGCGCCCAACATCCACTGCAAAGTTAATTCGAGGGCCATATTATCTTGAAACAGGACCCGGCTCTGAAGCTACTTGTTGAGTCATGAATCGGTCGAGGGCCGAGCGGCTGGGCTCTCCTTAAACCAGGACTTTCTACGATTCGTCATCGTCAAGCATTGTCCAGGCGTGAGATAGAGTTCACCAAGAAGTCGTTGGCTGTTTCGCAAGGCTTGGATATTCCACTACCACGTGGGCTCGGGTTTTATGTACATCAAGACCAGCCAGCCTGTAAGGGGACTGCCGCCTTGTATTTGGTGCGTATATATTTCTTATATACGTGGAGTTGATGTTGTAACTCAACTTTCGTTTTTACGTATCACGGAACAGAGCACCCAAGCAACAAATCCGTTTCGACGTGATATCGCCCAGCCACCGATTCTGCAGTCCAGGTCTTTACTGGTAGGTACCTTGACAGATGACTGGTGCTTAAGGATTAACACAGCTTGGCGTATTGAGTATACTTTCGTGCCATAATCAAGAGGGGATAAGTAATATGGTTTGTTTACTATATAGTATGGAACGACGGCATGCTGCACTAGACTTCGCAACGTCAAGTTTATAAATAATATACGCGATAATCGTCACAGCTGGAAAAAGTCTCAGGTTGAGAAGATGACAAACTGCCGGCCAGCGGCCAACAGTTAGCGGGCAGACCCCCAGGAACTCTAGGCAACCGGGCACGGTTTGAAATTTGGTCAATGAAAGTATGCCCTAGAGTAAAGGTTATAAAAGGTGATAAAAGTAAAATCTACCAGCCTTCCACGTAACATAGGTCATACGTTAGGTGACTTGAGGTTAGAGAAAACTAGTCGTATGCTGGACCGCGGACTGCGTGACTTGACAGTATCACGATTGCCTCCCACGGCGGAATTTTTCGTAGGTTGTGGAATCGATTCTTCGACCACTTCTCCTATTTTCTTCAATCTTGCCCCCTTTCCGCTTTCATTTATCTACCACCTTCTAAGAAAATAATGATTTCTTTACATTTATATAATAAGAAACACTAAACAAAGGCGTCAACCTTCAGGGTACGAGGGCTAAGGAACGTCCCGTGGTGACTTTGCAGCTTCGTATATGTGCAACACCGAGACTCCTACAGGTTCTTCTTCGCCTAGTGATCATTATTGGAACTATCTAGGAGACAGTTGGGAAGTTGGGCCACGGTCTACTAAGATCTTACCAAAAGAGGCTACAAGATGTAAAATTTAAGACCTGTAGCGATTTGACAAGAAGGTCGTTGGTAAAGGCCAATATCTTAAAGTCTGGTTCTGATCCTCAAATTGAGCATATTTTCATCTGACGTTATTTCTTTGTTTACTTCCCCTGGCTACGTCCTTGAGATGTTACCGTATTATAGATCAATGCATCGATACTATATCTTTGAACGCGGGAACGATCATATTTGCTAGTAAATAATCATCAATTCATCTCCTACAGGGAACCTAGGGGTATATAATAGGTATCTACTTAGTTGCTTGCTAGGGACGTGGGTATTACTGCCTCGAGCATCAACATGCCTCTTTCTTATAAGACCCTACACAACCGAATGCCCCGAATAAACAGTAAGTCCGCAACACGTTGTATCACATCCCGGACCACCCTCATTCATCTGTGAGGTCTATAACTTCGGAGGGGAGTCGCCGGATCTTGGTTGGTCGATCGTCTTCAGTCAGGTCCTGAACAGAGTTCAACTCGCGTTTAACAGCAGTCGTATTTTCCCCTTTTATGGGCTTCCGTTCCTGGTGGTAAATTGATGAGTTAGGTGTTTTACGTGGGAGAACCGGTTATAGGAGTTGCTCACATTAAGTTCTGTAAGTCTCTCCGCTGCCAGTCGACGCATTTCTGCCTCAGAAAGCCCATCAAGGATAGGCAGAGGGGGTGGCGTGGCTGGGATGATGAGCTCTTGCTGTAACGCCTCTATTTCTTTGGTTAGCTGTGGGGTATGAGCGGGTAGTGTGATCAGATAGCTCACTTTTTGATCGGTATCGAAAGAGAAAGATGGCGATTGGACCATTGTCTTCAGGTAGGGGCTTGCTTTGGGTGAAAGAGGGTTTTCTTATACGTTCGGCGGTAGAGAATCTAGGAAGAACCATTAGCGTCATAACTAATTAATACAATGCCGCTATCCTTACGTAGTTCCATGAGAGATTGCCTTTCCCTTCATAGATTTCTCGGCAAGCTCAAGGGAAGCCTTGGGTTGGTGATGCTTGTGCTGCTTCGATGCCTTGTGTCCATGGGTAGTGACGCGCCGAACTCTGACTTCGATCAGTCCTAGCTTCTGGAATGCTTCCTTGTCGTTTTCGACGCGGTCTCTAGTCGCGTCGTCAACTTGAACACTATATGTGAGCAATTTATATTGAAACCCACTTAGAAGCTCAGACGTACCAGTTGTCACCGCAGAGAATTTGAGTCTGTGATTCTGCCAATATCCAGTGTCTTGGCAGAGCTCTTCTCTTCCAGTGATCTCACGCTCGTACCTTCCGTTCACTAACTTTCTTTCGCTGCAGAGTTTACCATGTATGAATGCGGCATCGGCGAAAGCATGAAGAGAGAGTGCGTGCTTCTTGTAGCTCCAGTCGTATCGGCTGTCTACCTTGAGGTGGATAGTGAACTCAGTATCATCAGGGGACTCGATATATTTGGACGAGGTTGGCTGAGCTGGTTGTTGATCTGATGCTTCAGGGTCATTATACTCGACACAATCCACACCATTGATGCGAACTGTGACGGTGACTCCGGGCACGTCCTCAAGGATAGCCATGGCGGCGATGGGGGATGACCAGTACCGCGGGTAGCTAAGGGAATGATCAACGTGGGAAAGTTGAACGAATCGCGGTGGCTGAATTGCCGTAGGTATATTTTTTTAAGTCAAAAGTGAAAAGTGTTCAGACAATGGCATTAGCTGCCGAAGAAATTGTCACGGTTGCTATGCCTACAGCCTTACACTGAAGTCTGGATGGGCCATTGCCGTGGTAAACGAGAGATTGAGGATTGAGATCTAAAAAGGCTCGGGGAAGTGCATGCTGTATTAGGGGTTATGGAACGTGCTGCCTTTGTGAATTGAAATGCTTAAGTGTATGTACCTACGTATTTAAGTTTTTCAGTGACCGTGACCGTGCACAAACAGTTATCTACATATCCGTAATTGGCGACAAACTTCTACATGTTATCGCTGGCGACTTTGTGGGCCTACAAACCTTCTAAATTCTTCAAGAGAAGCTGTACATGCTATATACTACAATTTACTACGGAATATAGGACTACAAGCAGAGATGTTGTATAAAATTACACGAACCGGGTATTCAGTGTCTCATGTTGCGGGAGAGCTGTTGTACGATTATGCAGACTGATGACCCACGGAGGAATTGTTGGCTACATCGCATGCGAGCAAGACTCGTTAAGAACCGACAACAGTGTACCTTGTTATATGCTGCATCTCCGTGGTGTCGTGAAGTGCGCCATGGATGAAGTAAGGCTGTCGTTACGAGGCCATTCACGCATACCCTAACTCCCTACATAAATATGGACACTATCGAGTTTGGGTAAGATCTACGTCTTATGGCAACACCTAGATGTTGCTGGCTAGGACTGATCTTCATGGCTGCAAGTTTTGAGGGCTGCAGAGGAAAATGAATACTCTAGTTTTCACCCTGCGAGTGGATTGGCATGAATGGTGATCTTCTCAACCAGCACCTTCTCCTTCGGCCTATTCTTCTTGTCTATATCGAGCGCCTCCAGCTTCGACAGAGTGGCGAGACTATCGTCTCCGATGAGCTTGCCAAACACCGTGTTGAGGCCGTCCAGATGCGGCGCCTTGTCGAAGATGACGAAGAACTGCGAGCCGTTGGTGCCGGGGCCCTTGTTTGCCATCGAAACGATCCCGCGCGCGTTGTGCTTGAGGGCTGGCCGGATCTCGTCCTCAAAGGTCCCGCCCCAGATCGATTGGCCGCCTTTTGGGTTATTTGGCGTGGGGTTCGCAGGGCCGCCCGTCTGGACCATGAAGCCCGGGATTAGGCGGTGAAGAGGTGACTGGTCATAATAGCTGGAGGCGCAGAGTGCCAGAAAGTTCTATCACACTGGTTAGCTGTCTGATTTTATAAGTGAGTGAAGGCTAGGTGGACGTACTTCCGCGGTCTTGGGCACGCTCTCACAGAAAACCTCGATCTTCAGATCACCCTGAGTTGTATGCAGAGTAACAGACATGGCGCTGACGAGCTTTCACGAACGCATGTCTGATATATGAGTTGAAGCGACCTATGAATTTGACGCTATTAGGGATAGCTCTATCCTATGTCACGGGATCGTATGGAACGTATAGAATAGTGGGCAGCCAGGCAGCTTGACGTTGGAGGCTGAAAAAAAATAGTTGCGATTCACGATAAAGAACTGTGGGGTCACGGAGTGGAGGAGACTAAAAAACACGTAGGTCCCAGATCCAGGGGCCGGTGCGGGGGGTATACCGCCCTATATTGATTGGACAGGGCTGGCTAGGGCTGCTAGGTAGCACCGGAGGCCATTTGTATGCAGGTCCTTTTTTAGCGCCCTCATAATCGGATACGATACCTCCGTTGGGTGCCATCGATTGGATCCTTAAGGGTAGAATAAGGGTAGAATCTTGCTAAGAAGGGCTTTTTCTGGAGAAGGAGACAAGTGGGACCCAACTCCTGCGAATCATTCTGTCGTTTCTTGGGAAACGCTTCTTCGATTTGGGTTACCGTATGGAAATTGATGGTGCACCGAAGGGTTGCATCGCTGGGCGGTAAAGGCGTCCCATGCACATGCAACGCCCAGAACGCGCAATGGATGCGGGTTGGATGCGGGTTAGATGTGTGGTGGATGTGGTGGATGTGGTAGATGTGGTAGATGTGGTAGATGTGGAAGATGTGGAAGATGTGGTAGGACTACTGTAAGCGCTAAGCGCAGCTGACAGGTGAAGAATGAAGCCTTGAAGCCCAATTTGTCCCGAGGAAAGATTGGGTTTCTGGTTCGTTATCGCTCTCTCCGAGAACTATTACAATCTCGATGTGTTTCTATATCGAATCGAGTATGAATTGGAGATTCGACGAGATGATAGTCATCTCCTGTCTATTCTTTCGTACAGGCATATAAGAGGTATAAGTGTATTAATACTAATAATACTAACAGTATCGAACATGAAGCTGTGTTAACACATGGAAAGCGAGCAACGTCGACAGGCAGGGGGCAAGTCTTTAGGATCGTCAGCCTCATCCAAGTTACCAGGTTCTGATTCCCACTCCGGCCCCCAACCCCAAAAACCCTTTCGTAGGACTTTTGAAAGTACCTACATACATATCCGATGCGTTGTACGTTTTTCGTCCGAAAAGCTTCCATGCGCACATAAGGCCTTCTATCGCAGCACCACGTGTACCCCGGATGCCATGTGGTCGTTCCCTTTTTTCTTCTTGCATATCTCGACTATAGATTAGGTCCCTAAGGTATATATGCGCCGAGAAAGTTCATAAAGAATTGCAAGGTTATTAGGTTAAACGAGTACATATGAGGGTACATCTTCAATGCCGTTGCAACGACAGGCTTAGAGGCGGCCCTAGTGGTGGATATGGTACAGTGGTGTTAAGCTAGAGCGTATTTACTCCTGTCGTCATTGATAGCAACGCGCTCGAAATCATCACCTGCCTAAGGTAGAATAGAAGCTCGATGTAGAGCTATGAGCAGGTATCTTGAATGATTTATAAAACATGGACTTTTACATACATGTAGATAAATAATGAAATCGGAAATGAGTCTGTGTACTTTTCCATGCATGCATGTCTTTCGTCAATTCATCATCCATATGTACCTAATGCGCAGACATGAATGTGTATGAATGTGTTTATAGGGCAGTAATATAAGAAAAAACCCTCCCGGGAAAAGGGTGTTGGCGATAGTCGGTACCTAATGCCCCTAAAGCCGCCTAGGTCCACGGCGACCTTTATCGCCGTGCAGCCTCCTCCACAGTGCCCTGCCGCCCCCGAATCGGAAGGGTCGTCCGCTCCTTGTACCTGTGCCTGTGCCTGTGCCTTGTCACCTTGTGCCTTATGCCCTTGTGGGCCTTGTTGTCTGCTTGTCTCTCCCTATAGCTCCCATCCAACTTTCAAACTTTCAGGTTAGGGTAAGGTGGTAATCTGCCAGGTTTCCCCATTCCCAATTATATCCATCTTGTATTCTTTCCGGCTCTTCTTTGTGGTTGTTACCTGAATTTAATAACGACAAGACTAGAATACACGAAGCGCCCTGTCCCCTAGTCCCCTAGTCGGTCTGCATTAGAAGCTTGTGGGGGGTTCGAAGTAGCTTTGATTATCAGAATCAAGATCAAGGCCCGCCTCTTTCACACAAAGCCGTCTTGGATGCAATCTGCCTGTCTGCCCGTGTCTACGCCTA
This sequence comes from Hypoxylon rubiginosum, assembly GCA_902806565.1. NCBI lineage: Eukaryota > Fungi > Ascomycota > Sordariomycetes > Xylariales > Hypoxylaceae > Hypoxylon > Hypoxylon rubiginosum. The sequence continues at coordinate 891,612 of CADCXA010000027.1, read as the reverse complement.
CGTCTACGTGTCTTACGGGTTTACGTTTACGTTTACAGCTTACAGCTTAGATTTCACCGAATGCCGCCCAGAACCTTAACCCCTCCAATGTTGAACTGATTCGGCTGCCGCTGTCCGTTATCTGCGTCCGGTCCAGAGGTCTATGTCTATGTCGAAAGCTGCCCGGTTTACCTTGGGTCCTAGGGAACTGAGCACTGAGCACTGAGCACCGAGCACTGAGCTACGAAGCTGCAAAACTTACCAACTTACCAACTCCATACTCATACTCGCAATCCCTCCAAAACCTCCAAACACCGCCTGTTTATTGTTACAACCGTCGTCCACCCAACATTCGACATTCAACATTCGTCAAAAAGCAGGCGGGCTTGTGACCCCTTCCACCAGCGAACGTCGCGTCCTTACCTCAGCCACCATTTCTGTAGTAACAGCAACGTAATTCTTTGAGGAAATCCCCGACCTAACCAAACTTCGATCGTATCCCGCCTTTTGCGACCTTCGCCGACCCTTCGCCTCAATTTCTCCCCCGCAAGCGACACCGCCCGCCATCTACCCCAGACAATAGTAATTCCCGATCGCAAATTAAACTTCCATCATTCGGATGAGGATTGGATCACTGCCCCGACTAGGATCTGACATGTAATACCCTTCGTATCGATCGCATTGGACCAACTCCGAAGATCGCATTCCGCAAGAAGGGCGCCGGGCTCGTGGCCGTCGATGAGGAATAGATGCGCCGACCCGACGCCAAATACCTACCGTTTCTCCTTCCACTGGCCGGGCACTTCTGGCGAAGATGACGGATCGAGTACAAGCTTCCGTCCGGGTTTCTGGCCCTCCGAATAGTAGTTTCTTAGTTGGCTACCCCGGCATTTCAGCAACATTGGTGGGTTGGCCTCTTTTCTGTGTGTCGTATTCATCTGCCTTGCTGTTTTTCCGCTCCTTCGGTCTAGGGTGTATGGTGTCGATGATCCAAAATGAGAGCCACGCGATACGTCTACTCAAGTCTGTCTAGCCTCAAACTAACAAATGCTCGCAGCCGCGCATAGAAGGAAAGGTTGAGATAAGACCATCGACAGGCTATTCCGCTCCCGTCGCTATCTCCCTAGTACGAATATGTCTACAGCGAAGGGAGACGATCCACCCCGCCGCCGAAAACGTAGCCAAGCGCCACCTTGGTACCCCTCGACGCGATACTACCGACGTTGTTGGCAAGGAACTTCTACTATACCGGTGTACGACGGGCAAAGAGGCAGAGAGCGTCATGGCGATGGACCTGCCTTTTGTTCTGTTTATCCCATACGGGCGTAGCGGCGAAGAGACGAACCGAAGGATACCGCCAGCATCGCTCCAACTTCCGAGCAGGACCGCAGAGACATTCTACGAGCTGGTAGTGACCGTGCAGCAGGGCCAGAGCATACAGAATAAATATGCATTCCCCGTGCCTCTGCAGCGCTACGATACCTTATCGACCTTTGGAATGTACAACCGACCCGAACACAAGGTCGCGACAAGCGATAATATTGTGTCGCTCGGCATTTCGCTCCCTAGATGGAGCTACGGACCTATGGACCCGATTACCGTATACATTAAATTGGCTCCAAATCTAGACTGGATGTCTAAGGCGAGGAAAGTCAGCATAAAAAGCATCACGCTGGCGATCGAGGAGGAGATTACCTACAATCCCGAAGGCGACGAGCCAAGCAAGAAGATCAATCGGTTGCAGAAGCACACCAAACCCATCGGAATGAAATTACCTGAGCAGGGCTACGTGACCAATATGGGCATCATCTTTCCTCACAAGGACCTGAGAGACTCAAACGGAATTATTCGAAGGGGACAACCAGCCTTTCCGAATTACGGCGTTACTTCATTCACAACAAAATCCACATTATACAAGATTGAATTCTTCCTTAGTATAAAGGTACGTGCATGTTTATCATGCCTTGAGAAGAGCGGGATAGAGTGAAGAGGATCGTTTTGCGAGCTGATGCTAACACTTACGAATGACAGGCGCAATTGACGGCAGCCCGCGATATTACGCTTCGACAACCTATTGTTATATGTCCCCTGGATCATCAGGCTTGCAAGGAGGAGATGGACGCGATCGAACAAGCGGCAAAAGATGCCTCCTCAGTCGATGCGAATAATCCCATGATTCCAGCAAGAAACATCATCTTAGCTGACGCCCCTAACGCTCTAGCGGCATTAGGATTTTGCCTAGTAGGAGGACAGAAGAAACCATTGATCGAATGAGAGCATCTCCTGTCGAACCGACGGGGACAGGATGTCCATCCTCATCTTTTTTTCTTCGCCTACTGTCGTATGCGAGGCATTTTGGCCGCTCGCAGCGAACTTACGCCACCGTGCTCCTGCGAACCTTTGCTTGTTCAGCTATATCAACTAGCTTTGGCGGTTGAAAGGATTCGTCTCGCCTCCAGACCTCCGTATATTCGAACGATACGAAAGCTTTGTCAGTCCGGTGCCAACCCAGTAAGAACGAAGTCCGAAGCAATACTTCTCTTACAAGGGGAGCAAACATTCCGGATTGGCGAAAATGCAGTGCACGTGGCTGCTCATATTAATTGCACGACGCTACTTGCCTAGAGAGGACCGGATTTTGTTAGACTTTATCCCGGTCTATTATGAAGCTCTAGCCGGTGTTGCGATATGAGATATGTTCTCAATACTCGATCCTCGATCCTCTCGGCGGATTCGATGGATAGTTAGATGGTGGATAGATGGGATAGTTCAATAATGACCAGTACAGTCAATAGGGGATGCCTAGGACGGGATGCACGAATCGGATTTCATGAATTCGTGGCTCGGTGGAATTGCTTTTGTGTCTGACGGACATTGCGGCCGTCATGACGAACTTGCGGCGTTACGGTTATGGGAGGTTTCCCAAGGGCGGCAGGATACCAGCGCATCGGATCCCGGGCGTTCCAGGGGAATATGGCTGTATAGACGGCCTCGGATTGGTTTTTTTCTTCTCTTCCCAACTCTGACCATCAGCATCGAAGCGCGGTCATGCGTATCTATCTAACTAACGAATACTTAACATCACCACGACGCCTGGCTCCGCGATGGAGAAGCACACTACTCAATGCACTTGAGGTTCCCAGCCTGAGAAGTTGAGACAACTGGTAGGGCAGGGCCTGGAACTGTTGGAATCGCATATATGTATACATACGTCGCGCCTTTTATGATTTCCCGCTCTTGGCAGGCACGCTGACATGACTGGAAGAAGAGACGGAGGGCATATCCAATACCACAAGTACTTGAACTACGGATGCACGTTATTATTGCTCTATACTGCATACCTAGGCAATTCAAAATTCATTGAGGTTGCTCAAGTATCTCTACCGATGCGTGATAGATTAAATCTAAAATTAATTGACAGCATTGTTCATATAAATTCGTGTTGGAAAATACGTAGACCCGACTCACGATCAAAAGTCATGATAATCAACCGGCAGTGAATGACCTCTACTTGGCGAGGCTCTTTCCCCGTCTTTAATAATTCCCTCGGATAGACAGATTAGAATGGAATATGGGGTACGAAATGGATGACGACTGGAAAGGAAAAAGAAAAAGAAAAAAAAGATTGAGAGCTGCAGGATTCGAACCTGCGCGGTTTCCCATCGCGGGTTATATGGTTTTCCATTGGAAAGACCTAAACACGACGCCTTAACCACTCGGCCAAACTCCCATTGGAACACATTGTTGGAATATAACACTGCTAATTGCTAGATTGCCTGCTACTAGGCTATATCAAGATTGTCATCGCGGTGGAGGAAAGTGGGGCTAGATCCTTTTTAGAAAATGGTTAGCCCTACAAAATACGTATAACGATATTAGATGAAATCTCATGCCTTCTACTTGCCACGCCTACCTTAAGACCGAGAGCATAACGGATACCAAGATATTAATACTACTCAGCTTAGTGAAATCGATATTTTTATCGACCCAAACTACTACTTCAGCTACGTACGTCGTGCAGCTAATGCAAAGCCTAGTCAAAAATATTTTAGGCTCAACCATGTGATAATATCTTCACTACCTAGGTACTCATCACACAACATTGAGGCTCTCATTGCCTACGTACATAGGTGCCTAGGTTTCCAATCACCAAATCCTTAGGTATCTACCTAAATAAGTAATAATGCCTTTCGACGACGAAGATCCTATGCCCGCGTCGGCCTTAGCGCCCGCGGCAGCAGCAGCGCAAGGCGGAGCCGACGACGCGCCGTCGTTCGAGGACGCGCTCGGGGACGAGACGCAGGACTTCCGGCTGTTCGCGTCGCTCTTCACCAAGAGCCAGGCATCGGGCAGGACGCTGCGGCGCGGCGAGAAGGACTTCGAGTCCCACGGCACGCGCGCGCAGGAGGGCGCCCTGGAGGCCAGCCGCGGCGCCATGCACGAGGTGCTGAGCTATACCCGCTCCCACAAGCCCAAGGACTACACCCGCGCCTGGTACTTCCCGGACAAGTGGGTTGGTGCGCCGGCCGCGGAAGAGAGGGAGGGCGAGAAGGGCGCGGGACTATTCGCTAGGGAGCGCGTCGTGGGTGTCGAGGACGAGATCAGAGGGCCATTGGGCCAAAATACGGGGCGAGTCGTCACGGGAATCGAGGGGTACAAGCAAACACCCGGATGGCTGAATACGTGGTTACTGCCAGAGGAGGCTTTGTACCTGCTAGAGCGAGGATCTCTGGATCTCTGGTGGCCGGCACGAGGCATTGAAGACATCTTTCCAGTGAAGAAGGACGGCAAGGAAGACGCAGCTAGCAATGCGACCCAGAAAGTATTCGAAGACTACGAACTCGGCGTTCCAATGAGCTTCCAGGCGGCATACGCGCTCCTCATCGGCCAGGACGGGGAGAGGGGAAAGGTCAGCCTCGAGAAATACCAAGTCTACGCGAACCTCCGGAGAACAGGCTACAAGATCATGCGCGCGACAGTAATGCCATTACCCCCAGACCCCGGCCCATCGCCGCCGCCGCAGTCGCTATTGCAATGGCTATTCTCCCTGCTGCCCGCGCACAAGCCGCAGGACCCGCACTCCCACCACCACCCTCCTCCCTACGGCCCCCTCGTCAAGCCGGGCCTATACCGCTCCTACAACCCGATCTTCGCGCAGCTCGCCCTGATCCAGCGCCACGTCCCCTCTCCGAACCCGAACCCGAACCCGAACCCGGACGTGTCCACCGTCCCGCAAGAACCCTTCGAAATCCACTTCCACGTCTGGAGGAGCAGCACGGCCTTCTCCAAGACCCGGCCCCCGCCGCCCGACTTCCGGATCGCGGTCGCGGACGCGCGCGCCTCGTCGGTGCCGACCCTCGAGCAGCTGGCGGCGCTGCTCGAGCGCCGGACGCCCTGGGACCCTCCCCCGCCCGCGGCCGGGGATAAGAACGGCGGTGTAGGGCTCATGTACCGCCGCCTCAAGCACGCGTGGCGCAACGCGGTCGTGGCCGTCGTCGACCGCGGGCTCATCAGCTACGTCCGGTTCGGCGAGATGGCGTTCGGCGAGGAGAGGCTGTACGAGAGGGTCGGGGGCGGCGGTAGGGGTGGCAAGGGGAAGAGGGGTGGGAGAGGTGGTGGTAGAGGTGGCAGAGGTGGGCGTGGAGGGAGAGGCAGGGGAAGGTGAATGCTGAGTCCGAGAAACCTCGCGATATGCTCCTTAAGGGATTGTCTTAGGTTTAGGGACCGGCCCCGGCCCGCTTGCTACGTGCTAGGTTCAAGTCATCCTGCTCTAACATGAAACTTCTATCAATGCCCGACCATTCCAAGGCTCAATTTGTTCACTTGATAAATAGAATATCACAGTTTGCTAGATATGCGCGTTTAGCTATTGATACGTGTGGCTCATCGGATGAGAGCACTCGACTAAAACGCCGTAGCTGGTTCATTCAGGAGATAGGATACGCATCGAATATGTACGAGGTAAGCTACTTGCTTTTTTCTGCCTTTCTACGCTTAATCGACCAGAGGAGTAATAAGAGGACGAAGTCCCGATTTCTATCCCTTACTTCGAGTGCGTGAATCGAAAGGTCAACTCGTGACATCATCGTACTACATCTGCTTAACACCGCATGTTTTTGGTATGTCGAGCTCGGCTGGGACTTGCGATACGCCTATCATAGAATATTATTCTAATGCGTGTCTAAGTTGTGAGGATACTCTTGCAGCATTCTCTTCGGCGGCTTTACCCTACCTGCATTGACAATGGCTTATGTCACCCACCTCGTCCTTTTTGAACTGCTTGGAATTATAGGAGTATTTATCTTGACATTCTAGTGACCTATAATATTTCCACATATACTAGCTAGCTAAGCTGACCAAAAACGACCGTATGCATCTACCTACCGTAAGTGACCGTAGTCTCCGGACGATTTTCATCAGCGTGGGGGGTTGACGAAGTGGAGCGGACCAAAGAGAAAAAAAATTAGGTCTGGTGAACAGCATTGTAATACAACTACAAATGTACCACAAACATGTATCGGCTGACGCTACACACAATACGAAGCTATCTGGAAGAAGAAAAAGATTTCGTGATACGTTGGTGTCGGTATGTCTCTTGTTTCGCGTGTCGGGGTACAAGAGGAGTATGTTGCGTGGAAGTCCTTGTGATAGGATGGGCTTCTGTAGGATCGCGGTACTAATCATGGCGAGATATTTCATATTCCCTTCCTTTTCTTTGGGTGGACCAACTACTTAGGTAGGTATATCCATCCGGCGAATTGTCATTGTCGTTATCACTCTGTCGTTGTCGTCATCGTCATAGTCGCGGTGGGTAAGGTTGGATAGCTCGTCAGACCAGCCACCAAAAAAAAGAAAAAGAAAAGAAGATTAATAAAATTATATAGTCGTATCACATGATTCAGATTTGGTAGCAAATAGTTCGGGACTTTGGTGAGTTCAACCGGGCTTGAACAGGGATGCTCGTAAAGAAAAAATAAAGTCTTGGCTCTTGTATTATTTACCCTTTTTCTTCCTCAAGCTGGGCTTGGCATGGCATGCAACTATCAAATCTCTCAGTCATCACCAATCAGCCCGCCAGCGCCCTGTGTAAGGTGGAATACCTAGACAAGTGACGAGTTTACGTTTACGGTCCAACCGCAATCGCCGTCGAAGTTTACGAAAGTCAACTACGTTCTCGATCATGTCATCCTTAATCTCGAGTTGCTGATGAGAAACAAGAGGAGTTTGATGTGTGCGTAATGCTATGAGGATGATAAACTAGAGGTTACTTTTATTACATGGCTTTTTAGGCAGTTTGTGAGGGGTATTGAGTTTTTTTTATTTGTCTGGCGGCACCTTGTGCTATGCCTCTGACCCTCTGACCCTCTATCTCTACATAGTCTCCCCTTCGGTCACCCCGACAAAGTGACAAAGAGTTCTATCTAGACTCGCCCAGTCACCAGTCTAGCCATCAAGCATCAGTTATTATTATTTTCCCCGTTCCATTAAATCATTTACTCAGTCCTCAAATCAGCTGGTCCTTGTCGCACAAGCACGTAATGATTTTATTAGCATAGAATTGTGTGATGGCATGATGGCGTAAGATTGGTGTATCATCATATCCTAATTAGGCACTGGAGATTACGATTACTGAGAGAGAGAGAGAGAGGGAGAAAGAGAGAGAGGCAGAGAAAATTCGAGGTAGTTTAGACATGCAGCTGTTGTCCACGTTGCATCCTTCGACGGCCTCCACGCCCCAATACCCAATACTAGTATCATTCGCCGACTCCCGACTCAAAACCTTTCTCTTCTGCGACAGCCCCACTACTACCCTAAACTTGAGACTTGGACTTGGGGGGAGTTGATTGACATTTTCGGGGGGCAAGAGGTAGGTATATGTATAGGTATACATATACCTACATGTAAGCAATCAAGTCGACGCCCGATTAATAAACCATAGAAATTCCGTGGACGCTCATTCGATACTACTACTTATTTTGCTATCCTACCTACCTACCTCATATCTATTTGCTAACCCGTTCCCTCGAATGACACGGTGCCGATTACGTACCGCACGGCACATAACCACATACCACATACATACCACATACCACTCTATAATTATATTATCCAATGTTAATAGTGTCGGCTGGGGCTAAATGGAACATCAACGCTATAATTACTAGAAACATCTACAATTATAAGGGGTTTAGTTGGTGCTGACCCTTGTTTTAAATTATTTGGAAGTCCGAAGTCCTGGACTGAATGGCGCAATATCGCACAGCGGCGCAATCCTTGGGTGTTATTGTATGATTACAATACCTGCGTGCATGCATGTACATCAATAACTTTGTATACAATGGAACATCACAGCAACAACGTTGGATATATACCCATAGTGGTCTTCCTAGTCTTCGGGACTCGAAGTCAGCTTCTTGTAAGATATACTTGTTCAATTAACTGATCCGTGATCCGTGATCAAGCGTCAACATCTCCATGTTCCGTCTGCCATGTATACAAAACCCCCCGCGTTACAGTTCAACTAAGGAAGAAAAAAAAGAGGCCAACATGCTTACGTACCAAGCCAACACCTCAAAAAGGAATAATATACTTATGTAGTAAATATTCAGTTAGTTCCTCTTTGTGAAGATTATAACCTTTGAAAGATAACAATTTCGCTTGTCTCTTGTCATTTCCTCTTCCTCTTCCCAACCTGCGCTCTGAAGGGGGAGAAACATCAACTATTAAGGGTTAGGATTCCTATGTGTGGTGTAGTTACTTGGCTGGAGCTAGCTGGCTGGATGGTTGGTTTGTCGCATAGCCCCTGATCTGATACTCTCACCTGATTCCCATCCTTGTTATCTGTCCGTCGCACTATAACTCATACCTACATGTACTTAAGATGGACAATTATTGATGCGCCATACTGTCTTCCCCTCCTTCTGCGGGCTCGATACAAAACGGATTGGTAGGAATGATATTCTGGTCGTAGGGTGCGTGTTACACACGATGCGGAGCGACTCGAGATCAGCTAGCCACATGCACTTTATATAGTCTCACGCAGCCTACCGCGTCTAAGTATAGAGCAAACCGATAGAGCGAGTGTTGTGAATAGAGAGAGAGAGGAAAGCGGGAAGAGCCAGGTCTAGGTTACAGTCTGGACACTTAGGTGATGCACCTGTGCTGTATAATGTATAATTAGCAAATGCGTACGTACGATGTATGTATGTATTGTACATGTATGTAGGTTACAACCTGAGTAATTAGTGATTACAGTAATGATAATAATAGGTAAGCTCGTATATTCCTCTTTTTTTTTTCTTGCGGCGTGGTACCTTGGGTTGCCTTGATTATCTCCATCTGGTAAGTGTGTGGCTCTGTACGAGGGCGATTTTCCATTGGACTCGCGTTGGACTTTGAAGTTCCTCGTTCCAATCAGTTCCTATCTCTACCTTTAGGTACATATCCTACGTATACCTAAGTCAAGTAACCTGTTAACTTTCAAATTGCAAATTGTCCACTTGTCTACCTGATAGGTACGGTCAATACCTGATTTTACGGTTTTACCTGTATCTAAAGTACATATAACGATAGTGGCACCGGCACTAGAGAGTTACTGATTAGCTAACGATCCCACTCCCATCTCCCATCTTGCATCTTGATTCCGGTGGAGCTCTCGTTTTCCCAAGTACCCTAATAAGTACTTTGCCGTCCAATCAGCTTAATCAAAATCTGAACTTGATCTCCCACCCCCTAGTCGGGCCTTAGGTTAAGAAGCCTGTATTGGTATTGCAAAATATTCAGCCCCTGCTCGGGTTTCCCTTGGGTCAGACAACTTTAATTAACAACGCTTACTTTTGCCGGATAGTTCTCTCACACGCGATACCATTCCCACCTTTAACCTTTTCCCATCTTCAAATTTTTTTTATTTTAAAAATCCCTCTTCTTTCAGAACCCGATAGGCGATCTGATCGCACAAGTCGCAAGCCGCAAGTTACCAGCTTTCTCACACTCCTTTCGGTAAGTCCTGCAAAATCTACTCGTCCTCTTTTCCTCAACCCCTTGTCGCGTATGCCCTTTTCCGTCCTGTAGGTACCTTACCTTTCACGCGCCAATTGAATTTCATGGTCTCGGCAACTCGACAAGTGTCATCAATGGGCAAATAGCTGTCCGAACAAGGAGTTCGTCAGTTCGTCAAGTCTGAAGACATCATTCCCTTCAGTCCAACCTCCCTCCGTCGTCGCACATAATCCTTGTCCAGAATTCACCGTTTTAGTTAATTGATTATCCTATGCTGACTCTATGCTTTAGCTGGACGTAGTACTCTTCTAATCATATAACACTTCCGTCTCCAATTCCCCCCTTTTTTCGAGTTTTAGCTATCTCGAATATCAAGTACGATAGGTTCTATTTCTTTTCTGTCTCGTGATCATGACCTTAGGTATCTTAAGAGTACCTGAGGTACTCGAACGCGACTTGGTTACTCGGTTGCTTAACACGACGCGTCTTGAAAATGCTGTTGTTGTCGATACCCGTTCTTATTTTTTATTGATTTCCCTTTTTCACCTGATCTCCCGGCAACAAATACGTTTGTTAATAGTTGAGCCCCACTCTTACACTGAATATTCACTCTCTCCTTGAGAGGTTTTTACCTAAGGCTGGTGTTTAGTTACCTCGACGAAGACTTTAGCGCACGGCCGTTTTACGCATTCTGTCCACCTTGTCCACATATAATGTCCACCAACTCTTATTCTTGCACACAACATCTTGACGCTTCAACGTTAGCTGACTTTTTTTTCTCCAGCACTTGCATACATTTTCGACACTCGCCGACTTCTTTGATATTTTCCGTCTTATTCAATACCCGCCGCCTTCTGCAATACTCGCTAGCTTCAATACTCGCCAACAGTGTACTGACACTTCAACATCAGTAAGCCATGGAGTCTAAGGACACCGACCAACCGAAGCCGACGGCTTTGAGTAATGGCGAGAACACTACAGCTGAGTTTGCCGTTGATGACAAGTAAGCATACCTTATCCCAACTCTCTTTCGATCACTTTGATCCCTGCTCGCCTCTACCTTAGGGTTCAGTCTTGTTGTTGAAGTTGAAGTTGAAGTTCAAGCTCAAGCTCAAGCTATGGTCGGGGATGTGGTCTTTACAGGCAAATTGCTCTCCCCTCTCCCCTCTCCCCTCTACCCCTGTTTCCTTGTATAAGGCGGCTTCAACCTTATCTCACCTAGCCACTCTAGCCACTTAAGTAGGCGATCTCACCCGACTAGTTTACCTATATTGGTGGAAAGAGCACGCCTATTCCTCGCACTCTATCTTTACTTACTACTTACCTTGTTATGGTTATCAATACCCTTACTAAGCCCATGTGCCTTCCTTCTCAATATCCCTACCCTTATGGCAACCTGACAAGTGACTTTTCAATCCTTTCAAAGACCTAGGCTTGAGCTTTACCTTTTCAATTACAACTTGCAACTTGCAACTTGCCAAACACACTACCCTTTTGCCTGCTACACATTACCTACTTTACCTTGCCCAACAGCAACACCCTCAAGCTCACTTGATCGAGGGATTGCTAGTTATCATTTTTACATATTATTGATATTTTCTTACAAATATTTTCATCCACTACATCTACTAGAACACACCAGAACACCGGAAATCAACGCAAGCTAACATGGCTCGCAGACGAGCTCCCGTCGCAGAACCAAAGGAGTCTAGTCTTACGGACAGAAATACTACGACTAAGGATGTGACCGAGGACGGCGCCAATGATGCGGACTTGAGCTCACCGCCCTCCAGCAGTTCCGTTTCTAGCGTAAACCCGGACATGTTGGGTGACGAGATTGTTGTTGGCACTCGCGCCAATGGTGACAAATCTCCTGCGCGTCGAGTTGCTTTGGAGCGAGAAGACGTCGAGATGGCCGATGTCGAAGAGGACGAAGAGCCGGTCAACCATTATCCCAAGCGCAAACGCGTCTCTCAGTATGCCGATCTCAACGACGAGAAGATGGACAATAGCTCAGTCAAGGATACACTCGACGCCAACGCGGGCCCGCTTAAGGGCCGATCCCGACAGAGGACTGATGACAGTCAGAAGCAAGTCACCCTGGGTTCCTGGCGTGACTCCCCCGTTCCCAACGAAGAAAAGCGACATTCGGTTGTGGGCTTCATTGACGTGCGCGATCGTCTACGAACTCGTGTTGTGAGTGTCGATCTCGATGGCGACCCGGTAAATTCACGACTATTTCCCATTCCTCCTGGCCCTGGCGGCAGCTGGGTAACTTTCGAACGCATCGTCTTCCTCGACCACCTTGTTGGACACGACCACAATGTGATCAAGGAGTATGTTAAGGTGCGAAGCGAGACGCTGAAGAATCGCACAGCAGAGGCTGACGTGGAAGCCATTCGTGAGGCACAACGCCGCCTCGAGGCTGATCCGCCCCCGGAGACGCCCGTCCCACCCGCCATTGCATGGGGTAAAGACATTCCCGACCACGTACGAAGCAATCGCCCCGAGGTGAAGCGCCGCCGCTACGGCAGTGGCGTTGGCACAATTGCTGATCGCACTGAGAGATCCGACCGCGCTGAGCACGATCAACAGGTTGGCTACGTCGAACGTCCTGAGCGCCCGGAACGCGCCCCTATCGCTCCCCAACCGCCGGAGATTCCCCAGCCACCCCGAAAGCCCACTCGCATCCTCGTCGGTGTTTGGTCCAAGTCTACTGCACCGGAAATCAAGGCGAAGCACGCAGTCTATGGCATTCTTGGCGCCAATGATATGTTCAGAGTCAAGCTAGTCCGTGAGACTATCGAGGGCAAGTTCGTGGATGATAATTTCCCTAGTGGGGCGGGTGCTCTATGGATCCCTTACGATGAAGTCATGTTCTTAGACCACCTTAAGGACCTCAGTAGACCCGAGGTGAAGGAGTACGTTCGGATTCGACAGAGCCAGATCGATGCTGGTGAGATGGGTGATGACCAGCGTATTGCGAACGAGACCAAAGCAGTCTACGAAGCCCAGACGCGTGCAGCTGCTATTGCCGCAGCTACTCCTAACAAGGCTGGTGCGCAAGCTTCTGCCCAGTCCTCGGCACACGGACCAAGCATTCATGAGAATCAAGAGTCTCGACACCCCCGTCGCGAAGCGCCTTCGCTGAGTGAGCCTCGAAGCGAACCCCCTCAGCCGCCTCGTAAATCACTTCCGGAAGTTGAAATTCGACAGGCAACTCGACATGCTAGCAATGACCCCCTTGAGCGCGTCCAGGGCTTCGCCAACCGCGAAGTCGCAAGAATGGAAGCCGTCCAGATGCGCACGGATCGACATCAAGCTAGTCGCAACGCCACGAATCCCGGTACACCCATGGTCGTGCATGACAACCGTCGCGATTTTCAAGAGAACGTGCATCGAATGCAGCAGGTCTGGCAGGCTCAGGAAAACATGCGCCGTAACCCCTCCAACTTCCCCGAGGATGTGATGATGCACATGGGCGTCCGATACGAACGCAAGCAGAGCGGACCGTTTAAGGACCGACTTGTTAGCCAAGGAACCATCATCAATATCGATGGCGAAGATTACGTTGAGTATCGTGTGCTTACTAAGCCCACGTTCTTTTAACGTCTAGTCTCTCTGTTCTTTAGACCTACAAGACGATTTGTAGGGCAACATGCCCATGGAGGAGGCATATCACACCACTTTGATTTCTCGGAATCCCACGACTTGCGTTTGTTTTTCCACCATATACTCGTCTTCGCGATACCACTCTACGTTTCCCCGATACCTATCGTTTCTAATGCCTCTCCTGGTCTTTAGACCGCTGAACTCGCCTAGTTCAGTTGCACCCCAGCAGACTAATGAACCTACGGTTTTTAATATGATGTTCTTTGGGCATGCAATATGCCTCTCAGGGATGGAGGATCCAAGATCTAAGCCGGGGAGGGGGTTGTTTTTCAAGCTCTCGTAAAATGACGAGCTACCAAAATCAGAGATTCACGAATTGCGGCTAATCTGCATAACGATGCGCGGCGTTGGCGACACTCATGTACATAATAAGCCATACGCAGCAGCACGTAATGGGGATGTGCTCTGGTATTCGAAGGGTGAGCTACCATGGTCATGCCTCTCCCTTTCGGATGGGCCATAGCAGTCTGAGAATATGCGATGCTTTTCAATAAATATGCGTTGTATTCACACTTTTATCGTGCTTGACTGATACTCATCTAACTGTCCTTAATGATATATGAATAATTGAATGTTCTACTATTCATTGAGTTGCTTGATATGAAGTCTTGCCCACCACGTACACCCAGTTTACTCATAGTAAATAAGTTGACTTCATAATATAACTTAATACCTCGTGGCTAGCCGAGTTGACGGTGCATAGGATCATAGCGAGAGCCAGAAATGATCATCGATGTTATGCAGAGTTGATGGCAACTATTATTGGTAATTAAAGGGGTAGCCGATAAGGGTCAGTGAGACAAATCGTTTAACTCATTAGTGAGAAAGAAAAAATCCATAGACTATCGAATAGATCTCAGTTACGCCAGCGCTAGATTTCTGTTACGACAGCAAGTCGTGGGCTTTGGACACGGCCGCTTCATGAAGTACCGAGACTTGGGGGAAAGCACCGCAACCATAGTCCGGTTTCAGCAGGAAAATCGAATCGTATTCGTCACGTATCTAGCAGTTTGCCACGGAGGTAGTATGTATGTTGCGCTTATCTATCATCGCGTTCTGTTTTCAAGTCCCCTAAGACTTTCAGTCTTTCTCTCTTTCTTTCTTTTCTGCCTCTCATCCCATCCATTCTAGGCCTTAGGTCTTTTTCAAGTGCCACAGCTCGCAAGCCAGCGTGCCGATGACGATGCCGAGCACGAGCAGCAGGCCGCCTCCTCCTCCTCCTCGGAGGTCGGGCGCCACCGTGTTCCCGTTGCAGATCCGGCTCCAGTGGCCGGCCTCCTGCGTCACGCGCGCGTGGATCTCGCTGTAGTTGTAGATGTTGCCGTCCGCCTGCAGGTCGGCGTCCGGGTCGTTTTCTTCGTCTTCGCCTTCGCCGGACTGGTATTGGGCGGTGTCGGTGACGGCGGCTTCGCTTTTTCTCGAGGATGCGGCGAGGTCTTCTGCGATCTTCTTGGCGTGTTCGCGCTCGCTGATGTTGCGCCCGTGGGCGACGTGGACGAGGCGGCCCGGGGCCGAGGTCGGCGTGAACGGTGTTGAGAACATGTTGGGTTTCGATGTCGTTTAAGAATGGGCGAATGCTTGAGTACGGGAAAAGTAGTGGTGCGAGTGTTGATATGGAACAGGAATTGAGGTTGCCTGGTGATATTGACTGATTTATATCCATATATTCATTGCGTCAAAGGGTTCGATTAAGCTCTGGTTATGCCTCGCGCGTCGCTGTCGTGACAGGTTTAGCTTCGAGTGCATTCTAAAGACGACTCGAAGTAGTTTTTTCTTTCTTTCGCAATGACGAATAAAGCAGAATGATACGTGTGGATTGATTTTGAAGGTATCCAATTCGTTCTGTGGAAATGAAGTCGCATGCTCAAGTACACTGGAGGAATCTCTCATACGTATTTTAAACCCACCACGCTGCGCTACCCAAGAGACTTCTCTTGTCTTATCTCAAACAACAAGGCCACCGCCCAGGGTGGACGTCACCGGCATCTTCCACGCCCGAGTCCACGCATCCCCTTTGATGCCTTTGACGGCGTTCCTATCGCCCCCGACACCACTACCCACCTCTACCTCTACACGACGGCACGTCCACATCCACATCAATACCTACGCCATTACACGAACGCGGCCCACGGGGTCCCAAGCACGCGCCCCCTCTCATCGACCTTCACGCCCTCCTCGCGCAGCAGCCGGCGCTTCTCGTCGATAGTAATACCCTCGCCGTCGCGGGGCCACTTGCCCTTGAAGCCGCCGAGCGCGCCGCCCGTGGCCACGACGCGGTGGCACGGCACCTGCGGGGCGAACGGGTTGCGCCGCAGCGCGTTGCCGACGGCGCGTGGCGACGACTCCAGGTGTGCTGATAACAAGGCGTATGTTGATATCGAGCCCCGCGGGATCTGGCAGAGGAGGTTCCACTGCAGCGGAGGTGTCAGTTATTATGACTCTCTGGTTAAGGTGGTATCCGGTAGTAGTGAGGTAAAACTTCTGGTGGTCTTGCAAGGAGAGACGTCTTCGTGCTTAGGTCTCGAGTTGGGAGCGGCTCGGCTCGTGAATCGCTTGACGAGGGTTCCGAACCATGGGCTCGGCATATACTCCGTGTGAAAAGGGGAGGCGGGCTGGATTGCCAGTTGAGACGGAACACGAGACTTACTACTTTCTTTTCAAACACCGTTCGGCTTGACGCGGCGATACGCTGGAGCTGCGGTTCCATGTCCTCGGGAACAGAGGTAGGCTTCTCGGACACCGCGCGGGTGGGAGATTCTGAGGGAAACTTTCTTGATTTGCGCTGCGGAGGGATCACCGTGTCTGCAATTTCATCTGTGCCTCGCTTGCGCTTCATTCCCACCGCCATGGCTCCTAGCTGGTTCTAAGGATTTAAGATCAAAGGACAGGTTTTAATGGCCGATTATCCGGGTACTCTAATCAGATGGATAGGCGATGATCCTACAGCTAGTCCTTGAGTGTTCTGATTTCGAGATAAGTTATTTTATAATTAGTGAAAGTGAAATTCAGATGATAGATGCATGTGAGTCAGCTCTAAATTTATTATAGAATCTTCCTGACTCACAGCGCGATGTCATAGAAAGGGCGCGTCTGCCCCTCGTCTGACGCGTGACGCCAAGTCACGTGGTCTACCTCTCGTCAGGAAATAGTCAAATATGAAAAGGGGAAATTCAGCTTAGGCCTCGATTGATAAAATCCAAACTAGACCTAACCTAACCTACTAGAAAAAACATGAGGCAACTTGCCTCTTAACTCGGCAACATTTAGGTAAAGACAAGATTACTTAGCTATTTATTTTCGACAAGTCTATTGCACCAGACAGCTCGAATACCATCGGTAATGAGACTAATGATCCAATGATCATGCTTTAAAATGCTATACTGTCTCCCCTTTCCGAGCAGAATCTTAGTGGTCGGTAGAAGGTCGTCCCTGTATAGCAGACTCTCTATGTTTCGAGTTGATATTGCTGATTTGTCCACTGGTAGCATTATTCGGTCAACGATCGGGCATTGGTTCATCTCAGCTCAGCCAATCAGCCACCAATCAGCCATCCCACTCTAATTTGTTGGTCGCGTGAAAGTCTGCTCAGTTGTTGAGTAGCAGCTCGAGCTTCTCGATGTTTAGCCATCTCGTATTTATACGGCCTCAGCCGAACTATACCTTTTCGGTAAAGTGTTACCCCTGATTCGGTATCTACTGGTGGTCCTAGAGACTGCGAGCTAACAAAGTATCATGCGAGATGGGGTGAAATGATACTCTAACTACCTCTTGTGTCTGTAGCTAGTGACTCAACAAAGCTGTGGTCATGGTCAGTGCTCGGAATCCGTTCACAAGTTCATATAAAGAGGCCGTACCGTCGGGCTGTTCTATGGAGCCATGCTAACTTAGGGATAACTTAGAATATCAGGGAATACTTGCTTTCTTAATTGTCATTTTCTCACCCTATCCCATGTACACGTAAAGTGTTAAGATGTAATATGCGAATTAGTACCTCGGTAGGTAAGGAGGTAAGACGATCGTAAAGCTGAAAGGTTAGTAAATATAAAAATTGTTGGATATATGACAAGTTCGGTAACTTGCAGACACCTCAGTCCCCGGTCCCTACCGGTTGACATGTCGCCTGCAGATCCCTCGGGGTTTATAAAGCTCTTCTATATGTGATTGGCTAGCTTTTGTTTAGACGCGTTAATTACTTACGCTGTCGCGTGCACGGAAGTGGTGAGTAGAGAGTGAATAGAAGCGAGAAAAACTGGGAGCCTGATCTGATCCAAGGTAGGTTCGCGGCTGAGGAAGCACGTAATATTGCATAGCCACGCATTCGTAATTACGCGCATGAGGCTTTCATGTCGGTAGCGGCAGGTAGTTTTGACATAGTTCGATGAACGGCACAGCCGACTGCACTTTACGGGAGTAGGCTAAAGTGAGCCTTTTTCCCCTGGTATTCAGCAAGCCACATGCAAGAAAGGTGTCATCGCAGTAATAGTATTGTTCGCTGTGCGTGAACTCGAACCGAAAGGAACATGGCACCTTGGGGGCCAAATATAGCCAAATATAACCACTAAGAAAGAGAGAGCCACCTGTACCTGTCGTGGAACCAGACATTTCACGAGTCAACCTTGCCAGTTCTAGCCTGCATGTAAGACATGAAAAGCCAAAATGCACGATGAACTACCGCATTCTGCAATATGTCAGAAATATTCACCGAAATTAGGTAGGCTGGATATATACCTGATAAGGTAGCGAAGGATCAAAGCGAAATAATCTCCGTCTATTATCAAGATGGCTCCCCTACAAAGTGATTCAAACATAGAACAGCCAAGTCCTACCTTTCCACATCTTGTTTCATGATCCCACGTGCCGGGAATGGGTTAACTATGCTAGGCTGTCGTAAGAAAACGAACGGCACTCGCAAGAAACCAAAAATGGAGTGTACTGTACAAGGCTGCACAGATCGCAGATGTCCCTCTGGCACCGGGTTCTGCAAGAATCGTAGGTATTCTAGCATGAAGATGGTAAAAGGGGGAAATACGATGCTATCTTGGTGGCTGACCACTTCCTAGATCCTTGTGATCGTTATAACTCGACTGAACGTTGCACTAATAAGAAGATGGCGGGGGATTCGGTGTGTCTAAGTCGTAAGTGTGATTGCCCGGCAGGAGCGCGGCGTTGTCGACTGATAAATGGAGAGACATGAGATGCCCCCAGATCCCATGCGATAAAGCGAAGGTACAATACGCCGGAGGGCAGCGCCGAAACTACTGTTCCGACCGTAAGTGTCAACAAGGTCCCATCAGACTAAACACGGGGGTTGACATTAAGTAGACGAGTGCTCGGACGGTCGATGTTCTAATTTGCGAGACTTTCAACGGGGCCAGTACCGACCGTATTGCAACGAGCGTGGGTTACATCCACTGGTTTGGATATCCTAAGGTGAGCTAACGAGTGATTAGATATCTGCCGTACGCAAGCTTGTCTTGAGCAGGCCCTCGGGACACATTTATATTGTCGGCAGCGTAGGTGATCTATGCCTTAAGCCGTTAGACCTGTGCTGACTTGTTGAACAGATAAGTGCAGAGACTTAACTTGTGGCAGACAAGTCGCCGGGCTGCCCGGCCGGCCCATCCTCTGTGAATTTCGTATGCCTCCCCATTGCTCAGGTCATCAACATTGTTATTGACGCAACCGATTAGATAATAGATGCGGGCGACAAGGCTGCACAAGAGAAAGACATGGGAATCTAGACCTCTGTTTGGAACGTCTGTGACATTTGTCTATTGTATCCCTCCATACAATGCCGCTGACAGAAATCAGATCTCCGATGCGAAATTCCTACCTGTGAGGAACCGAAAAGGGCACGGTCGTCACATTGTGATAAGCATACCTGTCTTGAAAGAGACTGCAGCGATCCTTCAGATAATTATGGGTTCTGCAACATACGTAAGTGCTTTTCTCCGTCACTGCTGAGGAAAACATGTTAGGTACCTGGTAGCTAACCCCAAACGTTGGCAGATCGGTGTGAAAATGTCGGCTGCAAAGATCGTCGGGGGATGGGGAACACGGGGTTTTGTGGACTTCGTAAGTTCATCCTCACTTTTCATAGATATACCACAACTAACCATCAGGCTAGACCGCTGCCAAACGAAGGGCTGTCAGGGGCCGAGGGGTCAAAATGGATCGTATTGTGATAATCGTAAGGTTATGCTGTCTATATATTCGGCATATGGGTTGAGTAGCTAATAGGCTGCCTTTGCTAGATATTTGCTCAAATGGTCGTTGCGGAAATGAGGCCAAGCTGAGGCGCCTCTGTGAGGACCGTAAGTCACAGTCCGAGATTTGTAGTATATATACTGATACCATCTCCGTTGTAGATTATAAAGAGATGTGCGAACAGGGTGTTAGGAACTCTTATTGTGCGAAGGAACAGGAATGGAAGGATAAGATTAGGTTGAAAGATATTTCTCTGCAAGCGTACGAAACGCATATTCAACAGCAAAATGGGAAAATCCATGAGCTTGAGGAGGAGAGGATTCAAAGGTGTTACGGAAGACACCCCAACTGACCATACGCATACAAGATATTATTTGAAAATGAACGACTAATGATAATCGAAATTGGATTGGTATAACACACCAGCTGAGACAACATCGGAGGAGGCGTATGGGTGTATATAGGTACTTACTGACGAAGAAAACGAGTGACGACCTCGGGCACAAGCTCGAATTGATAAATATACGGGGATTGGTATTTTCATTAAAGCGGCCGAATAAACTAAGTGTCAAAGGTCTTCCAACATCCGCCCAATCCGTCGTCATGTATAATTTAATCGCCAGTGTCGACTTCCAGATCCAGCTGGACACCGTTGCTGATCTCGTAGTCCGCCAGCGTGAGCATGTCCTTGAACGGGCGCTGTCCTTGTCTCTTGAGTAAGATCTCGTGAGGTTCTCGCCCGATTCGCGCCGCGACCATGATCTTGAACTCCTTGATGCGGTCCGATGCGAAACACGGGATGGCTGCCTTGGTGCCTAGCCGGTCGTTCACGTGGACGATGATCATCTCCTCACCGCCGCCAGCTGTGGGCGCCGCCGGTGGCCGGACGGGGGGCTGAGAGGTATCCGCGCCGCTGGACTTGGATTTGGGCTTCTTGCTGGAGGAGGCTCCAGCGTCGCGGTCGCGGTCTCGGCGTCGCGGAGACGGCGAGCGGTTTCTGTAGCCTCGGAATGAGCCGCCGCGCCGATCATCATCTCGGTCTTCGCCCTCGTCTCGACGCTTGTCCTTGTATTTGAAGCCTCCGAAGCCCTTCTTCGGTCGGGGCCGGTCGCGACCTCCACCCTCGTTTTTATCCGCATCTCTTCGATCCGAGTCTTTTTCATCGTGATTACCACCTCGCCTGCCCGAGTCGCGTCCCGCTCGGTCAATATCGCCGCCTCTGTTCTGGTCTCTTTGGTCTCTCCAGGAGTCGCGTCCTTGGCCTCGATTCCTATCCTCGCCTCGCGATCGGTAGTTTTCATTTCTTCGGTAACTGTCTCCGTCCCGTCTGTCACGGTTGCGACGCGGCGATCGGCTTCGGTCGTCGCTTCCGCTTCGTTTACGAGGTGGCGGCGAATCGCCTCGCGAGGGGCGCGGAGAGGTAGCTTTATCCGACATCGACGTTTATTCTTCTGAGAGTGGGAGAAAATTCTGGAGTAGTGGCTTAAAGAGCGCTTATGGTGTGCGCAGAAATTTGAGGTGCAGATTGAAAAAAAGAATAGATGGCTGGGAAAGAAAGGTTGGCAAGACGACGTCAGAAACCCACCTAATAATTTTGCTACGAGCTCCAATTATGGAGCTCGTCATGCATTTAGAGAGGTCTATGCTTAGATAGATATACTCAGGGATCAGGGTCCACTCACTAGCTAAAACTACCCGTACCCAGATTTGCCAAGCATTAACAAGCCAGGGTGGGGTCTGACCCAGGGACCCAGGGACCCAGGGACTAAGGGACTAAAGGACTAAGGGACTAAGGGCAGGGTTTATCCTTTCAATCCATCCGATCATGATAAGACACGCAGCTAGTCATGATAAGATCCATTCATCTTTTCCTTTATTATTGAAACGTTCAACTGGTAGGCATGTAGCAAACCCTCATTGAACGGCCCGCGGAATATGTTCGGATTTTTTATATTTATCGCTGTCGGCTAAATGTGTAATTAGCTGGGTTGGGACTAGGTTTCGCTGTCTCATCTTCAAACGGATTAACGATGTTTGTCTCATCTCAGGTACACTTTATCTCCGCCTTAATCCGAACTATCTTCCTCTTGCACCAGGCACCCTACTTTAACGTACCGCCATTTCAGAGAACCCGAGACTATCGAGACCAGGTTAGATGCGCTGCTGCTGATGTACGAGCGTATCATCTTTGATGCTTGCCCCGACGCGAACCCTAAGTGTTGAAATAGCGGCTTTTGTTGTGCGAAAAAGCTCCCGGCTTAACTACCGAAGCATATATCCTACAGGAAGAAGCCTTTTGCCCCTTATCCAAAGGGCTAGATCGTTGAAACTGCCTGCTTACCCTATTAACTGAGTTCTCGTAACAATGACTCACGCAGCTGGGGAGGAGCCTCAAACGACTTCTCGCTCAACGTAGAGGAGCAGTATTCCCCAACCTTCTCTACTTCCAACGTTTCGAGGTTGGGAAAGAATGTGCTAGCAGAAGACTGCTGCACTGCCCAGGCGAGCCCCCCAAAAAGGTGAATGTCGTGTCCTCTGTAATGGTCGTCTACGTCCTCTCCCCTCCCTATACCCCCACATTCGTCTATAGAGCAGACGTTCACCTTGAAGACCTGGGTGTTGGCGAAGGTCTTGCCGATGAAATTCAAGATCTGTGCCCAGTCCTCTGCCGAATAAAGAGTGCCGTCGTCGACATCGAGTACGACTCTCCTTGGTCTCTCTAGGAACTCGGCCGACATCTTGGCTATCTTGCTCCACGGCCGTACACGTATCGGGAAGTCATTGATGCTGTGCACTCCGTCATGAAGGAGCCAGTTACTATCCTTGCTCCAGTTCTGGAGGTTGAGGTTGGGCGCGTACGCGACCCCGTCCATTGCCGACGGATGACCGACGAGATTGACCTTCTCGCCCTGGATCACCAATATATCCAGCTTGGGGTTGAATGGAACCACGTGCTGCTGGGGCACGCCGTAGTATTCGACCGCCAACTTGCGGAATGTTCGGCAAACTCGAGAGATCGGAATGTCAGCCCAGGTCCGTGGCATATAGAATATGATTTGTGTGGAGAGATCGCCGTGGAAATGCGAACCCTCGTTACTCCAGAGTCTATTAAGATTGCCTTTGAGTTCATAGTTCTCTACGACGTATTCGAAGATGTGCGTAAATATTTCAACGGGGACATCGAGAAGCTTGATCTTAGTCTTTGTGCTGCCTCCCGTTGGAATTGATAGCTCATGTTCGCCTCCTATTGAGGAAGGACCTCGATCAGAGCCTCCATTATCAGCTTTGCTGAGGCTCCTCCTTTCCTAAAGAGTGTAAACATTATTATAAGTTTTATTCATCTTCGTATCGCTGTGTCACTAGGTAGTTAATCACTTGCCTGAGGCTCCATAAGTTTTTGCCAACGATTGAAGGCGTCTCCCCGACTGCTACTGAAGCGGGGAAGGACGCCGCTGCTGACATAACGCCGACTGCTCTGATTGTAGTAGTTGTTACAATTGTGTCTACCATTGCAATCCTTGCGGCACTTGATGAAGGATAGAATTTGGAGAATCGCATAGGTCCAAGCACCAGGGCGATGGGGGTCGATGGCGAATTTGAAGAGTCGGTTTTCGCCAGGCCGTTCCTGGTCTTCCATGTTGGGTATGGCTCGGTCAATAGGCGATATTACGGTGAAATGGAACAAGCAGTATGGGTGATATGCCGGGAACTGGGAATTGGGATGAGTAACTCGAGAGTTGATACCCTATAAGAAGACTGTGTCTTTGAGTTAAAGGGAATTGTAGCGATTAGGCGAGAAACCCCAGGCATTTGGTTATATGGCAAGGCGAGGCCAAGCTAGTTAGGGCAAGTGTCAGCGGTTGTCTTCGGCTTACGAATGAGATGAAATGTGAGAAAAGTGGTATTTTGGGTGGTGGAGGAGAAGCTTTTGTAATTTATGTTACTTAGGTACTGATTTTATCCGGATGGGGGGGGCTTGGAGAGATGACCATGGCGTTTGACTCAGATATGATGGATTTCTTAGTTAACGCTATGAATAATGAGGAAGTATGGGCGGGAGTAATTGCGGAACTTTGGAAAAGGGGTGGTGTGTGTGACCTGGAGGATTTTGAGACGTATGTTGCCTCCCAGGGCCATCGAAATCGACCAGTGTTTGTCTATCTGCTTGCCTAAGATAACTCCTATCTAGCTAGGTATCTATGGGCTTCATATAGGAACATTCCCATAGACAACCAAACGCGTTTTCTGTTGGTAGGTTCATCGATTATTTACCTAAGGTACTAGGTAACTAACTTGCTATCTAGACTAGTAGTCAGTACTAGGTATCAGATTAGCAGATAGGTAGGCAATGTAATCTTACTCTTGGCTTATATTGTAACTTATCCACGGATCTGATTTATTCCTGAGTTACTTCCGACTTCAGAATTTCAGAAGCACATATGAACCCCTATTAATGCTAACCACGCAACTTGGCGCCCTTTGAGTGCTATGCTTTAATTAGGTAAAGAAAGAGACCAAGGTAAGTGAGTTTCCCTTTGGAAACTTAGTATGAAGGGTGTATGGAATCGTAAAGACTTCAGACCTGTCTATCAGAGTCTCTGCCCTTAAAAATATAGGTACTAAAGATTTGTTCTATGTCGTTTTTATCCTGCATGGGTGGCGTTAGTGGCCTCCTCTATTGCTTACCCAGTCACAAACACCCACTGAACCCCCTATTCTACTAAAAGAAATAGATGACTTGCTGTGCTTATTTGGGGGTGCTCGCTCTACTAGAAGAGTAGGTAGGTAGGTATCTAGGTATGTAACTAACCGGACCACCCGGGCAATTATCGGCTCCTGTTATGGGAGTTGCGAGTTGCACAATAGTTTGTTGCGTTGCTATGGGGCTATGGGATTGCACCTTCCCGCCGTCGGTCGTCGTTGCCCAGCTAGAGTGCCCAGCTAGAGTACCCAGGTAGCCCTAGCAAGGGCGCCGTTTCCTGACTCCATGTCCCTGTCCCAGATACCTAGTACCAAAATGTTTGGATGATTATTGGTAAGGTAGAACCGATAAGCGCGGTTACCCTGTTGCCACGCGACTCTTACTGGGAAGTCACGAACTGGGCGAATCTGAATGTGACTGGCTGTACTTTTCTCCCGGTCCGAACATATGGTCGGACAATTCTAGGTTAATTTCCCACTTAACAAAGTAATTCTTTCCATCTTCCAACCTACTCATCTTTCGATCACAGTTGAAGCTTCAGTGACTAGATTTTCCAAGAAACACCCAGAGATTTAATAAATCTCTTGGCTAATCATAGTTTCTCTCTCCCTCTCCATACACCAAAGCTTCAACGAAACCGAGTTCTCATACCGATACGCGACTCTCGTCGCCATATACCCATACACACTTCTCTCCTCCACCTACTTCTCTCCGCCATCTACCCAGACACACCTCTCGGCCCGTAGCATATACCTAGCCGACCAAGTACTCATCCACAATGCAGCATTATATTCCTACCGTACGTATACCTCTCTGTTGACTTGCTCAACATCCTACTCTTGCCACTTCATAATACTATGACTTGGTACGTTTCTCTCGAAACTATTTCTCACTATTCGTTCATAGACCGAGCACCGCTGCTTCGTACCCTCGGAGCAGCTGACCCAGAAACGAGCTGCCAACCCTTCTGCTGGTAACTACCGCGGGGACACGACCCTCCCGGCCAACAATGGCTCCCATGTGTCGCCCCATGCCAACACGAACCTCTGGTTGACGAACCTACCGGCGAATATGGAAATGTCGACTCTGCTTGACTGTATTGCGGAGTTCAAGCCTGGCCGCGTCCGCTCTACTGTCGTCAACCGCCCGACGGCTACTAGCAAGACATCTGCCGCATCTGTCAGCTTCTTCCGCAGACAGGATGCGGAGGTCCTTTTTCATACCATCCGATCTCAGCAAATGATAATCGAGGGTATGTTCCCCCGCGTGCAGTGGAACCGGAACAGGGTGGCCGAAGAGCAAGAGGTACCCATCCCCTGCAGCCGCGTGCTTCTCATCGCGGGCTATCCTGAGTTCGTCAACAAGGATTGGTTAACCGGCTTCTTCGGCCGGAAGTTCGTGGGGCAAGTGGACGCATTCATCGACCATGGCACGGTGGACGATGTGACCGGACCTATTAGCCGCGTCGAGGTTCGCTTTGGTTCTTGGCGCTGCCAGGCTCACTTCGCCGCAAAGGCCATTGACGCCGAGCTCAAGGGATTCATCGAGACGGAGTACGGCACCGATCCGTGTGCGGTCTAACAGCCTACTGATACCCCTCCCCCAACTTATTTGTCCCCCCCTTGCTCTCCCCGGAGTTGTTAGGATAGGGATAGGTGGGCATAAGCCAGGCTATGCTGGCTCTGCCAGTTTGCATTCATAATTCTTTTTTCAATGGACAAGGATGATTTCGCAGGAACCCACAGCCCTAATTTTGTTACGTGAATTTACACTCTCAAGAGCCAAGTGCTTATTCTTCCTGGTGACTAGGCCTAGAGGTAAATGGTTGTGTAGTGTGAAGAATGGGGCGTGTAAGCCCTTTGAGATCACAAGAAAGAAGATATCAACGTCATTTTTATATCTTTCGGATACCTACTTAACTATTCAGGAATCTATTCAACAAAGCGGCCTTTACTGAAAGAACAATGAGGACTGAAGTTCTTTCAACGACGACATAAAACACCATGCTGTTACTTAATAATATAGATACTCAACTACAAGAAGAATCCATTTGTTTTGCGAAGACTGACGCCAATCTATCTCTACGTGGATAGAATGTATACTACATCTAACTATAGCTTAGTGACCGGCTTTGGGATCCATCGATAGGTTAATGAAGGGACTGGTGATAGGCGCCAAAGTAATGATATAGTCGGGCTCCTCAACGGGCAGGCTGTTGATGGCGGTATAGATGGGTGGTAGGGTCATGTTACCTGCCATGCCGTTATTCATATCGGCATAATTGTCTGCCATATCAGCGTCGATATCGCCATTGTCATCAAGATTGATATTAGTATCGATCTCAGCATCGACGCCTGCCATATCAATGTCGGGGCTTTCGTTGGCACCATTCTGCTCGGCTCCGATGCGTTTCTTGGTCCGCTTCGTTTCTCTGTTGAAATTATCTAGATGGTACTGGCACCCCATTTTACCAAATAATGGGGGATTGTTACATCTTACACACCGGCTACCATCCTGTCTAATACGCCGTGTTTTTTCTTTATTTTCTTCAGCGTGTTTAGCACAATAAGTTGAGCTAGAACTGCCTTCCAGTGGAGCCTTACAAACATGACAGATCCCTTGGGTTTTCCTTTTCGCATAAGCTGCTTTTCTATACCCCTTCCTCCGTTCGAAGTGGAATTTACAACAGCATGTGCTAACAGATTTGTCTATTGGAAGGTCGCAGTCAATGCAGATTCCATCGAATTTATGCTTCCAGTAACGCACCCTGTGATATTCGTTATTGTGAACCCTAGCTGCATCTTTCTTCATGCGATCCATATTTGGTATTCGTTAATCTTCTCGAAAGGAGCAATAGGTATCATCTAACGCATAACATGGCGAATTATGGTAAGGTATTTGTACTAACAAGTACTTGTAGGCAGCAGCAGTGTTTACAGGCCCAACAGAGATGAGGTACGGAAAGTAGTCGGTTGTTTTAAATAAAAACACTATGCTTTGCTACCCCCTTTATCCCTTTGTATGGCAAATGCGGTTTTGGCACAGCAGAAAATCGTAGATTCTATAGATCAATCCGAAATTGAAACCACAGAGTCTGAATCACAAGATGATTAGAGTCCAAGGCCCTAAATGTACACATAATTCTACCTCTATCCAGGGTGGATAGACGGCAATGAAACATCTACACGTCTACTCCCTCAGATGTCCTCTCATCCTTGATGATTCTCTTCTGCATATTCTTCGCCTCGATACTAGCCTTCCGCGGGTTTCGTGCTTCGAAGATTGCGTCTAATTCCTCGAGGGTCATTCCCTTAGTCTCGACGAAGAAAAAGTACATGAAGGCCAATTCGAACGTATCCCAGAAGACGAAAAAAACATAGAACCAATAACCGATGGAGCTGAGGGCTATGGGACCAACAAAGGTGTTCAAGAACCCAGCAGCGCCAGCCGTCAGTTTGAACGTTCCCATTGCCTTGGCCCTCATTTTATTCGACACGACCTCCGCTGGGTAGATGGGCTGCATGGGAGTGTAGCCTATATGGAGACTGTTAGCTGCCCCCTCGCTAAAAAGGATGATACGATGTGCTCACCTGTTGCGAATACAGCACCGAATAAAAATATGAATACAATGGACATAGTAGCAGCTGCGCTATTTCCGTATGCAACCTTGCCAGCCGCTCCTGCAGCTACGAGAGCAAGGCAAATGGTCATACCGAGCGTACTGCCCATCAGCATTTTACGACGTCCAACGACATCGTGAAGACGAGCACCAGCCACCGAGAACACCCATCCGATAACAGAATAGATAATATTCAGAATCTATTACTGTGTCAGAGTTGAGCGGTTTATTCAATGGATGGTAGACAAACTTACCAATTTTGTGTTGGTGTCAGTAATACCTATACCATTCAACATCAGAGGGAGGTAATAACTAACGATACTATAGTGGCGTGTCAGCTCCATTTGACAGTTACCAAGTCTCCCACGCAACGTACTTATTACCGCTGAATTGCCCAAACCAGGAGAAAGCCACGTTTAGCATGAGCCGATATCTGCTAGATCGTGTCTCCACGAGGACGCTAAGGTCGAGGAGATCCTTCCATGTAGCTTTAGGCACACCCTGGACTGTCCCTAGCATTTCCTTCATCTGAAGCGCCACAAGGGGGTGGTTGGGATCGCCGTTCGCGTGGTACTTGGTGATGATCTCCCGAGCTTTTTCGTGCTGATCGTTGGCAATGAGGTATCGCGGAGATTCGGGGTAGAACTTGATAAAGAAGCAGACCATCCCGGGGCAAACCATCTGTAACCACAGAGGAATGCGCCAGTCGAGGTCACCCTGATCTGCCAGGTGAAGGTGGCAGGCATAAACAGAAGACGTAGCCAGGATCGAGCCGACGTTGTAGAAAGTGTTGTATGCTCCCGCGATCGTTCCTCGGTATGCGGCCGGTGAGATTTCGACGAGATAAAGGGGCGCTGCAGTATGTGCACAGGTAGCAAAGAAGGAAAGGAGGAATCGCCCGCCAATAAACATTGGCAAGCTCGTAGACAGGGCCGTGATAATGGTACCGATACATACACCAAGACAGCCGAAAAAGATATGCCACGTTCGCCCATACCAATCAGTCATCCAGATGAAGAGGGCGCCACACATTTGACCGACCTGGGCTAGTTATTATTTGTAATTGTAGTTACTGCTTCGACCATACGTATACTCACTTGGAAAATAGCGAAGACGATTCCCGTAGACGCATTTCCGTTGGAAGGAAGTCCAAAGTATTCAGTATAGTTCGGCAGAGCCTACAAAAGGAAAAGGTTAGCTTAAATACGAATTGTAAAAATACCATGCTCCTGTTCAGAAGGTCTCTTTGGGCTGAGATATATGTCGATTCCTCTGATTTAAAAGTACTTCCTCGAGACATAGGGAGTTACGGCTTACATTAATCGAGCCCATCAGCGAACTATCGAAACCTGTAGGCTATAAGAGGTGAAACCTTGAAGTTGATTAGACTGAATATACTGACCGTTCATAGTAGAGCAAAGGAAAATCATGCCTGCCAGAAGGTACAGCTTGATATAACCAGGACCACGAGGATTCGGCTTATTCGTCGCCATAATGGTAGTGTAGGTTTCCAAGCTAGGTTCCATCCCTTCGACATCGTCGAGAGCGACATGGTGCTCCGGCTTGTCCATCGTATCGTGACTCAGGCGAACTTTTGACGCGGTGGAAGTCCGGGTATCTCGTACTTGGTCCGCCATGGCTGAGAAGGTGAATGCGACGTCGCGAAGTAAACCGCACCCTTGGCATGCAGATATTCTGGCGATTGAGGATTTAGGAAGGGAGCAAGTGTGAGGCCGTCATCTTATACCACCATCTAACTTATATAAAGCAGAGGACCAAAGAAAACTTCTCCATCGAACCCCGGTTCTCCGCGCTCTCCACTCTCCTGGTAAGCCCCCAGAAACGCGGGAACCCCGTGGGGCCCTGTGATCCATCCATCTCTTCCCACGCGATGGTCCCCAGCAACTGGAGAAGCCATGCGATCTGGGGTGATGTGTCGCGAGTCCGTACCAGACGTGATTGGGCCCCCGGGAATTTGATTTACCAGGTGCCTGAATGGCCTAGACTTCTCGGGTTCGCTTTGAGCGACGTTTTCTATTGGCACCGTGAACCCCTTTTTGGTGAGCGGTATTATATAACTCCTTCTACCGAAAGTGGAATACGGGGTTATAAAGTACCGATCACCGCCAAGCCAGGAGCCCCATCGTCGATACAGTTGGCGGGGGGTCTAGGGTACGACGGATCTTTAATAGTCAAAGATCTATCATCATAGTGCTGGAGACATATGAATTCGATGAGGTGAAACTATGTGGTGCATGTGCCAAACCACCGCTGTCGCTGTTATGCATCAATTGAGTAGTCTCTTGAGAGCACTATCAGTGGTCCGGGTCTGATCGCGACCGTCCCAGGTTTTCTACATAGCATCGGATAGGGGGTTGGAGAGCTTGAATTATTTCGTCGGGCCAATGAAATCGAATGATCATGGGTCGAACGTGGAAGTTGTCTGAAGGTACGTAAATTTCGTTAAGACTGTCGGAACGCCTGTTAAGATGCCGCAGTGAGTAAGCACACAACTCAGGATAGCTGTTGGATGGTCCTGCATGGAGATGTCTACGATGTAGGTTCTCCAAATCTACAGTCTTGCACTTGTTGATCATCAAATTGATACAAGAGGCTCAGATCACTTCCTTCCTCTCAAAACACCCTGGAGGGAGGAGTATTCTCCTGAAAAATGCCGGGCAAGATGCTTCGGCGGCCTTCGATTCAGTTCACCCTGTCGAGATACTGGAGGAGTATCTAGCGCCCGAACAAGTGCTAGGGAAGTTTGAGTTGGACGATATTGTTGAAAGAACGATGGTAGAGAAGCCCAAGAATGGCTCGCAGACAGACCCAGAAGCCCCATCGTCTACCGTGCCACCTCTTTCGTCAATACTAAGCATATCTGAAATCGAATCATACGCAATGCAGCAGTTGTCGCCAAAGGCAATATCGTATTATGTCTCAGCGACGGATGATGAGCTTACGAAAGCCGCGAACGGCCAGATATACCGCTCCATCCTTCTGAGACCACGCGTCTTTGTTGACTGCACGGAGTGTTCGCTGGAAACGACTATTCTGGGCAGTAAGGTTGGCCTACCGATCTTTGTCTCTCCGGCGGCGATGGCTCGCTTGGCACATCCGGCCGGGGAGGCTGGCATCGCAGGCGCTTGCTCTAAATTCAACGGACTTCAGATCATTAGTAAGAATGCGTCCATGTCACCACCCGCAATCGTAAGCGCCGGCCCAGGAGCAGTCTTTGCTTGGCAGCTTTACGTGCTGAAGGACCTGGCGGCGACTGAGAGAACGCTGGCCCAGATCAGAAAGATACCGCAGATCAAGTTCATCGTCCTGACGCTGGATGCCCCATTTCCCGGCAAGCGCGAAGCGGATGAGCGCTTCAAGATGGCTGAGGTGGCCGGCGGGGCCCCGCCGCAGGCTTGGGGGACAGAGTCGGCACTGACGTGGAAGAAGACGCTGGAATGGCTATGCGGACATACAAGCCTACCGATAGTGCTAAAAGGAGTTCAGACACACGAGGATGCATATGCTGCGACACTGTTTCCCGCCGTCAAAGGCATCATTCTCTCAAACCATGGCGGGAGAGCACTCGATACCGCGCCCCCACCAATCCAAGTTCTGCTGGAAATTCGGAAATTCTGTCCGCAGGTGCTTGACACCATCGACGTACTTGTCGATGGGGGGATCAAACGGGGTACGGATGTGATAAAGGCACTAGCTCTAGGAGCGAAAGGTGTAGGCATCGGTCGAGCTGCTCTGTATGGGCTTTCCGTCGGAGGGCAGGAAGGGGTTGTGAGGGTGCTAAAAAGTGAGAATATAGAAAACATGTTGCGCTGGCTAATGCTAACATGCAAATTATAGTTTTAGCGGACGAAACCATGACTGCAATGAGATTGCTCGGTGTCAAGAGCGTGTCCGAACTTGGCCCCCGCCATGTCAGTTATATGAGCACCCCCTTATCGTGAGCATTAACTAATAGCCTAACAGATTAATACGAATGCCTTAACGTCAAGACTATTCGAGGGACCTTCAGGCCTTGAGGAGGTTGAGAGAGAACTTCGATCCAAGTTGTAAGATACTCGATTTGAAAGGCGAGAGGTAAAACGCGCCGTTGATGGAAATTGACTAAGGATGCCTCGAGGATCATGGTTAGAATGGCAATTGAGATAATAAGTTGCTATGATTAGATAGATTTAATGACAATTCCTCAACCAGCTAGTTCTGATAATTCTTCATTGGGTCGTGAATAAAGCCCCTTGGAGATCATCGTCCGTTAGAAACGAGCCCCAGTCGAATTCGGTGCCAAAGGTGAGTTGCTCATCGTACCATCCGAAGAAATTCGAATCTCCATCTTGAGAAGGAGTTCGGCCAACACCCTCGGCCTCTCCGGTGATTGCTTCGTATATGGCAGCGACTATGTCTGGGCCTCTGTCGGAAGAACGCATCCACGGTTTCATTTCAGAGAAAGTTTCGAGGGCTTTGACTAAGCTGGCACGAGCTGAAGTCAAGGAGTCGGCATTCGGATCGGATCGTGAACCCTCAATCACGATGGAGAGCAGCGGCACCATACAAGCTTGGAAAAGATACCAAGCTGAGTTCCAAACATGGATTCGATTCGGCGTCCAATAGAGTGCTATTGAATCAATGGCTTCACCCGCAACGGTTCGACAGGTATCGATGATTTGAAGTTCCTCGGTGCTAAGCTGGGCCTTTTGAATACGACCATGAGCAAGATATAATATCAGGGATCGCATCAAGATCAGGCGAATGTTCAAGTATCTATTTCGCATAAATTCCCGAGCTATCGTAAGACGCGACGGTGAATTTGTCGGCGAGCGAAGGACGGAAGGCAAGGAATTATGCCATGCCTGGAGCTCTTGGTCGAAAATGACAGCCTCTGAAATGGTCAACCGGCTGAACTGTGCAAATCGATGCTGGATGCGATTGCATATGAGGCAAAAATGGACGCTAGCGCGCAGCGATACTGCCATATGGTCACCTTCGGTAATGAGATTAGGGAGTAAGGTGTCCATGGTAGCGGTCTCCCAGCGCCCACAGGTCGGGCGACCCAGAGTCATGCTAGCCCAAGTATCAAGGCAGAACAGACTCCACCATGTCCTACGCCTAGTTTCAAACCGACTCACTTTAGTCCGCGTCGCATCTTCTTGGACTTCGGTAGCATTGGTGCTGCGACGCCGTGATTCGCGATGCAACCCTAAGGCAATAGCAACGCGGTGGGCAGCACCAAGAACGGCGTAGGCCATGTTGGGGGCATTTCGGTAATGCAAGTATAGCCCACCAAGCAAGCAGAGAGCCTGCAAGCTCTCCAGATTGCCTGCGCCGAAGCTGTCAAGATCTAGAAAGGTCCGAGCTTGCTCGTAGTATTGCTCGTGTAACACGTCGCTCCCCGAGGCTATGGATCCGATAGTTATTACCATATTGAGCAGGCCTAGCCACCCAGGGTCCCTCCGATGTCCTAGGGAGTAGGAGGAACGGAAGTCTTCTTCGTCCAGCATAGGAACAATCGGATGGACATGCTCAAAGTAGAAATCAATACATCGTTGCTCCTTTAAGAGATGGGTACTTAAATCCCCACTCAAGAACGGCACGGGCTGAGTCTGAATAGGAGTCTCGGACCATCTCTTAGCTTGTTCGGCAACGCGATGCTTCGCCGAAGGGCAGAGCCGGAAGACAGCACGAAGAATGGCGCTGATTGAAGTCACACCTAGATACGAACGGCGATGGTGGTCCGTCGCGAGGTTGATGGCGTTGATGTCGTCGCCAGCCTGTAGTACGGGCGGCTGATGGCTCGACTCGTCCCATTGTCGGTCAGCAGCAGGCTCCCCATTCTCCGAAACTTGAGCCGAGTCGTCTACAACTTCAGGATCCCCAGAAGAACGGCCGGCAGCCTCGCCCGTTGCTAACCTAGGCGCTGGGTCGAGACGGAGAACTTCTAGTAATTCATCGCGGCTCTTACCGATGAGCTCGTCCACCGCCGTGTCAGGAAATAGTTGCTCAAGAATTTCAGTTCGTGACTTCAACCGCTCCGACACCTCCTCAAGCGTACTAGGTATTGGTCAATCGTGTCAGCTACAGGTATTTTGAACTCAGGGGTTAAAAAGGGGGCAGCGGGTTAGTGAGTTTCGTGTGATGTAGTGAGACTACAAGGTAGTGAGACATACCTCCTGCTCACAGCATTCCTTTTATTACGCTGGCGGTAACTACACAAGTGTGAAACCTTGTAGTATGTGCAAGAGCTACGAGACTTATCAGTATGCAACCCATTACATTGGATGTAAAGCTATCCAATAACGGGAGGAGGGCTTGCCTGCATGGGTGGCCACCATCACACTTGACCTTCCGCCTAGTCGTCGTCACCCAAGTCTTAGCAGCCGAATCAAGAATAATTTCTTGGCATCACGCACCTCGTGCATTCCGAACACGACTTGTTAAGGCGAGCGGGAGCCGGCGGTGAAGGGCTCGTTTTCTTGTGGCTGCTGAAATTGTGGAACATCAACGCAATAGGACATGGTCAACTATCTGTGACCACTCATTCATCAGGAGCTTTAGAGCTTTAGAGCTTTGAGAGTGATCAGGTAAACTTCCCCGGGCCCGGGGGACACTGGAGATAGAGAAGTGGAGTATCGTGGAGTATCGTGGGAAAAAAAAAACCCTGCATACCCCAAGCCCCTAATCTAATCTACGCGCTTATACGCACCTAGCTCCAAGGTTTTATGCAAGAACTAGAGATTTCCGAGTAAACGGTGCTTAGGTACGCTTGCCTCCCCGCACGATGAATTGAATCTCCGTATGCCGGAAACAGTATATTCTTTACTTATGCCCGACCATCGGGCGACGGGCGTAGTCTAGCTGGAGTGCTGTAACGTACATTGGCTAGGGACGTTTCTGTTAGGTCGATATACCGGGCCGAAGTCTTTCTTATGAAGAAACCGGCGATGGGGTGGCGTGTAAACGGCGGTATTCTTGCGCGAAATGGACCAGCATCGCACTGTACCGCAAAAGGGGAACTCCGTATGCTACCTTCGCTTTCCCGAATATCTATATCCAGGTACAATCAAAACAGTAGATCCTGCCAACAACTATAAAACAGAAGGGCCGCCTTCCTTTAACCTTGCTTTGAATGGTTGACTGACATCTGAGAGCCGGTTGCTAATCTTCTACCTACAAACTGCTCGTCAAACCACACTCGTTCAAAATGGCTCTCACAAGGTATGATCTAGACCGTGGTTGGACTTTTCGACTGAGCGAAAGCTCTTCCGCCGAAGACTGGTTGCCGGTCCAAAAGGTTCCAAGTCAGATTCACATGGACTTGCTTGCCAATAAGAAGTAAGCACAACATCCCCTATGTTAACGAGACTAAATTCCGTAACTCCCGGACTCGATAGAACCAAAGACTTACCCTACTGAACAGGATCCCAGACCCATTCATCGACCTCAATGAATTGGCTGTACGATGGATTGCCGAGAAAGATTGGATTTACAGGGCTCAGTTCAAGAAGCCCACAGAACTTACAGCTCAAGAATCCGTAACTACTGATCTCGTTCTTGAGGGACTCGATACCTTTGCAACTGTGCGCCTTAATGGAACTGAGATCCTCAAGTCAGATAACATGTTCCTGTCTCATCGGGTTGACATTTCAAGTCTCCTGAAAGATGATAATGTGCTCGAGATCACGTTCGACTCGGCCATGTTGCGTGGTCGGGAGTTAGTAAAAGAGCACAGCCATGAGCACACATTCTACGTGCGTCAAACAGAAGTCAGCCGAGTGCCAGTAAGGAAGGCTCAGTACAACTGGGGTTGGGATTGGGGTCCGATCCTCATGACTGCAGGACCCTGGCGACCGGTCTACCTTGAGCAATACGTCTCGAGAATTGACGATGTTTGGACCCATTGCGAAGTCAGCGAAGATCTCAAAACGTGTTCGGGCCGTATCTTCGCAAAAGTCGCCAGGGCGGAATTGAAACCGGTCACTCTTTCGCTATTCCTGAGCGGGAGTAAAGTCTGGGAGAAAGAATGCCTGGTTGATTCCGCCGGGCTCGTAACGACAGACTTCCACATCGACAATCCGGAATTATGGTACCCATTTGGTTACGGGCCCCAGACTCGCTACGAGTTGAAGGCAACTCTCTCTTCGAGCGACCAAAAATCCAAACTTATCGGATTCCGGCGAAGCGAGCTAATCCAGGAGAAAGACGAGTTTGGCAAGTCTTTTTACTTCCGTATCAACGGTATTGACGTATTTGCTGGTGGATCGTGCTGGATTCCCGCAGACAGCTTTCTTTCACAAATTCCCGCGCAACGATACCATGACTGGATGAAGCTTATGGTTGAAGGAAATCAACACATGTTGAGAATCTGGGGTGGTAAGCTTCCAAAGAAAAGAAACCTAATTTTGATGAGAAGAAATCAGTATTAATTCGATACAGGTGGTATATATGAGGACGATTCCCTCTTCGACGCTTGCGACGAGCTTGGCGTCCTCGTTTGGCATGACTTCCAATTCGCGTGCGCAAGCTACCCGACGTACCCTTCCTATTTAGAGTCTGTGGAACATGAAGCGAGACAGAATCTCCGACGGCTGAGATCTCACCCATCCATAGTGATATGGGCTGGGAACAATGAAGACTACCAAGTTCAGGAGCGCTATCATCTGGACTACGACTATGAAGGCGACAAGGACCCTCAGTCATGGTTGAAGTCAAGCTTCCCAGCTAGGTACACATATGAATACCTACTACCAAAGATTGTAAAGGAAGAGGATCCATTTATAGTTTATCACCCGAGCAGTCCGTGGGGTGATGGAAAGCACACCACGGATAGCACGGTAGGCGACATCCATCAATGGAATAGTAAGTATTATACGATTCATTATATTATACTCCTCATCCGTCTTCCCGCTAATGATAAACAGTATGGCACGGCGCAATGAACAGGTATCAAGAGACTCATCTGCTCTCAGGTCGGTTCATCAGCGAGTTCGGCATGGAAGCTTACCCCCATCTTGAAACAACTCGTGGTATGATCAAAGATCCTCAGCAGCAATACCCGGGCTCCATGATGATGGATTTTCGCAACAAGGCCATCGACCACGAGCGCCGAATGGTGACGTACGTCGCCGAGAACTTC
This sequence comes from Hypoxylon rubiginosum, assembly GCA_902806565.1. Lineage (NCBI taxonomy): Eukaryota > Fungi > Ascomycota > Sordariomycetes > Xylariales > Hypoxylaceae > Hypoxylon > Hypoxylon rubiginosum. Next base: position 854,289 of record CADCXA010000027.1, on the reverse strand, counting down.
CAAATCAAGTACGACCTTCCATCGTACACACATCTTACGCAAGTCGTGCAGGCAGAGACCATGCACTTCGCTTACAAGACATGGCGTCGGGAATGGGGGAAACCAGGAGCACGTAAGTGCGGAGGCGTCCTCGTATGGCAGTTGAATGATTGCTGGCCGACGATGAGCTGGGCCGTCGTTGACTACTACCTTGTTAAGAAGCCCGCCTTCTACGCCATTGCAAAGGCCCTGAAACCGCTGGCCGTAGGCATATCACGGACATATCACGAATGGACGGCAGGCCACTCAGATCCCACTCTTCCCTTTCGTGACACCAAGTTCGATCTCTGGGTTGTGAGCAGCCGGTCAAAGCCGGTCCAAGTCGAAATAGCCGTGCGCTTCATCTCTGTCCGGACTGGTAAAGATGTCCAATCTCCCCTAAAGCTAGGGACTATAATTGCACAGGCGAACAGCACAACTGAAATCCTGAAAGAGCATGCGGTTGTGGTAGGGGATCCTAAGTTAAATGATACAACCCAGCCTTTCGACCTGGTAAAATACGACCCATACGTGATCCACGCCGTCGTAAAGGTAGGCGATGAGATCATCGCGACGGATACCTCATGGCCGCAACCGCTGAAATACTTGGATTTCGCCAACCGGGACGTGGAATTCAAGGCTCTGTCTGCTACCAAGCTGGCTATATTTGCCAACCGCCCCGTAAAGGGGCTGGTCTTTGAAGAAACCCGTACAACGAAGCTGAGCGATAATGGATTCGACCTCGTTCCAGGCGAGGACAAGGTCGTATATGTTACGGGCGTCAGTTTAGACTCTCTGCGCTATACTTACATTGGAGCGCCCGAAGGGTCTTTGGAAGTGTCTGTGTCGGGTTAGGAGAGCTTGACAACTAATAATTGCCTTATGACTTGAACTTAACCCAGCAGTTCCAGCCCAAGGCAATTATGGAAAAAGGGAATTCAATCAATTTGTGTTAAATTACATGATCCTCTTGCAGCCGATATTGTTCATACAATCTATGTCGACATCAAACCCAGGTACCTACCTCTAATTCACGGTTTTAGGTGATTCTGAAGCGACCCACCCACTGAAGGCCCTACAGGTATAGTGCACCTCACTCACTAAATTCCCTGTATGCGGTGGTACTCGGCCACTAGCTCTCTGCAATCACAGCGCCCTCAAAAGCATCTACCCTGTAAAGGAATTTGGCAGATGCCCTCCCCCCTATTCTGTGGAATACCTAGCCCAAACTCGGAAGTAGGCGCTAGGCATTAGTCTACCTGTCTCACGCATATTCTTACATATAGACAAAAGGCACAATATCTCGTGAGTTGACAGTATATATTACATTAGAATTAACATTATACCCCCCTGAGCGAGCAGTCGGAGTGCCACGAACATTTTGAATTACCCAAGTAGGACTTTTGATGCGAGATAACCTTGTTAAGTTGCGCTTATGCTATTTCCCTCGCGGCCGTTCTATATAATGTCCCATATCCAAGAATGCAGTACACAAGCCCGCCCATTCTACATCGTATTATCATAAGATATGACCGGCCAGATCCCATGGGAAGCACCAAGGCTACGAACCAGCGAGCTTGGCGCCGATTCATTATAATGAGTCCGAAATTCGTCTATAGAAGTGGACGAAGCGGCACTTGGTCGAACAGTGATGTCTCTACATCATGCCCCAGGCTGTCGAAGTACACCCGATGTGGTAGTGCACACTAGGATGGTTCTCATGGCAGTATCCAATCTTTATTGCCGCAAGACGCATCCATCCGTTCGGTGAAGTCCTTGATCCGATCAACAACCCACCCTGACTTCACTTGCTTGGTATCTCCAAAGCCTTTGTGGCCTAGCCTGATGGCGGTAGAAGTCTTGCAAGATTCGCCCAAGAACGAGAATTGCAGACAATCAGGTTGGCTTTCGCAAGTCTCACGGCAATCGTCGAAGGAATGAACCTCACTCTGCTCGGCATCCGACAAGTTGTCCCAGCCATCATGCTCCGACGAGATACGCGGAAGGAGATAGAACCGGAAAATGTCTCTATGGCGTAAGCGAAAGGCATTCTAGGCATCTATTGTCAGCATATATCTCCGTAACGGTGCTAGTTTGGTACTCACCTCCTGATTCCAGCTCTGTTCGAATTTAGCGAATTTAGGATATTCCGAAGGGGGAAGGTGATGATAGCTGGCAGAATAAAAGCACCAGGGTTTCTTATCCTGACCCCCAAACGATGTATTGAAATCCATGTCCGCAGGCATGTCGCCAGTCAGGGTCGGGAAGGACCACATCAAGTTCACTCCCGAGTCTGCCAAGGCCTTCCCTAGAACACAGTCGCCAGCCCAGTGGCCGCCGGTGAAGTCGTCGTAGAACTTCAAGTTCGCCTTCCGATGCTCCACGACCTTCTTCAGCGCCGGATTGGAGATAGCAAACCCGGCACCGCCGTAGGCGAATATAACATCGCCGATCTGCATCTGCATGCCCAGGTAGTGCGGTTTGGAAGAGTCGAAGTGCGAAAGCCACTCTAATAGAGTTTGCCAGAGTATATAAGTGTCTGACTCGATGAAGATGTACCACTTCGCGTCAGGCTTCATAAGAAGAGCTTTCTCCGCCAGCGGGAGGAACTTCCACTTGTCCAACCTCCAACCGGGGCTATCTCGTCCACCATTTGTGTTCTTGGCAGCCGCCCAGTGGGCTAGCTCTTCGGCCGTGAAGGCATCTCTGCCTCCCTCCTGCAGACGCCGGTAATATTCGAAGTCGGGATGGGTGGCTATGATATCGGGGTTGACTTCGTCCAAAGCATTGTAGACGTGGTGTCCCTCGATGTTCTCCTCATAATCGGAGTAGAGGGCGTAGTTGGGAACGCAACGAAGAGTCGTCGTAAAGTGCACCGGGAGTTTCTTGGGGGCTTCGGTGGCGCCAGTCCTGAGGGTTACGAAGAGGTCCTCGATACCCTTAAGCGAATCGCATGATTGGGCGGCACCCGCCGTAAATGCGTCTTGGCTTACGGATACCGACTTGCGAAAATAGAGATACTGCTGCAGCAAGAAGAAAACCAAGACTACAGCTAGTACCCGAGTTATCGAGCGCGAGAATAACGACGGCAAACCCGAAAACATGGTAATGTACAAACTTAGTTGTACAGAAGAAACAGTGTCATCAACGCTGAGTCGACGATGGCAAGGAAGCGATAGAGCTCCCTAGAGTGCCAAAGAAAGGACGCCAAAAAGAAAGACGCGAAGAAAGCGGCGTTTCGAATAGCCGCGCCGGATTAAAGAAGTCTAGAACAAAGCGCTTGCTTTCTGATAATAGAGCAGAACCCATATATGATGGTCGCGCTAAGATCAAGACGCGAACAAAAATGTAGGATGAGAAAACTTGAACATCTTGAAAGATCCGGATCCAAGTTAGGTAAGGTCCCGATCCCCTTTTGGACCCCTCTCTGGAATGCGTCAGGGGTTTAGGAAAACTTGGGGTCTACCTATCGTGACCCTTGCATAGATCGACGGTCGACCAAATCTGGAGTGGCTGAGTTGTTAGTGACCGGTTGACGGCGCTACACGTTGCTATTGGTGCGTGTTTAATCATCCAGTCCACAGTTACCCACCTAATTCCATGTCCTTGGCCTGCTATTTGTCTGCCTTACGGCTCGCTAGACCAGGTCCATAATGCCGAAGAGGCTATGCCAACTTCGCTTGTGTTAATAGCGTAGAAACTATGGGGAAGGACAAAAAGGCAAGTTGAAAAAATATTAGAAAAAGGGTGAGGTCTTCAAAATGAATCTACAATTGTTGTAAGTAATACTTGCCGTGAAGTTAGACATGATCGAGCTCATCGACAATATCAGTCACAAACTTACGTCGGGAGTTATGATATGATAGATACGGGTTAGTTTCATGCCGAAATCTATCCTTAGAAATCATCACCAAAATTATGTAGGGTACTTTTTTATTGCAGAAAACGACGCCATCCATCAGCCCTAGTCCAAACTTGCGTCCGACCCTAGCAGCCCAGAAACCAATCCCGAACGAGACGACAGGCCCGCCCTACAGATATCATGTAGGCCAACTTCACTCTGTTTCTCGTGTCTGTGACGAGCCGCGGTAACAGAGTCGATATGTCCTTGGATGCCATGAATTAGGAAATCCTTCCCAGTGGCAAGCCGTAGAATGACCCGACGGAGTGGTCACCTTTTTGAGCGTAACCCTCCCATTCTCTCGAATGAAAAGAGAGAGAACGAAGCAGCCACGAGGCTTGTCCGAGCCTATCATGGGCCGGCGTTGGGGCGAGAATACGGCGCCGCAGTAAGATCTACGTCTCATCCTAATCAAATGCGCCCCGGTCAAAACGAAATCCTTATGCGGGAACCGCACACCCTAAGTTGCCAAGGGCCAAGGGCTAAAACACGCCAGCGAGTGCGGCTGGAAGGACTCTCTCTCTCTCTCTTTAATTAGTAAGTCGAGAGAGATTGCCGCGCTCCCACGTTTTCCTCACGTCTCTCTCCGCCTGTATACTTCGTAAAATCCAACACTGTGGGATACCTGTTCTTGCTCGTCGTTTTCTTTTTCTTTATTTCCGTTCAAAGTAGCAGTCAGCTTATAGTCTGTTGTTGTTGTTGTTGTTGTTGTCGAATACTGGTACGTTCGTCAGTTCGCCATGTGGTTTCGACCGCTCGCCGCGCTCATTCTCTTGGGCTCCATTGTTTCGGCCCAGGACGATCTTCCGCAACCTGGGGAGCCCGCTCTCCAGTACACAGATGGCGCGTTCACAGAACCGAGGGGTTCGCAGTCGACATACAACCTGGGGACAACGTTGAATGTCAGTTGGCATACGACGTACGATACCTCGAATCTTTGGTTGATTGTCGGTTGGAAGTTCAATGAGCCGATACAACTAGCAAGTGAGTCAAGTCGCACAACAACGGCCCTGCATGTCTTGGATGAAAATCAGCGCTAAACGAAAACCCAACAGCCAACATAGGACAGACCTGGTATGAGTGGGAGGTATCAACCGACTCGACAAACACGACCGAAGTATACTCATTTCGGGTGGTCAACGCCACGGGCACCGAAGAGCAGCAGCAAGGGGGCGGGTTTCTAAGTGCTACCTTCTATATTGGCAACTTAAAGGCTTCTACGTCGTCGATATCTTCCACTGCGTCTCATGTCTCGACTTCTGCTTCTGCTCCCGCCGCGACGTCTGGTGAGTATTTTAATCTTCCATCTTGTGTAGGCCTGACTCAACTAATACAGACGCAGAGGCGGCAGTGACTAGCAGTTCTGTCGGACCCGCTATAACGACGGATAGCACGGTCGCATCTACGGCAGGTTTATCAGAGGGCGGCAAAATCGGTGTTGGTGTTGGGGTGGGTGTCGGCGGAGTGGGGATCATTGCGCTCATTGCCGGTATCCTGCTCTACCGGCGGTCAAAGAACAACAAGACCAAGGCGGCCGACGGAATGGAGCCATATTCGCAAACGCCGCAGACGTTCCCCTCGACACCGCAGACATATGCCGGCACTCCCGGCCCGCAATCGTACAACGAGTATTATAAGCCGGCCACCGGACCCAGTGAGATGGAAAACACAGCAGTAAGCGCCGAGCTCCCAGGAAACGGATCCGGGTTCGCCCACCAAGGATATGCGTACCCGGGCAACAACCAAGGGTCGCACCGCGTAGAGCTTCAAGGATAAAGGATGTTCCAGGTCAGATTGTAATGCTTATAGATACCCATGATTCGATTAGAAATATGACGCGCCACAAGTTTTAATAGATGCTTACTCTGCTTCTGTCCCACGCCTGTCTTGCATTAGGGGGGGTAGCACAAAGTGCTGATGGCTGCCGTCATACGTATGCCTCTACGGGTCGCTGACATTGGGCTTGCTTATTACATTTTTGCTTTGCGGGGTGCATACCGGTGACTTGATGATGAGACATGTTAGTCTTTTTGAACACTAACATTAACGTAACTGCTAAGACCACAACAGATTGTTTAGTGCGTCCTAATGTTTGCTAATAAAGCATGTAGTAAACTGTTTATTATCACTTAATGACTTCGTCCGGCGAAGATTTTCTGTATCGCACTTACTAAGAGAGTCACTTGACAGACTCTACACCACATTCAATCTTCGAGATGGCATTTAATGAAATCTTCTATACCATGGAGGATTGAATCTGTGACTTACACTACCTCGGGTATCTCCTAAGGTATCAGGTAGGTAGGCCAAGAGAGAGGCCAAACAGTGAATCGTTGGTAACTAGGAGGTTCGTGAGAGAAGATGGTACTATTTTTGCTCGACTGTAGACAATCTTCATATTTAGAATCATGGAAAACAGAGATAGCAACTCACCTGTTAAGCTTACTACTTAATAAAGCTTATCCCCAGACCTATTTTCGTCAACTCGAGTTATAGCATCACTCAGTCATCAGTACGCAAACCCCTAAACTTACCAACTTATCGTCATTCATTTTACTTGCCAACAAAACATTCAGCTTATTCTTGTAGTAAAGTTCCAGTATTGCTAGCCATGATGAAACCCCCGAGTTGTAAGTTTTGCACCCTGAATGGTAACTTGTGCGAACTTAGTCTAGCGAGGAACAGGTTCCCTCTAGATTCTCGTTGCTTGGAATGTATCGAGGCAGGCATAGATTGCTGTATCCCAACAGACGACAGAACTCTACTCGAAAGCGGTATCGGGACGGTCAGCTCGACCTTTCACCCGGGACAACGCAGATGCCTTAACTGCGCAATGGGTGGTAAGAACTGCGTGTTCCTCCAAGGTCACAGACCCTACCCTTGCGTTCCGTGTCTTCGTGCGGGAGCTACCGCCTGTGTAGTCCCGCCATTGCTGCCCGGTAGCGTTAGTCCAGAACCGACGAATAACTTCTCCGGGGGTATGTATTCTACTTCTGACAGCGCACAATATCCTAGTACTGAATATCAGACGCCTGTAGACCAAGACCTGATCAACCAGGCCTTTGAAACCCAGTCTCTAGAAGGTCTGGTGCCATCTGTGTACCAGTGGCCACGTGAAGACAACTCAAGTCAAGATCTCTTCCCCAGAAGTAACCCCGTTTCTCAAAATTATTTCAACGTATTTGATCTCGAACAGGAAGCCTACCTGCCTGCTGGGGGAACCCGTATGAAAGATAAGCTAGCCACCAAGCTTTTGTCGCGAAGGAAGCACAAACATTCCCCCGACCCAGAGGATTGGCTTCACTGGATAGATGAAGACTTCGAGAGAAGGATGAGCAGTTAACGCCTACCGATAGCACTATGTCAGACATTTCATATAAAAGTTACGTACCTGAGCCTATCCGTAATTAGTTTCTCTTGTGGCATTAGTTATACTTTATCCTTAAATATATAACTTGATGATAACTTGTTTTCTCTCCTTGTTTGTTGATTCGCCTCGTCTTTGTGCTTTAAACAATGAATGGACCCCTAGGTAGGTATTTTCGTAATCTTTATAATGTAATAATCTTTTTAACTCTACATACCCTATTGTTTTAAATAGCGAAACTGATAGCGACGGTTTTCTCTAATAGGAGTTGAAATCGAGTTAAATCAAATATTTGATAATTTTGAAACGGGTTGCCTTACACTGTTTCAGCTACGATGATGCCGTTTAGAGCTTGCTACTACTGCCTTTCAATGTTTGAATTTCAATTGCGGTCGTTTTACATACCCAACAAAAGCTATTGCTTTAAACACTCAGGCCCTGAGTACATGGAGACCATAAATCAGTAAGATTGATAGTGTCGACATCTTCGGGTCGATCCGTCCCCCCAAGACTAATTGTACATGCCCGATGAAAGGTCTTTGGATGAAGAGGCATTTTCATTCCGCTTAGAATCTGGTCCACATCCGCATATGTTAGTAGGTCATCGGCCGACGAATTTCTGCATATTTCTAGGCAATATCAGTCAGCTAGGAGATTCTTAACAACGAAAAATGACTTCCTTACGAATCAGAATGTGAGGCAAAGCCCACATTCTTGAGAATTGCTCCAAAAAGAGCAGCATCATGTTCTCGGCCTGGGTTAAGTGGGCTAGCAACGGTGATGCCGAATCTGCGATGCACCTCCGCTGAAGATTCGTGATCCAGATGGCCATAAAGATAATGAGACATATTGCGGGATCAACCTGAGAGGAAAACTGGTTGTTCCACTGCTCAACAACCAGAGTAATATCTTGGCAACTCGAAAGAGAGTGCTGCCATCCATTCAGCCATTCAGTTTCATTATTCCTGAAGTCCTCAGGCAACGAGATAAGGAGGCGGGTCATGTGAAGATGCAACAAGTTTGTAAGTCGCGTATGGTGATGAGCGCTTGATTCTGCTGCGAGTGCATTGCGGGATGGGTTGAGATATCCCGGGGGTAGGGCAAGCCGTAATGAAGTGAGTGTATTTTTCAAGATTGTCGTCTTGTCTCGAACACGCTTCTTAGCACATCTGAGTCTCAGAACAATACCGGCCTGGCGTAGGATAGTGGTGGTGATGATGTGGATATTAAACTCCCTTTCACCGGGACCTGAGATCACCCTTTGCACAGCTTTCCAAAGCTCATCCACGTTGTCGGGCAAGAAGATTTTGGGCAGATTTGGAACTTCGCTATCCGCGAATGATCTTCGAACGAGTGAAGTATTGATACTCTCCAGTTCGACGAGGAAGGGTGCGCTGAAAGATATGTTGGAGTAGGAATCGAGACAGTAGACACACCACCATGCGTATCTCCAATTTTCGATCTCGTCCTCCGTTATCAGCCTAGAATCATAGGCAGAGCACATTTCGGTAATCTCAATCTGGTTGAGCCCCATAGCATAAGCTCTGCGAGTCAACCGGCCTATCCTCATCCAAGCTGGCGGTCCGGGAACCTGATGGAAGGTGTAGTAAGCGAGTAAACATTCTCTCCTGAACTGGTCTAGATCGACTTGGAAGTCCGGCGAAGTCTGGTCATATGCTGTTGCTGCGAGTAAAGAATTTATACACAAGTGAATGTCCTCAGATTGCCAAAAACTTATTGGCCCTAGGATCTTAGCTGTGACTGTGACGATAGTCACAATGAGATCACGACATGCTGCGCCGTCGTCGTATGACTTAAGAAATTTGCTTCTCTGAAACAACGGTATTGCGGGGTGAATGTCCTCAAAGAACCGCAGCAGACTGGTGCCAGTGTTAGAATTATCAACGACAAAGTAGAGGTTTGGAACTGACATGTCTCTTTCCTGAGAAGGATTCAAGTAATAACCAGGGAACATGAATTGATCCGGGACAGACTTCATCATAAAAGGAGACGATTCAAAGCCTATGCTCAAGTCGCCAAACTCTGGCGTAAATTGGTGTAAAGTAGAGTGCCCATCTAGTAAGGGGTTCTCAACTGGGGAATGGGATTGTAACGACTCGGTGGCTGATAAGCCATCTTGATTTGCCTGATGATTTGACAGACTGCCCGAGTTTAGTCTGGCAGCTGATGTCAAGCGGTTTCTAGACCGGGCACCTCGAGGCCCAGGCTTTCCTTTTTCCTTTGAATATGTGCATGGATATCCCGCTTCGGCGCAACGAGAGCAATGTGGTCGCTGTAGGTTACCTAGGGGGTAACAGTGTCAGCTTATTCGCCGAGTCCGCATTGTGAGTCTTCTATACACTTGACTTTCTTCCTGCGACGACGAATTAGCAACTTTCAGCACGGTTGATTTTATGTTTAAATGGAAGTTAGCAACAAACCGGATGCATCGGTCGCAGACACGACCGTTTGGAGACATAGCAATTGGCTGCGTGATAGGTAGACGTGTTAGGCCAAGCCACTGTTTTCAACAGTGGGTAATAGACAGAATCAGGTATAGAACGACTGGAAAGGAGACTTTCGTATCTATCAACTTCGATTATGTAAATGATAATAGTGTGCCGCGGTTAATGGTTAATAAGGAGCTCTCGAACATCGAACTCCCCGCTCTTTTCCTGTGGCTGACGCGGTCTCTCCGCTTTTTAACCTATCGTCCTATCATTTAATTTAAAATGAGGCTCAGATCCGCAAAGTAACGCCTTTTTAACTACATTTCATCCTTCCTATTCAGCTGAGAAAGAGCATGACTTCAATTGCGGCGTCGAAAGGACTAATTACCAATATTGGAGGAGGTCTATGGGAACCTTATGCTGGAAAAAGCTAGAAGTGGCTCCTTCGGCATGTCCTAGGAGATAACCATAGCTACCATGCATTGCGCAGAGGGGTCGAAGCTGATTCCTACTCCTTCGAATGTTCGACGAGTAGTGCTTGATTACTAATTTGAAAAGCATAGCCTACCTAAGGTACCTAGGTTAGTATATCTATAGAAAGCAGGCTGACTCCAAAGGCTAAGGGGAGACGAGCTTGTCCGATGATTGGTAGCCAGATGATAGGTTCCCCTAAAGAGCAAGGTTTAAAAGCCATTGAATAATACTAGGATAATACGCTACATTCGAATCTCTTAGAGGTAGCCAGTATTGGCTCAACTATCTCACGCTGAGATGGCCTGTCTCATATTATCGCCAGTCAGATACGGTGTGGCGCTCTGGTGGGTTATGCAGCTGGAGCCCGGAACAATGGAGCTTGTGAAAGAACAGAGAAACCACCATCTTCAGTATGAGTTAGGTATTCAACATTCTAACTGTTGAGACTTTGTCCAAGTTGCCGCATTAACTAGGCCGCCTAGTAGCGGGTGCGAGGTGCCGATGCCGAATTCCTCCGCGGAGGAACCAAAACTTCGGAGGAAATAGAACGCATAGAACACGCAAGTTCAACACAAAGTGCCGGGCTAGGGTCACTTGCATGAGGTATGAGAGGTAGGGAACTTGGCCAATCAGATATACTACTTTCACAGTCCTCGCTCGCTACCAAATACCGCCAAAAATTCGGATGTACTCTTCCGAAAGCAAAAGTACAAGAAAGGGTTGCAAGATTCTACGCAGCAAGTTGATCACTTTTCCACTGAAAAGTGACCATAGTCCGATGCCGATAGGACAGACTTCGGGGTCGGCCAGCTCTGCGCATTTCGCAGTGCTCCGCTCCCTTGAGCTGGCTTGGCTGGTTGAGATACTGCGAAATGCTTCCTCGGAATGAATTGCTTGCCGGAGAAATAGGGTCACCAACGAGGACTTATAAAGAGTCACTTACTTAGTTCCTACCTAGAAGATAGCTATCACTTTTACGGAAAATCAAAGATGGAAAAAACCGAAGTGATTATCGTGGGCGCTGGTCCAGCGGGTCTCGCACTCGCCCTCTCTTTAGCCAGATTCAACATCTACGTGAGACTTGGCAACAGTTACGAGACTGATGTTTAGGTATCGCTAATCACTTTAATAGTCCATAATTCTAGAGAAAGATTTAGAGATCACGCAGGACCCAAGAGGTGTCTATCTCACCCATGACGCGATTCGCATCTTGTGGGACCTTGGTCTCGGCGACTCCCTGAAGGAGATCGGTCACGGTACGAGCCTCATATGCGAACCAAGGAGCGAGAACTACACGGCTAATGTAGGGCTTTAGAGTTACTCGCTGTCAACTTTCACGCCACTTCGTTTAAGAACAACCCCTTCCATGTTATGCACCTCAGTCGCGACGACTACTGGCAAACACTCCCCAATGCTATACTTCATATCCAGCCGAAGCTAGGTATGTTTCTCACATTCGGTTTGCTGAGATTTTGCTGAGTGCTTAATATAATGAAAGAGAGTGCGATGCGTAAGAAGGTGATTGGATCACCCTTTTGTGACTTGCGATGTGGGTGCACTGTGGTGGGCAGACAGCAGGACGGCGAGAACCTAATCGTTCAATACGAAGACCGTAAAGATGCTTCTCGAAAGATCAAGGGCTCGTTCCTTATTGGAGCGGATGGGAAGAAAGGGGTGGTACGGAAACATTTCCTCGAGGCATCGGCTGGAATCAAGCAAGTTGATAGCGCGTATCGTTACGATGGAACTTGGGTCGCCGCGAATCTCAAGCTGACCGTGCCGACGCCAGAGACGCACCCCGATTTCCCGCTGTGGGATCTTGGGTTTACTCCCGAGGCGGTGTATGATCTCTTCTGGCCCAAGGATTGGCACTTCTGCAGCCCGCCGGGGAAGCCCACGGCGGCGGGGAGGTTTGGTCCTTACGAGGCACGGCTCTGGCGACATGAGTTCGCGCAGAACAATTGGGACGACTCGATGGACGCCGAGAAACTCCTGTGGGAGCACATCACGCCTATGATTACACGCAGTCGGGATAGTTCGAACAGGCCGTTTCCCGGAGGCGAGGTGACATATCCCCCGGACTGCATTCACATCCTTCGATGCCGTCCGTACCAGTTTACCCACAAGGTCGTTAACAAGTGGTTTGACGATCGCACTATCTTGATCGGCGATGCTGCCCACGTGTTCCCACCATTTGGAGGCCAGGGCATTGCGAGTGGCCTTCGTGATGCGCATCAACTTGCCTGGCGTATCGCTCTGCTTCAACGAATGCCCAAAAGCGACGGGGCTCTTAGGGTAAATCTTCTTAAGGCTTGGGCGCGGGAGCGTCACGAGGGCGTTAAGGATGCCGCAACGTTCACAAGCATGAATGGTCGTGCGTGTAACCAAGGCGACGATTTCTTTTTCTGGCTCTTGCGCAATCTCGTTTGGCTGGTCAATTGTATCCCCTTCCTCCCCAATATTCCCTGCCCGATCATCTCTTTTGAGACTAGGGGATATCAGCGAGTTGAAGATGGGTTCTTCTTGAAGAAGTATGGGGGCGGAGGACGCTTGGCCCAGGTATACGTCGAGTCAAGTAGCCAAACTCCAGTGTTGTCGGACGAGTTGATAAAGAGTGCGGGTACGGTGATGATGTTGCTAGTTGTCATGAGAGGTAACCGTGGGAATTTGGTCGCGGAGGCCCGAGAAGCTGTAAGGGCAGGTAACCTGGACAAGTTAGTTCTATCGGAAGATTCCATCCGAGTCTTCTCTCCCGACAACTCATTTATGACGGGAGATGGTTCCGACGCTCAGGTCTATTTCCCCACACCATCTCAGCGCCTCACCAACTTGGGTATCGTGGTCAAGCCAGGGTATAGTGGCCACAACTATTTTGGGCATTTCGGCGCAGCTACGACGTTCGTAATCGTTCGCCCCGACTTCTACACTTTTGCTCTTGCGAACGATGTCGAAGGACTAGTTGAGTGTCTTGGGATGCTTCGGAACTATTTCCGAATACCCCAGAGAGGTCAAGGGTCATGTTAATCACCACCTACCCTGGCCCTAGATATGCTAGGTACCTACTTAATGTCAATCCTTGGGAATTCGACCTGTCTTATTGAGTTCATATCACAAGTGCCCCCTTTTTAAATCCATTAATTCCGCTTTTCAGCCGCTGTGGATATACCGCTGTGGATATACTGCGCCGCATATGCATAGCAATGATGAATCAAGATAAATCATAAGGCACAGGACATGGCACAGGACATGTGGCTGATTAATCCTACTCTACAAAAAAGGTTCTTTTACCCAATTCCTTACACTAACATATATCGTTAACGAACACGCGTCACTATGCCTTGCCATCATGCCGACCGGAAGCTGTCTGTGCGGAGAGATCAAGATCGCCTACGAGGGCGACCCGGTCTTTAGAGTGAGATGCCTCGCCCCCATTATTTCTACTATAAATAGCCCAGCTAACGAGCGAAGGCGATATGTTACTGTCACGACGACCGAAAGATGGCAAATATGCAGGTTTTCCAGGTGCCGAAGGCTGGCTTCTCGGTTACCCAAGGCGAACCGAAGGCGTATACCAAAGTATCCGACCACGGAAATGTGAGTACCTTGCCTTTCATGGCCGCTCGGAATTATGTGCCAATGGAAATCACGAATCACTTCTGTGGTACATGCGGCACCACTCTATACCGGAGCGGCGGCGCTGAAAGGACCCGTGATAAAATAGGTGTTCGCGCTGGTGTGTTGGACGATCAAAGTCTTTTGGACATTCCGCCTGCCATTGAGGTTTATGTTGAGAAGCGCCCACCCTGGGTGAAGCAGGTCGAGGGCGCCATTCAACTAAACGGGAAATACGAGGTGGTATCTCAATGAAAATAGCTATATATACTCTGATGCGTCTATGTAGTTGTTAGATGTCCTAGGTTTTAGTCGTATATAGCGGCGCATGCTGCCGCACATATAAGTCCCTATCATCCCTCCACTGACTACCGCGATGACCATCAACCGAAGAACTCGTAAGGAAACTGCTTTTTTGCAGACACTTCAAATTGTTACTATACTTCTCGTAAACTGTTCTCTCAGCCAAAGAAATAAGTAATAGGCCCCAGGCTGAGATGTCAGGCAACTGGAGCTCTTAAGATGATACTTGAGAGCTTACAATTTGACCTAAAACTGCCAAACCACCGAAAGTGGCATTGCACTTCAACATTGGAAAGAGAAGCGTGTCTATGTTTACAACTACAGCACGCACGTGAATCAACTGAAGTGCCAAGAACACGAATGGAGACGTTTGAATCAATCTTCCATATGGATTTGGGGATACGGATACATACATGTAAGCTAGGAAACAAAGGATACCTAGGTACTTCTGACACCCGTAACAGCCCTTCGCAAGGCCACCAAACTCCATACCCGTAAAGCTACATTACTTACCTACTACCGGTGACTCTTCCCTGTTTCCTCACCTAGGTATCTACGTAGAGAGCAGGTACCTTTGGTAGGTAGGAGGTATGTACATACCGCATCTACCGTCTCCTCAACCCGATATTCAGCGCGAGCGGCTTCCGGAGGAACCCCTCGCGGGTCTGCATCCCGTCCTGGCGGAGGAAGACGTCGTAGCGGCGGGCCCAGGTGGCGGCGATCATCTTCATCTCCATCTCGGCCACGTTGCGGCCGACGCAGGCGCGGGGCCCCGTGCTGAACGGGATGAACGCGTTCCTCTGCCGCGCCGTCGCCTCCTCCCAGCGCTCGGGCCGGAACTCGTCCGCGTCCGCGCCCCAGATCGCCTTGGAGTGGTGGATGCTGTACGTCGGCACGCTGAGCACGGTCCCGGGAGGGAAGTAGTGCCCGCAGATGTGCACGCCTTGGGAGTCGGCGGGGATCTCGCGCGGCAGGCCGATCCCCGACGTCGAGTGGATCCGCAGCGTCTCGTTGATCACGTTCTGCAGGTACGGCAGGTTCTTGATGGCCTCGTACTCGGGCACCTTGACGCTGCCGTCGGGAATCGCGGCGTCGAGCTCCTTCTGCAGCTTCTGCAGCACGCCCGGCGTGCGGGCGGACCAGTATAGGAGTGCGCAGGACGAGTTGGAGGTAGTGTCGGATCCGGCGATCAGCTGCGTCAATGCTTCTGCTGCTAGCTCTTCGAAACCAAGCGGCTCGCCCTTGTCGTCCCGCCCTTCTTGTAGTCGGGCGAGTAGGTCCCTGCGGCTGATATCCGGCGGGTTCTCGAGGCGGTCCTTTACGCGCGCGATGGCGATGCCAGCTAGGTTCTGGACCGCGGCGAGGCCCTTCCTGAAGAATGGATCGGGTAGCCATTTGGCATACGGCTTGACGTGCACGTAACATCCAAGGGTGGCCGACACTTCGCCGCGCCGGTTTAGAATTTCTACTGCCGGGGCAAAGATAGGAGGTGTATCCACAGTAGTCCGCACTTCAGCGATGTCCGCTCCGGACCTCAACATGCCGAACGGGGCTCCGAATGCCAAATCCCCGATAGTGTCGAAGGCAACGTAGTTGAACCATTTGAGGCAATCGATATGGGCGGCCTTGTCCGTATTTACGGACTCCTGGACCAGCCCGTCCCACCTATTGACGAATACCTCGAGATTCTCGTGGATGTAAGGTTCGAACTGGGCTATGGCCTTCGGGGCGAATGTACTGGAGATTAGCTTCCTCTTGCGGGTATGCTCGGCGCGGTCCCGTGTATTGAACAAGCCGCGCCTGATGGACACGAAAGCGTCGTAGAAGTCCGACTTCAGGAAACCGTTTCCGTGGCCGTAGATGATTTGGATTGCCTCGTCATCAGCGATGCTGACATGATTTGGTTGGATCCTCACGATCGTACCTAGCTCCTTGTGGACTCTGTCCACGACGAGATAGCGTTTACCTCGCCTGCAGGCATAGAGGAGCCACCAGTTGGTAAACTGCGCCGGGAACGGTGCGGGAATATCTCGAAGGTGATCGTAGGTCGTGACGTAAGGGTAGATGTAGTAGACCACAATAGCGATCAGTCCAACAAGGACCGCCCAAGGCGACGCGATATGATCGAGGATTGACATGTTCGCTCTGACTT
Source organism: Hypoxylon rubiginosum (assembly GCA_902806565.1). Lineage (NCBI taxonomy): Eukaryota > Fungi > Ascomycota > Sordariomycetes > Xylariales > Hypoxylaceae > Hypoxylon > Hypoxylon rubiginosum. Next base: position 838,012 of record CADCXA010000027.1, on the reverse strand, counting down.
GTCCTCGGTGGATACTAGGTAGGCAAAGTTGGATTCCACTTGACCCAGGTCGCGAGGTCGACGTCTCCTTAATAACGCCGCGGGGGCCCCGGTTCTTTTACACCGCCCAGCCTGTCAGCTAAGGAAACTCCGGTGGTCTACATCGGGGTTGCTATCTCGTGGGGTCCTCGATGTTCAGTTTGACGTTGAATGCGGAGATTTCATACCTTGAAAAGGATGCCCCTCCAATTCTTATGTCGGTAGAGGATATCGGGTCATGCAATGAGGTCCTCGGAGCTGGAGGACGGGAACTAGGCTCAGCGATCCACAGGCTGGGGCTGGGGATCAGGGCGGCCCTCGCGAATCAGCTACAACGATTGTACATGCAACCGTGGGATGTGGCTGACCGGATGCACCAATGACTTGGAGAATGTGACGGTAGGACAGGATTATATGCGGAGGCATGGGATGGGACACATGGATTGGGTGTCTACCTAGGTAAAAAGGGTATGTTGGTAGCTAGAAGATGCATACGAACGTATCATTTCCCCAAGATACACATATGCTGATGGCTGGCGCGGATACAACTGGCACATAACTTACCAACACGTCTCGTGGACAGAGAGTAACTAGAAGGGGGAATATCAAGTGGGGATAACGTTAGGAAGTGTCGTAGTTTAGTATGTTTGCAGTCTTGAGGCATACGAACCATCTCGATCCAAAAGACCGCGGCAACGGTTGTCGGCTGATCCAAAAATAACAATTCCCATCTTGTGTCAAGTTGAGTTTGGCAAACTTTTTGCTATCGAAGAACTGCATCAGTAAGGGAGGTAATCCGTTGATTAATGGGATACAATTAAAAAAGGACCCTGTTTCTTAAGAGTTGCAAGGTAGATTAGAGGGGATTCTTTCTAGCCGGTATACAAATAAAATAAAATTCGATTAAAAAGGATATAGATGCAAAATAATCAGGGGCCAGAAGCATATTCACTTAACCAAGCGTGTAAAACTCTTCAATGAGGATATCTCCAATTTTTTCGTCAAGATGACGTAGGATACTTATTGGTGAGTTGTGCCAAATTTATGTACTTCTCATAAGGCACGGAAGAAAGACATCGCGAAGAGGCCAGATCAAGAGAGGTATGACCGATGAGTTTCCGTTCTAGTGTGTACAGCACGACTTGATCATTTCTCACTTCTATGCCGAGGTGATAGGTAACTAATGAAACTCTTCAACCCGATCTAACCCTTGGCTATTCTGCGCGATTCCGGCTTTCGGCTATCTACGTTAGAAAACTCGGGTGCGCGCGTTACGTTGCTAACGACGGGACGACACACTGAGCATTGTGACCATATGCTGAGTACTGGGTAACACAATGAGATTTGCCAAGCAAACACCGGAACGATACGACGATCCAAGTCCAATTGTATCGCATTTTCACCACCTTAAACTAGTAGGTAAACCAGTAAAGAGAACTACCTATGTCTGACAATGCGCCTACTCCCAATACCTTTACTCCGTTTAGCTTTTTATAGCTGTCCAGCAGTCTTGAAATCCTCGAAAGCCTCGATGACGCGGGCCTTCATCGTCTTCTCTCCTTCTCTTACCCACACACGGGGGTCGTACTTCTTCTTGTTCGGCTTGTCAGCTCCCTCGGGGTTGCCGACCTGGGTCCGGAGGTAGTCGATGTTCTTGAGAATGTAGTCTCGGTGGCCAATCAGGTACGCCCACTGAAGATCCGTGTCAAGGTTGACCTTGATCACACCGTAGGAGATGGCCTCCTGGAACTCCGCCTTGCTTGAACCGGAGCCACCGTGGAAGACGAAGAAGACGGGCTTCTTCTGACCGTCGCCCAACTTCTGGGCGACGTGGGCCTGGTGCTTGCCCAGAAGCTCGGGGTGAAGACGCACATTGCCGGGTTGGTAGACACCGTGGACGTTACCGAAACCGGCAGCAATGCTGAAGAAGTTGGAGATCGGGCTAAGAGCCTCGTAGATGGCAAGGATATCCTCGGGCTGCGTGTATAGGGAGTTGTTGTCGACCTCTTCGTTGTTGACACCGTCCTCCTCGCCACCCGTCAAGCCGACCTCCATTTCCAACCAAAGACCTAGCGGCTGCGATCGCTTTAGGTATTTGCTCGTCGTCTCGATGTTGTACTGTAGGTCCTCCTCTGACAGATCGATCATGTGGCTGCTGAACAGGGATGTGCCGTGCTCCTTGAAGAATGCCTCATCGGCGTCGATCATGCCATCGAGCCACGGCAGCAGCTTCTTGGCGCAGTGATCACTGTGCATGATGACGGGAACACCGTAGATGGGGGCAACGGCGCGGATGAAGTGTGCGGCGGCCACGGCACCGGCGACGGAAGCTTCTTGGTTAGAGTTGGAGATGGACTTGCCGGCGAAGAACGCGGCACCTCCATTGGAGACCTGGAGGATGACGGGAGATTTCGTTTCCTTGGCTGCTTCGAGAACAGCGACCACGGTAGAGGATGAGGTCACATTGACGGCGGGAAGAGCAAACTGGTGCTCCTTGGCGTATTGGAATACCTAGAGGCAGACGTATGTTAGCTATTTTCTCTCGAGACTACACTTGTTTAAGCACAATGGATATGTAGCTAGCTAGCGTACCTTCAGGACATCCTGACCGTAGATGACGCCAGGCTTGAGGTTCAGCTTATCCATTAAACCCATGGTGAATTGCGTTGGTGTGTGATAATCAAGAAGATGGATGGTAGTCTGGTTGTTTGTTTTACGCGGGAGGGACGGGGAGGCAGTTTATTAGGATGCCACGGTGAGAGATAAAAAAGATTGAAGGATTGAAGTTTATTGTTGAAACTGGTGAGGGTTCTGAGGGAATTAAAAACAGTGAAGACGGAAAGTTGAAAGAGGGAGGGGGGCCAATAGCTTTGGAGGGGTTGTTGGGTCTGACTTGATCCACGGTGACGCAGAGGGCCGAGAATTTATTATGGAGGCTTGCAGTTGACCCGATTTATTTCGATTTTATTTCGTCAGGGAAAATTCTATCATATTTCTCCTATAACCTTCCAGTCAAAAGCTTCTCCTTTCACTTTTGGCTTTCCTACTGGCAATATAATAATGCATTGCCGCTCCCCGGCTGCCCGGGTAACTTCGCGGAGCAATGGACGGGCGACGCGGGTATGTTGAATATTTACAGTGACATCTAGGTAATATGCCGGCGAGCTTTTCACGTTTTACCCCTCCAAACCTTTGGTTCTGCTCGGGATGTCAAGGTGGGGTAGCCCGATTGCTTTCGGAGTGGTATTGTATGGCAGTATGGTACCTAGCCAGCTAGCTCAAGCAATAGCATTCAGCCCTTTGCCAATACTGTTTTGCCAGTTTCATCTACATACATTCATACCAATTATTAGAAAAATGGAGAGTCATTGGTATTTAGTCCCAGACATAGAATTGGGCAATGGGCAGATGGGCAATGCTGAGCTCACTAGCGGAGTATCTTACATCAGAGACTCTGCAAAAGAAAAAGGGACCCCGCCAAGCCCCGCCATCTATCGGACCTCTTATCTTATCGTTGATGTAGACAAGCTTGGCGGGTGGGTAAGGTACAATTAGGTACCTGATTATATCACTAGCTGGATCCACCACGCTCTTCAGGTACGCAATTGTGCAGCGTTACACCTTGAATACGCCTCTTCGCATTACTAATACATCCACTCTTGCCAGCGATTAGCAAACTTCTTCTCTCTCCTTACGTTTCTCAATCGAAGATGACAATTCTTTCCTTCACAATTGGAACCCTTACAAGTGTGTAGGTACTGGTGGTTCTAATCTTATTTCAATTGCAATCCGTCACTGAACCAGGATCAGAGTTGAAGCTAAGCGCTATTATCAGCCCAAGTAACTCCGGATTGAGTCTTTAGTAGTTGAGGCTTTTTCCAGTGAGATTAACAATTGGGCACCACGTGGGACATATTTCCCAGCATGGTATGTAGATGCTGATATCTTGACTATAAGTATGCTGAGGTATATTGATAGTATCTGAAGGATTGATACCTCGTCGTGCCCTCCTATAGAATGACTAAAACCTCAATAAACCTCACGACGATGTTCCCAATGCGGAAGATTCGTGTGTAACCCTATCTAGCACAGGTACATTATTAGCTCGTATCAACCATCAACTCCCGCAATTCATATCTCGCTCAAGTTCGTCTTATTCTCTTGGCTAAGTATTCGCTAGCAATGATTTTTCTCTCTTATAATCCACTTATGACTGAAGAGATTTATTACGCTAGTTGTCATAATGACCACTGTTGGCGTTGATACGCCCCCACGGACTCCCTAAACGAGGAGGTTTCATATACGGCGGATTGCGTCGAAACCAACATCAACATTGCCACTAGCAACACCGAAAGGGCGCAGTGGCAGAGTGGTCTAATGCGCAAGACTAGAATATCTCTTCTTCAGAGAAGCTAATCTTGTTCCTTCGGGAGCGTCTGTTCAAATCAGGCCTGCGTCGTTTGCTTTTTTCACCCCTTTTTCTAGTCTGGCATTGTTCTGCTTGGTTTGTGTAGGGCCCATGTGGATCCGCCACTAAATCTCAACCATATGATTTCCGATATTTTCTACATTAGAAATGAGATTTCTAACCCTTCGCAGGGTTTATCGTGTTATTATTTGTTAAAGGACTTAGTATGCCTTGTTGCTTCCTCCAGGTCTAGGGTCCGTAGAATGCACATCACTTGATAAACCTAGCTCAAAATCGCAAATCGCATTCATCACAAAAAGGTACGATGCTAAAGCCATGAAACGGTTTTGAGTTATATCATGAAAGATTTTCACAGCCGTTCACCACTGAAATAAGATGAACTTGCAACCTTTCTGGTCTGGCGAGGGTACGAGTTTGTACCAACCTTACTCTTCGAATGATCAAGACCCTGGCCGCTCTTATATAGCTTTTGGCCCGCTGGCGACTACTGATCGTATCTTCCTTTTTCCAATTCAATGTAATAAGCAGGAAGCTTGGTGTCAGAGTCAATATTATAGGCAACCTGGAGTTAGCGAATATCCTTCTGAGACACGGCCGCAAGAATAAGGATATCATATCCCCTTTTAGGTAGTTCGGAATGCATCCTCGATAGTGACGATTTCTAAGATATGTTGAAATAGCAGGGAGGTTACAGATACGTCCTGATCTGCATCAAACTAGAAATCACTGCTCGTAGAAAATCTGTCCCCTGGCTTAGCTACCCAACCATAACCACCGAAGCAGAATTAGTGCACGCCAGCTAGATAAGCACTCTTAGGGTAATCCTTGGATTTGTTTTCAGACCCAGAGTCGTCTGCCGTCTTTTGGTCACAAGTAACACCCGATGCCGTAGGTTGGGCTTGCAAAGTGTTGGAAGCTTTCGAAGTACTAAAAAGCTTTGGTGTAGCTGAAGAGGTTTCCACAAGGCCCAGGCTCTTGAAGGTATCGTCAACTATAAAATTAGTCGTTAGTCCGTTATATCCAGGAAATTTTATAAAATACTCTAATTCATTTCATAAGTTTCCGACTCTCAAACACTAAAGCAAATCAATCATATTTTGCATAAATATGCGAAACATTAGAATAGCAATGGGTAAATGCGGTGCTACTCACAATACTTGAAAACGGTCTTGTCAGAATCAGGGAATTCGGTGGGATGCGGGTTATTCTCTAACGAGCCCATGAAGTTATGAGATATTGACGCAGTAACAATTTTCCCGTTGCACGAGCCAGTAGGATCACTATTTCATGATTATATGAAAAGCCGGCGGGTATCATACCACGAGTTTATGAATACTCACTTTGGATCTTTAGCCTTAGTTATGGTCTTTTAAGCACCACTATCTTGATCGTTATATGAGATTGCTATAATAGTAATCGGAGTTATTTTTTGAGTACATCCATCACTAGGTAGTCTTTAGGATATCTTTGGCGGAGTGGCCGTCGTAGGAATAGGGGGAAGCGTTGATGGAGGGACAGTAACTCCGCCAGCTACCAATCGACTGGTAAGGACGAGTAACAGAAGTGCAATATTAGAGGTCAAAATGGCATGATAAGTAACTGATTTCTATACGTACTGTCAAAGGTGCTTTCGGCAGAGAACCAGGAAAAGTGACTTGAAAGCTACGAGTGGGAGGAGAGCAATATTATAAAAACAGGATAAGTTGCCTGTAGATGCCTAGGACAGGTTAAATCGTACTGACCGTATGGTTCCAAAAATCATGTCAGCAGATTTCCGTAGATCTCCTAGTCGCGAAATTTTCCTGATACAGGGAAGAAGTTCTACATGATAACGATCAACATGAATACTATACCGAGTTTAAAAACAAACTTACGAATACCCCTGAGCCAAACATAATAGAATTCTTCTTGCTCAGCCCTGCATAGGAGTTCAGATGAGTGCGGCTCCAGTAGTGGTTGTACATCTTGTACCGTCTATCAATGCCCATATACAGACTGCACTGAGTCTTCTTACGTGTTCTTAGACATTTGATATTTTCTCGCTTTGGTGCTGTATATCAGGACCTTAGCCCTTACCACCTGGGTAGGGTCACGGACCTGTTGGTCACCTTTGGGGCCTGGATGGGGGTATGTACGGGCCTGTTGGTATCAAGAAAAGGATAAGCTTAGGAGAGGCCTCTTGGCGTATAGGTCTCTTTATCCTGACCTCCTGTATATATACATGGGGCTTGGTAACCCCTAGGTTTCGAGCTCTTCGTGCAACAACATGGTTGTTTCCTTATCGCATGGTTACACCTATCACTGCTATTGCCTTCTCCCTGTGACCAAGGACGTTGCCGAAGCATGTATATTGCCAACCCTTTATTTGCGACACACGCTCAAGCACTACCTAATGCTTAGATCAGGGCTGGTATCAGGCTGGAGATCAGGCTGGAAGTGGAGGTAGAGAGACGATGCTGTGATGGAGTGTAGCCATTGACAAAACCACGGTGCGTATTTTGGCTGCTGATTATAAGTCACTCGGTCGCATCTAGGGGAGCTCATTGGAAACTATAAGGAACATAGTACGGTATATAAATCTTAATATAGCAACACACACACCTGAAAGACTGAGAATCGTAACGACGTCACCGAAATTTCACTGTGCGGCGCAGACAAGGGAAGGAAATCAAGCATCCCTAGCGTCGGGTTCTTGCCGTAGTAGCTCGCCACTCGGACAGCCCTAAATATACGGGGCCGTTTGTATAGGACAGTGCAGTACACTGTCTCTTAACAAAGCGATTGTGGTAGGTAGTACAAAGTGAATAAAGATAAACACGATATTTTTTTTTTTTTCACAAGTTGGGAAACAAATGAGAAAATGGGAAACTATATAGGGCAACTCATGCCTTCAATTAAAGCTAATGTTATTTCAGAAGGCCACCGTCAGGGGATTATCAGATAAAGCACACAGAAAGAAGAAAGAAACGTCAAGTATACGCACTCTCTACCTAACAACATACCTAAGTAGATATCGCAAAATGGTTCTCATCACTGATGTAGACAAGCGACACTTGACGTTTGCTGTGAGACTACATAAGAAAGAGCCTCACCTCGACGCTGATGGACTCATCCGAAGAATGGAGAACGAAACAGGCCTAGTCCCTTCTGAATTAGTAGTCGGCATAATTCATCAACTTGTAAACCTTAAGATAGAATCGCCCGAGATGATGGACCTTACGCGCCGGCTGGAAAGCTTGGGTTGCGCCTAAGGAACTGGAACTTTTTTTCAAAAAAAAAAAAAATGGAGAAAAAGTAAACTTAGGTAATTACATTTAGAGATTGAACATTTAAGTATACCTACCTATCTATGTAGGTAGGTAGGTAGTTACATGTAGAATAGCTGAATAAAGGCCGGATTTTTTTTTGGTAATAGTATGGTGGGTAAAAGGATGTTGGTTGCATTTAAGAATCAACGATCGGAACCCCACCCGACATCTTTGTGTCTCAGTCCTCAGTTCTTGCATGAGTGTTTAGCGATTTAGTGATTCAGTAAGGTTGATATCAATGTTTCATAGTGTCATAGTGTCATAGTGTCATAGTGCGAACGTATTGCACTGTATTGTGAGGGGGTCTATGTACTGTATCGCTGTAAATAGAGGGGCATAGCGCTAAATATGGTGGTTTCCATATCAAACGGTTAGCCAAATCATCTTCACGTCTCACAAGTGACAAGGTGAGCTTAATGCCTTCGTAATGTAGAGTTAAGGTTTCTCGTATCTTACGGAATTACCTGTGTCTATGCCTCTTCAGCCATTCCACAAACCTATGAAAGCTTCACTTCATGTCCCAGGCAATAGGCGGTCTTCTACGTGAGGTGCGACACTTCACCATGCCGCAGACACGCACGACCTTCCTGGATATTCCAGCTGAGGTTAGAGAACGAATCTTTCTATATGCTGATCTCATCTCAGGGGCCGTTATCCAATTATGTCACAGCAGTAGAAGAGCATACCGCACGGATATTCCACAGTCCCATTTCAGATTCACTTACAACATTCTCCAAACATGCAAGACTGTTTACGCTCAGGTCAAATCCATTCTCTTCGCCAGAAATAGCATCCTCGTCCACCACAGAAACGTCGAAGGCGGCCTAGAAATCCTACGAAGCCTATCGCGGGAGCAATGTCGCAGTCTACGACACTTATTTGTTCACTTGCACGTAGAAGATGCTATTCCGGACAGAGGTCCTTGGCTTAAACCTGAGCAAATTGCGGCATGGCAAACCACCGCTCGTCAGATCCTATCGCGCATAGAGCCAGGCATGTTGAAACTATACCTAATTTCCGATACTGGCGACAGCCAAGAGACTCGCGCCGTCTGCCAGCCATTGCTCGAATTCCCGGGCAAGCTCAAGGACTGCCGGCTTCGGCTCGGTTCGACGCGGCAACATCGCCTGTCTATTCTGGCTTTAGACACCGTCACGCGAATCCAGGGAGGCGATCCGGATGTGAGGAAAAGACCTTTTCGCTTTCCGGACCTTCCGTTTGAAATCAGGCGACAGATCCTCGAGTACACCGACCTCGTCACGCCCTATAACCAAGTCCAATGGAACTCAAGCAGGGGTTTTCACGGCATCTGTGATCGGTGTCATTGCGGACTCCAGCACGGGGAGATTTGTCACTCTCGTTTCCATTGGTTCGGGTGGTACACGCAGTGGGATTCCATAGAGACGGGGCCCTTCTGTCGTCGCCGACGGAGCGTATACTCCTCCGACTGTTACTGTTGGAGCCCTCCAGACGGTTTAATGTTGGCAAGCCGGGCAGTATACCAAGAAGCAATGAGCGTGTTCTACTCGTGCAACTATATCGTCGTCACGCCCTCCGAAGACGTTGATTTTCGTGTTTGCTCTCTCGATAGCCAATCGAGATTAGATGCATCACGGTTCATCACGAGGCACAAGTGGCCGGGAGTGCTTCGTTATCTGCGTAGCCTCGAGCTTGTCCTTCCCGCTGTGATTCCGGCATCCTGCCCGGAAATCTCCAGCTCCCTCTACTTAGACTGGCGTTCCGCTATCAGCCATCTGAAAGCCCATGCGAACCTAGCTAACTTAACAGTGGTCGTCCACACGTCGCTAAGTGTTTCACGCCATCTGCTCGCACGCAACATGCCGTCTGATTTGACCGCGGAGTCTACTCTAGAGGCGCGCGCCCGTCTTTTGACACCGCTCCAGGCTCTGCGGCAAATGAAGCGTTTTTTCGTATACCTAGAATGGTCTTGGCATTGGACACCTAGTTACCTCGAGTCTTTGAGGATGGGTGGACGTGTTAATCATGAACGTGAACACGGCCTGGTGGTTGAAATGGAGACTTGGCTAGAACGGGTTGTCATGGGCAACAGTTATGACAGCTTAGCCGTGGGAAAAGCAGACGAAGAGCCAAGTGACTGGGCCAGATTTGAATTGGATAAATACGGATACATGTAGCTTTTGTTGATGTATCCATTTGTTATGGCGTCTGGACTTCAGGGATAATGGACGATGTACCTAGGAAGTTAGTATAATGGCGACTTGGAGCCCAGCAGCCAAAAATCCATTCCGTACCTAGAGTCTGAGATTAAACAGCAGTAGCTCACGCATGCATAGGACATTGCAGAGACAGTCTTCGGGAAACGCATGAAACTAGGAATTTAATCATCTTATTTTCTTAATTAAATGACTATGAGTCGTCTTTTTGATGTTGAGTACCCGTAGAATTACACTCTCCAAAAAGGAGATCAATTCGCCGTGGTCAAGGAGCCGCCAACGCTAGTTTGGTCGTTATGCTAGATGCACTGATGTTGATTGGCTGCGCAGCAAAACAACGACTCGCATTGCAAACAATGACTGCATTTTGGTAGAAACTAAAATATGGAAAAGACTTTTGGAGAATAAAAAAGAGAATCACTCCCCGGGAAAGGCTCGAACTTTCAACCTCCTGATGACTACTAGTTAGGTAGTAACAGTCAGACGCGCTAGCCAATTGCGCCACCGAGGATTTATTGGTGGATGTGATTCATCCGTGGAAACTTTTGCTAGTAAGTCAAGCTAAATAGTAGCAAGCATGGTAGTTTCGAACTCCCCGCCCCCTTTTCTACTCCTGAACCCCACTGTCATTGACGTACTCAATTTTCACGCATCGATGCCATCCTAAAAGGTACCTATGTACCTTGGGTACCTCGGTGTGTAGGTATCTATTAGATCGGAAAAGCTGTAGATTATATCTATAAAATTTCTGGTTCAACTTTCACAATGGTAGGGCGAAAACTTGTAGTTGACCTAGGTCAGAATCGCATTCACGCATTCAACCCCTGAGGGCATCCAGGTCCATATTTACCTAGGGTACGATGGTTTACCGTAGATCTCTGATGGACACCGAACTTGTCTAAGTTAGATCTAGCTAACTACCCTTCAGCCCCCTTTTAGTTATTTATATGTCCATTCAATTCAATTCAATAGAATAGTGAAGATTGGACGGAAGTTGAATTGATGGATACACTGCCCCAACTACATGTACTATTGACTAGAAGTGCACCACCCGCTTTCTTCAGCATGTCAGCATTAGCCATCACACACCGAAAAGATGGACAGTATATGAACGCCACGAGAGAGAGCTCTCCAGTCGGGGGCATGTAGCGAGAAAGGATCCGGTTACGCCCCTTGGTATTATAGGCTTGACATTATGTTGATATCCAATCGGGAGTGCATCATTGATCATGCTGTGAAACCTACCGTAGCCAAGCAGGCATATTGTTGTCTCATCATTTCGTCATCGACCAACAAGAAGCCACATATAAATCTAGGCCGTAGGTGCATCAAGAGCGCCAAATATAGAGTGATAATTGCACTTTTGATGTTCGGGAAACATAAGTAACCTCGTCGATTCCAATATTTTCGATTTCTACACCGCACTTCTAATATTTATCAATATCGTTACTTTTAGTTTCCCCAGCCCTGGGGACGTTGCATCCCTGGAGCCGACCAAGGTATTGAACCAAGATCACCGTTGATTATACCAATCATCCCGCACTATTTCTCTTCATTGAAATTATGGAGTCTGGGCACGCCATAGCTCCAAGGAGCGTTGCAGGCCCTTCCGAAGATGAATGGAGTCAATGGATGGACTTCGTCCGGGAGGAATATCTTGTCAAGGACCGTGGAATCGAAGAGGTTTTTGAGAGTCTCAAGCAATTGAACCCTCAAGTGAAGTTAGTTTTGCTCTACCGAGGTTTTTTTTTTCATACTGTCAAGGGATAGTATGCTAACCATTCATCAGATATGCGCAGTTCCGTGCTAAACTTAGACAATGGCAATTTCATAAGAATCTAAGTGCTGAAAAATTGGCGCTATGTTGACCATTCAATCCGGGAGAGAACGTCTCAGAACAAGGACTCGGTTGTAATCCTCTCAGGGAGGCGTCTTACTCAACAGAAGGTGAAGGGCCATACAGATCGCCATAGGGCCGTGACCCTTTACAGCAAATGGATGCTCCGTAGGTTTTCATACTCTTCTTATGTAGTATGGTCTTATCATGGTAGACGTCTTCTGACAGTCTTTCGGCTCTAACCCCTGAACCCCCCGACGAGAGTATTCCACTCTATATCTGCACTCCTCGTGCTACCTCACCGGCACCTATCTCCAATCATACATGGCCTAGAAATCTTCCGTGGCTGCAATTCACCGAATCAACATTGCCAGAGTTAATGTCCGGTCTGCGATTGCTACCCCCCAACGAGGTAGGTGGTGCAACCACCGCCTCGGCTTCAAAGACCACGCGCCCGCGTAAAAAAACGTCAACCCAAAGATGCATCGTTAGCATGGGAAGCATTTGAAAAGCTCGTGCGGCGAAGCATGGAGATCATGATAGGCTCGAAGGAACTCACCGAAACCCTTTTGTTAACCAAGAGCGTCGACTGCATCGCAGACCGCCTCGACCGAACCCTCCCGGACAATTCCCCCAACGGAAACCTTAGGCGAGCTATCGTGCTATCTGGTGGAGCACGTTCTGACGTACAGAGAGAAGTGGTAAAGATCCTCCTGTTCCTGGCATCAAACCATCTGATCATGGACGAACCCTATCATTATGAGGCGTATATCAACGATGCACGAGCTTTTGTGGACGTATTTAGCTTCTCAGGGCTAGCTGAACCGAATATGCTAGCAAGGATTGTTGGAATCTCGATTGGAAGCCCTACCATGACTGCAGTGCTTGACCTACTATATGAGGCAGCAGTTGTTACGGAATCGGTAGATCTTGTCGTCAAACTATTGAGAGCTGACAATCGGATTAGTCCCCAACGGCCGGGTTTTGAACATTTATCAGCCCTAGAGCTTGCCGTTCTCAACGGCTCTCTGGCATTTGTGGACCGTTTGCTTCAAGTTGGTGCCAATCCCAACCACTCTAGCCATACAGGTTATTCGACTATAGCACTTGCTATGCTTAACGCCTCTGACGACGTTTCTGTTCAGATCGTCCGGATGCTACTAGAGAATGGTGCAGTCGTAAAAAAAGACAACGGAGATGTGGCGTTACACTTGGCTATCTGGAAGAATAGCTTTCAACTAATCGATCAGTTACATGCAGCAGGAATGGATTTCGCTTCAACCTGTCCTCTACCCCATATAACACGCAACCCAGGCATTAATTCACGGACAATTAAGATAGAGTTTATATGGTTAGAAGATAACCTATATGATGCGACGTGCCTTGATTTGGCTGCCTCGTTCTTATCAGAGAATTTTGCCTGGCAAGGTAGCCGCTCGCTCGATGAGGGGGTCGACGATGAAGAGACCAGTCTCAAGCTAGTCGAATATGTCCTCACCCACGCTGGACCTGAGTTCGATGTCGATGGAAAGTTGAAGTCTGAGGCTATAGTATTCGCCGCAATGCGTGGATACACCAAAGTTATTTCCTACCTATATCAGAAAGGGGGGCGGATTGACCAGAGAAAAAACGGCTTTATGTTTCCGATCTATGCAGCAGTCAATTGGGTTCAAATTGAGGCATGTCGGCTACTTTTGGAACTTGGGGGGTCAGCTCGAGCAGAATATCGTCAGATACCTAACGATGATGGAGTTATGCGGTCTGTTCAGGTATCTCCTCTACACATCGCTATCGGCTACAATTCTATCGACCTAGTGGATCTCCTTATCCACAGTGGCATAGATATCAATCTTCCATGCGAAGTGAGTACGACTTCTCGGTATATTGGTGATGGCTTTTGGCGTCTGGCCGATAGAACCGAAAAGAAGCCTCTTGGATGCTTCTCGCCATTAAATCTAGCAATGGTTCTCGGCTTTTGGGAAGTCTCGCTACTCCTTGTAGACTTTGGAGCTACTTTTGAAAGTAACAACTTATTCCAAGCAGCAAGCACCGGGCAGCATCAACTGGTTAGTCGACTGCTTGAGCTGAAAGCTGATCCAAACGCCACTGTTAGCAACAACCAGACCGCACTTCAAGCCTCGATTCGCAACGGACATGAATCAGTTACGTTTAAGTTGCTCGAGTCGGGCGCGAGAGTTGAGTATGAAACTCTTGGACTCGCATTGCAATATGGACAGCATCGAACTGCAATGAAACTCATTTATAACGGATCTAACCTGACTGGCCAAGAGCTGGCCTGGGCATTCCGGATTCCCAATGAATTGATGGTACGATCCCTTCTGCAGTCCCAGATCTCTACCATCTTGGCTAGTGAACACAGCCCGGATGGGAGAAACTTCTTGGAAAACGCTATCTTGAGTGGCGACATAGCTGTCATCAGACTTGCGCTATCACTTAACGACTACGCTTACGATTCTGGGGCGTTGTGTGCTGCTGTGCTTGCCACCACGCAACCTGGCGTGGCAGGTATGGACGAAATTATTCGTGAACTCATTCGAAGGAGAAAACTTGCCAACAACCTAAGTTTCTGCTTTGATAATGTGCTAGAGAACACGGCTGTATCTATCGCCGCATGCTATGGGAGGGAAGACATTGTCGCACAGATCCACAGAGAAGGTATACGTGAGATCAATGTCGCGGTACTACCAGAACCAACCGTATGGGTATGGCCAAAGCCAGATGAACATTTCTGGGATAAAGATATCGGCTGTAGCGCGTCTAGGTATCTTCGAAAAGGCATTGGACACGATACCCCGGACATTTCTATTCTTTCCAACTGTTGTCACATCTCTCTGTGCTCTCTTAGGCAGTGGAGTAACTGACATATTGGAGATAGATGGCTTGTCTCCCCCATTTTCCTTGCGATCAAGAGCCGGAGAGAACGAACCATAGGAGCACTACTGGATCTGGGATACAGGGCTGATGGGCACTCGCTCAATGCTGCCATCTTCGAGGATTTTTCGCACGAATTAATGAAGAGACTCATATATGGGTGTACAGACATTAATGCTTCCGAAGCGATTGGCACGATGATTCCTCATACCCCAGTCCTTTTAGCTGCTTTATTCAAAGGTCTGGACTTAGTAAAAATTCTGCTAGATGCAGGTGCTGATCCGAATGCTGGTCCGTGGCAAGTACGAGCACATACCTTGCGATATCTTATTAAATCTGGAAGATTTGATTTCCTAGATGTTTTGCTTCAGCATGGTATTGATGTCAATGTACCGTCTATCAGAACTTTCGATGATACGGCGTTGCAAAGCGCAGCTTTGGGAGGGGATCTTGGTACCATGCGTCGTCTTCTTGAACACGGTGCTGAACTAAACGCCCGGCGAGCAATGAGCATGGGATTTACCGCCGTTGAAGCAGCGGCGGCTTGTGGTCGTCTTGATGCTCTCCGGCTATTGTTAGACTCCGGGCTTGTTACGGACGGCTTCGGCCGCTATTCATACGTCCTTGCAATATATATAGCGAAGCGAGCTGGACATTCGGCTGTGGTTAGTCTTCTAAAATCGCATCGACGATGGACAGACTGGGACGAAAGAACAATGCAAGAGATCAAGCAAAACTACTTCAAAGGAAAAATCATCATAAATAGAAGCGAGTATACAGAAGATGAGATGGACATGGTGTTGGATCTTGCGCATGGCTTTGGCGAGGAAGAATTCCAAGTTTTGGGTACTTCTAGCGTAGGTGGAGGACAACTACGTTTAGATGATGACCTAGAATACCTAAGCGAAGAGTACGAAGAACTTATGAACAAAGGCGAAGAGCCGGGTACAGCGGACACTTCTCGGGAACTATCGCTCATCGACTCTAGTACGGTGATTATTGACAGCTCAGAAGACATGCATAACGGCGACGGAGATCAAATTGCGGTTATGGAAGACCCAAACTGTCAAGGGGAATTGAGCTCCTCTTTAATTCACGAGGAAACCATCTTGGGTGGCGAAGCTGAAGGGCCGGAGATGAAGTCAATCATCCCAGTAGCCAGTTTTGGTCCTGCAGAAGAGCAACTCGAAAAAAATCCGTTGGGGCTATGTTACGAGGTGAGAGAAGAGAGTGAGAGGTATCAGGAGATATTAGATGACATCTTGGGGGAAGAGAAGCACCGTTTCACGCAATCGAGTGGACATGGTAATAGGGGTATTTTCGTTCTTTACATACGGTGATTTCATATTGCTATATTGCAGATAACCTTAGAAGAATCATACAGATCTTGCGGCTTATATTCATTGGATATATACCAAGGCACCTAAATTGGCCTCTGTTGTACGATGGTGAACCCTTAGTGAATGCTGCCTAGTTGGCTACATCGTCGTTAGGCTACTGAAACTTCTAAGCTACCTGTATTCAGAGGTACCGTGAATATTAAGGATAGGTAGGTACCTAGGTAGATATCTAGGTAGCCATATTCTACGTTCGATAATAACTTCGTAAACTGCAGATTACGATACGACATATTTTAGGGGTACCTCAACTGACATGTCCTTTGCGACGCGTCCTGCGGAGTCCGCGGGCCCCTCGGAATCCGTGATGCCAATTGACGACGAATTACTTAAACAATCGCTGACTTGCTCCCCGTAGGAAACAATTCATAAGATTCACCTATTTGATGATTTCCAGACCCAAGAGCTCATTGCACATAATTTATTACGCAATTTTGCTATTACTCGTTGTTAGAGCAGTTGCTCTTGGCTATCTCAGCTGTCGCCATGGCCTTCGAAACGGCCCAAACTTCCACGTCGACAAAGTCAGACGTACTTGTGATCGGGGCTGGACTTAGCGGGCTCCAAGCTGCAGTTAAGATTCACGATGCAGGGTTCTCATGTCTCGTCCTAGAGGCCACTGATCGGGTAGGTGGCAAGACTGTTAGCATCAAGTCGAGCTCTAAGCCCGCTGGCGTCAATGATCTTGGCGCGATGTGGCTAAATGACAGCAACCAATCCGAGATCTGGAAGTTGTTCGAAAAGTACAATATTGGAGCTGTAGTTCAAAGAGCGACTGGCACGAGCTTTCGGCAATCAGAAGACGGGAGCACGGTTGCCCACCCGTATCGTAGGGAGTCATCGGTGAGCACCTACCTCTTTATGCGAAATAGTAACAACTATAGCATCGCTAATACCGAGCCCATATTAAAGGGGGAAGGCGACAGAGTCGCAGAGTTACAGCAGGTGTTCGGAGCTATCCTGGAAGCGATCGAAGCATCAGACCTCGAGCATCCCGAGAGCGGAGACCAGGCTCAGAGGCTGGACAAGATGACCTTTGCCGAGTTCTGTCAGGAGGCGGGGCCCAATGTCGGTGCTGGCGTAGCCTCTGTAGCTACTGCTTCTCTCCTAGGGGTCGAAGCCGAGGAGGTCAGCGCTCTTTTTATGATCAACTACGTCAAGAGTGGATACGGTATACGAGTCATATCGTCCGACCAGAAAGATGGAGCCCAGTACATTCGGGCACGGCGAGGTGAGCAAAGACATCATTCTACATTGCTGAGTGAAGCTGATATAATAACTTCGCCATGTCATAGGCATGCAAACTATATCAGAAGGCCTCGCCAGCGAACTAGCTCCAGGATCCCTCTACTTGAATACGGCGGTGAAGTCCGTCCACCAGACACAGGACGGGTCCTACGAAGTAAAATCTATAACCGGGACTGTATTCGAGGCCAAGCATATCGTAGTGTCTATCCCGACTAGTCTTTACGGCACGATCCAGTTCACTCCACCGCTGCCAGAGAAGAAGCGCAAGCTCGGCGAGAGCACCGCCCTTGGTTACTTCACCAAAGTAGTCCTCGTCTTCGACCAGCCGTGGTGGCACTCAGCAGACTTATCAGGGGTAATGACGTCGCATAAGGGGCCAATCTCTTTTACACGAGACACCAGCGTACCCGACGATGACCAGTGGTCAATTACCTGTTTCCTCGTAGGCAGTACGGGCCGCGCTTGGAGCAAGTCCTCCGAGGCGGAACGCCGCGAAGCGGTCGTAGAGCAGTTCAACGCCGTATTCTCGACTGCGGCGACCGTCCCTAAGCCCATCGCAATGCACGAGAAGATTTGGTCCGAGGAGCCGTACTTTCTCGGCGCCCCCTGCCCGGTAATGCCTCCAGGGGTACTGACATCGCTTGGGTCGGACGTGCTGCGAGAGCCTGTTGGAAATGTGCACTTTATCGGCACCGAGACATCTGTGGTTTGGAAGGGCTATATGGATGGGGCTGTTCGCTCCGGGCAGAGGGGAGCAGAAGAAGTCATAGCTAGCTTGAGGGGATGAGTGAATGAGTGAATGAGGCTTGTACCTACCGGTATCAAAGGCCATCCAACCCTTGCTGAGTCAGGGGGTCACTGTAGTAAAGTTGTTGGCTATACAGAGACCAATTAAATTGATTCGTCTCGTCTCACGAGAGACAGGTAGCCGTTGTGACTGATCAATATGATAAGTCCAACGTAGCGGCAGCCTGCAGCAGGCTGCTGCGCGCTGCTGTGCAACCCAAAGCATTTGAGGGGCTAGGGGGTTCCTCTTTTTTCTTGCTGCCCATGAATAATTACCCCGACATTCTCCTCTTTAGGCTACATAAAGAAGTTTAGATACTCACCACCTTTTCCCTAACAACGATATCCATTACTTCGCATCACTCTGATTCAGTGTCCATTCAGACGACAATTTTTACCTAGCCCAACGTCAATATGTCTCCCTTCAATTTCAACCCATCGGGCGCCATTGCCTGGGTCCGGGAAAATCCAGGCAAGGCCTTATTGTACGGAGCTGCAGGCGCCGGAACGAGTGTCGCCTTAGCGCCGGCACTTGTCGCTTCACCGGCCCTAGCCTTTCTAGGTTTCGGTGCCGATGGTATCGTGAAAGGTACGGCCTCGTCTTTAAGATATTACTTCGTATATACCTACCTAGGTAGTGTAGGAAAATCCGTGACAGATTGTACTAATTTGGAACTCTATTTTTTGCAGCTTCGGTTGCGGCTGGGATCCAGAGCGGAATCGGAAATGTCGTGGCGCCGAGCCTATTCGCGACTCTGCAGAGCGCCGGGATGGCAGGATACGGAGCAGCTGTCGTCAACGGTGCAGTTTCAGCCGGAGGCGGAGCTCTTGCGCTTGCTTCGGCAGGCGCTGCTGCTATGATGGCAAACGCCGAACCATCGTCCCACAGCCACGGTCTCAATCCGATCGAATACGTATGGTCTAGGCTAAAAAGTGATATCTCCCTGGACGGTCTTCCGGACGTCCACGAGACCTCGACGCGCATAATGAAGATGATGAGACTTTATTGGGCTTTGATTCCGGTCGACGTGACCAACGACCCGGTCATCATCGATGCGATGCGACGAAGAATGATGCGCATCATCCAGGGCGAGGAGCAGACTATCAAAAATATGTACTGAACAAAGTGCATCAGGGTCAACAATACGACTTATCTCACCTGAACTAATAGATATCTCAGCTAGGTACTCCGTGGTTAGCAAATAAGATATTTTAATGTAACCCGGTTTCAGGTTTTGATGTGTGCAATATTAAGTTGAAAGACATGCCTGAGCTACGATTATCGATTAGACCCTGGGTTTGAAGTTGACAGGCGGTGACAGACGGAAACAGAGTACTTCTTCAGTGCAAGAGGTAAGGGTGGCTTGACAGCCTAGGCACCTGGCTAGGTACCTAGCCGTAGGCGAGGTCAGCGTTTGCAACCCCACTGTTGTAAACGGAGGACAGTTGGAGTAAAGGTTGTTGGGTATAGGTATGATGCCGAGATGATACACGGCCAGTTGCAGGTCGGAGGCCGCATTGCGTAATCCAGAGTCTATTTTTTACAGTTGGCCATAAGGCCCAAGGCCGGCAATGAAGACATATATTATGCCCGACTCTTCGTTTTCCTTGTCTGCCATCTTTCCTCTTTTTCGATAGAAGCGCACAGCATCTGCATAACACCCTCCAAGCACTGCCTAGCTCTTCCGGTCGGCAGTAAAACTCAAGCTCTCAGCAAGCTTCATTTATCGCTTTTACATCCACGGGAAACTCCAAAACGTCATCGATGGGTTGGTTTCTTGGAGTCGCCGTTGGGCTCGCCGCTATTGCGGTGCCTAGTCTTATTGTTGGCGCAGGTTTGGGAATTCTTGGATTTGGCGCAGCAGGAATTGCGAAAGGTACATACACATCTCCCATCGAAATCACCAACGAAACTTGGCTAATGCAAGAGTGCATTTCTTCAGGCACAATTGCTGCAGGCCTCCATAGTGCAATCGGGTGCGCGTCGACACCCAGCATATTCGCCACGCTGCAAAGTGCCGCAATGGGCGGTTATGGAGCTTCGATCGTTAGCGGTGTAGTCCAAGTTGTGGGCGGGCTGGTCGCACTCGTTTCTGCTGCATTTTACTAAACCCTGTGGGAGTCGGATGGAGGCTACGGGAATAGTAAAGGATGTGAGACGCTAAGTTGCCCGGATTAATATATAAAACTTATATTTATGGAAAAATCTAGATACAGGGCATTTTCGGTTATGTACTAGGTAGTAATATGTTCTGTAGCTAGGTGGCTTATGTGATTGAAGTGTGTGACTATGTTGGGACGTTGGATATGCAAATCGCTGCTAAGACTCTTTCCTGCCTAATACTCTAATCAAACAGCCTCGAGCTTCAGGAAACACTGCCGAGGAGTCCGGAGTAGTTGCTCGGTGACCTGGAAACTGTTGAACTCGGGAGGCACGGGAAGAAACTTGAAGCTCATCACAATTAACGTGATCATGATGCGTAGTTCCATCATAGCCAAACGCCGCCCTACGCACATCAAAAGTCAGCTTGCAGTATCGCATCGAAACGTCGCCGTTAAAGCTTCGAACTTACCAAAACAGCCCCTGGTCCCGCCACCGAAAGCGTTCTGGAACAGCGCGCCGGAGTCGAAGACCTCGTTCCCTTTCTCGTCTATCTTGAACCACCGCTCGGGCGCGAACTTGTCGAGGTCCTGGGCGCTGGGCTTGAGGGTCCAGTCGACGCCGCCGCTCTTCTCGAGCGCGGCCCGACTCGAGGGGCTCCGCAGCTCCTCGGATACTTGCGGCGGATGCCACTTGACCGACGTGAGGGGCACGATCTCGGTGCCGGCCGGGATCTTGTGGCCGAAGAGTACCGTGTCCGTCGTCGCGACGCGTACGGTACGGCCGGCCGTGGCGGCGCATCGGAGTGCCTCCTCGATAGCCGCGTTGAGATACGGCACGTCTTTGCTAAGGAGGTCCGCAACGTCAGGTAGCGAGTCGCCCGGGAAAGCGGACCTCAACGCGTCTCGGAGTTTGGTTTGCGCCTCTTGGTTGTTAGTGATGTGTTTCACAAACCATTGCACTATGACGCTTGAGGTTAGCGAGAGCTATGGCGGACATGATTAAAATACTTTAGGTAGGTAGGTAGGTTTAAGTGACCAGGAGGTGAGCTTGTTAGGGGCTAAATTCCTTGTAACGTGTAAAAAGGGGCTGCATTTGCACATGTTAGGTACGTACAAGTTGTACTGGTGGTGTCATGACCCTGCAATCTCGCGTCAGCAGAATCATACCAAATATGTCTCAATATCAATCAACTCACAGCATATATGAAAAGTAAGAGTTCATCTCTCATTCTCTGGTCTTTAGTTGGATCTGGAACGGGTTTTCCGGCTTTCTGGGCGGCAAGCATGCTACGTCTCAGTATGAGATCCATCGCACAAGTGTCGTGCTCTTCACCATCACTCGAGCCATCCAGTATTTTTTGAAAACGAGCCGATGCGTCTAGAAGAATGCGGTCGATTTCCCGGTCTTTGACCTCCGTGTACCGTCGGTAGTCCGGGTTCCTCTGCATGCGCCATCGAGTCAACGCTGGCCAAAGGGAGCCTCGCCATGTATTCGCCAAGTCGTTGATATATTGCACCGTGCTGTGCATATCCAAGCCTTTCGTCTGGATCTTCTTCCCGGTCTCAAGCATTTGTATCTGCGCATTGGCTAGGTCGAGTTGTTCTCCAAAAGTTGCCGTCCAGATGGCGTCAAGGGCCGCATAGGAGAAGTCGCCGCTAACATCCACGGGGAGGCCGTTTGACTTCAAGCTCCGTACTTCCCAGAGCCTTGTAAGATCCTTGGCCGCAACGTAGATATGCTTGGCAACAACTCGCCTGAGGAAGTCTGGGTGCATAGAATCTTGCCAGGTCTTCCTCTGTGCTTTCCACTCTGGTGTTGTCTGTTGTGCGATGGTCGAGTATGGGATGAAACTCTGCCAGACTCCTGCAGAGGTACTCTTGTCAAATTCTTTAGTTCTCCTCAGCAGCAAATCGGCCACCTCATGCGGGTCGTCAATCATAACATAGGGCTTGGTAAACGGGTTCATGAACAATTGGTGGATAGGCGATCCATATTTCAGCGACCTGCGGCCGATAGGTAGACCCCATTCTGTTAGTTCTTTGTAGGTTGCTGCGATACTTGGTAGATCTCCTGTGATCCTCTTTGCCGATTCTTTATCATACGGTATCCCGGGGAGAGGACGAGGGTAAAGTAGTCTTTTAACTAAAGCTCGCAATAGGAAGACGGCGAATAATACGCCGCCGACGATGAAAGGCAACTCCATGGCTGCTACTAGTATTGGCGTATGCGCAAACTTTTGATGTGGTGAACGTGAACTACCTAGGTTAGGTATATGCGAAAGGTCGGGGATATATAGATTTATAAGTCTATTGGTAAAAGGTAAGCATCGATAGGGTGGATCAAACGCTTCGTCAGTCACCGGGGATATGACAATATTACAAGACGTGATAGGCTAGTGCACGGCGTAGAGCTATACTACCAGGTAGGTATGCAGTCCTATTGATATCACACTACCACCCTTGATTTGAATATGCCCGGGTTATTCACGTCTCTACCTGCAAGTCTTAATGTTACGGGAATAACACACTACAGGGCGCATCTCAGCTTACCTGGTTTTAAATTGCTGGTCGCTTTACGAGCCAACAAATCATAATAGTGCGCCTCACATATCCGCTGTCTATCTCAGTGCGGACACCAATATTTAATTCGTTCTAGAGCATCTCAGCATAGAACAGCGCTGGAACATAAGCCCATTGCGGGGTTCATCGAACTCAAATACCCCTTTCTCGGCAAAATCGCCGTGTGGGACCTGCAAGAGACGGAGCGGTATCTTCAATCAATGAAACCCGTGCATTTCGACTGTTTTCTGATCCTGATATTGCTAGTATAGCAAAGCTATCCGAAAAGAGGTTAGAGTTGAATTGCTCTCGGTGGGTAGTAGTGGTAGTGGATAAGGCGTAGGCCGGACGCCCGTTCGCTTCGCGCCTCGCGGCGCGGCTCGGACGCCGAGGGTCTCACCTGAAGTATCTCCACAATGAGAGCCACAGTTTCCTGGATGTGGCCCGGGTTTTCCGGATGACTGGGGTATCTTCCGGGTAACGTAAGCTTCTCTAGATATTGCCCAGCTCTTTCGCGCCATCGGCAGCTCAGTTCGGTCTCCGAAGAAAACACCGATTATAAGAACATCTCGTTCTAACTTGGAGGTGTTTCGTACGTCTACAACTGTTAGACATAACGAAACATGGAGCCTTTTTTTATTTTTTAACAGGAGAACCGTGGTCTCGGGATAAATCTATGGTACTACATGCATGTCAATATTAACTAGTATAAGCTTAGCTCTAGTCATCCCCATGGGGAGAACTAGGAAGAGTCCCTTGGCTTTATAATGATATGTGGAGAGGCCAAGGAACTGCTTCAAACCCGCTAGAATTTCTATGAAAGACTTTATTTCACCACAAGACTAGCCCCTGTTCTCGATATCAATAGTGCCAACGTTACCATTTCTATTTTGCGGGGAAACTGTTGCCCTAAATTTCTACGCTTTCTCCAACCAAGGATCTCTATTGGAGTCATGAAGGACAGGGGGACTTCGGCATCATTTACCCCGGGATCTCGCTTGGTTAAATGATGGCTACCTTCTAGATACGTTCAGATATATCCTACTTATTGACGATTAATCATGGCCCGAAGCTCAAACGCAGCTTCAGTAACCTACTAGGTAGGTAGTAAGAAACCATGTCTCTCTTGCTGGTTACCTATCTCGCGTTGCTATCAGATCTTGCTTTTGGAAAGATTGACAGGTATGTAATGAATCTTAGCTTTTTAAAACTGTCAATCGGTTTCTGACCTATGTGATTTAGGCATGCCATCGTTACCAAGTATAATGTTAGGAGAGAAACGTTAATCGACAACGATACTACCCCTTTGCAAGTCGGAAATGGCAACTTTGCGTTCAATGTCGATAACACGGGGATGCAGGTGATAGATCATCTACGTCCATTGTTAAGTATGTGTTGCTAATATGAGCATAAGACGTTCTTACCATTCAATACTCTTTCGAGCTGGGCCTGGCATAATGATAGCCTCCCTTCTGATGAGTATGCCAAACTGTTGAACTCATCTGTATTAATCAGCTAACTCGCATCCAGCGAAAGTCTAAGCGACTATCATGGTTTGGCAATGGAAACACATGGTAGAAATGTATCCTACGACATTCCCGATCCCGACCTTCCAGATATCTCGCAATGGGTTATTTCAAACCCCAATCGTATAAACCTAGGTCGTATCGGTCTTAGGTATCAGGGCGCCACGTTGTCGGCATCTCGAATCTCAAATGAGATTCAGGAACTCGATTTATGGAATGGGGTCATAACTTCAACTTTTGACGTTGCTGGAAAAAGCATCACCGTCGTCACCCAAGGCGATTTCGAATCGGATGCCGTTACTTTCCATATCGAATCTTCTCTCCTAGAGTCGGGTGATTTAGCAGTTGAGCTCGACTTCCCCTATCCGCCAATTCATACGACGAAATACAAATATGAAGTGTTCGCGGGTGTTTATGATTTCCCCCTTAATCACACCACATCCATCGTCAAAGGTTGCAGATTCGACGAAGCTCACATTTACCATGAGCTACAGGAGACGTCGTACTTCGTAAACCTCCGATGGCCCATCGATAATGCTCTCAGCTTATCTAGAGTTAAGCCACGGGGGTCAAGCGCTGTCACAGCCCATCGATATACATTGTCAGCCGTATCCAAGTCTCGTCATAGTCCCGATACCGTCGACTTTACAGCACACTTCTCTCCAGACAAACAAACAGCTGCGTTTCCATCGTCTATCCGGGAGCGGAACGCTGTGGGGTGGCACCAATACTGGAACGAAGGGGGATTCGTCGACCTCACTTCCTCATCAAACTCTAAGGCCGATGAGCTTCAGCGACGTATTATTCTATCGCAATATCATGTTCGAGTCAACAGTGCAGCCAAGGGGCAATCTCCTCAGGAAAGCGGACTCATGAATAACGGATGGTACGGTAAGTCGTCGATCCTCAATCGCTGAATGTTAGCAATAAGACTAATACCCCTTAAGGCAAATTCCATATGGAAATGGTGGTGTGGCACAATGCCCACTGGTCCACTTGGGGTCGGCAGAAGTATTTCGACAATATCTTCCCTGAACTTTATGAGACGTTTCTGCCCTCATCGCTAGCTAGAGCAAAGTCTATGGGATGGGAA
The DNA here is from genome assembly GCA_902806565.1 of Hypoxylon rubiginosum. NCBI lineage: Eukaryota > Fungi > Ascomycota > Sordariomycetes > Xylariales > Hypoxylaceae > Hypoxylon > Hypoxylon rubiginosum. Next base: position 812,621 of record CADCXA010000027.1, on the reverse strand, counting down.
GGAGCAAGGTGGCCAAAGATGACCGAGACTAACACCGGCGTTAGCTCACCAGGCAGCATTAACGGTCTTCTCCTGTGGCAGCAGGTGTGCAACGAAACACCCGAAATAATAGAAACTCACTAATGCATTTTGTCACAGCCTCATTCCATGTACATGGCCGAACTAGCGTATCAAGCTTCGCCGACTCGGGAGACTTTGAAGCGGTGGGATGCCGTTCTAACAGCCAGTGCTGATTATATGGCATCCTATGCCTGGAAGAACGAAAGTTCCGGTCATTATGACCTTGGTCCGCCTAGTTACGGTGTGACCGAGAACACACCTCCAAAGGAGACACTGAACCTAGCGTATGAAGTGAGTTATCGTACGCTCCTAGCTTTGAGCACTTCGTAATGCTAACAACCAGTACTAAGATTGCGTACTGGCGATACGGGCTAGACGTCGCCCGCGAATGGAAACGAAGACTAGGCCAGACGATCCCCGAGAAATGGACAACGGTTGCGGAGAATCTCGCTCCCCCTCCTCAGGTGGACGGGTTGTATGCCGTCTACGAGGGCCTGAACAGCTCCTGGTGGGACAACACGAAGCTCAACGGGGATCCTCGTAGCCTCATTATGCTACAGGGCATCCTCCCAGACACGCCCGCTGTCGACCCCGCCATCGCCCTGAAAACGGCGGATAAGGTGTGGGAGGTATGGACGGACGACAAGATCCGCGGATGGGGTCGGCCTATGCTTGCGATCAACTCGGCCAGGATCGGCAACCCCGAACGTGCCATCTACCATTTAACGGCGTATGACTACTGGGTATTTGACGATGCGGGTTTCGCAGTGCGAGGGGGCGACGGTAAGTTTTTATGTCTTTTCAGATCCGATGTTCCCCCCGTGGGCGCCAGCCACAGCGATGAAATCTAGTGGATGGTAGCAGATGACCAACTCCACCGAAAATGCCAGTTCGGTCGAATCTGGCTTCTAGCAATATTTCTCTCCCTTTTCGACTGTTTTTTTCCCCACGCCTCATTATTTTTACCGCTTCGTCTTTTCGCAATTCTGACGGTTGATAGGCGGTACCCCTCCCCCCTTTATGCCCGGCAATGCAGGGTTCCTCTACGCAGGTGAGTATCTCACATATCATCTAACCAAAATCTGCCGAAATCTAACACCAATCTAGTCGCATATATGGTCGCTGGTTGGAATGGATCAGATGGTGATGCCCCTGGCTTCCCCAAAGACGGAACTTGGACTGTAAAACATGAAGGCTTGTTGAAAGCACTTTGAACGATAGGGGAAAAGGGGGGGCATATATATGTACAATGCAATAAAAAGAGTCCAAAGAGGAATTTATATGTACCTAAGCACTATTATGTGACGCCTAGTCGGTAACCAATCAAAGATCTTGGCTCAGAGTCAAATCCCCGGTATCTCCACCCCCTCATCGGCACATCCCGCAGCTATGACGTACTTTCATCTAAAGCTACCCAGTTTAGTGTCGACTTGGTCTCGTCTCATCCCCAATATTTCTAACCAAAGCCTACCTTCGTCTGGAAACTTTCACCCGTAGTAACTAGAGCAGAGAGCTAGCCCGGGCCCTGCGAATTAGCGGCACGATGGCGAGGATTTGGCATCGCACGTTCCGAGACTTCTTCTCCATCCGCCGCCTCTGGCTGTTCCCGCTGCTCGCCGGCTTCTTCTGGTTCCTGACCCTCACCATCCTCATGATCCGCTGGCTATCGCTCGGCCGGCCCCAGTACCCCGGGCAGATGAACCCGTACGTCCCGTTCGTCAGCGACATCGCCGCGCAGACGTTCAAGCCCGTGTTCGTCGTCGGGTGCGCGGCGACCGGGGTCACCTTCTTCGGGGCCGTGTTCGCGGTCCACCACGTACGGTACTCACCGCGATTCTACGGGCTCGCAGACGACGCGCCGTGGCGGCAGACGACCAGCCTGGTCGCGCTCGTGGCCGGCCTCGCCGCCGCCGTGAGCCTGGTCTTCCTCAGCATCTTCGACACGGACGACGCGCACGTGCGCCACCGGCACTTGCTCATGGGCACGTTTGGCGGCTTGTTCGTGAGCGCCGTTACCACGACCGCGGTGTGGTGGGATCAGATTTGGGGCCCCGCAGTATTCGTGGGGCTGCGAAAATGGTGCGTCTTACGGAGAGAGCTAGAGCCACGCAGGAGACTTGAAATGTGTTAACGTGATAGCAGGTGCCTCTTCAACACGTTCCTGGTTCTCTGCCAGTTTGGCTGCGGGGTCGTATTCGTAGCTCTCATGTATAACGGCTACTATAAGTCTTCTGGAATCCTTGAGTGGTGCCTCACCTATCTGGGTTCATTCTGGTTGGCGTCGTTCGTCGGGTTTACGATGTAAGTAAATATGGGCTCCCCATTAACCGTAATAAAATGCTAATACCTAGTGTAGGTTTAGGGAAGGCTACGAACCTAGGATCGAGGAAGAAGATGAGCGACAACCTCTACTTGTCTAAGTTCATCATAAAGTCTGACATGTGACTACCCAAATAATCCGCAACAGTTGGTCCAGTATATGATGGCCTAGCAGAGCATACACGCGTTGCTACCTCCTTGAAGGACTCATATCGACCGACCTAGATGAGTATCATCTGCTATAGTGATATCATGAGAGCGACTCCCTTGGGTCTTCCAAGCGGACTCCCACACCAGCCAGACATGTGAAGGTTTTGTGAGAAGTGAATAACACAATCTTAAGGGGAATCGGCAGCATGCACGATTTATCAGGTCTAGGGAAGGTTCCCGGAGTGGTTGCTATCATCCAAGTACCTCCCATCAAACAGTGGGATGAACCTATTGTTTGATGAAAGGTGATGCTCCTAAATGACTACGACGCTATGGATTAACCCATACATACCGACACTTACGTGTAAATGTCAAAGTCCCCGGTTTACCCTCCTGGTCGTGTATAGTAGGTGTCTAGGTCCAGTTGCCAGCAGCGATCTGGTACTTGACCATACAAAGCAATATAAAAGAAGCGAAGGAAATCGATGACCTACTTCATGGGGGTTTTCAATACATCCAAGCACACGAGGGCACATTTGACACTCAATCTACCTATCTACCTAGGCTAGCCAAGCAATTTCAAGCTTTAGTGGTATCGTGCAGATAAACGAAAGCATGAATCCCAGTACGTACCTTGGAAGTCCCAGAGCATTAAGTGATATCCTCACCTCAGCTATAGATGCCTGCTAGAGCTACTGAGGTAATACCTTGGATTGAGTTAGATCCTACTTCTGTTATACATACCGTTGGGATAGAGCCACATACTTGGATCGTTTCAGGGAAAAGGGGGTGTGGGGTAAGACGTATGGAAATCGTCTGCGTCGTATTCATTGGGTAGATCATCAGTGGGAATATCATTTATCGGGACCGTCATGTTAGTACTGTTATACTGTTATAATGTCCCTTTGACTAGCAGGTAGGTAAGTATCTAGGGATGAAAGTGTTTCGATATCCCTTTAATAAGGCCATGATGACTTATTTCGTATAGGGTTGATGTCCTTTCTATATCAGGGGTAGGGATATGGACATGCTGTATATAATTCTGTTCCTAATCGGAATGCTTGATGTTTCTGCTGAAAAGAAAGGGCTTTGGTCATTAGGTAACCTTTGTGTCCTATAGTTTTTTGTTGTAAATATCTACCTTCTTTGATATTCTGGACCGGCACTAGAATCCTAGCTTTAGCTAATTGGCGTTTATTAGGGTATTATATGTGAAATGTGTAGGTAACTGTCTATATAAGACTTCTGCAACAGGTATAAATTTTTTTCTTTCCTTTGAGACTGTAATGCTGGATGAACAAGAAGCCCAAGAGAATGGATATTTAGGGGCTAACGAGTGCTAGGGGGCGTTCTTAGTCATCATCATCTTAAAGTGGACCGTGCACGAAATAGCTTAGAAGTATCACTTTAGATGCATCTAATCGCTTAGCCGTCTAGCCAGCCAGCACATCATCCGACGCTTGTATCTAAAGCCCAAAAACGAAAGAAAAAAATGGCGTCCCCGTCAAGCTCTAAGCCCTATTCTCTGCAACTAGCTGAACGCATAAACGGTACCACCCACAAGGATCAGCTCGGGAATATCTGTCTTGGAGGCTTCTTTTTGGAGTCAGTATGGCATTCAGTGGTCGAGACGAGATTCTTGAAGACGCCACCTCCGGTTGCAAGAAAAGCTATGCTTAGAGCCGCCGTTTTCTGGCCAGGCGTTTATGTCGCAACTAGAGCGGCACTGAAATGGGCGGAATGGCGGGTTAAAAAAGCCGAGGAAGAAAGACTCGAGAATGTAAAGGCATCGTAGGCGGGCTTCGAGTGAGCATGGGAATTGGTCCGATTTCTCTACGCCAACCATTTGACGATTGTTGCAGTAACGGATGAAATAACAATGGAACACGCTCAATACACCAAACATCTACTGTACTGAACGCCTTGAGGTCTCTTTTGCAGCCACATGTCAAGAGAAGTAGGATGGGCCGGGTATATTCGTCGACCTCCCATCAGGAGATTTCCGATGCACAATTCACATCTACACTACCATACTACAGAAAAGCGCAAGGCCGGAATGACGACAATACCTGTATGAGCTCAACTTGCACGAATTATACCTAGATTGGATGACGCGAGGAAAAAGCGTGCGAGCGGAGAAAACTTTCATCATAGATTGGGGAGCATCACTAGCCAGTTAATCGTGAAAAATGAAATTTCAGGAGGCATTGCTATTGAAAACCCATAGGTTGTCCTAATGCCCAACTAGGTGAAGATATCATCAGGCGTTTATGGAAAAGGCGGCATCAAGAGTGGGAGAAACACCACTAAGGAGCAAATGATGTGATCTGCCCAACTAATCACGTCAACTCCAATGCGCTTTACTGGATCCACAAATTTCGAATCCGTCCAGGTTTGGCCATACAGCCTTACGCAATGGAAACCATTGTCGTAACTACAATCGCGACGGTCTGATGCTCTCTCCAACTCCTGCATGTTATATAGGTACATATCGAGACCTAATATCTGCCGATGGATTTCCAACCGTTCGGGATCCCGTCCATCAAATACTCGCCCAACCGTCTATCTCTGGTATTTATTCTCTCCCTCAAGGTGTCGAAACTACGAAGTACTAACCCCGGGAGCCATGCATCTTATTAGTCATGGTTGAGTGTCGATTCTACAGCAACTATATTGAATCTGATGACGGGAGTGGTTAGAGCCGTCCTATTTACGTCGAAATAACCCACTCGAAGCTGCCCACACTTAGCCCAACAGCCAGCTCCGTCAACTGAATCAGCAACACTTTAAGACGACCTCAATACACCAAATGTCAAGCACCCAAACCTTCTCAACCTTTCCTCGACTACCCCCGGAGATCAGACGCTTGATTTGGATTCATGCTCTACCCCGAGGCCGTATCCAGCTCTTCGCTAGAAATGTGCCGTGGGAGAACTGGCGTCTCTTACCGCCAGTGATTGCTCACGTCTGCCGGGAGTCGCGGGAAGTTGCCGCAAATCATTCAGTGGTGCGAGGCTTTCCAACAGCACAAGATACCGATACTACTACGTGGTTTATCGGCTCTCGAGATATCCTCGAGCTTCACGGCGGCTATCCGTATCCGTTGTCGAACCCGGAGCCTTTCTTCTCTGCCGCCGAAAAGTTGGCAATCAACGCGGGGGACTTCGAGGGCGACATTAGTGTCGTCGTCAAGGACCTCATCGAAGGACAGCGTTTTCACAGCGTGAAGGTGGTTTATCTTATTGTCGAGCAGATCGAGACGGCGTATTGGCCCAGATTCCGGCCCGAGATGACCGAACAAGACAAAGGAAAGGGAACGGTTCTCGACTTGTGCAGCGATGAAGACCGGAGAAAGATCGAGGCCTATAAGACATGGGCGCGTGGGCAGGAGATGTCACCCGTCTTTCCTCGACGCGAGGACGTGGAGTTTGCTCTAAGGTCAAGCCTGGACAATGTCATATTACAAGAAATTCGACATTATCACGAGCGATTGTTACAAGTTGGACATGACGAAGGCAGGTCTTCTTTTCCAACGACCTCGCCGATCCCTTCCGACCATCCCTGGATTCTTCAGCAATGGAGACAGCTCCCTGAGTTCTGCCCTGCGGTGTTGATACTCGGATGGCGGTAGCAAGATGGCTTACTCCGCATATATAGACCGAATTAGAACGCAACGCATAATAGTATCGAGTTTGTGCGGATATTCCCCCACCTTGGATTTCTCTTTACATCGTGATTACGTACCGTAATATCCACATTGTTCTCGTACATAGTACGAAGTAGTTCGTACTCTAGACCCTCGAGTTATCACTAAGGGGAAATAGGCTTAGTGAGTTCTTAGTCAACCTGTACTACCACCCGTCTCGGCGGACTCGGAGATTATGATGGTCCAATAAAAATGATGTTTCAAATTCGAGGTGGTGGAGCATGGAGCTTGAGCTTTTCCCGACTTGGCCGATGCCGAGGTGCGAATCACGTGCTTCCGCTCCAGCTCCAGCTCCACTCTAGCTCTAGCTTTAGCTCTCACCCTTTCCTCACCTTGACATTGTCATCCCGTTCACCGTTCAACAAGAGGAATTGCTTTTCATAGCAGCAATGGGGTCTACGCAGCGGTTTTCAGGCTATCCGCTAGCCAGAGAAGGCCCCAAGATCCCGTATACGCCGAATGTGGATCAGAACCCTGCGCTTAGAGGATGGGCTTTGATTATCGCCGCAAAACTGTAAGCGCTCGAAGGATTTAGCATCACCTCACTTATCTGTCCTATATGCATGCAGTTGCTCATAGATACGCAAATAGTGTCGCTCATTCTTCGTTCTTCGCTAAGGCAACTTGGTCCAATGCTAAATTGGGCGGCATTAAGGATATCCCGGGGCTGGAGGAGTATGATTGGCGTCTTCAAGTATGTGGTCTATCCGTGCTTCTTTTGATCGCCATGTAGTTGACAAGCTGAACAGCCTATCGTCACCCCGCTGATACCAGACGGTGTCGTCCAAAGCAAGGCAGACATTACACCGGAGCTCTGCCAACGGCAGCCGGATGACCTGGCCGGTCGTTTTTATTCCGCTGCAGATTACCATGAGCTCTTCAAGGCCGGAAAGCTCACACCACTTCAAGTAGCAAAAGCTCTCCTCCCACTGATATCAAGGGGACAGAAACCCCCGGCCAAGTATGAGTCGGCATGGGCTATCACGAGAGAGGACCTTGTGCTAGCAGCAGCCAAAGATTCAACAGAGCGCTACGCCGCAGGCAAACCGTTAGGTGTACTAGACGGTATACCCATAGGGGTCAAGGACGATATAAACGTAGAAGGATACATCTCACACATGGGATTACCCATCGACTCGTCAGATCCCTTCTTCACGCCTGCGACCAAGACGATCTGGCCTGTTGCACAATTGCAAGCAGCAGGTGCTATTGTCATTGGAAAATTGGCGATGCATGAGCTGGGTTCGGATGTCAGTGGATGCAATCCGCATTGGGGTACGCCTGTCAATTGGAACAACACGTCGTATTACCCAGGCGGCTCATCTTCAGGAGCAGGCTCCGCACTAGGTGCTGGGCTGATACCTATCGCAGTCGGTACTGATGCGGGAGGGAGTATTCGCAATCCGTCATCGTATGCTGGCATATATGGGCTCAAACCCACACTTCATCGAGCGTACACAATGAAGTCGTCCGTCTGTGTGGTTGGGCCCATGGCTGCGACTGCTAATGACCTGGCTATTGCATACCGAATTAGTGAGTATATCTCATAACCTCGGAACTCCTCCGCCTTGAAGCGAACCTCCCTATTGAAGGGCCAGACGCCGCTCAGACTAACCTAATATGTTGCAGTGACGGCACCTAATTCGCAAGACCCGATTCAGGGTTCATTCGCGCTGTCTATTCCGCCTAGCCCAACTGCGAAGAAAACGATTGGCATTTACAAGGACTGGTTCGATCAAGCCGCCCCTAACGTCCTCGAGATCACTAAGCTAGCTATCTCCTATTTCACAAATAAGCTGGGCTACGAAGTCGTCGATATAACTATTCCGTATGTGCAAGAGGGCCAATATGCCCATAGCGGATGGGCACTCGCTGAAGCATTCGATCACCTACGGTCGGGAGTCGCGGACCGGGCGAATCCGCTCAAGAACTTGAATTACTGCAATCAGTTGCTAATTTCGATCGGTGCCATCACGACCGGCGTCGACATGATCAAGTACGGCCAGCTCCGAGCCCTGATCATGGAACATCTTGCATTCCTATGGAAGAAGCACCCAGGCTTGTTAATCCTGACCCCAACCATCCCCGACGCTGGCTGGAAGATCCATCCCGGCGACCAGGCGTACGGTTTCAGCGACGGAAACATGACGATCCGCAGCATGATGTATGTATGGCTGTCGAACTCGGTGGGCTGCCCCACCGTCACCGCACCCGTCGGCTATGTCGAACCCGAACAAGGCGAGGGCAAACTACCAGTCGGACTGATGGCGATGGGTGAATGGGGCGCCGAGGAGCAGCTCTTAGCTTGGGCAAAGGAGGCTGAGACATATCTAAACGGAGCTTGGAAAGGTGGCCGCAATAGGTCGAAGGACTGGGCCGACGTCGTTGAGATATCCAAGAGCAACTAAGATATTGAAGACGAGTCTCATGAAGGTGAGTCTCAATTGGGACAGCATAGTTCCGCGACGAGAAAGACATGCGGCCAAGCTGTATCCATCAGAGGGCTTTAGACTATAGAACTAACACTTCATTGTGGGGGCTAAATTGTTCTAGCACTTGAGCCCTATAACGTAGGTTCTAAGTGTCTAACCTAAACCCGAATACGGGTATGGTACGAATACTTTACTCAGCGCTACCTAGAGGATCATGCAAGTAGCGACACGAGGTCGGGATAAAGACGTAGTAGGCCAATTGGGTCCTACACCGCTAGCATGTCCACAAGCCAACGAGATCGTCTGTTGGCTTCCGACGTACACTTTCTTTCGAAACCTCCCATACGACTCCATCGAGAATGCCCCCGCGCACTCTTGGAGAAAAATTAAGAAAGGTGAGATAGGGGAATGTAGTTGTGCAGCTAGGATATGTCGCAATTACGCGGCCTGTTTGAACACGTGCTTCGTACTGCTTGCCGACTAAGCCTGGCATCGAGTCACCGGGTCACTGCATATCTTCTCGGGTCACCCACCGTGTATTCCTTATGCATGCCCAGCACTTACAAGAGTTCCTTGATATCGGCCCGGTAGCTGAATAGCCTCCAGTCTCTCCTGTGACCTTGTTACGCAGAGGTTGTCAACACGATGTAATATTTATCGCAAGGCCACGGAGAGTCAGGTATGAAATACATACCTTCTACCTAAGTACCTAGTCTATGTCAGGTAGGCAGATTTAACTACCGAGGTATTTGCTCTCTTCCTATCGCCAAGCCGTTTTACGAAAATAAGTATCTGATTAAAAGACAGCTAAAGCCAGGGATATAGTCCAGCGAGACATGCGAGTTTCTCGGTGGACGATGGTAGTATAAGAGAGAAAAAGTTATGTTGTAAAATTAGAATAGTCCCTTTTCGGTTTGCTTCCGGCTCCGCGAGTCTTACCTAGAGCTTAGCAACCAAGAAGGGAGCATTAGCAATACGCGACACCCTTGCCGGGCGATCATCCGCCTTAAATGACGAAGTAAGATCTGTACTAGCATTAGCTGCCGCCTCCGAAGTTGTGTGGTGGGTGTCAAGGTGGCTCGAATATGTCAGGGTATCAAGGTTAGGTAGGGAAAGGAGCTATCGTCGACGCCTCCTACCATCAGGATAGGGGTTAGTTGGAGATCTCGAAACGTCCCGAAAAGGAAGGTCGCACAGGACTTCTCTCTTTCGTCTCTGCACCCCAGGATAGACGTGATCCTACTAGTTAAATAACACAATAACGCACGTATTAAGCATCAAGAAGGAAGGGAATATACGCACCCTGCTATCCCTTTGGCAGGGCATTATTTGTGGGGAGGTAATTAACACTTCGCAATGTGAACTCACCTTACGCTGGCAACTTGAAAATCGCAGCGCGACTTGGTCAGGCTCATCACGAACCTCGGCGACAATACGGGGGCACGGAGCATGATCCAGAAGGTTACAGCTTTTCGCGTCCCTCTTGAATCAGTTACGGCCAGAACAAAAGGGCCCACTTAGAACACGACCAAGGGCCTGCGATGTCACACTGCGTAACAAATACTACTTCTTGGTAGCTCTCCCTCGAGGTTTTCAAAAGCACATTACAGTGGCTACGAATCTCGACCTTTGATGCAATAACTAGTCCATCGTCTATCACCCGTCTTTCCAGTTATAACCAGCCGGGTTATCTCATGGGCGTCGACCCCTTGTTACCTGGGCATTGGAGCGAGTTACCCAGCTGCAGGTAAGCTTCTTATCTGCCTGCTTCTGCTTTGCAGATCGCTGAAACCTATATGCAGCTTCACTTAAGTGCGTGCGTGCGTACGTGCTTCCTGAGACGCAAGTCACGTCAATCTCTCTCCCACATGTTCTTTTGTGACCAAAACCTGCCGTTGCCGTGTGAAAGTTCTGCGCAACATCCCAAGGGAGGTATACGTAAACTCGGCCTCCCATTCGCCAACTCTGCTATAGTTTCTTTCGGTGGTTTTCACAGATAATCCCACCGCAACCCCGCTATACTTCCTTCTCTTAAGGTCTACATCTCCAGGGTATATGCGAGAGTGATTTCCTACAACTGAATCAACTCCCCAATCGCGAATTCGAAATGTTATTGTTTTCGAATTGGTGGGTGTAGTCCGTGTGGTAATTGAACATTTCGGCTTGGATGTTAGGTATATTTCATTTTTCTAAAGGTTCCTAGGACCAGAGCAGTATGTTCAATATCGTGTATGTTACGTACCTCTTATAATGTCGCTTCTTCACAGGTGAGAAATCTAGTTTTAAGGCTGTTCGTTGCCCTGCTCACACATACGCCTTTCACATGAAGAGACACAAGTCAGGGCTTTAAAGGCGGCTCCTCAGGCAGGTCGTTGTGGAAATCTGATCTAGCGGTTCCACATTCCGACCGCCTAGACAGCTAGATCTTGCACTAACGCCCAAGGACGAATCGAGCTTTATTTAGGTCAGACTTTCCAGACTTTCTTGACAATCGCTGGATTCCGCTGCGAGAAACCGGAACTCGTCTCTCCAAGTTCGCGCCCAGTAAGTTGATCGGGCGACCCTCCGAGACGCTCGCCCAGTCGTAGTAAGCATCGTCACCCGCCATCGTGAGCGGCTACTTGAGGCTATTCAAAGTCAAGGTCGAACAGAAATCGACTTTCTTCTGCTTATAGGATTGTAAATTCGAAGATGAGGCCGACTGAGAGCAACGATTCGTAGTCTTCCACCAAGGCTATGGGTTTATGTGTCGGGGTTTGGTTCCTGTGAGCGGCGTGGGGTTGAAGTTTCATCGGCGTCGAGTGCTCGGTAGATTGACTCCAATATGTACTGCCGGCATAGTTTTCATCCTATCGGTGCCATCATTGGCTAACTAGAGTATGCGGGTTCTACCTCGCTTAAATCTGCCCACTCGTATCGATCCATTTCTAGTTTCGTGGGCCGCTGGACCCCTGGTGCCCTGAACTAGGTGCGGCAACCCCCCACGCCGATCTCAGAGAGAATCTCACATGGATTATCTCGGTAACACACCCGGAGAGGGTTGTAACGGTGACAGCACCGGGGTCTTGGCTTCCAAAGACGGCGGCAGTACTAAAAGCGTCATGCCAGATCATTCAATGGCTCAGATGCCCCTGGATCCCCTGAATAACAAAGCTTAATTTTCCACGGTGCTCTGACCCTTTTTGCCCTTCTTTTTATGTTTTCCGACGTTGAGTCTATTTCAACGGCCACCAATGTCTCAATCACCTCTTGTCGCGTCGACATGGTGGTTCAACTACTTGATGAAGTAGTGGGCATTGCTGTCGTCGTTCTTCTCTGGTCCCTCTTTTGCCTGACCGCGAGTTGTATTATGATCTGGTTAGTCTGGACGCATCATGAAAGAGATAGTTGTACGTCGCAAGTCATTAGAGCCCGCCACGACGATTGGCGACCATCCGCATACTGATTGATGATAATTATCTAGATGTCGCGCTACTGTCCTACTTATCACTTTTGGGAACTGTCACCAGCATCATTCAACAATTTCACACCCTGGTTTGGTGGAGAGACGTTAAGATCGAGCAGTATGAACACACCATTACCCACCTTAACAGCCCGGAGATAGCCATCGCTGGACCGTCGGTCGGGTTGGATCTAGTCTTATTCTATATACGCAAGTCTCGAAAACCCCCCAGTCGAAGTCAATCCATCGCTGACCGTCAGGTTAGAATACTATACGTATAATGCAGAGGGAATGCTTACCCTGTTCTGGGCTATCGCACTCACGCGCACCGTGTTCAAGCTTTCCAATTTGGCACCCTTCAGACATATCAAGCACAAGACCAATCAGCTAGCAAAAGGCGTAGCGATCGTCTTGCCCGCCATCCTCATGGGTCTTCTACGGCTGGATATTGTTCAAAGCTCTCTCGTAGCTTTCTTAATACTCGCAAATTTTAATAGTATGTACCTACGCGTCTTCACCTTGCCCTTGAAGAGAACTCCGTCAAATAACACATGGCCCGCCTAGTGATGATCAGCCTCACGTTCGGAAGTTTACTATTAATGGCGATTCTTGTCAAGTACATCTGGACTCGACACCGACTTATATCATGGAATGCTCGTTATCTGTTTTCCAGAAGGTCGCAAGAAGCGGGCGGAGAAATAATAAATGTGCTGGATCAAGGAGACGGTACTAGAAGAGCCTCATACGACCGCTGGCTAGTGCTACGCTTCTCTATCGGCTTCGTTGTACTAGCCGTCTTCCAACTGATCACAATCTTGTCCGAGATATCACAGCTGTCCCACCACACAAAGGTGATTTTTAGCCCAAACCCCTGTATTTTGATAAATAACCTGACGATGAATTAATTGCAGGAAAAACTAGGCGACGCTGCAGATTTATCAGCCGCCAAGGCCAAGAACGATTTCTTACTGTTTATGCCGGGCGTTTCGACAAGTTTACTCGTAAGTGAATACGATATGTTTTCTTGCATTAATACTCAAGCGTGTAGCTTATCCCTTGTCTGCCTGACTTTGCATATCTGCATAACATACATCCTGCTAGATAGATCCTAACTTGTCATGCTGCAAGGTCTTTATTGTATTCGGCACTACACGCACATTTCGAAAAACGATGTATAAAACTTTGATTCCGAAACGGTTTCAGCGTCGGTCATCCGAATCAGAACCTGGGACAGAGGCCCCCCCTCGTGCGCATGTGCGTGACGAAGAAGAATTCTCTCAAGAGTTTCACGAGACGATAAATGAAGGTCCGGCTGATGTTGGCCTCAAGACCATAAACGACGAAATAGCACCTGTACCAGCAAGTTACCAGCCGGCTGCACCAACAACGACGCTCACGGAGTCGGGGTGCGAGATAAAAGAGGAGCATTAAGCAGAGAATTCCATTTTCGTGTATAAATAAGGGAAACATGATTGCAAAACCCGATTGGGTTGGCTGGTTAAATCATCGGCGTCACATGAAACGGAACTGGCTGTGGGATACCCAAGGATATACGAGGATGTCCAAGAGCATGTCATGATATATGGGAAAGGGGAAGCGCGGGAAAGAAGTTAATTCTGCTGGTGTCTGGAATCTGGCTAGATGATGATACCCGCTTGGTTTTCCATATTCACGGTTAAAAGTCTATTTCAAACATACCTCATTAGGCAAATATACGATTATTATCGTGTACTTCATAATTCCTGCCTTTTAATGGCATCATATACTGGATGAGGCCTATGTAAAACGAGGAATCTTTCAGATAGGTTACGTTTTACTAGGTACCTAGGGTAAGTATAGATATACGCATATAGTAAGACGTAAGCCATTTAGAGCTAAGGATCCGAAGAGCCCAGTATTCTGTCAACCTTTTTTTTTCTTTTTAACTAACTAGATAGATCAGGACCTGTATCTAAAGTTTACCTAATAAATACAACAGCAATTGCCGTCCGTTCCGAGGTGGATATTGTTGTACCGGTACTAAGAAGCGGCTTTGTGGAATTTCTTTATCCCATTTTTCAGGACATGGCTGCCAGTCGCGGGCATCGTCGTTAGTAGGTACAACTAGTAGTCTATAGATCTAGTTATTGCGAGTTCCATCTGGGGTATTATGATTATGGCTCTATTGATGTTGTGGGAGTAAACGATTACAGGCTGCCGCTTTTCCCATAGAACTCGGTAAAATAAAGGGGGTCGTGATTACATAATACCAGCAGTTACATAAGCACTAATAATTACATAAGCATTGATACCTAATTACATAAGCACCCTAACAGTTGGCCTTCATTCTAGGTTGGTCAATTCTGGCTTTGACTTTTAGGTTAAGAATGACTGATACATGTAATGTAAGTGTTTCACACGCTCGCCATGGCGTGACGCTATGATGATTTTAAAAAGTAAACTTTAATATGTCGGACATTCCCATACAAAGGGGACTGGGGGAATCATTTTTCTTCACATTGAAACCACCCCTTTCTCTCGTCACACAAACGACCCGAAGCACACACATGAAGAGACAAACGACTGAGAACATGATGATACAAAAATGAAGAGTCGCACAGACAAGGTTCCGCGGACATCTGGGGCTCTTCCCAAATCGACCAGTGGAAAAGAACAACACGAGGATCTGAGCGGACCCCTCTTTTTCTTCAAACATAATGAAGCCCATGGCGAGTTCTGCCAATGGTATCCGGCCACCTTTACAGTCAGCAAGGCCGAGATGTCTAGCCTCGTTGGACATCACATAGACGAGGACGATCCTGAAGGCTGGCAGCCCATCTACTTCAACTGCGCCGAGCAGTTTATGATGTATTGCAAAGCCGGCCGGTTCCACGATTCGGCGACGCAGAAACTCGTCCTCGCTACCCACGATCCAAAGGAGCAGAAGCGATTGGCGAGGCTGACCAAAGGGTTTCAGTCAGGTAGCTGGGATGAGATCAAGAGCGACGTCGTGGTCGCCGGGAATCTGGCCAAGTTCGGCCAGAACCCGCATCTAAAGGGCCTTTTACTAGACACTGGCGATCGATTGCTAGCCGAAGCGGCTTCCCTGGACCGTGTATGGGGCATTGGCTACACAGCTAGAGAAGCTATGGCAGGTCAGAATCGGCAGCGTTGGGGAGAGAATAGGTTGGGCAAGGCGCTTATGGAAGTTAGGGAGCGCTTGCGGGAGGGGCGAGATAGTACCGTATAATACTCAAAACTCGCATATCATAGATACCATTGTTAGAAACGAAGACTTCGACATCCAGAAGAATATATCAAGGCTACCTGATAATATCAGATTCGAGTTACTGATTCATAGGAGGTACCCATCCATATTATTCAAGGCCCAAGCCCCTATTCTTGGGATACAGTAAATTTCCCAGTATCAAGTCATCCTAGTCACGCACAAATTGGTGTACACCTTCTACTTCTCAGGGCATCCATCTGGGTACCTACGTAGGTATCTATGTACCTTGGATCTCCCATATCAGCACTTAAGAATACAGTCTAGTAATAATCGAATGAAAAACGGCTTAAAAAGAGAAAAAGATTATGTTTTTATTGTTCTTTTTATTAACGAATGACTACCTACCTCCCAACATTCTTTTTTTCTTTTCTCTTTTACATTGTTTTTCTTTTGTTCCTTTAATATTGTCGTCATCTTTTATGACGTCAAAGGAATTGTTTAAGCGTTAAAGCCGTAGATAGAACTCAGGTTGTCTAGTGCTAAAATAAAAAATGATTAAGTTATCGTAACTTTAATCATTTTGTATATTTACCTTCTAGAGCGGCTACTCGGTAACGAGAATAAAGCTTTTGCATTGCTTCTCTACGTCCTTCAATTTTGTCTACCAGAAAATTAACGATGTGAAGCTCGGCGGCTTCGTTGACATGGCTGTCAACAGGTGCTCCCCTTTTTTCTCGGCTCTCTGGGACCTCGATCCACCTACTGGTAGAAAGGTCTACCTTGTAAGAGCGATAGGTTAGGTTGCCGTCCCACTCACATCGGAAAATGGGGGGCTTCGGCCCATCGAAATCTTCTGCGAGAAAATGACAGGACTGACCATGGGTCATGACTACAATGTGAGCACCATCACCTGCTTTTATGGCCAGGTCCTTTAATGAGTCTCTCGCTAAGCCCATTCGATGGATGATTTTCTCCATTTCGTAAGCCCATGGGCTTTCCGGGTGGAGATCTGCAAAGTCATGGGGAACATTGTCTACGTTGATACGGTTACCGAACTGCGACACGAGCTCCTCAGGGCTAGATCCGAAGCCAGAAGGGTGGCTCCCTACTTCCGTTATTTCAGGAAGGACGATTACCTGTTTGTTTCTTAGAGCCGGAGCAAATGCCAATAGAGAGGATTGGATGGCCCGTTTCAATGGAGAAGAGAGAACGCAGGCGATCTTGTCCATGAATGGGAACTGTTCTGAGAAGATTCTACATTGTTCCATCCCTGCAGGGGTTAATAGTGGATCTCTCGTGTTCCTATAACGCTCGTCGATGTTGTGCATGGCTTCAGCATGACGAAAAACGTGAATGGTGGCCATGTCGTGCAATTGTCGTTGGGAATTTATGGTTATTAAAGTATTGATATGAATATTGATACGAATATTGATATGAAGGGTATTTAGATGGATGAATGGTGGAATGGAGGAATGGTGGAGAGAAATATGCCGTTAAAGGCGCGGCCGTGGCAGTTAGTTATACTCGTTGCAACTACATGGCTATCTACGAATGATGGGCATGATATCGAACAGAATCTCAAGTTCAGGCATGTTTGCTACCCTATCCCCCTATTTCTCCATGTTAACCTATACCTTACGACTACAATTGACTGCATATAGGCAGCTTGTAACTATTCAGGGGCTGATTCGGAACTTAACTTACATTTTCTAACGATCTCTGTTCTTCAGTGATATGACGATGCAGCAAGTATATGAAGTATTACACATAAGGAGGTATTTATCTTAACCATCTAGCCCACCTACTACCTAGGTAGGTATGGGTATAGGTGCTAAAGCCCAACAAGGCACCTCCAAGGTACTTAAGTTAACACTAACCCATCAAGCCATAGGAGACTAATATATTACGTTTAGAAACCTCGATTCTTATGATTGTTCAGTCATATAAGAACCATTGCCCGAAATAACTTATCACTACACTTGAACGAACTATTAACTTGTGGGATTATCTATATGTACCTGGTACTGTATACATTATGAAGACATACCAGAGGTTTCACATGAGTATGTTCACTCACTAAGGGCAATGGGAAATCGTTTTAATCATTGTAATTAGGTACACTTTGTTACTTCTTTCATCTCTCGAAGCTCTAGTTGCAGTCTATCAGGGTATAATGTTTATAATGCGTCACAAGGTCTTTGTCCATATGACATGACCTTAACCGATCAACTACTTCCTGAAACAAACAGCACTGAGATGTTTATTATTCATACATTCTCCACCTCTCCACTTGCCCTACTGGCATATCTTGCAGTGGTGCTGCCAGTGCAAGGCGACCCGCTGGCAATGAGGGCTCGACGTCGCCGAGTCTAATCCCGACTTCTTTAAGTAGACGAGCTCGCTCAAGCCCATCAAGCATAGAGCCGCCTTTTGCCAAGTTATCACACCGGTTGTCTAGCGTGGCAATGGATAGCGTTCCCAACACGTCAGGTACTAGAGTGAAATGCCTCAGAATGGCACTGGCGACTGCGGCGAGGAGTACGATGGAAGATATAGCGAGGATTGCGGCGAACCACCCCTTATCACAGAAGAAGATCTGCTCCATCGTAGTCGTGGTCGCCGTCGTGTCTAAGAGGTTGAACCTCTGAAAATCAGGCCCACTGCTGTTCGCATGCTGACCAAAGTCCGCAGAGACCGCTCCGAGAGAGACCTGAGGTGATATGCCGACTATGAATTGGGTATTTAGCAGTTGTGCGAAGCGGGTTTCGAATTGCTTTCGACCGATGGATAGAACTCCCGGCCAGTCGCGGTCGTAGGATATTGTGAAAGAGGAGTTGGGCTCCGACATGAAACCAATCACAGGATCCACGGCGCGAGAATTCGTCAGTTCGAAGTTGTCAGTTAACGACTTGATCACGCTAAGAGCAGCAGTAGCACCGCAACGATCGAGCCCTGTATAGTTGCGGTAGACCCAGAGGTCTTGCTTGTCCGGGACGGGATAGTTGACATCTGCGAAATAGGAGGGTTCGTGCTGCGTCTGAGAGAGGCGCACCCCCGTCGCGGCGCATTCAGACGGCATGTTGCACGTGTAGTTGACATCCACGTAACTCGTTTGTAAGGTGCAGTCGACATGTCCGGTGTCATCTCCAGACGCTGACTCCCATATTATCCGACGGGCTTCTCTTGGTTTCCGAACCTCCTCGACTGTCATGAAAGGGGCACAGCCACTTGGGCAAGAAGAGATAGCTATTTGAAAGCTGTTGAATCCTATGGATCCAGTTGAAATAGTTTTAATCGAGCTATACCAACTGTTGTGTTCGCCTTGAGGAGGGGGTGCAACCTTCGTATCAGTAAAGTTGGTAGGCTTGAACGATCCGTTTGTCGGTTTGGTAGTAAAAACCGGGCAATCTAGGGTCATGTACGAGGTATTCAAAGTGAAAGACGTGCTACCGGTCGATAATACTGGACTAAAAGGTATGCCGATAAGAGACGAAAACGTAGTGTTTGTAACATTGGCCGGCAGATTAATCCAGTCGCCGTTCGTATAATTGTCAAAAGCTTCTATCATCGGAATACGGAGGCCGCCCCAGGTATCCTGCAGAAGCCAGTGTCAGCAATTACCCCTTTTAAGAGAACTCCAAAAATAAAACATGTTGAATTGAGCAGGTGACGACCCCCAAAGTTAGGTACCTACCTGTGTCTTTCCGTACCGCACTTTAGCTGAGAGTAGTGATGTTGCGAACAGAGAAGAGACTAACGCTCTGTTGTCAGAATCGCCCGTTTCCCCTTCAACATAACACGAATCCGGGCTCACTATCATGTGTTCCGTTAGTAACATTATTCAGCTAAATAGCGCCGAGAGTCCGGAGTAGATGATCGCAATAGGGGAGGAGAAAGGTCTGCTCAGCAACACGGGGAGAAGAAAAAGAGGAATACTCACTGAATGTCAGCTGGTTTTGTGTATCGATCGGTACAGACTTTATATAGGCAATCCTCAAAGATGCTTGACTGCCCACAGGCGATAGGGCCCAGAGAGCGACGATACTCATAGCGATGAGATTAAAAGTCCGGAGTTCAATTTGCGTAACTAGGGAGCCGACGAGCGTGTGGCTCCCCACAAGTTGTTCCACCCGCCCTATTGTGGTGCCCTTCTGTAGTTCCCATGTTGCCAAAGCCTTCAGCATACGCCCAACGATAGCGGCAAAAAGGACAGGGAATATTGTAGGTCCCTGAAAAGCATTAGCAAGTGAGGCACAATATAAGGGCTATCCGTGTTTTCCCTACATAAGCAGCAGCAGCGAGTAGCGAATCCTCTCGCGAGTGCTCGGCCATTGGTTTGCCATCGCTGGCCAGAACGAGAAAAGCGAAAACAATGAAACCAAGAGCCACTAGGACAAGTATAGTGTCTATGAATCTACCCAGGTGACGAAAGCCGGAGTATCGGGGAGGATGAGGACCTGGTAGCTGCGACGGAGAGAGGGAAGTGGCTGGCGTCCGAGCATACTGCGTATCCCCAACACCGCCTTGTGATATATACATATTGCAAGGACGCTTTAAGTGTGAAATAAAGTAGACTCGGTGTGACGATGAAGGGTCACACAGGGCCTGAAAAGGAATAAGTATTATACTTGGAGCTCAACCATACTACGCGCCACCCAAGCAGCGCGCTTAATAAGAAGCGAAGCCCAAGACGCAGCTTCATATATAGCAGTGTTTAAGCGCCGGGTACCCACTTTATCATTGCGGCGCAGAATATTGTGAGGTAGCATAAAAAGCCTAATCCTATTCTTCATCAACCTAACTGGGGCTGAAGATCCGTAAGCGACATGAAACCATGATGATCGCTAGGAGCGAGTGGGGACATCATCCGGTTGGCTAACCCCTTTAGCCAAGGCATTAGCCTCGGCAGTCTACCACATAGGGAGTTAATCGTGCTGGGATTAAGTCAGGTCCTCCAATCGAGAGAGAAGGAGTGAATAAATATACCCCATAAGGATCATCAAAGTATATGCAACTGGTAGACTTCCATGTCCCAACACCTCTATTTACGAAGTCTGAGTCCATAAAAGTCAGACCACAGCTACTGTCGGCTCTAACAACACTCTTGATTAGCCCCTTCAGAGAAAACCACTTGCCTTGCATAATTTACTTCGACTTTCTCTCGTTGAGAAATCTGCCCGATGTATGAATGATCTTGGCGTAATGATAAGCGACATTCCACTATGAAGAAAACTAACAGAAAAAGAAAGAGGAAGAAATAGACAAAGGGTTAAGAGAAGAGAGTTTAGTTTATCACTACAGCACAGAGCTCTACTGCAATACAAAGCCAATTCACAAGGTACCTCCTAGAGCGTCCAAAAGGGCCAGGTCGCTTGAGCCACGAACAAGTCGAGTCGGGACAAGAAATTTGAGGAAGGCAATCTACTCGTGCAAGTCGCCGGCAGCAGACACTGATGGGAAATCAGACGCACGATCGTGCGACCAACTTGGAGAAAGTCATGACCGAAGTCCACAAGAAGCAGCATCAGCTGATAAGTGAGAACATTCGATCTTAAGATGTGTTATTCAGCAGTAAGTCCTGATAAAATTTGTGAGCTCCCAATTCCCTTTCTGGGGTAGTTTGATAAGTACATCCAAACAAGGTACCTAGCAGGTCTCATAGACGCATAATTCGACTAAAACTCAGTGTTTCCCGCACAACTCCGTTCCTGGATTGACGGTAAATCCCCTAACTGAGTAATCGTGTATAGTAGTCTGAGCTTCCTGAGAAGATCTGGCTGTGTTCCGAATCTATCTAATACAGGCTCTTTCTCGTAGTATTGTGTTTCCCTTCGTTTCCAATATTGAGACCTTGAGGCAATAAATCGAAGAGTAGCTAGCTAAGGGGTAGTGATAGGGTCTCAGGTCCACGAGTGTGTCTACCTACCTTAGGTAGGTGTGTAGGCATGTAACGCTTTTCTGTTAGATGAATAATTCCTTGCGCAACAATGTTATTGTTTCCGCGCTATTAGGTTGCGTCATGACAATATTATCCTCTCCACCTCAGGGAAATCAGATCAACAAGCCTAGAGCATAGCAAGAATATATACAATAAGAGGGTACTCTAGTAACAGGTGTTTACGAACAAGTAATCGTAACGGTGATGATGATTTCCTAATGTTGCCAAGCTACTTCTAGTCATCATGAAAAGCTATCAGAGTGCAATACGTATCACTAGTCCATCTGCATGATCGTGGTTTGGATCATCTATTACGACTTGATACCATATTGAGAATCATCGAAAGGCATGCTGTCTGCCGCTTTAACTATAGTCCAACGTACCTAGGTAGGTAGGATTGATATCCGAGATGGTAATATCTTATTCATTCGAGTGGTTCGATGTGAACGCCAAGTATAGAATGGTAGTCAAAGGAGGGGAAGTGCCATACAAGAAAACATCAAAATACGGTAGATAACGTCATATTAGTGTATTATTCTCGACTGTACCTAACTCTCGACCTAGGCACTACGACTGATGATGCTTGAGGAACCTTCCGATTCTGAGATTGATAATCCTTTCATCTTACGAAGCCTAATCGCATTAATATCCGCTTCTGCAGATTACGGTTGCTCTCTCATAGCTTTTGGCTTCATGTTTCCTGCCCTCTACGTAACAACGTCGAATAATAGCACCAGCGAGGTTTTCCGATAGGTGTTATACGACCTGCCAATTTTGTCGATTTAGTCCGTCTTATGACGTGCGTGAACAAATTCTTTGTCAGCTACGTCAGCTTTCATAATAGGTGTATGCGGAAGATCGAGAGTAAACCTAGGTAGGTACCTAGTAACAGATATTATGGTTAGTTCCACCCCTTCTTTTCTCTTGGGCGATGGGGATTTCACAAAGATCAAAATGTCCGCGATAGAAGTGATTATGGTTTACATGTATTTCTAGTCAGAGAAATCTACCTGTTACGAGGTAGGTTAGTCACTAAGGCGGTTTCCAAGATAAATGCTTCACCAGGAGAAGGAGGCACAGTAGAGATTGAATCCGTAGATTGTTTCGTTACATGGTGGGATCTAAGTCTAATCTAAGCTTTTGAAACCTAGCTGATGATATCTGTGTCCAACCTGAGAAGCAGCAGTAGTCGCGTATCTAAATATCTATGTACAGTCGTCGTGATGAATGGTCCTACTATATCCTGCAGAGGTTAGAAATGAAAGGGGGAGATACAAGATGGGGAGGTAAAGAATGACGTGAAGTGAAGGTTACAAGAGCGGCTCTGCTGCCCACTCAAATTTCAGCTTGGCTTCTCGTCGACAAATGCCACTCCTCGGGCTGAGATCCCACAATGAACTCCAACTTCGATGCTTCACTAGCCCTGGGCTAAAAAAAAAAAGAGTCATCCAACAACCCCCCGATGCCCATAGCAAACGAGAACGTTTGCCAGTATTAGCGGTCATCCGCATGAGCAAGCTTCAACTCCGTAGAATTTATGTTTGCCAATTGTTTAAGAGTCGAAAATGGCACCGTACGCGGGGATTCCACGCGTCGTCATGCCGTAGACAACCTTCTCCGTCACCTTGGGGTTGGAGATGATGAAGACGGCCTCGGCGTTGGACTCGTGGACGAGCTGGTACACCTCCCGGACGATGTCGGGGTATCCCCTCTCGTGGGTGTTCCAGATGATGGCGTTGGGGTCGGCACGCCTGACCTCAGCCACGACACCGGGGCCGTATGTGGTGACGGGCTCCCGGGTGCTCCAGAAGACACGGCGGGGTGTGATGTCGGCGAAGAGGAGCGACAGGCAAGGGCCAATGCCGGATCCAGTTGCGACGACGACAATTCGCTGGAAGAGCTTGGAGGTATAGAGAAGACCGTGGAGGGGAGCACCGCGGACCCATAGCTTTCGCTCGTTGGACTTCATGATCTGCTTCTTGGTCCAGTCACCAGCGTTACTGACGACAATGCTGAAGCCGTTGATCTTGCCGGACTCGGGGTCAATGTCGGGGATGGTAGCGAAGGCGTGCCACTCAGTCATGGGCTTGTCGCTAATCTTAAGTCCGTAGAAAGGTGCCATGCCCCGGTACTTGAAGTGCAGGCGCGTAGCGTGGTCGCTGAGCTTCTCGGGATAGACGGTTTGGTGGCGCAGACGAGACCAAGAAGCCAGGTTGCAGAGGGTGGTGATGCAGATGAACCAGAAGTTGGGCGACGTGATGAGGACTTGGCCGAGAGAAGTCTCCAATTGTCTGGCAGTGACTCTGGCGGAGAAGATGTTGTGGACCCAGAACGTGCACAGGGCAGTCCAACCAGCGAACCGGTGGAAAGCCTCGAAGTAGTCGTGGAATTTTCGGCGTAGGTCGGGGTGAGCCGAGGTCAGGATGATCATGAACATGGAGACCAAGACCCAACTGGTGATGGTGTTT
Organism: Hypoxylon rubiginosum; assembly: GCA_902806565.1. Taxonomy (NCBI): domain Eukaryota; kingdom Fungi; phylum Ascomycota; class Sordariomycetes; order Xylariales; family Hypoxylaceae; genus Hypoxylon; species Hypoxylon rubiginosum. Next base: position 788,898 of record CADCXA010000027.1, on the reverse strand, counting down.
ACCAACTGGTCGCTCACAGGCTCGTCGATGTATTCCTTAGTTGCCAGGATGGTGTATAGGATATACCATACCACTGCGGCGGTTCCTGCGCCACTGTGGCAGCCACCGTAGTGGAAGACCTTTGCTAGACGCTTTCGGATGTAGAGAGGCCATGAGTGAGGGACACAGGTGAAGAGTTCGTAGCAGATGTTGACGAATTCCTCCTGACGGAACAGGATACAGGTCATGAGGTTGGCGGATGCGGCGCTACCAACGTCTCGCGAGTTGGGCATGCCCCTGGCGCTGGCCACTAGGCCAACGAAGGCAGCCAAGTTGATGGTGAAGATAGCTCCAAAGACTTTCCTGTATGAGGAGGCATATTTGTCTGATGGAGAGTTAGCACGTGGGTTATACACGCTAATAGGGGGTATCGGATATGAAACTTACGGCGAACCTGTCGGCTCAGCTCAGTGCCAAGCTGATCGGGGAGAACAGCACGCTGGTGGACTCTCTCAATCTGCTTCTCATCGATACCCTTGCCCGAGTGTATCGAAGGGGTGGTCGTCCCCGTCGACGGGCCGGTAGATGTGATCGGCGTCGGTGCCATATCATCTTGACGGTAGGCACCCGCCTGTCCCTTTTCAGAGTTATTGGCCGTCATAATGAAAAGAGGATAAGGATGTCTTTCGATGATCTATGAGTTGTTGCTCTCGTGGGTTGGTTTGGCACGAGGAATTCTAGAAATCAAACGAAACCACAGAGCGAATCCAAGGGATATAAGTACTCATCGTCAGCACAAGATGTTCGGTCCCCATCTACGAGCGAACCAGATAGGAGTCCCCGAGTTCGAGGGTAGTCATCATCATCTCATCGAACGATGATGCTTGTTCCATATCGCAGATCATCGACAACCTAGACCTACATGGTAGGATGTCCGGGCCTAGACGGGCGTGGCATGCATCCCCATAGTTTCAGCGATGATGGAGTCAACCAACTTATCAAAGGCTCTATCTTGTTTCTCTTACCAACTACTAGAAACGGACATTCCCCATGCTGATCTTAGTGTAGGTCGCCTCAAATCTGATCTCGAAATGCACATTCGAACGGCATGGAGGTGCGGATACCACCCTTAGGAAGATATGCGTGGGTGGCTCCCCGTCGCCATCGTTGTGGGGATCGAGGTCCCTGGATTCAGGAACCGTCAACCACAGCACAGCATATTATCTGCACGCCACATCGGCACATTGTAAAGAACCGGGTGTCAATCTACGTGGGTGGTTTACTGGGACAGTCTGCCCAGCCCTAGGAAAAGGTGGCTACCTGACGTCGAGTATACTATCTAATCGTCAGCGCTTAGGAGACGGCTACAACTTACTACAATGAACAACTCCGTGAAAAAACATTTACCATACGAACACTGCCGACTAATAAGATTCATAGTTGTATAGTGCTTGCTCGGTTGGGTATTATTATATAATCCTGTTTCAGCACTAGTATAACGACAGGTATGAGAGGGTGGTTCAACATGAGACATACGAGGCTTGTGATAGTAAGTATGACCCTATTCAGAGTGTTGACGTACTAATCACTACTTCTGGGCCTCTGTTCAGTAGGGTGTAGATGGCCTCGACTTATCTCGCCCAGCTGTCGACATGCGGCTAGAAGTGCTGATGACATGCGGCTGTGCTGATGGGTAACATGGTGATGGACAGGCATTAGGTAACAGGATGGTAGGGGCCCACCTACCTAGGCCTATCCATTGTTGAGGCTGAGAGACGACTTTGGCAGGTAGCATTGGGTTTTATCTCTGTGGTGTTACGAGTCTCCTTCTCATTGGTCTAACACCGGATGGATCCCCCTTGTCTCTTGCATCAACTACTAAGAAGTATACCGCCTCTATGAGCATTTACTTACTACATAGTATAATCTATCGCTTCTTTTTGAGAACTCGACCAGAAAAGCTTATCCTGCGTTATCTGACGGTCCCCTCCCAAGACCCGACGTGTTCATTCAGCGGCGAGTCATAGCTTTCTAGACTTACCTCCTTTCGGGGCGGGACTCGAAAGGGCAATGTTGTGCCAAGCGATGTTGCAAGATAGACCAGGAACTTGACCCAACTAGAAGGAAATCGAGGTGTTACGAGACAGATATCGCAATAGGGGCAAAGAATGTCCTGCTGTTGTAGAGTTGAAGCTTGGCGGCGCAGCCAAGGTCACCGCTACAACAGCCAGCTAGTAAGTCGGACAGTATAGTCGTCAGTCCACTTGTAAGCCAATCTCACCTTGTCCCATTATCCAATGGTCGTATGGTATGAATAGGATTCCGAGTGCCGGCGCACCTATGTCAACTATAGGAAAATGCTTGTTTTTGGCTATATCTACGTAAATCTTTGTCCGAACAGTATTGCGGTGTTCAGCTTCTCGAACAATTCTAAGCTGAGGAATTTCAATCCGCAAACGGAATAGTCAGCGATCGGGATGATCGGCGTATTCAGGGCGATCGGCTTCGGGGATCTTGACCCCCTGTTTGTATACTAGAATCTTTTACTCAGATTCATCGTGTTCGACCCGAAAATTTGAACGCGCATTCAGCACTGATTTACATGGAAATCCTACGAGATGCCTATGATTTAATGCATCCCCCCTGCCGTTGCCTTACGGGAAGCTTCCGATCAGATTCGGGTCGGGTTTTGAACATCATCCGATACGGTGACACTATTGGTGCCTTCGAGCAGCTCGCTCGTGATTGGTCCGCCATGTCACCTTACACCTTACGGATTCTCTTTGCAGTGCGTCGACGCCGAAGCTTGGAACCTATTCGACCTTATCTGATTGTATAGGGCGCCCGGGACGTTCCCATTTTTTCTTGTTTGTCGCATCCAATGACATCAGGCCGCCGTTTGAGGAAGCCCAACGTCCAAGGCTGCAAAGACCCTTACGGTCTCAATCATAATCCTCCCGCCTCCTCTTTCACATGCCGAGAGATAACGACACCCCAACGATCCGGTCGTCTTTACCAACTGGGCGGACCGTCACCGTGATCACTATGCTTTACTATGACTCGTGGGGCACGCTCTCACACATACACTATACGAGTGTCAGCAGTCTTGTCGCTGGAATGCCCTGTCATAGTAAGCGACACTAGTACGGGCTTACGGCCTGCTGTCACTCAGGCGATCCTGCCCAGTTAAGTTTCAGGCCCGGCCTTCTATCATCCCCTATCATGCCGAATGTGGAAGCTGGGTTTGACCAGAAGACTTCTTCTGGGAGGCAGCCCTTTTCTTCGAGAACTTTGCCATCTCGAGACAGCCCATTCGAAGGCTTCATTGAACTGTCGTCCCAACCACCGCGTCAATATGACCGAGCTAATCTATTTCAACAGATGGTATCAATCATCGCAACTACAACGCACATGCTTACATCCGAATGCGTCATTCCTTAGCGTCAACTACTATCGATCACAACATAGTGAAGGACAAGGTTATAGATTTTGGAAAGATTTTGAGCCCACATCGCTTTTCGCTACGCCGATTTGCGACAATACACCGCCGTCGAAGCCCAACTTTGCCATCACGGCTGTATACCGTTATGAAATCAATAAGAATTATTTCCATCTTGACATATAGTACCTTTACGTGTATTTGGAAATTTTCATAGCGAGGTATGTTGATTTTCACGTCTTCTTTTTAAGCTCCCTATAACGTGAAATATAGTATGCTTGCTCACCTGGCACGATGGCATATCCATACCTTAGGTAGGTACACACCGAACAAGGTAGGTATTATATGTGATTGTCAGAAGTCGTAACGGCAGCTACCATCAAGGCTTGGTGTTTGAAATGATTGGAGGACCATGTTGTAAGTAGGGAGCAATGAAATATTTCCGAACAACCTATCTGGGGTCTACTAGGAGGTATCCCTCTTCAACTTGTTTCTTCATCACTATTGCGGATTGCGTTATTCGCCCCCCTCTCGTATCCGTTCGTCCGAGTATCTCTACTACAATCTTCAAGCATTTTTCTAACTTCGGGAGACAACAACATGCTTGGCATATAGAAATTGTACCTACACGCTGATCACTGGAGGTGGCGAGCTGGCGTGGTGGCGTGGTGGCCTTGCTTCTCATAACTTGTACATCTCTGAGTCATGTTGAATCACAGAAGTCGATAGAACGTCACCATCTTCATCTTTGCTTTGAGTCGAGTCGAAAGGCTCTACTCGTCATCCTAGCACGCCAACATCGGAATAGCCTCTTGTCATGAAAGGATGAATAGTCTATGACTTCAACGGTCCTATGAAGGTTCCCATACAATCTGAAGGATGTCAATTTCTTAATAGTGGCATTCTAACAATGAAGATATAGACCAAATCGACCTCATGCGTTTTAGAGTACCGAGAAACATTTTTCCTAATTACTGATGCCTCGAAGATAACTACAACTTCGCCTCAAGTCTTTGATGGTGAAGAATCGAGTCCATGTATATATCGATACCCTCTACCGCAGCGTCGGCGCCGTCACATGTCTCAACGACTCTCTCCACCGTCGAGTACGAATACCCAAGTTGAACGAGATTACGATCATATTTCTTTAAACATTGGCAATGCTGCCTTTCTCGTTTACTGGAAAGAAAAGACATTTTAGGTCTGTAATGCTTCCAGCTATGACACAACTCGAAACAAATTCGTACCATTTTCCAGACAAAAGTCATTACCCCCAGAACCATCATTCAACCAAAATTCAAAAGTGCTTTACCTTTTTCTTCTCCTTCTCCCTTTCCATTTTCCCCTATTGAATTGGTCTTCTTTTTTCTATGTTGAGGAATTAAAACTTATGCTTGGGACTATACTATTTACTTATCTTATTACATGAAATGTGCAGTTACAAGGCACTGCAGCGACAGTTGCTTAGGGGTGGAGAACAATTATTATCAATTCTGCCCCTGATGAATTTCAGGTTTTGCCGATATGGCATAGAAAAAGGCCTGACTTAGTTATCTTTATAGGATGTCAACAACGAGACATTCAAGATACTCAGGAGTCCTATTGTGAAAGGCGTGCCAGGATTCAACAATAGTTAATCACCCACCATCATTCCCGGACATATTCGCTATAATTTCACCTAGTTTCTAGATGGATTTGACGGCACATATGAAAGAGTTGGAATATATCTGCTTGCCACATTTGGAAATCTACCTTAGGCACCTGGTATTAGTGGATGTTTATAGCCTCTCTATAAAATGTTGTCCATCAAATTTCACACCAGTACCTACCTTCCTATTCACCAGGCCATTGTTGACTCGGGCATTAAAGGGCTGCTTTCTTCATGTGCCATTTTATTTATTTCACACAACTAAACAAAGCCACAGATAATTTCTTAGAATACTTTCATTCCCTTGAATCAACATTGAGGAGGGCATCAGTGATATGTAGTTTGATGAGAATTTCTACAGTAACTACTTCAACAACATCTTACTAACCTTAGATAAATCTATTGTGTATCGACTTTGATTCAGGGCCGGGGCTGGTTGGTCATCACTAATAAATTTGTACTGTGATTCGAATCACAACAGTGATATCATCTGTCCAACTTGAAATCATATTGGCTAATCCATGGCAGAGCCTTTTGCTAACTATCGTGTCATGATATTAAACTCGGGAGCCAGATTCTTCCTACTCTAAGCCTAGAGGGACTCTGTCATCTAATCCGTGCCGTCGCGGTATTCTGCCAGCAATATTTCAGAGCCGCAACTATTTAGTTCGTACCTGTCTAGAGAATCCTCTTGATTTTCGACGCTACTGCTGTTCATCGATCTAGCGTACGCTCATTTACGACGACGCGCTCTACGGAGACGATATCATTATCCGGTCTGATCAAATTATGTTTGAAGAGGAGAACATTACGGGCGAGTGGAGGCTTAATGAACCCTACAGTCGGCAACCTTCTATTGGAGCATAACTCGACCTGTCATCTAAATTGCTATGTCCAATTGTGCTTCGTTGACGAGTAGAACATTGCAACTTCGGATTTCAGGTCCTCCCATTTCGCTATTTGAAGGCAAGTTCCATAGAACTTTCAATGTGCTGGATTGTGTATCAAGTCTGTCATTCGGATTGAATACTGGTAAAAATATGAAAATTCGCTAGAGACAAGTCGCGACAAAACCAGAGCGACTAGTGCCATCGAATTCTCGGTGAGATTCGCATCGAAATTTGGAAAGGAGCAATGTGTCTTGCGCCCGAATGAATTGGACGCCGGCAGACGCCCCAAACATACCTAGGTAACTACCCCCCTACCTGACATACATATGAGAACCAAGCGGCTCTTATATATACCACACTCTCATGGCTGACTGCCTCTGAATGCGCGTCGATTATGCGGGCTTCGTTGCACCGACTTCGTTACAATGCAGGGAGGGTTCACAATCCAGTCGGCCCTACTACAGGATCGCTGTAGCATGCATTGGACCCGGCTACGGTCGCAGGATAGGCACATGGGCTGCTAGAGAACTAAATATAGGAACTTCTGGTATGTTTACCGACATCCAGGTTCTTCTGGCTTAGGATTTCACATAAGTGTTGTTGTTGGAGGTCTAATGGTCTGGGGTCGTATGATGTCGGAGGCGTTCGGGAGCCGCGTTGGCCAAACCACCCCGTTAGTATCCGGCAATACATCCTAGTGAACACCAAGTCGCAAGAGTGTATTATGAAATATGTACTGTATCATTACCATAACTTTATATATCTCATATACCTCGCGCAAGCGCTTTTTCGATAGACGTGATCGCCCACCCGTCTTCGTACAGTACAAGCCCATCCGCCAACGCCTTAGAGAGCATACATACCTCCCTATGTGCTCGATAGCAAATCGCCGCCGCCGTCTCTGTCTCACTAACAGAGGAGGAAGACGGTCTCTACCTTCTCTGCTCTATCAGCCTCGTAACGTCTCGTCTCCACCCTTTTTTTTTTCTATCGTAGCCCAACTCCCACCCCCTTATTTGTCGGAGAAATCATCGTCACCCGCTGGTCCCCGTCATCCAGTCCCTGCCCCAGTTGCCGCCTACGCCCCCGGAGCTCTCGCGGACGTCCCAGTCGCGCTCGAGGCGCCACGCGTCCTTGCCTTCGATTCCCACTATAACAACAGGAGTCAGTAAGTGCTTGTTTAGGAAAGGGATTGGCTCATTCCATGCACGTCTCGGGAGCGATTACTCCCAAGCGAGCAGAAATGAGACTAGAAAGGGGAAAAAAGGAACTCCAGATGTTACATACTCGCTAATAGATCGCAACCCCTATGCCCCCATTTGTCGGCGAACACGCGGCGCCCGGCGTCCGTCAGCGTCTCGACGCCCGCCGCGAACCCCTCGGGGTCGCGGTAGAACGGGTCGTCCTGCCCGCCCGTCTGCCGCCCCCCGACCCAGGCGTTGCGCCGCCGCGCCCCCTCGTCCGCCGCCGAGGCCCACTTGGCCTCCTGCATGCGGCCCACGACCTCGACGAGGTGCGCGAACGTCTCCCCCTCCTTGTCGACCCACGGCCACATGTCCTGCTCGCGCTTGAGCTCCGCCTCCTTGTGCGCGCGCTCCGTCGCCGAGCTCGCCTCGCCGCTCTCCGCGTACACGGGGTCCCCGCGGAAGGCGGCGTGCGCGCCGGGCACGCGGAACAGCGCGGCGATGTCGTCGAGGACGGCGGCGACGTCGAAGACGAGCCCGGCCTCGCTCTGCGGCTGCCAGTACCCCGCCCAGTGCAGGCGCAGGTACATGTCGCAGTCGGCGGCCTGGTAGGGGATCTGGGTGTCCCAGCCGCCGACCTCGAGGTAGGCGTCGCGGTTGACGAGGGCGAGGTGGTCGTACGAGAAGAAGTGCGTGGCCCACGGCGGCATGTCGGGCCCCTTGAGGTACCGCAGCAGGCCGACGCTGCGCTCGTACAGCGTCGCGTACGGGTCGTGGTCCCAGTCGTGGTCGCGGTCGTTCTTCTTGACGTCCTCGTCGCTCATGACCACCACGTCCATGTGGCTCCACCAGAAGTACTGCCAGTCGCGGTCCAGCGCCAGGTTCAGGTAGAAGTTCTGCAGCTGCGAGAAGCTCAGGAGCGTCGGCGTCGCCAGCACCTTGACCCCCAGGACCCCCAGCGCCGTGTGGTTGAGGAAGAAGGGGTTCTGCAGCTCCAGCTCCTGCTGCCGGTTCGCCAGGAACGTGCCCGTGTTCTCCACCACGTGTATGTCCTCCGGCGGCCACCCGGCCGCGATGTAGCTACTCACGCATTGGAGCAGCAACGGCCAATTCGTCGTGAAGCCGATCAGGAGCGGCGTGGATTCGTCGACGCGCGGATTGGGTGGTACGTTGTTCTCGAGGACGGGCGGCGGGAAGTCGTCGTAGGTTATCCAGGCGAAGTGGTCTGCGATCGGGGAGTACGGGACCGGGTCCGGCTTGTATTTCTTGACATAGGCGATGCCGTCGTTCCCATCCCCCATCGGTTTTTGCGCATTCTTTTCGCGAATGGCCTCGGCGGCGCCTGCGGGGCCTACGGGTGGCGGCTTGCCATTGGTGCCGACGAGCGGAACGCCTTCTTGGTCGCTCCCCGGGCCGGTCGTGCGGAAGCTCTTTATTTCTGGGATTAAAATATCGCTGACGGCCACGTTTAGAGGCTCGCGGATGACGTAGTAGACGAGCAGCGCAGCTAGCAGGACGGAAACGTAGCGGGCGGCAGTCGGTAAGACCCTGTTCGATATCGTTCGCATCGTGGCCAGCGTAACTAGGTCCGGACCGTAGAGACTCCGTTAAGCATATTGGTCGGGGTGGTCGGGGGTCGGCTTGGGAGCTCTTCTACCGGAGCTCTCTGAGTCGTGGCTCGCGATCGCGATCGTACGCACGCTTGAATTTCGATATGAAAAGCAGCGTAAGCAATATATGAACCTAGCTGCCTGGCTGCCCGGTTGGTAGATAAGGTAGCCCACGTTTGTTTCAATTAAAGACAGGTAGGATATATGGCATCGGCATCAGGATCAGGGGGGGAAATACCACATGAGTGACGAATACCGAATACCCAAGAAAGACGGGAGTGAGTTGGAAAAGCAGGATGAGGCCGACTAAAACAACGGACCGTTAGAAAGGACAGCTTCAGCCATTCCGTACCACGTCCCAAGCCCCAAGCCCTTCGAAACAATCTGTTCAATCCCATCTTAGAAGCTCTTGGCTGTTGCTGGAGGAGGGATCGCTATGTCCAAACTCTGCCAAGCCGGGAGATGGCCATCTGGAGGTTGTCATTCGCTGATGGGAGCTAGGATCGACCGCTTGGGGTTCAGCCAACTGCCTCGTTACAGTCCGGGATCCCTATTGACGGAATGATCCGCCCGTGAGCGGCCCCTGTCGCAAAGCCAGACAATCAGACAATCGCAAGATTTACCTAGTACTGGATTAATTGCGACCACCAATAAACAGGCTGAACTAAGAGGCTGATTATGTCGGGCCATACTTAGGAGCATATCTTCACCCAGCATCAGAGTATCAGTATCAATCTGTGCAAGATAAGGGTGTCTCTCTTCGCAGCCATTTTGTTTTCATGGCCGGCATGTGAATAGATCGAGTCTAAGATCTGCAGGGACAACAAGCTTTCGGAACATGGACTTGGTGCCCCTGATGCCCTGATGCCCTGATGCCCTGATGCCCTGACGCCCTGACGCCCTAGCTGGAAAGCTCTGCCAGTCTAACGTGTCTAATGTTTCAATAGGGAAACGAGCCACCTATGTCATATGATGAGGATCAATAGATAAATACCTCCTAGGTAAATCCAATTCTACGTCTTGTAAGGGATTGATGCTAAGCTAGGACAAGTACTGTAGCAGTGACTTGAAATGTATGTGCCCACTATAATACAGCAAACCTGCAAACGTCGTGACAGATCCTCGCCTGTCATGGAAGGTGGACGATTAAACCACCTATCATGCATATTGTTCCTAAAAACACCGTGGACATCTCTCCACACATACTTCTCACCATTTATCCGGACAGTCTGGATTGCGATGGAAGAACCTCCACGGTCTCATTGCTGTACAGTAGGGGGGTAAATACAGGATCACAAGCAATGTTTCTTGATTGGTGGGTTTTAATCTATGGGCCTCGAACATCGTGAGAGGACATGCTACCGTACTTGCTACTCAATGGTGGCAGACTGGTTGCGACATAAAATACGGGATATCTCGGTTCCCAAATTTCATTGGATGATTAAAATGCATATACTTAATTCAAATGAAAGAGAACAGAAAAGGATGTCTCAATGACACAGCTGAACAGATCAGCAGATACTCGACTATGAATTTGGGACTCTCGTTGCCGAAATGTATGACTCTACAAGACCTCCACAGGTTGGGATATTGCCATCATCAACAGCCCCTTTCGAAAGAAGAAAAAAACACAACCCGCCTGCACGGATAAATGACATTGACACAGCCAGTTAGTTTCGGCGCCATTTCGCCCCATCAAAATGATAGCCCAAACGCCAGCTTTTTTTCATCAAGATTCTCATTATCCTGCTTCACCAAGTCTGGTATCCCTTTATCTGAAAAGCTCTGGCCGAATTATTCCTCATTTAACCCACCCATGAAGAAACCGTTTGGCTTGCTTGGTTTTTTTCCCAACTTCAACATGCTCAGCCTCTTTCTGACCGAGTTGAGCCCCGTCCCGCCGTCATTGGGCCTATCGAAGTCCCTTTCCAGGACATCGACAATCTCCCTACTCTTACGCGGTCGATCCAACGCCCAATCAGGCGTGGTTGAGTCCACGATGCCGTTAGGATACGGCTGAGCATACGGATTGGCGCTCTTATTAGTATCGTTCGACTGCGTGCGGAAGATGCTCCTGCGATTCGAATTATCCTTGCCCTTGCTAACTTGACTGTTTGAGTCGCTCTCTCCTTTCGACTGCTTCAAGCTCGATGTTTCGCCGTTGGACTGTTGCGATTCCTTCCTCTTGCCCCCTAGAAAACTGAGACGCGTACCGCGTTGTTTCATAGAAATGGGGTGAACTGCTGACGCTTCCTCGACCATGCCGTTAGGGTTTGCTATCGATGCGCTGATCTTAGCTTCGGGGGATAGATTCTCCATTACTGGGGATGATTGTTGCCAAGTTGGCGACGGCGTGGTCGACGCAATTTCGCGACTAGGTTGAACGGGCGCAAAAATTGCAATCTCCGGCGCGAATGTGGTCAAGAAATCTAAGCCCTGTTAGTTATGTCAAACGAGACGAGCTACCATTACTTACGCCTATACGAGTTCTCATATCCTTTCAGAAGGATAGGGTTGGAGCTGCGAGCAAAGCTGGTTAAACATCTCTTGATCATAATCGCGTGGTCAACCAGCGCCATCTTGATTGCATTCTCTTGCTGATCTAGCTCCGGTTCCTCCTCCTCGTCTGACTGAGGAGCAGGGAGGAGCTGGCGGTAGCAGGCAACGCTACTCTCCGAGACGGGGTTTACCGAGATGCTAATAGCATCTGCCATTAGCTGCGCAATCTCTTCGTCGTCGTCTTCGGCTAGTCTCTTCTCAACTGCTGTCATTTCTTGCGTCTTGCGGACAATTCGCTCAAGGGCCGTCTCTTTAGCACTTAACCGTTCGGCATGGATATCGACAATTTCGCTGCGTCGTAGTATCGTGGGAAATGGCTCAGCTGTAGTGTAGACCGTCTTCTCAGCGTAATGAGTATCGACAGGGCCATTGGTGCTACGCTTGGAGGACACAGAGAACATCTGGGCATGGGCTGAAAGAAGATAATCCCGAATCGGCTGCCCAACTCTAGCGCGCTGGAATACTTGGTGGTTGTGGTCGCGATGAGGAGTCAGGGACGAAATGACCAAGTATTGTCCTTCAACCTCGCTATCAACATCGCTGGAAGTGAGGATTTGAGCAGCCGGGTACTGTTCCTGCATACGATCCGTGAAGGCTGAAGTGCGATCGGTGGGCGAACCCTCGTAAACAAAGGACTTGTCGCGCAGATTGATCGGGAACCCAAGACCCTTATAAATAACTTTGAAGTACTTCGGTACCAATTTATCACCCTTCGCTAGCTTTTCGTAGATGGTCGCAATAGCTCTCTCGGTCCTTGCGAGCTTTGAGAAGTCGAAGATGTTGTTCTCGTACTGAACTTGAAGTTCTTTGTAAGCTGCAAGAGCGCTGCTCCACGCTTCACCATCTTCGAAATGTTTGATCATGTCGAAATAAATGCGCTCCTTTCGCTCGAATTGCGACTGCTCTGGTAGGTCTGGATCTTGCAAGACAGGCGTTATTTTAGTGGGATCCCAATCGTATAGCTCAGCGTGCAGGCGGAGAGCAAGCCCAGCTTCGGTATGATTTCTGGCATCATACTGCAGTGCTGCTAGTTGATGGACGTATCTGATGAAGATCTCTTCCTTCTGCATGTCTCGAAGGAACTCCATTAGCTGCAGGCGATTGATTAGGTGGGACGCTTCGCTCGTAATGTCCCCGCTGTGCACGGCGACGAGAAGATCTAGAAACTCTGCAATTGTTTCGATTAGACTCCTCAAAGCCGAATAAAGAGGATCGCCTGCGATTTGCGATAGCGGTTCGAATCGCTCAAGAAGCTCACTAATAAAGAGCTTTTGCAAGATACTCTCCGTCATAGTCCTGTCCTTGAAAAAGCCGTCGAGGCAATCAATCATCTCGGTCTGGATGACAGATAAGTCCTCACTCAGCGTCCATTCGCTGACGATCATGGTCTGTAGGACTTCAACAGCCATCCTTCTTAGGCCTTCGTGGACGCTTAAACAGAGCTCAACTATGGGCCCCACAAGAGTAGGGACATATTGGACCTGGTAACCACCCATTTTTGTTAACCCGTACCGCGTTCGTTCGTCGGGGCTGGTCTCCCAGCCAATCGCTTCCCAGGTTCGTCTTAGTAATTCCGCGCCATGTTCTCTAACATCACCAGCTATCTTCCAAACAGCCCTTCGTTTCTGCTCCGAGAAGGTTTCCAGGGCCAAGTGGCCACTACCAACGAGCTTGAGGAGTGTGCTGAAAAACATCCGCCACAGCTCCGTATCGAAGTCTTCAGCCTCGTCGGGGTGTGGTAGAAATGATTCGAGGAGAATACTGGCAAGATACTGCAGCGTCCTCATGGTAGACTTATGGTGGTATATGTATACACTAAGCCAACTTGACGGGAAGGCCTCGCCCTGTAAAATGCTCATGTACACATCGAGTGTGTTCTTTAGCAGGTTTGTCAGGTCATCTGCTGCGAGTTCGAGCTGCATCCCATTCGGCGAGTTTGAAAGAGCTGACAAGATAGCCGATAGCTCAATCAACGCCTCATCGAATTGTACAGCCTCATCAAGTATCGGTTTGCTGGGGAAAGGATACGTTGTGGGGAAGAGTAGCGAAAATCGGTTCTTGGGTTTCAGCTCCGTAGCTTGAATAGACAAGTATGATCCGACTATCTTTGGTATGTAGTCGGGGATTTCCGAGTTGAGGCGGTCGACCTGGCTGGCCAGTACCGAACAACAGAGGCGAACTTGCTCTTTCCATTGCTCTGTAACGTCCTCTGTCCGGCCCCAATGTGGTGCGATCCATCTAACCGTATTGGCGCTGAGAGCAGATCTTTGCTCTGGGCCAGAGAAGAGGTCTAACTTGGAGTAATTAATTATTAGCACAAGCTTGTATAACACAAGCTTGCCTTTGACAAGAGCACAGGAATCCATAAAGTCAATAGCGATATGAAGAATTTCTTCAGTCGTGAGCAAACCGGTAAGTTCAGGTAGCCAGGTGTGGAAATGTTGCACTGCTAATGTCTGGCTTCCAACTAGGACTGGGGCAGTGCTTCGCATCATCGAGTCGAGAGCCTTGAAGATGCTCTGAAGATGTCGAGTGAAGCCGGCAGTGCTACCCGTAATACCAATTCCAGCTTCTTTGACCTTCTGCTGACCTCTGGCATGCGTAATAAACTTGAGAATATGTCGTACAACTTTGAGAGTCGCTCGTAACTTTCGAGCAGTCTCGGATTCCGTCGGTTTCGTGAGAAGTCGTGTGAAGGACCGCACAAGGCAGGGCGTCGCGAAAGGATAGTTGAACTTGGTTTCGGCATAATGATCAACCAGGGGACCTAAATTAAACCGACGATCATGGACTATGCCGAGAACTCGAACGAGGGCTGTAAAAACAAGGTCCTCATACTCGTCATTACCTTGGTATTCAACCAAGATACCAAAGAGCGCATCCAGAACATCGCTCAGTAGCTTCACAACTTCAATCTCGGGCACGAATATGAGCTGCTTCAGCAGCGAGGGGATCTCATCCCTAGGACCTTCTTTCCATTTCAACAAGCCGAGGATTATTCGGTCCTGAGAAAATCTTGTGCTACAAAGATATGTCTCGATCCGAAGTGTCGCAAGTGGGCCAGTAACCTCGCTTGAGTCACCACGGGCACCCCATGGGAGAGATAGATAACCACCCCTTCCGGTGTGGGCAGGCTGTGCGGATTGTGTGTATTCGTCCAACCTATATAGAAGCAGAGAATGCGGGCCATCACCCAAGAATGCTTGCTGGTCCCAAAGGGGCATGTAGGCGATTGCGAATGGCGTGCCGGGGAGGTCCGAAACGGTGAACACAACATGCGCCATACTGACGTCTGCAGGTAGCAGTGAAAGCCGAAGGGTCTGGTCCCAATGCTCGCTGCGCTCAACTGCAAATGACCGCCACGTAGTCAGGGCCTCTGAGTTTGAAGAAGGATATATGCATTCTTCGATCCGTTCTCCTGACTGGCGCCGCACTTCCAAAGAGACCATCAAGTTTCCACCGTGCACATTGCTAGATATACTCGTAGCACTAGCCCCAAACCGCGAAAGCAGGTTTTGTCGAGATAGGAGAGCTTCTGTGAGGGTCACATAGATGTCTGATCGCGGTTTCGTCGGAGCGCCCGAAAAGCCCATCTTGTTGGTTTTGCTGATACCGGACAGTAGCGTAGGGGTTGCCTTGATGAGCCCATCTGCGTCAGGGCTGTTGAAAGACTTCAAGTGTATTTGCAACCGTTCTGCTCTCCTCGACTTCTCGTAGTGGCCCGACTTGCTTTCTAGGAGGTCACGAACAAGGCCATCCCATCCTTCGGTGGTATCGTACTTTTCGGCAGTGAACCTCGCAGATGGTGACCAAACTGTTAGTACATGCTCCGTTTCTTCATCTTGCTTCATGATCGAATTGAGACTCAGCACGCCCATGCCCACCATTCTTTCCGCAAACATCTGCGTTGGCTGGAGTCCATCTATGGAAGGACGTGGAGCCCTCGAACCAGCAGTGCTCGGAGGAATTGCTCCGTCTCTACTCTCGAGGTTGTCTGTATTCGGCCGATCTTCTGGCTGCTCGGATAAAGCATCAAGTTTTGTCCCTCCCCTAGAGAATGCGGATCTAGTAGTCCCCCACATCAAGCTTCTCCTAGAAGGCTTGTTACCGCTGGAAGATGGGGGCTTTTCCTTAGAAAAGGGGGTGGAGAAAGGTGTACTGGGTTGACCAAATGAGCCTGATCTGGATACGGGTTTGCCCATAACAATCTGCTGTGGTGAGCGGACCTTGACAATTAGGTATAATTCCGAGTCAGCAGACGGCCCGTCGCCAATGTCAGCGGATGTGAGGTCTGTGAAGAGAGTACGCATTTGGGGATTCCTGTTCAAATAGCCCATTGTTCCTCCAGACGGCACCTCTATGATGTAGCTTTCCGATAGTGTCGTCAAGGTTCCTCCAACTGACTTGCTGACGAGGTATAGCACCAAGGTTGTGGGTTCATTCGAAGAGCCAGCAAAACTCCTTATATCGACCATAAGATGATGCAACGCCGACAGTTCAACATGTGGCTGGGGAGGCTCGTCCAATAAACTCATTACCGATTGCAGCTTGGTTATCTCCACAACCGAGTCGTCGCCAGTCAAAACTCTGCCCCGCTCATTGGGATCACGCACAATAACCTCTCCTCCACAGAGCTTGTTCCCCCTGACCAGATCCCAGACTGTCTTTTCGCGCAGGGCGTTGTACTCGCGAGTCGTAAGGAGATTATGGAGGAATTGACGCCTTGACAGATCCAGAGTCTGGATCAGCTGGGAGACTTTATCAAGTTTGGTATATTGCCGCGTCAGCAGTAGCTCGTGGAAGTTCGTCGAGTGCCATTCGCGTAGACACGATGCGATTTCGTCTACCAGTGGTTCCATCGTAGATGTGGGTGTCTCGTCGCCTAACCTGAGCATCGGCACTGGCGCGGCTGGCTTGGGAGCACCTGGTTCGCGTATTCTCAGTTCAGGAACACGACTAATTGCGCCGGCTAACATAGTGCCATTCGGTCTATACGGCCTGTGTCCACCTTCTATCTCTCGTAGGTATGATTTCCTCATGCTGGATGCCACTCCACTCTTACCAGAGTCGCTCCCAATATGTGGCGCATCGTCATCTCCCTGATAGTTGCTGCTATTTTCCGAGTTATCGTCCCCATCGCCCAATACCTCGCGTATCTCGACACATGTCCGCGGGAAGATACCTGAGAAGACGCGGGCTTCGAGCGGCTGACCCCTGACGGACGTCAAGCCGGCCAGAAGCGAGGGCGGCGCCAGCAAGTATCCCCGGAGCCATTGGCCATCAGCCGTCTCTTCGATAATGTATAGGTCATCGCCAATCTCTAAGGGTAGCTCATTCTCGTTCTTGGTCTCGAAGGGATAGGTCGCGACAGCGAAGGCGATACGAGGCAGAGGTTGCCAGGGCATTGGAGCGGTCGGTCGCACCGTTGCTGCGGGTCGGTCAACCGCATGAGGCGGCAGGGAAATGTGTGTAATTTGGACTGGCTTCTCGCGCGGGTACGTACGGACAGCGGGAGAACTCGAGTTAGATGGAAGACTTCTGTTGTTTCGCAAGGTGACGGGCGACCAGTGAGCGAAGCGTTAGCTCGTCGTAAGTTAGGCAGACTTAAAGAAGGGGTAATTTGATTGATTGATTGATTAGTTTGTATCATAGGACCGGGTGTTTGTTCGTTGGTATTTTGGATTTAGGGAACGGTTGTCGCAAAATCGTGATGTGACTAGTCGCAGTCGCACGGGCCGGGGGGGAAGAGAAGTTCAAGTTACGGAAAGAATGGATCGAAGACGGGAAAGATCAGAAGACAGTCGAAAGAGAGGGGTATCAAGAATCAAACAAATGGAAGTGCGGCTCGAGAAGGAAAGTATGTGTTCGGATAGCGAAGTTTACGGTTAAGACGAAAACCAAGTAGAAGGTTAAAAGGAGGGCATTCACAATAGGGTATTAAGAATTATCTTCTCGTATAAGCAGTGAAGAACTTTGATATCGAAAGTTTTGACAGGGGGGTTTTTTTTCGATTATCCCCCAAATTCATGAATCCGACTAACCGACCCGTCTAATCGCACCCGCCAACCTCTCAGGTTTAGGTACGGAATACCTAGGATTAGGTCTGTTAGGTACATGTATAGAAAAAGATAGCGTCAAGATACGCCAAATAGAAATCACAATTAGGGAGGGTCCAGGGGTAATTGCTGTATTGTACCACTAGCACGTCGCAAAATCCAAAATCCCTAAAGGGAATTCCTCAGCTAGGCCATTTCCAGTTAGGCGGCTGCAGATAGCGTCGCATCTAAGCTACTAGGTAGCTTCCCTTTTGGCCTAGATCAGGGTCAATGCGCCATGCACCCCAAGCAAGGGAAATCCACATGGCACAATTAAATGGCGGCGCTGGCGGGAGGGGGATCGTCGTAAGCCAATTCGACAGCAATTCTCCAACAATAGGTGGCACTATGTAATTACATTAGTAACGGGACTAAAATCCCCAATCCACCTTGACATGTGCCAAATGTCTGCAGTACCACATCTAATATGTGAGCTTCATTTATCAGAGCTGCACACAACGAGGCTACAGACTTGGCAAACCACTTGGAGAATTACATAGGAACCATATCACAATCAAATTTCCTATCCTAACCTCCTTTTGTTCGTCACATTACGACCTCACGGCCCTGTTCTGTTTTGTTCTCTTCATACCTACATCTAGGTACATATGATCTGTGTCCTTGTCTTTGTCGCCTCTTACATCTCATCAAGTAGCAATGACAGCATCAAGGGTGCATCAAGGGAGAGCATAGTATCATTTAGCTTTTAGTCCAACACCTTTGACCGAAATGGACTTTTCGAACACACACACCGATACCGATGACACCTAAACAAGGCGCATGATGGACCATAACTCAAGCATATCATTCGGGAGTATTTCAGCTCACAACTATTTCGGTTCAGAATGCTTCTTCAACATCTAGGCCACCCCCTCTTGATCAAGGCAATATGAATCTAGTTCAAGATCCATATATTTCTTTCCATCCTTTTTATTCAAGCAGGGCTGATCTATCATCTATTTGCTACTCGCCCGACCATCATCCGGGAGCTACGAGACTGACTCCTTGAGTGACATAAGCACAGCTCTCCTGCTATGTCATATATCATAATTGACCGGATGATCAATCTTTGATATTGCCATTCAGCTTGATTTAAGCCGCCTGCCTAGTCCAGGAAAGAATTGTTACTTACATGCAAGCTTCCACATGCGTACCCAGGTATAATAGCATGTTAACACTTACGAACACCTTGGTTTAGCACAATTTTGCTTCATCTAGAGGAGAATCGCATCTTCCCGAATTTGTCAAATAGTTGAACAAAACAGATGTTGGAAGTCAGGACGACTATCGGTACTCTGCTACTTTCCCGGTTCTCCCAAAGAGATATTTCAAGAAGAGCAACTCGATGAAGATTAAGAGGCGACGCCAAAATACCACAGTGAATCGGCTCTTTGACTAGTGCGAATCCTTAAACAACCCGCTGGGGCTGGGTCGGTTCGATTGAGTTTCCGTTGCTCGTATCCAATAAGCAGTAAGCTTTACCGGGATCCTCTGTATGCCGATAGATGCATAATGAGACGAAGAAGAAGATGACGACAATAGATATTGGGACGTACTGCAGATAGCCTCAATCCCCTGCATTGGTATGTATTGTCATAAGAGAAGAGTTCAGCTTCATGAAGTTGACATGATAGAAAGGGAACGCCAAGTAGATGGTCGTGTGTAAGCGCGCCTCGCGATGCCACCACGCAAATGGTACAACTCATTGTCAAGAATCGTAAGGGGCTTCGAGCCAGAAAAGTCGTTTTAAACGAGTGTCGTTCCAAGGAATCGTCAGCATTGCCATGTCAACGGCATACTAGGTAGATACTACCTGTCTTACACCTAAGGCTTCCTTTGCTTCAACATAGCATCAAGGGGGATAGATGTATGTTGCTACGAATGCCGTTATGCGCATTAAAGTTCACCATTTCTCTAATATCAGCTCAGTCTTCACAGGAAACTTACGAAGACGAAGACGTCAGATGAACTTTATTGATAGCGAGGAACCGACAAGGTCACGATCGAACCTAGTCTATTCTTCTAGTCGATAAACAACGGAATGTGCCTCTTCCAGAGAGTAATTGTATACACCGTATAACATCTGAACGCTCATCAACACGGAAAACATAGGAAGCTCTTATTGGAGAGAAGGAGCGCGCCCATCCAATTGCATGTTAGAAAAGGAAACCTTTTTCCAAGTTCAAACCCCCCAGATCTCAGTCGCAGCCAGGCCATCCCTCCCCGTGCCAGTGGACGCATAGCCTGAGTCTGATCCCTTGTCCGCGCATTCGGCAGCACTCCCAAAGTCAAACTGGAGATCGTTCAATCCACCGAAGGGAAATGACATATCAGAATCGAAATAATACGAGAGATCCAAGTCGGCCCCGTCAGTGTTTACGACAGATTGCTCACTGGCGGCAAGGAAGCTTGGTGAAGACGCCCTCGGAGTTGCAGCAGGGGTCACTGTAGGTGATCGTTCGTCATGGGGCGAGTCCTTAAAGAACTCGAGCAGTCCATCGCGGACAATGTCAGCAAGGCCAGTCAGCACGTCGGCCCCTACCTTCTCAAACGTCTTCTCAACCTTCTTCTGTACAACTTTGGGTAGCTCCCTTTGGATCCGCTTCTTCACCCTTCTCCATTCCTCGGCTTTCTCAGTCAAGCCGAAGGAGTCATTGCCATCGTAGTCTTCGAAGGTGGTCAGCACCTTCACGTGGATAGCCCTTTTCAAATCAACTTACATGGACTTGGTAAGGCTTTCGGGTTTGCCTTCGGGAATAGAATCATATATATGTCTTTCCACCTTTGTTCATCAGTCATACCAGGACAGTTCCTTTTCCGCACTTTCAGTTCTGTTTCGGTGGCTTCATCGATGCCTTGTAGCACTGGGACTACCTCCAGTTTCTCGCAAGGCACATCAGCTCGAAGATGTTCGGCTAGGTCTTTTGAATCCTCAAAAGGCTCATTGCATCTAGGACACGTGTGCTTGGGTAGCCGGTGTACACGATACAGGTGCTCTCTTTGCAAGCAGTTGTCAGCATCACGATACTAGTCAGCATGTATGGGGATCCTACTTTAGACGGTGAAGGGATGTCCAGCC
Organism: Hypoxylon rubiginosum; assembly: GCA_902806565.1. Lineage (NCBI taxonomy): Eukaryota > Fungi > Ascomycota > Sordariomycetes > Xylariales > Hypoxylaceae > Hypoxylon > Hypoxylon rubiginosum. The sequence continues at coordinate 768,415 of CADCXA010000027.1, read as the reverse complement.
AGGTCCAGTGCAGCTTCGATGCTTGCTGTGCGCTTTTGCATCATGCTTGAAAAAAGGACAGGCAAATTTCTGTTCCGGTTCATTGTCCGTCTTAGCACGCTTACTGCCGCCCCTATTTGGGTCACCTTCATCACCACCAGCAGATGAGCTGTCCTGATCGTCTCCGCCCAATCGGCGTTTCGCTCGCGATGAACGGCTTGATCGGTCTTGTCCAGAACTGCTATTTCCGGATCCGGCGTCCCCGGAGCCCGAAGCAGAGTTTCCGGATGCTTCAGATGCTTCATAGGCATCTAATCCAAGTTAGCGTCGCATTTAACACTTAACATTCTATATTAGGAAGAATGGAGGGACCAGAATGGAGCCAGGGAGTGGAATGCACAGAACATTACGACCTACTGCGAATATGTCAGCACCTATATAGGATAGCGAGACGATCCACGCAAACACAAAGGAAAATGGTGCGAGGCCGTCGCCAGGGGCATTATCATACTGACCAAGAGATAATCGCCAGCCTCTTCTCAAACCATCTGTTGAACTGAGCCATTACCAGTGCAACAGCCTCTTGTTTCTTGATGGCCACGTATTGATCTGGCGTCAGTCTTCTCTCACCTTCGTGGTTGAGTTGACAATGACCGAGTCGTTGAGCAGCGCCCGCCTTTCTTTTGCTCTCCATTGATGAGTCCCCAGGCTTATACCCGTCGTCCTTTGAGTTCAAGTCTTCCGTACGTACTCTAAACTCAGCCAGACATTGCTCGGAGCCTCCGTTCAATGGCTCAATATCCTCAGCGTCGAGGAAGTCTCTAGCTTGTGCTCGTTCCGGACGGAGCACTGCCCTAGCTATCCCGCTCTGCTAAAAATGAGGGTAAGAATAGTCTCAATTATACTATTGTAAGAGCCTTACCGGGCCGCCGGCGGTTGTCGGTCCTGGTAGCTGTGACTTAGCAACGCTATTCTTCAATGAGGCCAACTTCTTGACCATGCTTCGCTTAAGCTGATGCAGGCGACGAGTAGAGTTGATCTTCACCCACTTAGCAGCTAGGTCCGCTGAGGTTGCGTTCCAGGTATCGGCAGGGGGATTGGATGAGTTTGATTGATTGATACGGACCAGTTGCAGCTGCGCTACAACAAGGCCGTGGCTAGGATCAGGCCGGTGCTGAGAATGGTAATGAGAGCGGCAATGGGGAGGAATAGAGCTCGATGGATTGAGGTCGTGAGCAGTTGATAAATCCCGAGGTCTTTGAAGCATGTCTCCTAAATCTGGTGCGAAGTCATCACGTTGATGACGATATGATGGGCGCTTCTAAGCAGCATTTATTGACAAGCGAAGGATCAAGCTAAGATTGGCAACATGAATTATAGCAAACTGACTTGCTTCAGCCCTTTGACTTTGAATATTTCGATACTTCTCACAAAAGCAGAATGAACGAAGTTGGGATGAATCGTGCTATTTCGAGCTCCCCCGATAAAAACGCCCGTATTTATGCCTCGCCAGTTTTGCGCAACAGCGCAAAACGAGGTGGAGAGATGCGCAGGCTGACATTCTGCCAATCACACATGCAGCGACGTGCTCGATGCTGATTGCGTAGAATATCCTCGGGGACGCTATGCGTCGAGACTTATCCGGTATCGCGCATGGTACGCCTTCGCGCACTCGGCACCTGAGCACTCAGCCCATCGCGAAGTTCCCCCAACGTGCGCCCCCTGAGAAGCAGACCCAGCTGCGCGGAACGGAGTCGAGTCGAGATGGCCTATGCAGGCATATTGAATCTCAAGAGCGATGATGATGACTCGAGCAGAGCCTCAACCTCGCCGTCGCGCTTCGGCGTGCGTTGACCGTCGTCGCTGTCCATAAAACGAAGGCGAGAGTACCAAGCCCGGTGTAGTAAACCATGATGAGCATCACGAACCACGATCATCAAGTCTGCCTTCTCTTCCAACAAGCACTTACCTCGAGCCAGTATCAAGTTCACCGACCATCTAAGACCTAGATTTGAACCCTCATACTCTTATCAGCGCTCTGCTCATTGAAACATTCGCTTTGCCTTTTGACAAAAACCCGCTAGACTGCACAATGTCTCAAGCCACTGCCAAGTCAACCCAGGTATCTGGTGATCAGTAAGTAGGACCTTTGCAAACAGAAGTAGTATGCTGACTTGACGGCATGATAGAAGCCAGCCAGGGAAACTGTCTGAGATGATGAGATTATATCTTGGTAGCGACCCTAGCACACCGGCAGAGCGACTGGCCCAAGGCGATGTTATGTCTGATGAGGAAATCATGCGCAGTATAAAGGAGAAGGAAATAGAGCTGGATGCATTGATGAGGCAAGCCAAGGGGGATGGCTCGCAGTCAGCTTAGCCAGGAAACATGTTTTCGAGAACGAATGTTCGTTCATTATAATAATGGGAAAAGAGGAGAATAAAGACGAAAGAGAGAGTTACATGTAGAAGGAAAAGAAAGAGAAAGATAGAGGAGAGGTTGCAGAGGTTAAAATAGACTCTGGGTCTGAGCGCACAGTAGCTCTTCTTCACCGCCTTCTCCCACGAATCCCTTTGTGCATCCACGCCCTTCCTATTTATGGGTACCATCTCTATTCCTTTATTCGCTTCTCATTTCGCAGTGGATGATTCAGACCAAGTCATTCGAAACGATTCGAGCGACTCAGATCCGCATGCAGCATTGTCTAGCCCCCCTCTCCATCGTGTCCAATTTCCTAACCAATAGGTTCAGATGCCCCACGGCGAGCGACGCGGACCATTGGAGGAACCGAACTGGAGAACGCATCGTCAGGCATCAATCAATACTGCAGCGTACTGGACACTTGACTTCAGTAACTCATGTCCGTCATCGAAGTAGATTTCTGCATGGGCCTATCAATGTTTTGCCGCTGGCCACTTGATCTGATGGCCGCTACGCGACCCGGCCCTGACAGAACCAACCCGTCCCACTCTTCACTAAGAGTGGTTGACATTATAGTTTGATAATGTGCCAAACGCGTAAGGGATGGCTAGTATACTGCCGTAGGAATTCCTGCAGGGGCACATGTAAGCGACCAACATGTCCGAGTGAGTATCCCGCCTGAATTAGATCAACGACGTCGCATGTTACCATACCGAGGGACGCGTACATCTACCACTAGCATCGCATTATGTAGTAAATGTCACCTTCCGACCAAGCTGTATGCTCACTTAGACATAGAACTTCGGTTCACCAAAGATGACGGAGTGCATAGTCTTGGAAGATCCACTGCATACGCCGGAGAGTCCTTGGCAACTCAACCACTATGGAAGAGCATCCCCAGGGGGGATCAGGAAGCTCTAGAGCAAATAAACAAGCACCCTTTACCCCTTCAACCCCCCTACTCTTTAATGTCTAGTCGATTGCGTCAGGCGAACGAAAAAGAGAGAGTGACAGGGAGAGAAAGACGTTTAACAGACTACGGGGGGACAGTCAAGTTTCTTGTGACACGAAACGAAGCATCACTCGACAGATAAATAGATGATGTTTACTCCTCAAAACTTCCTCAAAACTGTGATCGTATTGCTTCCCCTTTCTTCGCATATAGGAGGTACCTAGTCAGTCACACTAATGGTACCGTAGTTGTAGCTATTATACGATAGCCCCGCTATCTCGGAACGATTACATGGCCACCATGAAATAACAACGGAAGACGGGTGCCTCAGTTATTATTCTTCCTCACCTCCAGCCCTGGAACGTCATCGACCAGCCAGACCACGCGTTCAATACTTACCTCCCAACTTCTCCAGATCCAACTCTTGGAGCGACACCGTGGACCCCCTCGACCCCTTTTTACCTTCGCCGCCGATATTATCCTTCAGCCGACCAGTATTCCCATAGCCCTTCTTCTTTCCTCCTACGATACTGACTCCCGGACCACCACCTCCGGTGCCACTCCAACTGCCCCAGCTCTCCGACGTCTCGCGCGCGTACGACTCTGTCAGGTCAGACAGGTCTTTCGTGGAGGAAGGCAAAGGGGTCGTGACAGCAGACGACTCTAGATGTCCCTTGTTGTCGCCCAGCGCTAGTGGCCGCACGGCTGGCAGCCCGGGTGAAACGGAAGGCGATATGGGCGACACGGTAAACGTCGGTGAGACGGGGTGGTACGGAGGCGGTGCCGGAAGCGCTCGGTTTGGCGGCGGTCCCGCCGGCGTGGCCAGATGCGGGACCTCCAGACGCTCGTCGTGGGATCGCGCCGGCCGGGTAGGGGACAGCGGCTGCAATAACGGAGACGTCCCGGCCGCGCCACCGATACGTCCCGAGTCTGCTTTGTTGGACCCGATGGTCATCGTCGACGCTCCGCCGGGGCCGCTGCTGTACGAGCTGCCGCTGTCGCGCAGGAAGTGAGGCGCAAAGTGCACCGCCGCGGGGTGCGTCGGGGAGAAAGGGGAGTTGTGGATGCTGCTCGTGGTCGCCCGGCGCTCGTGCCGTGCTACGCCCTTCTCGGGCGGGAGGCCGAAGGCGGGATGCGGGTAGGCCCTCTCGTCAGACGCCAAGGACGAGCTCGCCGTGCCACCCTGCTTGAGCAGCGACGGGAGGAACTTGCGCTCGCTCAGCCGTGCTGGAGGCGTCGCAGGCGATCCTTTGGACGAGGCCGATGGCGGCGGCGTGATCAGGGGCGTCCGCGAGCCACTCGGCGGCTCGGAAAACGAGCGCCCGTGGTGAGGCGCGATGTTCGGTGCGCCGTCGAAATAGCTTTGGGGGCGAGATCGCCGCCGGCTTATCCAGAAGCTCACGAGGAAGATAATGGCGATTATCGCCAAGCTCGCGCAGATGCCTATCGCGGCCTTGCTCCCCTCCGTAAGGCCCGTCGACGTGCTTGGCGCGACACCAGCACCCGACATCGTCGAGTTCAGAACCGAACTCGGCGAGCCCTCTGTCGCTAGAGGTGACGGGACAGATGTGGCAGTTGCAGTTGCTGACGGACCGTTGCTCGGCGAGATCGTCTTGAGTCCAATGCCCCCAGACTCCGATGCTAAGTCCTAGAGTCAGCAGACCTGGTGGACAGCATATCGAAAGCAACTTACCATTCGCGACAGATTTGCAGTCAAAATCATTAGGAGGGGGCCCCGGGTCGTATATCAAGTAGTTGCCGGCACTAGGAGATGTCAATATGATGCCCTAGAAGTGACTAGTATAGCCCAATATACTTCTGGCATTTATTAATAATTAAGTCAACGCTAGCTATCGTCTTTAGTTAGCTGAGTAGTAGCTTTGGGGGCTCTTCATGAGGGTTGACGAACGACTCTTGCCCTTTACAGGGGCCCAAACACCGCAGTAAGTCGAGTCGCAGCAGTATAATTCCCAGAGCTCCCTATTAGGTTCGAGCTGCGACAGCTGCTTGCAAACATCTTCGAATCCGCCGCCAGCCTTTTTGAACCACTCGTCCAGGAACTGGTCGAAACATGCCCCGATGCATTCTTGAGCATTCTTAAGGCCAATGTCGGCTGGATTTTCTCCATGGACCTTATATTGATGACCTTGACTATCAATACCATTCCCGTCGATGTTGCTTCTTCCCTGGTGTTCCATGGCGAGTGATTCGTGACTAAGAGTCGTCTGTTATGGGCACGTATATATATGAGTCGAACGGGGGCAAGGAACGAGAGGCATATTTGGGGTTCAGGCAGGGTAAAAATACTAGAAGCGGTCAAGAGGCTAAAACGAGCGTGAGTGAGGGCCGTACTGTCCAACTAGTAACCTTGATGCAAGAAAGAATATCCCACAGGAAGCTAGAGCTATTTGCCGGTGTGGCGCCTGCAATATATCTGCCATGTGCGCATATATATACCTCGTTATCAGCCTCCCGCCACCGCAAGCCATGGCACAATCTTCGCACGACAGGGCACCGTTGCGCCGAAAACACGATTTAGGATAGGATGGCGTTCAGGTCCCCAGAGCAAGGTCAGACAGTGTGGGTTGCACGGGTCCTGCATCGTCCCGTACCGGACGATAATTGAGTCTCGTATGGGGGGCGAGGTGGCCGGCTGTACGACTTCGCCAATGAGAGGTCGAGAAGAGCTGCACACACCCGCAAGAATTTCTCTAGAAGGACGGGGTAGGCACAGCGGGAAAGCAGCAGATCGCGCTTCCAAGCAACACCATTATAATGTCGAGTGCCGCAGAGCTGATAGGCAGCTATGCGTCTCCCCTGGCGAGACTTTCGAATCTTGGAAATCTTCTGACGTTGAAACAGTGCAGCGCACAACGCAGGCAAGAATCTCTGTGGCGGCCGAGATGATCCCCGAGCGACCCTAAATCAGATCTAGTCGGTCCTTGTCGGGCCATCTCAAGTTGCAAAGTGTTGCCAGATTCAACATGTCCAAATCGAAGTCTGTCTTCGGAACATCTACCCCGTTTTCGGACTGCGCAAGAGGTTCGATCCAGGAGATCGTAAGGTTGCAAGGGCGCCCCTTTCTTTTTGAAAGCTGATACGGACCCAACCGCTTCCCGTTTCCCGGTTCAGCTGCTGATGATGTTATTTCGAGCGGAGCTGAAATCTTGGACGGGGCACTGCCTTGGACCTAGACCCTCTACCGTGTAGCCACGCAAGCTAGCGTCCGTCTTCCAAGTCTAATTCAATAGCCATTGTTTAATTGGCTGATCTTGTAGATTCCGTACGTACCCCCTTTTCGAGTAAGAGGGACCGGTAATGATCATAGAGCTTTGGCCGGAGACATTGAAGGCCGGGTCCAATAAGGAGAGAGGGCTATTCGTCCAATAAGTTCACGCTGTACGCGACCAGCCACAAACCACGGAACAAGGTGACGCAATATGGGCCGTAGGCCGCTCACTCGGTATCACTATACGATCGTAAGTGCTTCCCGGGGGGCTATGTTTGCCTTTCCTACCTTCATTATACTCTAGGGCATCACGACGGCTTGTAGGACGTGCTAATTGGATCGCCCAATTGGGAAATACGTTCACGTTACTTCAAGTAGCGCAGGTAAAGGGGGATGTTACTCGCTGCATGTGTTATATGCAGAGTTGGTTGCAGATGAAATAGGTGGGCAGATAAGTTCTTGTAGCAGTATGTGAGAGGAAGCAACATATATCGTAACCAGATATTATCGCCAGTACGCCGGAGCGGTTCAGTCGATGAAGTATTGACATGCAAAATGATAGGCAAGTTGCAACCTGCCAACACCGTCAAGGGCTAAAAGTAGGTTTGGTAGGTGTTTAATAACGTATGCTATATTAGCATCTCTTACTTTTCCCATTGTAACGCTCTATCCAGGTGCTGATCTGATCTGATCTGATCTGATCATATCATGTTACGCTCCCGCTGTAATCGTGTTAGTTGGGGGGGAGAGGGAAAGGTGTACTCACTGACCGGGTGCTATGGAATTTGGTCATTACCACTCCTCCCTTGAGAATGGTTAGACCGCCTCCGAATTCGCTGATGGAAACATATTGTATGAAGAAGAAAGCCTGATGATAATGAGGACGAGTTGAGCCTTAGTGGGCACATAGCAAATTTAGTCATTGCCTGCAATAAGCACAACAAGTCTAACTCCCTCGATCCCTAACAAAACTGCCTTCGTACGTCGATAATGATACTAGAAAACTCAAGAAATATGGCAATAATAGTGGTATTGCGTGTTTCAGCTTTCGTTGTTTCGTCTTTCCAAGGAGAACGATTGCAGAAACCACAAAAGGAGGGCATTCTATTCGTCCCTTGTCCACGACAAAGCTTGGCGTATATTCTTCACCAGTAGCTAAGGAACAGTCGAAGAGGTCATTTTGATGTCCCTTCACGCAGCATGCTAGCTTAGTGACTGACGGGCATGGCAAATAGATTCGCTAATTGGATGCCTGCACGATGGAAGTAAACTAAAGTAGCGAGGCGTCAGCGAATATTGAAAACCACAGTGTAGCTGTCAACATTTCCGAACAGACTTGACCTGGCCTCGAACTCTTCAGATCAGTCTGATGTTTCCGAAGTTAGAGAGGATGAATGCAAGGTGTTAGGATGGAAACATGGATGTCAAGTGTCAAGTTTGTGGAATTCAATTCAGCAACTCGTAATCGGCTCTAGTGTCTTTAGGTACCTAAATTGGAAATGAATTTTCGTAGGGGGTGTCCATCGGAAGCTCTTTCATCGATAAGCCCGCATTCAAGATAGAATCTCGTAATCGTTATCGATAACAGCGTAAACCTTAGACCTCAGGTACCTACCTACTACCTACTAGGTTGGATGTGCTACCCCGCCATTCGACCATTAATAATTGATACCTAAGGCGCTATAGGGCGTAGCTGAGCATTATCGATAAAGGCTTTGACTAATGCTTTTGACAAGGGACCGAGTATGTACATTGGTATCTGCTACCTCTACCTCATTCTATCCAAGTCTATTCAAGTCCGTCCTATCGGCGAACTTATGTATTTTTTGTAGCCAACACGTTCGCCTCTTGACGCACACCTGGTATCTTTCTCTGCATTTATTTCTTTCCAGCGAGAAAGTCCACGTCCATTCTACAAGTCAATACACACGACACGACACGTAACGCTTATTCACAATGGATCCGGATCAGAACCCGGAGCTGACGCTGCCTCCGCAGGAACAGGTATGCGACCGAACACTTGGACAAGCAACTAGCCATCCCGAATCCATCTTGGAAGCTGACAAATATCCTTTAGATGCGTCAAAGACGCCTCGCAAGGCTAGGTGGTTCTATTGCGGCATCATCCAATCCTAAGGCCGACGAAGCCGCAAAGCCCGAGGCATCCTCCTCCTCGTCGACCTTATCAACATCGGCTTCAGCCCCAACGAACATCACCAAACCAGCACAAGCACCCCCAGGATCCAGTCAACCTACTTCTCTACCAAGTCGCCGAAACAAGAGCAATCCCCCATCAACCTCTCCGAACCTTACGCCTCAAGCCAGCCCATCTACTCAACTGGGAGCCAAAAACAAGACGGAATCAGCCATGAGCTCAACTGGGGATTCAGGTAACACCAAAACCTCCAAGAGGCTTGCATCAACCATTGACAGAGGCAAATCAACAGCCCCGCCATCTAAGAAGATACATATCGCGAAGGAGGAAAACATGGAGGACTGGTCGAATAGGGTGTTAGGCGACATCTTCCGTATCACTCTAGATGAGAATCGAGCGACCGATAACAGAGGCGCCACCCTCACTTACCTACCCGAACTCCGAGCCGAACTGGAGCAGTCCGGCGATCCTATTAAGCTGACTTCATCGTCCATTGATTCCGCCATTCTCGAAGCAGCCAAATATGTGCCAACTAGCAAGGCGCTTATGGAATATCTGCTGCCGTGCTGGAAACGCGTCATAAGAGCCACCAAACCCCCTAGACCTCCGCCGCCCGAGAAGGAAGCCGTCTTGACCGAAGCTAAGCGGCTATGTATGAGCAACTGCATATTTGCGCTCACGATGCCCGAATACTTTGGGTAAGACCTTCTTGGAAATATGGGCGCGTGGTTTCAAATGCTAACGACTCAAAGGCGCGATCCCGACCCTAGCCATGACACTCTAGTACCCTACCTCCTTCGCAACCACGACAACGAGGACGGAATCTGCTTCGATTTCTTCAGTGAAGCTATCTCGCGCATTCCTGACGATGATACTATCGCTGGTATATTCACGGAAGCCATGGTGACCATGAGCAAGCAACTTGCCACGATGAACATGAATGACGACTACAAGCCATACGTTAACGTAAGACCCCTTGATATCATCAAATTCTCTTCATAAAAAAATGCTAAACAGTATACTAGTGTCTCATCTCATTTTCGAGATATCCCCCTCTCCTTACTGCTCTTGCAGAGCACCCCAGCTTCCTTGTGAAACCTACTGCAGATATGACGAAAGAACAGATAGCTTTGTCGAGCGAAACTCAGACCATCTTAGGACCTTTCTTCCGAATCTCCCCGTTGCAGACCGAGGTCACTAAAGTCTACTTCGGGAGCCCACGAACGATGAATGCGGGCCACATCAAAACGTCACAGAGTTCGCTGCAAATGACACTTCAAACTTATCAGAGCGACCTCTCAAGCATCACAAATGCCTTGGTCCGAGCCAGCTCGACTTCTCGGAACAGCACTCTCGACTGGTTCGCTTTCGCTCTCAATTCAAACCACAAGAGACGTGCTCTTCAGGTTAAGGTCACTGATGTAGCATCTGACGCTTTTATGGTTAATTTGACCGCCGTCTTGGATCAACTATGCCAACCGTTCATGGATGCCACTTTCTCCAAGATCGATAAGATTGATGTCGACTATCTTCGACGTAGCCCTCGAGTAGACATGAGCGACGAGACCAAGCTCAACGCCGACCAGGCTACTTCAGACGAGTTTTACAAGACTCGTCTCCCCGGATCATCCAATTTTATCTCGGAAGTCTTCTTTCTGACCTTAGCAGCCCATCACTACGGCCTTGGTGCTACTAACGCGAAACTCAAGGATCTCGACAAAGATATTAAGTATATCGAGAAAGTCATCAAGCAGATGGAGGAGGAGCTATCTAAGATACGAGGTGGCGGAGGCGTAGGTTTATCTATCCCCCTAGGATTGCTTTCACTTGCTGACCTAGAGGAGAACCCCTTTCAAATCCAACTCGCAGAGCAACGACTAAAGACTGCCGTTGGCTCCGTTGAGAAGTACATGGCACTCAAATTCGCCATAGAGGGAGTTGTTTTAGATACTTCAATGCAGACAGTATCGCTACAGTTCATGCGATACGTGGCCGTGTGGCTTCTCCGCGTCGCCAGTGGAACGAACTACAAACCAGGTGCAGCCTTCAAGCTTCCTCTCTCTGCTAAACAACCAGACGCATTCAGCTGCCTTCCAGAATACGCACTTCAGGACGTCGTTGAGAATTTTAAATTCGTTTTCCGGTATGAGTACTCCTTATCCTGGGATCGTTGGATTGGTCTGTTTACTCAACTGTTTTTTAGCTTCAAGCCGGACATTCTCATGTCCGCCGTCGGCGATGAGATCATCACGCTATGTATCACCTTCTTGAGATCTTCGGAGTACATCCGCAACCCCTATCTGAAGTCGTCCCTCGTCACGTTGCTTTTCTCTGGCACGTGGCCCATTTATCATTTCGTAAGGGGAGTCCTAGGTGACATGCTAGTCGCATCGCCATTCGCCAACGAGCATCTCCTACACTCTCTTATGAAGTTCTACATTGGTATGTTATAGCACCTGGCCCTGAATACCAAATACTTACAGTAGCAGAATGTGAGCACAGTGGCGTAAGCTCCGCATTCTATGACAAATTCAACATCCGCTTCGAGATCTTCCAGGTCATTAAGTGTATATGGCCCAACAGTGTCTATACGGAGCAGCTCAGCAAAGAAAGCAAGTGAGTATTAAAAACAAAATCGCCACCATTCACGTCGATATCTAATAAGTGTTCAGGGTCAACCGACAATTCTTCGTGCAATTTGTCAACTTACTGCTTAATGACGCGACGTACCTCCTAGACGAAGCCCTGACCAAATTGGTCAAGATACATGACTACCAGAAGGAGCTCCACGATACCACGTTGTCCGTTGAAGATAGAGAGAAGATTAAGACCGACCTAGAAGCAGCGGAGCAGCAGTGCCAGTCCTGGATGCAACTGGTGAACGATACTATGGGAATGATGAAATTGTTCACAGAAGCACTACGCGACGCGTTCACTATGCCCGAGATAGTGACTCGGCTAGCAGGTATGCTGAATTACAACCTGGAATCTCTAGTTGGTCCGAAGCGAGGCAACCTCAAAGTGGAAGACGCCAAAAAGTATCACTTCGACCCCAAGACGCTTCTGTCGGATTTTATAGACATATATCTCAATCTAGGATCGAAGCCTGCATTCATTGAAGCAGTTGCAGCCGACGGGCGATCCTATAAACCGGACAACTTTGAAATGGCATCTAAGCTACTGCTAAAGAGTCTGCAGAAGCCGCCCGAGCTTATCGCTGCTTGGGATGCCTTGACAGCGAAATTTACCGAAGCCAAGGGACGACTAGACCAAGCCGAACTCGATCTGGGCGAAATACCTGAGGAATTCGAGGACCCGTTAATGGGCGACTTGATGACCGACCCAGTCGTTCTCCCTTCGAATAACATCGTTGATCGCTCAACGATTGTCCAGCAATTGCTTTCGAACCCGCTAGACCCCTTTACGAGAAGCCCCATGACTATCGACGATGTCACACCGGCTGATGATCTACGCATGCGGATCGAGGAGTGGAAGGCTGGGCGAATTGCGGCAGCTAAGGAGAAGGCATTAGGGGGAATAATGGACACGACGGCTGGTTGATAGATTCAACCAACCTCTACGCATTCTATACAGTGAATCACCTGTCATCAAACCACTAGATGGTACAGGGAGGCATAACGGACATGTTTTATAGAAAATCCGCCGGATGGAGCTCTACGCTGCATTCACAGCAAGAAGCATTACGCAGCGGATGCTTCTCGTAGATTATTATGCGTAGATACGTACGGTAGCTAGGCTTTGGCTACCTAATTAATCTCACAAACCAATGAGATGATATGGATAGAGACATGAAAGTTTCGATGCAGCATTGTCAGTATCCACTCAAGATATGACAATTAGTTTCGACCCAACAGTGTTAGCATTTCCCTTCAATTCATTCCCGAGAGGTACAGTGTAAGCTCATGTGGAAAATTACCGATTTCGATCTTAAAGAATTCACGAGTAGCGAGCTTAAACGAATAGATCAAGGCATTAATATTGTAATAGTCTATCTTGTATTGATTTCTACCTCCTAGTCTTGCCGATTTTATACTGTTTCGTCTACACACATCGCTGCAGCTCTCTATCTCTCTCAAGCAGGGATCCCTTGCAGACTCTTGATGGTATCAACGCTCGTCTTCTCGAGCGAGATCCAGTCGATGCCGAGGACCTTGGTGGCGCGCGAGTTGTCGTAGCCGTAGACACCCTCCGCGGGCAGGTCGCCGCCGGGGGCGACCTTGACGGTGGCCGGGTCGGGGAGCTTGCCGGCGAGGTCCGGGAAGCTGTCGCGGACGATCTGGGCGATCTGCTTGTTGCTGTAGCGGCCGGCCGTCGTGAAGAACCGCTTGCCCCCCGCCTCGGGCCGCTCCATGGCCTCGACGTGGGCGAGGGCCACGTCCCGGACGTCGACCCACAGGTACACGCCGCTCGGCGGGATCTCGGCCGCCCACTTGCCCTGGATCAGGTCGACGTAGCGCGCGTTGCTCGTGTTGATGCCGGCGAGGGAGTCGAGGTGGTGGGCGACGGGGCCGAAGACGAGGGGCGGGCAGATGGTGGCGACGTCGAAGTTGGGCTTCTCGCGCGCGACGAAGTCCCAGGCGGCCTTCTCGGCCTCCTTCTTGGAGACCCGGTACGCGGTCGCGGGCGAGCCCGTCAGCCCGTCCTCGTACGTGCTCGGGTTCCAGTCGGCCTCGCTGAAGACCTTGGCCGGGTCGGCGAGGCTCGCCTCCGAGATGAGGGAGGCGAAGGAGCTCGTGACGACGACGCGCTTGACGCCGGGGGCGTGCTTCTGGACGGCGCTCAGCACCGAGTTGGTGCCGTTGACGGCCGGGTCCAGCAGCTCCGTCTTGGCGTCGGTCCACTTGAAGTGGAACGGCGAGGCGGTGTGCTGAACGTAATCAAGCCCGGGCGTCGAGGCGACCACGTCGTCGAAGGCCCCCAGGACCGCGATGTTCGGCACGATGGCCACCGTCAGCTTCGCCCCCGGGTACTTGGCCCGGATCTGCGACGCCTTGGTCTCGGACCGCACCGTCGTCACCACTTCGTAGCCCCGCTTGAGGAGGAGCTCGAGGACGTGGGCTGGAAGAGGTAGAGGTTAGGAGTTAGTCTGTGCGACTGAACAATAAAAAGGGGGGTGGGGGGGCGTGATGGGGGGTTTGAACGTACCGGCAATGAAGCCCGATCCACCAGTAAGTAGTACCTTGGTCATTTCGGCTGTATAGATAACTCGGCTGTCGATAAGAGTAGAATACTTAGTGGTATATGTGTGTGCATATGTATACGTGTGAATAAAGAGGTAAATCTACATGAAATTCTCTCGACCCCCAAGGTCGGATTGGGATCCTATATATACACCAGCTCGCGTTTTTTCCTCGGCGCCCCTCGATATAGATTCATCCGAGATATGAAATGCGGTATATGGCAACATCGCGGGGTCGAGCAATGCATGGGTAGTAAGTAGTATCATTAACGTCACCAAGGCTACTATTAGCTCACTCCACCGTGTCCTTTTTTCGGCGATAGCACTTATGCGGATAACGTTTATACCGACTAGCAGCTTTCAAAGCACCACTCAATCGATATTCTTGGTATGCTACTTATGCACATTACTACCTTGATACCTTACTAAGTTGTTCAAGGAGACAGAAAACCAATCGCGGATGTGTGAACCAGTCCAGTAATTTTCCCATCGACCAGGATAGGGGATAGGGGGTATGCAGCTCATGCTCAGCAGGATCCAGCGCTTAGGCTCGATTAAGACCGAAACGCTAGTGCTTGTTCCCAGGCTGCATATGCTGTGCAATCGGCGCTGCATTTCGGCAAAACCTCAGCGCTGGTGGTACAGCAGCCGGCTGATTTCGGACTTTACGATCGGCGGGCCGGGACTATCACTCTCACATCATCAACTTCATTATGAGGCGAGCGACGTGAGATTGCAAGTTCCTGCGTAATATCTGTCACACATAAGGTACCTAGGTAGTCAATTTCAACCTTCTAACTCCCTTCTGAAATCTGAAATCTCAAGTCTTGCTGGTCCGCATTTGCCTCCTTTCTACCTCATCTCGTCTATTCTACATTACCCTCAGATGTTTCCCAAGTTTCATTCAACATCAGCTTGATGATCAAGAATTTTAAAGTCATTTTATTCTATACCTTCCCACATTAACATAAACTTATCAAATTAGTTGTTCATTTAAAATTTACATTGTGTCCTATGAAGATATCGTAATTGCGGAATACCTACTGCTAAGACCATCAACATCACCTACTGAAATAGAGGCCTTTTCCCCCTTTTTTCTTTCTTGTAACCTGGAATGGTCAACCTACAATGTGCATATCAAATCTAGCCCTCTCTATAACTTATAATGTTTAATGATGGTAAGTTTTTCAGGGTGATTTACACAATGCTAAGTACCTAGGTACTTGTTGATGTCTTATTAAAGGTACTCACCTGTAGTAATAGTTCAGACAGGGAAATATATGCGTCGTGACTAGATACTCTGGCAGATACAAATCACTGCATTGAGTGGTAGGTACCTAGTAGGTTCACATCTCGTTCATCTCAGCCAGTGTTCTAGTCCAGGTTTTCTTAACAACAACTCATTGTGCGTCTAGGTAAGTACGCGAGAGGGCCGTGAAACAATCAGGGAAGCCCGTACGACCAAAGACGTGTCTGTATCTCCATTACGTTTACTTTAGTCTAAGGGCTCCTCGAAGTTAGGATTATTATTGAGAAAGCTGTGAGTCAGTACCATATCCTCGAATTCTCAATAGAATGGCAATATTATTTATTACCTGGGCAAACCCAATATTGATTGGTCTCGGTCATCTTCGACACTATCCTCAGTCGCAATCGTGAGAATAACATCAAGCTTAATTCAATCAATACCACATTAAACATCGCCAATATGACTCCCTCAATCAGCATTCACCATGCTACCACCGACTTCAATACCCTCGAAAACGACTTAAAAGATGTACCCAGCATGAATAAACCGGCACTCGGGTGGTTCGCCCGACGCATCGAAGAGCTGAGAGCCCAGCTTATTGAGCACCTACTTGTACTTGCAACATCAGAGATAACCCGCGACAAGATTGGCGATATGCTGTATACGATGAGCGGATTCGAAGGGGCGGCACGAGCTCGGCGGCTGGTGATAATAGCAGAGGATGAGGAGGTAGTAAAGAAACAAAAAGAAGAGGAGGAAACGAAACAGAGAGGATGAGGATACGAAACGAAACGAGGAAGGGGGAAAGGGGAAGGGAAAGGAGGAAGGAAGCTGATGTCTATCGAGAAAGAGGGAGCCTTATAATGTCATTTGATACTACCAAACTCTAACTAGGCTCTGATTCATTAGTTCTCTATGCAAACTAGTAAAAGTCACACATGACTTGTCTAGCTACTCGGGAAAAGATACGACTAACAATATTTCCGTACGCCCCTGACGCGTTTATTCCAATTCACCCATCGACCAAGTTGTGACTCAGTGCCGCGTCAAGCAACACTGGTAAAGTCACCATGTGACTATAGTGCTATGTATATACTACTACTTAAAGCTCATATAAAAAATAGCAAGGGCATCCACGATACTATTCCCTGGGTATATTTCTAATGTTCAACGACGACGAACGCGTCAAGCCAAACTGCAAAGATAAATATTCGAATACCACCAACATGAGTTACGATTATGAGTTTGTTGCCCTCACAGCTGAGGCTGGTATGCTCATGACGATGCAGAGGTGGTCAGTCGAGCGCTTCATTGAAAAAGCCGAAAGCTTAAAACAAGAAATTTCGGAGGATTACTATATCAACGTATTAGATCCTGTCCTTTTTGATATGTTGGCCAGGACAGAAATTTTTATAATCGCCGCACGGGGACGGTTGAGAGGGATACAACTCGAAGAATTAATGGCTGCGGACGAAGAGGAGGCGAGAAGGGAGAAGGAGAAGGAAAGGGAGGAAGAGGAGAAGAAAAAGGAGGAGGAGGAGAAGAAAAAGAAAGAGGAGGAGAATAAGACGCAAGTGGGTTAAAATCAGACTACGAACTATTAAACCAGGAATCTTTTTTGGAGACAATGTCTTATATGCCCAATTTTTCCATAACTTAGTTTCAAGTCCCGAATCGCTGTTCACCAAATACCTAGGTACCTACCTAGTATTATTGACATGATCCCAAGCCGTAGGCCTTAACAGAAAGTACCTATTCTTCTACGTAAGTTAACCCAAATATGGGTTATTAAATTCGTACCAATTAAATTTCACTTCCCCTTGAAGCTGGATCGGTCTCATATCATGCTGTTTGCCTTATCAATAAGAGTAGGGGGCGGGGGGGGGGACATTGGTGCAGGTCATACTACATTATTTTAATCTCTTAACAAACGTATTCTAACCATATTCCCAGGTATTTACGACGTCTGTACCAGTGCCCCTAATTAGCACCTATAGATACATGTCAATGATCTGGCCCTTTAGCTCTAGTCCTTCGGATAGGGGGATAGGGGGATAGGGGGATAGGGGGATAGGTTTGTTGGCCTAGATAGGAGCTGAGATAGGAGCTGAGACAAGAGCATGGAAGGTCTTTTCTTGATATACGTCCATCTACAGTTGGGTTGATAACTCGTTGCCTTAAAAGTGTTGTTGTTTCCTTATCTCTCGGTCTGTATCGTGGCATGTGGGTTTCTGGTTAATATATCGTCGTAAGAATTCGATGAAGTTTGTGCGTCGTAAAGATTACCACCTGTATGTTTGAAGGCAAACCAACGACTAATCGAAGCCGAAGTTACTCAGGCAATTCATCATTCTCGCCGAGGTTCTAGCTCATATGTTTCCAGCAAATTACTAGGTGCCTCCTACCCACCTAGTGAGCCTACCGGACTAAACACATAAATAAGGCTACAGTCGTATCTTCACGAGCACTTATTCAGGGGAATACTTGGTGCCAGGCTCATTGACAAACTTATGACTCAGTACCATGTCGGCAAGATCATCGAATTTTGTAGACGCCTATATAATGGTCGAAGCCACCCACGACAGTATCTTCCATTCAACAGTACCCACAACAATATCTTCCATTCAACAGTGATAGAATAACCAGAACCAAATCGATCGAAGCCCAAAGAAATACCGCCAACATGGGAATCCCAGAAGACGTAGCAAAGGCGAAAGAGGATTATAAAGGCCTCGAAACGGAATATTCTGGTCTCGCTTCGATGGATGGATCGACCCTTAGCGACTTTATTTCTCGTCTTGGCGACTTGAGAACGACCTTCAGTGGTTTCATCAGAAACACCGGTGTCTCAGCGCAACAACTTGCCGAAATCCAGCCCATGTTCAACCAGACGCTGGTATGGAGAACTAAAGCCGCGGCTCGAGAGAGATAAGGATAGTTGACTAAGAAGAGCTCGATGCATGGTAGAAGGGAGAGGAGAAGAGAGGAGAGGGGATGGCACTGATGTGTATCAAGGAAGGAGGAGTTCGGAATTACGATGTTAATTAGCTGATCATACCTTATTGCGAAGAATTCAAATTTTGGTGCTATTCTCGAGTCTTAGCAGGTACCTACCTATGTCGACTAAGCCTCAGCAGCCTTATACCATTTGAATTGGGTACTAACGGCTCAATAATGTTAAAGAATCTCATTTTTAGTGATGTTATCGTAATAAGGAAGTAGATATATCAATACGGCTTATTCTCTTCAACAAATGGATGTCAAGGTAAGAACGATAGATTATCTGAGTCAATGTTCACCATGATGTCGAGGATGATAATAGTAAAAAAAGAGTGAATGCTCTGGCACAGTTTTAAATAATGATTAGGACTCCGTATGTCTGAGTTCAAATTATCGACGTACTACATCAGGTACACAAGGTAGATATTTCCACCCACAAGTACCAATCCTCCGCTCCCAACAAAGGTAGCGAATGTATCATACTCAACATAACAATGTATCATAGCTCAGGTGCATTAGAATCATTACCCTCAACATGAATGTGAAACTCAACGCGCTTTTCAGTGATGGGATGCTTCCACGCATCGATCATCGCCTTCCCCGGCACGAATCCCCTGAGTCGCAATACCGCTCTGCCAGCATAACATTCATACGTAAGGACGAACCACTCCAGTTGGTCGTCGTTGAGCACGTACTGGCAGACGCGTGCGAACTGGAGTTCCGGCATGCGGAGAGAGGCGCGGCCAATGGCAACGAGTACTTTCTGGACGTGGGCCAAAGCTTCGACCCTGTTGGGAACGCGCAAATACGGTTCCTTCATCATGTACGAGTTGCGGACGTTAAGCCTCTTCAGCCGCGCCCAGAGCGGTACCTCTTGGTGGCTCTTGGGCGACTCGTTAGAAGGTAAAGGTCCTGCCATGAACGGCACAAAGAACTGGGCGGCATCAATGCAATCGTCGAATTCAAAAGACTCGCACTGCCGGCTGAAGGCGCGCAGGTGGGCGTAGAAGTCGGACCACGGCTCCTTCGGGGGCGCGGTCGAAGGCGTGATCATCGGGCTGGGCCGGCGGAGGCTCAGGACGCGGACGGTTTCGGCGTATTGCTCGAGACCTATGACAAAATCTAAAATCACGTCCCCACAGGGTCAGGCTGGATTCTTACCAAGTTTTGTACTATGCTGTAGTGCAGGAGAGCATCCTAGCGGAAACCCCAAATTTGAAACCCCGGAGCTGACGGATAAAAGGCTTGGAAAAGGAAGAATAGATAAGACGAAAACTAACTGTTCCGTTGCTGGACGTCTCGCTTGCGAGCTGAGTCATGATTCAGCTCCACGTCGAGATATTCCAGCATCTGAAGCTTGGATACGATGGCCAGGAGCGACGTCGGTTGCATGTGTCTTCCGGTGCATCGAAACCCGCTGAAGATGTCGATTAGTGGTAGCGAAAGCGTTTCGAGGTTCAGTTTCAAATGTGACGTCATAGCCCTTCCGGTTACCAGAGGAGTCCCGTTTCTGCCAAGCAAAGTCGCCGAGTCGTTAGGCGAATCAACGAGGAGATGAAGGTCTAGGCCTAGCGGCGACGTATCGGTTTTCCGCCAGTGGGTCATGGCTTGAAAGAAGGTGCCGAGTGCCTCAGTCACGATTTCGGTACTGCGCCGCCGTTCTGCCGACGTTTCCTGCTCGCCATCCAGGTATGAGGGGTACGTATCGAGGGAGATGTGGAAGCGGAGCGTCTGGACGATGGCTCTCCGCCGCGGCGATTTGAAGACATGGGCGAAGCACTTGAGACTGTTTGGAGTTACTCGGATTTCACGGAACGTGAAACGTTCAAATTCCTCTTGCCATTCCCGCGACACGGTTGCGTAGTGCGCAATGGTCGACGTTGGCCCACCGTGCCAGCGATAAGAGTTAGTATGGTGCTGGCCAAGGAGTGAGTATATCGTCTGGCGTACCTCGTATGGTAACGAGTTTATCGACGGTGTCGCGACCATGATCTAATAATCACTGGGTCACTAGGGGAAAGAATAAAGGGAAAACAACGGAAACCACACCACCTCAGGAGATATGATGGAAATATGGACCGCAAGAATAATGGGAGTGTGGCATAGATAACTGAGGGGTCGAACGGACTTCAGGATGGTATTTTTGAAGATTCCCATGTTGACGGGAATGGGATTTTGGATTTTTGGATTTTGCCACTAGCCCCTTCGTGGAGAATTTCTCGCGTATAGTATCCCCGTCCTTGCCTAGGTACATAATGGGAATGGTCTAGAACGGTTGCATTGGTGCCCGTAGCGGACACTAATGACGATGCGGTTAGATTAAAAGACTCGTGGCGGGAAGTCTTGGGTCCCGTTGTCTTGTTATGACGTAATAGCCATTCGATTTCGGCGTTGCTAATGATTCTTTATTACTTAGGTAGGAGGTAGATATCTACATGTACCACTAAAACCTGAATAATGACGAAACCTATTATCTCTTATAACAGACGTATCTTGCTCGAAACACTCTCAACGCAGCCAATTGCATAAACATAATCATAGAAACTGCAGTCCCTACTTTGTACAACTCTCTTTGGCCAGTCGGAGAATGGGAGTGAACTGCTTACTCTTCGGCGTGGCGAATCACGGTAGTTCGATCCATCGCGTATTCGGCGTAAACTACGAGGGCCAATAGGCAGAAGATGCAATAAAGGAGCGATTCCTCCGCACACGCACAAGCCAAGTTTACCTTTTCTTCAATAAAAGTGATTATGAATTTCACAGCCCAATCTACTAAGACTAGTGGAACTACTTTCGACTTACCTAGGGCAAGTAAAGGCTATATATCCAGGTAGTTTCCTAGACACTTAACTAGGTACCTAATCTAGGTGCTGAAACACTTTCGGTATTAATTACTACCTGTATATGGTTGACTTAATACGGGCAATCATTGAAGTATCCTAGATTTAGGTGATGGTAGTACTTATTTCATATTCTAGAGTTAACAACAAAGGTAGACGGGGAGTATTGTACGACGAATCTCATAATGATGGCCCGAACGTACGGGAATACACCAAAGTCAATTGTTGCTTTTGCTAATCATTAATAGTAACAAAGTTGATCTGTGTTTGGATCGCTAATCTCTAGTGAACCAAACGCTCGGTAACTGGGCATCCTTGATCCGGTATCGCTAACTACCTGTCTAGCGTAGCTTTAGCACTGGTTCGATACGAGATGGCCAGTTACTGTCAATTGCTAATAGCTTTTCGCAATCGGGGGAGCGCCATCGTCGCGATGCAGCCCCCAAAACAGGTATCTCACCTAGCTCATCTAGCTAGTTAATGCTCTTACGGCTCGGCTAGCAGCGCGGATAGCGGGGAGTGAGGAGCTCTTATGTCCAGTTCTTATGTCCAGCTATCGAAAAGGGGTAACTCTGTGGCTGGGGCTTGGCGTGCCCCTGATAAGAAAGAAGAGCTGTGCCTTTTTTCCCTCGCTACGCGAGCCGAACCTCCACATGCCAAGTTCCTCAGCCGACGAAGAGCGATAACCAACGGGAAGGGCTAGGAACCTGCCGATCCGAATCCTACACCGGCAATCTGCATCTTTCCCACAGCCCTCCCGCAGTTGCGCAACAACGTGCCTGCGAGGCTGGGTAGCTTGCCTCTGCGATACGACGTCGACTTGGAGAAACCCGGGATCCCGAACATGGGGCTTTCGATAAGCCCACGCGCTGCTTGCAGCTCCGGGGAGAAGAGCCAAGCCAAGCCGCTGAGGGAAATTTGCTAGAGCTGCTGCTGCTGCTGCGGCGGCCCGCAGATAAGCAATACCCACGCGATCGGGGTGATGCGACTCGCAGCATCAATCCTTGCCTTGCCCGCAGCCTGCGGGGGGCCAGGTATAAATACTTAAACGAGTCTATCACGGCCGATTTGAGCAAGATGTCTGCTTCCTATCCTCAACAGCAAAGGAGGACCTGCAGCCTACCTAGGTATATCAGGGAGGTAATCATCTCGGCCAGAGTCAAAGATGGGGTTCCTGAACCTCGGACCTAGAGGCGTAGCGTTCTTACTATGCGCGTGGCCGACGCTCGCCGCACCCGCGAAGCGCGCTGCCTGGAAGCACCTTCAGACGACCCAATACGGCGACGTCACGTTCGGGCTCGGCAACCAGACGTATCTGGCCAACATACAGCATCCCACGGCGGTGCTAGGCGGAGACTGTTCGGCCGCTACGACCCAGCAGGGGTCTCTCGTGCCGTTTACCGTCATCTTTACCGAAGACGAAGTAGTGACGGGCGACTATCTAAAGGGTGTTATCGCGAGTTACCTCGAGGGCGACGACGTGTTCTCTGAGGATTTCCTGGAGGGCTTGTACATCGTGCACAATGGTACGAGCAGCAAAGCGAGCCTCGATTCAAGTGCCCTTGGGTACATAAGTGGGCTCGCACCCAAGCATTTGTTCTTAGATACCACTTATGATGGCCAATGTAAGTTTGATTTCCCCTTTCATCTTGTAGCCTGCACGAGGTAATTTAGCAAGCGTTCTTAACCTAAGCTAATAATATTTCCCAGACTCAACAGACGTCCAAGTTACTTATGTCGCAGCTCCGAGCGGTAGCAACATTACCGCCGGGCCTTACGCCGCATCCATCTCGGAGACCTCGGTAGCATTTGGCGCGGTGTACCGTCTGTACCGGGACTCGCATCGTGATTTTCTGTACGGCACGTACGAATCCAACGATGGCGAGGGTACATTTACTCCCGTGGAGGTGTTCCAATCTAGGTTTTGGGACCCAATGATTCCCGTCCCCTCTCGAATCTACAGCTGGGCCGACTCTCGGCCGTTTGCCGGATACCGTGTCGCTATCAAGGATTTATTCGACATCAAGGGTCTCATCACGTCTGGCGGCAGCCAGGCGTGGGCCGAGATCGTGGAAATCGCTAACGAGACCGCGCCATCCGTTCAGCGCATCGTCGATTTGGGTGGTGTCTTAGTTGGCAAATACAAGCTGGCCCAGTTCGCATCGGGTGCGAACCCGTGGGAGTGGCAGGATGAGCACTACCCCTTCAATCCTCGTGGCGACGGCTGGCTCACCTGCTCCGCCTCTTCGTCCGGCGGCGGATGCTCCGTCGCTGCTTACGACTGGCTCGACTTCGCCATCGGCTCGGACACCGGCTCCTCGATGAGGCGACCCGCGGCCGTGTCCGGAACATACGGCAACAGACCTAGCCAAGGTCTGATGACCCTCAACAGAGTCATGCCTCTCGGCGCGGCCACGGACACGGCGGGCGTGTTCTCTCGGGATGTCCATGCTTGGGTGCATTTTGCTAAGAATTGGTATGTCCCCGAGATGTGCCAGGACAGCAATATCACGGGCCTGACCGCGCTCGAGGCACCCGACTCGTACGGGTTCCCGAAGCGCATCCTCTACACGGAATACCTGCCCTTGAGAAACCCGGCCGCGGAGGAGGTGCTCCAGGCATTCATCAAGAACCTGACGGCCGTCTTCGGCATGATAGTCGAGAACTTCAACATGACCGCGGTCGTGGCTAGCACGTCTGACGACGTCCCGAAGTACCGCGATTTGAATAACGCGACCAGCGTTCTCAACTCCATGACCCAGTACCAGGAGGTGGGGAAGCCGCTCATGGAGGCATGGGCCGATCGCTACGATGGCCGATTCCCTCCGATCGACCCGGCACGACGGCCAGGGTGGAGGCAGTACAACGAGTCGTACTATACGGAGGAGCTGTATACCGAAGCCCTGACGGTCAAGCGAGCAGCCGTAGACTGGTTCGAGTCCGAGGTGCTCTACTCGACCCCCGAGTCGTGTAGCGAGAGCATCATGCTGTGGGACATTGGAACCGGTGGGCTGCCGAGCTATCGGGAGCAGTCGATGAACAACAACCCCAACGACACGTCCTTCCTGGCCGTGACGCCGGCCGGGGCGGGCGTCAGCGGCGCCAGCATCTGCCCTATTTACGGGTGCGTGGATATGACGATCCCCATCGGGCAAGTGCCGTACATGAGCAACGTGACTTTCGTCGAGGAGATGGTTCCCGTCACCGTAAGCGTCATCGCCAAGAGAGGGTGCGACTTCATGCTGTGGAACATGTGGGAGAAGCTCGCCGACGAGGGCGTGCTGAAGACTATCAAGACGGGACGCACCGCCTTCTAAGGAGGAGGCTGTTGACTGTAATGGTAGTTAGCACGGCTAGGCTTGAAAACTGAAGAATAAGACTCCCTTAAGAGAACCGTACGAGTGCCCTTGACAGTCCTACAACAGTTCGAAGATTCCGGGATCATTCCTACATAATGACTAGGTATGCTAGCATCCTCCGAATAGTGCTGGTGAATTCTTATAAACTTTTTATTTGCTATGCTAGAAGTCTTAGAACCATGCCCACAACACTCCATGTAAGTGTACCAGCATTGCTAAAAAGGTAGCATTTACAAAAATTGCTGGTGAAGACATAAGATTATTCAACTGGTAGTTAAGATTAGCAGTAAATCTCGTAGGTCAATTCCACAGGAATTCATAATTCAAACCGTCAAGCATAAAATAATTCCTTCAAAAAGGACATGAAAGGAGAAACCTAATAATAAATTCTATTTTTACGTATGTATTACCATTCTTGGTATCGTTCCATACAGAAGGGCACCGCAACCTTTCCAATGGTGGGTGCCTTAGGTACCATTAGGTACCGATAGGCACCTAATCACATCACAGCTGAGGAACTTCATACCTTTCCGAAGGTCTTATTCACGCCTTAACTGGGTAGATAGGATGACATAAGGCTCAAGCCTCTTCAACGCTTCATTCTTCCTATCTTACATGGCTCGTTCCCCGTGGCATTAAGATATAAGTTGGAAGCATCATTAACGCCAACACACAAACCAATACACGACCCAATCCTTCCGTTTCTTCTTATCTGGTACACTGTCCGTTCCGGGGGACATTAAGGACTCGAGCCTTTTTTGAAACACCAATACATTAACCAATCCCTTCGTGTTCCTCCTCCTAATAATAATACACGGCTCGTTCCCGCCATATTAAAATCCAAGTTCTCTTTAAACACCAATACATATAAACCAAAACCCTTTCGTTCTTCCTTATAATAATAAGGATAATAATACACGGGTAGTTCCCGGCGACATAGGAGAGAATGATCGTCGTAATCGTGAGTGAGTCGCTTCGTTGCGTCGTTCACAAGTTGTTTAATTCGTTGATTCGGTCCGAGGGCATCTGCAGCGTCGGATCGTCTGTTATCGGCTTCACATCCCAAAGGTACATTTCGTTTCCATAGTTCGGTAGTTGGTGGATGGTACCAGCATCGACCGGCTCTTGGTATGCCATCCCGCGGCTCCATTGCTCGTTACCCTGGGTCGACGGCGGTGTGTAAGCGCCTGGAATATGCTGTTGTTGAGAGACCTGGCTGGCCTGGGGAGCCTGGGATACCTGGGTGACGTGAGGTGCCTGATGTATTTGATGCGTCTGGTGCATTTGAGGCACCTGCTGGACATATTGCGCTTGCGGGATTCGGGTGACCTGATGTTGAGGGACCGGGATAAGATGAGCGGCCCGAGGATCCTGCCGGCGACAAACCTCAAGAGCCTGGTTAAGAGGGTTTTGCGAATAAACTTGGTAGGTTGGCGACTCTGAATAAGATGCCGGGGGTAGATGCGTGTACATCTCACCCGGGGACTGGACAGAGGGGCTTCGGGTTGGTCCAGCCATGTTAGGTCCAGCCGTGTTGGTGCTATGGTATGGTATGGCGAGACCATGTTGCTCAGGCTGCTGTCGAGGTACCTGCTGAGTGACGTGGTATGAAAGTTGCTCAGGATACGACATCTGAGCGGTGTTCATCGTCGCAACACCTGGGTTATTCCGTTCCGTCACATAATACGAATGTGGTGGCGCAATGTTGGTTGGTTGTCGCAGCATCTGAACTCCAGGATTTTGGGGATTTTGCCCTTGTTGCATCGGTTCGCAAAGTCCTTCGCCATGGGAAGGGCCGCCCGCGGAAACGCTGTGCCGCTGTGTAATCATCATGATTTCTTCTGGGTTCATGTAATCCTCCGGAGGCTGGGAGTAGCCACTGTAAGATGCCGCTCGTTGGAGAGGCGGGGCCTCGTAAGTCACTGGCGTACCGTCCGCCCACATCTGATTGCTGGTGCTGGGGTCAGATTTGATACCATTGTCGGATCGCGAGTGAGTTCGCTGCTGGTGCTTCACCATCGTCGTCTTTCGACAAAAACTGTCGGAGAGGTGAGCTACCAGCTTCGGGGGCACGCGATATATGACTTACCTTTTGGTGCATCCAACATGGGCACACATGTAGGGCCGTCTGCCTGTATGAATTCGTCGGTGTCGAGCTAAACTCGACGACTAAACTGTATTAGTACCCTTCCCGAACATCATCAAATGGGACGAACCACTCACATCTGAAAACCGCTTTCCGCAGGCTAGGTATTCACATGCATGAGGCTTCTCCCCAGTATGCGTTCGTATATGTACGGTCAAAGCACTCCGTTGGATGAAAGATTTCTCACAACCACCTATCGTACATCTAAAGGGTCGCTCGTTTGTGTGTATTCGGTGGTGTCTCTGTAAGTCTGACTTTCGGTTGAAGCTCTGTATTCGTATTAGCGACAGCGACGAAGATGAACACCATCTGATAAAGATTATGCGGCCAGCGCAGACGGACTAGACGTACCTTGGGACACGCATTGTCTGTGCCTGCCGCCCAGTCGCACTTGTATGGTCGAGCAGGTTGCTCATGCTCGACAAGCTCCAATACCTCCATCTCTTGGTTATTAGGCTCCGACATCTAGATCCCGATACCAAGATGATGTGAGTGCGAATGAGACTACTTATATGTCCGGTGCAGCGAAGACCAGGTAGCCCAGGGCCTATGGATAGTGTGGACCAGGTACCGATGTCCCCTAAGGCGAATGGACAAGGATAGTGTGGACCGTTCGAAGACAGCCCCAGGTGTGGATGGAACCCTTGCTCGGAAGGGTATGTAAGCGGTATATGTTCAATGCGACGCCGAGATTGAAATCTATGCGTGGCAGATAATCTGGCCTAGAATACTGGGCCTAGTATGATATGAGATACTGGATACAGGAAATAGATCATAAAAAGTTCGAGAAGTGTCCCCGCATAGAAATAGAGTATGTATATGTGTGTAGAGACAGATTGTGATCTGTCTTCAAGAAGTGTTCTTGTGTAAAAAGGGATCGTGGTGTGTTTGACGAGCTTTTCGTGTAGAAATAGATTGCAATATATATTTGATGTGAATTCTTGTGCAGGAACAGACCATGGTGTACGATCAAGGTGGGCTCCAGTCAGAGAGAGGAGAGAAGGAAAGTCATATCAAGGCCCTTATATGAAAACGACCCAGGCCAGCAACAGAAACGAAATTAGGATAGTTTGGAACCAGTGCCGCAAGAGAGAATCCCTCACATTGACAACTGCTTCAGAGAGAAAAGCTAGAAAAGGGACGAGAAGAAAGACACAACAAAACAGAGTTCTTACACTGATGGTGCCGTAACACTATTCGGTAGAAACAGAAATAAGATTCACGCTGCCGGCAAACGAGATCTTATGGCGTAGTAGGACACAAAATGCTGTAGATGAGAAGCTAGCCCGTCCGTTTCGAATCGTTTGCTGGATTATAATTATATATTCCACAGTAGAACGTTTCATAGCCGGTTTATGATTCGAGTATCAACCGACGAAAAGCCAATAACACCTTTGAGCCAGATCCTCCCAAGTTAAGCCAGATTGAATGTTGGCTCTCGATTAGGTACGGCCCTTTGATATCCAGAGCAAGGGCACGGACCGGTAGTATAACCCAACCTAGGGATCTAGATAGTAGAGGGAGTCAATACGGCCCAGTTTCAATAGCTGTCGAGTCAGATATCGGGTCAACAAGAGGCGTCACCCGGCATTCAAGACTGCAGTAGACGTGGAGTAGAAAGGAGTTCCAATAGGAGGGGGCAATCCAGGGCGAGACCCCCCAAGGCGGCGCCAGGATAGGAAGTTATACGTCCTCCTACCAAGCCCAAGTAGGAATCAATGGCCAAGTTGAGGATTATCGCAGGCGAGTTAACAAGTAGGTACCTACGGTCATATAGGGGAGGTGTGTGGATTAAGACCAATATTATCCAACTTAATTGCTACTACCTGAAGCAGCCAGGCCGAGAATCAGTATGAATCCGGCAACGAAATGGGGTCGTCTTCCTTTCCTGGCTGTGGAGTCGTGGGTTCGGGTCGCGAAAAGGGAAAAGAGAGGGCTCGAGCACCTCCAACTTGTAGCACCTGGCGAATTGACGAGATCGCAAGGGGACGACCAGGCGGACAATCCCATTAGAAGTCAGGACCCTGGGAGGCGCAAAAGCATGTGGAAAGGCTCCAAGAGGCTAGTGCCGATATAAAATATATATAGCAATAGGAAGTAAGATGTGAGGATCGCTGTAATGGTACCTAACTCACAGCAGTTTCGTTCAGGTCCGTGTTGGTTAGAGTCCGTGGGTATGCCGCGAGTAGACTGTACTATGTACGAATTAGAGGGGATTCGTTAACATGGGGGGGACTCGAAGGACTACCTAGCCGGGCCGCTAAGAAAGGTGGTTGCGAAGCAATAACACTGCGATGTTATGGCTATGGCTATGGCTATGACTAGGTATGGTAGAAGACAAGTCTACTATGTAGATACGTAGAGCGGGCGTCTCGGTTGCTCTACCGAATGAGCCGACAGTTGCGAAGTCAAAGTAGAATGAATGGCCGAGAAACAGTTTGACGGTTTCCGGGATTGAAACGTGATGGGATATGAAATGTCAGGTGACGGGGCCAGTCGATTGGAGACTTCACAAGCTAGATGGTGTTGGTTTAGAGGTGGCAGAGGTAGTAGCGGCGGTTACGATGGGTAGTGGTCATAACTGGGGAGGGGGGAGGGTAGGGAGGGTGTAGAGACCAGCTAGTAAAAGAGAAACGGTAGTGAGGTAGTGACGAGAGAGAGTGCGTGGATGACGACGGCTAGAGCGTGCATTTCCCATACTCCCATACCCCCATACCCGGTCTCTCTCGCTATGGTTTTTCTTACCCTTCCGCCTGTGTGTCAACTCGTGTTTTTAGCTCGAGGTAAAGCATCGTTAATCTTTTGCCACCCCTGTATCAGTCCCGAAGATGAAAGCTACCTTGTAGCTATGGAACTAGGGAACTTATGGAACTACGACTGTATGGACTATGGTAGTTCGACATTCGACAGGCTTGTCATCAGCAATCCCCGGCTGCCCGGGTACCGGTGAAGGTACCGTTTGGGTTATAACGCCAGCGGTAGTACGTATGTATGTATGTATGTACGTACATAGTAGGTTATGTAGTTAGTTATAGATCAAGGGATAAAGATATATATCAAAAAGAGGAAAGGAACCGGACAGTTTGAGCGACCGGGGTCAAAAGGTAATGGATCAATCATACTACCATACACAGTAGAACTACTACCTATGTATGTACCTAGGTATGTATGTAGGTGTGTATTTTACATACATGTAGTATGGATGGTATGGATGTGTGTTAAGGGTAAGAAGCAGAAAGGGGGGGGCAGGGGAAAGGAAAAGAAGCATGCATGGTTCTGGGGTACAAATCGCACGCTGACATGGACATGGACATGGGTACGGGGAAGCAGACAGGGCCAAATATGGGCCTCTTCTATACGTACCTAGGTACATCAAGTACCTGATACGCGTATATTAGTGCAGATAGTGCCCAGGTGCAGATAAATATTACATGTCATTGTACCTGGACCTGGACCTACCCGTTAGCGTGAACGATAGATAGGTACTCGAGTACTTCCTTCATTCAATGTTCTTACTACATAATGTATTCTCGCAGTCTCGTGGAATTGACTTTTGGTTTACGATTAGGTATCTGTAAGCGCATCTAATCTACACCGTTTTTATTTATTTATTTGCAGCAGTCTGGGCCCTGGGGAGAGCGACCCGGACAAACTCGACATGCAAATAACATGCAAATAAATACACAGATGCAAGAATTGACAACACATGCCACCTATGGACGGCTTTAACGGTGGAAGAAGGGGAGGTGGATAAGAGAGGGGTAGTATCATAGACTGAAATCAGCACGACATAGTATTCTTCTATGGTTCGGTATGATCTACTATGGCGTCGCATGGGATGGTAGGGCAATAGGAGGACAGGCTACTCTACTCTCAGCCGTTGATCAGCTATTCATCTCATCTAACTAACTCCACTAGAATGTCTGGCTCGGATTATCATACGTTCGCGGCAGTCGTCCGTAGTCGTCTGAAGTATAGCGCTAGCGATTGTGAGAAGGAGAAGGTAAATTTCTCTTCGGAAAGGTAAATGCACTGACGATGAAGGCGAGTCAACTTGCGACACGATTCTCAGCAGCCTTTAACTAGGTCGTTATTGTAACATCAAGTCTGTATATTACCATTGCAGCATGTACGTGTGGATGACGATCGGTGATCCAGCCTCACAATTTTTACTATATTATTTAATACCAGGGATTTGGCTTGGCGCTGTTAACGTTCCAGTTGTTAATAAGCAACCATTGCGAGACCGCAATATTCTCGTCCGGCTCACGCCGTTGTTAGACCAAGGATTGGTGACGCTGAACGTAACAGCAAGGGCTATAACAGCGACAGTGAAATGGGGGGAAAAGGGTAACTTAGTCTGTAGAAAAGCTCTGCCTATGCCGAATAGAGGAGCAATCATGGCGGATTATGTGATAACATAATTATCAACCATATATATGACTATCATTTGTTGTTAAACACGAGGGTTTCTGTTTGAGATTGAGACCGATGGTAACAGTGACGGTTGATAGATCAGTCTAGCCTCGAATTGACAAGTAGTGCTTCACATGCTCCCTGCGCCCTACGCTTCTGTGCCTCTATTTGAGCTCCTAATCTGTATGTACGTGCTACATACGTACACCCTATACACACACATACATACCTCATACATACAATAGGGCCTTCAAGAGCTGTACGTATAGTAGCATTGGGCGTGGATACAGAAGAGACCGGGACAGTGTTCCGAAGTCGTGGGTAGGTAATCACGCCAAGTAGCTTCGATCCAGACTGTTTCAGGGGAATCGTCACTCGCCTGTTGACGATTTCTTCAAGAAGTGATAAACAGCCCCATTGTTTCAGAGGCCTGAATCACTAAACCTCATCGAGCCGCTTGAGGATTACTATCTACTCTGTACAGTTGGAGGTTCATCTCATAGACTCGTTAGGGCGAATCTCAGGTACCTAGAGCTGCCAGAATTTAGGTAGGATGAGCCTGGAGGTTCGGAGCATGTAATCCACCGAGAATATGAGGTACCTAATATGTCCACTGGGAGGTACCCATTTCACACCTGCGAGCACCTGGAGTGAGCTGTGAGCCAGGCCTAGCAGGCCTAGCTGATGCCCCTCTTCAAATTTTACACCCACTACCAGGTTAAATGTTGAGTGCAATTGACAACTCCGTATCAATCAAGTTGATTCTTTCTTTTGGCTACTAAGGTATTTTCTATATTTTCTGGCTACATGGATATAAACACGCACACGAAGCTCAATTATGAGCACCTACATGTATGTAGGTACATAAGGTAGCTAGGTGGGTATATTTTTCTATCGTAAAGTCCGAATGACATACATTTGTACGCAGACTCAGGTGAGCTGCTGTTGAATTCGCCCAGAACCCCCAACCTTAGCAGGCCTTAGCAGACCTTAGCAGCTTAGGGCACATTCTCCATGCTGCACGCAAGCGAGCGAAAGACCCGCCGGAGTCCCTGGCAAATCCACAAATCCGGAGAACTCCATGCTGCGAATTTTTCCTAATTTTAACTGCAGGTACTATCGGAACTTATTAGATGATATTATACCTACGACAGCACTCAGTATTTACATATCGGCGACCAGAGTCTTGTGTGGCAGACCTCCCGAGTGCCCTCTCACGATGGATACGAAACGGATTAACACCCTGAGATATGTCGTCAGGAGCCGCTAATCACGATAATTGGAAAAGAAACCCCCTTTCCCCCCCTCCCCTCACCCCCATCTTTGAAGAATCAACTATCGACGTCCGAGCTGCTGCCAGCATTATGAATTTCTAGACCTTAAAAGAGAAACACGTAATATCAGAGCTGATTGGTATTGCTGTTTATGGACAATGACAGCTTTACCGAGGCCATTCGAATGGGCCACCTCCTGGAGCTGCTTCGGGGATACCACCAAGTCAGCAGACTAAGGGCGTGCTTCTCCCAATCAATATTTGGTAGTTCAATTTCAGAGAAATAAACGAATAATGCAAGCGGCGAACAACTCAGCGGCTTATAAAGATGGAGATGGAGATGGAGATGGATGGTAATATGCGGTAGCGATTATCAGCCGCAACACCAACCTCCTCCCCTGAGATTAGGCATTTACTCTTTTTGATCTCGTACACATTCGCAGCGACCCATACGACAATGTACTATAAATTTTAGCGCCTCCTGTGCCTCGTGGGCTACACACGGACCTACATAGCAGATTCCTTGTCGTATAACATCTGCTTCTTATAGCTGCCTTTCCAGATTCGATCAGCCAGCTCATTGGGGGATGGAGTAGACTGAAATTGAGCCTTCAGGGTCTTACACGAGATCCAAATTGAATTGACCAATGAATTATCTCACAGGGCTCTATGTTTCGAAACATGTCTACGACACACCTTAAACTCCAATCGACGAGAGAGTGTACACGTAGCGGTGCATGCAAACAGCGGCTCACAAGCACCCGCAGGCTGATGTCTGCCGGACATCTGCATTGCAGCGAAGCTTAAAAGCGATTTTAAGCATGAATCACACACTCGTATTGATGGTGGCAACCCGCACATGGGACGAATCTAAAGAGGACAACAGCATTCTCTCACTACCCAAGTATTATGTGCAGTTGATCACACACGCCGAGGGTACACGAGGCGATTACCGTGTCATATTGCGGCCGCGATAAACAGGTACCTACCAATCTACCAACCTACCAACTTACACATTACTCTTAAATAGCCAATATCGCCGACCTAACCAAGAATGCCAGTACTATAATACTGCCCATATTGCATGAGGGACTCCCCAATCAAGACATCGTGGGTCTACTATGTACGCTAAACCTCGGAACCCTACGGTTGACCTCAATTAGCTCTCCTATCAGGCACAAGGAGATGCTTAGCAATTTGAAAAGCGAGCAATCATTTACTTGGAATTGACCTAGCACCTGTCAAGAGCTCATCAACTTTCGCCATCGTGCGGCGACGCCTCGTGGGAGTCAAGGTTAACAGACAGGGATTACCTAGTTCCCCTAGGGATTTTTTCTTCTATTTTTTCAATACCTGCCTAGGCCCTTAACAAGCGTGGAGATTAACAGGACGACAACTCGTCGCAGCAACCTTCACTCGAATATCGCTTTCACGATGCTGACGGTGACGGCAACTTCCATCCCATCCAGCACCTCTTTAGGCCTCATCGAGAATCGAGAAGTAAGGCTACTAGCGCAATACGTCCCGGTCATTCGATGCTAATATTGCTACCTCTACTAGTGACCAGTTCTCGTCTATGGATTCTTAGTTGCTCTTGAAGCCACTATCTTCTTCCTCGGCTAGCAACATGGTTCCATTCGCAGTTACGACTCTAGAGACGACAAGCAGGTTTTGACATCTATGTTCCAGGTTTGAACCCTAGATACCGTGGGTGTCTTGTGTTATCGACTTGTCGTCCACACTAGTCCATCCGAAAGCGGAAGTGTTGGCTTCCCCCCGTCCACAAGCTAACGAAGGACTGGGTCCAGTTTGCCCAGAAGCTCTCGCAGATAGTGTAGGCATGTCTCACGGTTGCAGATTTACATGCTTCGAGGAGATAAATGGTAACGACCAGTAGCGGGGCAAGCCAGAGGAGGCCTTATAGGAAACGTACGATGTACGATGTCGAACGGTATGATGTAGGAGAGTTTCCACGATGCATACGGACAGAAAGAATTGAAGACTTGCACTGGATGGACTGCTTTTCGGCAAGAGTCCGCCGATCAGATTGGTTCCTAGTACCTTGTTTCCGACTGATTTACAAACCTATCACAATGTATATGGCGTATGCGTAAGTCGTAGAACGGCTAACAATACTATGCCAACACGCATGATTGGCCTCTCGCATCCATGGCGTGTTCTTTCACATTTTAAGCCGCTCTCAACGCCACAACGCTATCCCTCTCACTCTCGCTCTAGTCAGGTACGGTGTGCATGATAGATAGTTGCCTGCATCTTCATGCTTGTGTATGACAGAAAACTGAAACAGATCGGTTTTAATTCTCTAGATAGAATCCATCCACCACCTATTACCAAATCTCGGAGGGTTAGTAGGAAACTCCTCACCCCCACGACAGCCTGCCTTGATGTTCTCGTGTAGAAACACAGATATGACGCTAATGGATTAACATCTTTCCTTTTTCTTCTTGCAATACGACGCAACATTATTCACCCCGCGTTCTGACTGAGGTTTGAACAGCCTTCTCACAGTAACTCATGTCCGCCAATCAATACCCTAGCCATCATTCTCCCCTTCACCGCTAAGATCAGAAGGAGAGCAATGCCGATGCCATAGATGGGGGCATTATCTAATCTAGACCCGCAGAGCAAAAAACATCAATGTATGTACAACAGAAACCGTTCGACGTATCAAAATCAGTACCCCTCTTCGCACCTGTTTGGTCGACTCGAGTCACTTGCAGACGATACTACGGCATCTCTAACCCCGGTCGTATTTCTCGAACCTGACCAACGAACACACTGTGGTGTTCCCCAGCCGGCTACCTTCTGGGTTGGATTTCTCCTATTTTTCTTTCACCGGTCAGCAGGGCTATAAAGCTCCATGTATCCGGGACTGCACAATGCACAATGTGTTGCAGCTCGAAGCGGTCATACATACCTCGACGCATGCAGTTCAAAAGCGCGTAGGAGTATTTATTACACGACGTCATCTCGAGCCTCTCTTGCCTCTCCTCTCTTTCAACCACCAAGGCCGAAGTCGTGCCGTTTCGAACGTGAACCGGTGGAGAGAGTATGCAAAGCACTGACCTTCTTCCAGACTCCAGCCAGCCGACTTGCCCTATCTGTAATGTTCTACATGCAGTGGCAGCGTCTAACATATTAACTGCTACATAGAAGATGAGACCCATGATGACCCTGGGGAATTAGTTTAAAGGTCGAGTTCTGTGGTGGAACCCCCATCCCTTTACTGCAGTGTATAAGCATAAAAAAACGAGGCAAACCTACCTACCTCATATGTAGGTACAACGCCCTAACGACCACGCTACTGCAGTACGAGGTAGAGAAACCTCCCTTCGGCCAATGGGATATATGACTTGATACCTGGCTACCTAGGTAGAACAGGAGGCGAGCGAGGTTCGGCAGACGGAATGTTGTATTTCCCAACCCCTCCACTTCCTCATACATCCTAGCCCTACAACTAGCCCTCAGGGTCTTCTGCAGCAAGAGAAGGAGAATGGCCTCCGCGAGACCTGCCCGCCTCATGGATTTGGTGTTTATGGGACTTGCAGACCAAGAAATTGTTAAGCACGGTAGGTAGATAGAGCTCAGAGGAGGCCCCAAGCGGTACATCTACGCGGCAATTCAATGAAGCGCAACGACTCGACTCGCTGATCAACACTGTCGCAATCGATACAGGACGTAACCAAGCTTTTTAGCGATCCTTGATGATCCCCCGCGACGATAAACGTGGTAGCAAGGTAAGCTATAGTACAGGTTTTTATGTGGGGTAACTGGGCATTCGTTCCCTAAACAGCGACTAGGTGTTACGAGCCTGCGAGCATCATCGAGATACTACGGGGGCGAGGCCCATACTGAAAAGAGTATAGAGAATCAAAGCCTTATGGTCTCAGGCATCACTACCGTTTTTGGTATACCGTAACTAATAGATAGGCACCTACCGGTTAGGTAGATGTGCTACGGACTGCACGCTAGGTGCCTAAGGCATCAAGATGGGGGTCTTGGAGGCTGTTCTCAAGGTGTTCTAACTATCGACGAAGCTTCTTAGCATCTTGGTAATGCAATATCGCCGTAGGCCTAGACACAGATTCCTGTCTCATATGTGCTAGAGCAAGGACAGGAAGCAAGGATAGCACGCCTATCTTGGTTCAATGACCATCGGAAAGATTACCCGTCGTCAATCTAACTATTTCTGGCTGCGTCAAAAACAAGATTTCAATGACACGATGATATGATAGACGACGACTTGCGCCCACCTACTAGTCTGACGATTCGTATTATTCCATGCGTCTCTTCAATGCCGGCTGGAATCTCCACTTGGCTCGTACGTGCTTGTATTCGGTCCCACCCGCCCGGCGGACCGCATTAATCCAGTCTGGTTAGACAGTCCGAGGAAATCCCAAAGGTTTCACGACGATTCAAATCCTCGGCACAGCAGCTGTCCGGCTTATTATTTATGTCTGAGAAGTCTGTAAGTCTAGAGCGGTAATCTCTTTGGGGAAAGCTTCATGTTTTATCTGGTTCCCAGGGTGATATCAACCGTGGTACGTTTAGTAGAACGATTCTCGGTAGATCTTTCTTGAGGTAATACGACATGTGCATCCTTCAGAGCCTCAATCTCGATTACCTATCAGCCATTATACCTACCATAGATTCACAAGTCGTTGTTCAACCGCTCCCACGTTTCCAGCTTGATAGCGTAGGGCACGGCAAAGTTCCGCCATTGAAACTTTCGACACGCTTATTATTATTAGTCTTCATCTTCATCTTTGTAATCTTTGTAATGCTGATTAATAAGAATGGCAAGACGGTGATTTTTTAGAAGCTAACCAGGACCTTTTGCTCATCGCCAAAAGGACGAAACTAGAGAGAGGCTAGGAATGACTTACATTTAGGTAGATAACTAGAATAGTAGCCCTATCCATGCCCTATCAAGGCTAAGCCCTCGCTTAGGGCTAAAGCTGGACGGATCCAGCCACACGCGCAGTGATCAAGCCCCGCTCTCGTCATCCATAAGCCTCTAGACGAACGACACAAGCCACTTAACGGCTCTAACTTATACCCTTGGAGATCCGTCGTTCGAAAACCAGGAACAAATCGAATCAGCCCACTCAAGAAGCTTCAGCCGCAGACAGCTACCCCCTAAGCAGTCGCCATCCCCGCGATCTAGTGTTGGGTCGTTCGCTAATCGTCTGTACTACTCTTCTTCTCATCTCGTTAACAAGTAACACGAGGGCCGTTATAAGCTAAAGGCACGTCTATCTCAGCTGAGAGGAATCAGGAGGGGGTGGTTTAAGACGGCCGGCTCTCGATCCCGGCATGACGGGTGCCTATCACACGCTGTGCCGTAGGTGGTACTATTCCTAGATTATTGATCTACGTCGCTATTTACGCAGTAGAGACCTATCTAAAGGTTGGGTACCTACTCCTAGTCTTCGAGACTTAAATTTTTTCCCAAGCTGAAACCCATATAGACCTTTCGAGCTGTCAGATTGTCTCACTAGTAGTTCCCACTCTGTGAGTTTTTAATCACAAAGGGATCTGGTTAGATCCTTATCGAATACAAACCCCATACGTGCGCGCGGTCCGTTGGGGAGGGTCTGGTCTGATCTCGGTTACACGGATCATGGTTGAACCATTCAACGGTTGGCTTCTTCGAAGTCTCATGTGTGTAACCATGTAAGAGCCGCTAGCAACTTGATTGTGTGTTTTTAATGTCTGGTGTTCTAACGTCACTCTACATAAAGTAAATAAGTGGCTTTCTATTATAGAAACCGGGAAATGTATATAGTTAATTACCATAGCCTCCTACTCGCCTAATTGTTTGTTGCTTTCTACCTACCTAAGCAGCGAAGGTACGGAGGTAAGCAATCAGAGAACCCCATGCCCGAATGAAGAAGTACCTAGGTACAGTTCCCCGAATTGGCAGGTTGGCTATTTTGACGGTTGTACCACATACAAGTGTACACACCAGCCGTACCCGCTACAGGGTAACGAAATCCATGTCAAATGCATGCCGGCAAGGGCCATCCATGCATTGCCGGCCAGGGGCCTGCATGGGGTTATCATGTATCCTTACCTCCACGCCGTACGGTAGGCCTTACCAAAACAAGTAATCAATTTCGTCGTGGAGATACACCTGCGCACAAGTAATCGTTGGCATTCGTCCTTTTTTTCTCTGTTCCCAAAAGTATGGCATTCTGGGCATTCCAATTAGAGCGCCAAAGACTATAATTTACCACCACATGGTGTCACAGTGTGGTTTTCTCTCTTTAATGGGTTAGGTGATATATTTCATGCAGCCCTACCCCTATTGATCTTTCGAGCAAACCGAACCAGCCACGAGCGGGATTCAGTTACAGTGCCATTGCGATGATAAACTCTTTCCTCGTATATTGCTATCTATTGGGTGTACTCGGGTCGATCGACAGGCGGGGCAGACTTTGCATATTCAAGTCAGCTATCGTGCATACCCATAGTACATGCAGAGATGAGGAAATGGCGGTAAGGCAAGACGTTACGAGTTGCTTCATGTGCGTAGACTACCTCTTCCACACCAAAGTTCCAAGGTGGCTTAAGAAACGGGGTGCTGATCATTGTGTGCCCTGTTGGAACTGGCCCTGCAGTTTTGTGCTCGTTTGCAGCGGTAAAGTATACAAATACGGTTACCATGTAGATCAAAAATCCTGCCAAGGGACCCTCCCTTAAAATGCCCGATGTCAAAAGCTGCCGCTGGGTCTGCCGTCGGCATGTCTAACTCGAGAAAATTAGAGGCGAAGACCATACTCGATAGGTATGCACCATACTCCCCGCTGGATGATAAGAGATTTACTTGTAAGCGACGCTCGACCGCTCGCAGCACATGGGGGGACGGGATCTCGAGGCAACTAACTTGTTTGCCCTTGCAGCAGATCCGTTGATCCACGTGTTGCACGCATGAGGTAAGTTACCCGTGGTGAACCAAAATCTTGAAAAATGCCATCTTTGTAACTGTCGTCGTCATCCTCATCGGGCTCTAGTTCCCGCTCGAGGAAACGAAACATTTTCCTCGTCGTCTACTACCGTGACATCGTCCAGAGTAACGTCAGATATGCCCCCAGTCTAGTTTTCGTACCTCAAATCATGTGGCTGGCTCTTCGCATATCCACCGGTCTGTCAATGTAACGCCAGAGCGGAAACAATTTACCAGGGTCGGGATGTAGTACCTTGTACGTACATACCTAGATAGATATGATACGTACTCTATATCCAACTACTAGCGCTACATGTATATAAAGACTAGCTGGAAAGGGACGATGTTCATGAGCTAGACTCTTTATGACCTAAGCCTAGCTGAAACAATTTTTAATCTCAGGTTCGCTAACAAGCTAACAAGCCAAATCCTCAGAATATCTGAAACATAGCTGGACAGATTTTTACTTCTTTCTCCATTTTCAGAAGAGGTTCGGTTAACTCGGGAGCTGAAGAGACTAAGTCGGGTTTAGACGAGATTATCTTCTCTACAATTCCCTTCAGACTAATTCAGATATTAGTCATTTTTACATCTCGCGCCAGAGACTAGGCCACCCTCACGATGCGAGGGCCGCCGACCCCAGAACCATGCAGTTGTTAACAGAGTGAAACCCGAAGACTTTGCTAAAGGACCCCTCTTGGGCACCTTATCGAAGCAGCGTGTGAAGTAAGTAGTCACAATCTTGCGTCGGGTGTTTTTCCGCGGCTGCTTGCGATACTGTTCGGAAAATAATGAACCTCTTACGGAGAGCAAGTCCGTATCATCGCACGATACCTCTGACTAGTCCCGCCCTTGAAATATGCCTACATACGCCGTCAGTCGGAGGAATATGCATGCGCCTCGCAAATGCAAAGGAACGGCAACAAGAGCCAACCCAGCCCCATCGGTGGAGCCTCCCTTCGATGAGGGGTTCTGAGGAGGTCACTGTAGCAATAGATTCAGCCGCCGATCTGCCCCGAATGTGGCCTTTTCGTGTGGACTTCTAACACCCCATGCTCAAGATACCTTACTATGTAGATGAGCGAGGCTGTCGTGTTGGTCCAGACCTCGCCAGACTGCTGGTCGATCCCGATGCGGGCAACCGGTTCTCGAACCTCGCCCGCTTTTCAACTGTTGGAAGACGGAGGCACCAACAGCAAAACGCACCTCATGCAAAAGGTGCATGAAGGATCGATCACGGGATAGAACCCACACTTTGCAACCGGAAACTGCAAGCCGGCAACGTCGTAAATGCCCAGAGGTTTAAGAAAAAGGTATTGATACGCAGCATAAGAAGCGATTACGTACGTCTCTAATAATGGGGTATAGCTATAGCGATATTACTTATAAAAATAGGTACCTACCCAATCATTCATATACCATAAGTTACTAAGTCTCTAGAAAAATCATAGAACAGGGTTAACCTAGACATAACTGGCCTTATTATTTCTATCACCTGAGAATCTAACATTAAATCGAGCCTACAGAAAGACTACGGACAAATCGAGGCGAATGAAACAAGAAATTTTTATCAAGACTACCTAACATAGAATCCATACCGCGGATACGTAATAAGATATAGGTACATATCCTAACACATATCCATACCTAACCTACCTAGTATGTAGGTAGTATGTATGTATGCAGTCAGACGTAGGGGTCGGTCACCTTGGCGGAGTGGGGGACGCCTTTTTCCGGGGAGAGATTCCGAAGCGGACCCTAGGAACCCCCTTGTTCTCTGCAGCAAGCTCTTCTCAAGTTCGGCCATCTTGGGACGTCCAAGTGGGATTCTAAACCAGCCCAGCCCCCCCTCAAAATTCTCTTGCGTCTGTTTTCGAAGGGTTACCAGCCGGTTTGGTATTAGTCTGGTCTCTTTACGGCTGTGTACTACGGGATATTATGGATGGATTCCTTGTAAATAACATCCTCCCCGCCGGTACGCTTCCGAGAGACACACTTATGCAGCGCCGTTTCTGTCGTCAAGTCCGCTCCATGTCGACCCTGTGTGGTGCTGCGACGCGATCCTCTGCTGTGCTGCAAGCTACCGATTTGATGTATGCACCTGCATATGCTGATCAGCGAGTCGGAACTTTTTTCTCTTTGTTGACGAGATGAGACGGACATGGAAAGAGGAGAAAGGCCTTACCCATACCCGCATTATTACTTATTCCCTGTGCCCTGGTGCCTACAAGACATGAGATATTGCTGCAAGGTGAATCACCTATCCCCTTCTCGTCTCTCTCACCTGAAGCGCCCCTTCCACTTCATCTACCCCTTATTGCCGTATCGCGGCAGATTCTTGTCTATCACCGGAGTCAAGACTCCTCACCCTCTCCACCCGAGCGCATTCGGAGAAATATTCATCTCATACTATTGCAGTTCAAAACCCGCGGCAAACGCACTACGACGAAGGGAAAGATTGCGGGAGACTGCAGGAGTTCGCAGTCATTAGACGATCGCTAAGTTCATGTACGTACAATTGATGAATCGCCTCCGCTACGAACTACCGGCGCGGGGATGGGGTTATAACGAGCGGGCAGCTATAGCTTGGCCGTTGCATTCAGTAGATATGTTGTCCCAATTGCTGTGCGCTGGTTCGCTGCTATGTCGCAGAGAAAGGGTTCACCAACGCAGTGCGATTGGTAGCAATCCATAGTGTTGGAGGTGTGTCTTGAAACTCTTTTAACCAACACGTTATCTACCTACGTAACCTATAGAAAAGAAAAGAAAAAAGAAAAAAATTAAAGAAAAAAGGGGGAATGATTGATCCGGTTTCGCTTTCGTCTTTCTTTCCGTGTTTCCGGGCAGAGGTTGAGAAGGGGAACAAGATGGACCGCCCTGGAGAGGGACCGACGTGGGATTGCATATGCAGGTCCGAATTCAGGGGAACATGATGTATCGCCTCACCTTTTAAAGACTTCTCCCCACTCTACCTAACCTCGGGGACGTCCCAAAATCAGATGTCAAATGTGACGAAATGAATCCAGGCTGCATTACGCGATCAGAACAAGTCTAGTCGAGTGTGAGAGCGACAGGTCGCAACAATGTTTTGGAGTCAAGTTGGCAGGTTGGGCACAACTCAACCCAACTCAGCACGATAATACTCACTCTTAAGAGTGATGAATACGGGACCCTCTGCAGATTCGCCGTCATTGTTGGAGCTTTTTCTTGTTCTTATGTATGTCTTGTCTCACCACACTACCGTCTCGAGGGTGTGCACGTTCGGGTTCTTCAGGATCGACTCCTCAGAACGTCGGTTCGCCACGCCGGTTCTCTCTCGCCTGCAGCTTCGAAGGGTCGCGAAAACCCCCAACATTCATGATCTCATGATCTCTACGTGCTATAAAGATATCTACCTACTACTCTAGAAATATGTAGAAGCTTGGATGCTGAATTCAAACCACACCGCTCTTTAAAACCGAGAAGCCTCAGGTTCTGCAGGTCGCGTCTACATATGTACGTCGAACTACCCAGGGGTCGTTGCGGACAGACATCTCTAGGCGGTGGCGTGTAGGCTATGTGAAACGCGAAAGCGACCACCTGCATGGAGATTACTTACCAGTTTTCGAACGGCGATGGTCTTTTTGAGATTCTCTACTAAGTATGGATCTTTAGTTGAACGCTCTCCAGTGGCCATTCCCTTTTGCTAGCAGTCGTCGCAGCGTCGGTATAGGACACGGGGCAAGTGAAGGTGCTCAGACCTCGATTTCGGATATTGTGATTTTTCTAGTGCCTAACCTAAGAATTCGTGCTCCTGAGTCTGTGAATGTTCGAGTATTCCCGTGTCTTCATTCCTCCGCGCAGAGTAGACGTGCGACAACATACTGTTGAGTAGATGTCAGACTGTTACTTCTCGCTACGATTCAGAACTAGATTATCCCTTTTTTCACTCGTATTTGCAAGAACTCGATAGTGCACTGAAGTTCTCAGTGAGTGAGTCTCGGGCCCCTTAACCAATATACTACCTCTTGTGCGGAAACTCAAAGCTACCTTGATTTCGTTCCACGACGTCGTCAAAATTGCTATACCATTCTCAATAAGTCCCTCTCTAAGTCGTCCATAGACCCAAACTCTAATCTTTAAGAATCAATATGTACCTAGGCATCATCCCTCAAAGCTCGAAGTCCCTTATACATACTGCAACGCAGCTCTCCGCCTCCGACGCCAACAACCGAGTGGTACTGCCTTCTTAGTAACCACTAGTAATACCGAAGTGAAGTTTTAGGACCACTATCATCTTGAATCGTCGTCAGATGTCTAAGGTTACTCGGCTACTAGCGGATGTAGTGTGGGAGTCTGGTGTGACATGAGCAACCGCGTCAATTTGTCAAACCAGCCATCCGCGCTTATGATGCCGCTTAGGATGCAACAGCAGATATCAGGACCAACAAGCAGGCAAGAAAGCTACATACAGTATCAGTGGTTGGGCAGTGAGAACTACTAAATGCTTGACAGTACCCGAATCTGTGGCCACCTCGGACCGAGTTCGTCCCTTACTTTTGTTGACATGCACAACTCGTATGCGACACACGAGGATACACTACCGACACTCAACTACGACCCAAGTTATAACAATAATATTTCTTCCATTCCCTAATATTCCCATGTGGGTACACTCGGACCAGATGGCGGTTGACAGATAGGTAAACATCTAAGACATGAGATGTTATCATAGCTTCAAGCATGGTCGCCAACCTCAGCTCAACAATAAGCTCTCACCTCTATTTCGAATTATTATTGACTTCCTCATAGACCATCGACTTGCGAGTCTAGCTCTACAAGACCCCGTTCTGTGACAAACAAGCGGTATCGAACATCCATAATTCATAGTAGCTATCCAATCAGCCGAGTCGTCGAGCACCTAAGCAATCCATCCCTTTGCACGATGTCGTTCTAGCTACCTACCTAGATAGGTAAGCAGGTGATGTAAGGGGCAATACTCCAGAAGAACATTCGTTCGTACCAGCAGTATGGTCGGCCCTACCCAGCGGGAAGGTTTACCTCCGAGACCATGTGTCACCCTCCTACACGTCAAAAC
Organism: Hypoxylon rubiginosum; assembly: GCA_902806565.1. NCBI lineage: Eukaryota > Fungi > Ascomycota > Sordariomycetes > Xylariales > Hypoxylaceae > Hypoxylon > Hypoxylon rubiginosum. The sequence continues at coordinate 724,149 of CADCXA010000027.1, read as the reverse complement.
AAGCCCTGCCGTCGTTAGGTCGCTGCATGTTTGTTTGCTACCGTTCTTCTAAGCTTCACCACGTGCAGTCTGAAGCATGCGGGGTCTACTGCTAGACGTTACCTAGGTAAAGACGTTATATGGTGGCTTCGTCTACTGCAGGATCTCGATATCGTGGTGACAGGGACGCAAGGGAAACCCACGTGGTAACAGTTTTGTATGTACATTGTGAACGTTCCATTTGATCTCGTAGGGCTATCATATTCTATTAGTAGTGGTCTCGTAAGTAATCTACAAACTAGCGGTAGTTGTGTATAACAACGTGGTTTTGTCCCTGTTGCAACTCTACCTGTCTAAGTACTTGTGATACATGTTTCCGTAGCTCGACATCTGAAGTTCTGTAAAGCAAAAGGGATACATACACCCGCAGACTTGTTTGCGTTAGATATCTAGCCTAAGGTGGTTTTGGCCTAGGAGCATACCCCACGACTTGGTGCTTGGTATCTAGTAAACATCTTTCTACTGCTCCCTTCATTATAATTTGCCTATCACGGTGCCTAATATGAATAATACATATTGATCCTCGTGATTTCTACCCACAAATCCGCTTACATGCTCCCTAACACTGCTAGGGAGTAGCCTTTGGGACCGCTAATGCTGCCGTTGGTGAGTAGTCTCTACACTTTTACTTATCTACTCCTTGCCCTTGATATAAACGCCAGATAGAAAGGTTGTTCCTATTCTGCGTAATAAAGATTTCCCAAGCAGCAATACCCTGCCTGGTTTAATCATCAATGTTTACAATTATCCCATTCCCTAAGTCTAGTATTACCGTTGGTTTCGATGCTCTCCACGTCGATATCAATTTCCCCCTTACGACATAAAGCAAGGGAGCACTACACTGCCTGCCACGAGTCCTTCCCTTGCTCGACCCGAGGGATTGGTTCTGCCGGTGCTGAGAACACGTGTGGATATTGAGGCTGGAGGTGGAGAAACTATCCCGCACTTACAGAAAGGGGGCTCTTGGGTCAGGTCCAGGATATCGTACGTAGCATGCGTACAGGATGCAACTAGGGCAACGCCAGGCATCATCAAATTTTCGAAATTTCGCTTTTGCAACCAGTCTTGGCGGCGCGAACATGGTCAGTTACGAGGCGAATTTGACGTCATGTGTATAGTCGAAACGACGGCTCTCCGAGGCCCTAATTATAGTACGCGTTCTGGATCATAGGACCCTGGACAAAATACAAGGCAGGCTATCTAGTGCCGGACGTAGGACACCACATACCATGTAGGTAGCTATTTAGAGAGAGCTCCATGAACTAGAAAGGCGGCGAGGAGTGACCCGACTGCCTGGAGCTGAACATTCGCTCCCGGCATAATCATTTACACTAGCAAGTTCCGGGGAGAGAGGTGGCCTAAGAGAATCCTGCAATCATCGTGTTGATGCGCGCTACATGGGGCTGTATCGCGAAACACGGTCCGCTAGAACGCGGCCCAGCAACTTTAGCTTAGGACTTATTATTTTTTTCGAGATTAGTCGGCTAGGCCCTCCTCTGTTACTGATACTAGGATTGCTACGCTCCTTTCATGCCCTCGAATAGAATATCCAATACCTACCTAGGTACCAAGAAATATGAGGTCGATCCGGAACCGCCGCAAAGAGGAAAAGGGTCCAGTTGTCAAATTTCGCACTGACCTGTTAAGGAGGTCGTGTAACCTGGGCCGCCCCTAAAAGGTAAACCTTGAGCGCTCGCGGGCATAATACCCTCACTTAAGATATATACAGCGGCACGTTCCATGGGTTTCGTTGCTGGCCCGTCCTACTGGGCCGGCTCATCCGTCGTGTGCAGTGCTAACGAGATTGGAAACCTTACTTGTCGTCTAGGGTTCTTTATGCGAGGAGATGCTCACCGCAAAGCAAACCACGGGACGGCCTGCAAGTCGTCCAGGGGTCCTTTCCCACCAGACCGGGTCCAAGGTACGGTCGAAAGGGGGCTGCAGAAGGGAGGAGTGGGAAAGAATGTCAAGACCACATATTCGGTTATTTCCGTACAGGTCGGCTCATGAATATCCCAGTATATGTCAGCACGCGTGTGGGAAACCCCAAGATGATGATTCCGTCGCTCTAGAGTATTGGCACTCCTTGGTAATTTACGAGGGCACTCATGCTAAATCTACCATGGTATCGCTCCACGCCCTTGCATGAACTGGTAGTGTCTTACGTACCTACCTTACATTAGGTAACTATCTACTTAGGTAGGCAGGTAGTTGAATATAGCACGTAGTTGGTCGTTGGATATCTGCGACTCGAGTTTCTCCCTAGCACTGTAGATGGTTCAAAGTAGAGTAATAGAACACACTAACACACACGACCATAGGAACCGGAGTACTCGGAATTCCGTCTGCCCTTCGCTTAGTACCAGTAATGGATCTCACCGTTGCGTAGCTAGTTTTCCCATCCGTTTCGTCGTACTCTGTAGTATTTCGTAGCGAGCTATGTCTGTGCGGGTAATGCAGTGGATTAGCTGAACTCTCGATAGGCATTGGTAGCTGTCTATCATAGGTTGTACATATAGGTACCTACCTCTTAGGTACCTAGTCTTGCACTACATATCGAAGATGAGAACGTTAACAAGGAAGTAAGAATGCTATTGAACGTAAGAATACCACGAAAGGTAAGAACACTATTAATTAAAGATGAGAACGTTATTAAAGGTGAGGACGTCACTAAAGACGAGAAAGCTGTGTGCTGAAGGCGAGAACAAGCCATATTAGTAAGTATCTTGTAGGAAAAACCAAGAGTGATCGTGAGCCCCGATGCCAGTGAAAACGCGTTGTGAATTTGTTACCGTCCTATTTCAAGTCTATGGAGCCTCCTATTCAGCAATGGGCTCTATTTCGTACCTAAGGTTTAGGCAAGAGTCATCTTCTCATACAGTACCTTTTCACAAATAGAGTGCTTATACCTCAAGGAGTCACATAGCCTTATAGACTCATAAAGTTAGATAACTCCTCAAATCTCTCTGAGAGACGTGACCCTAAGCTCGGATGCTAGGATTAGGAAACCAAGTTTTAAGTAGTAGACATAATGCCTATTGAATGTCAAACAAAATACGGTGGCGTGGTTCATCGAATAGGGGTGTAGGTTGGCAAAAGGGGAAGTGAGACATCGACCAATTCAACAACCCAAGAGTGAGAAAAATAGGTGCCTAGGTATCTATCACTCTTTAAATATTTATTTGAGACTTCACTATTTAAAACATAGGCGCAGATTAAGAGGAAATCATACGGCGGGAATCCAAGTGTGTACGATCTGATGGCGATGCTGAAGATATTGGTTCAAGGTATCTAATCCCATGCCAATATAGCGGCGGCAAGAGAAGGATACACGTCACAGGAGAGTGTATCTATTACCTAAGAGCGTATCAGAAACTAACCTTTGGCTCACTTAGATGTTGAGTCACCTCGTTACTACAAGTAGGCAAGATATAAAGCGATGATTAGTACTGATACGCCTACATAATATAAGCACATCACTCTGATCTCGACGCACACAAAACAGTGGTCTGTTGAGAACCGGCTCCTCTAGCCCGAGTCTATTCGCGGCGGGAAAAGGCACAAATGAGACGAGTAGCTTTCTTCCTAACCTTACAATTGGTACACGCTTTTTATTTAATTTTTTTTCAAAGACGCCTATTGTACTACACATCACAACAAACGATGTCTTGTCCTTCGACCCGCTGGTTGATAGAGTAGTTGTAGCGAGTGCCGTAGGCACGCCTGCGAGTCCATCCCACGGCTGCAGGCTTCTTCTTCCATAACATCCAGTAAACTACTTTATAAGTAAACCTTTTGAGTGCCTCACGCTCATCCCACGTGTGGTTGGCTACCCACGCTGCGGACTATCTTGCGTCCGTGGCTGTAGCCACCTAACCCCAACCCCAATCCCAACGCATCACTCCTTTGCCCTGTAAGAGCGTTATCATTGGTCATCCCTAACTAGGTCTACTCGTCAAGGTATGCGAGGATAGATACTCTGTCGGAAAAAAAATAAAGATATTATAGATCAGCTATCAGCCTCTCCATTGGAATCTTCTTGAGAGACCTTGGTGGGGGCGAGTCCACCAGGTGCCGGTGGAACTGGCGGCGGCGCCGGTCGTCCGTCACTCTCGCCAGTAGTAGGTGGTGATAACTCGCCCGGAGCCGGTGGTTTGGCAGACGAGGGGATAGTCATCGGACCTTTTGGAACCGCAATGCGGTTGGGCAGTGATTCACCACGAATGACCTTCTCGACCTCCTCTTTATTTAGAGTCTCGTACTCAACTAGTGCCTTGGCTAGCAGGTCAAGCTCTTTACGATGATCTGTCAAGAGTTTTCGGGCGCGCTCGTACGCTTCGTTGAGTGTACGTTGGACCTCTGACTCGACACGGGCTTTCGTCTCACTGCTCAAGGTGTCGTAACGGCTTCGGTATTCCATGTTGCCGAGCTTGGAAGACATACCCAAGCTCGCAACCATGTCGAATGCGACAGCAGTTGCCATTTGAAGATCCTATATCAAATTCATTAGTATGGTTTATCTTTGGCGTGCGCTGGAGATTGATAAAAGGGTCCTCACCGATGAAGCTCCGCCAGTAACCTGGTTGACGCCATAGACGATCTCCTCCGCAAGTTTACCCCCTAGGCACATATCTATCCGAGCTAGATAATTGCCGATGGTGTACGAATACTTGTCCATTTCCGGAAGGGATGCCGTATGACCCAATGAGTGGGCACGAGGAAGAACGGTGACCTTGTACAGGTTTGAGCCGGAACCCTTGGTCAATAGACTGACTAGGGCGTGGCCAGCTTCGTGATATGCTGTCATCTCCTTCTCTTCAGCGCTGATGACCATGGTTTTTCGCTCGGCGCCCATGATAACCCTGTCCTTAGCCCAATCAAAGTCTTCTTTCCTGACGAACGAGGCCTTCGATTTGCTGGCGTGGATAGCAGCTTGATTGACAATGTTCTCGAGCTCGGCACCGGAGAGACCGCTAGTACCCAACGCGATCGCCTGAAGATCGACATCCTTCCCAGACTTGATCTTTTTCGAGTGGTACTTCAGGATAGCGAGGCGGCCACGGACATCAGGCAGGTCGACAACGACGTGACGATCAAAACGGCCAGGGCGCGTAAGAGCCTTGTCAAGCAACTCGGGGAAATTCGTCGCACCAATGATGATGACACTGCTGGATTGATCGAATCCATCAAGTTCGGTCAGAAGCTGGTTCAGAGTTTGCTTGACGTAAGCCGCGTCGCGTGAGCTTCGGCGGCCTCCAATGGCATCCAATTCATCGATGAAAACAATGGCAGGCGACTTCGACTTGGCAGCGGCAAACAAATCCCTGACTCGCTTCGCACCGACTCCAACGTAGACTTCGTCGAATTCGCTACCGGACATATAGAAGAATGGAACACCAGCTTCACCGGCGACGGCTCTGGCGAGAAGGGTCTTTCCAGTACCGGGAGGGCCAACTAGTAGGATACCTTTGGGCAGCTTACCACCGAGGTGGGAGAACTTCTCGGGATTGCGCAAGAACTCTACCATTTCCTGTAGTTCTTCCTTGGCCTCATCGGCGCCGTGGACATCCGAAAAACGAGTCTTCTGGTGTTCAGCTTTGACTTCGCTGTCAACTTTACCTCCGGGCCGTTTTAGCACACTTAGTGCATCGATGAGCATAGTCACGACGACCAAGCTGAGGTAGGTGACAAGAATGAACCACAAAAGAAACTTGACCCATCGGAAGACACTACCACCAATCGTTTCGTCGACGACGACGTGGAGCGGACCGTCCTTCGCGCCGGTAGCCTGGCCGCTCTTAGAGACGGCCAGGTTGCCTCCGCGAGATCGGGCAGCCAGAGCTTGAGTTACAGCTTGGATTTGCGTGGGCGTCAAATCACCGGGTAGGTTCTTAACCGTTTGATTGATATCCTCGCCCTGAAGGCCTTGCGAACCGTTCTGAGTCAACATGGTTAAAGCTTTCTGGTACGCCTCGGTAGCGGCAGGATTTGCGGCAAAACGACCAGAGTGGTATCTCTCGATGATGATGGCGGGCATATTCGCTCTCAGGAGAGCCTGATAAAATGCGTTCTGGGCAGTGGCGCTGGTCGGGTTCCGGTTGGCAGATTCCTCCATATGAGCAAGCAGATTCCTAGACAGCCCACCAGACTGGAAAAACCTTCGTTGAGGCATGACCATCTTCGTCAACGAATTCGGGAATACACGCGGAGCAGTCGACGTAGAGAGGAGTCGTAAGGAAAGATGCTGCGGGTACAGGCGATGCGCCACCGGATTCGATGCGAGGAGAGCAGTTCGCTGCATGCTTGAGATGGACGAACGGATATCGAAGGGAGTGGTGATGTTCTTCACAGAGGCGGTAGGTACGAGACGGGCATCGTGTTGAGCATCTCGAAGGAACCCGGGAAGCTCGAATTTGGTAAGTTCTTGAGATGGTTTGGGCTGGACGTGCGTTGTCTGCGAACTTGATTCGACTTTCTGGGTCCGAGGCAATTTCGGGTCCAACAGCGGCAGCGACGGTGACCGGAGCGACACCTTGAGGGCCTTCATGATGGAAGGCCATAGATCCGTCGTCGCCGCCGCGATGCTCGGAAGAGCCGTGGCTTGAAACGCCATGGCGAGTTGACTCGGAGGCGCAAGTTGTTGTGGTCAGTCAGCCGTGGTGGTTCGATTGCTTGGCTATAGAATGTTGAAAGTAGATGGAAGTATGCGCAAGCAGGACGATACTAAAGTAAAGAAATGAAAAAAGGCTACACCTCCAACCAATCACGGCATTAATGGAGAAAGAAAAGAATAAGAGCGATCGGCTTATAATTGGTGATTAGGGAGGAGGCCGCATTCTGCGAAACGGTAGTGGTGGTAAGTAGTGGTAATAGTGGTAGTAGTGGTAGCGGTAGTAGTAGCTAGAACCTCAACGAAAATTGCGGCGAATCTTCTCAGTTTGTCAGTTTGACAGTTTTTGGTTGACGTTGGCGATCGCCAGCTGCCCTGCTATTGCCCTGCCGCCGCCCTGTTCCCTGCTCTTACCAATCGGCCGGTTTTCGGCAAAAGTCAATCGCCGGTATATGCTTTGTTGCATGTCTGAGTCAGCAACTTGCTCAATCACGGTTATGAAGTTATCGATACCAGTAGCTACGTCACGTCACAATGACCTTGGGCCCTTAGACGCGATTCGACGCGCCATGAACTCCTTTTCATATCTACTCATCAAGTGCACGTTGAACCTGTACTGGAGAATTCATTCATTTCGTCTATGTATTGCTAGTTTCGCAGATTCATTGCTAAGCTAGGTAGCCATGGAGTTTACCCCCTTTTCCACTTCGGACAATTGCCAGGTAGGCAGGGTAGTCAATCAGTCATCCTTGGTCAGCCCTCGGCGAATCGCAAGGACATTGTCCACGATCACAGCATCAATCCCTTCCTTTACTTGTCGCTACATAGGAGAAACTCATATTAGCATCTGACTTGGAAAAAAAAAACATATATGGCAGCAAGCAAGCAACTTACCTGGACTAGAGTAGGATCGTTGTTCTGCGTCCCGTAGCTGACGCACACCAACCCGGTCTGCTTCACCACCCTGACCAACCTAGGGCTGTTCACAAACAGCTCCGAGTTGCTCACGATGCCAAGGAGGTTCCACCGGCTGGCGAACCGGATGGCCTCCTGGAGGCTGCTGGCTCTGATGTCGCTGACCTCCTCGGTCCCCGCGTCCGTCAGAAACATGATGGGGATGCTCGGCTGCTTGAAGCTGAGGCAGAGGCAGATGTCGGGGTTGAAGCTGCTGAAGATGATGTGTCGGCTTTTAGCCATGTCGTAGACCTTGTTGAGGACCGTGTCGCAGAACGAGTTGAGCTCGATCGCGTACGTGTCCATGTCCTCCTTCTCGCTCTCGAGCAGCATGGGGTACTTCATCTCGATGTTGAATCCCACATTTTCCGGTACCTTCTTGAACAGTTCCTCTAGCGTGGCAAAAGGCGCCTGTACGAAGTTGCCTCGAGTATTTGCCTTGTAGCCTTTCTGTTTGAAGTGGAGTGTATACTTCATGCGCTCGTCGAGATTGTTTTTGACGCCCTGGGCAAAGTCCATGGAGAGAGACCTTTGTCTAGGTCCAGATTCTTTAACACCGTTGCCATTCAGATCGTTCCTCTTCCTCTCTGGTTCGTCTCTCCCGGACCTAATCTGCGACTCGTGGTTGATATGAAGGAATTGCTCCAATGTCAATGTATGCACCGGCGCGTCTATGCCTGTCTCGCTCACTAGGAAATCATGATAGATGATAGGGACATGGTCTTTGGTTAGCTGGACGTCGAACTCGACATAATGTGCCCCCAAGTTAGCTGCAGCAATAAATGACGACACCGTGTTCTCGCCGAGCTGGAGCGATTTGTTCCCGAGGAAGTTCTTGCCAAGGCCACGATGGCCGAATACCATGGTCGACGATAGCTTCTTCCAGTACGTTTGTTGGGAGTTGACCTCCATGTTCGGGTGCGAAAAAGGCGTAATGACGAGGAAATTGAAGTTGACAGAACCGATGACCTCGAGATTTGCGCCCATGATGGGCACGCAAACGTCGCCCTGAAGGTTCATCCGTTTTGTCCCAACCGATGGACGAACGGAGGACAACAAAGCTACCGCACGACCAACCTTTTTCTTCTCGTTTCCGGAGTAAGTTGGCACGATGTCGAATAGTAATTTGACGTTCGAGGCGTCCGGAGTAGTGAACAGCATCGGCTCGGTGGATATGTTTTCATGTACCGGCAGATCGATGGTGGTGGGTTCGCCCGAAGCGCCCTGCGCCGAAACCACGATGGAAAGAGCCGTGTCGAGTTGATTCGCGTGTGCTTCCGCTAGGGGAACACGATCGAGCTTGACGGCCTCAATATTCCTCCGCATGTCCATCGAGCCTAGACTCACCATTACAAGACTAGTATCTGTGAGGTAACGATGACCAAAGGATTTAATCGGTTCCGTAATTCGTGTGCTTCCGTTTGACCGGCGGTCTTCGAGGGAAGATGTATCCGAAGGGGAAGGTGGTGCGGTTGGCGGCGTCTGCGTTTCCTCGACACCATTCGATGGGGGAGAGTTGACAGTAGATTTCGCAAGGAGCTTCGCGATCTCTAGATGACCTCTTAGAGCCGCATGCTCTTGAGGGGTCCACCCAAATGAGTCTGTCTTTCCAGCGTCTGCGCCAGCTTCCACCAGTAGTTGGGCCACGGGGAGATGCCCATCCACGGCGGATATGTGTAGGGGAGTCCACGCAAAAAGCTTCTCCGTCAATTCTAGATTTATCTTTTGCTCGGCAGAGCCCTCGAGAAGAATCTTGGCACACTCTGTGTGTCCGAACCTAGCGGCATTGTGTAGCGCGGTCTCGCCTTTCTCGTCCTGCCCGTTGATGTCCACACCGGCTGCGACAAGCTCTCGTACGGTTTCCACGTAATTCGATTTCGTAGCTGTTGCTAATTTGTCGCTAGACTTGGGCACCGATTCCCTTCCAGCCCCTTCTTTGTGAGTTGGACCTTGCCGGTTTTCGCCCTGCAGGAGACATTGTGTAGTTAACGGGTGACCGCCGCCGACTGCAAGATGAAGTGGCGCATTCCCTTCCTTATCCTGCCACTCAGAGGCGTCAATACCATCCTCAACGTCAAACTGACCACATTCTTGCATTTTTGCCATTATGACCTGGCAGAGAACGACGAAGCCAAATTGTGCTGCATAGTGTAAGGGGATACGTCCCAGGCTGTCTCTACTTATAAGGGCATTTCGCTGCTCTCCCTTCAGGCAATCAAGGAGATAGCACAAGATCTGCACTGTGTCATCTTCCTTGCTCAATAGTTTCGAGTCAGAGTTGTTGCTATTTGTTCTCGTCGAGGCTGACCCATTTGTTTGAGTTGGTGCAATGTAGTGATTGTTGTAGTGAGAAGTAATGGGGAGAGACACCGCGTTAGGTTCTAGGTCACCTGCCAACGATGATTTGCTTCGTCCAATATGGATGACTAGGCGATGGATGCAATTGCGTTCGTTAAAATCGTCAGGCTCGTCTAAATTCTTGATTTGCTGTAAAAGGTACGCAATACACGCCCTTGATCGGGCCGTAATCGAACGCTGAAGGAGATTGAGCAGAAACTCCTGAGTGGACCGCTCGAGGGTTACCAAGTTCTCGCTAGTCAAGCTACTCTGCAACGTCACACTATCATCCTTGCGGATTGCAGCGTCCAGCTTGTCGAGAACACCTTGGGGGACACTCAACATGGCCTTCGCTGTCGCTCTTCCAAGCGAACGCGCTGAACGCGTAGACTTCTCCGACATGGCATCATCGAGATTCTGGGCATCTCCTAATGCCGATAGCCATTTGTTGATCTCGTTTATCAACCTCACAGTGATAGTGTCTTCGGCGAACGGTTTAGGATCGACCTTAGTCGTGATGTATCGTTGCTGAGTTGTCGTGTTGGGCACTTTCTTGTCTAGCTTCTTCGTGATCTTGACGAAACCTCTACGGTTGATCTCGCCAAACCACTGGAGATTCCTCAGCTGGTTGCGAAGTTCGAGCAAAGCTCCCATAAGCTCCTCGCTCTCCTGGTCGTCCAGTTCCGCTACCACATCCGGATTCAGACCATATCGATCCTCGAGTAATTTGATACGGCGATGGGCCTCGGCGAACTTTTTGTTATAAAAGGAGTCGACATCCTCAAGATTACGGTCCAGAGCGAAAAAGAACTCTGTTGGATTTAGGTTAGGGGATACAACCGGATTCGACGCAGCGTCGAAGAAGGCAGCCCACCTGCTAGATCAACTTCTTCTCCCGCCTTGGCCGTTTTGGTAGCAGCCTTTATCAGCTTCTTGAGCCCCTTGTAGTGGATGTACGATGATGCCCACTCGGGGACTTGGTTGCGAGGTAAACTATAGCGAGTTGTAAGTAGATGCTAAAAGCAAAATATAAAGTGCCTGATAGATGTTGGAGTATCCTACTTTCTTCCGAACTTCATCTTGACGCTCTTCTTTATACAGATCTACGCGAGAACGAGAAGATAGGGCGACAACCGCAGGACGTGCGTTAGGAGATATGTAGATAAACCAAGTCGAGGCGAATATTTCACCATATACGAAGGGTTCTAATTCCGTAGCTATGCGAAGCTACTCGGGTCAATTCGGGTTTATTAGCACGAGGTCTTTCATTATAGCTTCTGGCGGGAATTCTTACATTGGCGCGGAATTCTAAGGAGCAATAGCCGTCTAAAATTGAGGGGGATAGGGGACAAAGGTAGAAATCTAAAATATCGGCACGGCGACCACGATAAGTTCAGGTTCGGACGAACGGTGATGTAATGGGCGGATATCACGGATATCCAGTGGACTGAGTCTCTTCTTGTCGAAGGCAGATATTCGGCGCCATTGATAGGAGTAGAAAGCGTGGGAATGGGACGGAAACCACTCTCGTCAAATAGGTAGCGGAGAGTGAAAAAGAAAGGAAGAAAAGATGACAGGCAGGGATAGAAACTGGAGCTGCTTATTTGACTTTTACGGTCTACGAGGCATGTCATTGACATTGGCCACCAGACCACAAACCACCCGTACCTATTTGTGGATGAGTCTGGGGACAAGCTTGGTCCTTGGAAGCACATGCCCCTAAAAGCCTCTTAGCCCCATTGTCTAACCAGCTATGTACGTAAAGGCCCTGTCTGATACAACGACGTAGCAGAACGCAGTAAGCCTAAAATATCCCAGAGCTTGCTTGTGGTATGTAGGTAGAATCCATATAAGTCCCACCTTTTTTCACCTTCCCGGGCGGTGAGGTTGAAAGATTGAGTTTTCTCGTTGGTTCGTGGGCCAGTAGATCCTTACGGTGGAGAGACGTGCTGTAGATGTGGAGATCTGATTGGCCATTCGGAAACGCATCCATTAAGAGCTAAGGGGATATGGCATTTAAAATCTCAAAAGTATGCTACATGTATCCAAGTACCTGAATGCAACCACCAGCACCTAGACTTTACCTCCTTACATTATGTACATTCAGACATTATAGATGTATCTTCTTATATGTGTGAGGCAGGTATTGCACCTTATACGCGGCACCTTTACCGTCTTCTACATACGCAAATATGACAGCTCCGTCTACTCTTACCCACCTATCTATCCGGCAACTCTTCCAAATTTGTCCGAGCCGCGATCACACCGGTGCGGTAACACGTACCTACCTAAAGTATCATGATAGAATCGGCCTCGACCGCATACAACGACAAGCACAACACCCTAGGGTGTGGCAGTGTCACTGCTGCTATCATCTATCAGTTTTTACATGGTGACCATTATTTACATCTCCCTATCCCAATATATTCGAAGATAATCCCGCACACGTAAGGTATAGTAGCCAACGAGATATCGTACATCGATCGATATCAAATATCACGCATCGAGACACACACAACCACCTCCTCAAGCTGACGGGAAGAAGCATTCCGGCTCCTACGATGCTTTCGGCCACGTAAATTCCGTCCTCTCCTTCGAATGGTCATTCCTTCAGCATCCGGTATCGGAATTCCGACTGCATAATCGCGGCGCTGGGGGACAGGCAGCCTTAAATCGGCCAACGACCACCTTGTTAGTTATACATACATGTATATACAATATAGGTAGTCTAAGTGTACGGTAGTTTGTATACAAGGGGATATAGGCCTGGCTTGACCTCCTCTAGGTCTTATGCCAAGCTTCTTCGGGTCCAATGAGGCCCCTTTCGATTCTGCAAGGCATACCTCATTTTCACCCCCACTACTAACCTGGATCCTCATCCTAAAGCCGCGAAGGGAGGGTGCAGCACGGATGGGCCCGCCGAGCGAAGCTCTGTAGGATTCGGTCTATATGCGTTCTCGAACGCAGTTGACGTTTCCTCGGTCTTTCTTTTTGCGGGGTTTTCCTGATCGCGTGATCCGGTAACATTAGTTTGCTTGCTGTCTGCAGCTGTGAAAGCCTTGCAGATGCTTCTCCGCATGTGATATTCAACGAGCTTCGGGATTGACGTATTGTACCAATTGGGATACAGATATCTCACCCTCTTCTGCCTTTCGCGCCTGAGGTGCGCGAATAGAATTGCTCTAACCGTGTCCTCGATGTGTGCGAACTGTTGCTCTAGCTGACTTATATACTCGTTATGCGTATGGCTTTTAGGTTTAAGAGACGAGTATGAATCTGGCCTGTAAAAGGTCACCAGAGAGAGTATAGCCATTTTTTCTGGGTTGCCAGAATTTTCAAAATGTCTGGCTAATGCAGAATTAGGCAGATTTTGAAGGAGCTGTAACCTAATGTCTTCTTCTGCCATTGGTCCTGGATAGATCTGGATACTTTGAAGCGCACGGCAGAGATCTTCGTGACGTAGCTGGTAATGAGGGCTGTGCGGTCCTTTCGATTCTAAAAATGATATGTTAAAATCGTAGCCTGTCTTGATCTTGAGGATGATGGCATTGACCAAAGCAGTTGTGGTCCTTATTTTTTCCTTCAGATCCTGGTACATCCTATCGATCGATAGTAGTTTACCCAGTCTACCGAAGTTGGCGGGTGCCTCAACGACTCTCTGTCCGTTGAGTTGGGCTGAGTCCGGGGCCGCAATTGCCCTATGACGCCTGCTGCTCAACGAATCGTTCGGAGTGGTGTCGTTTAGCGTGTCCAGGTGTAAGTTTTCTGTTTCTTGCATCTCAAGCTCTAATAGAATCCTGTGAATAAAATTCTTCATTTCCTGTGCCGCTCGACTGTGAGTCCTAGCAACAGGGCCGAAATTATCTTCTAATGGAAGCCAGCACATATCAAGTACGTGAGAAAGACCTCTCATTACTCGACGAGACGCTGCTATCGACTCTTGGTGGATGATATTATGGACGAAGGCTGCAAATTCTCGAGGGTACTTAGTGAACCCTTTCACTAGCCGCCGTGCTGCGGCGAAATCGGCCGTTGCTAGACATGCTGTGAAAAGCCTTTGGATAGTTTGAGCGGTAACTGAATATCCGTTGCGCAGACAGGCAACGAACGTCATGCTAGCATTGCCAACTTCTCCGCAGTGTAGCCAGCTTTTGATAATATTGTCGAAAACTTCGCCGTTCCGTCGTGCTCGTTCCACAAAGGCGTACTTACGCGAGGCGCAGTTCTCCTTGGCCCATTCCAGCCAATCCGACGAATAAATGACGTTCTTGGAGATAATTCGAAAATGTAGGCCAGTCTCCTTGACCCCCCTCATTCGCGAGATAATGTCTCGAATACCATTTACTTGGTTGGTTCCCCGATAGTGGCTGAGGAGGCATACGATTGTTTGTTGGGTGGCAGGCCAGGCGGTATTGTTGATGTAGGAATCGACCACCATCTGTGCCAGATCAGGGCGCTCGATACGATTGAAACCGGCGATAAGTGTGTTATAAGTATGAATAGTCGGAGGCGCACTGGATGTCAACATATTATAGCATATTTTAGCCACAATCTCCTTAGAACTGGCAGCTTGGTTGAAGATGCGCCGTATGGAATTCCCAAGAAGAGATCGAGTCCATGCGGTGTCGTCGGGCTCCATAGAAGGATGGTGGTAGCTCGGATAATGCGGGCTTTGCAGGATGCCTTCGAGGTCTTCCCAGGCGTTACCTTCCGTCCTTACAGACTGCTCATCCACTTCTCCATCTTGACGCCGGGTGCTTTCACAAGATGCGCTCCGCTGTAGTAGCCGATTTACCAGCTCCACTACTACCGCCGTGGTCCTGTGGAGTTGTGATGCGGATTTTGGTTCTCGAATGGTATAGCCGGGATCCTGCTCTTCCGTAGCGATGGCAGCTTCAATATGCGTCCATTCTAACTGAGTATCCATCCACGATGTTGACGGCAGTGGGCGACGAGTGATTTCAGACAGAGCGCCCAATTCCCGCAGCAGAAAATTGGGAGTACCGGACCGTGTCCTGCTCGGATCACGAGGGCGACTTTCTGGAGCAACTTCGACGCCGGCATCGCGACGGCTGCTCCCTCCACCTTGTTGGACCGTTGATTCTTGGACACCTAAGCTACACAGCGCAGCTCTGGCCTTCTCCAGCTTATCGTCGAGCTCCTTTTTCCTAGTTTCCTTCCTATGCGCGTCTATTACGGTTGCCGTACCCAGTATTGTCGTATAACAGGCGGTAAATATATCAGCGACGGTTACTTTCCGTCTCGGGGCCGCAGTCGTGGATCGCCGTACGATGGAGCGACCGGAATGAAGGCAGAGTCGACATCGACATGAAGACTGCACTTGGGCAGCCCTCGCCCACAGCGAATGCATACCTAAGGCATATCGTCCAGATGAAATAGCGCCCAATTGGCCGTTGTAAAAGCTCGCTTTGATCTTGCCCGCGGAGGTAAAGGCTCGCCAATCGATTTGATGATGTGATGGTTCGATATTGTGGATGGAGACTTGAAGAAAAAGTGTACCTAGGTACTCAGATTCAAGCCTCAACCCTTTGAGGTTACATCAGCCCTGGTCTACATGCATAGGTACATGTATGTATGTCCTGGGGTGATAATATCCTGATAGGTGCATATCGCTAAGACAAGACTCAATTCAAACCTTACATAAGATATCGTAAGTTTGAAGTCCAATCCATCTACCGAATCTATCAGCACCAAGAAGTAGGATATTCAGAAGCTCTCTCCAAGGTCAAACATGTACGCGCTCACGTTAACGGCTGAATTAAACGGGTAGGTCAAGTTTAGTCGTCATGCGCTCTTTTTCTACTGGGCTCATCGAGACCGCACAGGGTTACCAATCTGCGACCCAAGGATACCGCCGACAGCCCGTTTTGGTATACCTTCACAGTCCAGTGCACATCATGTCGAGAGACACATGGAAACCCCATTTCCGTCAGCAGATTCGTAAGTTCTCTCTCTTCTCTCTGGATCCTTCGGCCCATATAGTAAAGGTAGCACGGTTCTAATTTTGCACCTAGGAGACCAACGAGTTAAGTGGTAGCAGAGGAGAGGCGAACTTTGTATGGAAGTGCAAGAACTGCAAGGTGTGTCTGCAAATAGATTCATGATCGCTGTCATATGCAACAGGATATTTGGCTCCTAACGCTTGTTGAAACGTAGCGAGAATCTTCCTGTTCTATCAAGACTGCTCCCAAGGCCTACGAACAAAATGAGCCACCGAAACAACAGCCGATTATCGAATTCGACTGCCGAGGCATGGAGTTTACCTCCTTTTCTCCGGAGGTAGGTGAAGTTCATATATTCATCGATTGAATCTTTACGGAATCTTTATGGCTAATTATCTCATCAGGGAGAGTGGCTAGTAGATGGCTTAGAGTCTAACACTAAGTTCGAGGGAATCGACTCTTTAACGGAAGGCGAATGGTATGATTACGATGAGAAGGCCGGTGATGAAGTCAGCATCAAGGACTTGAAGTGGGATATCAAAAGAGCTTGAGCTTCTATTACTCTACCTAGACCTAGGTATGAAGGTAGGTACTCTCGAGAAATTCAAATCGATTCAAGTCTGAAATATTCTATATAGGAGCTATTTAGCACATTATATTGAAAACACCTCCTTTTCAGTGCTGCTTCTATGCTATGCCTTTGCCTTAATTATCACGCTCAAGCAACTTCACCCCACCATGAATTTGTCTCTTGGTAGAGCGGGGCATTTCAACCCGCTAAAGAAATAACGTAATTTGTGCATGAGTCTAACTTCCCGTTATAGTATAGACCCCGTTAACAGTTAATTGCAGTTAAAGCATTAGAGCATCAAAGCAGATCAAAAATTCAAAGGTCGGAGCCTCAAAAGTTGTCAAGCTCCACGCGACAGCACCACCAAACCAACACCAACACCTTCACGAGACCTCGCCCACAGCCCAACATGAGTGTAAGCCGATCCTTTACGAACTCGAACTCTTAGAAATATCCTTTAGCTATTGTATCCACTAACCCAAGGCGTAGTTCGTACCCATCAACCCTCGGCCTATGCTGCAAGACCTGTATGTTTATCCAAGCCCCAGCTTCTTCTACGCGAGCCTCCGAACCACCTACGACGGAGGAAATAATGCTTATTACGAGACTGACCGAGATGACAGCGTCAACAAGGACATCGTGGTACGGCTGAAGTGGGGCGAGACCGAGTACCACGGACGACTTGTCAGCTCCGACAGCTACATGAACATCCAGCTTACCAACGCCCAAGAATTCATCGAGCAGAAGTTCACGAGCGATCTTGGACAGATCCTGATCCGGTGCGTCCCAGCCTTACCCCTAGTCCCATATTCCACAATGCTATCAGTAGGGTTGACGGAGCTATGAATGGCTAGTTTGTTAGATAACGATGATGAATTGTGGACTAACGTGTTGGATATTTCTAGATGCAACAACGTATTATGGATCAAGGCTGCCGACAATGGCGGAAGCGATGTCAACATGGGCGGATAAGGCATAGCTAAGGCCAGACAAAATGGAAGCGGACGATCGTATACCCCTTGAGATGAAGCGTGGTGTCTGACGAGAGGACATGGCATAATGCTACAAACTGAATTATGGTGGCGGGGAGATCTTAGTCACAAGGCAGCATAATCTAAACTACGCAAGGAAAACTCCCCAACCCGAAAGAAAAGAGGGAAAAGAGGGAAAAAAGGGCGTCGGTCTGGTTAAGGTAGTTTTGTTCATTCATCGCGAAGACTAAAGCTCAATCGCGAACTCGGTCATCTTGAGTAGTAGAGCCCCATCAGTAAAGAGCTATTTAAAAATGCAAATGCTTTTTCCCCCAGATATTGCCCTCCTGCAAACTTCTCGGGGTCCTTCGTACCTAGTCCATAGGTGACCGATATAAATCACAGCAGGCACGCCACCTTACGGCTGCTGCACATATCGGAACCCCCGACCTTGACCCTCTGCGATGGACCAACCCACATGAAGGCCTCGACCATCCACTCGTACCATACCTTGGCGTCGTCCGTCTGCCTCCACATGCTGACCTCCAGCTCGGTGTCGGGCGGAAAGTAGAGCGGTTCCTAGGAAGACTGTCAGCTTGCCGCGTAATTACCAGATGACCCAGAGGTAGAAATACGTGGATAGGGGGAGATTGAAAAAGGAAAGCATAGGAGGAGAAAAAGGGCTAACAAAAAGTTGCTCGCCCGCGGGTTAAACGTACCTTTAGCGGAAAGAAGATAGGAAACCACGATATCATATCCTTGCTCTTCCGGTCGATGTTCTCCGGCAGTATGCTCAACTCGACCTTCCCACCATCATCTTCCACTCCACCTTCTTCCTCCTCCTCCTGCTCCTCATCCGCTGCCGCCGTCCCCGCCGCGGGCTCGTACAGGACCGACTCGAAGTAGCCCGCGAGCCCGTGGATGGCGCCGCGGCTGCGGCACACGAAGGTAAGGTGGCAGTGGCGGGCGTTGTGGTCGTTGGCGCCCACGGCACCAGCCATGCTGCCGCCGCCGCCGCCCGCGACGCCGCCCGCGCGCCGGGCCTCGACGGCGGCGAGGGTCGCGCGCGGCAGCGGGTGCGCGAACTCCCAGGCCTGCTGGAAGCGGGGGCGGCCGGGGACGCCGCGCTGGGCGACGAAGTCGAGGGCGAACAGGCGCACGACCCAGGGCGTGTCGAAGGCGTGGGCCTCGGCGCCCCCGGCGGCGCGCTGCCGGATGTCGGCGTGGAGGCGCGGCGTGGCGATCGGCGACACGTGCGCCGTGTACGAGGCCGGGATCGAGATGCCGCGCCCGGGCGCCAGCACGTGCTGGATGCCGTCCAGGCACTCGGGGCTCAGCTCGTTGTCGCCGAACGAGCCCAGCAGCTCCGACACCAGGATGTCGACCGTGCCGTAGACCATCGGGTAGCCCTGGGACGCCGAGAGCACGGGGCCCTTCCACGCCCGCATGTCCGTCTTGACGACCGTCACGCGCCCGCCCCACTCCTGCTGGTTCTGCCGCAGCAGGTACACGTACGCGTTGGGGTTCTTCTCCACGGCCCACACCTTGACCGGGACGCCCGCAGCCTCGCTCGCTCGCAGGGCGCGCGTGACGAGGGGCCCGCGACCGGATCCTGCGACCGCGATGACGACCTCACCACCGGGAGATGAAGTCGGCTTGTCCAGTGCCGCCCAGTCCTTAAGGGCCGCCGCGATCGCCATCTCATACTGGTTGTATTTGACCGGGTCGCCCTCGAATACTTCGTATGTCATAGACTCGAGGTTGTCAGACAGGGGCTGCAACGGCGACTGCAGCCAGTCCTGGAAGTTGGTTAAGGTGGTCTGCTCTAGGCCGTTGAGCGGCTCTTGCTGTTTCTCGAGATGCCGAAGGTACGCCGCGTAGGTATTGGGCCCTTGGTATGTGTTGCTACTGCTATTTGCGCTCTGTTGCGTAGCGGCTTCTGCCAAGGATGGAAAGTCTGCTGTCGCCACCGGATTGTTATCGGGCTCGGCTTGTAGCTCGGGTCCAACGTCACAAAGGAGGAAATACGGCGCATTTTTTAGGCGCATGTAGGTAAAAATCATGGCCTGGTGGTAGCGACTGAGGGAAGGAAGACCGGCTCTGTTGACTTGAAACGTCCGGGGGTTGAGTGTCAAGTACTGAAGAGGTTCAGAGAACCATCTTGTCTGAAGTTCTTTCTCCGGGAGGACCCGAGGGATTTTAAGAGCTGGAGATTTCTTTTGTTAGTAACCAAGGTAATCTTAAGACTATGTTGACGCTGTATGTAGGAGTCTATCGTTCCCCGGCCAGGAGCTATGGTAAAGGGGAAGTACTTACCAACAAATAACCTAGAATCATACTCGCACACGGAGCGGATTGTGTGCCATGAATCCCAGGTACTAAAGAGGTCGATATCCTGTCCTCCGAGCGTCGCCTCGCTCGCGTCCTCGCCAGACGACAAGAGCTCTACTTTGTCTTCCAGGCCAGGCTCACGATACATAGGGAGGTGGATCATGATGTTGACTCGCGTACCGATGGAAAAAGCTTCCTTGATAGCTCGGGCATATTGCGTAATGCCTTGGCCATTGCCTACCTTGGCTACATCGTGCTTTGGTCCCGGAACTATAATGCTTCTGACGCCGCAGAAGTTGGCGTAGGAGACCTCAAGATTCAGAACTTGTCTCGAAATGCTCGAGACGACATGGTTGGGCGAGCATAAGTCGATCCACGGGCTGGCGTATGCGACAAGTCCACTCGTATAGGTGCCTGGGAAGAGCGTGGTGTCCTCGATGGTCAAGGGCGGGACGACAGGATCAGGAATCGAGCCAGCTTGTTCAGTGTTTTTTGTCCCTAGCAAGAATGCTTTGAAGAGGTTCACAACGCGCTTATGAAAAACTTGATTTGTGATGGACGTTGTGACAAACCCGAACTGCAAATTTCTTAGCATCGCAGTACAGAGGCTTCTATGTGGTCACTTACACCGGCATTCAGAACCTGACCGTATTGGGATTCGGTCAACACCTCTGATCTCGTCGAGTCGTGCTGGCCGATGAAAAAGGTCGGGCGAATTTCACTATAGCCATCCGATTCTTGATCCATATATGATTGCGACATCGTGAAGCTCGTCGCTTGGCTACCTAGGTACGCAAGGTAGTAGTAGGTATATGCTGAGGGTTCCTGGTTCCAGTTTCTCGCTTATGATATGCCTATATGCTATGCCTATAGGTAGCAAGGTACCCGAGACGAACGTTTAGTAGGATACCTAAGCGACGGTTAGGAATCCATCACCACGAAATGAAATTGGACTTCGAGGTCACTTTAGGAAGTCGGTTCTAGACCACACGATATGGGTTTTTTATATATGGGATGAATGCATTCCTGATAATAATCCGGGTGTGTGGTGTGATTAATGTATCGAATACAAAGAAAAATATGAATAAGGTGACAAAGCTGAAAATTGTCTAGTCCAACCACGTTTATTGGTTCGACAATTTTGCTGGCCCCGATATATGGTACCCAAGCAACCAAGCTACGTTTTTGCACGCAAACGGTGAAATGCTGCCATCTGTTCAAGATTTAAACTTGTGCATTCAGTTTGGGCAAACGGCTAGGTACCCTAAGTATGTATGTAAGGTATGTATGTTATGTAGGTAAAAACAGAAAACAACATTTGAAGCTAGACATTTACATCAAGACATTTAAACTTCCGTTACAGCTGTGAACGGTCAGTGAACGGTCACTGCAGAATGCGGTGCTGGCGCTGTGGAAAGGTTATTCTGCCCGACCCCAAATCCCTTTTTTCGGTGTTGGGTTAAGGTATCCTGTCCTATCAATCATGTGACCCAACCCTTCCTTCAAGTTGTAGCTATACTTTGAGACCAGTCTCGGACTGCCAAGACTCAAGCTACCCCGCCAAAACTTTTGAAGCTCTCGATACTTGCGACAATCCTTAGAACTTCATAACATTTACTAGCCTGTCCCTTGCGCCCAACTACCCGATCCCGACAATATTTTCTCAGCTACCTATACTCCAAAATGAATCGGCGCATGGTCAGTCCACCATTAGAACATGGGATTATAGAGTCTCGTGAAGCTAACTGTTTACGTCATGTCGTTAGCTCACGAAGGAAGACGAGGCCGCTGGCGACGAGGTCGAGGTCCGCCGCGAAGACCAAGACAAGATCAACAAATTTAGCCGTCTACACCAACGAGAATTAAACCTAGAAGAGGAGTTGAAGGTCAAGCATGTAAGACCAGCCGAACAAAATGCTACAGCTCCATGAGAAATGGCTACTGACAGCACCACGCCACATAGAAAGAGAAGGAGGAGCTAGATGATATCAGTATGGAACTCGAGCTCGCGGACGAGGACGACACAGTGCCGTAAGCATTCCTAGCGCATCCTGCCGAATCCTATTGCACCTCTTGCACCCATTGCTGCGTCTAGCAAGGAATATTGGGCCAGCCTCGACAGTATACAAGATGTGGAAAGCAATGCAGCTGACAGGGGCATCGACACATAGGTACAAGATTGGCGACGCCTTCTTTCACGTCCAGCTACCGCAGGCGCAGGAAATGTTAATATCTTCGACCTCTCAAATAGAGGAAGAAGTGTCGGTACTCGAAGACAAGCTCGGTACGGTGAAGGAGGAAATGACACAGCTCAAGGTTGAGCTTTATGCTCGTTTCGGACGTAGTATCAACCTCGAAACATGAGACGTACGAGCGACCGCATATATACACAGAATGGGATTGGGATAGTGGTGCAAGCCATTATTCTTACAGACTACTCAGGTAGACAGCCTTGTGATTTGGGCAAGCCATGTGGTGTAGTGGTTGCGTTGTCACCCGAACTCAACCCATTTCGGCCTCCTGTACAAGACGAAGTACTTGCTAGCTACCATTTGGAGAAGCGCCCGCAAGTTAGGCAAGCATTTCAATACCAAAGAGGCGTCGGATAGCTGTTTAATCATATTGGGCGAAGGGATGTCTCAGACGACATAGGTGTGTCGAAGTTACGAATCTACCTATGTACCTAGCCAAAGATGTGTGAAGACCCCTTTTTTGAACATTCGAAAGAAAGCGATGACGTCTGGATACCTGTGGCTTGTTTAGCTGAGCTTACTGTACAGCAAGGTAAGCTCTAATCGCAAAGAGCTAGAATCCTACCTGCTAAAGCTCCAAAGTCTTATGATCGGTCGCGAACATCGCCTGTAACCTAACATGCCGACAAGATATTATCCAGTCCTTTCCTTCCAATATATATAAGAGACATCTAGGAAAGGCAATCCGTCTTTAGATTTTCTTTAATGCTTGATTTGGAGATGCGAGACTAGAAAGGATGAAAAGGGTAGCACCCGGGGCCGGCCGCCAGCATTAACCTTATTTGATGGGGGAGCCCAGATGCCTGGATGCGTTTCTGATCATGCAAGGGACCGCAGAGACCCAGTGATGTCATAGCCAAGCCACTGGGATTGGGAACAACAAACAGGGCAGGATCGCATGGGACCAATGCGTGGTCAGCCCATTAATACAAACCAATCCTAGTCACCGAATATTATAATTGTAATAGCTGTAACCTACATACATATTATGTGGAAAGAACCGGTCATCCCGTACCTAGAGCCCAGATTACTTTGACCTCGATCCGTCCTTACCGAACCCTTCCCTCTCTCGACAGCTGTCTCTCGAAGCTATCGAGACAACAAGGGATTAAGTGTGTATTACAACTGCTACTCCCTGAGGTCCCAGCTACGAATCGCGTAAATTCGATGGCATCCCCATTATGCCGCCTAGTCCCAGTATGGCTGTTGCCACTCTTGGCTACGGCAGCCATAGCTGTGCCTCCGCATCCTATGATAACGCCAGCTCCAGACTTGAACAACCGTGCAGTAGTGGCACGCGACTTGGATCCCGGGAGTTACATCAACAGCATTATTGGCGGCTTGGGAAGTGATGTTTCAAGCTACATAGCATCAGGCGTACCTCAATTCTTCCAAGACTTTCCTAGTGGTGAAGCCGTCGAGAGTTCTCTGGGTATAAGCGACTCGGACCTAGCCGCGACGCCAACCCAGGTGCTAAATCTCCCGTAAGGATAGCATTGCAATATTATATAAAAGATTACTAACACTCCTTGCTTAGGGCATATGGCAATTGGACCGAGCAAGGCTGGAACGTTCGAGTCCACGGCAACGTCTACAAGCAGCCGAATATCTCAGAAGAGAGGCTCGATAGCTTAGCTAATGTGTTCCTCATTGGTACCGACATCGATGAACTTACTATTCCGGAGCAGAGACAGGCACGAAATTTGACTGCTTCTATCTTTGTCGTCCAGCAACCTGATGTGAACGTCACCATCCACTTTGAGAATGATGTCGATGTCCGCCCGGATGCAAGTGGTGGCGTAATTAACGCCGTAAGTCATCCCAGACACAATAGATTATCTACCTGTTTACTGAATGAACATTAGGAAGGCGGTGCGCAATCTATTACCATGCCGTACGAGACGACTAACGAAGGAGACTTTGACTCCTTCATCCTTCTCCAAAACACCACAGGCTCTGATGGCGGGCACTTGATTGCCGGCAATGCGACCTCGTCTATTCAAGCGCTCAACATGTATGCCAACGGGACCAACTCCGGAAATGCCACGGCCTACCTAGTCCCGCCCACGGGCTTCACCATTATCTCCGACATTGACGACATCCTCCGTGTCACCAAGATCTACGATCCTAAGGAGGGCCTCCTGAACTCCTTCGCCCGTGCCTTCACCCCGTGGATGAACATGCCGGACATCTACGCGAACTGGTCCGCCACGATCCCCGACTTCCACTTCCACTACCTCACGACGACCCCGGAGCAGGTGACGAGGAACTACATGGAGTTCATCTACAAGACGTACCCGCTCGGCTCCTTCGACACGCGGCCGCTCAACTTCTCCGACGTGTCGGCCACGCTGTCGATCCGCAAGGCGCTGCTGGACAAGATCTTCCAGACCTTCCCGCAGCGCCGGTTCGTGCTCGTGGCCGACACGTCCAACTCGGACGTCATGAAGGACTACCCGCAGCTCGCGCGCGACTACCCGGGCCAGGTCCAATGCATCTTCCTGCGCAACACGACAGCCACGGACTCGTCGGACCTGTTCCCCTACGACACGTCGGGCTTCGAGGGCATCGACCAACGGCAGTACATGTTCTTCGTGACGCCCGACGACCTGCGGGGCGTCGACATCGTCGGCGGGAACTGCTACAACCCGGCCGTGGTCCAGAACGTGACGTTTGGATACCAGGGCCGCGGGTTCGGCAACGCCGCTTCCTCCACCGCCCGTCGGGGTTGGAGCTGGAGTTTGGTGCCGGCGATGATGGCGCTCTGCTTTTCTTTGATGTGATTCTGCTTTATCAGGTTACGTGTTTAAGGGGGTGTCGCGAGGGAGATTGAACGAGTGATGAAGATTACTTACCTAATTCTAAGATTACAACAGCCCAGGTTTAGATGAATTGTTTTAGCGATACACTGATTGTTCTATAATGTTCTTCCGAACTTCGGCATAAGGATGTACCCATACAAGAAGCGTATGGTCCTGGCGGAGCACGGCGGGGAGAATGTATGGGTCTGGCACCAACACGAGGGAAGGGATATGAAGATACATAGCCTTTAAAAAAATGGAAATAACAAAAGGCCCAGCCGAGGAAATTGAATCTTCGGCATACAAAAATCCCCCTTGAATATCATTCCAGCATACATCTAGTGGGAGCTCTCTCTAACCACTCGGTCTCCCATACCTTTTCGCAAGGGATGTCTGAGGTGTAGCTTCTATTATTATGCTTCAAAATCTTTTCTATGCTGGTATATAGTTGGTTGTCCTGTGGGGTTACTGGTTAGCCGGGTCTTGTAGACAGTAACTATCACCAGGTGCAGGGCTCCCTCCTAAGGCAAATGAAATACGCACTACCCACACGAGATAGACCAGACGCCATATAATTCCTACAATACCCCTACTCAGTCCATACGTGTGCTAGTTAACCTTCAGACTTGAACACGGTATAGATCAACAAGTTGCCGGTTTTACTATTATGTAATTCCGCATCTATCGGCTTGGATGATCGGTTGGCTCGTTAGTAAACAAACGTGAAATTATGTCCTAAAGTATTTCGTTATAAAGCGCTAGAGACAGTTGCTTGATAGGAGGAACCTAGGGGAGAAGCTTCACGAAGGCAGTTACTCCCGTGCCGAGATAACTAGTCAGGTATTGTTCCTAACCCTTTTGACGGAAGTTCGCAGTGTTGGCCCAGGTAAAGAGCAGAGCTGGTCCGAATAGGGAGGCTGGGTTCAGAGGACAAAGGGTCTCGACGCCCATGTATACGAGTGTTTCTTTGCTGTTAGGTCCATGGCTCCTCGCCCTATAGTGTTGTTGTTTCCGCGCTTTTCTGGATTACATCGTGTCATACAGGATGATCAATCAGCTTGACCCTCGACTCTATCGTTTGCGATTCTGAGGTGATATTTATCACGGTTGACGAAGTAGACCCAGGTACAAACATGGTTGGATGGTTGCTTGCTGGAGCGATATCGGATTGGATTCGTATATAGGTAGAACACAACGAGCAGGAGACGGCGTGGTTTCAGGACAACCCTATGATCGAATATAATAGGGGCGAGCCTATTCGGTATGTTGCGGCCGTCTCGAATCTACCCAATATAGTATAATAAAGCTTCAATATGGGAAAAATAGCCACTGTCCTGTTTCTCCAGCTCGGTTTCGTTTACGAATTCAGGGTCCGCATCGATGACGGCGGTAGTAGGCAATGTCGTATGATAACAAATAGGCTGTGTTAGGTCCCTATTTTGCAGCAGAGGTCGAGTCTGTGGATGGGTAGGACGTTGGCAACCCGGCAAGGGCTGATGGGCTAAATGGTAGTATCCTCGGCGTTCGAGAGAAGGTGAGCAGTTGCGTAGAGTGCGCTCGCGTCAGTATCAAACACAGAAGGTTTGTAAAAGCGTTTACGTGTATTGTCTACCTAGGAAGGCTTTATTGTCTGGGGTTAGGGAGCCGACTGGCGAGTTGTGGCAGAGTTGGTCGAGTAGACCACGCGGAAACCAACTGAGAAAGGGGTTTGAAAGAGCCGCATCAGTCTTGTTACCAGGAAACTGCGGTGATTACCTAGGACCAGGAGAATCTATCTCTCAACCAGGAAGGGAAGTTGGTGGGTGTAGTTGTTGGGACAAAAAGGGATAAATCTGGGGCTAGACCAGACCAATACAGCCTGACAGCCCAGACATCCCTGTTCGCTGACAAGAAATAATGCAACGAGTTCCATGTTGTGTCACCCTCCCAATGTGAAGATGAACTGACTTCGAGATGAGCTCACCACCGACGTCTGAGACAATTTATTCATGGATATATGTAGCAGGGTCAGCGTCATCTACAGTATCAAGTCTACCTACCTAGCCTTTCACGTTTCCAGTCTCTTAACGGGATCTCTTCTTCTGGTGGCATGAGGAGACAACGAGGCTCTATCCACTATTATCTCCACCACCCGTAGCTTTTGCGTTCCGTAAGTAGCATTCCTAATTCATGTTATCCTTCATGTTGATATGAAAGATGGGTCAGCTAAGCGTAAGCTGTCTCGCGTATCATTATAACGTATTTAATTGTAAAGTTATGTTTGCGTTCAAGGTATGTTGCGATGGTTAGTGCAGGGGGCCTACCCTCACTAGAGACGACCGTTTAGCAGCCAAGTATCAATTAATTTTTTCCACAACGTGATTCCTCCTCTACTTCACATTTGTCACCTCTTGCAGTAATCATCCATCATCCATCGTTTTCTGTTAAAGCTCGCCTCAATGGTTGAGTTCTGGTTCAAAGGTGAATATTTAATTACCTAACTTAAGCGGACGCTTTGCTTTAGCAGGCTGACTATCTCCGGGCTCCAACCTATTGCGAATTATTCTGACATATCTTGGTGCTGGTAGTCTTCCAAAATGTATCACTGCGGAGAAATTGGAATACTTGAACTATCAGGTTAAGGTTATAGGTGAAGACACGCGTTTTATTAATATGAAAGTTATTTGTTAAAATTCAACTCTTGACTTGCATGTACCTCAGAGCAAACTGCTATCACTGGATGGGATCTTTGCTTGATATGTATGTGATATATGGCCGTCGAAAGAGAGGAGCATTCACGCGAAGCAACCTCGCGATATTAATTACAGACTGAGTAGTGGCGACGGTGTACTTGGAGGGTATCGTACATAGTTAAGCGAGGAGTGCGGGTTCCCAAGCTGTAACTTGACGAGCAATCGAAAGAAAAATACCCCTGAGGTCAAATCGGAAGCGAACCCACCTTCACGCGCTGCGAGGAATGATGGCTGATAGTTGATATTCAAGACTATATCTGAATAGGAGTATTGTAGAGGTACAGAGTAAACTATATATCTAGGTAGTTTTGGGAGTACTTGGGTGTCATCTAGAAGTCGTTCTAGACCGTCTGAGCGAATATAACAGGCCATAAATGCGTCTATTAACACCACGATAGAATGAACATAGCTGATACAATATCCTCGATGTCGAATGTAGCCGGGACTCTTATTTTGATGAGATTCTCTTTTCATATCTAGTGCGACCTTGGGAATAGGTGCCGCGTAACCCTAATACTTCTCCCACCACCAATTCGGCACTGTTTTAAGTCCGTTGCAAATTCGAGCTACATAAGCCTGCCACATGCCAAGTACGGCTCTGGGGAAATGTGGGTAGCATTGCTTAGACCACCATCGTGGCCATTGAACCTTCTTATGGAAGAACTATTCTTAGGCATATCGTAAGATACCACCCACCTTGCTGACGCCCGAGATTTATATGCTCTAAGGGCTGTATGCTCCCTATTGCCCAGAACTATTCCCGGCAGGCAACCACCAGCGACGAGAGCAGTGACAAAATACTGATGGGTGGTAAGGATTCTTACCTCGACCAGACGGATAGCCCCCAAGTCATGCCATACCGTTTTCGTGACTATGAGCCGGGCGAGTCAAAGGTGGATGGAAAACTACCCCCAACATCGTCGAGTGACACTCGGCATAGAATTGGCTCGCGACCAACAGGCTAACCACCAAACGATCCACTCATTCCAGAGGTTCCTAAAACCGCATAAGAAACAATTGCGCGATGTATCTCCACGTTGGGGTGAGTAGAGCAACGTCGAATCTCGCACAAGATGCCGGGCCAGGATGGAGATAGGAATGCGAATAATAGATGGCCAGTGAAATCGTCACTGTAAATTGCTCTGGTGGATAAATAAGAGCTGGATATATTAGCTTAATTCTAATGGCCTTTGCATGTCATCATACCACCTATATTACCTGGGCTTGAGTAACACGACCTTGTGAAACTAGAAAGTTTTCATATTACCATGAATTTTGACTAGCAATTATGAGCTGCTGTTTTAATGGTCGTACTGTGCGCGCCGTTTGACAGTGCCCTTGCTAAGATGGACCTCTTCGTCGCCTAGAGGTGAGTGGTGAGTGGTGAGTTTTGGAGCCGGTTCTCCTATAACTCTTGGACGTTACGATCGCTTACGAGAAGTAGGTTGTTATCATTTACTTCCTCATTACGAGGATGTAACCCTCTCTGAGTGAATTCCGAAATCTCATGATAATGTTTATTTACTGTCGTGTAACTTGATCTGCTTATGGTGGGAAAACTAGGCCCTGTCGATATGGAGACTCCTTGATGATGAACGTCTTTGGTGGCCACTGAAGCGAGAGTGTAATCGCGGGACTCAATACGGACTAGGAGAATATCATGATATTAGCATGGTTATATCTGCCGCGTTTACGATGTATCATCTCTGAAGATGATATCGTTGAGTGGGCTTCTATCCAAAGGCGACACGGTAAAAATGCAATATATCGCACCGTATCGAATTCGAATCGATGCCAATGGTTAGGTCTATTTGATTCATTACGGTATAAGTAGCGATACCGACGGGAGTCTTGGAGGGATCCAAATGCCTGGTTGGAGATAAGTTACTGCGTAGTATGGCTCTTTACCGAACGAATCCTCCCGAATCCCGCATTTGGAGACGGGAGAATAGAAAAACGGCTTGCTTTTCTCGGGCCGGCGTAAGAACTACTGTACATCAATATTCAGCTCGATAGTGTCATAGGCTCAGCGCAGATCAACACCACCGAAAGGTTGACGCGCATGGCAGGGGCGCATTGGAGGACGGGGTTGGAATCCTGAGAGATGTACAGCGAACGCCCCGGATATGCAGCCGGATACGCGAACACGTACAAACCACACCAAAGAGCTGACGTATATTTGCTGTAGCACAACATATGAGACATTAATAAATCGGAGGAGGGTTGTACCAGATTTGTGGCTGTCAGATAGTTGTTACATTGGTGGGTGACCGAGACCGAGAGGGCTTGGAGTATAGCCGTGTCTAATTTTCCAAGATGGTCCATTATGTTTCCGATGTGCAAGTCTGGTGAATTTCGTACCTGAGCTGCTGGGTCAAGGGTAGATATCTAGTGTCGATATCGAGTATTCGTCCCCTTGTCTCCTTGACGTCAACGAAGTTTCTTTGTTCCCTATTCCATGGAACCACGAGATGTTGAAGGGGAAGAACCAATAAGAAGCCTTAGAGCCGTT
Source organism: Hypoxylon rubiginosum (assembly GCA_902806565.1). NCBI lineage: Eukaryota > Fungi > Ascomycota > Sordariomycetes > Xylariales > Hypoxylaceae > Hypoxylon > Hypoxylon rubiginosum. Next base: position 694,076 of record CADCXA010000027.1, on the reverse strand, counting down.
AAAAAGTGCGGGGAAATGCAAAGTGGAGCCGGCGGGCCGGGAATGTTCCAAGGCTTCCAGGACCCAGGGCACGTGGCCGGCCAGGCTGCCAGGGCCTCGATTCCCCACAGCCGGCCAGGCGCCCCCACTCTAAATGCTTCTAGGCTAGTAACGGTCGCGGATAGCTGCATCTAATGGGTCCTAGCGTTCCCGAAGTCCAACCACCTCAACCACATAATAGACCGACTGGTTCGGCTAGATGGGGCCCGCTTCATCTACCGTCTATACTTGCTTGCTATATGCTTGCTGTGCTTGCTATGTATGTAGTATGTATGTAGGTATGTTGCTACCTAACCTAACCTGCTAACCCTAAGGCCTACGATCCTACGGTAGTCCACCCAGTCTACCTATCTAGGCTACCGACTACCTACTGTAGGTAGGTAATTTCATCACTTCTTATTATCTATCCTTGGCGGTGCGTGAGGCTACGTCCGAAAAAGTCCAACTTTTCCAAGTTCATCGAGGGTATCGTACGAACCAAGGTCTTAGGTACGGGGCCCAGCCTAGCCCCCCCTATTTCCACGCCATCCTCGCTAATCTACATACATGTATTACGCATTATGTGCGTAGCGAGAAGGGATTATTACGTAGGTACTATGGACCGTACACATGGCGCTGCAGTATTTTAATCGTAGCGTTCTCATAGTCTATTGTACACAGAGCGAGCTTCATATTTCAGTATTAAACCTCTTATCACGCGCATAGCTTCGTTGACGACAGGAACGGCATTTTAGTCTCGCAGACCATTGCCCCTTTTGGCCCGAGTTACCTTGAGTCGGTGTCGACAGTCGCAATATAGCGCAGACTGCGCACCAAAAATGAGCGCTGTAGCATCCACCCTTCCTCACAGACTTTCAGTGGAGTTGTCTCAATCAAGGTGCCTGCAGACAGTTGCAATTCGAGCGGGTGCAGTAAGCGTTATCCTACTATACATGGAAATTACCGCCGGTGTTTCACTCGCAGGGCGCTTGCACGGTAGATATCCGAAGCTGATCCGTCATCACGAGGCTCACGGCCGACGCAATAACTAATGCAACAAGCCCAATTAGGGACCCCGAATTCCGTTCTGCAACACTCTTTTTTAGCTCATTGCAAGCCTGCCATCACCCAACCGCCCGTCGGTTTCACATACCTTTCTTTCGTTATATCCCTTCTCTCTATCCTTCTCTATACCATTAATTTCGCCTCGCGATAAGGAACGAAGATTCCATAGCATCGCTTTTGATACACCAGGCCTTCATCCACTAGGCCCTCATCCATTTTGCACACCAACGCCAAACTAATGATGCGGCTTTGATCTCCCGCTCCTCTTTTGTCATACCAGATGGGAGGTAGGTATTATAGGAGAAAGTCCTGGTTGAAAGCTGTGGATTACAACTGTATGGTATCATTTGCTTGGCCGTACCCCTTGACGGTGATGGAAACCTGAATAGTAAAACGTTGCGTTGCGCCTCTCATAGGCTTGATGCAATGATATATCCGGAATCCTAAATCATGAGGGTCCAAAATCGATTGAATTCCAAATTAGAGAAGCATAGCTAAAGTGAGTCTGAATAGCCGTTAACCGTCGCCGTCGAGTCCATGAGTTCCCTAATCAAGCCAGCTACAAATAGATTTTTATAGGGAACGCCGCCGCTTCCGCCATACAAATGTTCCTTATTACAACCTAGGCGCCTTGGTGGCTGCACCCCACCATCCTTGAGGCCTTAGCTGTTCCGTAGTGTCATTGCCTATCTCATGATCTCTGAAACCGTACCGGATAGTAGGCTGATCATCCTCAGCACTCGAAATCCTTCGGTTGCAACGATCGGCCGCGCGTCGTTCCTGTTCAATAGCTGGTAGCCGTGACGGGAGGTCCAGGAGTGGCACTCGTTGTCGAGACGGTAGGCACCTGGGTCTGTTCGACCTTGTACCTAAGTGTCCACTGATTGCCTGATTCATCGGTGTTGACAATCTCCATTAGCGTGTAGTGGACGGTCCCGTCTTCCACTCGAGGCACGCAGATCTCACGCGAGTACGGCATCTCGGGAGCCACTCCGTCATCTCGCCCTTCGGCCTACATCAGAGCGTTAGCGGGATCCATGAAGGCTAGGCACAAAGGATATTCGTGCGAAAGAACTTACGCAGCAGTTTGCGCAGGGGGAGTTGTTCACGTAGACCCAGTTGGGACAGTTGTGCGTGTAGAAGTACTTGCAGCGGTACTTGTAGAAACCGCCACTCCCGCTCATTGTAAGGGAATAGGTTGTTCGGATAGGTAGAAGAGGTTCTAAAAGGGGGAGGCCCTATCGACTACTGGATAGAGTCAGAAGCAAAGATCAGCACGGGATAGGTAGTAAGAGCAGGAGGCCACTGCCCGCTGGCAGCGAAGCGACAGAGCTTTACTGATGGACCACAAGGTCCTAGCCAGTAAAGGAAGGAAAATTGAAGTCTGGATACAAAAAGAACCCAAATGACTGGATTTCTCCTTTTGCAAGGATGCCCTTGAAAAGCAAAATGATCTACTCAAGGTTGAGGAGCGGGAACATCCTTAGGTATTTATCTTTTCCCCGGGTATTCTTACCGGACTACGTATGTGTCATACATGATAAACCGCAGGAGTCAGTGTTGTTTCGTCTTTGGATTTTCCAGGATCCCGCGGTGACCGTGTTGACAACTCAAGCAGCACACTTAACTTACCTCCACGCGTAGAACATAGGCTGCCATGCTAGGTAGATAGTGGACGGTATGGTTACCCAGCGGTAGGCCCATGCAATGCATCAATTAAGACCCTGCGGCGACAAGGGTCCAAAGGTGGGCCTTTACTGGAGCTGAGTACTGGCTGATTCTGACACATTCCCACCAAGTAAAGTACACAGTGAGTTGTGACACGCTGCTGATGGATGGTTCTTAAGATAGGTACATGTAACATGTGAGGATGTGAAGGGGCCGTTGCAAAATTTGACGTCGTGCTCCTTGATCTGCCCTCGCGTAATGGCGGCCTAGGAGGGGGAGCGCGGGCACAGACTAATCGGACCATTATTACTGAGCCAGCGTGCGTCTCATAATAGGTATGTCTCCTAGAGGAATGAGATGCGACGTTAATAAGAAGTCATTGGCGGGGGGAGACGGCCATTGGAGAGACGACGAATTCGAAGTTGTTGTTACTGTTACCGCTCACGCAACAGACAAAAAGAAAATACGAATTCTGATAGAATATCATTCTTCGAGGCTATCAAAAAGACGTGCCGTATTGCTGCCACACCGCATTTTAGCCCATTGTGATCTTCCGCTGTGGATGAGATCAGACGGAGCTTGTACGGCATAGCTATGGCACAGAACTTCCTGCGCCCATTGTTACACTGCGGCCCAGGAGGATCAAATAGGGTGGTGAGAGTGCCTGAAGTTTCCCAATGGGGATCGTGAAGGTGGCATAGCAATATCAGACCCCCAATAAACCCACGTCCGTCCCCATCTTAGAGTTCTTTCTACAACCCCCCTATATATGCGATTAGACCAATCCAATGCGGAAAAGACACATCCTGGATGAGGCTGAAGATGGTAAGAGACTACAATTTTGTTATTGGCGGGAAAGGCTCCGCGGCGGTCGACGGGCGATGGGCGACGGGCGACGGCATGAAATTTATAACGTCTAGATTAGCTCTCGCTTTGTATGAAGGTACGTTACGTACATATGTAGTTTATGTAGTTCGTAGTACCTATTCGTACCTAGAGCGTGGTAATTTAAGGTTAGGGGTAAGTACCATGTAATATATGTACCTAGGCGTTCGCCTACGGGCCCTTGCGTGCTGTCATGGATCGATCCTACGACAGCATTGACTCCCGCTGTGCTAGCTCCGCGCCAGCCCGGGTAGGGGCCTAGGGCAGCCAGGGGCCTTATATGCCGCCTAACTACTTCGTACCTCCTACCGCCACTATGTACCTGGGCAATCCTAGTAGGTAGGATTTCTGAAAATTCTCCGGGGGGGTGGTGCCGGAAAAACAAGGACCTGGATCCACAAAATACCCTTGACATCTCATCTTCAACAATTCCACACCAACTTTCGTCGCTTTTGTCGTCTACTAGAAACAACTAGAACAACTCGAGTATCTCCGTCAGCTTGTGATATGGACGGCCGACAACAAACCACCGCGCCACAACTCACTGCTTGACTCACACATATCACTTCTACTGTACCTATATTCTACCTAGGTACATCCTACCTATCATATATACCGTGCGTCTTGTCAAATGCATGCGATCCTTCATTTTTCGACGGTCTATCGGCGACCACATCGCGGCTCATTCTTCAAATCAAGCTTGTGTGGCGTCTTGTGTCGGGAAACGTCGCGGCTCGCCTTCCGCCTCTCGTTTTCTTACCGAGTCTTTTGTTGAACTTGGCATCTTTTCTTTTCTTTTCTTCTAGAGGGCAACTATTCGTCACGGGAGACGTCGATGCGTATCCAGATGCTTCCTTCGTAACATATAATATGCGTCTCTACTGCACCATACCTAGCACGTCCATTCGTTGGCTAGAATTTGACGTTACACCCTCACCGCCGGCTCGCTTACCTACATGCGTTATGACCTTGCAACAAAGGTCCATCGTTTGCCGCATCCAGTAGTGGCCGGGGCAGGCCGTTGAACAGCGAACCCAGGTTACCGGTTTCTTGTATGATGCTACCCTTCGATCTGGCCGCATCAGCCAATGGTTGTTCCGACTGAACAACTTGTCAATATATGATCGCCAGTGGTTATGATCGGTATTCGTTACTAAACTTGTGACTACTTCACGTTAACCCTTTCAGGTTTCCTCTGCAAATGTATACCGGTAACTAGTCACGATAAATTCATAAAACGTCGACAATATACATCCGCGGGCCTACTAAACGCCCTCGTTTCTGTTGTGAGAAGTGGCGGAATGGCTTCCGCCTCCGGGCTGATTAGACAGTTGATGCCTCCCACAACGCCGATTGGAAACGTTTTCATGTATTATGCATGTTTGGCGTCGCGGCAGACACGGTGCATTAGGTATCATATCAAGGTGCTCACGGAAATCTTCATACATATCCGAGTACACAGCATAGACGAAGAATTTAGTCTCGACAGTGCGTATCTTTCGCTCATCGAACAGCATGTCGATCAGTCAGTCAGTCTACCGGTCAGCTAGTCTGCGACAAACACTTCTCAGCTACGGATATAGTTTTTTAGCCCGTGGCCTTGCTAAGTATCCTCTCTTGAGGGTTAGCCCCACGTATAGGTGATGCGATACCGACTCTTCGCGGTGGTATGATCATGTGGTTGCTTACGATATCATGCGGCTTAATGATTTACCACTGTCTAACCTAGTCTCTTCTCCGGCGTGGGCCGCCGACGCATACCACACCCGCGCCCGTCTCGGCCAAATGCGTCAGAATAGGCAAAGAGAACGACTCTGGAAGAGCTAGCTCTATCGAATCTCGAGGGGGAGTAGTTCACTGACTACCCTGCCTATAGTAATGATTCAGATAGTCTGCTCATTCGCTAGCCCGCAGATAGGGGCGCGGGCTTGCGATGATCTCGAGGCCTAGAATCATGTTGGTTATCCTAGCGCTTTCGAGTTTGAGACAAGCTACCCTTTACTATCGATCTATCCGTATCGGCTTGGGACCGCAATGCCGGCAGTTACAATAAACGACCGGCTGAGCAACGGCTTGAAGTCAGCCTCTAGGAATATCATGCCAACCCTCAACCTAAGGATCATCAAAATTGAGCACATCTAGCGTTGATCGGATTCATGTCGGTGTCCATTTTGACAGCTCGCTGATCCAAGCTAGCCGATTCAGACTGTTGGCTCCATTGCATTTTCAACGGTCTCCTTGGAAGGTCGTTATTATCGCTAGTCTTGTTACCCCATATCCCACTCATGACATGCAATGTGATAGTTCCCGACACTCGTATTGCGCGACGTTGCAACTTCAGACACCAGTGTTGATCTACAGCCGGAGTGGATCTGCTCAGCAACGAATGTGCTCCGAGAGAATACCGGATGAAGGAAAGTCGTATTATTGTTCCTGGACGACTCCTGGATTTTACATGGTATATCTATGTCTCGTTTCGAGCATGAGGACACCATAACGGGGACCCCTGTACAAGCAAATGCCTCATCCTCCCGTCTTGGAGACTTGGAGACGCAGAATCTGAAGAGAGGCTAGACTAGTTGCTGTTCGTCGCTATTTCGTCCAACGAGAATGGATCCCCTCCACCGGCAGTATTAAACAGTACCATGCATAGACGGCTTCTTAGGCAAGGCTGCCCATTTCTTCTAGATGTCTTCTATCTCGGAAGTTCGAATCCGCATATTTAATATCGGCGAATATCACGTATGGCCTTCGATATCGCCGCTGTCGCCGCTTACTACGGACAAGTTGCCCCCTTCGTGGCGTGCAGAAGAAGGCTACGTCAGGCGCACCGAGACTTCAGTGTCATATTTGTTCAGGCTGCTGTGCGACTGCGGGATCCAGGAAAACCGCATGGAAATCATATCACACCTTCTCGGGGTTCCAGACAACGGAGTCCCTGCAGAAGCGACATGGCGGTACCATTGCAGCTTAGCTTACACAACAGCCGCGTCTGTTAGGCTGCCCTTCCACAATTTGTTGGCTCAGCTCCTATTCGTAGACCAGCACCGCGGTCTCTACATCCAACTCTGTCTTAAGGTGATCTGTATCCTCCTAAGCAGGTTAGGAGACCAATAATCACACCCCCCTTTCTATGCGGTTAATTGAAAATGGAAACTGCTATCTGCCATCCCCCACTCGACGCAAGGCATTAGGGTGTCATGGTGCTCAGCTACCGGTAGGTATACTTTGTTATCTGATTTCCGTCTCAATATGAAAACGGGAAAATAATGGCGTCTCGACGCTTCCGTTAGTACGTTTTTGCTTCCTTTGCCCCTGACGCTGCTATCATCTGGTACATAACGGCTACGAGACCACTAACTAAGCCTGACCTTTAGCGACCCAACTGACGTCCCCCCAATAGATCGATCGGGATTTCTGTTATACAAGATAGCTCGCCCCTCCCGTGGTGGTAAACGACTATGCATGCTCATGAGCTAGTCAATCAGCTATGCTTAGATGCCAAAGACCTAGAAAACTGATATTTGGAATATTACGTGGTATTTGCCCGAATTGATTTATGTGCGTAACTTAATGTGGCGTACAGATTCGGGACACCTATTCGCCAGCCTTGCCTCGGAGCATGTGCAAATTTTCTTGTTTATTCTTGTTAACTACTCTCTCGAATATGTCCCTGACGGTGGCAAGACCGGGAAGTTTTAGACATTTGTGAATATAATGCGACGTTGCTCGAACATTAAGGTAAGATTTGCATTCTACGAGATTTGATATTCTCTGGATCTGTGGCACTGCTCTCTTTTCACAGTGCCGATGCGGGAGAGATCGATCACTCAAGGAGGCTGGGTTATATCTCTTTCGAAAGAGTGCATAAGGTCGTTCCTCGTGACGCGGTCGTGGATCATTCTTGACACGTCAGATCCCGTTGAACATGGCGACTTTAGTCGGAGATTGCCACAGGAGGATGACTTAATCTTTACGGCAGTCTCCGCGGATACTTTACCGAGCGCGATATCCAAACATATTTAGTGCCCACAAGCCAACTAGCTTAGCCTTCGTCTAAGAGGCTCTTTGGCATAGCGAACCGGGAATAGAAGCAAATATCTACTCTACCTTGGCTCCGACGATCCTACGAGCGGTGCTTCGGACTGACTGTAACTACACTTGTTTGAATGGGCACAGGATCACGGCTAGGCTGCCCTGGGGCATCCGAGGAGAAACATTGATCGTGTAGAACGGTCACGAAAGCCTAGGCATCGGGGTTGGACACCCCTCTTGGAAGACCGATCCAATAATAGGAACTCTTGCTCCTATAAAGATCGTCTAGACTGTTCCAGAATGAAGATCACTTAGCAACGAGGCCGCGTGATGGTTCCTCACAGGATAGTCGGTTGCAAGCATGCGGGAGAGCCAATACTTTGTATCGACACATCAGTATCCAGAGCATAGCCGGCATTTGCCGCCTCTTCTAGACCGCGACACTTCTAGACTCTCGGCGGTATTACATGCGTGCTTGTTTCACTTTTACGAGTGTTGGGTTGGATGAGCACACGCGTGGCCTCACATGCGTATCTCCTCTCCCAGCTGCCCCTTTCACAACACTCGACCCCGGAAGTACCAGAGACGACCGAGGAAGGGCTCTTGGAAGAGCCCGAGGATAACTTGTTGAAGTACCGGACACTACTGCCTAAGTTGGCAGGCCCTAATGTGAATGGTGTAGCGACTCAATCTGTTATTTGATCTTCGACTCCAACAGCGTCCCACCCTCGGCTTCAAAACACAGCACAAGCATTGGTTTCGAGACAAGCATCATTTCATCGGAATTGACGAGAAAAGGGACGGATAGTTGGCATTTCAGCTGGGACGTCCACCGACACTCCCTGTTTACCCCTGAGACGGAAGCTGTATCTAAGTAGGTGCGACTCCGCGGCCCCCTTTAGCTATGGCCCCTCCTCCCTAATAGCTATCAGAGCATGAGTAGCAACTATCCAATAATTATCCGGCACTTCAACTATGGCCCCCTTCTTCCCTTTAGCTGTAGGAATGCTTAAGCTGTAGTTGGCTAGGCACGTAGCATTCTCTGCCGCGGAACTTGTTACACAGTATAGGTTCCATTCTACCGAGAATAGGCCGTCTCCCTACAAGCCAGTCCGCGAACGTCAAATATCCCTTCTTATGCATATTATACTGCAACTCTCGACGATCTCCTGGCGGCTACGTCGATTGCCCTCATGAGCGAGACGCAGCTTGCTGAGCACTGTGCCGGCTTTTACACGCGCGTGATCATCTGGCTAGATGTCCCCCCTCCCCCTCCCCTAACGGGGAACTTTCATGACTACCGCCAGTGCGAGCTCCCGCCGTCCTTCTCGACGGGCAGCAGCCTCCCCTCGGCGCTCATCTCCCTGGGCTCCCCCTCGTTAGCCAGCTCCGTCGGCTGCCAGTTGACCTGTATCGCGGCTCGCTGGTGCGGATGCGGCGCCAGCGGCGTAGTCCACGTTGTCGCGCTCCAGGTCGCAGGGCTCATGGCGGCTCGCGCGCGCTCCTCCTCCGCCTGCTTCCGCTTGCGCCGTCGCGTCCAGAACGTCCACAGCGCAGCGCCGCCGATGGCCATGATCCCGACCGCCGTCGCGATCCCGATGCCTGCTGCGGCCCCGGTGCTTAGCCCACCGCTGCCGCTGGAGCCGGCCTGTGTCTCTCCGGCCGCCGCTACGCCCGTCGATGACGACGCGGTTTCGGACGCGAGCGCGGAAGTGGCTGTCTGCAAGGTATCCGAGGCGGACCCTGAGGTCGGCTGCGTCGTCGTCTCTGCTGCTGTGGTGGCGGTCGCCGTTTCGCTGTTTCGTATGACGATACCGTACGCCATGATGGTACCGGGGGCGAAGATGCTCATGGGCGTCCCGGCTGTCTCGCCGCCCCTGGGCGTACCGTCTATCGTTGTGAAGGCCGTCTCGGTGTCCACCCGGTACACGCTCATGCAGCCGAGCGTCGGGCCCCACGGGTAGCTGTAGCTGCTCGACGTCGAGGCGCAGACGTAGTTCCCTTGCCTTTACAGCGTTGCGAGTTAGATCATGCTCCTTTTTATTGCGTATTTGTCTACTCTTCCTCGCTTCATTTACACTCTGCCCAAGACACGCCTAACTACATCCTAAGAACTGTATACGCTCGCTATCCAATACCCCCAAAGAAGAAGAAAAACAAGCTCGGTACTTACGGACAGCACGTGGCCCGCGTGACGGTGGCGAGGGCGCCCGAAGTCGACAGCGACTCGCACGCCTTCGTGTATCCCGATGGACATATTCCAGGGCTATAGTACTGGTTCTGGTAGGGCGAGTAGTTGTCGGGGAAGCACGACGTCTGGAGCGGCTGGCCGTGCAGCCAGTAGAAGGTGCTGGCTGTGTTGATCCAGTACAGCGCCGACGACGCGATGCAGTCGGCAGGCGGCGTGAAGCTCGTCGTCAGCGGGCCTAGCGACATAGTTGCGTCTAGTTCGATGTATAAGGCGGGAGTGGCTCGCTCGACGCTAGGGTTCTCTTATTCCTCCCTCGTTCGGTCTGGTTTTCTCCCCTTTTTCTGTCCTTCTTCTCTCCCGTATTGTTCCCAAGGTCTCTCTGTTGGCCTGTTTGGTTTCGCGGGACCGGATACGAATAACCTCACATATATGCGACGCAACTCTTTTTTAAGGAATTGCCTTGTCCTGTCAACTCTAGTGTTTTCTTGCTTCTATGGCTTTTCCCCAGCCCGTATCTAGACCAAGAGAAGGGTGTCCTATTGTCGTGTTCGCGTTCTCGCTGGCCGTTCTCTCCAGCGAAGGAGTGCAAAGGGTCGATCTGACGAGGACGTCTTGGACGTCTCGATCAATCCACGGGGAGGTATAGGTAGGTTATACATAGTAGGAGCCCCATGTAAGGCATTGAACACGCCAACCCAAGGGGCAACGCGACCGGCCCCCAAGGGCCCCAATGGTTGCAGACGCAGAGTGAGGAGGATCGGTATCCCAGGCCGGCCATGATCTCATGTCGTAAGCTATAATTTCTTTGCTCTCCTTACTTTGCCTGCCGCGATATTTTTCCCCTTGCCAAGGACCGGGATAGGACGGACCAATTCCCACCGCGGTGGGCCTGGGTTCTTTTCCTTTCTTCATTCGACAACCATTTGCATGATGGGCTGAATTGGGGTGACATCGCGGCGCCTTGTCAGCTTTGCCTATCTCGGCATGGGATCGGCACGCCTAAACTTGTTACACACGACTCCGTCTTCGCCAAATAGTCGTTACTATGTAGAAGTTCAAATCCATTGTCCCTATAGCCCATTCCCCTGGCTTTACCTGACCAAGTCGGCAGTACGTTTCTCTCCTCTAACTTTCCCATTGCCGTTGTCTAAAGCCCAAGGGTATCACAAGTCCGTGTTTCGTACATTTGTCATCCTGACAGCTCTCGCTAGCTGGACCAGCGTCTTGTGTGCCCCCGTTCCGTCGCGGCACATTCCGTGGAGGCGGATGGATTGGTTATTATCTACCTAGTAGATATGTTCAAGAGTGGACAACTAAAAATAAGAAGCTAAAATCCTTCGTCGGTTCTCTAGCCTCCCCGGAATACCAATCACACCTATGCAGAAGTCCATTACATAATTAAGTCTACATTATTGTAGCCTTCTTTGTTAGCAAGGACGTGAAAAAGGACAAGACGAAGAAGCTGTCCGACTCTGAGACCGTGACACCTTAAGATGACCCGAAAGATGTCCATATAGCCTAGGCGGCTTTACGTAAGATATCCGATGCAGGGGAGTGTAACTCGTTGTCGATCACAGAACACAATACAACTGTATATGTACTGCTTATAGAAGCACAAGCTGAAAACCCCTAGCCCTGCCTAGAGCAGCTGAGTACAGTAGAGACCAACCACCCATGTGCCCCCGTATGTCGTGCAACGCCAGTAGAAATTATCGTATCGTGGCGCCCTCACCGAGTCAACACCTTACGTGACACCAAGTCTCTTCTACCTATGTCTTCGGTGACTCTAGTGCACAAATGGCGGTGGCAATGGCGACTGAGCTAACAGCATCAGCCTCCCCCAATTTATTAAGGGGGTAGATACCTCACATTCTTCTGAAACGGCACTTCTACAAGTAGGCAATGACCCAATCATACCGACATTCAAGATGGTAGGGAGTTCATGTATTCGCTATGATTGTAGAACATAATCAAACTAAATACCTGGCTGTCCGGGCTTACTCCATGCCATTTCTCTAACCAGATAAGAGGTAGGTATCTAAGTTCAGGCCGCAGCATGAGCTACGCTCTAAAGTCCTGTTCAATCGTCCATTATCTAGAATGCTCTGGGTACTACTCAGCCTTGTGCCTTTCGTCGTATTTGCTTCATTGACCTATGGTAAACCACGCTGGGACCCTTTGCGGCGGCTGTTGCATCTTGAATAAGGCATAACCCCTTCCCCTACTTCGAAGCATTTGTGGTCGAGTCTCTCCCCTGAAAATACATATTCTTGCCTTTCGCATATCAACTCGGCCACGGCTAATAATCGTCCATTCATTCGAATGGCGAGCCGCGGTAGCGATAGCGACTCGTAGACACCAAGTGTAGGCTGTTCACTCAGCGGCCGCCCTTCATAGCAGCTCGGCGTCTCATCTTGTCGGCTACCGCCTTCAATGCCAACTTCACATCTTTCTGTCCGTCCCAAGACTCCATATCGTAATACACCGGTGCAAGTTCCTATTATCCCCACGTTAGCTTACTATATCCGTTTTGCTCCGACTCGCTCAAGAGAACTTACCAGAAGCCACTCCGGCTTGATCCCTGTCACCGTCCGGATATATTGCTTCGATGTCAGCACAAACTCGTTGTAGACGACCCAGTCGTAGTCTGTCTGGAGCACGGTGCTCGGGTGTAGCATGACTTGTTGGTTGTTGTCCTTGAGAGTTCGGTAGATCTTGTTATTCTCTCGTTTGGCCACCTGCATGAAGAAGCCGCTGACTAGAGCCCGACGGATATTGTTGTAGTAATTCTTGTCATGGAAGTCGGTGCTGAGAAGATCCAATCCCTGCGTCTCCATGATACGCTTGAGCTGAGCGCGGACGTTGTCCGCACTAGAAAGATGACGGAACGAGAGGTAGTGCTTGTGACACCACGTCTTTGCATCATCGCCACCGTTTAGTACACCCTTAAAGGCATGATACACGTTAAGCATGGTTAGGTGATCTCCGTCCAGATGCTTAAAGAGGTTCTTCATCTCGTCGGCTTCCCGTCTCTTGTTGGCTGGGCGTACGAAGATCTGAGGCACCGAGAGTAACGCCGTTATAGAGAGCATCTCATTTGAGCAGTAGAATTCAGGGCTCGAGATGAGCATAACCGCCAAGGCAGGATCTAGAGGAAATTCGGACGCCAGACCACCCATGGGAGTTAGTTCTCCCTCGTCATCGAGGCATGCGAGATAATTAAGCTCTTCGAGGGCTCGCATCATCGTCTCAGGGGCAGGAGGATCCATGAGATCAAAGTGAACGAGATCCTCTACACCAAGCTTCTTAAGTTCTAGCACCGTGTTCGCAAGGTTGGAACGAAGAATTTCTGGGTAGGTTTGTTCGATCAACTCCTCTTTGAAAGCCTTCTCCGTATAAAGACGGAAACATTTTCCAGGTTTTGTTCGGCCGGCACGTCCCGCTCGCTGCTGAGCAGACGCTTTCGATATAGCAGAGACCAGTAGCGATTCAACTCTTAATCGAGGATTATATATCTTCTGCTTGCTGAAGCCTGGATCCACGACATAAACGATACCATCGATGGTCAAACTCGTCTCAGCAATGTTGGTCGAGACGATACACTTGCGCCCGGGTCTACCGCCCTTCTTGCGCGGAGGGGGCGCGGGCTCGAATATTTTCTGCTGTTGGTGAGGAGGCAGAGTGCCGTAAAGCGGATAGACTACCATCGGGCCGGCATCAGTTTCTCTTACGAGTTCGTCTACCTCGAGAGAGATCTTTCTACAGGTATCCTCGATTTCCTCTTCACCGGTAAGGAAGAGGAGGATGTCGCCTTCGTCTTCCCCGGAATGGATCTGGAGTACAGTTCGTATCGCGCCTTCCACGTAATCTTTTTCCGGCTCCGGTGTGTAGAAAATCTCGACGGGGAATGTTCGTCCCGGGACTGTAAGCAGGGGGGCATCGAAGAAGTATCGCTGGAACTTCTGGGCGTCTAAGGTGGCAGACATAACAATGAGCTTAAGGTCAGGTCTGCGTCTAGTAACTTGTTTGAGAAGAGCCATGAGAATATCGGTGGCGAGGGTACGCTCGTGGGCTTCGTCAAGAATAATGCAGCTATATCGCGACATGTCGTGGTCGTGCATGGCCTCTCTCAGCAGCATACCGTCGGTCATATACTTCAACATGGTCTTGGAACTGGTCTTGTCCTCAAAACGAATACTGTAACCGACCTCCTCTCCCAAGTTGACGTCGAGTTCGTCGGCAACACGCTGCGCAACGGACATAGCGGCGACTCGTCGGGGTTGCGTACAGGCAACTAGTTTTCGGTTGAGGTGAGGAAGTTCGTCGTAGACAACATATTGCGGAATCTGTGTTGTTTTACCAGAACCAGTCTCGCCGACGAAGACTAGGATTTGCGACTTCTGGTATAGATCTAGGAATTCTTGCCTGTAGTCGAGTAAATGGGTCAGTATCAAGACAGCTTAGTTGCCGCGGTGGGCGAAGAGTACTGACCTCTGTTTGTGAACGGGGAGATTACTCCTTGTCTTTAGGATGTTGAAGTATTGCTGAGAATGAGGCTCTCCGGTAAAAGGGTTGTTGTCTCCATTCTCGGCTTCGAATGCTTGCTTCGCCGTCGTCTTTCGCCGTTCAAAGTGCGCAAGCGGAGAGCCCTTTGGAAGTAGGTCATTCAGACCAAAACCATTCTTACCATCCTTGGTGTCGCCGTCGTCGTTACCATTACTCCAATGTGCAAGGTATGGGTTGTACTTGGCCGGCTTCGATTCGCCATCCTCCGTCTTGATGCGCTTGGTGGGCGTATCAATATCGGGGCTACTCTGGCGCTTTCGATCATTACGCGAAGTCTTACCGTTCGGTGTATCTGCCATGATTGCTCTTTGTTTTGCGCCGATGAGATGGAAGAAGGGCGTGCGTACGTATGTGGTTGAGTGTTGAAGGTTGAGGGTTGTAACTGTTTTTTTTTCTTTTTTTCCAGTAGGTAGCCGATGCCTGCGAGGCTGAAGAAAAAAAGTCAAGAACCGTGTCCCACTATTAGCTTATTTCCGCATATAGTCATATCAGCCACATCCGGGGTATCACCTTCCTACTCGTTACACTCAAATGGCAGTCACACATATTCATGCATCAAACGAGATACCTATGTACCTATCCATCCTTTCAAGTATCATTTCGGCAACATTACCTACATATGTAGTAGCGACTTAGGTTAATCCGAAGTGTATAAGTACCTAGCCGGGCACTTAGTTACAGTGGGAATTTAGGTACCGACGTGGAACCGATACATGTGTTGCCGAAATGGCACTGTAGGTAGGTACGGAATACATGTACCTATCTACACTTACGCCCTTGGAAATCACAATTCATGGTAATTCATAGTAATAGGTTGCAAGGACCACAGGAATCATCTGAAATCATCGTACTGAATGCAAGCTAAAGGACCTCTGGTGGTCTGAAGTTATTAGCTGGTGGCCTTATCATACTATACACCCGTTTGACGCCCCTGAAGCCTGCCCACCTGCCACCCAGTCACCTATAAACGTACAACTGGCTTAGAGAGGGGGGAAGAAAATAAAGGGGGACAGTGAAGGCGACGCAACTCCATGAATCTTGCGTGTCCACCCAAAAGAAAGAAAAGCCTATGCAGGCACTGGGTCTAATAAGTGCAAGTACCTCGGAGAGCAAGCTCTCGTAAAACCGACACCGAACTCCTAGAAACCGCGGTCTCCTAAGTCGCCATTATATCATGGTTTCATCATGCTCATCTCCCGTATCATCGATTTTCATCTCTTCTTTTATCCTTTCCCCACCCGGTAGCGGCCACCCGTCAAACACTTCTTGCTGCCGCATCAGAATACGAATCGCTGACTCGTCGCGCATTCTTTATAATGCTCTCGATCAGCTCCATCGATTCGTCTGGTACCTCTGGAAGATCATTTGTTGCCGTCGTGACTGAAGAAACCATAGGCATCGGGGTCATAGCCGTGGCCATTAGCTTTGTGGCTGGTTGGGCCGGCCACGGCTGCTCGTATTCTCCGGCTGCTGGAGGCTGGGCGTTTTCGGCTGGTAGTGGATAAACGACCGCGGGCTGTTCTGGCTGTACGGAAATCGCCCGTAATCCATCTGATTCGGTTGCATGAGGCTGTTGCTGTTAGGCATTGTCTGCGGGAACTTCTGCCAGAAAGGTCCGCTTACATTGCTGGGCTGCAGCCCTGGACTAGCTGTGTGCCTTGTATATACGGGTTCGCCGTTAACGAACGGACTTGATGTATGCGGGATAGTAGCCGGCGGGGCTACAGCTAAAGTCGTAGGATCGAAAGGTTGAGGTTGTTGAACGGGATGCACCGGAGTCTGCATCTTGCGCAATGTTTCCCACGGTCGAGGAGGGGGGATATACGTTTGTCTAAAAACCGGTGTCGATTTCGTCGAAGAATTCGAGATCGTCGATGTAGGTAATTTTTGGTCCATCGTAGCTGGCGACGTGCCGTTATCGTCAACGCGTTGCGGGAACTCCGAGTTCACAGGTGAGGCTGACGCCGTATGCAAATTCGAAGCAGGATGCGGATTGGCTGACGATGGGGAAGCCACCGGGATCGAGCGTTGATCCGGTGTCGCTGTTCTAGCACCGGTATTAAGTTGCTGATTATGAGCTTCAGCATTCGTCCTTTGCAACATCGCGGCGTAGTGAGCTCGAATCGCTGGGTGCAGTTGCGCTACAGACCCCCCGTTCAAATCTAAAGGATTGACACAATTCATTGACGCAGGCTGAGACTCTTGCTGTCCGTATGGTGCCGCAAAAGAGACTGAAGGCGTTGTCCTCTGTGCTGTTGAAAATGCATTAGGAGATACGTAGCTCGACGAAGTAGTTGCACGATGGTTTAAATCGTAACTACTCGAGATCCCATTACTGAATGGATTGCGGGGAGTAGAAGATAGGCTGGAAGTGCCCGTACTAAACCCACTTGATCGTCTTCTGATGTCGAATAGCGCTTCAGGCGACCTCATAAGATGAGCTCGCAGGTTTCCTTCGTAACCGTTGGTAAATCCACCCCAGTGAGCATAAGGCGTCCGGTATTTAGTGGAATCCCTAAAAGCGGTTAGCTTCAAACACGAGTATAGTAAAGCGAGTCGATATACCTATTGTGGTGAACTTGAAAGAACGCATATTTCTGAACAATACTAGGTCGCGGCTGTTTAATGGTACTTTGCTGCTGGGAAATCTGAGATTCTCCGACAGTCCCTTGAGCGGACGCCGAAGAAGGCGGCCGGATGGCAGACGAAGTCATCGGTGTGTCGAACGAACGGTTAGATGCCAGCGAACTAGACCTGGCCCTAGCTTGAGCTTGGAAAAGCTGCCCATTCTGCGGTGACGGGGCCGGCCCAAGGCCAGGAGGTTGCATAAACCCATGGCTAAAGGGCGACTTGGCGGCAGAGTCGATTCGACTAGTCCCGTACGAAAACGGCGGCGTCCTAAACCGATGGTCCGAACCGAATGCCAATGGCTGACCACTCTGGCCATTGAGTGAAGACCGGTTTCGAGTATGTCCACTCTTAGAGGGCGTTGGTCGAGCTATAGGAACTGGTTTCTGTACAGTCGACTGAGGAGTGTTTTGTCCATTCTGCTGCGGCGTAGATGCCGGCTTTAGAATAGATTGCTGGGCAGAATAGTGACTGTTGTGTTGAGGAGTAGAAATGGAGGTTGGTTTTGGTAGAGATTGTCGTGAAGGATTCTGACTGCTTGGTTGAGAAGACGGGACGTTTGGTTTCGGTATAACTTGTTGTGGGATATACTGTACACTCTGTTGAGGCAAGGTAGCTGGCTTCGGTGTATGCTGCTGCGAAGCATAGAGCGGCGGGATGAATTGCTGGGCGGTGAAAGGGGAGGGTGTCGGAACGAATTGTTGGGCCGTGTAGGGAGAGTGAACATAAGCTGGCGTGATGGGAGTCCTCGGCTTGTACTGATACGGCTTCTCGGGTCTCACTCCTGCTGTGCTTGGGGTCTGCAGGGTGAACGTAGACCCGTACGACTTTCTAGGTTGTACAGCAGGTAAAACTGGTCGCGGTAGGGTGTCCAAAAAGTTGCTCTTGGGGTTGTGTTTCGGCTTATTTGGATCCTCCGTGTACTGAGCGCGAGCTTCCGTCGACGTCCTTCCAAGGTAGTACCAGATCTGGTTGTCCTTGGTAAGGTCCACCTTGGCTTGCGCCCTATTGGTGCAGAGGTCATGGGTATTGAATTCGGCCCACGTAAACCCGTCAACGAACGGCGCATCCGCACGTGGGAGCTCTTCCGGTACCCTCTTCGTTGCGTTGATCTTGTCCTTGGCCTTTCGTGACGTTGGCATAGGAATGGCGTTTGCCGATGCTCTCGGTAGATGGAAGTCAGCTGGATCTGGCAGTAGTAGCCATTTCCATTCGACTTCGACTCGGTCCCTAGATGCTGTTAGCAATTGCGCCCTTGCATTGACTTGACCATAGAATCCGTACCCATGAGGAATAACATCGACGAGTAACGTCTGTTCATCAGCCCTGTTTTCCACGACGACGCCAGCGAATATATCTCCACGATAATATTGCAGCTGGCAGATGTCCCCCTTTTTGAGATCAGCCGCTGATTGACGGGTCTTCTGACAGCTATCCAACGTCTCGCCATCGAGCTTCCTGTCTCTCTTGGTCCTATGGAAGCGGCAACTGAACTCATAGGCTCGATCCTTATATTCAGTTCCGTCTTCACCGAAAATCGGCACGTCGGCTTCCTCAACCAACACCCCGGCAGCCGCCGCACATGTTGCATGATAGGATCGAGCACATTTCTTCTGGGAACATTGGAAGCAGGCTCCCCTCTTCGAACGGCAATACAGACACTTGAGCTCGAGGCGCGATTTGCTGATGCTATCCGCATTAGCAACAACTTCCTCGCCTTCAACCGTCTCGATCCAGGTCTCCGGTCCGTAAAGTGCACAAATACGATGGGCCTTGCGACCATCACTTGTGGGCAGTACTTCCTGACCCGGTATATCGTGAGGACACAAACAGCAAGGAGGCTCGACGTGATTCTTAACGCGGAGCCGTATTTTCTTGGCCTTCTTCTGTCCTTTGTCGGTTGCCGGCCGTTTGCGTTTCCGTCCAGGCTGTTTGAATCTCGCAACATGAGACGTTGGTGTCGGAGCGCCAGTCTCGAGGTCATCATCCTCGTCCTCCTCTTCCTCTTCATCCTCGGTTTCTTCATACTCCGTTTCTTCGCCCCTGAGCTTTCGCTCGATCTCATATACGTCCACCCAGACGCTATCTTGAGCCTGGGCACATTCACATCTCTTCGCAATCTTTCCCATTGGCATCCACGAGTCCAAGGCAAAGTTGACAGCTTCGGCACAGTTGTATCCAAGATTGTATCCGGAATGGTAGCCGTACGGGTAGGTAACGACAAATTCTCCCGGATAGGAGACACACTTGTTGACCTTGATGTTAAAGTACTGCAGGAGATGGTTTGGGGATATGAGGAAAGCCTTGTGTCGTAGAAACTGGTCGCAGGCTTTAGCCTCCGTCGGCCAGATGCTCTTCATGGCAGCTTCAAACCGACGCGCATCACCCTGCGAGATGCTATACCACTGTTTTGGAGCTCCAAAGTGCAGGTAGTTGATGCTGTAGAGATCAACGTCCTCGAGATGCCATGCGAAAGTCGCCTTCCACATGCCGAGGTATAGGTACGCAGTATTCACACCGGGTACCTTAGTGCCTAGGACGTCGAGAAGATTTGGGAGCTTGTTAAGGTTCCACATATCGCAGTCATCATCGAACAGCGTTCCAGGAAGATCGGCACCATACAGCGGCGGCGCGTAAGTAAGCGTCTTCCAATATATACGCTCCAACTCTTCACACCTCTCGGGTGTGTAGTCGGAGATGTCCATGCGATAATCGAAATCTCTGAAAGCTTCTTCATCAATCCTGGCAGATGCTTCTCGTCTTGCGTACTTTCTTCGAGCGGATGTAGACTGCGTTTTAGGCTTGGATTGCCTCGAACCACCCATCCGGCCGACAACAGGAGGAGCGTCGTCGTCATCCACATCCATGCCAGGATCCTGCTCTACAGATTCAACGATATCCTCGTTCGGTTTCGGTGACACAGGCGTCATTGGCCGATCTTCCTGGTCAGCAGCGCTGTCCTTCGCAGCGCCTCGCTTGGCCCTACTTCGTGTAGCTCGCCCGCGTCTCTTAGAGTCAGTAGCAGCTGAAGACGAGGCTAATTTCGGCCTAGGAGGAGCCTGGGCACGCCTCTCACCTCGTCTGGCGGGGGGTTGGTGCTCGCTCTGGTCGCAAAGTTGGCGCCACTGTGGGATATTGTAGGAACGTTGATGTAGAATGTTGACCTGGCGATAAGTACCATTGGACCCCATGATATCCTGTTTGATAGGCTCTTTGACCTTGATCTGCTTGATCAAGTCATCGAGAGGAGGGCGCTGGTCGGACCATTCCTTGGGGGGGATAATCTTGACAATACCGGACTTCATGCCATAGCGATCAACTTTAGTCATCTGCGAAAACAGGTCAGCGGGAGTTGCATTCGGACAAATACGTAAGAATAGGGAAGGGTCGTACGAATTTCTTAAAATCCTTGAACTGATGCATGTCGGGTTTGAAGATTGGTACGGTGCCAGACCAATCGGCGGGTTCGACCTCGCCAATGTCTTCTTCTTCTTCCTCATCCTGCTGAGGCTGCTCTTGGGGGTGGTCTTGGTCCGCAAGAGTAGAGGGTGGAGGAGGCGACAAATTGACGTTGATGTCGACGAGGGAAGGATCGTCCAAATCACTCAGCTCGGAATCATCGCTACCGTCCAACTTCATTGCACTGTTACTATCGGGCGGTGAGTGGAGGCCGGTTGGTTTGGCATGTTGTTGGGGTTTAAAAGCATCGTTGTCGTTATGGCTGTTGGCCGGGGCATTTGCGACGTCGACCTCAATCATCTCAGCACCTGCATCGGGCGCAGACGCCATTGCGGCGGTCGCTTCGGCGGACATGGCAATTGGTGACTACATGCGACCGAATTGATATAATTTTATTCGGTCGACCTTTGTCCGTTGGCGTCGCCGAGGCGGTCTCTGTTGAGCCGCGTTACTGCCTTGTGCGTCTACAAGGCCGATAAGAAAAGATTGGATTGACGATGATTTACGGCTACGATAAGTTGATGGGAATGAAGGGTCGGAGCGAGGTTGGTGGTTGGTTGTAACTTGTAGCACTGTGGAGGTGCGAGGCCTGGCTTACCTGGTGAGGTGTCTGGGTCTACACTGCCAATTACCCATCAAAGCTTTGGCCTTTCCGTCCGTGCTGAGTCGCTAACTCGCTAAAATCGAAAGTCGCTAAGTCGCCCTGCAGAACCATCAGAAACAATTAGGCTTGGGGCTTGGCTTGGCTACTCGAGTGTACCCGTACACCGTACCCCTTCGGTTAATCCACGGCAGATGTTTAGTGGTCAGCCAGTGGTACGTTAGTGGTACGTTTTTGCGTTTTCAGGCCTTCGTGTGGTTCGTGCTAGGGGATATTTTTGGGGGGTTGCGGAGGCTTTTCTTGGAAAGAAAGGGAGTGGATTGGAGGCTGGGAAGACTGCCTGTAGGTGGGATGGGCAATAAGGAAGCAGGCGAAGACAGGGGAATTCTTCTTATCGCCTTATCTTCTCACTGTAACTTTAGGTCCCTTTAGGTCGCTAATTCCTTGGCTTTTGAGATTGCAACAGGCAATCACTAATAGAACGTACCTACTTTCCTTGCTGCCCCGAAAAATATACTCCCTAGTAGCTATCTAGGTAAGTGCAATGAAATTGAAAAAATCAATTGCTTCAATATTCAAGCTTTTCCCACTGATGTCCGAATGAAAATTTTGTATTTTCAGCATTTGAGTTTCTGTAGCTGTGGATGCCGTTCACGTGCAACCCGTGCAACCTGGATTATCCCAAAGCGTACCGTAGGGCCATACCTACCTAGCTAGACAGTTTGCTATTGGATTAACACTGCCCTCGTATCCACAAGAACCAAAATGTACCCAAGTCCTAGGTGGGATCTCCCCGGTTTAACCTTATCAGATGCTGCAGCACAGGCCAATAAGAATTCCTATCGAGGCCGGAAGTCGGAACTTAAACGCTTGCAGCGTCCGTAAGGCGAAAGGCGATCACGTTAAAAAGAGCCGCTCGCGCAGCCACTCAGCCACGCCGTCATGCACTTCATACATGCATATCGTAGTAGCAGTAAATACATTTATTTACATGTTCTTACTTAATTTCTAATTCCATAAGTTTTCCTTATAAATTATCGCGGAATATTCTTATAATTTTTAATGTATATTATAATATATATTCTACTTATATTTTATTTGGTTTAATAAATACGTATTATTTTTTATAAGTTATATTTTTTTTTTTATACTGATTTAATTTTCCTTTAATATTTTACTTATATTTATATTAAAATTAAAACTTTATAAAATATTTAAAAATATTTAAAATAAGTTTAAATAAATTTAATTAAAAAGTAACTTAATTTTAATTATATAGTTTATATATAAATAAATTTTTAAATTAAAAATAATTAGTTAATTTTTAAAGTTTTTATAATAATAAATTATATTATTTTTTTAAAAAATTATTTTAAAATTTAATATTATAATAAAAATTATAATTTTTATTTTATTGTTTTTTTAATTTCTTATTACGGTTTTAATAAAAGTATTTTTAAATTAATTAATTATATATAAAAAAAGAACTTTTTTTTTAAATTAATATATTATTTATAAAAAATTATTAATATTTAAAAAACATAAAATATATAAAAACTATTAGTTAATATAAAATTATTATAATTATAAATTATTATAAATTAAATTAAATAAAAACTTATTATAATTAATATTATATATTATTATTTAATTATTATTAAATTAATTTATAATATTATATATTTTATTTAATTTTAATATTAAAATATAAGGTTATTATAATAATTTAATTTTAATTATAATATAAAAATAACGTGTATTTTTTTAATTTAAATTATAATATTAAATTTTAATTATTTTATAAAATTAACTTATTAATATATTTTTTTTAAAAATTCTTAATTTAAATTATTTTAATTATAAAAATATATTTAAATTTTAAATTAGCTATAAAATTATTTTAATTTTATAAATTCTATTTATTAGTATATTTTTTTTAAAAAAATCTAAAATTAATTTATTTTTATTATAAAATATAAAAATCTAAAAATAGATTTTAAAATTAATTTATTATATATATAAAGTTAAATTTAAATTAATTATTAAACATTAAAATTAATTATTTTTATTATAATAATTTATTTTAATTTATTATTTAATTTATTATAAATTAAAAATAATTAAATTATAATAATTATAAAGTAATTAAAAAATCTTTTAATAAAAGGTTTAATATATAATATAAATTTAAAACCTGCCTTAAAAACGCTTTAAATTAAACTTTTAAAAACTGTAAATAAAATGTTAAAAATTAAAATATTAGTTAAAAAGCTAAAAAAATTAAAATTAAAAAAAAATTTAAAAAAATTAAAATTAAAAGCTGTTTTAATTAAATTAAATATATTAAATAATATAAATTAACTTTTAAATTTAACATTAATTATTACTATAAAACAATTTCTTATTATTATAAAAAAATTAAATTTTATTTTTATTAAAATATTAAAAAAGTTATTAAAAAAATATATTTATAATATAAAGTTTTTTATAATAAATAATTTCTTTAATTTAATAACTAATAAAAATAAAAATTAATAATAATTAATTTATTTTAACTACGGATTAAAAAAAAACGCTTAAATTTAATATTTAAATCTACTTAAATTAAGTTAAAAAAAATAAAAAAAAATAAAAAAACTTTTTAAATAACAATTTCTTATAATAATAAAAAATTATAATTTAAAATTAATATTCTAAATTAGTTATTTTAAATATAAAATTAAAAAGTTAATTTTAATATATTTTTAACATATAAATAATTTTGTTAAATATATAATAAAAAACTAATTAAAAACCTTTTAAAATTAAATATATTAATATTTTAATATAAAAAGTTATATAACGCTTAAAAATTAAATATTATAAAATTTAATTAAAATATAATTAGTATTTAATAAAAAAATAAATTAAATATATAAATTTATAAAAAAATATATATATTAAAATATAATAAAAATTATTATAAACATAATAATATAATAAAATAAAAAAATTAAATTTATAAATTTATAATTTAATTTATATAATTAATCTTAAATATTAAATAAAAAGATTATATAAAAAATAAAACTAACATTTAAAACTTTAAATATAAATATATTAAAAACAAATATAAATATACTAAATAAATTTATTTAAAACTAAGTTAATTAAACCTTTAAAAACATTTTATCTTTTTATTATCTTACATTTTTAACATATTAAATACCGACGTTTTATATTATTTTTATTATAATAATAATATAATTATTTTATTAATTTATAAATATATATATTTAACTATAAAAATAATAAAAATACTATTAAAATATAAAATAATAATATTAAATATTATAAAATATATTTTATAAACTATTATATTTATAAAATTAACGAAATATAAAATAAAATTTAAGTTTATAAATATAAAGTTAAAATAAAAATAAAAGTAATTATAAAAAATATAATAATATAATTATATATTATAATTATAATAAAATAAAATATATAATAAAAAATTATATAGTTTTATAAAAACTTTTAAATTAATTAATTATTTATTATAATTATATAATTAATAAATATATTTTTTTTAATTATAATTATAAATAATATTTTTATTTAAAGTAAATATAAATTTAAAAATTAATTAAATATAAAAAATTATTATTAAATAATTTAAAATATAATTTTTTTATAAAAAAAAAAATATTTATAATGGATTTATAATAAACTAAATTAATTAAAAAAGCTATAATAAAAAATTTATTATTTATATATATTATATAAATATAGATTTAAAAAATAAATTAACTGGCCTTTTTAATTAAAAATAATAAAAAATATATTTTAAAAATTAAAAAAATAAATATTTATATTATAATTATTAAATTTAAACTAATTATAATAACTATAAGTAAGAAATAACACTAGGTTAGTTTATTTAAAAAAAAGGTTTTAATAATAAATTATTAAAATAATTTATTATATTTTTATTAATTATTAATAGTAAAATTAAACATATAACTTTTTAAATTAAAATTATTAATAAAAGAAAAATTAATATATTAATTAATAAAAACTAAATTATAATTATAAATTTAATAAGTAAAAAAATTAAAAATAAATATTATATTTATTTAAGCTTATAAAAATAACTTAAATAATTAATTAAATATTAGAAAATTATTAAAATCTATTTTATTTTTTTAATTAATATAAAAATAATTTTTAAATTAATTATTTTTAATTTAAACGTAGTTAATATATAAAATAAACCTAATATTAAAAAGTTATAAACTTAAATTAACTATCTTTAAAAAAAAAAAAAACCAATATAAATTTTATTTAATTATAATTACCATTTAAATTATAGAAATTAAAAAACTAAATAATAAATTAATTAATAAATATTTAATATAAATTAAATAAAATAATAACTAAATTTAATTAAAATATATTATAAAAGAAATTAATTTAAATAACTTTTATATAATTTAATAATATTTAATAAATTATAAATTATTATTTAAAATTATAAACTTTTAATATATAATTAAATTAAAATTAAAATTATTACCAATATATTTAAATTATAAATTAAAAATAACAAATAATTATATAATTTTAGTTTTATATTATATAATTTTTTTATTTATAGTTAAAAAAATTTTATTAATTATATAAGTTTATATAACCAGCTAAAACTAAATATATAATATTTTATTTAAAAAAAAATAATTATATTAAAATTAAACTTATATTAATTTTATTATTAACTAATTAATTATTATTAAAATTAAAAATATTAAATATATTATTAAAATATATTTAATTAAATAATTACTATTTTTAAACTAACTTAAATATATTATATATTAAAAACTGTTAATATAAAAAAACAATAATAATTTAAAAATCTTTAAATAAAAAAAACAATAAAAAAATCAAAAAAATAATAATAAATTAACTAATAAAAAAATTAATTATAACTTAAATAATAAGGATATATTTAAAAAAATAATTAATATTATTAAATTTATAATAATAATAACTATTAAAACTTAAAAAACTAAAAATTAATTAAAAAATAAATAAAAAGTTTATATTTAAAATAAGTTTAAAATAATATTAAGAATTTAAATTAATTATATTTAATTATTAATTATTTAAAAAAGCGAATATAATTTACTAATATTAATATTTATATTTTAAAAACATTAAAAAAAATAATATTATATTTAATATTATTTTAATTAAAAAAAATAAATATAAAACTATTATTTATTAATAATATTATTTTAATATTAATTAAATAAAGTTTATTATCTATTAATTTATAGATTATAAATTAATTTTTAAATTTATTAATAATAAAATATAATTTAAATTTATTAAATTATTAACCTTTAATTTAAATATTTTTATTTATTATATTAAAAAATATAAGTTAAAAAATAAAAATATATATATTATTTAATTTAAGTAATTAATTAAAAATATATATAAAGTTATTAAAAAATATAAAATCGATATTATTTATATTTTATAAATTTTTTTATAATAATTAAATTTAAATAAAAAATATATTATTTATTTAATATTAAAAATTATTAAAAAATAAAAATATAATATTACTATAATATATAAATATTTATAATAATAAAAAATAAACGGTATTAACTTTAAATAATAAAAATAATAAACAATTAATATTAAAAGTTATTAATTATAATAAATTATTTAAAATTAATTTTAATATTATTAATAGTTATTTAATAAAAATAATAATATATATAAATATTTAACTTTAATTAAATCGGTGAAATATATATTAAATTCCGGTTATAAATATTTAAATTTAATTAATAAACAATGTTTTATATTAATTAAATTTAAAGTAACTTTAAATAAATTAATAATTATAATAAAAATCTTTAAATAATAAATTATAAAAAATAATTAATAATTAGTTTATTAATTTAAAATTATAAATTAATAAAACGGTATAAATATTTAATTAATAAAATTAAATAAAATAATTATTATATATTATAATAAAGTTTTATTTTTATATTAATAATTCTTAACTTAAATAATAACTGTGTTATTATCTACTTTAAACTGTACCTAACTTAAAAAATAACTTAAAAAACGTTTTAATTGACGTATTTAAGATATCTTATAAAAAAGTGTATATTTTTACGATACGTGGTTATTTAATTATATAAAAAACTTTACAAGCTTTTTAAAAAAAAAAATAAAAAAGAATCTAGCTATAAGGTAGTTACGTGATTTTTTGCAGGGCACTAATCGCCGCATCTTATTATAATATATAAAAAAATTATTTTATAAAAATATTAAACGATTTAAAAATAATAAATTTAATTAAATATATTATTAAATTTAAAAAAAAAGTAGTTTTATACCACTTTAAATAGTTATTTTATATTATAAATAAACGGAAATTTATTTTATAGATTTTTTTTTAAATAAAAATAGTAAGATTAATTTACCTAAAAATATTATTTTAAAAAGTTTATATTTAATTTTTATTTAAAAAATCAAGCGATAAAAAAATAATTATAAATTTTAAACTAATAAATTTAATTATAGTTAAATTATAATAACTTATTTATAATTAATAAATAATATTTTATATTTTAATTTAAAAAAATTATAATATGTTTTTTTAAAAAAATATAATTTATAAATATTAAATAATTTTAATAATATATAAACATTAAAATTAAATTATATTTATTATTTTAAATAAGTAATATTTAAATATATAAATACTATAAAATATAATAAAATTATTTTATATTTTTTATATATTTAAAAACCTTAAATTTAAAAAATAACTATTATTATTAAAAAGTTTAAACCTATTTATTTTATTATTATTAAAACATTATTTAAAATAAAAAATCTCGTTTAACATTTTTATAAATAATTATAATATATTAATAAAAACTTATAATAAAATATTTAATTTTTTATATTATTATTATTTTTTTAGAATCGAATTTATAAAATTAAAATTAATATTATAAAAAATAATTTTATTTATTAATTTAATTAAAGCATTTAAATTTAAACTAAATTAAAAAAAAATTTATTTATTAATAAAATATTATAACTAATTTACTTAATAAATTAAAAAGAAAAATCATTTAAAAAATATTAAAAAATTAAAAAAATTCCTTTATTTATTACCTTATTTAAAAATATAACTTTTAAAAAAAATAAATTTAAAATTAATATTAAAAACATTATATTAAAAATTAATATAAAAGTTAACATTAAAAAAAAAATATTAATATAACGTAAAATAATCTTAAAATTATTTTAATAAAAAAAAAACCAATAAAAAACATTTATTATTTTATATAAAAAAATCCAAAATTAAATAATTAAAAATCTAAAACCAATTAAATAATTTTATTTAATAATAAATATATCTAAAATTAAAACAAATAATATTTTATTTTAATTAAATAATTATTTTATAAAAATAATAATTAATAATAACATAATATTTTTAATAAATATAATTATATTTTTCTTATTTAAACTATTAAATTTAAAAACTTAATATTAAATAAAAAAGTAAAAAACATTTATATTAATAAAAATATTAATAAAATATAAATAAATAATTATTAATTCCTTTTTTTTAGTTATAATATATATAAATTATTTAAATTTATTAAATATATTTAACTATAAATTAAATATAAAAAATTAAATTATAATTTAATTAAAATAATTAAAAAAATATTAAATTATTATATAATATTAATTAAATATATTAAAAATAATTAAAATTATAAATAAATTTTTTTAATTATTAAGATTAATATATTAACCTTTAAAATGTTTTAATTTAAAAAAGCTTTTTTTTATTATTTTAAAAGTTATTAAAATTTAAATAAGTAATATAATAATAAATATAATATAAAATTATCTAAATTAGTTTAATTAAAATAAAATTAAAAATAATTATTTAATTATTTTATTTTAAGTTTTTAAAATTATTAATATTTTTATAAATATAATAATAAATTAAAAAAACAATAAATTAATTATAAAATATAAATATTTTTAATATAAAAATATTATTTAATATTTAATAATTAAGTTTATAATAATTATAAATTAAAATAAAGTAACTTACTAATAAATAATAAAACAAATAATTAAATTTTAAATTTAATAAAAAATATTATATAAAATTAAATAAAATAAAAAATTATTTAAATATTTTATACTGAAAAAAATCCTAGTAACTATAAAATAAGTTTATAATAATTATAAATATTACACGGTTATAATTATTATATATAATTTAATTAAAATTTACTAATAATTAATTTAATTTTTAAATATTAAAAAACATTATTAATTTTATTATTTTTATAAAAAAATTAGTTTAAAAATTCCAACTATAATAAAACTATAAAATATAATAATTATATAACTATAAAATTTAATAACACTTAATTATATAAAACTAATTAACCTGCTAGAAAAAAACAACATATAATATATTTTTTTAATAAGTAAATATTTTAATAAATTTAATTTAAAATTTAATAAAAAAAAAACAAAATAAATATATATAATTTATTTATTTTAATAAATTAAAAACATATTTAGGATATTATAATAAACTTATATAAATAATAAACTTTATTTTAAATTATTAATTTTAAATATATATTTTAAAAATCGTAGAATTAAAATTAAATATAAATTAATATATATTTTTTAAAATTATAAATTTATTAAGTAATTTATAAAATTATTTATAGCTTAATTATATAAATAAATATTAGTAAATAATTATAAAAATCTAAATTAATAACTAAAACAAATTTTAATAATAATATATTAAATTAATATAAAGAAAATAAAAAAAATAAATATAATATTTATTTAAATTATATTTAAATAATAAATTAAACTAATTTAAATAATTAAAAAAATAAATAAATTAAAGATTTTAATAAATAAACTAATTTAAAAAAAAAGATTAAATAAATAAAAAAAGGAAATATATAATAAAATACAAGTAAATATAATAAAAAAAAAAGAAAAAAACATAAAAAAATTAATTAACTTTTATTAAATTAAATATTAAGTTTAATAATATATAAAAAATTAAAATCGTAAAATTTAGTAATTTAAAAAAACCAACCTTTTATTAACATTTTATAATAATTAATAAACAAAAAAAAAAATATTTATATAATAAAAACTATAAAAATTTATTAGAATTACGTTAAAAATATTAATATATATAATAAATTTTATTATTTAAAAATATTTATAAAAAATCTATATTAATAATTTAAAGTTATTTATTTAAAATTTAATAAAATATAAAGTTAAATAAAAAAAACTTAATTATTTAAATTAATAAAATAACTTATTAATTAAGTTAAATTTAAAGAATTTAAATTTAAATTTAAAGCTTTTATTTAAAAAACTAAAAAAAATTAACTTAAAGCTAGTAATTTTAAAACTAATATAAAACTTTTTTAATTAATAATAAAAAAAAAATAGTTATTTTAAAAATCTATAAAATCTATAAATAAATAAAGGAAATAATTTAATAATATTATTAATTAAATAATTAAAGAAATATAGTAATTAAAAAATTTTTTTCTTATAAATATTACTTAGAAAAAAATTAAAATTAAAAAAAAAGGAAAAATATTAAAAGTATAAATAATAAAATAAGCTTTTTTTAAATAATAATTTTAATAAAAAAAAAAAATTAATAAAAAAAACATATTAACTGTTAATAATATTTTATTTATTTTATATATAAAAATTAATTCTTAAAAAATTACTAAATAATTTACTAGTATTTTTTTATAATATATTTACCAAATTATAACTATTTTTATAAATAAAAAAGCTATTAAAAACGTGTGTTTTTATTAAAATTAAATACTTTTAATATTTATTTTTAAATTAAAAAAGTAATTAAAATATTTTTAATATTAAATTAAGTATTTTTTATATTAAATTTAATTAAAAAAATTACTTAGTTTATTTATAATTATAATTAAAATAATAAATATTATTATAAAATTAAAATATATAAAATAAATATTATTTTTAATACTTTTAATATAATTTTATTAATATTATTTTACAATAAATATATTATTAATAATAAATATATTTAAATAAATCCTTAAATATTAATAATATAACAAATAAAAATAAAATTTTAAATGTAAAATTAAAATAAAAATATAAATATTTAAAAAATTATAAAAAATTAAAAGTTAAATAAAAATATTATAAAATAAAACGAAAAAAAATAATAGTTTATATTATTAAAATAACTAATAAAATTAATAAGGAGATTTTAAATATAATAAATTTTAAATTAACTAATAATAAGAGAAATTAATATATATTAAATAAGAAAAAAGTTTTATAAATCGTGAAAAATATAAATAATAAAAAAGATATAAAAAACCTAAATAATTTAATTATAAAAAAACCTAACTTTATTAATTTTAATTTAATAAATATTAACTAACTAAATAATAACAAATAAAATAATTTATTTAATAATATAAAATTTATTAATTTTAATGTTAATAAAATATTATAATAAAATTAAAATATATTATAAAAACAAATTTTAATATATTTAATAAAATTTATTACTATTTAAAAAAAAATAAACTTTAATTATATTTATTATATTTTTAAATTTATTAAATAAAAAACTGTTAAATTAAATAATAAATAACTTTAAATTAAACTGGAAGGTAAGGTAATTTTATAATTTTAATTAAATAAAAATAAGAAATATTTAATATTTAAAAACTGTTAGTTATTTATAAAAATAATAATATATATTAAAATTAAAATAAGTTAACTTTTATTTAATAATAACTATTATATATATAAATATTAATTAAAATTATTTATAAAAATATTAATTAATATTAAATTTTTATATAAATATTAAAATAAATTTATTAAAATTAAAATATATAAATAATAATATATTATAAAAATATTAATTTAACCAGATTTTAAATATATTTAAATTGTTAAAAATTAAATTAAAATTAAAATTAATTTCTTTGATTTTAAATAAAAAATATTAAAATTATAAGGTTTTTTATAGTTAATTATTAAACTAATAAATAGTTAATTACTTTTAATTATAATAATTAAAATAATATAATATATTAAATATAATATATATATAATATTTTAAAAATAACTTAAAAAATATAAATATAAATATATATTATAAAATATTTTTTTTTAAAAATAAAAATATATAAATAATTTAAAAAAGCTAGTATTTTTTATATTATTATAAGGAAAAATATATTTAAATAAAATATTAATAATATTAATTTAAACTTTAAAAATTATTATTATTTTTAAGTATTAAAATACTTATAAAAAATAACTAAAAAAAAAAAAAAAAATAAAACCTAATAGTTATAAATTAATAATTATTAAATTATATTAAAAAAATAACAAATAAATTAATTAAATTTAAAAATAAAAAAACTAAATTTATATAATAAAAATTTAATATTATTAATATTTATAAAATTAATAAAAATTAAAAAATTAAAAATAAAAAATTTAAATTATTATAATAAGTAATATAAGTTAATGTTAATTAAAATATAAATAAAAATTAAAGTTTAATAATATTATTTAAAAAAGTAATTATTAAAATTAATAAATTTATAAAAAATAAATATAAATTACTTTAATAAGATTTTAAAATTAATAAAAATTAAAATAATAAAATTAATATAAATTTTAATAAATTTAAATTTATTAAAAAAAAAGCTAGTTAATATAACTTATTTATAAAAGTTAAAAAGTTATATTTTAAATAATTAAAAATAAGTTATTAATTTTAATAAATTAAGTAAAAAATAATTTAAAAATAATAAATAAAATTTTAAATAAATTATAAGGTTAATTTTTAAAATATATTTAAAAACTAATAATTATAATTAATAAAATATTTATTATATTTAAAAGTAGTTTAATATAAAATATAAAAAACTAATATAAAAAAATCTAGAACTTTTATTATAATAAATTAAAAATTTATATTAAAAAAAAAAATTTTATAAATATAACTTTAAAAAAAAAATAATTAAAATTATAAATTTAAAGTTATAATATTAAATCTAGTTTTAAATTAAATAATTTAAAAAAAATATTTAATTATATATAAAATATTTAAAAATATTTAAAATAAATTTAAATAAACTTAATTAAAAAATAACTTAATTTTAATTATATAGTTTATATATAAATAAATTCTTAAATTAAAAATAATTAACTAATTTTTAAAGTTTTTATAATAATAAATTATATTATTTTTTTAGAGGATTGTTTTAAAATTTAACAACTTTAAATTATGTTAAGTTTATTATACTATATAACGCGTGTTTATGTTACGTCTTAGTAAAAAGCCTTTATTATGTCATCCTTAAATTCATTAGACCTTAGTTAGAATATTGTCCCTAGTAGCCTGGGCAATGCAGATATTTAAGATCGATAATCAATAGGTGTTATCATATCAGTACCTAGGTACCAATCTTGAGTAGGCAACACAACACTAAATGTAGACCTGGCTGGATGAGTGAGTGAGACTTATAGGGACTTGCGAATCTACGCCCTAGTCACATCAAACCGATCTTAAATACCCCAGGCAGAGACATGTTCCCCACGACGTATTTCCTCCACTAAGATCCGAGGGACAGGTAAAGAGCCATTAAGAGTCTGCCCCGCCGTCTGAACCAGCGATTGAAAGGCAACTAGACATTATTGATATCCATCTCAAAGGGCATGATACATTATCCCCTCCTAACATTTGTAGTGACTTATATTCCCTCAAACCAGCAAACACTTACGAGTGTCATATTTACACGACGGAAGTATGAACTGAACACGGTTATTGGAGACACCTACGGAAAAAACTAAAAAGCATTCTACGCAGTTCCTCTTGTCTAACTCACAACAGGATCGACATAGGCATACTGGAAGCATCAGTTTTCGAACTATTAGACTTAAATCCCAGCGGTTCACGAGCTATTCATACCAAATTCTAGTATCTTAGTTTCGGTGCGGATTCTAGCATCCACCTAAAACTCTCAGGAGACTTCATTTCTGCCTCATCCGTAAGATGGAATAACGAGACTAAAAATTCGCCTATCAACCAGTTCCTTAAATTCCGAGTTTAAGTAGATACCTCCTTCTATAAAATACATTATCGAAATAATTTTCAGCGCCGTGGTTCTGTTACGATACTATCACGAAGCCAACCATGCGATAAGGAAACAACTATGTTCTTCCACGAAGAGCTACGAACCTAGGGGGCTCCCAAGTCCCATGTATTATACAGGAGGTCAGGACAAAGAGACCTATCCCTTCCTTCATACCCATAAGCCTGTAACCCCTATCCAGGCCCCTTAGCCCCATCATGGCCATGAGGGCTCCGTGACTCCTATCTTGTCCCTAAGGGTGACCGACAGATCCGTAGCCCAACGAGGGCTATAGTCCTGGCAGGTACGAATTAAGCCAACTTAACTGCCGAGAGCTCCAGTTTAAGTATACATATAAAAGACTCTTTGTACTCTTAAATCTAGCCCAACGTGCCTAACCCCCGTCCATAGGGCTGAAGACCATAGAGCCATCCTAGGCGTTTGTAGTTTATGTGAAATTGGTAGGTTACCAGGTATTTTTGTAAGGAATCGAAGCGTCTAGTTTAAAAGATATTTAATGTGATTGAAGCGTAAATAGAAGAAATTAAGGAGGTAAGTTGACATAATTTATTATTTCACTTAAGACATAAAGCGTCAGTGACATTTAAGCAAATGCTAACGAAGTACGATTATTTCTCACACATTATCCACTCGTCATATCTCACTGTTATTTTAATTTTCATCCTAAACCAATGCAACTAAGGGTTTGCTTGGATGATGCAAGCTGGTTATGAAAACGGCAAGGGAACTTCCACTATGGTCTTCGACGTGTCAAGAAACGCACAGGTATTGCTGAGGCGAATGTTACATTTTATGATATGAGGAAGAATTCAATTGATAAGTAGAGGACATATTTTTCGCGAACGCCATATTACAATTCTACAATAAAGCTCTTGATGTTACTGCCTCCTATGATAATCAACATTATGTTTTAGGCATCCCAGTAATAATATGGTAGGGATTTAGAACATACCTAGGTAATTAGATAAATATTAAACCAGGAAATGTAAAGCCATCGATAATTTGAATGATCTGTTAATTTCTCGGTGATATTTCATTGAGATAACTCCTTATGCCAACATAAGATTCTTTCTGACCGGATGTAACTATAGCATGATCAAACTAACCTACATATCAAGCTAAACATCAAGCTACACTACCTAGGTACACAGAACAAGGAAAATCAAACTTCAGACAACTAGAAAAACTCTCGAAACGAGCGTCTAGACAAGAATATATCTACCTTGATGCCCATCAACAAAGTCATGGAGGTACATAGTTCATTAAACGATTAGATACATTACCAGGTACCCTTTGGTCCGCTAGGAGTCCAGGGCTTTTTATCGTTCTCGTCTCAGGAAAAGTGACCTAAAGTTATTTGAGACTGCGGTGATTATATGAGACTCCCCTTGATATAATGAG
Organism: Hypoxylon rubiginosum; assembly: GCA_902806565.1. Taxonomy (NCBI): domain Eukaryota; kingdom Fungi; phylum Ascomycota; class Sordariomycetes; order Xylariales; family Hypoxylaceae; genus Hypoxylon; species Hypoxylon rubiginosum. The sequence continues at coordinate 658,276 of CADCXA010000027.1, read as the reverse complement.
GTACGAAGACACCCGACTCGATCAGATGTAAACATGCTCGCATCGTTTATTCACCGTGTCCTCTACTCTATCTAAAGCCTACTAATGATTAAGACGGTATTAAGTAGTTCGTCGTTGTTTGTAGCTATTCTCACCGTTTTGGCTGTAAATAGAAAAGGAGTAGCTCTCTCTCAAAATATTTAATCGGAATTTCTCATAATGATTTGGAAATGTCAGGGCTAACAACGATACGCTAGAGAAGACATGGGGCATCTCGTTAACTCCACTACGAGTAATAATACGGTGAAATTAATTTCATACGAATATCCAAGGAGAGTCAAGATTTTTTTCACCTAGTGAACTGGGCATGAAACTCATCATATAACGTGCTGCACCGGAAATCAATAGCGTCGTCACCTTTTCACCCCTTATATTACTTGATACTCTTGATACATATCAAGTAGTTAGTTTTCATAGGATCATCAGACAGTCGAAAAGTTTATATACTCTAAAGGAATGTAGTTATGAGTGTTTATGAATGTTAGAATGTAGATAGAGTATAGACATGGACACACCTCCCCGTCAACATAGTACCATGGTACCTCAACATTCATATCATACAATCAAGACCAAAGAATTAAGGTGAACGTCTAGGGGATAATTGTACACCAAGTACCTACATAATATCAGGGATATGATGAGATGCCCACGCTGGCTGGGCATAGGTGCTGAAGCGATTCCGACCATATATCATGCCTACAGAGAGCCTAGATAGTCTAAGATAGGTAGGTATCCTATGTTGTCTATAGGACCACAAGGAAATTTTAGCTCCTAGCCCCTATTCCAGAGACTGCTTGCCACTAGGTATTCAATTAGGTGGACATATACATGCTCAAGATAACGATTCATAACATTTGAACTTGACTGATACATAATTAGATTATACGTATCCCATTTAGATCGAGGGATACTCTATATCGAAAGCCAGATCATGCAATCGCCATTCTGATTAAAGGGGTGAGCGAAGATGAGTTTACATCGAGGTTCATAGGTACGTAGAGAAGATTCCAGACTCAAGGTCCATTGCTCCGGCAGCACCTAAACAGGTAGAGGGCTAAGCAACACCTTTCTCAACGGGGAAATGTCTTCCCAAAGGGCGTGTGAGGCATCGCGAGTGTATGCAGTTCGTCAACTGCCGTGCTACTCTAGCATCGGACCTGCTCGTCGAACCCCATTGCAGCTATCTTGGGCGCTGACAATATGTGCTATGTACGACCCCCTCAAGTTCGAACGAGTCAATATACCGTGACTCAGACGCCGACAGGCGGCCGAGGCTAGAACGATGTCAAGGAAAAGGGACGGGAGAGAATGCAACAATGACAGCAAGCAGAAGCGCACCCCAGGAAACGGCCATATCCAGGTCTCTGTCATCCGTACCTGCATATATTGATTAATTACCGCGGGAGCGTGATCTGCCACATCTCGATCGACACGTAAGAAAGCTTACCGGGGGGGGAGGGTCGCATTCACCGCCTCAACCGAAAGCGGCGGTTGTCCTTTTGCGCGGCGCCGCTCATTGGCTGCGGCGACGCGGACTTCGCGCCAAAGGGGAAAGAGACGGGAGGAAGATAAGCCTCGTTGGGCGCTCTCGCTCATCCGTTGAACGCGTGTCACGTCGAGAGAGAAAGCTTAGCTTTTCCCAGAGCTTTCTTGCGCCCTTTCTTACCCCCCGCGAGTCCAATTGAGTTCTTACTCAGTTACGAGCACCTTGTTGGCATCTATCGACCGGCGCAAACTTCGCGGGGTGGTCTGTCTTCCGACGAAACATTCATACGAGGTGCTTTCCGTGGGCGTTCCTAAACATTCCTAACGTCCCCAACGTGTTGGCGCTCGCAAAATAGATGCCTGACCTACCACTGGCCGTCAGCCCATTAAGCCTCGAGTGATAGTGACAGCCATGGTTACACCCCCACGCGATCGAATTAGCGAATGGCGTCACCCCTCCCGGGCCGCTCATAGTCGATCATCAAAAGCTGACATCTCTCATAGCTCTTCCTAAAGTGGGCAGCAGAAAGCTCTATCAAGAGTTCTAGATCTGGTGGATCGCTGTTAGAAAAGGTCGCGAACCTATGGTGGACTCGCCCTTCGCCACTGGATGGATGCTGAGACCATCTACTCCAGTCAACAAGTTAAAGCGACGAGACAGATGCATCAATACATGTGGTGAGCAGATACGAGAACGCGGGGCAGAAGCCGCGCGCTTCAGTGAACCGGTACTGTATCGACAAGTTTGTCGAGTAAGATATTACATAGTATATGCATGCGGTAAATAAGAAAAAAAGATTTTTCTCATCCTTCTGGATTGGGTAAGACTTTGCGGCCAAGTCTCTCGTCAGCTCGCTGTGATATGGCTTGCGGTAGCCTGCGGTACCTTGCAGCTGAACCAAGCATCCGGAGGGGGTTTCTTTGCCTTCCCGTCCATCCATCCCATCCATCCCAGACCGGGCCATGGTGAGTGAGCCGGGGTCGGCCAATAAGAAAACTCGACAGTGGAACGACCAAAGATGGTGTTATGACTGGTCACCATGCACAAGCTTACTCAACATCTACACATGGTACGTAGCACCGCGATTTCGATTAGGATCGCTGCCATACGATGCACATAATCTGCCCCAGCAATCGTTCGCGGCTCGCGCCACCAACCTTTCTATCATCCTTCTTTCTGCTGAGGCGAGGAAATTCCTGACGGATAAGGTCTAAGATGAGTTGGGTTGTCTCGCCCATAGCCTTGGGGAGAAAAGGGAAGGAGAACAAAGAGGAGAGAAGAAGAAAAAAATTCTCCGGGACCGAAAGGACCAATCAGAAGCCGATCGCATCGAGGCGAATTGGGAGCTGCCACACCACCTTCTCTTGGGATTTATCTCTCTCACCTTTTCACATGGCAAGCCCCGTGGTGATGGTGACATCGTCCCTTGCATTAGGGCTGCCTAGTGTGGACTATGGACCCGAGGCCGCAAGAAAGAGATCGAACACATCGAATGTCCTTTGCTTTCTGCTCTCTCTGCTCCCTCGGTTCAGGCTAAATCAGGGAAAGCCAAGGAACCGAAGGAAGTTCTAGAGCTTAGCTTGCGAGTAGCTTGCCGAAGCTTGCTACCCTACTGCCGCAAAGCTCCGCAGACGACTCATGTTCAAGAAGTTCTAGACGAACGTGCCTAATCGGACTAGTGGAAGGGCCAGGAACAAGTCGTTATAGGGCAATGCAAGTTGGAAGACGATACGAGGCGAGGCACAGCGAGCATTGAGAGGTGAGCAAATATACGACTCGAGAAAGATAGAGAGACTTGCGTCCTGGCGTCTTCCCCTCGCGTTGGTACGACAGGTACCTAACACTGGTGATTCGTTGGGTTGGTAGCTCGTGGTACGCCAGCGTCAAGCAAACTTTGTCTTTGCTTTGTCGGGGAAGCCAATCCGTGGGATGGGATAATTTCTAGAAAGCTTGAAGGCTTTGTCCAAAGGATCGACCCGTGCGCCCTACGGTCCCAACAAGAAGGACGAATGCGTCGTAGGGAGGCAGGGACTATTGTTGGCCCTGGCATACACGTGGGTGCCAGGTGCTTCATCTTAAACAAGGCGCCTCTATTTTGAAATCGACGATGTCTAACAGCCCTTGGGAGTACCTAGGTAGCCTCGGCCTTTTTCTCCCGCGAGAATTAAGGGCCGAAGTCGTAAAAAAGATGACTTCGGGACTGGTTGGATTGTGGGATTTGTATGGGTGGCACGGGAGGAATCCCGCTCCTACAGGAAGGTAAAAAGTTGTGATTCAAAGGTACCATTTGCTGACCACCAAGCTTCGAGTTCATGGTACCTACATGTAGGTAGATTCTGACATACGACATACACACGCGCATCTACCCGACTGGAAAGCCAGATGGTCAGCAATAAACGAGATAGGCTCTGGAGATTAAGTTTACCTTGTATCCGAAAATAAAGGGGGTAATTATTCATACGAAGAACGCCGCTGACGTGATGTCTCAAGGGGAAAACTGCTGTTTGCTGTCACGACCCGGCAGTGTAGTCGGTAATGTTGTTAGACGATACCTGCAGATTCAGAATTTTGATGAATTTTTGATGACGCCTCACGGAGAATTGCTGAGAAGCATAGATAGTTGGCCAATGGTTGCACGTATGATGACACCAGCATATTGTGATACTTGTTCCCAGCCTGAGTCCGTTTCTCTCGGATAGATTGCAGATTAGGGGACCTGAGACATGGCAGTAACCTGAACGCTAGGGATGCTTCTTTGAAGTACCAAATTCACCCGTTGATATCGCACAAATACATACTCGGAAACACATGTAGACAGGTGAGTTATAATGAATAACGAGATATCCCCGGCCATATGGAGGCGATGTGGAAAAGTCTTTTGGAGTAGTATCTTTCTGTTGATGATGGTATCGTGAGTTGTAGATCCTTGCATTTTACGCAACGATGTCGTAGGATTGGAGACGTCATGTTTGACCCAGTACCACGGAGCTCAGGCTATCCGCGAACCCACAGTATGGATACGCACTCTCACTGCCTTATTCGGCAACAAATCTATGTTGGCAGCAAAGGAGTCGGTTCAACTCGTCGAGGCTACATGGTATATCATTAATGTGAATATTCCGCACGTAGCCATGATGGGACTCAACACTCTAGACGAAGCTGTGCCAACTGAGACCTCTGCTACATGTTGATACTTACCTACCTGGTACCTACCTTAGGCACATATGCAAGGGGAGAACAGAAGCGACTTGGGAGCCGTATGGGAGACGCTTCCATCCGTTGGGACCTAGGGGTTCTGGGGTTCTGCATGTATTCGGATGCGCTGCAACTCGGCAAAGCTCCTTGGGATATTTAGTGTTACTAAAATTGGATGCCAGCAAAACGATCCTGATCTGTAAATGATATTTCAACACACTGGCGAACTTAGCGTTTCTTGATGGTATCGCTGAGGATACCGTATGAAAGCAAGGGGCTACGATTAATCGTCTAGATATCGTGATAGGACTCCGTGAAGGCCGTCTTGGCGACGGAGTCAGTACCTATGTATGTAATTCTTCACATTCCCTTGTTAATTAGGAAGATATCTCTGGCAGGTTGACAAGTTGACGTATGCGGCAACCGGATGATACATTAATAGTTATATCAATAATTATATGTATAATAATCGTGAAGCTGACCGCACTGTAAGGCCCGCAAGTTGCGAGATCCATGAAAGTCTAGGTAGCTCGGGCCAAAGCCGTGGAATAAAATCAGCAGTTTTATTGGCTCGTGAGCTATAGTTAACCCCACAAACATCCCGGAAGAAGGTCAAGGAAAATTTTTCCCTCCTTTAGAAAATTTCTTTCACCGAGCCCTTCCATCTCCCCATTGTGCTTAGATCAAGTCTCCTGATAGCTAGAATGAACCAGCCGAAGTTGATTGTCGGAAATAGGGCGATAATAGGCTCTCTACTTCGCAGATAGTGCAGATATCTTGAGAAAAAGGGGAACAGCCAGATAGCGCTGATAGGAATCGAACCTAACACCCCTCATGTATAAGATACATTCCAGTTCTTGGTATCGACACCTGTGGCGCTCTATAAGATGGGCAATTGGCATGATCCTACATTTAACAAAGCTAATGCAAGGTACGGGCAATGAGCAGATTGAGTAGGCTAGTGTTGGCGATCGGCTATGTGGTATGAGTATGACCTCGGGAGTTTCGGGGTTACCAGTGAGGATAGGTTCAGTTGATATTGGCTTCTCTGATAGCTCGATCTGTACGAAGTACATATGTATGTAGTAATAGTAATTATTCGGAAGACGTGGGTGTCAATCCCCGGAAATTTTTATGATCGTCTTTTTCACCCCTTTCCTCGGGCCAGAAAATTTGATGAGTAACCTTTCATCCGTGTGGAGGCTCATCGACCCGACTACGGAATGGTTCCCCATGGACCGTGGGTTGCGTGGTTCCTGGATAAGAACTTACTGCCCCATACATATTACAATGTAGGTGATATATCAACTTGCTATGTATATGCGCTGGAAAAAGTCACCCCAGGTTTCTGCGCTGCAGGTGAGTATTGAGGCGTGCCTCGAATTTGCTGACCTACTTGTAAGGTAGAGCGTGAGGCTTCAAGAATAGCTTCCCGATTCAAGTTACCATGGCACTGCCACCACCTGTGGCACATTTGACAAGATCGAAATCTCAACTCTACCAATGAGCCTTTGTTAGCTGAAGAAACACGACATGCCTCTGCGTCACCTAACACAAGCTCCTAGCACAAGGCAAGATTACCCGTGTCTGTTCCAACCTCATAGTATCGGGGCGGTTAAGGGACCTGCTGGATCAATGTCTTTACACCGAAGCTTGCGTTACATCAAACCTTGGACTGGATTTCCGTGCAATGAGAGGGCCTTGAGTAGGAGCCCAGGTGTGTTACGTGATTAACTCGTCATCTCTAAGTCACCAGGCAGCTAGGTAAGCTCGTCGGCGTTACCAAGAGTGAGAAGGCAAAAAGGGAGGCCATGACTAAGGATGGTGAGAAAATGCATATATATGCGCGGTGATAGAGAGTATCTTGCTTTGGCTCGCCGATGACGGGAACCGGAATCATGTGAGTGACGGGTTTGCGGGGAGGGTGAGGGTTATCAGCAACTGTCGGGACGGGACGTTCGAAGAGCATGCTGCGTGCGGTGGTATGCACTTGAGGAACGACGCACAGCCGCCGAGAGGGAGGCGATGCAAGGCGGGCTACCTGATTGAGAGGCAGGGCGCATTCTCTCATGCAGGAAGCCAGAGAGAAAAAGGCATCCCTAAGCAGGTACACATTACCTAACGACAGACACATAACTGCTTGCATGTCGTGTTCTTAGAGGCATTTAGGCTATCCAGTTGTATCCAGTTGTATCCAGTCGTATCGTGGAATTCAGAAATTGACTAAAAAACAGGTCTGGTTTTTTCTTAGTTACATTCATCATGCCACGACCACCGACTTCCCTTATAATTGTAATATCATACATACTGTACTGCTGAAGAAAAGGATAGGTAGCTTACTTACTTCGTAGGTAGGTCTTGTTGACCGGTTTTCGTCACATCACGTCACGCTTTCGAGAAAACAACGCGAGATTTCCATCCCAATTCGGCGCGTTTTTCCCTCGGCAGTTGAGAATCTGGTAATATTCTTGTTCATCCAATGCAACCTAAGCTACGGGGGTTTACTGGGCCGTGTCGCAGCCCTCACCGAGTCCGGACTTACTGCTGGAATGTTGGACCGGGGCGTATCGGCCTGCCTTAGGACTTAGAGTCGGAAGAAAGCTGCATTTCTGATTTCTCCGATAACCTCCTTTTCACTGCCCTGCCCTGCCCTGCATTTTTCCATAGCAGCATAGGTGCTTAGAGATACCATAGTAGCTCTCAGTTTGGCACTAGAGCACCTACGGTGAGACACCTGGCCCGGTGTAATATGCTCCGAGCAAGAGAATATCCAAACTCTTCCAACCTGTCTGCTTGTTCAGAGGTCATACCTGTTAATATCGTCTTTGAATCTTCCTTGCATCCTTACTACATATGTAGACGTCTCGTCGACGTGGTCAAGGACCGTTCGCCTCCCTTTGGACGGATGTTGTTGCATTCGAGAGTACAGTGACTTGGTCCGTCTGCCCGTGTACGATGCGACATCTTATCCAAAATGATGGATCCAAGGACATACAGTACACAGTATTACTATTACGCAGTACCCATGTTCCCTCACCCACCGCTCGTGTACGCTGGTACGGTCTGTACTATGTTTTATTGCTGACGACATGCACACTGTGCCACGGTTGGCGCCTTTCCGTCTGCCCCACTGTCAGCGTCAGAAGTCAGAAGTCAGGACCGTGTGCGCCCCGAGCCCAATTCGACGGCTCGTGAGGGTTGTAATCCGATGGAGGTTGAGAAGACACCCCGGTCCTAGTTCGACTTGGCCCTTGGCCCTTGGCCCTGCTAGCATTACGTCCAGGCGTCCAGGCGTCGTAGCCACCAGGAATCAGAGCCGGGTCCCAATAAGGGAAAGGTCGGAAGATGTGGATCTACTATGTAAAAAAATACTTTTTTCTTCTTTCTCATGGATTTTGATCGTATGCAATTTTTGGTATACATACTGCATACATAATGTGTAATTCACATTCACATTGCATCAAGGCATTGCTTCCATACCTACATACATACCTACACATACCTGCATGTAGGTGCTCAACATTTCAAAAGTTTGCATATTGCATAGGGCCTAGACGCATCAAGCCCTTAGCAAACGAGACAAGAACAGGAGACTGATTGTTCAGATGTTTAGATGTTCAGATGTTCAGATATCTCTCAGTGGCTTTACCATCAATGGTATGTACCTGGTAGGTATTCCACTTCCAGAATCCAGCTCGCACTTCGATATCCCAACCCCATAACCCCCAACCTCTCCAGGGGCTTTTACTCTCACCACGGCCACTACGGCATTTGTTTATTTTGTTTTCGTTTCAAATGTCTGGAGACTCAGGAGCCTAGGATACACACCTAAGATACATGGGATACATTGGTACGTAGGGGATAGGGGACCAGCATCAGCAGTTCTGACTGGTGGAGATTGACTTGAAGGAGACATCCGATAGAGCAAGTCAAGGCTCCAAAAAAGAAACCGCTCGTTAAGAAAGCAGTTGGGCAGTGGATCTCTTATGCATGACTGCATTCATCCCATTCATCTATCTTAGGTACCTACTGTACATGTAGGTAGATATGTAGGTAGGTGAGGTAAAGTACATACATACCTCCCTACATGATGTATGTATGTACGTCCGTACACGGCCGCCAAAAGAGAAACCGTCGTCTCTTCTTGTCCAGTTCTTGTCCAGTGTCAATGTCAGTGTTGGAGGTATCCATCAGCTACCGGTAGCCCGTAGGTTAGGTAGGTTAGGTACTGCCCTAAGCGGGCCTAGCAGCTCTGCTAGGAGCCTGGGAGCTCTCCCCGGATCCCTGCTGCTTTTTTAGCCCAGCCCCGTAAGCAAGCCCAAGCCGGTCAAGGTGTCATCCCAGTTGGTCGGGCTCTTAAGACTACAAGGATTAGGGAAACAATTCGGACGGGGAACCGCAAAAGAAGAAGGAAAGGAGAAAAAAAAAAAGAAGAGGTCTGAGAGTCTAGTCTACTCTAGTGCGGCAGGGCGGTAGGGCCGTTCTTCAGTCCTGATTCCTGGAGCTACCTGGTAGTGACCTGGTAGTGGAGCTTCCCACAGTACTAAGTCGAACGGAACGAGGCCTAGTACATACCTGGGTAGTAAAAAAAAGCCACCCGCTCACATCCCGTTCTTCCATCAGCAAGCTTGCAAGCTAGGTACCGTTAGTACCTAAGGTACTGCACAGTCTACACCCGCCGTCCTGCATCTCTTCCCACTCTCGACCCAGTGGAGTGGAGTGAAGAAAAGAAAAAAAAGGGCCTTCAATTCTCTCTCTCACATGTGCACTTTTTCTCTTTTCCATTTCTATCCACCCTCGCGCAATACAACCGTGACTTCTAGAGGACTGCCAATAAACAAGTATCTTGTTTAACCTGAGATCCTGGGGACGATTCATCAACCGTCAACCATCAACCATTCAACCATTCAACCATTCAACCTGACCTCACACGATATATTGCAGCAACCCCTCGTTAGCTTGGACCTGTATCTGTATCTGGACCCGGATTTAGACCTGGACATCTGGACGACGTCTGAATCATTGGCAACCATTGGCCTATGTTGCACGATTCTCACAAGCACTTATCGGTTTTTGTCAGGGTGCAGAGAGGACGACCTCTGGGGAGACCTTGGAGATTGTGTCAGTGTGTCAGGGTTGGCAGGATACCATCTGATTGATTGGAGAGGCGGTAAACCTTTAAGAGACAACACAGCAGCCTGACTACGACCCCACGAACAACCCCAAATTCTACAAGCAGTACCCAGAACACGTGGACCAGTGTGACCACCTGAAAGTTGATAGGGTAGAAAGTCCACTGGGTACACGTATATACCCATATACGCCCTTTGAGCATTCATCTGGTATTCCAACAAAAACCTGTCACGAGGGTTGGATACCGACATATCTCAGGGACCCGTCTTGTTACCAGGCCCTCTTCTCTCTTATCTATAAGACGGTCGAGGTGAATTGACCTAGCATCGAAAGGAAGAACCGAATTTTTTCTCTTTCTCTTTTCGGACGACAATCCATTGCCCAACGTAGAGCTACCGGGGATCCTGGATGTATTTACCCTGACGTATCATCAACTCCCCCACCAAACGCAACACCGAGCTCAAGCTTAAGCTTAAGCATCGGCGACGCGAACCCACGACGCGACAATTGCGCCAACGATAAGTCTGCAAATACCCAATTCAGGGTTGAAAGACGGCGAGCTTGCTACAGCTTTACTCTCAGCGCCATGTCTACTAAATTACGACCTCTCAAGTTACCACAGTTGGTGGAGGACAGAAGAATGGAGGAGGAGAGAAGGAGAAAGGAAAGAGAAGAGGAAGAGGCGGCACAACGCGGAACAGAAGTTGATGTGCCGTATAACTTCTACACGACGGATTCCTACTCGTCTGACGCGGCGTCGCCAGTAACGCCAACGTTTTCGACGCGTGGCCATCTACGCTACTCTAGCTCCATGTCGTCGTTCGACCTCGCAACGGTAGCCAGCTCCGATAGCCCTTCGTCGCCGACGCAAACAGCGCAGAGCTCTAGCAAACGCGTGCTGCCCGACGTCAAGGAGGAGCCTATCGAGTATGAGGAGGACTCGGACTCTGATTATGACGATATATCCGAATTGTACCATTGCTTATGTACGTTGCATGTATTCCCAGCTTCCGTGTGCTCTTCTAACAATGTCTGACTTAGGTGACGAACCTTGCATCCATCGAGATACCGATCTGGTACAGAGCACGTCAAACTTCTATACGCAGAGCCGGAGCACCGATTATGACGCAGGATTCTTTAGCGACGGCGATTTCAGTTTCAGTCTACGCTCGTCAAGAAAGCGTAGAGACGGCGCCGAGTCACCATTCGCAGGTTTGTCACAACGCATTGGCTCGCGATTCCCATCCTTCACAAAATGGAAGTCGTCAAAGCCGTCTAGCATAATTAGCTCGCCAACGTCAGACTATGGGTTCGATCAGCGTCCAATCCTATCGCGGGCGACCTCGAGTCGGTCTTCCTCGCTCTCAGCGCCCAGTCGGCACCGCCCAGATCGCTCGAATGAGCCTCCTGTTCCGCTGACTCCTGCTTTGTCGCGCCTAGGGAGTAACGACAGCTTCATACCATTGGATGGAGCAGTCGATTTCGACGAGGCTAGTGGCGTTCTTGGATCAATCGAGTACGAGCGCAAGCAAGCGGTGACGCCGCTTCTGCCTCCCATGATGGCTTCTACTTCGACCGAGCATATCCTAGCCCAGCCTTCCCCATTGGAATCACCTAGTATTGCCTCTCCAATGTCTCCATTTAGGGAGGAGATGCATTCAACAGGCATTATATCTCCGCCACTCAGCGCAAGTCCATCTACCTCTTCACTTCGTCTCGTACCGGCCTCGGTCGAGCTACCTCAGCTCCCTGCACCGGATGCCTGGTCTGACCGCTTGGGCCATGCGAACTACACCATCGTGCCGAAACCATACAAACCGGAAACAGCCGACCTGGATTCTCTCCGCCAATTCCGAGCGGATTGGGAAACCGCGCGAGTGAACTACACGAAACACCTTGCGCGAACGGGAGAACATTACGGACAGACGTCTAAGACCTACGCACTCACCGAAGCCAAGTGGGCCGAGACCCAGCGAGCGTGGCGCAACTTGCACGATGAGATCGCAGAAGCGGTCGTCGCTAGCGGCGAGACAACAGTGTGCGAGAAGTTCAACGAGGGTGTATGTATATGGACCGCCGTACCGAGGATGGATGCCGAAGGGAAATTTCCCGAACGCGGCGACGAAGACATCGTCGGTCCTATGGTCCGCGAGGCGACCATGACATCCTTCGACAGCCTGGACCGAAAGGGTCCCGGATTCTGGCGCCATCTTGCCGGCAAAGTCGGCCTGAGGAAATAGACCTCACCCTATTATCAATGTTTTATGTCGCCGCCGATATCGATGACCTCGGACGTTACGACGATTTAATGATGATTTACGACAACTTGACGTCGCTCACGCTCATTTACAGCAATTATTTTCTTTATTTTTACCGTCTTACACACCAGCATAGAGAGATACCATTTGTCGTTATTTGGATACCACTTAGAAGGACGACGTATTACTACTTATTTTCCATCGAATACCAAGCCCGCCATAGCGACATTCGCAATGCATCGCACGGCGTTGGCGTCAAATCGCAAAATCGAAAATGTTTATTTATTTTTGGTTCGCACTGGGGTGGACCATAATCTACATGAGGCTGCCTCGGCCCGAGCCCGCAAAAGCCTCGCTGCACATAACTTTCCCTGGCTGGGTTGCCATTTTCCCCTAGCGCCGTTCGGCCGTGGTCGTTCTCTTCGGGGAATGGGGTAGACCATCGGCGACCTACCTCATGCATATCTGCACGTACGGGGCTAGGATCGGCAGGAACTGCCAATTTTCGGGACAGTACATAGACAGCTATTTTTCTTCTTTTTTGTACCCCTATTCTTTCAAACGCACAACCAAGTTCCCATATCCAATGGCCTCGAGAAGCGGATAGCGTACCGGTTGCATTTTCAAGAAATCATAAAAAGAACAGGTTCGGGATCGCGCAGCATAGGGAACTGGGGGAATGGGGGTGTGTATCAGGTTTTCCTTGTTTTCATTTTTTACCAAATGGTAATCATTAGTGTCTATCGGCATATCATCGCATCGGCGCCTTGGGAGGAAAAAGTGCAAAAAAGAAAGGACGGGAGAGGGTCACCTCGTGGAACGCCTCTGTGTGCAAATACTGTACTGACTGTACATCACTTTTGTCTTACTGCTAGAGAGTTGGGGGAGCAGAGTACGATACGATGCCGTCAAAGGCATGACGAAGTTGGTTCGGTGCGTGGATGAAAGGGGACGGTTGTAGCTTGCTGGGTCGCTCGTAAGAGACTAACCTCAGCCTCCGGCTTCTGAGGGCATAGCCACTTTCGGACTCGGGGTTTTGAGTCGTGGCGTGTCCTGAGGGGTGACGAGGAGATTCTACGTGGAAAAGGAAAAAAAACTACCTATGTACATGAAGACCATTGTCAATCAGTTAGATAGAAACTTCATCTAGCTTTGATCAAGGGGAAGACTCATGAACTCATCGTGCCTCAATATTCTTTCGTGATTGTCGTATATGCCCGTGACGAAAATCGAAATCGATGATCTACAAATATTGCCTTCGGGGCTTTTTGGATTTAGGGGTCCTAACTATTTTAGCCCAAGCTTCGTCGCCGGTGGCGCTTTCATGGGGGGAGGAATATTGGGGATCAGTCACGTAGGACAGCAGAATTGACACAAAGAGGGCTGGCTTTCTGCAAGGACATGTGGCATCTGCTGGAGTCAAGGACCTTTAATTTTCGCAGCAACCCCGAGCCGCGCGGTGCAGGCTTTGAACTCATCACTGGTCGGACAATCTCTGTCGAAAAGAACAGCGGCGGCGTGGTACCCAATGCGCCACGCAGCTACCATACCATTGCTACCACTTCACGAATATGTAGTGACGAGAGATTTTATTTACACATACGCACACGCACACACGCACACAACCCCAACAAACACCAGCCCGTCCTCCCCCTCCCCCCCTAAAGCAAGTCCTACAGGATATACCTGAAACCTGACGCGGCAGCAGCAGTCGCGTCTCGACCTCCCACAGGCGGCTCGGGCGAGTGCCCGTCGGACGACTCGAACGCCTCGCGGGCGGCCAGCTTCTTGTTCTGCCGCTGCAGGACGAGCCGCGCGGCGACGGCGAGCACGGCCACCAGGAGGCAGTCCGCCGCCGTGGCGGCGCCGCCCGCGAGATACCGGGGCCCTTCCGAGGAGGGATACCTTTGAGTTTAAAAAAAGGAAGGCATAATTAGCAGCTGGCCTTCGAGGTGTTTTTTAAGGCGATGATATTAACAGGGGGGGGGGGGGCGTGCTCACATATAAGTACCGTAGATGTTAGCCGTATTGCCCACCATGTTTCCGATCGAGATGCAAGCGCTCCGCTTCACCAGCGGCCGCGGGAAGCTGCCTGCTGTCCAAGCTAGAAAGATCTATGATTTTTACGGTGGTCAGCTGCGCCCTGCGCGAAAACAAATTTATGGCTTTTTTTTTTCTTCTTAAATGGACAGATTCGGTTTGTGTAGATTCCACTTACTTGGTAGGCGGGAACCGCGCCCATCGGCAGCAGGAACAGCGCGAAGAAGCGGACCGCCGTGTTGAGAGACGCCACGACGATGATATTCCCGACGACGGAGACCAGGATGAGGCAGATGATGTGGACGCTCCGATCCGCGAACCGCCCGGACGTGTACGTAACCACAAGGGAGACCAAGAAGGTCAGGACCCAGACGGGCACGGTCAACAGCAAGGTCTGGATGTTGCCGTAGCCGAGCGTCTGCAGGATGGTCGGGAAGAAGTACTGGAAGGTCTGCGAGAGCAGCGCGCAGTGCTGCAGCAGCGTGAACAGGTACAGCCGCGGGTCCCGCAGCGCGAGCATGACGCCCTCCTTCACGGACGAGGCGTCGGCCTCGTCGGCCTCGCCCGCGTCTTGGACGAGCCGCCAGCGCGCGTACGCGCGCTCCTCGGGCGTCAGCCAGGCGGTCGTCGCCGGGTAGTCGGGCAGGATGAAGATGGAGCATACGGCGCTGAAGACGGTGAGGCTGCCTTCGATGATGAAGAGCCAGCGCCTGTGTTTTGTTATTACTATCAGACTCGCTACCTAGGGCTAGATACGGGTGAATGTGAGAAGTGAGTATTTGGTGCTAGCTTACCATCCCGCGATGCCGTGGGCGCCGCTTAGGTTCCCGAGGACCCCGGCGCCTAGGAGGCCGCCGAATGCGTTGGCTACCGAGTGGCCGGAGTAGAACCACGCGATCCTAAGGGCGAGCTCGGATCGCGTGTACCAGCTCGACATGAGGAATATCGCGCCTGGAAAGTACGGCGCCTCCGCTGCGGACGTGTTAGTGCCTAGGCTTCTCTTCGAGTCGTGATAATGTTTTCAGAAAAGGGATAGAACGTACCAAAGCCGAGGAAGAATCGACACACGACCAGAGCGGGAAACGTGCGCGTCGCTGCTTGCGCGGTGGAGATGACGCCCCAGATGGCCATGCACACGCCGAGGTGGGTCGAGGGCCGCACCCGGGTCAGGAGGAGGTTCGAGGGGAGCTGCATGAGGATGTATCCGACGAACAGGATGCTCGTCGCGAGGTTGAAGTCGGTCCCCGTCATCCCGAGATCCGCCTCTAGAGTCCCGAGCCGGGCCTGCGCGAGGTTGCTAGATTCCCCTATTTAGAAAAATGTTAGGGCGTAGAGAGGTGGTCTCAAGAACTCACTTCCGATCCAGAAAGTTAAGCATGTACATCAGTATCAGCATCGGGAGCAGGTGGAGGTCGACCTTCCGCATGAGCTTCTTCGCCGTGTCGTCGTGCCATTCCGCGCTCGCGGCCGTGAACTGCCGGAACAGGGCGATCTGGTCCTCGTCGATACCGTGCTTCCGCGCCGCCGCGTCGATAATCTCCCTTTGGTGCTCGACCTCTTCGTTGACTACCTTGATGCCCTCGGGGGATTCCTCGATTGTCTTCGTATCGTCCATGTCCTCTCGAATCGACCACGGGAATGGCCGATGAGAGGACTTCTTCCCCGGGGGGTGGGGTTCTCCCCCTGCCGGAGGGCGAGCTCCCATTTAAGCTCTTTTCTCCAACGCGACTCCGCGCGGAGAGCCGACGTCACCCGTGGCGCTGCTGTCAGAGCATGTGCTAGTTTGAAATTTTCTTTTTAATCTGTCTCGGCACTTCATGAAATCCCGGGGGTCTCGATTCTCCTTCGGCAGTGTGAACCGCCTGCAATGCAAGACATTCCCGGGTCGAGCCGCTGATGGGATCCGAGGGGGGAGTGGAGGAGAGCGGGGGATGCGGAGGAAGCTCGGAGGCGAAATGCTACCATGACGGTGCTACAACGACCACAACAGTGTAATACAAATTATCTGATTCGATGAAGGCGGGCCAGCTTATCTTTGATGTAATGCTAGCGGTGGCTTTTGGAGATCTCTGGAGACCATTCGTTCGAGTACAGGACTAATGCGGCTTTCATGGTGCTCTCGTAACCCAGTACGAGGTGGGCACCAGTACGAACACTCGGTTGGAATATCGTGGCTGAACTCGTGTTACATTAGCTGCATGGTCTGATGGTGTAAGGTAAGATTCTGCTGAAGAACTGGAGAATTGGGGTTCTCTCCTCGTGGATGGGCTAGTACTACCTAGAATATTGGATCGAGACCAGATGGCTCCATTATCCAGTTGGAGTCGGAGTTGGAATAATCTCCCGTACATCCGTCATACCTACTTACTTCCATGCGGATCAAGCACTGCTCCAGCTGGGATGACAGTAACAATAGGCCGTCTCGGGTTCCCGGATTGGTATGTCGAAGTGGAACAGGACTCGGGCGATTACCATCCGTGGCCTTTATGTATAGCTGTGTTACACGGGACTTGACCTTCAGCGTTCCCCAATACCGCTGGTCTTCGAAACATGCCAATACTTACCTACCTACCTGGCAGTTGAGATGGCGACAGTCTACCGAGTCGGTTTGCCCTTTACCTGAGCCTCATTATCCCCTTTTTATAGAAATGATTTAACTGTGGATCAAATAGCATGAGTAGACACTATCGAGGAGACCGTTTGGTAAAGCATCGATTGAATGGCCGAATATCTCAGCCCAGCTATCTGGAAACAAACCACGCCCATGCCAATCCCTGAAATCATCGATGATCACATCGTTGATATACGCCCTCGGACTTGGGACTCCTAGGCACCCTCCTCAGCAGTGCTCAAGCACCAAACACCCCCAACATGCTACTTAAGTAAGGACCCAGGGACTCTCCCAGATCACCCACGTCCCAGTGAGTTTCCTCACTTCTCCAGAACCAGAATCCTTCTATCATTGCATCTTTGTAAATCTCCGAGAACCTCGTCACGTCTCGGATCTCGAACGATCCATCCCTATTCTTGTCCAAGGAATACGGAATGCCGCTCAAGCAATTATCCTGCGTGAACGCCACTAGTCGAACAATATGCGACTCTGCCGACATCAACTTATTTTGAAACTTCTCGGGAAGCTCGAGTGATGGTCGTCGCAAGTAATAGTATCCATGGATACCGGGACTAGTGATCCGAATGACAAGCTTTTCGACGCCGGGTTTGCGTCCAACGGTGCTGAGAGGCCATAGATATTTGCTCACCATCTTGCTAATGGGGGGTAAGCTATCTTCGGCAGTCACGAAGCCTGGCTGGAGAGCGTTTGCAACGCTGGCGGGAAGTTCTTGCAGATCGACACGAAAGGAGAGCTGCTGCAGATTCAAGGCCTCCTTGCGTGATTCGATGGTGTGCTGCCAACAAACATCACCGCAAAGCTGTTCGTTGGCGCGGAAGAAGAGAAACTCATGTCGGATATCCAGATATCGTAGCGATGGTAGTGTGAACGTGGACACACTATCAAGGAATTGCCTCGCTCGACTAGTTCCGCTGATCCCCGTTCTCTGTCTTGCAAGTGCGTCGCGACCTGAGGTTATCTCAAACCGATTGTAGGCAAAAAAGACGTCTCGGCATTCCGAATAAAAAGCTCGGCTGACTAGGAACAAGGCAGTCGGTTTCTCCCAGGACTGAGTGGAAGGAGGCGCATCTGGAATATAATAGCCCTCGCATGTAAAGGTGTTGTCTCGAGATGGCCATTTGCATCCGTAAAGTTCGCTACCAGCCTTGGTGATAAAAGGGGTGTACCCACGTGGACTCCAACGGACCGCTTTGCAAGGCGTAATAAGATCTGTGTACTTGAGGATCTTGATGCGGATTTCCGTAGGTAAATCGCCGAATCGAAAGGCCTGCTGAGCTATGGTTTGCTGCTGGCTGAGTAGTCGTACAAGCCTTCCTCTGTCCTCAAGTTGAAAGTGACATCCTTTCAAGCGGAGTTGCTGATGAAGAGGCGTTACCAAAACCATTGCGAAATCCATAGGATCTAGTGCGCCGGTGTAAAGTCTGTCGGTCGCAACAATGACCCGGAGATCCAGGCTGCCTAGTCTGAGGCGAGGGAAAACGCGGTCGATGGCAGCCTGCCAGCCGGGTACGAGGAGGTCATGGGCGGCAGGACGCGCATAGTTGCCGGGGCGCATTAAGGTCATGTCTCTGCTACGAACGATGGCGCTCAGATGAACCTCTAGTGAGGTGATGGAAGGGAGGATTGACTTTCTCAACTGGAGAAGAGTACTCAAGTAACGGACAACGACGGTGTTGTTAAGATATAGGGTTGGCGATGCTTCGGCATAAATAGTTCGACAGGTGGAAAAGAGGGCAATTATGTCAGTCGCATCTTCATCGTCGTTGTGTCCTTGCCCTTGTACTTGTACTGTTTGATTCCCCACGTGTCGATCAAGGACGAGATTGGTGTTCGAGGGTGCCAGATATTGGTAGATCTTGTGGCGAACTTCGCAGGGAAGCCTCTTAAAATGGAACGCCATCTTGTCGGTGAAGAGTGAAGATGGTTACCTTCTGAGACTCCGTGTTAATACCTTAACGTTCCCCGTGTTGAAGAAGAGGAAACTCTTTACTGCCGGCGGGAAAACTGGCCGATAGTTGAATTGTGAAGGGGGAGAACGTTGAAGAGGGAGAACGTTGAAGAACGTTGAAGAGGGAGAACGTTGAAGTGGGAGAACGTTGAAGTGGGAGAACGTTAGAGGGAAAACGTTGTAGAGGGAAGAGTTGCACGTTTGGCTCAGTACCTGTGCAGGTTATTTTGGGGGTTGGCGGCGACGCGTCAATTTGGGTTGACACCACTTGGCGGAAGGTACGCGTTATTCGTTACCTAGGTAGGCCCCTCAGGCCTTCAGGGGGTCAGACACGTACAAGTACGCTAAAGTACGCTGAAGGTTTTGTTCAATTTTCGGCGGATGGAAGGAACGTCTCTGCACGTCTGGTGTGTACCTCTAGTTGAGGTAGGAACGGCCCAGAAAAGGAGAAAACAAGTCGTCGTGCACGGCAACCGGTCACCTTGGTCCTTCTATTTACGCTAGACCCCCCAACGTGTAGGGGAATTTGTAACAAAGAATACATGTATGCAACAAGACCGTAAACTCGATTCACTCCACGTGTATCTAGCTGCCCTAACCCTACCCTAATACACCGTTCTTTCCTTGTCTACAACCCAAGCATGTTTCCAGTTGAGACGATACAAACTTGTGCTGGTTCAGACCCGAACAGATGCTACCATGAAGCTCAACTCAATGAACCCTCATATCCTCGTGCAATACTAAGATCACAATTGTACAGGTACCCTGCCTGCCTGGCTATCGGACAAACTTTAGAAGAGCTGGGTCTACCTAGGTAAGCAGGTAAGCAGGTAAGCAGGTAAGCAAGTAATCATATCGCATTTGTTGTGGTATTATATCTCCCTCTCTCTAAGCCCCATATCCTTGTATCTATTTTGCTTCCATAGAAACGCCGTTATCCGCTGGCGGTACCGTCTGCTTTAGCGCTGGAAGCTGCCTCCTCGCTTCGTGTCGGGCCATCTGCTGCATCAACGCATCCATAACCACCAGAGATGACATAGCTTCTACGATGGGCACCGCCCTCGGTACCACACACGGGTCGTGCCGTCCCTTAGCCTCCAGCACGCCCTCGCCTTCCCCGTCGTAGGTAGCCGTCGTCTGGGCCTGACTGATAGTTGCAGGCGGCTTGAAGGCAACGCGGAAGTAGATAGGGGCGCCGTTGGAGATTCCACCCTGTACGCCTCCCGAGTTGTTCGTCTTGGTCGTCAACTTCGGCCTGGGAATCCCGTTCTTGTCGCTAGTGGCGGGTACGTCTGGCGTTCTAATAAAGGGGTCGTTGTGGATAGAGCCGGGAACCTCGCAGCCGCCGAAACCGGAGCCGATTTCGAAGCCCTTGGTGGCCGGTATGCTAAGCATGGCGTGCGCGAGCTTTGCCTCTAGCTTGTCGAAACACGGCTCACCTAGCCCACTCGGTATGTTCTTGATGACACAGGTCACCGTGCCACCAATGCTGTCGTTGCGCTCCTTGAAGTCAGCTATGTGCTTGGCCATTTTCTCTGACACTTCCTCATCCGGACACCGCACGGGCAAGAACTTGTCAACGGTCTCGCGGTCAATTGTCTGGATAAGCTGTATGAAGGCAGGGTTCTGACTCGGCGTTGGGTGATCGGGTGTCGACGGGAACATGTGGACACCACCGACAGACGTGACAAAGGCAGTGATTTCGACGCCGTAAGCGAGTTTCAGGTACTTTTCAGCAATGGCGCCAGCAGCCACTCTGCCAATGGTCTCGCGAGCCGAACTTCGCCCACCACCACTGCTTGCCTTGACGCCATATTTCTCTAGGTAGGTCCAATCCGCATGACTGGGTCGCGGGTAGAGATCAATCGTCTTGTTTCCGTAGTCCTTTGGTCTTTGATCTTCATTGAGAACTATGAGGCCAATCGGGGTGCCAAGGGTGACACCGAACTCGGTACCTGATTGTATGACGACACGATCCTTCTCGTTTCGAGGCGTGGTGATGGCGCTCTGGCCTGGCCGGCGACGGGTCATCTGGGGCTGGATGTCGTCCTCAGTGAGCTCCATGCCTGGCGGGCAGCCATCTACGATACATCCTACCGAGCGGCAGTGAGACTCGCCATAGCTATACATGAGGCATTAGAAAGACCCAATGGAGCCAATTGAGTTGCGCAACTTACGTGGTGACCCGAAAGAAAGTTCCAAAGGTCGACATTTTGCGATGACCCGATGATAGATGATGACAGGATGTAAGCCTCAACAAATTGCTCTGTTCCGACTATCTTCTAGAAATCGCCGAGTCAATTCTGCTAATTGAACAGTAAACTAGGTATCTATCGAGCTTCCTAAGTCTACTTTATCTAGTGGTCGTCCTTTAAAAGACGAGATGAAGCTTTGTGTGAGTCAAACAAAGGGTGAGGATCGATATTAAGATTTTATATTTTATTTTCAAGGGTCTTACGAGAGCCGAGAGCTTACGATAGTGGGGGGGTTCTAAACTCCGATCCAGGCCTAGCTTTTTTTTATTTTTTTTATCGATCGCAGTATGGAGACCCTTGTCAGCAGTCAGTCTGATATGACAGGCATGACTGCATGACCCCTAGTATCTACTAATTGAATATGCAGTTACATGATAATGATGGTGAAGTGACGCCTAGAACTTCACTCGTTTATTTTTATGTTAAGCTTCAATTCTACTTACTCATGATCATTTATTTCATACAGTGAATAATCTCATAGTTTGGAAGACATAAAATGAGAAGCAGTAAACTCATTATAATATAGCATGAAGTGAGATGGAAAAAAGGACCTCACCGTTTAACAATCCTCTCATATGGCTTTCGTACGCCGCCTTTCCACCTCCCTCACCAATAAACCAACCCTCTTTTCCACGCCATATATACCATCGCCATTAAGAAGCCAAAATGTAGCAGGCATAACACGGCGTTTGTTCTCAGCGGAAGCGGTCTCGCACCCTTCCAACCGGGTCCAAGTCTACATCTCGCGGGCCTCGGACCCGTACCTCAACCTGTCCATCGAGCACTTCCTACTACAGAAGTCGCCTCCGGACTCCGTCGTCCTATTCCTGTACACGAACCGGCCGTGCATCGTGGTCGGCCGCAACCAGAACCCGTGGGTCGAGATCAACCTCGGCCTCCTGAAGCAGAGCGGCGTGGTCGATAGCCACGGGGCCAAGAGCGACGTGCAGCTCGTGCGCCGGCGCTCCGGCGGCGGCACCGTGTTCCACGACGCGGGCAACGTCAACTACAGCGTCATCTGCCCGCCGGCCGCCTT
This sequence comes from Hypoxylon rubiginosum, assembly GCA_902806565.1. NCBI lineage: Eukaryota > Fungi > Ascomycota > Sordariomycetes > Xylariales > Hypoxylaceae > Hypoxylon > Hypoxylon rubiginosum. The sequence goes on along the minus strand of CADCXA010000027.1, from coordinate 636,254 downwards.
CGACCGGGACAAGCACGCCGCCATGGTCGTCCGCGCCCTGTCCGCCCTCGATACACGCGGCGGCAGCGCCCGCGTCAACGAGCGGCACGATATAGTGCTAGACGTTGCTGCCCCCTCCTCGTCGGACAAAGACGGGGCGAAAAAGACGCAGACGTTCAAGATCTCGGGCTCCGCGTACAAGCTGACCCGCCAGCGCTCCCTGCACCACGGTACCTGCCTCCTGGCCTCGCCCAACCTGCCCCTCGTCGGCCCCCTGCTGCGCTCCCCCGCCGCCCCCTACATCAAGGCGCGCGGCGTCGAGAGCGTGCGCAGCCCGATCCGCAACGTCGGGCTCGCCGACAACGCCGCCTTCGAGGAGGCCGTCGTCGCCGAGTTCGGCGCCATGTACGGGAACGTGGACCCCGAGGTGATTGAGGAGGGGGAAGCTGCGGGGATCTTGGAGGATGTACAAGTTGTTGCGAAGGGGTATGCTGAGCTCAAGGTACGTATGGCTTTTATTCTCCCATGGTGATGCATAACTTCTCTATATGATTATAGCTATGAAATAAGAGGTAATCAGTTATTAACAAAGTTACAAGTCTCCCGAGTGGATATATACACAGACGCCACAATTCACCTTTTCGACGCACCCTACGGACGAGGATCCGCGGGCGCGGCCGCCCTTGCCGGATGATCTACCGTCGGACTTCCGTGCCACCATGACGGTACGGCATGGCCAAATCATAGATGTGTCCGGTACGAGCCTGTTAGAACCCCTAAATTCTACGTTTCTCCATCATGTCACCGACTGGAAATCCAAGGTCGACAGCGAGCCTGTGGGGAAATGGCTTAATGGCTTATTTGGAGTGGGTGGAAACTAACAAATTTCCATTCCATTCTTGAGATGTTGGAATTGGGGGGGAAGTATGACGAGGCCTAACTATGCTATGGTTTGTGTATCACATTATAAATCACCATGTAGATTATATAGATACGATACCCTTATACCAGGATATCATACACATTAAGTAGGTAAACAATGTACAACGTCCAAAGTTCAACTTCCCGCCACCCAATCACTCCACCACGCCGGCCCCCATAACCCCCTGCCCAAACCACTGCGCGACCGTCTTGAACCGCTCGTCCCCCTTCTCGAGGGCGTCCTTGAACAGGTCGTGCCGGTCCGCGCGCTCGTCCTGGCTGCGCTTCATCGCCCGCACGGCCGCGTTGTTGACCGCGCACACGGGGCACTCGACCTCGCTGCCGTCCTCGTTCTGCTTCAGGCAGCGCTGGTGGAAGCTGTGCTTGCACAGGAAGTGCACGGCCGGCAGCTCGAGCAGCCCGCCGCACCCGGGGCACCGCTGCGCCTGGAAGACGGCCGGCTTCGAGCCGAGCTCGCCGATCTCGACGCGCTTCGATTCCGTCTCTTTGCGGAACGAGTTGATCTGCCTCCGGTTTGTCGCGATCTCTCGCCGCTCCCGGGTGATAGTCTCGCGTAGGTATGGTTTGATCATGCCCATCGTTGCGACGGCGTTCGAGCCGAGCGTCTGTATAACCTGTAGCGGTGCCATCAAGCCGTCATGATCGATTCTCTTAAGCACGTTCTCGAGCTCATCTGGGCCAGCTTCTTCGAGGATCCGCGCGTCCGAAGTAAAGTAGGCGAGGGCCGCTGGGTAAAGTTGCGGCTCCTCAGGACCGTACTTGCGAAGTGCCTTGATAGCGCCACGGGTGTCCTTAGCAGACGTGTAGGAGCGGAAGATATCGAATAGAAGACCGGACTGCTCTTTGACCAGTGTTGTGCCGTCGCGAAAATCTGACAGGTGCGAGAGTAGGAGTACATTCGAATTCTCTATGGGAACTTCACGTCCCTCGATCAGCTTCTTCGCCTTGGACTCCCATTCTTCTCTCTGCATCCCTTTCCGTTCGCTGGCTTTATGAAGATACATCTCAAACAAGGTTGTATATATATCAGCCTTGTCAGACTCTTTAAGCGAATCATCCCTCAAGCAAGCTTCGAGGAAGACGATAAACTCGTCCGAATGGTCGATGAAAGATGAGAACGCAGTTCGAGGAGGCGGCGGGGTGTATTTCTGATCCATAGTGTCAGGTTCTATTATGGCACCAGCATCGCTGACGGTTGCCTGTGACTCCTGTCCAGTAGGCGTAGGGACTGCGGACGTGTTCATATATGGTAGGGGAAGCAGACTAGTTAAGTTTTGAACAGCAATCGCAGCTCCAGCTGCTAGACCGCCGCTTGAAAGGGTTTGCGTTTCTGCGGCTGGCACCTTGTGGACTTTAGGCTTGTATTTGCCCATATAATAATCGATGAACAACCTCGTGGTGTCGCTGGGACAGTTCTCTAACAGCACCCTTGCGTACTTCATTAGACACGGATAGGCCTATTCATAGTTAGCTCTAGGACAGCCTTCAACAGAACATCATCGAAATCCAAAGATCATACCGTTTCGGCATCCAGATGCCATATGAAATCGAGCGCTTCCGCATAGTTCTTGGAGTCCTCTATCAAGATATCGACTACTAGATCGCTTTCCCCATGTTTTGTAGCAAGGTAGGCAGCCTGTTCAAAGTAGCCACCTTGCCTGCACATAGTTATGGCTGTGTCCAGGTCGAATTTCAGATCTCCTTCGGATTTTATGAATTTCTCTAGCTTGTCAACATCTTTGAGTTTTGCATAGCAGTTTAGTAGTAAGGTGGTATGATCTGAGGTGGCTTTGTGGTGCTCGTGTAACTCCTCAAGGTATTCGATGAGGTTGTGTATTCTTTGGGTATCGAGGAACTGCTTTGGTTAGAAGAATCTCTTGCGCGAAGGATCGGGACACTCACTTTTCGGATGACTTGTGAGGGCTCTGTGCTGTCAATAGCTTTGATGTACTGCGCCATGGCACTATCGTAGTCTCCTTTCTGGTACAAATGGTCACCATATTTTCGGTAGATGACATTCTGTTGCTGTAAGTCCATGCCGGACTTCTGAGCAAGGTTGATGGAAAGTGGGAATAGATTTCGTTGGTACAGCAATTCGAGTCTCTGTTGTAGCGACTTCTCGTGATATCGGTTGACCTAGCTTCTGTTAATTCACTGCAGGAGTGGCAGGCACCAAGTATACGACTCACCTTTCCATCCCGTGTTAGAATGAATAGGTCTCCCCATATCTGGATAACAGCCTGGACTTCCGAGATGAGGGATTCGGAATGGGCAACTAATTGGAGGGCTGGGTCTACCATCGTAAACCTCGCAGCATTAAAGAGAGCTTCTGTGTTGGTGCCGCCAAAGCGCCCTCTGAGGCCTCCACTCCCAGAAGATGGAGGCGGTGACACAAGGGCAACATAATCCTGGAATGTCGAGACTAGACTCGTAGGCCCGTCGTTAGCGAAGCAGAGTCCCCTTCCGTCCAGGGTATAATAGTATACGGCATCCTCTCTCGCGACGATAATATCTCCGGTCTTGTCATTCACCGTCATGCAACCAGCTGCGCACCCGGAATCCTCGATCGTTCTCGGTGGTTGCCCTTGACCTTTGCCAGATATAACCAGTCTTAGGAGCTTGGAGGTGGTCGCGACGAATAGTGTTACGAGCTTCGGGTCGGCTACGAATTCAACGCCTGTGATGGGCTCTTCTGACTCATAGACAATCCGCTGTTTCGTGCCTCGATCGTGTATTAGGTCGCCTCGGATTACTGTGACTGCTCCGTTCGCAAAGCCAACCGCAAGTTGTGACAGATCGTCGAGCGCAGTGAATGATGAGATCTGCGGTGTTCATTTAGGCATAGATTCTTTGATTCCGAACCAAGGACACTCACTGGAAACTGTTTCCGCCCGTTGTTTATGTGCAGCGTGCTCAAGCAGGTAGGCAGACCCGTCTTCTTCACAGGCTTGTCTAAAGCCCAGACCTTCAGTACCGGTTCATTGCTAAGATCCTCCTATTCCCTATTAGCTACATTATTCGAGGTGGTATCGTTATAGAATTGCTCGCACCGAGACAGTAACTAGCAGGCTCGTTCCCTCGACCTGGCGCATATGCGTGATGCGCCCCGTCTCGTGTGCTTGGAAGCTCCTAACAACCTTCCAACTAGGGCCGATAATGCGCACGTATCCATTATCGCTTCCGAGAAATAAACTGTCGGATCCAGAGCACACGCTCGATATCTCGTTGTTCTCGAAGAAGGATCTCGTCTCGTCGTCGCCGAGCTTGACCTGGCTGACCTCGAAGAAGTCGAATGCTTTCCACTGCGATACAGTTAGCCAAATATTGAAAGCAATCATTCAAAGTCCAAGGTAGAATAGCTCACCAAAAGCAACGCCATAGTCCCGGCTCGAGTGTTTGCGATAATCAGCTTGGTCGCATCAGCTTTATTTTCGGCATTCTACCGAGGCTTTGCAAGTGGTACGGATAGCGGCCTAGGAAATGAACGTCACTTTGAAGCTGTTCGGGGCTAGTTGGGTTTCGGGGTCGGGGGAGCTGGGGAGCTGACGCTTTATCGATAGGAAAGTAAACCGTACCCACTATTGGACCTTGGCTCGAGCTTTATGTGGCGCTACTCTGTACTTATATGAGCGTATGAGTGGCTTATAAAATGCTCCCCCTATTTCTCGCTTTGAGATTTCTCAGACACATCTAAGCATAATAATAATAATAATTCGTTCGATTTTTGGGTATCTCTCTAATTATCAAATGCAAGATTAACATTATACCTGTACTCGTAACCCCGACCTAAATAAATGCTGCCTCTTCTCAAGAGATTCAGCTGCCCATGCTAGCTTTCCACCTCTTAAACTGTTCGCTAAAACTGCCTGTAGGCTTCCCTGGATCCGTGCGATTCAGTGGTAGATTTCCTAGATCAACTAGTGGCACCATCGACGGACGACCGTGTGCGCACTGAAACGGTAAGACGCAGTCTGCCAGCCGCTTCAGCAGGTCCACGCATTCTTCATACGATAGCTGGTCATTAAACATGATAGAACTGCGGCATGCTCTCGAGTTAATCATTTCCAGGATGCCGTTTGGACATCCATGAAATCGAGCCAGCCAGTGCAGCCCAACGGTAGTGTCACTACCCCCTTGGTTTCCTTCTGTTTGAAAATGCCGCGAGGAGTTGTGCCCTTGCTCGTCGAGTTTCCACACCTCTTTCCTCAGTAAGTCGATAAGCAATCGAGGCTCCTGGCGGCATCTTTCAGCTATGCTAGGCGGAAGTCTGGTGACCTTTAATTGTGCTGCCCCCTTGCTTTGAGGTTTCGACTTCAACGCCGGCTTGAGTTGGTACACAATCCCCCAGTGTCCGAAATACTCAGCGAATTGTTCAAACTGTCGACAATCCTGAGTCGAGACATCGAAGGTGATGGGCTTCTTCAACACCTCTGTCTGTGCACAAACGTATTTCCGAGGCTGTTCCGTTGACGTATCCTCCAAGACCAAGAAATAATCTTTCATTAGGGCTTCGACTCGACAGCGCTCGTCTGCGGCATGTTGGTCAACGATGAGAATTAGTGAGTTATCGTGGTTGTCGTCTGTACTAGAATTAGACGGCGGCGAGGATAACAAGGGAGCTTTCGCAAATATGAATTTCCTATCAACTTGTGCGATAACCTCGGAATTTCGTAAATTATCCCTGGAAAGCCGGCCTTCCACGCTATGAGATGCCTGTAGAGTATCCAAGGGATTCGAAATACAGCCATGGCAGTGACCCTCTAACGCCTTCGTTGCAAGTTCCAATGCCTTTTCCTCATCGAATGCAACCGGGATCGGTGGTTCTGGTGACTGAAATACAGGATTCTTCCAAGACAAGATATCGTCTAGCCATTTGCTTCTTTCATCCCGAAGAACCGGTTTGGTGTTCGTACGCAGTTTCTTTTTCGCCGGTATTCGGCAAACATCACCTAGTGCCTGGCTGCTTTGTCTCAAGGGACGGATGACTAGACCAGTCCGCCCATCAATAACGTGGTCTTCCTTGGTCGCTGGATTAGTCCATAGGATCTCATCTTCGAGAAGTTGTGGCTGTTCTGGGTCGGGACCTTCTTTTTCCTCTGTGGATTTCCGGCTGGCTTGATGAGTATCCGTTTCCGCATCAGGAAATGGGATGCCTAGTAATGTGCCGTCTGGAGCAACAAGAGGTGTCTCTGACACATCATCATCCACGTCCAGGTGTGATGTCTCTGGTACAGGCTGAGATGGGCTGTTACCACGTGCCACGGCGTCTTCTTGATTTGAAGAAAATTTCTCGTATAAATGCGCATATTGAGGCTGGCCAGTTTTAATACGCGTCCATGAATCGAACGGGGATTCATATCGTGGACTGGAGGTGCTTAGAGGAAGATTAAGTCGAGTGCTAGCTAGATCACCAGCAGACTGACGAGGTCGAGAAGTGCGATCTTGATCCGTCCTAGGGCCTAACTTTGGAGTTGAGCCCCTAGATAATGACTTGCTTCGTGCTTCCGAAGAATTCGGGTAACTTGACAAGATGACTCTACGGGGTCGGGAATACTTTGGGCGAAAATGATGCGCCTTGAGAAATTCGTAAGCCACCGCCGTTATAATAGCAATAATTGCTTTTAAGCTGTCGTGCTGGTCATCTAGAATATCTTCCATGTCACAGCTACCAAGTCGAGAGGTCTGTTCACCGAGATTGATTCTGATGTAGAACATAGGCCATCGGTCGACGCCCTTTCTACCCTTGAGTTCTTGGTTAGTGTATCCATCAGTCTTGAACCGGCGGTCTTTGGCTCTCCTATTTCTTTCCTCTTCATTGAGCTCTTCGCGGTCTTCTTCTATACCGAAACTCGAGTTCGCAAATAACCGGTTGATTTCCTCGTATAGGACATTTGAACCGTGTTCATTAGACACAGGTCGCACGCCTATGCTAATAAATTGTAACTGTCGCGATGCTACGGGAACCAGCGACACCGCACCAACAATTGAGATCTGACCAGCTGATGCTTTGAGAGGCACCCATAGATCCCGAGAGCTACCATCGCATAGCTGAGCATGGATAAATGTTCTCGAAACACGGGTAGTAAGGCCAAGGATATCATACTTCTTCTCCTGAGAATCTGCCGACTCTTCGGGGATACGAATTATCAGGCTGCGCCCACCTATCGAGTCACGAAGGGATACGGAAACCTGGCCTGGCCAAGCTAGGAGCAATGCTACGAGAGTCTGTCTAAGTCGCTCCCATTCTTTCGCATTTGCGCCTCTTTCGGCATCGATGGCCCTTTGCTTAACCCTAACAGGCATAGACCCGAAAAGGTCTCTTACAGTCGTTCGGGTTCCATGAGGGAAGCTCAATAGCCTCTGCTCTGGCAAGGCAGGCGTATAGCGCGCTAAGATCTCTGAATTATGGATCTTAATCGAGTTATGGGAGTGGTGACCATAATGATGCGAGGTGATGGATAATAGCGATAGGGCTGCCACAGAAGCTAGAAACGTGCCATGTCGACCGTGGATATCATTACGAGCGGGAAATTTAGAAGTATAGTGCAACTTGCCGAGACCGCCGTCGGGTTTGAATTCATAAGGAGGAATTCCTAAGCCATTGTCTTCAACGGAGCAGTTACCTCGAGGGTAGTCGATAGATATAGTAATTTTAGTAGCTCGCGCGTCCAGGGAATTCTTGATCAAGCCACAGACGACAGCGTTAAGGGATGTTATGGCGGTAGATGATTTGATCTGGGCAATGACATTTTCCGGCAACTGCTGGATAGACATTGCTGAGTGACGGGTTGTCTTTTTCTCATCTTTGAGATTCGCGGTCGTCTAGTTGTTTAAAACCATCCATATTCTTCGGAGTTTGGTCTCATATAGAGACAGAGTCGAGATGATCTGACTTATCGTCGGATAGTCTTTCGTTGAAGTTGAACTAGTAAAGGATCAAGCCACACACATAAGTAGAAATAATACGAAGGTGTTGAGTTCAGATGTGTGGCTGATGACGTTATTCCAATTGTTCTAGACGCGAAATAGAAAACACTAGCCTCAGAAGCAAGGGGGCAGCGGGGGGCTTGAAAGGGTCCAATTTGGCATTTTCGGGGGGTTTTGATTGGACAGCGCCCTTATAGCCAGGGGCATCCCTCACCCTGACGCCCCAGAACAAGCCAGACGAATCCATCACTCAGACATCATCGCCAATGATGCCGTTTTAGAAGAATACTCTTCATCCCTAAATATCGTTGGTTACCTGCAAATTTCGCTAGCCTCCTTCCACTTTCGACTTTGGGCCGCATCCCTTGTTACCGTGCCGCCGAAGCCCAATATACCCATCACATCACTCAATCTTGCATAGAGCTGAGCTGAGCTGGGTCAAGTCTGGAGATTAGACTTGAACAAGTCATCTCGCCGTTTTCATACGAGTCATCGAAATTATCTCCTTGTACGGATCGTCGTCGCATACCTGCCCAACTTACGAGTGTTTGTGCGGAATAGTCGGACTCAATTGGAAAGCCAGAGGCCATTGCGCCAACACGTCGAGCACGGTTTTCCATCACTTGCCGCCCTGATAGAAACCTAAACCTCCGCTCCAAACTATTTACAGTTTATTTATTTTTTATTCTTTTACCTGCCACTCTTGTGTCCTGGACTAGACTCAGATGGCCATGACTGAGACATCCCCGCTCCCTACTGGTATATAACCTTTCGTCCATTCTTTCGCTACCTTATTTCTTTTTACTCAACTATCCCACACCCATTAAAGCTTGCGTCTCTAACGATCATGCCAGATCGTCAAGAACGCACCGGCCGCCGACGGCCCTTCTCGACATGGGTCAAGAAGCTCGCCAACTTCAAGAACGGCTCCTCCTCCGCCGACGGCCTAGCCGGTCATTTCAAACGCGATGCTATCCCGAAAGGCTCCAAAAAGCGACCATCCAAAAACAATAACCCGTATCCGCAGTCTGGCCGCATCACCCTCGCTGCGCCTGCCCACCAGAGCGACCCATCCTTCATGACTGCCCACAGCACCCGAATGTCGGATCCCTCGTTAGCTCGAAGAAGCCAATCCTCAAACGGAGCATCCGCCGACGAACCTGCGCCTCCGACCGCTGGTGGTATGTCTATGGCACCTACCATGTCAACCGACCACGAAACTAGCCATTCCATCCATGCCCCTTCACACATGGCGTCGTCAGTAACAGGCACCAGCCGAACCGCGGGTGGAGGCCTCGATTCCCGAAGAGGAGGGGACAGTACCTTCTCCTCACCCGCGCCGTCGGTGCGATCTTTAACGACGACTTTAACGACGATCCAATCCGTGGGTCCAAACGGTGCAATTAACCCTCCGCACCACGGAGGACACTCATCCAACCAAGCCAATTCCCAGACGATCCAATTCAGCCAACCCTTCCCTACGAACTCTCCCGCATCCGCTATCCCGCCGTACCTCGCACCGCTCCCAGGACCCGGGCACCCAACCACCTACAACACCGCAACGGCGAACAACCTCCTCACAGACAATGCATCTATCCTCACGCTCGCCTCCTCCAGCAAGCGACGACGGCGAAGATCCATGGACACGGACGCTTCCGTCCGCGCCCTCGCGCCCTCCTCGCTGTGGGGCGGCAGCCGCGAGTCTCTGCCCCTCAGCGTGCTTTCCAACATGGACGGCGGCCCTCGCGACATGCCGACCCCCGGCCTGCACCAGTCCACGTCCCGGCTGGCAGGGGCAAGCAACAACGAGCGCACGAGCATCTACTCGACGACGGGCATGCTGCCGGGCGAGCGCAACAGCCTGTACGCCGGCAAGCAGAGCCTTGCGGGCGACGGCGCCAGCATCCGCAGCGGCCTGTTCGGCCACGGCCGCGCCGACAGCATCAACGGCAGCGTCACGGCCGCCGGCGTGGGCAGCCCGCTCGTGTCGCCGCGCGAGGCCGCCGAGAAGGGCGCCGTGGCCGAGGAGAGGGACGAGAACATTGTGTATCTGAAGGACAAGGAGTGACGGGGACTCTCCGACAAGTCAGACGAGTACTTAATGTATGTATGCCTAGCCCTTATGAGGCGCAGCACCGTACAGCCGCTCGTTTGATGATGGTTCGAACTTTCGAGAATACGACGTCTGACGATTGATTACTAAGAGATACATCGGGGTAATGAGTAACGGTTGGTTTCACTTGCAAACGAGTCGACAACAATACGGTCTTTACGCGGTGAATGGAGTAGTAAGGGAGGGTTTTCATTGTCGCTCTTGGGATTGCTTTGCTGGCTAGGAGGTAGGTAGGGAAGGCAGGGAGACCGGCTTAGCATTGATGGCAAATTAGATACCCGTTTTACTGTGCTTTCCTCTTGAAATTTACAAGATTGCGATGGATTTAAAGCCCATGCCTACATGCACTGAATTTTGACTGGGCTCGAATTACTTGCGAGTTGTGTGATTAAACATCGTATTTCCAATTTGTCTATCATCATTGAGTATATGTGCAGTGCGGTTTTAGCTAATCCATCCAAAAGAAGACGATAGCAGCCAAACCAGATATGTGTAATGAATATTCGGTCATCTCCTGCTATATCCAACTAACCCATCACTACAAATTCATAGAGACTGAAACAGTGAAAGACGAGGCCAAATCAGTAATAAGGCAGAGGATCAAGATCCAAACCAGCGACCGAAAACTTGAAAGAGTCGTTCCTATAGCGTACTCATTAGCTAACTGTACGTGTGGTCATAATACGGGCATAAGGCACGGGACAGGATGAGTATAGGGGTAGGTTGCCGTAAAATAGTTAAAGGGGGAGGAAGAAACCGTGTAAGCAGATACAACATACCTCGAGTAGCTCCCAGCCGCATCCAGATCCAACCTCCCGCGGATGCAATCATCGAAATCGACATCCGCGTAGATAATGCCGTCCTCATCCTCCCACTGCGGCCCGGCGAGGACATCGCCAGTCGGCGAAACGATGCTCGACCCGCCGCGCGAGAGGAAGGTGTTGTTGCTGCTGCTGCTGCTGCTGCTGCTATGCGTCTTTACCGGGACTACGACATGTCCCTTCGGCCCCCCCTCCTGCTCGTCTTCCTCCTCGACTATCGCCGACGTGGACGCCGCGCGCTCCCCGTTCGGAAGCGCGATCTCGTTCCCGTCCTCGTCGAAAATCGAAGACCGCCTCTGCCGGCTAGCCCCCTTGCTGGCGAGCCTCGGCCGCCCGAACGCCGTCGCGGTAGCGGACGGCGAGGCCGGCAGCGCGATCTCGAAGCCGTCCTCGGTGAGGCACGAGTTGCGTCTTCCGCCGGCGGCCGCGCCTCTGGGGCGGTCCGCTTCGTGGCTTCCCCCGTTTGCCGCGCCGTGCTCGTGATCGTGATCGCTTGCTTTCGGCCCCTCGCGCGCGCACATGTTCGAGCTGACGACGAAGCAGCGGCCCTCGAGGGCCACGGTGCGCATTAGCGGCAGCCAGGCGTCGCGGCCGTCCGCCGTTGGCGCGAGGTATAGGTTCACGTTCTGCGCGTAGAGGCTCTGCCGTAGGAGTGGCATGTAGTTTTCCCAGCAGATAGCAGCAGCCAGGTTAATACGAACGCCGCGGATGGTGGTGCTCACTGCCTTGAGGGTCGCGGGTGAACCTTGTGCCCAAATGAGTCGTTCCGTGCCTGTCTATCCATTGTCAGCCAAGTATCTGGAGTATCAGTGGTGTATACAGTCACAAGTCCATAATCCCGTCCACTGTAGTCCATACATAGCTGGCCCAATATTTATGTTTCATCAAGGTCGAGACCAAATCTTGTTTGATCTATGCTGGTAGCCTGTTTGTCCGTAACTCTTCAAAGCATCTTGAAAGTTGGTACAGGTATAATTCCCTCCTTTAATAGGAGATCGTCACGCCTTGAGAGTTCCATGAGCATGGAGAGCCTGAATACCAGTACGATTGATTCTGGGCTCCAATCATATTCGCTCTTGCGTCATAGAGGACAAATAATACTTGACTCCTCGTAGTGTAACCACTAGGAGTCGATGCTCGACGAGACCATTTATAGAAGACTTAGAGCTTCTAGCTCCGGCAAGATCTTTAGTCTGCTTTCGAAGCATTCTCGAAATCCACACTCTGACCTTTAATAAACAGTTTGAATGTCTTTCTGGCAGTATATCTTTCAGGTTTCTGATAGAATATCTGAGAACTCCGGGCTCCTTTAATTTCATATCGAGTACCCTGGACTTTGACTATTTCTTGTAGTATCCGGAGCTACTACGTGAGTAATTGTGTAGTGAATACATAGTCTTGAGCCATGGTGCGCCATCGTCTTAAAGAGAATCCTCCCTTTATAGGTAAAGAACATTTATAGCCTCTCCAAGGGTATGTTCCCCATTCTGACGAGGTTCTCAGTCGGAATCGAAATTGCTGACAGGATCTCAACAGGGTTGAGCTGCAATTGAATTCCACCTTGAGAATAGATATCATACTAATTTTTCAAGCCGTCGGTAACGACAAGACGTCCAAGTCGTGTTTTTATATGGAATCCAAGAAGCTTAAGAAGTAAAGCTATAAGAACCGTCGTGCTTGATCTTGCCACCCATGGCGTAGGTGGATTCATGGAACTGCAGACGCCATTGGCCAACCCGACAGGGGTGTGGCGTTGTCTCCAAGGATCGGGTATAAAAACAAGCACAGCATCACCGATTAAAATAAAAAAGAGGAACATTTCAAAAAACTTACTGGTTGCACCTTTCTCCTCTTCCCAACGACGCCCAGGTTCGGACACACGTAGACGACGGCGCAGTACAGGCTGCCGCCGGCCTTCTCGACGAGCCCGACGACGATAAACACGCCCGTCTCCCTCGCGATCCGCTCGACCTCCTCCCGCGTGCCGTCGCCCCTGCCCGGAACCGGCGATCCGTCCCCGGCGGTCGCGCTGGTAGCGTCACCCAGCCGCCTCTTGATCCAGGCCTCGCCGGCCCCGGCCCCGTCGCCCACCGTGTCGCCCAGGTCGACGGCGCCCTTGAAGTAGCGCAGGTAGTCGTCGCGGCCCTCGGCCGTCCGCGAGCCGATCTTGCACCCGAAGTCCAGGCCGCGCGGGTAGCCGCCCAGGTACGCCTCGGGGAGCAGGAGGATGTCGGCGCCCTCGGCTGCCGCGCGGACGGCGATCTGGTGGAGCTGGGCGAGGGTCTCCTTGGTCGTGGCCTGCGTCCCTGGGGATGCCGTGGCTAGCCGGATCTTTGCGGTTGCCATTGTTTGGTTTGGGGTGGGTGTTAGGGGTAGGTAGATGCTTGCTAATAAAATCTCTCTATTTCGAAAAGATGATAGGTAGGTACTGATACAAGGTTAGGTCGTACGAGTTCTGAGAACCTACAGTAAGGAAATCCCCAAGTAAAACTATGCGATGCCGGATGAGGTTCGGTATGAATAAATTCCAGCGATGAACCCCGCAGCATCTCGTGATCTGGGGTGCATTAATTCCAGATGTCGTCATGTAGGTACCCAGGTACCCTCCCACCATGCGTATTATGCGTTATGCGCATAATTCATCGGGATTATGTACTCATGTAAATATTTGCCACCCCAAAACAGCACTAACAAATCCCCGCCTAATATGCACCCAAATTTGCTACTACAAACATGTGGTGGACCTCAATTGACTTATCCGATAAAATATCAAGTATTTCAACCAGCCCTTGTGTACGCATTATCTCTCGTAAATGCGAATTGATATAAATATATATAAGCTTAGATTATTTAAATTCTATTACTTATTAAAAAGCGCGTTTGAAGGCTCAAATTTAGAAGAAAAAGCCGGTCGCGATAGAAATCTTTATACAATACCGATATAACGGCCCGTTATGCGCATAACTTAGATCCCTGTCCCACCCCAGCGAACTTCAGAACCTTAGGCCACGACCAAATACGGTTATTACCTAAAAGGGAAATATACAAGGGTACCTAGGAAAGTGCGAGTATCAGGTAGCGACGACAACGCCCACGATTCACCAACTTCACTGTGCGTTTGCGTCTGCAAGTTTTGTTTCCTCCCCATTTCCTTCCTTCATTCCTTATCGTCATTGGCAGCACAGTACGTATTGGTACTTTTTAAGTAAAAATAGCCAAATCCCGAAACCAAGAAACCAGCGTTAGCATTGGTGATCTATTTGTCCCGTTCTCCTTCTCGCAATCACTCGCAATCACCCGCAACTATTTTCCTCGCCGATGTCTCAACTCAAGTCTCCGGTACGGATGTTAAGAACTTTTACCCACTTCCCCATCCTTAATCAATACATTCGTCTTCCTCGTTCCTCGTTGACGCGCCCTAGTCATCATCCCTTCTCGTTGCCTTCTTACGATTTCACGTCTCACTCTTCGAGCTTGGCTACTTCCTACCTGGACTCTAATTTTCACCGGCTCGCGTGATTATTGACATCCGTCCTCCATCAATTCCTATAAGCGTACCATCGATCTCAAGGCACGATGAGCAACAACGGAGAGAATAAGAAGACCCTCCTCAACGAGTGTTGGCTGGAGGTAATCGACACCCTAGAGAGGAAGGATGACCGCCAGACCCTAGCCGCTCTCGCCCGCTGCAACAAGAACTTTCTAGGCGTCACCAGGAAGCCCCTGTACCGCGGATTCATCGTCGAGGCCCCGAAGGACGACAAGGGGAGAGGATCCGGAGCTCGGCGCATCGTGCTCTTCTTCCGCACGATGGTGGAATCGCCGGAGCTCAGAAGCTACGTTCGCAAGCTCGAGATCGGACACTTTACTAACATTGTCGATACGGAAATGAGCTGGAGAGAGTACACCCACCAGGTGGCCACCGTTAGACAGTGCCTGGGAATTCCGCGTCTGATGCGAGAGCTGTATCGGGTCAAGAAGGCCTCGAGGATAGTAGAACTCCTGCTGTGCCTCCTCCCCAATCTGTAAGTCACACCTCAGTCTTATTTTTCTTTCTCCTATGTCTCCTCTCGGCTCTTGTCTTAGAAGCCCTTCCTCCAAGTGCTGTGGTGGATGGCAGCCAACCTTTGATCAGCTACCTATCTACTCGGAAGTGGACATATGTTAATTTTATATCTCATAGGACCTCAATCCACCTAAACTTGACGTCGGGGGGAAATCTCGATTCCTCGCTTGGGCGGTGGAAGGATCTTTCTTCGGGCAATAGCCTTAAATATTTGACAGAGGTGACGCTGGAGTACGGTGAGGATTACCAGAGTGTCGATACCCTCCCCGTTAGAGCTGTGTTAGGCGGCGTAGCCCCCGTCATTGAGCGTCTTTCTATTCGCAGACGTTGTAGCTACACTCATGTAGCAGGGGAAAGGTTCCCATTCGGCAACCCCCCCGCCGGGTTTCTGCGTACCCTCGAGAACCTGCAGGAGCTCATTCTCGATTACAATTACGTCGGTGAATGGACAGAGTACGTCTTTGCCCAGTACTGCAAGGGCCTCAAAGCTCTCACCTACACCCGGGGCGATGTTGATACGTTGGCCAGCCAATGGCAAGCCGAATATATCCATGGATACGAATATCTCATGTCGCATTGGAACGACGGGACTGTGATATCTAGTCGTATTGACTTTAGTCTCAAGTCCATCGAGTCCCTCGAAAGCTTGACCATCAGCCAAGATGCTATCATCGTGGGAAAGAGCCAGAGCAGCATCCCTGACAATACCAGCATCCTCGAAAATACCAGTATCGATGACAATACCAGAATCCTCAACTATACCATCTTAGACAACTTCTTCCCGTTGTCTCTCCACACCCTGCGCATCGTCGATTTCAACCGCGATCTATACGAGGCTATCCAGCGCTTCGCAGGCAAGCTCAAGAGCGAAGGTTACCGCGACCTCGAACTCGTCGAGCTCGTTCCCGGTACTTGGGATCCAGAGAAGATCCTAGTGGAGAACGAGGAGAACCTGATCATGGCGTTATTCGCCACTGTCGAGGTCAAGTGTGCGTTCATCAAGGGTTGACACGGAGAAGCATCTGTGACGTCTTCTTTGCTCTATCGTTGAGTCGACGTTACGTGAGAAGGTTGCTTCGAAGTAACGATTGCCCAGCAATCACTGTTGCACCTTTCGGAGTCTGCCTAGCAGCAGATTATTCATTTCCTAGACTTTGAATATCCGGTCACGAGAGGGAGGACCTTTTAGGACCTTGCATTCAAGATACCCAGGAGGATACAGATGGCCTGTCTCTACGATACCCTATAGAATTCAGAAAAGGGATAAAAAGAGGAGGGGAGGAGTGACAAGAATATACATACCTACTGGTTACCAGGTAGATATGGAACTGTTGGGATCATGTATATAAACTAGGCACGCAAGTGCAAACGAGAATAGCAGACAGAGCGGCTGAGGCTGCGGCATACACCAGACTTTCGAGGTCACTGACTAACACACGTTGATGAAAGAAGTTCTATTTATTAGTTTCCTTAGTGCAAGTGAGAAGACCAACTCCTGGAGTGGGTATCTCTACGCCGGTATTAGTAGTCCTCTGAGGACTCCGTATCATTTATACATCGTAATAAAAACCGCCTGCAATCTTGAATTCATCGCATCATGAAGCAAAGGGAATCCTTCGTCGTGAACCATCCATGCACAAGCCGACCAATAACATTATGCCGCCTATTTTTGCAGCCCTACATGCTTCACTTCCCATGAGGTATCGAAACTCCACCGAAACTACCGAGCCACGACTTATTCACCATGCCTCTTACAACATCAAGGCAGCCAGACCAGCAGCGGCGATGAGGCCTGCTGGTGCCGCAGTGCGCTGGGCAGCGGGGTTGGAAGTCGACGAAGGGGCATCGGTGGCAGAGTCGTTGCTGGCGTCAGTAGTCTCATTCGAATCGGCTGTTCCTGTGGTGGTGACACTAGTTACCAAGGTAGAACCATCCGAGGTAAACGTTGACTCGGCCACACCAGTAGTGAGAGACCCAGAAACAGATTCAGAGCCAGAAGGAACCGAGCCGGTAGACGAGACCGAGTCAGACGCGAAGACAGTGCTAGTGCTGACATCAGAGGTGATAACGCTGCCGTCACTGTTCGTGATGGTGGACTGGATGGTCGTGGTCGCGATAGCGTTCGTTCCGCTACCATCCGAACCAGAAGTTGTACCAGTAGCGCCAGAGGTACCAGTGCCAGTAGAGCTACCGCCAGAGTTGCCGGCAGAGCTGCCACCAGAGCTGGCAGAACCCTTGGATTTGTCAGTGGTTGCGATAGGAAAACTTGAGACCAGGGAAGACTTACACCGGCAGTGTTGGTGGGGGAAGCCGTTGCGACCACAGTGGTGGTAGCAGAAAGGGTTTCGCCAGTCTAAAAATCGAGAGTCAGATCGAGTTGAGTTAGGTATTCTAGGGTTGATGGTAGCTTACAGCAGTAGGGCCGCCAGAGATATCAACACCGGCACCTAAGCAAATAATTAGTATGGGTAACAGACACAACATGTATTTGGATCAGGGAATAATCTTACCAGCACAGTATTGACTACCATACTGGATGACTTGCTGAGCGACGGATTGGTCGGGACAAGACTCCGTAGCGCAGTCTCTAACTCCGTATATGAAGTTCTGTTTGGTGCAAAGGCACCCGGCGGTGATGTCGCCGCCACAGCCAAGCTCGGAAGCCTGGCTCAGCATGTTCTGGACGCAGGTAACCTAGAACGTAGGCAGTTAGTATCGAACAATTGATCTGGGGTTTGTCATTTACTTACACCACACTGAGGGAATCCATCAGGGAAGCTCTGGGCAGCAGTAAAGGCTGCGGCGACACCGACGAGGATCGCGGAGTACTTCATCTTGGAAGATGTCGAATGTTGAGATTGGCGCGATTGACAACTTGAATCTACCAAGAATGGTAAGAATTATTTGGATCAAAAGAAGATCGTAGAAAAATGGATGCTCAAAAAGCGTGCAAAAACGTGAAGATGCGTGGGGTGGGGGGTGAGGGTGAGGCTGCTTTTGCCGTTGTGATGTTGGACGATGGAAGTGCTTCGGATTTCTGTGATGCAGAGAAATATTGCGGGAGAAAGAAAAATTGATGGGAGAGATTTGGGGAGAGAGGGGACGTGTCTTTGTTTTGGTTTCCGTGAACAGAGGTCAGGAAAGGAAAGGGCAAGAAGGCAGCAAGTGTGATTAAGTAGGAGCGTAGAAACGTAGGTGTATAGGTGCGAAGATGGGAAGGTACAATTCTCAGGAAGGAAAGTGCACTTGAATTTCCCGTCTTAGAGGGCAATTTCGTAATTTCCTTCGGCTGTGCGTGTGTGCTTGTGTGATGTAATACACGAAACGAAGTTGCAGAAAACGGATCGAAGGTTGGTGAGGTGACCAAATTTTGGAAGGGGTGGACAGTATACCTTAGGTAGAGGAGAAGGTATCGTACTCGCCAATAGGTCAACAGGAAATAAAAGTGATGATGTGTATGTGGACACGACACGATGTATATATGAAGGAGGTGATGTGAAGACGAGAATAGGTAGATCCAAATGCTATGACACTGTCACAGCAGATGGCGTCCCTTTAAGAAAAAGAATCTGAAACAGGTAGCTAGAGCTGTGTACTCACCAATTCAACAAGAGAAAAGGAATGAAGTCTGTGGCTTTTTGTAGGTCGAGATTTCCGTTACTGTTTTCGTCCACTTATAAAGATTTGGAAGTGGGAGACGTCAGAGAGTCAGAGAGAGGAAGTGGAGAGAAGTTGAATAAAATGGTTGACAGTTGACAGTTGACAGTTGACAGTGTGGTGTTGTAGGGCTTGCAATTGCTTGATTGCACGTGGCATACGAAAATTAGCAGAAGTTCCGTTAGAAGAATCAAACAGGACGGTTGCTAGGAACAATTAAATAATTATTCGGTCTGGTACTTATGGTTCAAGTCATACCAATATCCTGAAATTTTTCATCGACCTTGTACGTCGTCCATCCTAAAGTGCCTTACATTACCTACCACTGTAAGTGGCTGATCCGGTTGCTATAGCTGCAGTTGCAGTACGGAGGTACCTCTTTTTGGCGCGACTCCATCATACATACGCCAGGTACATGTACATCAGAGTTGCGTATACAACGTATGATACATGGCGTACTACACCATGTCCGTATACATATACCTAGCCTATAGGGAATTTCTTGTATTGTGCCCTATACCCAGGCCCGCTATCCGCATCCGATCTGCCGTACCAATGGGTACAGTAGCTCTCCGACCTCCTTACTGATTCTCGTAGACTAGCCAGTCCGGTGTCGACACCAACGCTAACACTAGCAGCACAATAACAGGCACTCTGGCACTGCTGCGTTGTAAACTCGACCCGCATTTACCTGTTAGGTAGTCTGGCTGTCTGGGTAGTCCGGCATCCTTGGTACGGGACTGGACGGCTCAGACCGACTTGCATCATCGAGTGAGAATTGCTTAAGCTTAAGCTGCCTTGACCTGCTGGGGCTGCTGGGGAAGCCTAAACAGACGCCTCGATAGATTGACGGACTAAGTAGCTGAGCTAGATTGGAAAAAGCAAGCGGACAATGAACTTATCGACGTTTATGGGATTCTATCTCAACGGTAACGGTTCCTAGTCAGTGCATCTATTGGGGGCTTGGCCAAATGTGGGAAAGCCAATATCTCTCTGTTGGCTGCATTCGGAAGCATTAGATGGGTGATGCGCACTAATAGTAGACATAACGAACCACAAATGACAACATAGTGGACATAGTGCATGCCAATATTGGTGACTTCAACGGTGAAAATTTTTGTTTGTACGTGATCTATGTCTCCTCGTGGCAATACTTTAGACGGACGATGCTGTTACAAAAAGGCTGGTTATGCTGCGCCAGAGGCGGTTCTCAGCTCGTTGTATTGGTTCATGTCCGAATTGACTCTATGGTCAGATCGTAGATGGTAGCAAGTCTTCTCTACTTCCATAGATACCTGCCTATTTAGTTCGTCGTTAACTTTTCGCGAAATCTGGATATGGGCTACCTTCAAAGTACGACTCTATCAAAGGAAAATCAGGATAATTCTGGAATAATAAAATTAAGGAGACAGATCCAAGGCGGAGGCTGGGAGGTTGCTCTAAGAAAGCTGCTTTTCAGAGGTCCCAATTAAGGTGATTACCGCATACGGATAACTGGTCAGACCAATCTGATGGTTTGATTGGTTAAAAAGTCTAGGGCTATGTTGAGCTGCTGGAAGTTGGTCCTTAAGCTGCTATTGGTAGGGAGCTAGGCCAGCACTTGTTACTTGCTAAGAGTGCCGTTGACCATCGTGCCCGTGCTGCAGGTCCAGCGTCCAGGGCATCTTAGGTAGTGTTAGGAAACCCATCCGGATTGGGCTCTGAACTACGGAATTTCGAGAAATCGTGCCTCGATATATATTCCTCTGATATGTATGTAGGTACCTAGGTATGATGGAAATATGATGGTTCTAATTTTTATGAAATCGAATGTAAATAAAAGTTGGATGGACATCAAAACAATCATCATGATTTGGTATAAACCTGAAAATGAATCCAAGAGAGAAAAAAAAAAAACAATACCAATACCCATGCAAGGCACATGAAGTCAAGGATACGTGGTGCATAGACTGCATGGGTTCAAAGCAGTTGTCTGATGTTCTGATGTCATGATTTGGTCAGCCAATTAGACCCCTCTATAACCCATGCTGGCGATCTTCAGTCCCCGCAGAAGCTCAGCAGCTCAGTGCCTTGTATCCATACATCTCCCATCTCCATTCCCACTTCTCTTGCTTTGGTTACTTCGTTGCTTAGTTGCTTGAGATCAAGAAGCGTTCCTGGCCCAAAGCTGAATTTCCCAGGACATATCCAGGCAATTGAGATACCAAGTCACCCCTTGTCTCGTATGATTAATATCGTGAAATTATAACCAGGTCGTCGCTGTCGTTACCGTTGTTCTTCTCTTTATCTTGTTTTCCGTCCTCGTCCGTTCTTTAAGGAAAAGCAAGATTGCCCAGGTAGACTCTAAATCTCCTTATCTAACGAACGGCCCTATTAAGTAGATTTCATGCATCTATAAATATATATATTATATAACATAGATATTAAAAAAAATACTTATTAATATTATATATATTATTATAAATTATAAACTTTTTTTAATAATTAATTATTTTAATTAAATATTATAATAATATATATATATAAATATTTTTTTAATAATAAATAAAAAAGATTTAAAAATTTTTTATTTTAATATTAATTAAAATATATATATATATATATAAATATATAAAACTAAATTTTAATATATATAATAACTTTTTTTTAATAAAATAAATAAAGTTATATTTTTATAATAAAATAATTAATAATATATTAATTTTAATATTAATATTAATATTATTTTTTATTTTAATATATCTTTTATATATAAATTAAATAAATATTATTTATTAATTATTTTTTTATTAATTATTTATTAAATTTATAATTTAATTTTTTATATTATATTAAATATTATTTTTTATTTTTAATTATTTTTTTATTAATAATATAAACTTATAAATAATTTTATATATAAATTAAATTAATTAATAATAACTATTTAATATATTTATTTATTAATATTAATTTTAAATAATTAATAAAAATAATATTATAAATTTTAATATTATATTTTTTAAAATTAAATTAATATATTATTATATTAATATATTTAATAATATAAAAAAAACTAATTATTTATTATAATATTTTTAAATTTATTAATATAATAAATAATAAATTATATTTTTTATATAAATATAAAAATATATAATTACTAATATAAAAATATTTAAATTATTTTTTAATATTATAATACTTTTTTATTATTATTAATATTAATATTATTATATTTATAACTTTAATTTAAACTAATAAAAATAAAATATAATATATTTTATTATTAATAAATTAATATTAAATAATAATAATTAATATATTATTTAATATAAATTTTAATATTAACTTATTAAGTAATTATTTTATTATAAAATAAAATATATAATTATATTTAAATTATAAATAAAATAATATATTTTTTTAATTTATAAGATTATTTATAATATAAATATAATAATAAAATATAAATTAAATAATTTATATAAATATTTTTAATTACTTATTTATTTATAAATAATATATTATTATATATAATAATTTAATATTAATAACCTTTTATATTAATACTTATATAATAAAAAAAAATTTTAAATTATAATTTAAAATAATTTACTTAAAAAAGTTTTAATTTATTTTTAAAAAATATTATATTAATATTTATTCTTATTATTTAACTAATTAGTTTTTTTTTTTTAATATTAATTAACTTTATTTTATAAATTTATAAATTATAATTAAGTATTTATTATAACTATTTTTTAATAATAATAATATTATAATAAAATTAATTATAATTTAAAAATATAAATATAATAAAGTTATAATTAGTTATAAAATACTATAAAACTTATATTTTTTATATTATAAAATATAATATTAAAAATATTTATTAATATATTTTTTAAGTTTTTTTAAACCTTAATAAATATAAAAAAATTAAAAATAATATAATAATTTACTATAATTTATATAGTTTTTTTTATATATTATTTTTTATAATATTAATAAATAAAATTATAAAATATAAAGTTAATTTATTAATTTATTAATAATATTTTATAAAAAATTATTTTTAATTTAAAATAATAAAATAACTTAATTTTATTAAAATAATTAATTATTATAAAATATTATTTTTAATATATAATATTAATAAGGATTTTTAATATAATTTTATTAAATTCTTTTATAAAAATCTAAGTTTATTTTAATAAAAATTAAAAAGTTTTTAATAATATTATTTAATAAAATATTAATGTTTTATATAAACTTTAATAATAATTATATTAATAATAAAAAGTTATATATAACTTAATAAATTTAATATATAATTTAATATTTTTTATAGTTATTAAATAAAATATTAAAACCTTTTAAATTATTTAAATAAAAGTTTAATAATAATAACTTTTATAATAAATAACTAAAAATATTAAAAATAATATAATTATAGTTTAATTTATATAAAATATTAATATTTTATTTATTAATATATTTTAAAATATAAATAATTTATATGTTATTTATATTAAATATTATAAAATTAATAATATTATTTTAATATTAAAATTTAAAAATGGTTTTATAATCTATAAAAATTATAAATAATTAAACTTTTAATATTTAAAACTAATAATTATATTTATATAAACATTATATAAATTTTAATAACTTTATTTTTATTAATTAATATTTTATTTTAACTATTAATAAAAGTTATAATAAAAATATAATTATTTTAATAATATATTATAATAGATATTTAATAATTTTACCGCTTTTTATTAATAATAAAATGATTTTATTTTTAATATAATATATTTTAATATTAATATTATTAATAAAAGCGTTAAAATTAACAAATAATTATTATATAAAAAAGTAAAATATAAATTTTATATTATTAAATAATATTAATTTAATTTTAATAAAAGTAATTTATTTTTTTTTTAAAAAATATATAAAAGTTATTATTATAATTTATATATAATGATTTTACTTAAATTATTTTTTAATAAAATGTTTTAATAACTTTATTTTACGGTTTTATAAAAAATAAATAAAAATATTATATAATAGAATATAATTATAAAATTAAATTATAAATTTAATAAAAATTTTTAAATTTTTTAATATATTAAAGAATTTTAATTAATAAATTACTTTTAATTATTTTTTAATTATTATTATATTAAAAATATTAATTAATTAATTTAATATAATAATATTTAAAAATATAATATATAATTTTAATAAATTAATATTAATATTAATATTATAAAAAATTATAAATATAATTTAAATATTATATAAATATTTATTAAAAGTTTATAATAAAATAATAATATTATTATAATATAAATAATTAATAATATTATAAAAAAGGGTATTTATTTATTATTAAATATAAATATTATTATTTTTATAACTTATAATTATATAATTAAAAGTATATTAATTTTTATAAATTATAATTATAAATATTTATTAAAAATCTAAATATATTTATTATTAATAATAAAATATAATAATATTAAAAATTATTAAAAATTTTATTATTATAATATATTATATTATTTTATTTTAAGTTTAAATTAAATATATATTATTTAAAATAATATAATTAAATAAGTAGATATTAATAATTATATAACTTTTTTTTTTATTATTAAATATTATTTATTAAACAATAAAAATAAGAAAAAAAAAAAGTATTATATATTTTATTTTATAGATTTTATATATTTATTTTAATTTTTTTAATATTTTAGTAATAAACTTTTTAAATTTTTAATTAAAAAAATATATATAATAATACTTAGGAATTTTTTTTTATTAATTAAATTTAAAATTAATTTTTATTTATTTTTTTATTAAAATATTAATAAATTTAATATCTTAAAAAACAATTAAAAATTTAAATAAAAGTTATAATATTTATTATATTTTTATTAAATTTTTAAAATTATTATAAATTATAATATTTATAAAATATTTAATAAATTATTTAAAGTTATATATTTTAATTATTATAAGTTTAATTTTTTTTAATAATTTTAATTAGTATATTATAAATTTAATTATTATTATAATATTAGTTTTTTTAATTTAAAATATTATATATTTTTAATTTAAAGATAATAAATATCTTATTAATTTTTTAAGTTATATAATAATTAATTTATTAGTTTTATTATATATTAAAACGTTTTAAATTTTAATGTTAATTAATAAAATAAAAGAATTAAAAAAGTTTTTTATTAGTTTAAATAATAAGTTTTATTTATTATTTTTAGTGATATAATAAATAAAAATTATTATATAAATATTAAATAAAATAATTATATTTTTAATTATTTTTATAATAACTTTTTAATATTTATTATATAATATTATATTTATTAATATAATAATATTATAAAATTAAATAATAATTTTTTTTTAAAATATTAATATATTAAATTTTTTAAAAGTTAAAATATTTATATTAATTAATATATATATTTATAAATTATCCACCATTAAAATTTTTTATTTAAAATATACTATAATAAACTTATTTTAAATATTAACATTTTAAAAAATCATTAATATTATTATATAAAAGTTAAATATATATATTATTAAATTAATATTATATAATATTAATAACGTGATTTTAATATATAATAATAAAATAAAATATTTTTATTTAAACTATTAATAATTAATAAATATTTTAAAATAATTAATATTATTATAAATATTAATTTAATATAAAAAGTTATATTTTAATAATATAATAAAAAATTTTATATAATTATATAAATAAAATTTATATTTAATATTAATATTAAATTTTATATTAATTAACAATTAAACTTATATTATTAATATTAATTTAAATAGTTATAATAATTATAAATTAAATATAATTTAAATTAATATATTATATAAAATATTAATAAATTTTTTATTATTTTTTATTAATTTTTAATTATATTTATAGTATTAATATTTATTATATTAATTTTATAAATATTTATATAATATATTATTATTTTAAAATATAACTTAATAATTATAATAATAATATTAATTAAATAATATAAAAAATTAATAAAATATTAATTTAAAATAACTATTATTAATATTTTTTATTAATAACAGTTAATAATTATTTAAATATAAAATTTTAAAAATATTTAAATATTTTTATTAGTTTAAATTAATAATATTATTAAATGTTAATTTAAATTAATTAAAATTTTATTAACTAAATAATTATAATAATATTTAATTTTTTTGTTTTTAATAATATAATTAATATTAATTATTATATTAATTAAAAAATAAATTAATTTTTATTAATAATAACTTTTTATAATATATTTTTTATAATTAAGGTTATTATTATAAAACATTTTTAATAAATAATATTAATAATTATTTATTTTTTAAAATAAGTAATATTTAAATTAATATTAATTATAAAAGTTATTATAATTATTATTATTATTATTATTATTATTAATTATAATTTTAATAATATTAATTATTATTTTATTATAAATTAAATTAATTATTTTAATTTAATTAATATTAATTTTATTAATTATATTTATATTAATATTAGTTTTAATTTAAAAAATATTAATTATTTTATTTATTATTTTAATATAACTAGTTAATTTTATTTTATTTTTATTATTATTATTAATTTTAAAGTATATTAAAATAATTATTATTATTAAATTAATATTTAAAATATTATTTTTTTATTATTTTTTTAAATATATTTTTATAAATATATATTTTATTAAAAAATTTATTAATTATTATAATTATTTTTAAAACTGTAAATTATAATTAAATATTTATATTAAAAGTTTTAAATATAAATAATAACTAATTATTAATTTTTTAGTTATAATTTTTAATATTATATATAATATATTATATAAAATTTAATATATTTTTATTATTATTAAAATTATTTATTATAAATTAATGTTTTTATAGTTTTTTTATTAATTTAAATTATAATAATTTAAATTTTTTAATAAATTTATTATAAATAATAAAAATATTAATTTATTTTAAAATATAATAATTTAGTTTTATAAAAATATAATTATATTAATATAATATTTTATTTAAAAAATATTATATTTAAATTTTATATATAATAATATTATTATATTAATTTTTTAAATGTTTTAATTAATTAATAAAAATAAAAATATAAATGTATTTAGTGATTTTTTTATTAATAATAATATTATTATTTTTAAGATTTTTAATGTTTAATTTAAAATAATTAATATTATTAAGTTTTAATATTTATATATTATTATTAATATTTATAATAACTTATATTATATTAATATTATTAATATTATTAAAATTAGTTTAAATATTAAAAAGATAAATAAAATTCTTATTTTATTAAGTTTAGTTTTATTAAAATATTTTAATAAAAAATTAATATATATTATTTATTATTAATATTATATTAAAAATATTATTATTTATATTAAAAATATTATTATTTATATTAAAATTTAAAAATAGTTAAAATTAAAATTTATTAAATAAAAAAAAATAAAAAGATAATTAATATAATAATTTCTTATTAATTTTAAAAGTGTTAATTATTATTAATTAAAATTGTTTTAATAAAAAATAAAAAAATTAGTTTATTATATTAATAAGATTAATATTTAAATTAAATTAAAAAAAAAATATTAATAAATTATTATTTTATATTAATTTTAAATTATTTAAGGATTTTAAAAATAATAAAATTAATAATAATAACTTATAATAATTTAAATAATTAGTTAATAAAATTATAAATAATAATTTTTATAATATTATATTTAATAATATAATATTTTATTAATTAATTTAATAAAATATATAAAAAAGTTTATTAAAAATAACTTAATATTTTAATATATAAAATATAAATAATTTAATTAAATATTATAAAGTTTATAAATATTAAATTAATAATTTAATTAATTAAAAAAAATTTATATTAATTAATTAAAAAAAATTTATATTAATTAATTAAAAAAGATTTATATTAATTAATTAAAAAAGGTTTATATTAATTAATTAAAAATATATTTAAAAAATGTTAGTTTTTTTATTAAATTATTTAATAGCTTGTATTTTTTAATAAATTTATTAAATATAAGTAATATTTAATATATATTTATAAAGATTTTAATTATTTAAAATTAAAGTTTATTAATATATTTTAAATATTAAATTATAATATTTATAATTTAATTTTACGTTTAATAAATTATTAAAAATTTAATAAAATAATAATTAATATTTAAATTTAATAAATATTTATTAAGTTTAAAAAACTTAGTTTAATTTTAATTATTTTAAATAATTTAATTATTATTAATAAAAAAAAAATTAATTAAATATATAATTAAATTTAATTTAAAATAATAAGTATTTATTTTTTAAAAAATATTAAATTTTATAATTAAAAACTAATAATTAAATTAAATTAATATTATATAATAAAATTCTTATTATATAAAAATAATTAATTTTAATAAAATATTATAATTATTTAATTATTAAAAAGTTATTTTTATTAAATAATATAAATATTATTTAGTTAGTTATATAAATATTATTTAGTTAATAAAATAATAAAAATTAATATTATTTATTTAATATATAAATAAAAAAATAACGTTTATATATTTTAATAATAAAAAATTAGTTATTTAAAATAAAATTATTAAATTATAATAATATATATATATAAATACTCTTTTAATAATAAATAAGGAAGATTTAGAAATTTCTTATTTTAATGTTAATTAGAATATATATGTATATATGTGGGTATATGGGGCTAAGCCCTAGTGTATGTAACAGGTGTACCCAGCATCGTGGTCTAACACCTTATTGCCTACTCCAACCACCTGTTTTCACATTGCCAAGCCACTGAACCCTAGTCCCCTAGTCGACTGTGTACCTAGAGTACATGTCCGAATCCGGTCTCCGAAATGGGTCGATCGACGAGGCTAGCGAGCTGAGTCCACTCTCCCGGGCTCTCACCGTCTCTAACATATCTCCATATCGGGATTGCGGGGGGCTGGTTAGATCTAGGAAGTACGAGACGGTAAGCTCTGGGTTTTTTTTTCTTCCTTTCCAATTTGTTCTAGTCATCGCCGTCAACTTTTCCCCTTACCCCCCTCTTGAGGCTTGAGAGCCTTTCAGGGGGACGAGAATTATCGCCCGGGAAGGGTCTCGCCAAGTGAAACACCTGGAAATTTGCACCACTCGCTCTGTGCAACTTGCCGTGATCGCACAAAGAATCCTCATCGCCTGCCAACTGCCGCAAACTCACCGTAGTGGAAACTCACGTACCACGGAGAAAGAGGAAGAGAGACGGGCTGACAATCCCGGAGCAAAATTCTGGCCCGCTCTATTCGCTCTCATTACGTAGACGGCAGAAGCGCTAGTGCCCTTGACTCAGGCACTCCAGCATATATCATTGGCTCCACTACCGTCATTGGGGCCGTGTGACAGCATCTTATATGCCGTATATGTTTCACCGAAACCCGCCTGCGGTTTGTGTTCGAGGCGGGCTCAGCAGAGCGCATCGTGTGTACGTGGCTGGGCTTTTTTCTTCTTCTTTCTTCCCTCGCCACAAGACCGCTTCGACGAACCGAATTACTTTTCGAAACTAGGTGTAAGTCGGTGAGGCAGTCGGACGATCGTGGACGCAAGCATTCGCATCTTTTTTGTCGAGCGACACGGTTCATGCGTGGCATAGAGGATTCGTTGTGCGCCCCGTTCGGCGGTTTCTCATATGATGTTTCGCCGACGATGTAGGACGCGCGTTTAGCAGTACTGAAATATCACAAAGTCCGTTGGGAAACCTCGCTTCAGGATCGATCTTTGATCTTGTTTACGACTGGTCAAGTGTTAGGTGTTAGGTAGAGAATTGTCCGAAAGGCCTCTTGGTTGCCAACGGAGTTAAACACAAGCTCGGATATCGGACACCATAACTTCGTTTCTTTAAGTATCATAAGCGCGTAAGTAAGAAGTAAAAAAAGGGGTTAAGTGACACTCTGTGCCTACCTTTTAGCAAGTTTACTCGATTTGTTCCATCTGCCCCTTTCTCCAGGCAAACGCAAGGGGGCTCCCAACGAGCGCGCAAACCGGGGTGTTGAATGGCTTCCTCCTGACTCAGATTAAGCATAATGAGAGAGTAATTAATCTGATTACTTGTCTTGGATCTGGGATTAGCTGCCTGCTACGATTAGAGTATCTCAGCTTCGTATGTCACGCTTGCTCGGAGGCTGTCACGTCTAAGGAGATCTCTCGGAGGACTGGACTCGGATGCTTTTCTACGGGGTTAAATCGAAGAATTGGTACTACACAGGAGTACAAGCAACGTAGGGTTGAGTGCTGATTTCTCCAAGGGGACCTGGAGCGTGCGGGTCTATCTTAGAGAAGACATTCGCGACGAAAATAACAAGGGTGTAGGAAGCAGATCGTTTCGTGTCTAATATGGAGAAATGTATCCTAAGATTCCTCATCCTACGAACACTGCGAGATGGTATCCTACCAACACCAGATGGCTTATGCGTAGTAGTTAGCAGACCGCGAATACAGAGCTACGCGTTGCCTAGAATAGTACAACCCAGAAACATCCATCCCTTCCGTCACACGTTCAAGGCTGACAAGAGGACACGCGTTTGTTCATTAATATTCTCATTAACCTATTCCTAGTAGAAAAAGCAGCAGGAAACTGACTGCTGCAGTGATGCGTAGGAGCTATAAAAAAAGCCCGACAGAACTCGTGTAAGATCCCAATTCAGAGCAAAGCAGTTGCTCCGTGGGACCTTAAACCATAGTACAAATGCATTGATGCCTTTATGTAATTTAATGTTGTGCTCTTCCATCTGAGCCCAGACAAGCTGGACCATAATAGCAACCATATCCTATTCTCATTATGTCCATCGTCAACCGCATATCATCGTCACTTCTGTCCTCGTCAAAATATCCTAACCACTGCACATCACGCAGGACTCGGGGTTCTCGATGCTGCCTACGCATTTTTTTTTAGCTGATATTCAATGGACGGTGAGTCTGTTCACTTTGACTTACAGGCTAAGACAGCATCTGCGTAAATGTCGTACTCGCGCTCCTTGCTCTTATCATCCTTGTCCTCCTCCTGAGGGGACTTCTGGTCGTTGAGAGCGGGCTCGGGTAACTCCTCTGCCTTGACCTTGTCAGACGGTTCAGTGGGCAAGGCCTTGGGGCTTTCGCCCTCGTCAACATCGGCCTTGAAAGGTACAGCCTTGGTGGCTGGTCCGGTTACCTTGACATCTGCAACCGGAGGAGGCGTGGTGCTAGGCGTCGGGATCCCGTTAGGAGCCGGCGCAGCAAGGCTGTTGTTAGAATCCTCTCGCTTAGCGTAGACAGGTCTAGCTAGACTTGCAGAATTAGAAGAGACATAGTTTCCCGGGGGTGCTCTCTTCTTTAGCATGCCTGATCTGGCTGCGTTAGAGTCCGTGACCTTGAGCGCCTCTTGGTCTACAGTGAACTGGATAGGCGCTGCCGCAGCTTGCGTGCGGAGGTAGTACATGCCAGTCTTCAGACCAAGCTTCCAGCCAGTGAAGTGCATGCTAGTGATCTTGCCCATGCTGGGCTCTCTCATGTGGATGTTCAGCGACTGGGACTGATCGATGAAGGCACCACGGTCGGCGGCCATTTGGACAATGGTTTTCTGAGAAATCTCCCAGACTGTCTTGTACAAAGCCTTGATGTCGGCAGGAATGTTGGGGATGTTCTGAATTGAACCGCCTTCAGCAATGATACGGTTCTTCATGGCATCAGACCAGAGACCCATGTCAACAAGGTCCTTGAGTAACCAGGGGTTGACGACCTGAAATTCGCCGGCGAGCACACGGCGAGAATAGATATTGGAGGTGTAAGGCTCGAAGCACTCGTTGTTGCCCAGAATCTGGGATGTGCTGGCTGTGGGCATGGGAGCTACTAGCAAGCTGTTGCGTACACCATTCTGCTTAATCTGCTCCTTGAGGCTTGCCCAATCCCAGAGGTCCGACGGGGTGACATTCCACATGTCGAACTGAAGGATTCCCTGCGAGACTGGAGAGCCTTCGTAAGTGGAGTAAGGGCCTTCGACCTTAGCAATCTCCATAGACGCAGTCAGCGCGGCATGGTAGATCGTTTCGAAGATCTGCTTGTTCAACTGACGGGCCTCCGGCGACTCGAAAGGCATGCGGAGCGCCAAGAAGGTGTCGGCGAGACCCTGAACACCAAGGCCGATAGGACGATGTCGCATGTTGCTATTACGGGCCTCCGGAACGGGGTAGTAATTGACATCGATGATCCTGTTTAGGTTGTGGACAACGACTTCGGCAACATCGTGGAGCTTCTGGAAGTCATAAGTGCCCTGGTTGTAATCAACGAAAGAAGGTAAGGCAAGGGATGCCAAGTTGCAGACAGCAACCTCATCAGGTGCCGAGTATTCGACGATCTCAGTGCACAAGTTGGAGCTGCGGATGGTTCCGAGGTTTTTCTGGTTGCTCTTACGGTTGCAGTGGTCCTTGTAGAGCATGAATGGGTTTCCAGTCTCGGTCTGGGCCTCTAGAATGGCATACCACAACTTTTGAGCCTTAATCTTCTGGCGGCCGCGACCCTCTGCTTCGTACTTCTCGTACAGAGCCTCAAACTCATCGCCGTAGACATCGGCAAGGCCGGGGCACTCATTCGGGCACATGAGGGTCCACTCGCCGTTCTTCTCAACACGCTTCATGAAGAGATCGGGGATCCAGAGAGCAAGGAAGAGATCACGAGCACGAACCTCCTCCTTGCCGTGGTTCTTGCGAAGGTCAAGGAACTCGAATACATCCGAGTGCCACGGCTCAAGGTAGATGGCAAAAGCACCAGGTCGCTTGTTGCCACCCTGGTCTACGTATCTTGCAGTGTTATTGAAGACACGGAGCATGGGGACAATTCCGTTCGAGGTACCATTGGTGCCGGCAATGTATGAGCCAGTGGCACGGATGCGGTGAACATTGAGACCAATACCGCCAGCCATCTTGGAGATCATGGCGCAGGTCTTGAGGGTATCATAAATACCCTCGATACTGTCGTCCTTCATGTCAACCAGGAAGCAGGACGAGAGCTGGGACTGAGGTGTTCCAGCATTGAAGAGCGTAGGAGAGGCGTGGGTGAAATATTTGTTAGACATAAGGTTGTAGGTCTGGATGACCTTCTCGACATCGTCACCCCAGATGCCGACAGCTACACGCATGATCATGTGCTGCGGTCTCTCCACAATCTTGTCGTTTAGCTTGAGGAGGTAGGACCGCTCTAGGGTCTTGAAGCCGAAATATTGGTAGTTGAAGTCCCTGTCGTAAACAATGGCAGAGTCGAAGTCCTCCTTATGTCTCATAACGCATTCGTACGTGTCCTTGGAGATCATGGGGGAAAGGGTCTTGTTCTTTGGGTTGACATAATGGTAGAGGTCGCTGATGACCGAAGACCATTGCTTCTTGGTTTGCTTGTGGAGGTTTGACACGGCAATACGAGCGGCAAGGATGGCATAGTCTGGGTGGGTAACAGTCATGTACGCGGCGGTCTCAGCTGCCTGTAGGGGGTACTGTTAGAGTGTGATCGATCCCAAATTAGGGCGGGATATACTTACAAGATCATCGAGCTGTACTGTGGTGACACCTCCGTAGACACCAGAGATGACCTTCTGGGTAATGGCAACAGGGTCTACATGGTCGGTATCAAGACCGTAACATAGTCGCGACACACGGGCTGTGATCTTGTCAAATTGAACGCGCTCCTGGCGTCCATCTACATGTTTCTTAGTCTACAGGTCAAGTGGGAGAGATTAAGGGGTAACCTACCACGCTTCTTGACATACATGGCGAGAAGGTTGGGGTGTGGAAGACCCGACAAAGGGAGGATGGTGGAGCGTGGAGAGGGACGAATATGCAATGAATAGAAGTGAAAGGCAAGATTGGATGATTGGTGCAATGGATTAAAAGGCACAAGTATCTGTATGCAGAAGCATGCAGATTGGGAATGTCTTTGTGGTGTTGTTGGTCTGCTGTGTTCTGCTGTGTCCCGCTGTTGAAGGGAATATGTTTTTGGGAGGGAGACCAGAGGATGGCAGATTCTTATGTAGAACGCGCTTCGGCCAGAAATTGGTGCAAACGCGTTTCTTAATCCTTACCCACTTTAGCTGTAGCGCGATGGAAAGCAAAACACTCGGATCAATTAATCCTCGTTGCTACCTGAAAACCCTTGTCTTTAGTGCCTTTTGGTGTGTTTGGCAGGGCGTTGACAGCTGAAAACACTCTAGAATTAATCAGCAGCAGTGCACGTCTCACCTGTTGTACCTGTTGACCCGTGGTTGCTCCCCCTAGGATGTGCTAGCTTGTGTCTCAAAAACCACTAAACGCGCCTCGACGCGGGGTCTACTGGTTTGTCTAGTGGGTTCGTCAGGTAATCGTTACGCTACAGGATCGTCGTGCATTGCATTGCATTACTTGCATACCTACAGTGTACCAGCCTATTTCTATCTCTTGTACAGACTAATTTTTAAATTTTACTTTGCAATGGTCCAAGACTTCCTCTGAAATTTGCACATTTATAATTGATGCTCGGCTGAATATCCCTTGCCAAGCATTATTTGGCTTAAGTGCTTGCATCTACGAGGTTACCCATTTAACCCCCTGTCATCTAATATGACTTGTGCCCCGCATCCTATCAGTTCGCGTTATGCCTGTCAAAAATCACATGCATGTAATAGACAAGAGTATCATCGTTGGTAAATTCAACTCTAATCAGACTTATACAAATTCTGATAGTTGCTCTATCAGAATTACTACTCATACAACTCGGCTGTTTAGTAGACTTGAATCTCAAAATTGTACCGACTGTGCCAATGCCAGTGCTAGTGCCAATAACACATCGCTTCACATGTAGCAGCGCGTTTATGCAATACCCCTGTCCATTGCAACTCCACGAAAGCACGTGATTCGGAACAAGCTTGACCACACAGTTATCGTTATCAGATCTGATTATGCACTTTCCGATCGTTTACATTAAATGCAGTTAGCCAAACCTGAAAGGCGTTCTTGTTGTAAAAGGTGACTCAACAAGGGGTTGTCCATGCCTATCACTTGAGTCACAGACCGAAAAGGATGAGGTAGATGGGTTGTGTAGTCGGGTACATACAAAAGTCCGAAAGGATAATATAGCATTGTCCTTGATGCTCTCGAGGAACGCAGCCGTCCTCCGCCTTGCGTATTCGAGTGCAACACGACTACAGCTTCGGAAGGTTTCTAAAAGAGACATCACATTCTCGATCTCTAAGATGTCTACCAATGCTATGAGCTCTACGCCGGCCCTTGCTTCGGCCAATGAGTCAACTTATAAACCGCGGTATATCGACGTAAGCTATGTTCCGGATGGTTCATACTGATGTTGTACCCGCGGCGTTGAGTACGTATTACTGAGTCCATTGACTAATAGTTTCATTCTTCCTAGATCGGTATCAATCTTGCCGACCCCATATTCCGGGGTCAGTACCACGGTACTCGACGGCATCCCGATGATCTAAGTGCTGTTGTATCAAGAGCACAAGAGGTCGGATGCCGGAAGCTTATCGTTACCGGTTCTGATTTCACGAGTTCTAGACATGCGCTTGATATAGCAAAAGAATACCGTAAGTGGCCAAACTAGCTTCTTTCGACATTGATGTTAGAAGCTAATTAAACGAAAAGCCGGCACCGTATATACAACTGCCGGCATCCACCCCTGTTCCAGCGCCATATTCAGCACGACGCATTCTCACGTAGACACAAATGGACACACCATGCCATGTGACCCAGACCCTTCCAAGCCTATATCAGAGGACGACGAGCCGGACGCAGAGAGGACCACGTTGATCATTGCGGAACTCCGGAGCCTAGTCGAGGAAGCCCGAAAAAGCGCAGCCCCTGGCCGGCCGAGCCCGCTCGTGGCCTTCGGGGAGATCGGGCTCGACTACGACCGGCTGCACTACTGCTCCAAGAAGATCCAGCTGCACGCGTTCGCGGCGCAGCTAGACCTCGCGCTCTCACTGGAACCGCCGCTGCCGCTGTTCCTGCACTCGCGCGCGGCCCACGGCGACTTCGTGGGCCTCCTCAAATCAAAATTCGGCGCGGGGCTCGAGCGGCTCGGGCGCGGCGCCGTCGTCCATAGTTTCACGGGCACCGCCGACGAGATGCGCGAGCTCATGGACCTCGGCCTGTACGTCGGCACCAACGGCTGCAGCTTCAAGACGGCCGACAACTGCGCCGTCGTGGCAGAGATCCGCCTCGACCGCCTCATGCTCGAGACCGACGGCCCCTGGTGCGAGGTCCGCCCCAGCCACGAGGGCTGGAAGTACTTGATCGAGCCGCCGAAACCCGACGCCCCCGCGGCTGTAGACGCGACGGATACCAACGGGAACGCCGCGGGGTCGGCGGACGCCCGGGGCCCGAAGAAGCCCAGGCAGCCGTCCAAGAAGCCGCAGAAGAAGGAGCCCGAAGTGCCGGAGCGGTTCAAGGTGGTGAAGAAGGAGAAGTGGGTCGAGGGCGCGATGGTCAAAGGTCGCAACGAGCCGTGCATGATCGAGCGGGTCGGCAAGATCGTCGCCGGCATCAAGGGCGTTACGGTAGAGGAGGTTTGCGAGGCGGCTTGGCGGAATACGACCAAGGTGTTCCTGGTAGACGAATAACCTAGAGCATAGAGTAGACGAAGGATATAGAGGACAAATAATTTAGACAGGACGAATAATTAGACACGTCTGCTAACGAAGACAGTATCGTACGGGATCCCTTGGTATATAATCCAGACCTTAAGCTCCATTTGGGTATATGAACCTGATATATCAGTCCTCCCTTTCCCCACTAACGCCACGCTATTCTCATGATTCCACGACGGAAGACCTTGCTAAGATACTATGTATATATAAGACATTCATTCATACTCCCGAGCCCCTAAACCCTTTTATCCTGCCGTGCCGAACCGCACCCGCCGTCACGCCCTCTTCGCCCGTCATCCACCCGGGCATCCTCTCGCCGTCCACGATGCCGGCCTCGACCAGCTGTCTCAAGCCGGCAAAAACATGCGACCCGTGAAATGAGAGCCTGACCCGGGGTGCCCAAGATTCTTCTCCTTCCTCGTTTGCTCGGCCCCGTCCTCTCTCATTACTCACGTCCTCTAGGTCTTCTTGCGAGAGGCTCAAGTCTAGAATACTCTTGCGACCCTTGGACTTCCGCCGCGACGGCTCGCCCGCACCAGCACCCCTCCTGGCGTCGTAGTCATTATCATCGGGAGGAGGTATGGCAGTATCGGTAGGAAACGGGTCTTCGATCGCGACATCCAGCCTCTCCACGCCCTTCCCATCATCCACCTTCGCCGCGTCGCCGAACCGCGCCTGCGCCGCCGCCCTCGCGCGTTTCTGCTGCTTTTCGTCTTCCGCCTCGTCCGGATCCACTAGTCTCCTTCGCTTGCGACCATAGTCCGTATTTTCTGCTGTATCGTCGTTGGCAGACGACGCGTCCGACAGCGGGGGCGTGGGCAGCGTCTTCAGCGTCTGCAGCGGGTTGTCGGCCTTCAGGTCCGCCGTCTCGGTGCCGGCGTACACGCTCCAGCCGCCGCCCGCCGCGTTCGCGCGCCCCGCGCCCTTGACGGCCAGCATGGCGCCGAGGTTCTTCGTCGACAGGCCGGTGCCCTTGAGCGCGTACCGCTCGCGCGGCCGCGACAGCGCCTTCGGGACCCCCTCCACGACGAGCGCGCGCAGGCTCTTGGCCTCGCCCGCCGCGCCGCCCGCCGTGGACGATGCGGTCGCGGCGTTCGCGGACTTGGAGATGTATATGTGGGGCGAGGCGTCCGGGAATGCGATGTAGATGGTCCGGGAGGCGTCGAAGCTTGTCGTCGCGCTGCTGCTGCTGCCGGAGCTGGCGAGGCCGGGGCGGCCGCGGTGCCGGGTCGAGACCGCTAGGTCCGTGTTGTACGGCGAGTCGATGATGAAGATGCGTAGTAGTAGGAGCGGCATGCCCTTTGGCCGGTCGAAATTGTAGTGCGCCTTGACGTCGGGCAGTACCTCGGCCTGCAGGTTCTGTAGGAAGGTCGAGGGGTGGAAGCGCGGGACCGTGATGGACTCCTTGTCTGCGATTTCCGGGCCCTCAGCGTCGTCCTCGTGCCCCGGGGTCTGGAGGCGCTGGATGCGGTATGCGGTCCACTTGAGGCTGCCCGGGTGGTCGTATAGGTACTGTAGGTCGGCCATGGCGAGCTGGTACAAGCTAAGCCCGTATCGCCAGTCGCCTTCGAGCACGCGGTCGACTACCTCGCGCCGGCCGCCTTTGCGCAGCTGCATGGCCTCGTAGAGCTCTCGTAGCTCTGAGAGCGACTGGGCGGGCGGATAGAAGTCATCTTCGTCCTCGTACTCTTCGGCATCTGGTCGGCGGAGTAGGGGCGGACATAGGGATTGGTTCCTCTCGTCTAGCCAGTCTAGGACGAGCGACAAGAGGGAAGGTCGAGATAGGCGATTGAGAGCTTTGATTACGGTGATATTGGTTGGATCGACTCGTAAGGTTGATGAGAGACGGGCCGTTGTTGGCAACGACAAGCGCGCCATGATGTAGCCAATCCTTCCTCCCTTTTCACTTTTGCGCTTGTTATGACTTAAGTTACTGACTGTCTATGATTTGAGCGTATACTGGCATTGGTTGGCATTGATGTAGAATTGATCTTTTACGATAGGGATGATAGATAAGGTGGAGTGGGTAAAGCGGGACACGCGACGCGTCGGGGATTTAATTTTCGGCTTTTTTGCATTCTGTCTGTCCGTATGCAGGTATCGAAAGTTGGAGAGAATTTTTAGTTTTTAGTTAATTGTCCGTGATATGTCAAATAGCATATCAATTTTACCGTCGCTAGAATGTCAGTTTTACCGTCATCAGAACTCGGAGTATTTCGTAGACAGATTGTTTTTATTTTTATTTCATAATTTTGGTTACGGAGCTCACCTATTGATACATTATGGACATGAAAGAGGCTGATTACAAGCATATGGATTACATCATCCCGACACGTCTACAAGCCTCATCTCTCTAGCAGGTGATATATCATATTCGCGTTGACAGGGCACTAACATAATAGGGCACGCCCTTCATAAATACCTAGGTAGATAGCATCTCCACATGCACTATGCAGACTATCGGATTTAGAATGTAAGATTCCATACGAAAGATTGTGAGTTTGTCAGCATCATGAGCAGCATGAGCAAAATAGGCATGCCGTGAACCTTACCCGAGTCTAACCTTGACCTCGAAGCTGACGATACCCCACACTGCCCGATAGCGGATCGTACAGGCTCTGTAGGCCTTGGCGAGAAATTGCGGGATGGATGCATTCCATTCCTGGATCTCCTGGGTAAGGGTGCAAACCAGACGCCGGATCAGACACCAGACACCAGACACAAGACTCACACAGCCAGGGCAAGCAATACCTAATCAAGTCTCCGAGTGGGCAATGTGGAAGAGGTGTGGGCGGGCTGAATTCGATGGCTTCAAATTTTTTATTTCAATGAACGATTGGTGTTGTAACCGTACAGACATACAGACACAATGCGAATAGGCTCTTTATTTAGGTTCGATGGACAGACAGACGGATTGGCAAATCGTAAGAATTGACGTCAAGGAACATCTCTAGCGGAACGTCGATCTACATGTATGTATTATCTTTTTTGTATGTACATACACAGATACATACGCATCAGGGTATCGATCAGATCGAACCATCATAGAACTGTCGATCCTGGCTCGCCACCAGTACAAGCAGACAAGGTAAGAAACCCGGTTTTTTGGTATAGGAACGAAAATTACCTGATAGTATCGTGAAATAAGATAGGTTACACCACCCAACGGAGGGGTCTTGTAGTCTTGGCGTCTTTAATAAGTCCCTATACATAGTAAAATTCTTCTCTCCCGCGGCAAGCTAGCGATAGAATTCTGTAATGTCCCTTGGTAAAAGAAATACATAGTAGAAAAGGGGCCCTCTTTCATGCAACTAGCAACGCAACTATAGGAGCTAGAAAACCCGTAAGGAGGATAGTAACCTTTGAGTAGGTAGTATAAACGGGTAGAAACGCATGCGTGAGCAGCCGACTTGGCTCTTATTTAATAACGAGCCCTGCAAGAACACATGCAAGACAGGGCCAGGATGATACCTAAGTCAGGGTCCAAGCAGTTCCAGACAGAATCGTAGTGGGGGTTTCGGTAAGAATACAAGCAAGAACAAGGTGGGCGGCGCGGGCGAAGTGGGAAGCCTTTTAAAGGTTCTAATGGTTTTGGTGGTTCTGATTGGATCGACGCAATTTGTGTTACTAATTGACGAATAGGTCATCCACTTAGACACCCGGCCTGAATGCTACTTTAGGTATACTCGGGTTCAGGATCACGGAATACATGTTCGATACCTGTACATATATATGTATGTACCTTACTTATATACATAACATACATACATGTATACAAGAACTAGGTCTTGATCCTATTTGTTTTCCATCTCCAAGGACCTAATCTCCTACTTGGAATCAGTTAATAGTTCTTCATCTTATCCATTCTGAAACTCATCTTTAGATCCCCTCTCTCACCTACATGCCTATACATAAGACATAAGACATATAAGACATACGGCTGTCAGCAATCGCCAGAGTTTGATTTCTAATAAGAGACTTATGGTACTGAGTAAGACCAAGACCATACGAGTTAAGAGAGGGGTCGGAGGTAGCTCGTCTTCCCAAAAACGACAACCGAGAGTCAGCTGCCATTCAGCATTCAGCATCTATAGGCCCTAAAACCACAGAGGCCCATAGACCCATTAGACCCCCATAAGAACCCCATAACCGTCGGTCAAAATCGGCCATATCCCATATCTGCAGCGCCTGAGAAAGCAGGAAAGCAAACCCCTAGAACGACGCTTTTGTCCGGCGTCTTCCTTTGACCCACCATTAACTCTGAAGTACCTCCAAAAAAGCCACCACCTTCTCTTCCGCCAAAACTCTGTTCTTATTCAACGCACCATATCTTCTGATCCATTTCTTTTCTTCTTTTTTACAACTACGCTGTACGAATTCACGATCGAAGAAACCGACGGATAGCAAAACATATCATTGCTATCTCGATATCATTGCGAGTTGCAGTATACCAATCCCAGCTTACAGAGGATTCGACTCATTGTGGCGTAACCGAGAGAGACAAGAAAAAGAAGAGTCAAAGAGGTTTCCGGCCGGGAAAAGGAAAAGAAGAAAAAAAAAAGATGCCACCCAGTTATTCGAGCCGGCGCGGCCAGGCCGTGAATGTGTCGCAATTATTGCAGGACCTCAATAGGGTCCCAGAGCCTCCGGCTCAGGTGTCGGAGGAGAATCTTCGAAACCTCGACGAAGAACTTGCTATGTTCACCAATACCAACTTTATCGATTGGGATGCAAGCGAGAGTCAGCAGCGCCAGCGACAGCCGCAGGAAGCCGCCAGTGTTGTAGAGACGCAAACTACGACATCGCCTACTGACGAAGGAAACATTGGCGGTGATCTATCAGGCTTCGACTTTAACTTGTCAGGTTAGTTAGGAAATGTTCATTGTTCATTGTTCATTATTATTTCTCGT
Organism: Hypoxylon rubiginosum; assembly: GCA_902806565.1. Classification (NCBI taxonomy): domain Eukaryota; kingdom Fungi; phylum Ascomycota; class Sordariomycetes; order Xylariales; family Hypoxylaceae; genus Hypoxylon; species Hypoxylon rubiginosum. The sequence goes on along the minus strand of CADCXA010000027.1, from coordinate 595,048 downwards.
CACGATCGTGGTCAAGATCAAGATCATATTTCCGTCTTTTGCTTCCCCATCTCCAATCCCCTTCCCCCAATTCCAATTGATAGCTCTTTGGTTACTCCTCCCCCGCATTGGTCATTGCGATGCGGCGTTGCGCAATGGCTTGTGCGCGTTTTCGCGGGTCTTCCGCAGCCTCGCCTAGTTTCCAACCGAAGGTGCCTGGGCTGGCATTACCTGTCTACCTCCAATCATCAATCATCAATTATCCTACGGGAGAGTCCTTGCGAGTCTCAGTGTTACTATGAGCGCCCGCGCCTTGCCTTGTTGCAGCAACACCCCCAAGTCGCGGGATGCGGATATGGGGAGGGGGGTGTATCCACCAAGAGGACCAAGAGGAACCAAGAGGAACCGAGAGAAGTTCCTCGTCTCTTATCACCGCCTGGTCTTTTCATATGCCTGCCCCACCAGGGATTTCTATGTGTCGAGGCTGTGATTGGCGCGGCCTGCCCCATTGTCGCATCCCAATGCAGCGATCGGTGGTTTAGGTGTGCTCCGTTCCAGTGCCTGACCACGCACACGAAAGACTACCCTGCTATGGCGCAATCGAGCTATGGTGCAATACCCCGTGATCTTTAGGTGATCTGGGGGAAGGACATTGAGATCAAGAGTCAACCCCATCCACCAAGCCTGTCGTCGAAAGTTCGCAGCATGGCTTGAACTTATATCCTTCTCCTGACACTAAGTCGTCATCGATGATGTTTAGCACCTCAGTCAAGTTTTGTCACGGAATTGTTTTGTATTTGTCAATTGGGCCACAGTTTTTAACATCGCGTCATGTCTTCAGGCGACTTCAACGGCTTTGATTTTCATCCTTATTCAGCGCCAAACGTCCCAGGTTTTTCAGACAACTTGGGAAGTCTGCAACCCATTCAGCCTTCGCCCGCTTTCCCTGCAAGCGGCTCGACCCCAAGTGCCTATCCCGCTTCCGTACCGCAGACGGGGGACAAGCGAAAGTCCACTGATGCCCCTATCTCGGCCCCGCCGCGCCGACAGCTATCCTTCGAGGAGCAGTCGCGGCTAGCTGCGGAAGAGGACAAGCGGAGACGGAATACGGCTGCCAGCGCGAGATTCCGCATCAAGAAGAAGGCTCGCGAACAAGCTCTCGAGAAGCGCGAGAAGGAGCTTAGCGATAAAGTCGGTTCCCTGGAGGGCCGGATCCAAACGCTAGAGACCGAGAATAAGTGGTTAAGAGAGCTCGTCATGGAGAAGACGGGCGGAAACGACACGCTTATCTCGTCGCTATTAGAAAAGCATACCGAAAAGAAGACTCCCAGTAAGGAGTCGGAGAGTAATGGAAAAGCAGAAGCCGAGAAGGCATCATAGCAATTCGACACATTGAGATACCATTCGATTGCTCGGAACATTTATGACGGCGTTAAGGCGAATTCGGTTGGTTCTGCGTCGTGGCTTCGCCGTGGGGGCGCGAAGGTTTTGAAGATATATCGCGTCTGTGCGGCGAACATTTGTGTGGTTTACAGGCATAATATACGATTCACGGGCCATGTCCCGGCTCCGGTCTGACGGGCATATCTGACTCCCACCCAGTAAAAGCGCCAGGTCTGTGACATAACCGACCCGGATTATACGTAGACGGGATGTGTCTCCCTAACCCCAAATGCATACTACCTACTACATTTAAGTAAAGGTTTGCCTACTACTATGCAAGTGAGCGAGGCCGTATGAGGCTCCCGCAGGCCAGTCTGGAACTGCGACAGCTTGGCGCCTTGACCGGCATTTGCTTCGAGGTCAATTGCTTTGTTCAGTATTCCGGTAGATCCGCCACATCTGCTTACAAATATTCGTGTGACTATTTTTACGCTTAGCCGGTGGGTTCTCAACGCTACGATCCCCTTTCCGGGTACATGTGCCGCCACCAGGTCGATAACGATGAGGAGCCTATCACGAAAGAGCTGATTGAAATTCGGAGATTCACAGCCGAAACATTATTCATTATAGATAATTATCAAGTCCGAACATGAATTATTCTCACGGTTTAACTGACAGCATGGTATAACTCAGCTGTATACGGCAATTGCTCAAATCTACCATGGGGGGTTAGTTAATATGTGGCCATTGGCGAAATAGGTAGGTGTATAATTCAAAGACCCCCCTAAACCACCACTTCATTCTCCAAAAGTTGCATATCCGCCCCATCATGCCTTATGAGATAAGTATAGGTATCATCTCCCTTCCCCGGCTAGGCTTCGCTCTTCTCGTCCTTCTGCGCCTTCGCCTTCAGGGCGTCGAGACGCAGCCTATTCCGCTTGCCTAGGATGCGCAGCGTGTTCTGCCGCTCGATCTCGGCCATCTCGGCCCAGTTTGCTATCCGGCTCATAGTGCCGTTCTCGTTGACTACTAAGGGACCCACTGCGATTTGCGATTTGCGCCGTCAGTTCTTTTTTGTTCTGTGTAGTATACCTAACTGCAATGTTCATGTAATATAATACGTGAGAGGTCGCCGTGGAAGAGGACTGCGCTTATTTCATTTTTGCGAGCTGCTGTCCTATACTTTAAAGGGGAAGAGGAGAGAAGAAAAGGGGGAAGATGTAGGTAGGACTTACGGTGGTCTAGCTTCACGCCGTCGCCGCCAACGGGGATTTGTGTGGTATCGCCTGTTTGGCCCGGCTCGGGGAGCGGCAGGGGCACTTTCTGCGACGAAGATCCATGCTGCGCATTTTGATCTTGCGCTGGCAATGCATTGGTGGCCGTTTGTTGCTGCGAGTTTGCTGATGACATGGCTCTTGGTGATGGTAGATGAGGGCGGTGATGAAGCAGAGGTGTTCTACTGCTCAGAGTTCTGAGAAGTCGCAGTTGTAATTTCACCATTCAGTCGGTCCTAAGTTCGTCGGTCTTATTAATTAATTTGCGAATAGATATCTCGCCGTAAGGATATGCCCGGAGTTTACAAAAGGTTCTTATGTTAGGATTAAATATGTTAATAAATAATTATTAGAATAGGAAGGTTTGCCAAGACCTTGATATGGTTATATACGTATTATTATATTATTAAATAATTTAAATATCTTAATATCTAATAGCTAAAATAATTTAAACTAAGTAACTAAGTTTTATATAATTAAATAAAATAATTATTAAAATTTTTATATATTTTTATATATTATATTATAATATAAAGATTTTATAAATTTTTATAACTTATATATATATTATATTATTAAAATTAATTTAATTTTAAAATAATTTATATATTTTTAAAATTAAATTATTTTTAAAATAACTTATATATTATTTTATTAAAATTATTTTTTAAAATTAAAATAATATTTTTTTAATATTAATATAATATAACTTATTTTAAAAAAAAGTTTATAAATTATTATATATATTTAATTAATATATTAAAAAGGAAAATTTTTTATTTAATATATTTTTTTTATTAGTTTTAAATTATTTATTTATTAATTTTAAAATTAAATATATTATAATTAAAATTTTATTTTATTATATATTATATATTTATTTTAAAAAGTTATTTATATTTAATTAATATTTTTTATTTATATATATATATATTAAAATTTCTTTTTATTTTTATTTTAATTTTATTATATTATTTAATTTTATTTTTTTTTTGTTTTTAATTTAACTATTTTATTATTTGTTATTATTTGTTTTATTATTTTTTATATTTTTTTTATTAATTTATTACTTAGGTTTTATATTATAATAAAGTTTTATAAAAAAGTTTTATAAAAAATAATATTTTTTTTTTTAATTTAAATGTTTTTTTTATTTATTACTTTTAATATTTTTATTAATAAAATTAAGGTTTATTATTTATATTATATTAAAAAATTTTTAATAATAAGTTTAATTATATTAAATAATAATTATATTTTATATAATATTATTTATTATATTTATTATATTATTATTTATAATAAATAAATTAAAAATAAAAGTTATAATATTAAAAATTTTAATATTTTTTATTTATTATTTTTTTTTATTTTTAATAAAGGTTATTTTTTTATTTTTAAGGATAATTTATTATTTATTAAAATATATTACTTTTAAATTCTTTTATATAATTTTATAAAACTAAGTAAGTATTTTTTTTTTTTTAAATATTTATTTTTAATAAATAATTATATAAGTGGTGTTTATTTAATTATTTTTATTTTTAAACACTAGTTGTTTTTTTATAATAAAAATATATTAAAATTTTAGTAATTTTTAGTAAATTTTAAACTATTTAAATAATATTTAATTTTTATTTTTAATATATTAATAAGTGATAATATATAAATATAATATTTAATTTTAACTATATAAACTTATAATAAAATATATTAATTTATTAATAATTTTAATAGTTTTAATAATATTTATATTATTTTTTAAGTTATAGGTTTATAGTTTAATATAAACCGTATATATTAATATATTTATATAAATATTAATATTATTATAAATAATAAAAATAATATATTTTATTTTAAAATTAATATATATTAGTTTTTTAATTATAATTATTTAATTATATTTTTTATACGTATAATTAAAATTAAAACTATTTTAAGTATTAAGAATATGTTTTTAATTAAAAATAAATTATTTAAAAAAAGTGGTTTATTTAAATAAAATATTTTAATTTATTTAAACTGTTTTTTATAAATAAAAAGGTTTTTTAATATAAAAAAAAAGGTTAAATAAATTATTAAAAATATATACTTAAAAAAACAATTTAATACGGTTTTTATTAATTTTTTTATAATAATTACTAGTTTTTTTATAACGATTATTATTATATAATTTAATGTTTTTTATAAATTTAATTTATATATATTTTATTTTTTTATAAAATTGGTTTTTAATAACTAAGTTATATTTTATTAATTTTAAAATATTAAATACTTATTTATTTATAATGTTTCGTTTAAATATTTATTTATTTAATTTATTTAATTATTTTTTTTTTTTATATAATATTAATTTTTTTAAATAAAAATAAATCGTTTTATATTTAAGTTTTTATATTTAAAAAATTATTAAAAACTTAAAAATAGATTTTTAAAAATGTTAAACTAATAACATTTTTTAAAAAAATTAATAATATTATAAATTTTTTTAATATTAAAAATTAAGTTTTAAAATATTTTTTTAATTATAATATTAATTTTAATTTTAATTTTAATATATTAAATAAAAAATAAAAAATTAATTATATTAATATTATAAACGGTTTTTTATATTTTTTAATAAAAACCGTTACTAGTAATAATAAATATTATAAATGTTTTATTAATAATATAAATTTTAATAATAGTTATATTTTTAATAAATTTATTTTTAAAGTTAATTTTTTATAAAATTAACTTTTTTATTTTATAATATTACATTGTATAAATAATAATAATAATATATTTAAAAAATTAATATATTTATAATAATTAATTATAAAAACGTTTTTTTTTTAGTAAAAATAATTTATTTTTTTTAATATATTATATAATATAAGTAATAATATTATATTTAATAAATTATTATTTTTATAGTATTTAAATATTAATATATTTAATTTAAGATTATTTTATTATATATTTTCTAGTAATAATATAAATAATAATAATAAGAAAAAAAATAAAAATAAATTTAATTTTAAATAAATTATAACTTATAAAAAATCTTTAAATTTAATTATTAAAAGTGTAAAAACTATTAATAATTTAAATTATATTAATATACTAATATAAGTAATATTATATAATATTATTTATTTATAATAGTTTATTTATTTTTTTAAATGGTTTTAAATAATAATAAGGTTTTTTTTTTTAGTTAAATGTTTTTTATTTTTAATTTTTTTTTATTATTTTACTTTTATATAAAATTAATTAATTTAATGTGTTAAAAAAAACCTTTTAAATATTATTTATTTATTTTTTTAAATAACTTAAAATAATAATAAAGTTTATTTTTTTAGTTAAATGTTTTTTATTTTTAATGTTTTTATTTTATCGTTTTTTTTTTTATATTTTATTTTTATATAAAAAAAACTAATTTAATATGTTTAAAAAAACCTCTTAAATACTTTATTAATTTTATATATTTTAATGTTATTTTTTAATTATTAAATTATTTAAATTTAATAATCGATTAATTTTAAGTTTTATTTAAAAAAAAAGTTATAATGTTATTTAATATTATAAATTAATTAATAATAATAAATGTATTTTATATATTATTTTAATTTTTAATAGTTATATATATATTACGGTAAAATTTAAATTTTTTTGGTTTTTTTTATTATTTGTTAAACTTAAATATATTTTTTTTAAACTTTTTTTTTAAGTTTTATAGTTTATTACTATAAATATTAATGTTAATATATAGTTAATATAATTAAATAATTTGTTTTAATATAATATAATAATTTTAAAAAAAACTAGTAAATATTTTTTTATTAAGTTATTTAATTTAAGTTTTTTTATAATAATAAACGTTAAAAATATTATTTTAAAAAAACGTGTTATAATTAAAATTATTTTATTTATATAATATATAGTTAATTTAAAATTAAATATAAAAGCTTTTTTAATATATTTTATTTTATTTATAGTTTTTAATTTTTATTTATTATTTTTAGTAATTTTTAACGGTATATTTTTAATAAAAATAAAATATATTAAAATTTTTTATAAAAAGTTATTTATTATTTTAAATGTTATTATTAAAATATTATAAATATTTTTTTTAAGTGTATATTTTAAAAAAAATATATATACTTTTTATTTTTTTGTTTTTATAAATATAATATATATTTATAAATTAAAAGCGTGTTATATAAAGTTTAAAAAAATAACGGTTTTTTTTTTTTAGTTTAAAACGATATTATTTAATATAGAAACCACTTTATTATTTAATAAATAAGCGTTATTAATAGTTTATAAGTTATTTTAAAGTTAATTTAATATATTTATTAATATTAAATTTATAGTTTTTATTTACTGCGTTAAAATTATAATAAATATAAATTTTAATTATAATTAATATTTTAAGTATTATTTATTATTATTTATAATATTAAATAATTATTTTATTATTTTATAATAGCTTTTATTTGTTAATTTCTTAGGAAATAAAATAAATTATTTGTTTATAAGTTTAAATTAATAAAAATTATTATATAATATTATAATTAACATTTTTTTAAAATTATTATTATTATTATTTTAAGCTTATTAAAATTATATATAAATGTTATATAAATTTTTTTTAGATATTATATTATATTTATTTATAATAAAAATATTAATATCTTTTTAATAATTTTTTTATTTTTTAAAGATTTTTTAACTTTTAAATATAAAAAATCTAACAGTTAAATAAATAATAACCCTCTTAATATAAAAAGTAATATTTCTAAAAATAGTTATAAATTTAATTTATTTTTATTATTTTTTCACTTTTAACGTTTTTATAAAAGTTTTAATTATAATATTTTTTTTAATCTTATTTTTATTTTTTAAATAATAAAATAATTATATACCAATAATTATTTTATTATATTTTATAAAAAGTTTAATCTTTTTAAAAACTTTATATTCTTATATTTAATTAATAATATTTAAATATTAAAAAACAATATTTAAAAAAATAACTTATTTTTTATTTAATATTTTTTTATAAATAAAAACTTTATTAATTTTTACTTAATTTTAACTTATATAATATTTAATAAATAAAATAATAAATTAAATAATTATAAAATTTCTTTATTTTTTATATTATAATATAAATAAATTTTTATTTATATTAATTAAATTATCTTATTTATTTTAATTATTTTTATAAAAATATTTTTAGTTTTATTTATTAAAACTTTCTTTAATTTTAAATATATTTATTTTAATAATATTAGTTTTTTTTAATTTTTTTATAAATATTTAAAATATATTTTTATTTAAATTTATAAGATTTTATTTTTATATTTTTATTTAATTAAAAAACTGGTTTTTTAAAAGATATTATTTTTTTTTACTTTTTATAATTATTATTTTTATATAACTTACTAATTAATAATATAATTTTAATTTAAGTTTAATTAAAAAATTATCTAGTTTTTATTTTTTTTATAATTATATAAGTTTTATTATTAAGAATTTAAAAACATTTATTTTTTTTTAGTTTATATTAAATAAAATTTTAAAGATATTAAATAAAAAAACTTTAAATATTTCTAAATTTTTTATTATATTAAATACGTTATTATTATTTTTTTTTAATAAATTAGTTTTTTTATTATTTTTAATATTTATTAACGTATTTTTATTATTAATATAAAAGTTTTAAATTTTCACGTTTTAAATAATATCCTTTTTAGATTTTTACAAAAGGTTAAAATTTTCGTTATAAAATTTTAAATATTTTAAAAATATTAAATTATAAGTATTTTATATTTTAAGTAATATATTTATATTTTTATTAATAAAATTTTTTTATAATATAAAAAAACTTAATTAAATAATTTTATTATAAATAAAAATGGTTTTATTTATAAAATTTAAAAAGTAAAAACTTATTAATAAAAACGTGTAATATAATATTATTAATAAAAAACGTTAATATTATTTTTTTTTTTTAAGGCTTTATAAAAAATTAAAACGTTTTAACTTTTTTTTTTATATAGTTTAATAATAATTTTAATAAGAAATATATATTTATATAAATATATTTTTTAAAAGTTAAGGTTTTTATAAAAGTAATTTTTAAAGATATTTAACTTAATATTTATTTAAATATTAAAAGTGATTTTTTTTTTAATATTAGTTTTTTAATTTTTATTTAAATTAATTTTTATAAGATAATAAAAATAAGTTTATTATTAACATATAATATAATATATTATATTATAATATAATTAATATTAATTAGATTTTAAATAAAAATAAATGTTAAAATTTAATAAATAATTAATAATATTAATAAAAAATAATTTATATTTTAAAAAAATATAATTTATAATATAAATTATTAATTTTTAAGTGATTTTATTATAATTTTAATTATTAATAAAGTTTAAATTTTTTATAATTATATTAAAATATATTATAATTAAAATTAAATGTTAATATATTAATATATTTAATTTTATAGTGTAATTAATAATATAATATAATAAAAATAAAATTTATAATTAAATAAAAATTAATATATAATTATAATTATATTTTAATATTATTATAATAATTTTATTTTATTGATTGTAATTTTTTACTTTTTATTTTATTTAAAATATAATATTTTTATTAAAATAAATATAAGAAATAAGTTTTTAAAACTAGTTAAAATAATAATATTTTATATTTTTTTTACCCTTTTTACTTTAATTATATTTAAAATATATTATTATATATTTATATATTTATATATAACTAACTATAAAATTTACTTTAAATTCTTATTTTTATTTTATATATTTTAAATTTATTTAAAGATTTTTAAATAAAAATAATTAATTATAATTATTTTAAATTTAGAAACCAACGATTTTAACGTTAAAATTTTCTTAAAAATATTTATTTACCTAATAAAAAAAGTCGTTTATTTTTTATTAGTTATTTTTTATAATTAAATTAAAAATAAAAGTTTTTAAGTTAATATTATTAAAAAACTAAAAAAAACTATAAACGTGAAAAACTTTTTAACCGTTTATTTTAATAACTTTAAAAAATATATTAAAAAAACTAAACATGTTATTTTTATTAAAAATATATATAATTTCTTTAAAAAATGCGTTTATATATTTATAAAATTATAATATAATTATAATAAAATTTTAATTAATTTTTTTTATTATTACACGTTTTTTTTTTAAAAAACATTTTTTAATGTTATATTTAATACGTTAAAAATATTATAAACTGTAAAAAATATAATTTATTTTTATTTAAATAAAGTTTAATATATTATTTAAATTAATAGTAAATTATATTATTAATATATTTTAATTTATAATTAAGCTTTTAATTTTATTGTGTTATTATATTTTCTTTTTATTAAATAAAAACTATTATTTTTTAAATATTAAAATTTTTTAAAATAATTTATATATATTTTTATTATTAATTAATTTATAATTTTTATATTTATTACTAACGTTTAATAACTATTTTTTAATAATAATATCACTAATTTATTATATATTAAAAAATAATTTTTTAAAAACTTATATTTTATTAATTTTTATATTATTATTTTAAATAATTTAATTAAAAATAAAAAAAGAAAAAATAAAATATATAATAATAATATTATTATATTAATATAACTTAATTAAAACTTATTTAGGTATATTATTTAACTTAGTTATAATAAAAAAAATATATAATAAAAAATTTATATTTTTAAATTAAAATTTTACTTATAATATTTCTTTTATTTTTTTATAGTTATAATTAATTCTTTTTATTTATATAATAAAACCTTAATAAAAATAAAAGTAAAATAATAAGAATTAAATAATAATAAAAAGTTATTTCTTAATTTAATATAAATATATAGTTTATTATTTATAATATATTTAATAAATATTTTTATTAAATTAGGTTTTTTATTAATAAATTTTTTATTTAATTAAATAATTATATTTTTAACTAAAAAACACTATTAAATAAACTAAATCTTTTTAACATCGTTTATTTAATTATTTAATAAAAGGAAAAATCCGGAAGATATTATAAAAAATAAAATGTTTTAATAAATAATATTTTTAAAAAAATTACTTTTTATAATATCAAATAAAAGTTTTTTTTTTATCTTATAAATAATATTTAATTAATTTTTTTTATTAATCACATTATTTTTATTTTTATTTTTATTTTTATAATATAAATTAATATATAAATATAATAAATTATACTTATTAATTTTAAAGGATTTTAAATTTTTAAAAACTATTTAATTTAAAATAAAAATAATAAGGTTATTAATATTAACCTTTTAATATAATAACGTAACATTATTATTATTATTTAATATTAATTTTTAATTTTTAAAATAAAATATATATTTAATATATTTTATAATTTTCTTTTTTATATTATTAATATAAGTAATTTTTAATATAATATTTAATATTAATATTTTATTTTTATTTATTTATATTTATTAGAAAATATTATTAATAATAACATCTTAGTAAAAATAATTAATAGTAAAAAAAAAAATTAATATTTTTTTTATAAAATTTTTTTAAAAATTAAAAACTAGTAAAAAATCTTTTTATTAAAGTTTTTTTTAATTATACTACGTAACATAAAAATATCTTTAAATAATTTTAAACTTTTAAAAAAAAATTTTTATAATAGTTAAAATATTATTTATAAAGATTATAAAATATTTTATAATTTTATAATATATTATATTTAAAAAATAATTTATTTTTAAATTTAATATTAACTTATTAATAAAATTAAATGTAATAATAAAAACAAGAAAATGTTTTTTAAAAAAACAAAAATCTTTTAAAAAAAATAAAAATAAATATATATAAAATATTTTTAATATATTTAACCGATAATATATAAATATTTTATTTTATTTAAATTAAAAAGAATATATTTTATAAATTATAATAATTTTTATATTATATAAGAAATAATTTAAATAATTAAAATAATATTTATTTTAATTAAATATTAATAATATAAATATATATAAATAATTAAATAAAAAAAAAAAAAAATTCTTATAATTTTATCTTTAAATTTTTAAAAGTATATTATATAAAATATAAATAATATTATTTAGTTAATATAATATTAAAATTAGTTATTTTAATTATAAAATTTAATATAAAAATTATTTTATATAAACTAAAAACAGGCCGTAAAAAAATTTAATTAAGAAAAACATTTTTTTTTTCTTAATATTTTTTAATATAAGAAACTATAATACGGTTTATAATTTAATATTATATATTATTATTAATTATTTTAAGTTTATATTTAAAACCATTAAAAATAATTAAATAAATTTTTTTAAAAAATATATATTTAGTTATTATATTATAATTATTTAACTTTAAAATTTTTAAAATAATATAATACCTTTTTATAAATATTATTAATATATTTAAAAGATTTCGTTTAAATTTTATACATTTATTTTTAATAACTTTAAAATTTAATTTTAATATATTAATAATATAATATAAAATAAAAATAAATATAAATTTATTTTAAATTTTAAATATTAATATTATAAGTAACATTTTATAACACTAGCTTTAAATAATATTATTATTAAAAAAAAAACAATATAAATTATTTAACTAAAAATAAAAAAAATATCATTAAAATAAATATATTAAATAAAAATAAAAACTATACATTTAAATAAATATTATATATATTAAAATAATAAAAATAAAATAATAAAATCTAATAAACTAATTTATTAAAATTATTAAAATTATAATAAAATATTTTCATTAAAAATAATATATTAATATTAAAAATATTTATTTATTTATTTTATAAATAAAAACGGTAACATATAAATAAATAAAATAACTTTAACCTTTTTATTTAATTAATAATAAAAAATAACTTTTATTAATAAAACTTATATTACACTTTTATTTATTTATAATTAATTATAAAAATCCATTTTTAATAATATATAAATTATTTTAATATAATAATTTATATAAATAAAATTTTAATAAAATTAAAAAATATTATATTAGTTATTATTTTCCAAGTAATAAAAAAATTATTTTAATTAAAATTAATTTAATATAAAAAAATTTAACTATAAAAATTAATTATAAATATTATTATTTATTTTATAAAGCCAGTATATTTTATATTATTATATAATAAATAAAAAGGATTAATTTAAACAAATTCACTTTAAAATATTAAATTAAAAGTAATAATATAAATAACATAAAATATTTATAAATATTAATAATACTAATATAATTATTATTAATATTAATATAAATATCATTAAAAACTTAAGTTTATTAAATTAAAAAAATTTAAAATAACTTTAAAATAAAAACCTTAATAAAGTTATTAAATAATATAAATAATTATATATAATATTATTATATAAAAATAATTACCAATTAAAATAATAATATATAATAATATAAATTTTAAAAATTAATAATAATTATAAAAATATAATATATATATTAAATATTTAAAATCTTTTATAATAAATTTATTTATAACTTATTAATTTTAATTTAACTTATATATATTTTATATATATTTTTAATATTATTATATTATTTTTTAATATTATTTTAAATTTTTTTTAAATTTTAAATTTTTTTTAAAAAATTTATTACACGATATAATTTATAATATTTTCTATTTTTAATATATTTATTTATTTTTAATATAATAATATAAAAATTATCTTTAAATTAAGTTTTTATATAAATTTTATTATTATAATTATTAAATTTAAAAAAATCTTTTAAAATAATTAATATATTAAATTTAATATTATAATTATAATTATTTATATTATAATATTTAACGTTATTATTTTTATTTTTTTTAATATTAAAAAGTTTTTTTATAAATTTTAAATAATATTAATTATTTATATTTTTTTTATAAAAAACTTTTATTTTAATAAAAATAAAGTAATTTTATTAAATAAAAATCTTATATTATAAATATTTAAAATTAAACTAAAAAAAAATATTAAATTTAATAATATTTAATATATATTATTAAAAATATCATTATTTAACATATAATAATAAATATTAATAATTTTAATAATTATATTATAAATTAATTTAATATAATAAATTATTAAACTTATAAATTATAAATATAAATAATATTTTAATTTAAATAAAATTTATTAATTATATTTTTTAAAGTTAAATTTATATAATATTAAACTTTATATTTTTATAAATAATTTTAAACTAACTATGTAACTTGTTTTTTAGTTAGGGAAAAAAAACTAAACTATAAATAAGTTTAAGTTTTTAAAAACTTTAATTAACTAGCTATATTTTAACGCACGTTTAATAAATTCTTCGTAAATTTAATTAATTTTTTCTATTATTTTTTAAAAAAAATAATAATTAATATAGTTTAATAAAACTTATTTTACGTGATTTTTTAATATTATTTACATTTTTATAAACCTTATTATAATAAAACTGTAAAAAAAAACATTAAAAAATACAAGGCGATTTTAAGTATTTAATTAACTGGTAAAATTATAACAATACTAATAAAATAAAAAAAAGTTAATAATTTTTAAGCTTTTTTTTAAAATAATATTTTTATTAAAATTTAATTTTATTTAAATTAAAATAACTAAATATTAAACTTATTTAAAACTAATATTTATTATTTTTATATTTATATATTTTTTAATAACTTTTTATAATAAAAATATTTATAAATAATAAATAAAATAATAAATAATATAAAAATTAAAAATAAATAATATATTTATTATAATAATTAAATTTATAGATAATTTTTAATAAACTATATTAAATAAATAAATAATAAACCTAGTTTTTTTAATAAATATAAAAAATATTATTTTATTTATATTATAATATTTAAAAAAGATTTTTATTTAATAAAATCTTTAATTTAATTTTAATTTTTTACTTTAAATATCTTTTTTTTTATATTTAATAAAAATATTTATAATAAACTTATATAATTAATAAAAATATTTAAAAAATAAATTTTAAATAATCTTAAAAATAAATAATTTAAATATTTTATTTTACTTTAAATATTTAAAAACTTAAAATAAAAAATTATAAATCTTTTAAAAAAATAAACCTATAATAAATAATTATTAATTTTAAATATTAAAAAAAAAAAAATATTTAATTTAATAAAATTTAAATTTAATATTAAAAAAAATAATAATTTAATATTTAAAAAATAAATTATAAATAAAATTAATATAAATATAAAAATTTTAAATAATTAAAATAAAAATAAAAATAAAAATAAATATAATATTTAAAAATAATAAAACTTATTAATATTTAAAAAATAATTTTTTTAATAATTATATATAATAAAATTAACTTAATTTAAGATTTTTTTAAAAATAAAAAAAAACAATAACTATATAATAAAAAATAAAATAAATAAGGTTAATTAAAAAATATAAAATAATTATAATAATTATAATATTTATAAGGTATATTTTTTATTAAATTTTATTATAAAATTAAATAAAAAATATATATTTTAAAGTATAATTTTTTAAATATATAATTAAATTTAACTTTTTATAAACTCCAGGTTATTATATTATTTAAAAGGTGGCCTTGTAATTAAGAATTTCAATAACTGGCCTTTATATTAAAAGGTATAAATAGAGGGTAAATGGAATATGTTAGATATTTCTTCACTAATCCACTAATGCGGTAAGGTGCATAGCCCCCACATACCGTTCTCAGGGTCCCCCCTTTACAGGCCTTGATAACTCATTGGATCATGATTTTAAGCTTACCTACACTTCTTGCAGACTCGACGGGACTGCGGTTTGTGTCACTTTCCCCTGCTGGTGACACAAATACATGAGGCTAACATGAATGAAATCGAAACTACGGAGAGGAAGTACACCTCCGAGCACAAGAGCTTGGTCTTGAACAGACCTGGCCGCACAGTAGCACGAGCTGTTTCATCAGCTGGTACTGATTGACTATGACCGGTCACGCCGTAAAATTCTACCTCACAGATGAAGATTGCGACCTCGCGTTCGAGAAAGTGATAAACCTTTCACAACGGGTCCCCGAGGTCATGAGGCGCAAAGCATTAATGTCCTAGCCTCTTTTAGGATATCGACGGCAATTTCTAGCTTTTCAACTTAGACATTCAAGGTCAATGGGAACGTGAATAGTGTCACATCGTTCCCGGGTGGAAGGTTTTGGCCGCTCCGAGTTTTTATGGAGAGAACAGCTGGACAGACATAACCAGAAAACGTACATCCAAACACACGCGAAGGTCATATCAACACACCACAGCATTGGGACTACCGTTACGAAGTCGTTACAGACGATGGTGTCATCAAATGCAGCATCGTACATGCTATGAACATTTTCGCAATCTATTTTATCCCGGGTCTGCAGAATGATTGGTAACAAACACATCCGGACGGGACCACTCTCCTTATATACACCAAATTGAAAGAATTCGACTTACAGACGAGGCATACGAGCGAGCGGCAAGTGAAACTAACACGACCAAATCCGCGGCCAGTCAACCAAGACCACCATGGCCGCCTCCTTTTTCGTCCCGAAATTTGCACAGCCTCGCCTCAACGTACACCTGCTTGCATTTCATCGTCTTACGCAGAGTAGCTTCAAGTTGAATATGCTAGATCTGTTGTCTACTAGACAAGGGACTTGCTGTTTGTGCTCAATGCGAACACCACCCACTGATAAACTTCCAGGAGGCCTCAGAGAAGAATTTCTTATCTTAGTGTATGTCACTTTGAGGCTATTGATCGTATCAAACCATGGAAATAAATTTATTCTATATGACCTATCTACCTATATATAGTCGAGTTGAACATGTAGGAACTAATCGATACAAACCCGTCGTCTCACGACAATATCGTCATGTGGTCTACGTATCTTGCGCATGACGGACTCTCGACACCACTCTTCACGATCCACATACCTGATCCTCGTCATGCACCTATAGGTCTCGCTTGTATGCTTGTGCCTCGAGTTGTCCAATGTTGGATCATTCACCTCAGGCTCGAGGAATCCCTTGCTGTTCCAGTTTAGCCTCTTGATCTGGGACAGCCACTCCCGCCACTTCAGATGCTGGACAATAAAAGGCCGGTATGTGTTCACTGCCCATTTTTGAATCTGGTCAACAATGCAGAGCAGGCCCGTAGCATCTTTCTCCTTCGTCACATCACCCTCCCAGATCGGATCTAAGCACTTGAGCTATGTCAGTACGGCACCAGACCCCGGATACAATAGGTTAGATACTCACGTAGAATTTATCGTCTCGTGTTGCTTTGAACACCTTCCAGTTCGCACCGCAGGACGTGAATGCGAATATCTGGTATTCGCTGCTCGTTTGACGCTGGTACGTGCTGCTATCCATAGGATCTCGGACTACGCTGTCTATCAACCCCAGATAGCGGTCACAGGCCTGAGCAACTTGCCTCTCTGCCTCGTGTACCGAAGCAGCGTCCTTCTTGGCCTCGTAAACGGCAAACGGGAAGAGGACGTTTGTGCTTTTGTGCTTGGCGCCGGGGTCTCCGGAGACCTGGATTTTCGTGTCGGATCGGAGACGTCTCAGGCGGGACGGTTCTAGTATGCTGTCGCCTTCGTTGTCGGCTCGTAGGCCGAGAGTTGCGTCCGGAGTTCGCCGTACCATCTCTACACGACCGGTTCTGCGTGCTTTTGCGAATGCGGTATACGGTACCTTGTCCCTGTAATTCAGATCAGTTCCATGCTCGAGAGTTGAACGCCTTACCTTGGCAAATAATTTCTCAGACTCGAGGCCACTGCACTGATTAAAAGATTAACGGCAACAAGAGCTTACTTACATTCGTAATGTCAGGTCGTCTTGAATCAAGCCGAACACATCTTCCCACGCGTGTGCTTCGAAGCAAAATTTGGATGCGTCCATCTGTTCTGCTCGTCTTGCTCTGTCCTGTAGTCTGAGTGCTCGCACAAGGAGATGGGTCTTGTCCTCGGTCTGCAGTGTGTCGATATATCTAGCTGTACTCAACACAGGGCAGAACTTGCATGACAACACTATGTTGGCATCTTCCTCTTCGTGTTGCCTCTTAAACACGGAGGATTCGATTCTCTCTGGTGCGGGCCGTTTCTTGGGAGCCATCTCTTACTACGTAGAAAGCTCATAGACCCAAAGAAGAAGAAGAAAAAGGGTAAGGTGAAGAGTAAATGCTACCAATCCTATCAAGCCGAATATGAGCTATTTTATGTATCTAGGACTCAGGGCTCGACACGATTCTGCCTTCTGAGGAGGGGGGTTGTTGGCTCACTGGGTGGGCGGCAAGCGAAACTGGGACGGCCAAACGGCGACCACCCAGTCATCAGATACGGTCACAACTCTGCTCTCAGTCCCTTTTAACAAGGATTTAAATCGCCTTGCACCAACAGCGTCCTCTCTGCGTGAAAATTTTTCATATTAGGCGTATTTCTCCATGCTATACTTGCTGATCTTTTCTGTTACTGGGCGAGGCGTCTTAGGGGGTGAGCCGATTCCCCGTTCTCGCTGCGATTTTTGTAGGCAGCTGAAGGCTAGACTGGTAGTATTGTAGCCTAGATGAGGTGTTGCCACGCAATGTGATCCCACGGGAGAGTAGAGGGGAAGGGGGCGTCGGTTTAATCGAGACGGTGTGCTGCTGCCTTACCCCTATCTCGTGTTCTACCCCCTGTTAAGAGAAAACAAGTCGAATAGCATAAGAAATATTTCTATATACGTATAGCAATGTTTCTGTTTACTATAGTTCTTTTATTATACGGCTATCTTCCAGTATATCTTCTTGTCAGACTTTCTTTGATACGGTATCATCATCCATCATTGTTAAGAGGTGCCCCAGGTACTTTAGGTAGGTAAGTAAATAGGTACGGCTGACACTCATTCACCGAGATTTGTGATCATATCAGGCCACTTCTCTAGGATAGCTAATAATCTATTTTACCCCTGAACACTACATGTATAATAAATAGATAATGTTCTTGAGATGTGATTAGTCCTAGCCTTCACCGA
Source organism: Hypoxylon rubiginosum (assembly GCA_902806565.1). Lineage (NCBI taxonomy): Eukaryota > Fungi > Ascomycota > Sordariomycetes > Xylariales > Hypoxylaceae > Hypoxylon > Hypoxylon rubiginosum. Next base: position 576,263 of record CADCXA010000027.1, on the reverse strand, counting down.
GTTCGCATACTGGTGTCCTTCGGCCCGACTAGATGCGTCGTTTCAAATACTTACCTAGGTACTCACGTAATTTGAGCTATTTGGGAACCGAAGCAGTATTCTCTTCCTCTCAATCCAGAAAAATCAGAAAAATCAGAAAATCTTTTTACATCGAAAATGTCTACTGAAAATGCTAATACTATATGATAGCTACCCCTGACACTACTAAATCTATAATCCTCCTTTCGAATCCCACCTCGCTTCGTTGGCGTCAGTGTTTAAAGTTAAGCACATAATGAAACCTTTTGCTGCCAATATAGCTACGTCTTTATAGCGTGTAGCGATACTCTCCTAGATCAACTTGAGAAGAGGCGGAGCGATGCTAGGTGCCTAGGTGGATATGAATTTTACTATAACTACCACTTATGCTCTCCTTTTTCTTACGACAGGCTAAATATAGGAGACTTACTTTAGGCTTGTTAAACACCAAGAACAAAAAAATAGAAGTAGTCACTCACCGCTGGGTTCGAACTAGCTAGCTCTATACGGTAGTATGAAAGCCTTCCAAGCGCTTGACCACTGCACTAAGTGAGAGTACGTCATCTTCTTCTCGGACACAATTCCCCATTAATGGGAATGACAACAATATAGGATTAAAAAGTGTGTACCTTGAGGTAGGAAGAATGAAAATCTACCATTTCCTTCACTCAACTCATAAATGCGTTTTCATTACTGTGCTCATTCTACTAATGCATTATAGATCAAGATCGCCCACGTGGAATAACTTAAAGGCTTGGAAGTTTCACTTAGCTTGAAGCTTCTAATATAATGCCTCTATAGAATATTATGACTCCTTTTCCCAGCGTAGAAAACGCCCTTACATCTACCCCAGACCCGCGTCTTAGCGCCGTGGTAATCAAGTCTCGATTAACCTTAGTCCACTTGGAGGATTGTCATAGACCGTCATAAGAATGGACCGATGGTAACCTAAACGGCACCGCAGATAACATACACTAGACATAAGCTCACTAGGAGGAGCTTACGGGAACGATTGGAATATTATCATATGTACCTTTACAGTTTGATTTGTAGGATATATTCGAGATGGGATTTCTTTTTGTATGATATAATACCTACCTCCTAGATAGTTTGGTTGAAGCTCTCCATGCCGAATATCTTCTGGGAGGTTTGTGAGGGCCGGATCATTCCCCATTGCCACGATGTTAAATAATAATAACAAATTATGACTCCTTTTATGACCTGTCAAATCCTCCCCCTTTTCATAGTGTCTAACAACATTCTTTCAAATTTAGTCTCAAGCAAACAGAGTGTAAGTCCGGTTACCTATGCGGACATTGGTCACTGTCAGTCTTATAGCTATAAGTTACATGTCTTGGATCCTACGAACGTTTGACTGAGACACCATTCTTTGAGATGATTTGACAATGCATACTGGGTTTCTAGTCTTTTTCCGGTTCATTTATTGCGAACTAAAGGCGCAATATGCATCCTCTATATTCATATCTGGAAGGCATTTTACTGCCTCTGAATATAGATTCACATTTCTGCTATGAAGAGAATTGCAAGTCTTCCAGTATCACGTATGATTAAAGGAAGTTCGTGTCTATTCTCTACCTAGGTACCTAGGTAGGCAAGTAAAGCCACTTCCTGACACTCTAGCCTTAGGGGCTAAGCCGGATACCATGGACTTGTGGCTGAATGAAGTGCCGCGTCCATATCATGGCCACCGGTGCCTACCTAGGCGGACTCCGTCGAAACGTGCGATGGCAAAATGTTTTCCGGATCAGGCCACAAATCTCCAGTTCATGAACTTGTTACACAGCAGGTAAGCTACATAGTTCCTAAATGACCGCCGGGCTCGTCTCCTGTGGTCTCCTCTTGAGTCCATTCGTGGGAAATGGGAAGTCTAAGGAAAGCCAAAGGGGAAATAGGTCGGACGGATGCGCTGGAGCATCTAAATTGATAGGACATCTAGCCAAAAGTATTAACATGATTATTCTATCCACCATGATTCCTGTTATCCCCGAGTTTGAGGTCGTGCGTTTTCGCCAGGGCTGGACTGCTGCAACATGAACTCTTCTGGAGTCCGGGAGCCGCTGAGTTACTACCTCCCTGGGCATCTATATGTAAGGGGGCGATATAAAATCTAGATTACTGTAATTGCCTAATGTATGTCTCCCCTCTGCTTTCCTATAGATCTGGCTAGATCCCGGAATATTGGACGGGAATTTGCCGTTCGTACAGAGCAAAATCAGCCACGAACCATAAGGAGATGCATAGAGACATCACAGTATGCAGATGCATGTATGTGTGTCACCTTGGATCTAGCTGATTTGGACAAAGAGATAGATAGACGACCCAGGGCAAAAAGCCCAACTGTTCTCGGCCTAGTCGAGTATTTGTCTACCGGACGCCATGTTACTGTTACTGTAGAAGTATTGACTCCCCATCTACTTCATAAGGTGCCTAGGTAGGCATGTGGCGTCGGCATTCAAATCCTTAAATGAACTCGATCTAATTTACCCCAAATCTGTCCCCAATTTCCCTGTGCGACGGTTCGCCGGGCGCCAATGCATCTCACGAAGGTCTCGGAGCGGTCTAGACCACTCCATGTGGCTGCAGGCGTATGGGATCCAAGCCGCTTCGACCTTAAGGGCCAGGGGGCTTGGCAATCGCCCGGATGCAGCCATCGTCAGCCAAGCTAACCTTTCCCGACCCTTATCCATCGTGCCAGCCAACTGCTGTCGAGCGCCCCCTCTGGCTTACTGCACGGTCTGGACCCTTTGGATTCCATGGGGTCCGGACCCAACGACATCATAGATCTGGCTCGCCCTTTCTATTTCTTCATTAGCTTATTCCTCGAACCCGTTCTCGCGGGAGCACGTGTAGCTCACCTAGATACATATGTGTGTTAGTGACATGTTGGATCATGCGTTAAGAGAAGAGGGAAAGTATTAGCCGAACTCCACCACACTGTCCGGTGCGGCTGAACATGAACAGGATGGGATTCGTTCAGCTTTACCGACGTGTATGTAGCGGGGATGGGAGCTGAGGACTAGGGCCTGTTGATCACTGTTGGGAAGAAAAAGCATATAGGGGACGGGGTAGTCGCATTTTACAGGTGTAAAATTGTAAGGAGGCTTTGATTTAGAGTCCCTTGCTTCGTCATAACTTAGGTTGCTCAGTGCATCGCATCGCCAGCGATGAGTGGTCCACCTCCTATTCCGCCGCGCCCACCGGGTTATGAGTTCCGGGCCTTGAGTGGTCCCCCTCTTCCCTCTCGACCAGGACAGAGCCAACAGCAGCAGAATGGCGCACCACCGCCACCACCGCTAACAGCATGGGGTCCTCTGTCCTATCATGACGGCAGAGCGACGCCACTCATGGAGTCCCTACAAGCCGCATTCTTCGCTCGTCTCGACCCACAAAATACGGGTACCATCACCCCCGAGACGGTCTCGGCCTTCCTAGACGTACACGGTTTCGCGCCGGAGCACAACATATGTACGTAGCCTATCAGTGTGGCTATCTTCTTTCATGCCCGTCTGTGCTTACCATATACCGCTTATCGATCATCGAGAGATTTTTTTTTTGGCGTTGGTGCGCAATGTAGACTAAAAAAAGGAAATAGGGAAAGCAAACCTAAGGCCGAACGCCATGTTCCGGCCGGAGGACCTGGCGGACTTCGAGCTAAAAGCCGCCTTCGAGGCATGGTACCTAGAGCACCGCGTCGCCGTGCGCTACCCGGGCCGCCCGCAGCTGCCGTACGGCGGCATGCCGCTGCTGACGGCGCGCGGGCTCGCCGACATGATGGCGGTCGAGCACGCCGGCGACCCGGAGCGCGCGTGGCGCGGCATCAACGCGGCCCTGCGGCGCTACGGCGTGTGGCCGGAGCGCGGCCCGCTGCCGCGCAGCTGCCTGCTGGCGGCGGGCATGCCGCCCGAGGTGCGGCGCCGCGCCGAGGAGGCCGGGGCGCGGAGCCGGCGGACGGCGGCCGAGAGGCTCGAGGCGACCCGCGTCAGGTTCGCCCTCCAGGCCGAGGGGCGCAGGCAGGCCGAGGAGATATCGGGGGATTATTATTACGTGAGACGCGACGACGTTTAGAAATCCGGATTTTTCTGTACCTACCTTTTCCCTCCCCCTTGCTCTGCTAAGCCGGAGGGAGCTAATTTTTGCTCAAGTTTACCCCTGACAAAAAGCTTGGGATGCGACGTGCGATGTGCGCCGAGCGGGAGAGAGATAGGAGAGAAAAAAAAACAGGTAAGTGATGGACAAGAGTCACGCCATTTTGGATATTTTTGTTGAGGGTGGTTGCGCGTAATGCTCGCATTTGGGGGTTTCATCGGTAGGTGTATTGAGGTTCTTGTTTTGCGTTTTGCCATGACATTCCGACAGTCCGTCGCTGTCCGGAGTGTGAATTTGGTGAGGCGTTAATAAAACAAGATTGATTACCGGTAATCTGTCTCCTTGTTCATTGGGGAGGCGCTTAGGAAAAGGTTTCAATGCTGCCCAACAGAGAGCGATATATGCATAATCTATAAATTTGCAGCCGTCGTGGCTTTACCGCGTCCAATACCTACGCATTGCCAATAGAACATCCTACGCGTAGTTTGCCATGGCGTCTTTTCTTCCGCAAGAAGCGGAGCCGGAGTTCTCGGAGCACCAACCCCTATGTCGAAGTTTGTTGCTGAGTTTGCGTCGAAACCCGACATACCCCCAGCCCCCCAAGACGCGGCACGGATGAATTCCGCGGTGCTATCTTTGCTTCTTCTATCGGCTACCGATATCGAAGTACCCACAAACCAATAGCCGCGAGATGCCATACCACGTTCAGGCTGATCACGTTTGCCTCCTTGGTGAGAAGGTGTGTTGAGCGTCTCAGCGAGAGCCCGCTAGACGGGCACACAAGGTGGGCAGCGATAACAAATGTTTAAAAGGGTTTCACGACGATAACGCCAGACGGTTAGAAAAAGCAAATGCATGTTTCGGCAAGTAGGGACTAGCATACTGTAGATAACCTTTGTTGCATACATGCGTCAGCCCGCGTGGGTTGGCTGGGGTAGGTGATCGTCTCTCGTCTGGTGATGGCCGAGGTTGCGATTGTGGCTAGTGGTGGAGAAAAAGGAAGCACATTGGCCGCCTAAACTGTGCCTCAGGTGAGACACCGAATAGGAGAACGAGGTTGGCGAAGTACGAAAGGGTGTCTTGGTACGAACGGTGTGGCTCGTATTGTTCCAAGTGGCGGCCCGTTCGGCCTGTCACGATCTGAGATTCCAAGGCTTGGCAATATCACATGTTGGCTACCAGTCGAGAGAGAGAGAACGACCCTAGTGATCACCGAGATGCCGTCGAATCTGCGACGGGGTGAAGAAGAAGGGAGGGTCTGATGAGCTGAATGCAACATGCGGTCATTTCCCTCAAGTTTCAGCGCGACACTCAGCTGTGTGCGAAACCTTTACCCAGTCAAACGAGCGCTACTCGTACACTTCGCCATCGCTATCAACGCAAGGGTTACGTAGAGGAAGATGACGTGCAGCGCTAAGGTGTGCCCGTCCAAGGCGGAGCCGGCGTTCCCCATAGTACTGCGAAGTCTTTACCGTTGCGACCCGGGCTTGGAAAAATAGAAAAGGAGGGTTTCAAGCCCGAGTGATCCGGAGTATACCAAGAACTAACTCATGGCAAACACCTTTGATGAAAAACACGAAAGATGTGACTTCATGTGTAACCCAATATGACGATAGCGATGATAGGGTAGAAGATAGGGGACGGATAGGAGCGGGGGAGGGGGAGGGGAAGGGAGGTCTAGTAGTGAGTTTGAAGGGCTGTACGACTGTGGCTAGGTAGTTGGAGATGTGGCAACCTATTACAAACAAGTCGATCAAGTAGAATATGTGTGATCGGGGCGAAAGTCAACATCCTTCTACCTCCCAACACTTATGATTCGGACGTGATTCGGGTGGGAAGAACTGTGTCTTCTCATTGGAGTGACTGTTTGCTCTACGCCAGCTAGGTCTAATATAGGTAGTGCGATAGACAGCTGGGCAGATGGACGAAAAAGTAGCATCGCCACGCCTAGCACGAGACTCTTCTAAGATTAGTACAGTACTACAAAGTATAGCATAGAGCTAATGATAGGTAGGTGTGAGAGGTACGAGGTACGAAGTAGGTAGGGTGACAATGATGATAGTGAATGGAGTTCGGCTCGGATGCGTCAATTACTTTTGTCGGCCGAGAAGATGCTGGATTTGGCACCTAGGTGAAGGGTGAAGCTAGGTGGATAAAAATAGGGGGGCTGCTTCGGGCTATAAGCGCAATCCTAATTATCACTTCCAGTCACACTCAGTCACACTCTAACGAGATTTATCGTGGGCTGAATCATGTAGACTACCTAGACCTAGATGACTCCTCATCTGCACAGGCGAAATGAAGGACGCGAGTTCTCCAACAGCCATAATTAAAACATCAGATTTGGCCGTGAAATGTCGATCTTTTCCTTTTGCTAGCCAAAGAACCAACCTCAAATTAGCACACATACTATGTAACTCCTACCTCTTCCTTGGCTACTAGGCAGGCCTTGGTCTATGTAAGTCGGTCCAGTAGAATCCATGTATCTACTGCCGCCTGCTTAGATAGTCGCGAGAAACTGCCTGTGGAACTCGAAATCCTAACAGCTTGTTCCACGGGGTACGACGGACGTGCTTTTACACGGCTCATTTCTATGCCCGATTGGTGTTGAGTCGAGGCGGAAAAGGTTAGCAGTAGGTAGAGCGGCGTAGGCAGATGATCCTCTAGTCCTTCTAAGCTAGCAGAGGTTCTTCGGCGATTAGCTGTCGCATATCAACGGACTCGGGCCGAGATGATTTGCGACCTAGAGGTCTCTACATAGTAGTTAGCGTCAAAGAGTACCAAGGTTGGACTCTCCTCTACCGTCGCACCGAAATGCGTGTTGAAATGGATTCGATGTTGCAGTGTCTTGGAGATCGCGATGGCTTTCACGTAACAAATAACAGAAAATGATAGGTCATTTCCATCGGCCGGAACCCCAGAAAACAGCATTGCGAGGGAGGCATCCGGAACGAGGAGCGTTACGTTCACATCAACAACTACTACTACACAAGGCACACGAACGCAGGTAATATAATGCAGGCTCTTGACGACACTGTACGGTACGGTACATGTATAGGGGAATAGGAACATGGGTAACGACACTGTGTCGTACGGCTTGGAACTTTGGCAAAGGGGATTTCTCGAAATCCCATTCATGTCAACCGAAGAGGAAACGTTTTACGTATTGAAAGCGCCAGACGCATGCAAGGAGCTGACACAGGACGGGATGGGAGTCATGGTAGCCATGGGAGTTTTTGTGCTGAGGAGAGGAAGCCCATAATGCCATTACCCCAGGTTCCTGCAAGGCACTTATCACAACCCACGCCATCCGTCCACTAAAACGTTCCTAAGGCGCCGAACCCCGTGGAGAATATGATACTTCGAGCCTGGGATGCCCTCTTCTGTTTGGTAATCCTGCTGCTGTTTAGTATCATCCAGCGCGGATGACTGCGGTGCTACCCCTAATATGCATGTCGTGGTGTATGCTATATGCTATATGCTACTGACATTCGCATTGATTGCACTCTTGAATCCCATGAATGACTGAATCGAACTTCACCTGCTTTCATCCGGAGACTCTTCCGTCCACGGTATAGCCATCTACGTACCCCCCTCCTATACTCAACGTGATGGTTCCCTTCTAAGTAGAATCTATTTCTGCTTTTCCCTCCCTACCTAGGTATCTTAATCTCAAGCGGAAACCCTGGATATAACAACGATTGTCGCTTGCGGCGGGAAATAATGTGCTCAGGAGTAAATCCATACCTGCTGCGTAGTAGCGTCATCGTAATCATTCCTATCCCTGTACCCTGTCCCGCTCTGGGTACCTTAGCTGCTTAGCTGCTTAGGTCGAGGGTTTGTGATAGGTGCAGCAATGCCTCTGAACGGATATTCCCAACGAAGATCACCGACATCTATGTATGTATCTACGTTGGGATTTGGGATTTGGGATTTGGTAATTGGGCATTGAACATATCCATTTCTATAGGAAGACCTAAACACTCACGTCCCGAGCGATCCCGTTGCCGCATAACATACATTGTCCCCCCTTTTTTTGCTGAATGGCATTCGCAGGTTCAACGTGGTTCCATAGATCCCATGTATATCCATATGTGAATCGACGATTTCTAATAGTCGCTTCTCAAAGGAAAAACCATCATCCTGCGGTGCAACGGCGCGTCGTAGCGTAGTGGTCTCGTAGGTCCGAAGCGAGGTATCATTCTCGTCAATGACCGCATTTGGGTGGCGGGCAAGGCGGGGTTTATTCACCCATTCATCATTAGCATTGGCGTTAGCGCTGCGTATTTTACCAACATACAGTCGACATTCCCATCGCCGTCGATTCCCCAGGCCCTGACGGCGCAAGTTGCAGGAAACCCTGCATAAGACGCTCTTCGAATCTTGAAAGGACGAAGGAGTCTGGGGAAAAAGTGTGGGTGGGTGGGGAAAAGGGGTCTTTGAAGAATTGGCCTTTTCGGCGAGTCCTTGACAACGCCTTGGGATTTCCGGCTTACGAGCGGAGCACGTGTGGTATATCGGACAGCGGTTGAGTTCCTGCCTTGGATGACATGACATCGTGAACTCAGCACTCCTTTTGGGACGCCGACTTGGTGGTCCAGACTGCGGTCGATGCACCCCGACTTGGAGAACAAATGTTACAGTGTGGTGATGATATGGATGTTTCCCCGTTGCCAGGGATCGCTGTCCGTAGACGTCCATCCGTAGAGTAAAGGGTAAATAAATGCGCCCTCTCGAGAGTGGCTTGCTGTAAGTGGCAGAACTGCAAAGTCACGACAGCATGTGCTTACTGCCCTTGCTAAACTCGAAACGACCACTAGAAGCGACCAAGGCTCGTTGAAGACATGCAATCGATACCTGTCTGAGCGATTGGGAAACGGAGGGATGGGACATTCGCTGAATTTGCCAACTACTACTAGCGTACCTATGTATTTGCTGTGACCAACCAATCTTCTCAGCCTAACCTCTTCTACTCCACAAGTCCGGGGAAGCTCTATTCCTGAAGAGACGTCACTATCCTAGGTACGCGGAATTAAACCGCAGCGCGGTCACCAAATCACATATTCCCCTAACTCATTTTATAGTATTGCTGCAGAATAGAAAGCGACATCTCTAAGGGGTACGGCGACGCCCCTGGTCGACATAATAGCTATCTCGGTATCCGTTTATAGACAAGTTTGACAAATTTGACGGCGACATACCTCACGACCGCATAGAATTGACAAAATCTAAAACGGCGACAGCCTTGCCAATCGTCGGTTGTTACTGACTAAAGGAGAAATTGGAGTATAGCAGTGCGTATCCTTCTCGTCCACTACAAGATTCTCCTTCTTCGGACATCCCACGCGTGGTAAAGATTAAAGATTGATAATCTTTTTTATCTGCGATGATTGGCAGTTATCGTTACCGGAACAAGGCTGTCGATCAGATTGACGATATATTTGAATTGTGGGCATTGTCGATCGACAATGGCTTCAGCATTTGAACCGAGCCGGACAGGCCCGGATCAGCAAGAAGCTAGAAGTCTAAGGCAACCACCGTGGCGGCACCATATACGAATGAGAGCGATATTTCAGGGATGATATTCCTCTTTAAACAAACAAGCCGGCCGAAAGGCGGAACAATGATGGGTGGCTACCTCGCAGTCCTCGTCGCAGCCCTCCAGCCCTCGCAAGGCAGTAGGCAAGGAAGTAGATGTTCTCTTGCCGAAACCTTTAAAGAAGGGCTATCAAGATGGTGTATGAATGGAAGACTAGTAATTGGTGATAGAGAAGTATGTGCTGGGCTCTATGTGGTGACATTGATGCCATCCAGGGAGAAAAAAACGCGGTTGACTATTCAACGCGCCGTCCAAATTTTTTTTCTCTCTCATCATGTTCGTCAGTATGGGTCGATTCGTTGGGCTGAAGTTGAAAAGGTGTGAAATGCATCTGTAGATTGGAAACGCGATCCTCGATGCTCACGTACATAGCAGGGCAGCACGTTGCTCGCTGTGCGACGTGATATGTCTTTTCTAATATTCTAATATTAATGAAATCACACCACAATGTGCCGCTGCGGATTTCTTGCCGGGACCAATACCTGAATCATTGGCAGCGCAGTGTTGACTCTGCTATACTATAGTAGACGAATATCTCCAATGAGATTGGACCGCGGAGACTGATAATGTTTCTAACGTTCCAATGTTCCAATGTTCCAATGTACCGTACCCGCCCACCGGTCAACGAAATTTGGGGAGCGTAGCCGCACGCTTGAGTCCACCTCACCACTTCACCACTTCGCTCGAAGTATCTGTATCTCCCTTTCTCCCTTTTTGGGGAATTTTCCCTGCCTGTTAAGGCTGCCTCCCGCTTCTTCTCTTGTCTCGAGGAGTTAGACGACACGTGGTTGGCTGGCCTTATCTTTTACTTATCATCCCTTAACGACTTTACTTGGCCATGAAGCTACACTAGTGTTAGTACTACGTCTCGCAGGTCTCGCAATCAATCTCGATCGGTACTCAGGGCTCGAATGTACGAAGTAGCGCAATACTAACTTGGTATGATAGAGATGTAATGGATACTCCCCTGGGTTGACTTCAAGGTTGCGTATATCCAACGTAACGGCCTTGTCTATCAACCCACTGGACGACCGAAAACAGCTTGGAACATCTCTACATAGTACGGCTGCAAGACACAGCCAATAGAAACCCCGGCAACACACAGACTCTCGTTGCGATAAGCTGCCACATCCTTGGACTAGCATCCCTGACCCATGCCGGAATTGCTGGATTGCGATCCCACCCCTTTATTATCGAACCTCGAACCTCGAGGCGTTCCCCCCTCGTACTTCGTACTGTATTCTACGCGCATAACCAGATACATACTAACCCCTACCGCTAGGTATACATAGCCGCAACCCTCCAAGGCGCTACTCACCTCAATCAGCGTTAGATCATACGGTATTTCGTTCGTGAAGTGAAATGAGCCCGAGTATCGTCTGCTACCTAGCTGCCTAGATAGTTCAATCAATTGGATCATTAATTGGCATAGCTGAGTGTTGCCAAATAGGAGCAGCCGGGGAGCGAATCCCGCGGCAAGCAATAGAGAGAGAGAGAGAGAGAGGCATACGTACATAGTATGGCGATTCCGAATGTCTGCCGGTACGTCTACACTATTCCCGATCCGGACTACTAAATTGCTATTCTATGTCGATTGAGCTAGGTCTGAGATGTATGAGGTAGAAGAAAGAGAAAGATGGAATTGAGGAGAAGCGGAAGGACGATGCTCAAGATGAATCAAGATGAATCGAGATGAATCAATAGACAAAGCCTAAGCCTAAGCCAAAGCTGCCCCGGACACCAAGGTACTGAGGGGCCTCATACGACAGTCCTCCACGTATGATGAAGCTGTACTATGTATGAAGACGGGTCTCTGTCTCTTCATATAATGCATCTCGGAGCAAGAACTTAACTTTCCGTTACTTTCTAAAATACTGTACGTGTCAAAGATCGCCAAGCAACGGATCCTCTGGAGAAAAAGGTACATAGAATGGGTCGACTGGGCTGTCTGTCTGTCTGTCTGTCTGTCTGTCTGTCCGTGTTGACGCTGGCGCTGGCGGTTGTTGTTAGGTTAGACTCCTCCCTGAAAATTGCCCCTCATGTTCCATTAGGTAGTCCATCGTCCAAGTCCACAGTCCACAGTCCGTAGTCCACTACGGGACAGAATGTACAGTTGGTCAGTGCCCGACTATTTCAAGGTCCGCTAGGTAAAAGCCCAGTCAGCCAGTGCGAGTCGCGTACCGTGCAACATCTCATAGTACCTACCCTTGACACCCCCGGCTCAGTATAGTGCAGCGTACATATCAATGGTAGTGTCACCAACCAAAACCGGGTCCGCATATACAAAGATACATACAATAGTAACTTACCAGGCATACAAGGTACACCAAAAACCTGTTGTGGCCTGTGTCCTGTATCCACTGGCCCTGGACGGTGGACGGCCTGGCGAAGCCTGGGGTGTAGGGGGGTTTAGAGGGGGTAGAGGGGGTAGAAAGGGTAGAAAGGGTAGGGGGGTACGGGGTAGGGGGGGCCTATGTGGACCCGCCTGGGTGTGCAGCACAAAAACTACAAAAACCACACAGACATCCGATTATCAATCTTAGCTCCGGTCAAAGTAGCTACGTATTAGTGGGTACCCCCTCCGTCATTGGCCTCTTTCAAGTCTTTTGGGCTGGTGGGCTGCGTTTCTTCTTGTCTGGCTCTCTTCTTACTGGCTTTTCCTCGCTGGCTTTCCTTGCGCTGGACACTGGTGGCTGCTGCAACAATCTCTCCACTCACGCCAGAGAGTCAGACCAAACTTTCTCATTTACCTACCAATATTTTTTTTTATTTTTTTGCCCACTTCTGCATCTATCGTCCGGTTCGTTCATCATCGTCCCATTCTGCAGAACGAATCATTCCAATTCCTTCTATTCCCTTTTTCTTCTTCTTTCCTTCTTGGACTCCTTTTTTTCCCTTTGGACGACGACAACAATCTAAAAAACTACTTCGCTTGACAAATTCACTTCTACTACTACCTTGACCTGTTGCCTTGGTGTAAATCGAGATTCAATTTGGCTGTTCTGCTCTCGCTTCCAACTCGCGTGTCAGTTGCGTGTCTGTGTCTCGTGTCCAATCCCACCATACTACAGCTATAGCGATGGCTTCCTAAAGTTCCGCCTCCCTCCCACCTCTCTTGTCCGTCACGGACTAGCGACGACATGCTTCGATATCCCACCAGAATGGTGACCACAATACCTCCACCTTCAGAGTCCCCGACACCCTACCTCCGTTATGGATCCTCAACAACCAACGCAACCCCCTCATCCCCTTGCCGACAATAATCCCACCCTCCCCGCGATTCCCTCCAGGACCGCGAATAGCACCCCGATATCTTCGCCCGGTCTGTTCAGTCCTACGAGTACTCGCTCCAATGCCTTCTCAGTACACTCCGCCTCCGAGGCTTCCACACCGGTAGCTATGGCCGCTAGTCCCTATCTGCACCCGCTGCAGAACCACAGAGTCCGAGAGTGAGTTTCCCGCCTCCTTTTGCATTGCATGTACGGCTCCGTGACTAGGACGCCGCCTCTTGATCAGGATGGTGGGCGTCGTAGCCGAAGTCGCGACCTAGTTCGAACCCTGGTCTCTCTGTTCTATAGGAGCTTTACGCTCTAGATCCGCTTTGCACCAACTGACCATCGTGAATATAGGACGCACAAGGCTCTCGTTGACATGGACATGATGACGGGACGGAAGATCATCAACCAGTACGAAGTGATCGAAGAGCTCGGACGGGGTGTGCACGGCAAGGTCAAATTAGCCCGGAACCTCGAGACCGGCGAGAATGTCGCAATCAAAATCATTCCCAGATTCTCCAAGAAGCGCCGCCTAGGAAAGGTTACAGCATCTCCCCAGGACAAAACGAAAAGGGAGATTGCTATTCTCAAGAAGATCCGCCACCCCAACGTCGTCGCCCTGCTCGAGATTATTGACGACCCCGAGTTCAAGAAGATCTATATGGTCTTGGAACATGTCGAATTGGGGGAAGTCGTATGGCGGAAGAAGGGCTTGCCCTACATCTGCAACCTCGAAAGGAGGAGGGTCGAGAAAGAGATGAGCGGGGAACTGGGTACCGACGAAGAAGAGCACTACATTCAGCTCCTGGAAAAACGACAGGCGCTAAATGACGTGAAAAGAGCCAAGATGCTGCAGACCCAGAAAGGCCCCGAGGATTACTGGAGTCTCGAGTACGGCACCGCCAACGATGACGAATCCGAAGGTCAGCCGCGTTCTCTAGGGAGGGAAGGGATTGGGTCTGTCCGATCATCCAGGATGGCAGCGTCGGCGTCTTCGAGGCCAGGATCCAGAGTCCCATCCCCGACTCGTTCGCATGGCCGGTCTGCGCCTTCGGGTTCTCGCGCGAGCACTCCTTTCCGGTCGGAATATGACCTATCTTCGCTCGGCGTCGGCATCTACGATGAGGGTGACATAGAGACTCCTGGTCCTCTGCGCTCTCAGCCTGGATCGTCAACTGCCCTAGACAGGACGTTAACCAGCACGTACCCCGAGGATGTCATCTTTCGCGGTCGGTCTCCGAGCATGGCCGATTCGATTATCTCCCATATGTCGTCAGTCGACTGCAATCCACAACCGCACGACCCTTTCGCAGATGATTTTTCTTACGTCCCCTGCTTCACAATTGAAGATGCTCGTGCTACGTTCCGAGACACGGTACTTGGCTTGGAATACTTGCATTACGAAGGCGTCGTCCATCGCGATATCAAACCCGCTAATCTCCTGTGGACTAGAGACCACAGAGTGAAAATCTCCGATTTCGGTGTCTCATATTTCGGTCGACCCATCCGCGAAGGAGAGGCAGACGAGCTTGTATCGGAGTCCGAGGCCCGGGATTTCGACGATGATCTCGAGCTAGCTAAGACTGTCGGCACGCCTGCTTTCTTTGCGCCGGAGTTGTGCTACACAGACCCGAATATAGAGCAACCAAAAATCTCGGAGCAGATCGACGTATGGTCTCTAGGGGTGACGCTATATTGCCTTATCTTTGCTCGTATTCCGTTCATGGCTGAAGACGAGTTTCAAATGTTCCACAAGATCGCTAAGGAGGATGTATACATTCCTCGCCGCCGACTTAAGCCGGTCGATCCTCAACACTACCCGTCGTCTACGTCGCTGTACAAGCGTGTCAATCATGAGCCATACCGCGACGATTGTATTCTTGCTTACGAAGAGGTTGATGATTTATTGTACGACCTCTTGCGCCGCATGCTAACTAAGAATCCTGAGAAGAGGATTAGGTTAAGGGAAGTGAAGCGCCACCCCTGGGTCGTTCAAGGCATCCCAAATCTCATCGCTTGGATCGACGAGACGGATCCCTCCCGTCGCACTTCTGGACGCAAGATCGAAGTTGACGAGCGGGAGATCACGCGTGCTGTCATCCCGCTTACCTTCCTCGAGAGGGCTCGTTCGGTTGTGAAGAAGGCTGTGGGTAAGGTAATGCACCCACGCTCTGAGAGGCCGGAAGGTCACTCGTCGAGGAGAAGGGCGGCAAGCAGTGCTGCTAGCTCAGCGGGAGATACGCCTCTCAACGTGTCAGTGCCACATGGTCGAGAGGCTCGCCGGAAAAGTTTGCGGCCCGATGATTATTTCGCTACTTTGAGGGAGAGCGATCATCCTCTATCGCAGAGTGTCACCGCATCCCCCCAGGGGTCTCCCGTTCATGACGTTCCGGATTCTCCCCAACGCGGTGCGAGCTTGGTAGGCGGCGATTTTAGGCGCAATGCTAGCGGTTCCAACATCGATTTTGACAGACATGCAGATCTGACTGGACCACCGTCGACCTCCACATCTTTGTCTTCTGTCAGAGGCCACTTAAGTCACCGTCACGGCCGAACGAGATCAATCACCAATGCAATCCTTGCTCTTTCGCCTACAAAAGAATCGTACACTACGCCGAATACTCCTGCTCTCGAAACGTGCATCCGGGATGACCCGATTGTTTCTCTACGGAAAGCTAGAGATATAGGACAAGGGGACGAATCGTCTCGCTCTCGATCAGTAGATCGCGGACTTTTTGGATCCAATGATAAACGTGCCGACGCCAAAGTAGGACTAAGCACGGCGGTAGCAGCGGGAAATGTGGAACTGCCCAAACGTCCCATCTCCGTTCAACCTCCCGAGTCCAAGTCGCACTATTCTAGCGAAACGCACGCCTTACCTTCTCCCATGTTCTTTTCTACCCGAGCCATTCGCGCCTACCAGCACGGGCAGCCGAATTCAGACCCCAACATGCACGAAACTCATATGGGTACAGTAGAGCTTGACAAACGACCAATGACCGCCCATCGAGCGCTGCAATTGGAAGGCAAGACGCCACCACCCAGAGTCTACAACTCTTCCACCCCGGAGTCTTTTGCGCGAGCTCATGAACAAATGATACGCCGGCAGCAACGAGAAGCCGAACAACAAGCAAAGCGCGAAGAGCTGTTCGCAACACATCTAGAAAACACCACATATACCCCCTGTCCTCCTTCTCCTGATGACGAGCTCAGGTTGGATCGCGCTCGATCGCCCTCTAGAGGGGACACTGGAACCGCAGCAACATCGGCTTCAGCGTCCACCAGCACCATTATGACACCACTCACTAGCCCAAGTGAATCGGCAAGTCCTGTGAGCTTACCCAACCTCGCGGGCCAAAGTGAGGACTCGCATATATTTCGCTCAGACCCGTCACTGCCAGCGCTACTCAGCGGTGCCAGCTCAGTATCTGCCGATGCTGAGGGTGATTTCCTCTTAAAACCGGGGTCGGTGGACCGTCCTTCCCTGATCGACACGACCGACTCCTTAACTCCGCCTGCTCTTACCAAGGAACCAATCTCAGGATTCCCTCTGGAAGATGACGAGCCATACCAAACACTGCTGCTTCCTCGACCACACCGTCCATTAGCTACATCTTCCCTTCTAACTACAAAAGCTATCGATGATGAAGATGGGAGTGATAGTGACGAGGGTCTCGTTATGAAGCCTAAGAAACGGAACCCGATCAAGGACCATAACAGTTCGCCCTTGGGCAGGACGCTGTCGAATCCAAAGAGGCGCGACACGCAAACGAGCATCGGCAGTACGGAAACGGCTAAGAAGATCCTTACGCAAAATCAATACGAGGCATAAATTTCCTCTAGGTATTATGCAATCTCACATAAGAAATCATTTCTAGCGCTTCCGCTCTGGTCTCCTTCGGGTGTCATAGCCAATAGGGTGTGCCGGGCAGTGGGCGGCAAATGGCACGGTCGTGATAAACTGATAGGGTTTCCACGATTGCGCCGTTTGCTCTCTAAGCGAGTCATAAATGAGGTCTTTTCTGCGACCCACTAGTGACTTAACACTCAACTTTTTATTATTGTCTTTTTTTTGGAAGGATCAGATCGCCCCTCTTATTCGGAAGAGTGTACAACATTGGGAAATGATATTTGGGATAATGGAGTGAGGGACTGAGCACAACGAGACGATGACAGGACGAGACATGAACATGCATAGCAACATATATGTTTGGCTTATTGTTCATGCCAAACAAGAAAGCTGGTGATTGCGACGAGATCGCGGAGATGAATTACGTTGTTGGGGCTTCGAAACGTTGCTGATAGAAACCTCGCGTTTCGGGCGGCTCCCTTCATCACACTCGTTGTCGATATACTCGGCAATCTCTTGCTTTTACTCATCCACCTCACACGTCCGAAAGGGTCTTGATATTACGATCCTTGATCGGGCTAGAGCCGAATATCACGAGTCGGCTTTTTCTTATTAGCGGCGGAGCGAATCTAAAAAATGGGTTTTAAGCAGAAAGGATCCACGGGACCACATTTTCGGATGGCGGCAATCTGATTTGAGCGTGCTGATAGACCATAATTTGAATGCATCCCAGCGGAGTTTTTTTTTTTGGGGTATTCTTATCTATTCAATATTTTTACTCTTTTACCATGGTTGTTCTCTGGAGGTGATATGGAAGTAGTGAAGGTGGTGAACAGTGAAAATACAACATTCGCTTCATAGCCATTAGGACCAGAAGACGATACTATGATTCTTCGCAGCCATGAACAATGTTATCACTATTTTCTGCGCTTAATATCATTTAACGAGCGACCTTGATTATAATCACTTCATCTTCTAATGTTAGACTTTGAACCGGAATATCCCCCCTTATCAAAAGACTTCCTTAGGCTGTGCTGCTTCGAACGCACCAACAGCCGTCGTTTCAGTCGAACCATACGAAGACATCGTACTGCTCTGCAAAGATGGTCTTGATGTAGTAGCTTAACTGTTTCGTAGCGTGTCTATATATCACAACTATGAACCGCTGCAACATACCTCATAACCTCCGTCTTCATCCTGCGCGGGTCAACCAAGAAAAAAGCGAAGAGATTAGGTGAAAAGGGACAGATCATCAGCAAACACAAATCTGTTCGGCTCCTATGAAAACTTCGTACCTAGCATAGGAAATGGTCAAAGATGCGGATATGCATGTTCTTAGACAGGTTAGGATGTTGTCTGGCATAGTGGTCGATACCTAGGCTGAGCATAAGGCTATTCGTACTCTCAACTACCATATAGGTTAACCCGTGCTCTTCGATCAAGCATTTCGTGATGGCACCTCGCGCCCGGTAGAACCTAGATGTGCCATGATTATTATCACGTTATTAATCTTAATAGAGAATTTCCAGACGTATTGAACTCGCCACCAAATTCGTTGCTCTTAATTGGCGGCGATGGCTGCGCAGCGTTTTTTTCAGCGCGTCTAGTAAACCTGAAGTCACTTTACTACTAAAATCGAAATACCATCAGGTTTTGGACGGGATATTCGATTACTATAGGCAGCGGTTGAAAATGGCCTAACGATACTAGAAATTTATTTGTTCTGCATTAATACCCTGGAATCGACATGCACGGGGACTTAGGTTATATCTAACTCAGACAATCTCGTCCCGGGGCAACGTTTCGTCGTAATTTCATCACAGTAGCAATCAATCCTCAGTCGATATTAGCTCTAATAATATGGAAATATTGAAGGAATATCACGTCCTACTTCGCCTCTAGTTACCATACTCTTGCTATAATTATAGCAGCTATTCTACGATAAACCTCGATATGTAAAACGAGGTATAAAAAAAACAAAAAGTGGTGAGATAGAAGAATAAAATAGAATAGAAACTGATTAGTAACTCTAACTTGGGGAAGTATTTCCCTTTACACGTTTCCAGAGGGGGGTTTGACACGGATCTGTTTATTATAGTTATTGGGATTGCGTAAGATATATAAAACGCTTGACGCTGGAGGGCACTTGATACTACACGCATTACGGCAATATATTCATTCCTAGATGTTAATATAAAATGCCCCTAAGAGCAACGTATTCCAGCGGTAGGCTAACTGGTTGCCTAATTTTTGTCTTGTGACTATGAATTATTGATGCTCATTGTTGAGTTCCCAAGTTGTACCTGTGAAGGATATATTTCACTGCTAGAATATTTGAACGTATGTCGTATCACGAACTGCTCTTTTGTATTTATCGTCGTGGAAAAGCTAACTACTCTGTGAATATAGCTAACAGTTGTTGCTACTTCTATTTCGTAGTCTTGTTGATTGTTCTATAGCAGAACGTATGAACGTATAGATGCTTTCCACGAGTATAATCTAGACGTACATGATTACGGTCTACTTAAGCTTAGGTACGGATTACAATATTGGGTGCTGTATATCACAGTAAGCATATTATACTTTAACGTCCTCAACGGGACAATTGTAACTAAATACGCCCCTTATCCCTCGTCTCTGCTGTGTTGCGTCTTGTGAAGTGCTTTACTTTGTAATCGAATCTGTAATGCTACATATAATGGGCATAACGCATCGCCGAGTACTATTGTAACTCTGAGACCCGCTTGGAAACGATGTCATGGCTTACAATTTAGGAACCAACCTCTGAGAAGCAGGCACACCCGAAGGTATACACGATTCCTTTTAGTGCGTATTCTGGTATATATGCGAACTTGCGAGTATAGAGACGCATATAGATACGCGTCTACTGGATGATTATTATCTCACAACAGAAAGCCTACCACCTTCAGTCCCTCCATCCCTACTCTTCCCCAGACAACTTTCCACATCCCATTCTTTCGGCCCCTCGACAACCACCAGGACACATATTATTGAGTCCTACTTCTTCATTAAGTGATCTTCACTTTTCTCTTCTTTGACTTCACCACTGCGCAGTCTTCGTTTTTTTCTCGCGCGCAACACAATCCAGTTGTTGACAAATCAACCCATCTCGAGTAAATAATACACTCACAATATCTCCCCCCATCCATCGTGACCTGCCAAATCCTTTCTCACCATGGCAAGCGAAGAGGGTGCAGTCAGAGATTTGTCTCTTGTCGACGATGAGACCCTTGGTGTCATCATCACGCTCCAGCGCGAGGAGGTCGAGAATGCTCGTCCCGGTACGGACGATGAAGCACTTGCCCTGCAGCTCTATTCCGAAGAGTTGAACAACGCCGCCATGGTCCTCCAGGACCGAAACATGGCTCTTGCTCTTGGAGACGATGACCAGGAAGCAGAAGAACACATCATCATGGACGACAATGCCCAAGAGCCAGGTGATCACATGGCCATGAGCGACGATGATTCCGACCACGACTCTAGCATGATCGATACATTCACTGTCTGGGAGGGTGATTCAGAACCCGCCGAAGCAGAGCAACGTGCGTGCTTATGCTGCAGAGAGATGGTAAACGTGGACCAGCTCGTTTTACCCGGCTGTAATCATGCGTATTGCCGCCCATGTCTTCGCGTCATGTTCACCCTCGCAGCTACCGATGGATACCTCGCTCACTGCTGCGGGATCATTCCCCTCGAGGTGGGTGAGCAATACCTCAACGACGACCAGATCGGTCCCTACCGCGCCATGTTTGCAGAGCTCTCCGCGGAGAACCGAACTTATTGCCACGTGGATAAGTGCTTCACCTTCATCGCGGCCGATACCCACGACGGAAATACCGCCACCTGCGCGAAGTGCGGCGCCAACACCTGCACGGCCTGCAAAGGTCCTACCCATGACGGAGACTGTCCTCGCGACGAGGAGCTCGAGAAAGTTCGAGAGTACGTGCGAGAGCAGGGTTGGAAGGAATGCCCCCGATGCAGGACCGGAATTGAGCTCAACATGGGCTGTTATCACGTCTCGTAAGTTCTTCAAAATCATCATTGTCAATTCTATTCAAGCTATACCGAAATGATTGCTGACCTCCCCTGTCTTACATATAGCTGCTTAAACTGCAAGGAGCAGTTCTGCTATCTCTGCCTCACCCGTTGGAAGAATTGCAGCTGTGAGCACGCAGACCTCCGTAACATCGTCGATGGCGATGAGGACTTTGACGACCTCTTCGACGACGACGACGACGACGACGAAGAGGTCGATGACGAAGAGGTCGATGATGGCGACGACGACGATGGCCTGGATGGCCACATGCTTCGACCGGAGGACTATGGAATCCCCCGACAGCAGGAGGCACCGATGCAGCCGTGTCGTCACCAGCACTGGGAGAGAGTACGTGGACGGGACCACTGCGAGTTCTGCGGCGACCAACTGTTCCAATTCACCTTCGAGTGCCTCGAGTGCCCGGTGCGTTCCTGCCGACGCTGCGTCATCGACCGCATGTAGGAGAAGTACGAGCAGAACTTTATGGGAAGGGGGAGACGATCGAGCTGGTGGGGTGGTTCTGGTGTGGTTGTTATGCTAAATAAGGGTGGTTGAGTGAGGAGGGCGTATACGCCCTGAAAAATGCTGTGATCATCACAGCATATCTGTTTTCACTCGACCTTGTTTGTAGTTTAAGTTATTATTGCATGACCAGAGAGAAAGCTCGCCCCGATGGAATAAAAGTTCGCTCGACCATACATCGCAGTCCCAGAATAACAGTGATAATATGGTTCTTGAGGTCATGATTCAACGCGTAGATTGCACACTTCGTTCCATTGGTCCTTAGCTATGTAGATGTATATACGGCCCTCGTTCGCACTGACGCACTGGTGGGTTCTCAGATCGTCATCTCAATCCTCCCCGACGAATACACTTGTCGACCCACGTCTCCTTGGGCTTCTTCTGCTGCGACCAGCCCCACGTCTTCCAAGTGCTCTCCGTCGTGTTCGTGGCCTCGGTCTGCCCGGCTACGGAGGGCGCTACTGGCGGAGGCACCCTCGCGTCCGCGGGAACGGCTAGCCCGTCCGCCCTCGCGCCCTTATAGAACCCCGACATGAGCTGGTTCACGTAAAGAGAGTTCGACGCCCGCGGGTCGGGCGCGTCCGGCTGTCTCGTCTGCGGAGGGTGCGCGGGCGCGTTGAGCTGTTGCTTCTCCTCGGCGAAGGCGCCATACTGTGAAGCACTGCCGTCTTCCGCCGCGTAGGCCGCCGCCATGAGGTCGTCCATAATCCTTGACTGCGTCCTCTCAGGTGGCCCATAGTCTACCGTCCCCCGCTGCTGGGGTTCTTCCATTCTCTTGAACTTGGGAGTCGTGAATCTTGAGAAGAGGCCGCCACTGGTGGTCCGGCCTCGACGTCGACGTCGCCCGAACTTCCATACGAGGACTACTAGGGCTGTTACGATCACCACACCTCCTAATAAATCGAAACCGGTTAGGCCTAAGAAATATCGGGGGAGAAATTCGCTTCACACTGGCGCCTTACCGATTGTTCCGAACGCTATGGCACCCTTGCTCATACCAGGCATATCATTCCCGCCATCGCTCACTTGTGCTTGCAGATCGTCGTTGCTCGACGAAATTCCATCTTGCGAAGCACCTGCAATAATAGAATCGGTCTGAATAGCTGGCAGATTGGTAGCCGTTGATGCAGGCTCCGTAGAGCTAGACGAGATAGACGTAGATGTAGCATCCGGCGTGCCATCTGGGAAGTCGGGCGACGTTGGCGAGGGCGAGTCGGGCTCTCCTTCGTCTTCTGAGTCGGACAGATCGGGGTCCTCGACGGGAACCTGGGCATCGTCGCGAACAGATATCCGAAGATTATTTGCGCGAGCGCGCCTCTGATAGATTGAGCTCCTTTATCCCAGTTAGATACTAAATACACATAATCCAAGCCGCAGCTTATTGATCGCCTACCTCATTATGGGTACGCAACACAACACTATTAGAACCTTGACGACCTAGGCTCTAGGAAAACTGATAAACTACGCAAAGGGGAAGAGCACGAGCCAACCACACAATGAAAGGAATTGTTATAAAATATCAGGTCCAGCCGTAGATGATGTGAATAGTGAGGGCACTGCCCAATATCTCGAAGTGAAGTGACCTGGAAATACCACACGAGCAAAAGGAAAAGCAGGTGCGGATTTCAGACGAGAGACTTTCTCTCTCTCTTCACAGACATGTTCTTACTTTAAATGCCGTGCAGTCCCATATCTCATTTCCATTCACGACGCCGAGAATCACTTGAAACTGGTGCTGAGCCAGCACTAACAATAGGATGTTTCAAGACCTCAACTGCGTACGTTGATCAACTTGGCGCCAAGGTCGCCAACATCGCCATCTAATTCGTCGAGACTAAGGCAGATGCCGTTTCACTAACTTAATTTTAGCATTTCTAGAGATGGGCTCGGACGGCGCATTGATTCCGTATGGCTATTTTTGGCATTTAACATTTATTTAACATCTATTGTATTGTTATGAACATTGAACATACCGGTAGTGTGACGAGCAGGGGGGGTTATCAATTTCAGATGAACCTGATCTCATCCAACCTTCGCGACCAACCATTTCTAAAATGCACGCCGTGAAACCAAGCCTTCCGTTGCCAATATGCATTCCATGCCCTCCCATAAACACCAAGTCTCTTTAGAACCAGAGACTGACCTACGTAAGTACTAAAGGAATGTTTAATGCTTTAACCCTTGTCCAAGGGTTACGTGTGCTCTAGCGGAGCTCCGCAACATCATGCCTCATACGAGACTATAAGTTACCCGGATGATAAGCACACTGCTACGGCTACTTACTTCCGATACCCCCTTATGGTCACCACCATCTGGGAAGAATCTCACGTCCGCTACGCACTTCCGTCTTGACTTGAAATAGTTAGCATATTATGTCGTAGTGCGCAACAGTAACTGACGGGATACATAAGACTTACATGCATTCTCAGGACTGCGCGCCGATTTGATACTGTCGCGCCACATCCTCAAGCACCAGCTCCCCACGATAGCGTCCATCGTCTTCCTCGTCACGGGCGCCATGACGACGAGCCTCGCCAGCTGCCCGTCCTCGGTCTCGTCCTCGACGGCGAGCCGGGCGCCGTCGGGCGCCGTCCACTCGTAGTAGCGCTGCCCCTGCTTCTTCCGCGCGACCTCGAACACGAGCTCGGCCTCCCGGAGCGACTCCCGCCGCGCCTTGTACCCCTTGGGGAACGCGTCGTCCCGCTCGTTCCCCCGCTTCGCCTCCGGCCGGACCTTGACCACCTTTAGCGAACCCCCCGACCGCGGCGGGAACGAGGACGCGCTCCGCAGGGCGAGGTTCCCCAGCGCGCCGCGCGACGCCGCGTCCAGGCAGTACGGGAAACCCGTCGACAGCACGGACGGCAGGTGCTTGAGCTCGAAGATGTGCCGGCCGCGCTGCGAGGCGCGCGGCGTGCCGTCCGAGGACACGCGGACGGTGTGCACGAGCCGCTCGAGCGAGACCTGCGCCAGCTGGGCCTCGCCCGTGGACGAGTGCCGGACGTCCCGCGAGAGCTGGTACAGGGCCGGGCCGTCGAGGGTCTGCGCGCGGATGAAGTGGCCGACGTGGATGAGGATGACGGGCTGGATGATGTCCTCGGCGTCGTTCCGCCTTCCCGTCGCGTAGGGGGGCGGGTGGTCGGCCCCGGGTGGCGGTGAGGTTGCCATTGGAAATGGTAGCCGGCGAAAGCTAAAAAGTGGTCCCGGCTAAATACCTAAGTGGCGCACGAATGTATGTTTGTTTCATCGAAAACCGAAATCCCGGGATCTCGTTTGTGTTTGTGTTCCTTCGGGACGGGAGGGATTGCTTTGCTTGCTCGCTTGCTAGCGGGCGGTTGTGGCGAAGTTTATTTTAAAGAACTAGTTGCGGCAAGGTATCACGCGCTCACAGCCCGGGAGTGGATTTTGGGGGAAGCATTTTGGGGAAGTCTTGGTGTTGTAACCCTGCGGAGTTAGGCGGAAGGCGGAAAGCTCGGGACTGTTCAACAATGGCCAAGAGATGACGATGACATCATGCGCCGCTTCGTGGTTCGTCTTACTTGCATGGGAATCTCATCTCTAATTCCTATATGGCTCGCAGAAGCGCCATGATGTATAAATATCGCAGACAGTATTAACGTGGAAAAACTTATCTAGAACTGGCTAACGAAGTCAGTGGCGAGTTGATAAAATTAAGGAGAGAGACATACCTATCTAATTTCAAAGACTTGACTACCAGAACTAGTAGTCGTGAAAGTCGCATTGAAAGTTATCATTTATATAGGAGGTAGTTATACGAAAAGTTATAACTTAACTGATAACTTAACTGAATCCTCAATTCTACCAAATTCTAAGCCCAACCTGAGCCTGAGCTGATTTGCCGGCACAGCATTAAAGCCTGCATAATTTCTTCGCGTGTATATGGGAACTATCGTATTACCCCCTCCAGGTGCTTATTAACATAATCTAGCAGCGCTCGCGCCAGCCCGTCTTCCACCTTCTCGAGCTCATGATCGAGAGAAACGCACCACGACCTCTGGTCATTCATCGCCGACAGTATGAAGATCGACGAGGGTAAGGATCTACAAGCGCACGATCTCTAGATGGAGGCTATTTTCTTCATTGTCGCAGGTATGCATGTCCACCCCTTTTTTTTTTTCTTTCTTCTTTTCCAATTTTCTCGTCTCCTATCCTGCTTCCATCCCACTGCATGCTGATTTTCTTTTTCGTTAGCGACATAGGAGGCAACACGACGGCGACTACATTGCGGGGCACCCGGTACTGCTGTAACAAGCAGATCCGCTCCGCATTCCAGAGCGGAGCCGAGATAAGCGGGACCAAGCTGGCAGCCTGCTCCTACCTGGCCTGCCTGGCCTGCATCGACGAGACCCCGCGCATGCCCCCGCCACTTCCAGGATGCTGTGGCGCCAGCTGGCCGGCGAAGAGCACGGCGAGGTTGCGAGGGTAAGTCGCCGTCGCTGTTTACGCTCTGCATCATAACGAGGTAAGTACCTACACATTTAACGTAGAATTACTTCCTGGGTCCCTTCACCTACAGCCCGGAGCGGTGGCTTGGGGCGGCGGAGGGGAAGCCTGGATCACGGAGGGCGATCCCCGACGCGTTCGCACCCTTCTCAGTCGGCGCGCGGCAAGATCAGCCTGCTCTTGGCTAAGCTGGTGTGGTACTTCGACTTCAGGCCCGCGCCGGGCGCCCAGGACAACGTAGGCCTCAGCGACAAGGGCAAGTTTCGCACCTACGACGTCTTTGTCTCGACGAATGAGGGCCCGTGGTTCGCGTTCGAGCCTAGGGAGGCTTTAGGCTTAGATTTTCCGGGGGTGCTGGAAGGGGACCGGGACTGGGAACGGGGAGTACTTGCGCGGGTTAGGCCAGTAACCTACCCCTTTGCGTCCTAACTGAAGAAGCCTTTGGGTCCCGGCTGCCATCGGCTACCACATACTTGCTTTCATCAACTGTAAATGAAAAGTTTTAATTACCTAATATCAACAAAATGTGCCAAACGTGCGTTAATGTACGGAATAGATGTTACCGGTTTCTTTGCATAACTGTTTCATAACTGAACGTGCATAAGTGCAACCAGCCAGAAGGGCGTCAGAAAAACTCGCGCCCGTATGAATAACACTGTGATATACTGTATGAATTTGGGGGTAAACAGTGTTATTCATACGGGCGCGAGTTTTTCTGACGCCCTTCTGCCAGCTACTGCTGCTACTTAAGTTGCCCCGTCCTCCGGGGATAGCTTACTAATTGATTCCAGGTTTAACGACGAATAGGCAAGCGACGGCTCCATTAGATCCATTCCTATCCCACCCTTCACTCTTCACTGGTGGCTCGATTTCTACCTATTATGCAGAGGCTATTCAGTCTCACGCGCCCATCTGTTGCACTGAATAGGACACCAATATTAAACTACCGGCTAAAGAAAACATTGGGTACGAATGACGCGTAACTGATTAGAAGAGTGCTTCAGCATGAGTCACGTTATTCAGCTCTCGATGGCAAAAGGGTTCATACGGGCTGGCGGGCTGTTCTAAGCCCCCGACGGAAGGTTTTTAAAATATAGCAATGTTCTTTAACACCCTAGCCTGCCAGGCTGCCTAGGCCAGAATGGTGGAGCCGTGAAATCTCCCGCGGACGGTCGGAGATATATTCGGACGGTCGGCCTCATTTGTGAAATGCTTTGGCTTGGTCTTTTCGATTGCTCTACTGTTCAGATATCTACTTTTTTTCTTACTACGAAATGGGCGCGCCTGAGACCAACGAGCCGGTCCATCGGTATCCAATGACGCTAAAAGAAGATATGCTGTCTACCCCTTCGACGAGGCATCGTCCCTTGCCTCCCCCCAATAGGAGAAGAGACAAGGTACAACTAAGCTGTAACTTGTCGGTCCTCCATGTTACTCTGTAACTATAGCATCTAACATCTCTGTAGATGTCGCCGTCGTAAAGTGAAATGTGACCGGCAGCAGCCTTGCAGAACATGTTCTCTCCGCGGACTAGCCATGGCGTGTACTTATCCCCCGGAAGCGACCTCGTCACGTTCCTCAGATCGAGATTCTAGCACCGTCCAGAATCGTATTCGCGAGTTAGAGAGTCTTGTACATATCCTCATGCAGCGAGCATCTAAGACGTCTTCGTCATCGCCGTCGTCGAATATAGCCTCCGTCCCGTATACAAGCCAAGCGCCGACTGAGACCTCCGTCCCGCACGTCGCCGCTGAGGGTTCATCCGATCTAGGTGCGGGAGCGGGCGGGCCCGAAGAACGGCCTAGTTGCGGCATGCTCACACTAGCGACTAACTGCTCGCACGGTGCCAACTATGTCGACGGCGCGCATTGGTCTGCTCTTCTAGACAGCCTCTCGGAGCTTAAGGACTGCTTTCCAGAAACGACAGAGCCTGGGTCACAGTTTCGTATTTCACCACCGGCCCTACCCGATTATGGACCCTGTCCACAGCTTCTGTACGGTCGTTTCGCCCAGGTCAGCAAGGGGGAAATCTTGAGCGCGATTCCTACAAGACCTGTCGTCGACCGAATGGTCTCTAAATTTTTCAACACAATGGACTTGGCCCCAGGTTTGTTCTGTCCTGCCTGCCTATACCTCGAGTGGTAGACACAGAGACTAATGTCGCTACCTAATAGCAATCATACACAGAGATCAATTTATTCGACAGGTTAGCCTAGACTCTACCTACCTAGGCACCCACATGCCTAACTGCTTCCGGATGCTAATGGACGTTTCTAGTACGGAAAATTTTGGGAAGATCCTTTTGCGGCTCCAATTACGTGGGTTGGCCTTTTGTTCTCTATGATGTGCGTTGCGACGTTGCTCTCCATGCCACACGCCTCACGAGATTGGAGCTCTGAACCTCCCGATAAAGAGAGCGGGATCATGGTAAAGGTGTACCGCGAGAAGATTGTCCAATGTCTAACGTTGGGCAAGTACACCCAGGGTGGGCCTTTTGTCATAGAGAGTCTCATTTGTTATGTCGCCATAGAGCACTTGCTCCAAGAGGATCCCGAGTTTGGCACGCACATACTTTTAGGCATGATCTTGCACCTCGCCATGAGGATGGGCTACCACAGAGACCCTAAGAATTTTCCTGTCATTTCAGCCTTCGACGGCGAGATGAGAAGGCGAACATGGGCCGCCATTTACCAAGCTAACCTCATTTTTGCCTCCCAGATGGGCTTACCAAGCATGCTCAAAGAACATCAGATAGACACGGAAGAACCGCGCAACCTGACTGACGGCGATTTTACCGAGGGCATAACGGAACTACCCCCGTCACGGCCGGAGCACGAGTTGACGCCGATGACTTATATCATCATCAGAAGTCGCATCGCATCGCTTTGGGAGAAAGTTCGTGACATAGCGACCGATACTCGACTCCATAAATACGAAGAAATCTTAACGATGGACCGAGTAATAGAAACTCAGAAGAATAAAATCCCACCAGGCTTGAGAATGCAGACAATCGCGCAGTCCATCGCAGACCCCCCGCAGTTGATAATGCAGAGGGCCTGGTTGGAAATCTGTTTCCTCAGGCTACGGGTCGTGCTGCACAAGAATTACTTCATGGCACCGAACCACCACGAGCGGTACAAGTTTTCACGAAGAGTCTCTCTGAGCTCAGCCATGAAGATCATCGAGTATCAGCACCTAATCTATGAGCTAGTCGTGCCGGATGGCTTGCTATATGACGCTCGTTGGAAGCTTTCGTCCGTTATCAACAACGAGTTTCTCTTGGCGACGACTATTGTCTGCGCTTACATAAAGCAGCTCAGCTTCAATCCCCAAAGCGTCGTAGAGGAAGTAAGTATGCCGGAGATAAGCCAGCTCCTGGAAACGTCCTTGGGGTGCTGGGAGCGATTCAGTGCGACGTCGAGCCACGCGCGGAAAGCAATGGAAGCGATACGTCTAGTCCTCAAAGCTGCAAATACCCCGGCAGCAAGTCCTGTCGGCGCGGAGGATGGGCTTAGTCCAATGCTCGCATTTCAAGGTATTGTCTTTCCTATATTAGACGGATGAGAATCATTGTTGCTTCTCCTTTGCGCATTTCGACGATGAAGCTCGCTGACCTAATACAGACCCCCTACTTTTAGATCTCAACTTCCCCTGTACGCTAGAAAGCTTCTACAACATGGACAGCTCAACATCTGCGAGCGAACCTTCGCTAGACTCAGTTTCGTTTTCTAAACAGCAGCCTACCGACGACGAATGGATCAATATGTTTGAACGAGTGTCCACCCGCCAGCCCGATTACCAGCCCGATTGACTAGCCGTTCCCTGGCAGAGTTTAAAGTCTTAACGGGTGCTGTAGGACCAAGAAACGTCACGAGGAAGTTGATATCATAGCATGCTACCTCTAGGCTAGGTGCTGATTGCCCAATATTGGGCTAACGTTAAAGCCGATACGTTGCAGCATGTAAGGGTTGTTTTTTCCCCACAAAGCTGTCGAAGTTCCCCGACAGTTCTGGTATCCATCTAGGTGATTCCTGCCTTGTTTCCTTGAACAACAGTAGTCTCTTTGTACTACCTGACTTATAATATCTAGATTCTGTCTCATATTAATACCACAATTGTTAACAAAGGGCTAATAAACAATCTATGTTCAGAAAACGAGTAAACCACCCGATCAAGCTGCTTTGTATGGATGCGACCTCGTTGTTCTTGCACCATGGCTTTGGTTGCATGGCATACAAGACAAGTTCGAGTTCGGGCGATGAAAGCAGAGCTAGTACAGCATTTTACCACTCCGCAATAATATGTCAGTGCCCGCCAGCGCCCCGAAAACAATAGAGCAGCTTCAGAATACCCTCAGGCTAAAGACCAAAGCCGATGCGGAAGCACTCGTTAGAACCGGTCCCGTTGCGGATGCATTCCTGATGTACTTGAACAGATGCCTTTCTTCTAGTGCCATCAAACAACAGCTCCCGGACTGGAAAGACATCGATGAGTACCTGACGGAGAAGCGCTTATTGCGCCAGAAGCGAATCGTAGGCAAGACGATAGAGGAGGTCGTCACGAAGGAGAGCGTCGATAAGCCGTACGACCTAGTCTCGCACGCCGCGCTCTTCGCGCTGCGCATCATGACCTTCCTCAAGAGCGACAAAGGCGAGAAGTACGACGCCAGTTTAG
Organism: Hypoxylon rubiginosum; assembly: GCA_902806565.1. Lineage (NCBI taxonomy): Eukaryota > Fungi > Ascomycota > Sordariomycetes > Xylariales > Hypoxylaceae > Hypoxylon > Hypoxylon rubiginosum. Next base: position 545,700 of record CADCXA010000027.1, on the reverse strand, counting down.
AGGAACACCGGATAAAGCACGATGCAGACCTATCGTTTGATCGCTGCAAGAGAATTATGGCCTTGTTAGGGTTTTTAGTTCACCAGAGCCGAGAGGCGACGAAGAAGCTAAACGCGAAGCGGGATAGAGAAATGAAGAAGGCCGGCTTCGTATGAGCCCTGGTTGTAATATAGTATCAGGTATACCATACGATGATAAATAAGGTCGTAAATAGACGTCTACCCACTTAATCTCTACATAGTATCCGTTTCACAGTATGGTGAATAGCTTGCTCCTCATGAGGTACCTAAGGCAGGGTTCCAAACAAGTGAGCATTATGACGCCCGCTCTGTAGTATCAACTATCCTCACTCTATAATTCTCTACCGGTAGTCTTCATGAATATAGGTATCAGATGCGGATACCACCTCCCTAGGTGTAGATAGGCGTCCAAGTAGCAACTAACAAAGTAAGCATGTCTTATAGCATTAGCACGGTATTCTTCGCTCTCTTATCATATCCCCGCACCCCTACGACCCATCGTGACCACGCAAGACCCCCGGCGCGACCCACCAGGACCTCGGAAACCCCATGCCCCACCTCGCCACGAGGCCCTCCAGCTCGTCCCTGCTCCCCGGCACCACGTTGACGAAGACGCGGTCCCCCCGGCTCATGCACGGCTCCGAGTGGACGGCGCCCTCCTCGGGACCGATGCGGAAGAAGGCGCACTCGCCCGGCGCCGCGCACACGCGGCCCAGCGGCGCGAGGTCCGCGCACAGCCGCTCGCGCACGGCGTCGGCGGTGGCCGCGCACCCCACGCACCGGATCGACGTGCAGGCGTGGTCGGTAGCTAAGGCGCGTTTTACGGACCGCGACGTCGAGCGCGCGGCGGCTTGGTCCGGGGCGGGGACGAAGAGGGTGGACGGGCCTAGGAGCGTGGCGCATAGCTTCCAGTCCGTCTGCAGGTCTAGAGCTGGTTCCGTTCGCTCTCCTCCTCGGGCCGCCTTCTTCTTCTTCTTCGGCTGCGGTGCTATTTGACCGCCGCCGCTGCCGCCGCCGCTACCGCTCTCTCTGCTGAAGAACAGGTCGTCCGTGTGCCAGCGCGGCCTGTTGAATTCCGCGGTTGCTCTGGTGGCCCGGATGGTGAGCCAGTAGTGGTCGAGGCCGTTCCTCGTCAGGAAGTCGTTGGCGAAGGTTAGGAATGGGAGGAGCAGGGGAAGTAAAGGGCTGGATAGGACGGCGGAGGACCAGTCGTGGAGGCTGGACGGGATGGCCTCCGGGTCGGAGAGTAGCGGGCCGCAGTAGCTCCAGAAGGAGTCCTTTTTGACGGATAAATCGGCATTGGACTCGGCAACGGATCCTGGGGGACCGTACTCGAGAAACTCGAAGCTTTTTGACGTCGCGGACCTGTCCTTCATGATGTCACGTGTGTATGTGTGTATGTGTGTAGATGGAATCCTCCCCGCAGGTGTACTATATAGAAGTTCCAAGCCGCTAATATCACCGGTAGTCCTAATTCAGAATAGCCGAGATACGAGATATCTAGAAATGTTGAGATACTAGAAGATGTAGCGTATAGGTAGGTAGGTAGTATAGTATGTAGGGTTAGGTCAGCCTGGGTTAGGTAAGGGGTACGAGCGTTCACACCGACACCGGATTTCCCTTGGTATATATATGAGTTAAGACCAGGCACCTAGCAAGGCAAGAGCCTTAGCGCTATTTTCTATGTAGATTTATACACTTCTAGCAGGCTGTTGGACGTTTAGCGAGAGGCTAAGGTGTACCTAGGAGGTGGAGGGTATAAGCTGCCTCCGGGCGTCGAGAGCCTTGTGGGCCGCCTGTGCGAACTGCAGTAAGCACTGAAGCGCGGGAGGTCTTACGATGTTCCGGGGGCACAGCGCGCGTGTTGGGTGTTGTGCATACCTTAGGCAGCCAGCCAGCCAGCACGCGGACTAGTCCAATTATTTTATTAGGGAGTATGTGGAGACAGCGCGGTTTCAAAGTCCTATGAAATGGCACGAAATAGCATCACAGCATACTTCGCCCCTCACCAACAGCTACAGATCTAAGGCGGCCTATGAAACCTGCGAACCAACTTGTAGGGAGGATAATGTTACGAGATTAAAAGGCAACTGTAAGGCTACCAGATTCAACGCACATCTAGCTATAACCCCTACTGATTAGTATGGTGCAAGCGTTAATTATTATCTGCTAGATAATTATTAAGTTGTTACATACATGCTGCTGCTGATAATCATATAATCATATACATCCATTATTATTCCCCTTCAGAGTGAAACTCGCGAGCTTCCGTCCATCTGCCCGGATCATACCGCAATGATCTGTCAGGCTCTTGTCCATCCATTAAATTTACACCAGGTGCGTGAAAAGACCGCGCGTGACTGTCGACTTCTAATACCATCCCAATCCACAGACCCTCCGCGCTCATCAATATTAAGAACAGTACAATCTTCAAGGCTGGGTGGGAGTTTGTACGTTGAGCTAGCGAGGCCGGATTGCTCTCCTGCTCTTTCATCCCAAGTACAATACACATGCGAGGCTAGACAGCAGCATGGCATGTTGATTCTGACTGTCGGTCTTGGGTGTCGGAGAAGTGAACGTAGACGGACTCGCCGGACTCGCGTGATTCGCGTGACTCTGACCTTCGACTTTCCTGGCTGCAGTCGGGTTGGCTGAAATCGAGTGATTGCGGTCGACTCCTTCGGCTCCCTCTCGCAGATGTCCAGACCCCGCGAACCCGGGTGAAAAGCCGGTCCAGCATGGAGAGTCCTCTGCTCAGTCTGGTAGAGTGTGCCTTGATGTAATCTTGATCGGCATACCATTGGTTCATGAGCTCCTCCTTTTTGCGGGCTAAGCTCTTGCGATGTACCTCGAAGGAGTCACGAATTGTCTCCATGTCAAAAGGCTGGGTCTGCCCGGCGGGATTTTGCCTGGTAACCTTCTTTCGATGGGTATAGGATGTCGATGACTCCGTCGTGCTGGAGAGTGAGAACACAGTCGACATTGTAAAGATGTAGCAGTTAGACACGACTTGAGTAGGTTGAAAATAGATGGTTCAACCTGTGTATGAGTTCTACTCAAGGGCAAGCCGCCCTGAGGCACACATCCTTTTTACATGATAATTGCTAGGAGATACCGGTTAATATTTTCTGAGACAATAGGGGCCGGAGACGCGCGCGTTGGCTTCAACGGCTTAAACTTAAGTTGATAGTGACTGAGTACCTAGGTAAGTATGTAAGTTTAGCTCTTGCAACAAATTCCATAAAGGTATAAAGGCGATTGCTACCCCTCAAGCGCTATCCAGGCTGATTATATTCTCTTCCACAGTTGGAACGCAATCTCGCCTTATGACTAGATCGTGGTACGCGGCGGTGAGTTTCGTTACTAACGGTCTGTTTTGCCCAATCTTAACTGCTTCCACGTCAAGTGAGGGGGCAGCAAAGTTTACGTTCGTGGATATATCGTCTGAGCCTGAGCATCTGCAGCTCCGCGAGCGCACGGGGCTGTTTAGGCTAGACCCACGTCTCGCGCAGCGCTGAGGAAGAACCAAGCACTTATTGACGTGTTTCCGAGCCTCGAAACATCTCAGGAGTCGTGTCTGGCACGGCAATGATTTTATAGATTTCCAGTAGAAACCTTCTGCGAGTCCGATGCTTGGGAAAGGCAATCGAAGCTAGGCAGATGAGGATTCCGACTTGAGCATTTCTCACATGCTCGCGGCTTTTCTCAAACAGAGAGCCCGTGTTTCATAACTCTTTCCGTCATTGCTTCTTCAGGTAGGTCTCACGAGGCTTTCTATGATACCTAACGCAATCGGTTAGCTTCCTCCAAGGTCTATGAGTGTACCCAGGTAGACAGACATCGTTCTACATCCTCTCGGTAGACGAATACTGGGAAGGATGGCGACTAGTGCAGCAAAGCAATAGTATTTCCCGATTGGCTTGCTTGAAAAGCAGTCTGATCAGTATACCTACTCGCTCATCTCTAGACTAACCTCCCGATCGAGAAATGGCTAGCGATCGCATCTGTTAACCATGTTGCAACTGCCGTTCGATCAACATTGACTTTCCACGTTGGCGACACTGGCCTAGGAACTGTCGACAGAATGTTCGGTAATCGTGACCGAGAGGGCGGCCGTCTTATGGTCCGCTGTCCGGCCACGTGGAGTTTCAAGGGGTACAAAAATGTTGAAGAGAAGAGGTGACCTGCTATGATAAGATACCGAGCTGTGACTAATCATGTGCAGTCCAAGAGCTAAGTCTCCAATGTCGTTCATAAAACGTCGCACCTTTTCTGCATTGTACCCTCAGATCCTCCATCTACGGAATGTTCGCCAGCTATCTGTCCTAGATGTCCTAGAGTAGAGCAGCAGTTCTAACTCATGGGTATTGCATAATGTATAATGCATATCATCTATTATTCCGAGGATTAATGGGAAAGAATGAAGTGCTGGGTTTTTTGCCTTGCTAAAATGGCACCGCGGCTCCTGGACAAATAAAATGGAAGTAATTCAGCGCTTGTTCCAGAAGGCGATAGCGATAGCGGGCCACAGGCTACAGGCTACAGGTCACAGCACTGCCTGCAATGATCTTTTTCAGGTGGAGGGCTACTAGCATTTTATGGAGAGGTGGACCGGTTCGGAGACCCTCACATTATCACAAGTCCTTGTCACCGGCCTCTGCCTGTCTGCCTTGTCAAGCCTGTTAATATTGGAGACTCGAACGAACATATTAAATATCTGTATAATACCATGACCCAATCAGATCCGTTTCTGGATTCAATCCACGTGCAAGACTAACAAGCGTTTTGCTAGTTTGCGTAAGGAAATATCACCAGTCAATCAATTCAAGACGACAGATCTCTCCAATCCGTCCAGCAGGTGAGCCAATTGCCCTTCCAAGAACCTCGTGATGGATGCAACCTATGCCGCACTCTGACGAAAGAGGCAATCCTCGTAGCTATCCGACTTGACGTCACAGACCAGACAGGAATGGAAACATTCCACGACGGCGTCACATTTTCTCTCTCGGCGGCAGTGTAACCAGTCTTATAGCCCCATATTAGGTACATTTGGTACGCACAGAACTACCAGAGTGAGCTCGACGAGAAAGAATATTCTACGTTGCCACCCATCTTCACGAATAGACTATTCCGCAAAAGATGAAGACTGCTTATAAATTTTCAACCGAAAGATATACGGTAGTGAGATACTTGAAACATTTAAAGGGTCGCTTTCTTCCTTCCTGCCAACCCAAGAGAAGTCGAATTCTGGCTGTGCTGGGTGGTCTGCATGCGATTAGAAACGATATTTGCATACTACATATGAGGGAAGATACGACGCCGATCGGACCAGGATGGGAAATTTGGCCCTTTGAACTTGGGGCCCAGCTTTTTAGCTACTACTATGTAAGATCCGTGCCGTAGGCATGGCAGTAGTTAGCCTCGTTAAGCCCAGGTCTTCGCTAGCACGGCGGTCTGAGAACGGGACTGGGGGCTAGTCCGAGGCGTGTAGCCTCAACTTCACGACCCATTGGCCGAGCATCTGAACTAACACAATCCTTCCGCCGTAGGGGCGGCTAAGCTGTCCAACGCGATACATCAGATTGAAGCAGAAATATGGTTGTAGAACACGTATCGTTCACCGAATACGTCTATAACAAAAGAGACAAGAGACTGGATGGAGGAACCTACATACATATGTATATGTACTCCTGCATTACGGGGTCCGGAAGCGAATATTAGTGAAGTCTGGGTCCACCAGCATTTGAGACACTGCCAACCCTGTAGCCTTAAGAAATGGACCAGGCAGCCAGGATAGGAAGAGCTGAGAGGACAGGACCCAGAAGGATTCTATATCCCCTGCGCAAGGTCGCATTAGAGAACACCATCCGAGTCCACAAATGCCTGCCAAGACAATATGGGACGAGCATGGCAGCGGATTGCTGTGATACAGCAGGCGCTCGAAGGATTCCTCATAAAAGTCGTTCAAGTCCACCCCCCGGGCACGCACGGGGGATCGCTGAAATGAAGAGATTCTATTCCGTCTTCGCCACGGCATCAGCTGTGTTGTATCCTTATTTTCCATTGAGAGCTTCCTAAACCAAAGTACCATGCTCTGCGTCAGGACATCAGAGAGGTAGCTAACAATCACCTGGATCGAGTAATTCTTGTCATTCGTTCTCAGCGGCATTGGCCGTTTCGAAAAGAAAGTCGCCATGTCACACTCACCGGAACATGCGCCGTATAGCACGCTCGAAGTTTCCCAGCGAGACCCCGAAGCTTTTCAGAAGGAGGTGGTTCAATATCCAGATCATAGTATCCTACAAGCGGTACCCCTCGAGCAGGCGGCGGCGGGGGCCACGCATTCATATTACAGTCCCGAGTCGGCGAAAGAAGTAGTACATCCACAGCAAAATCTATACCTAGGAGCTGGGACGTACAAGGACCCGAATTACGCAGGTGGCGCGGCGTACCACCAGAGTGCAGCAGCATACCACAACGGCGCGGGCTATCACAATGGCGTCGCGTATTCAGATGGGTCGTTATATCCGAATAGCGCATATCCCCCAAGCTCTACCAGCCCACTAGATTCCAACGCATATGGATCTGGTCCACTAAACGGGACTGAGAATGGCAGTCAATATCCGCACACAGGCGAAAAAGCCGCTCCGGCGGCGACGATATGTGGTCTTCGGAAGAAGACATTTTTTATAATATTAGCGGTCGCGATCGTCGCGGTTATTGCGTTAGCAGGAGGACTGGCGGGCGGACTAGCGAGTAAAAGTAAGAACGGATCAGAGTCGGCGGACACGGATTCGTCAGGGACGACAGGCAATGGAGATCCAAAAGGTCCAGCGCCTTCGAATACGACGAGCGAAAAGCTCATCCTCGACAATTCGAAAATAACAGCATCGAATTGGACGGATAGTAATGGGGTGGTTCACAGGACGGTTTTCTTCCAAGACGTGTATAATGCCATTATCGCCCGACGTTGGGATTCCAATGGCAAGTCGTGGAAGACGAACAACTTGACGGAGCTGATGGCCGCCACTACGACGCCTCTCAGACCCCAGGCCGGTACCCCCTTAGCTTCTGCATCGATGGACCACAGCCCGATATATGAGACGCATGTCTGGTTCACAGACCCGGACAACATCATAAGATCGATGGCCTCCTTTGACGCCCTCAACCGGCCCGATAGCTGGGACAATGACACTCTCGACGGAGCGATTTTGCAAACCTGGCCCGGCGGCCAGTTAGCAGCAATGTGGCAAAGGACCTGGGGCGCTGACGGGAATGGCACGTGGGTTGTAGCTTATCAGAGACCCGAGGGCGCGATCAAGACGGCCAATTCCAGCACATGGGCTAGTGCTACCGTAGCAGTCGAACGTGTCAATGTAGCAGCCAACTCTAGTTTGGCCATCATTCCCCAGTTGCGAGGGCCATGGCTTGATCGCCTCGAGCTCGTGTCCGAGCGCGTCGCTTCAGACGGCACCGGTGTTATGAGCACGACTTCGTACAACGATACTTGGAACGGTGCCGCCCAAAGAGGTAAGCAAGCCGGTATTGACACATGCAAGAACGAATTGAGCTGACCCTAACTCAGTTACCGAACTCCAAAACGACATACCGCTGCCGGCGGCGTCCCAGCAATTCGCAGCTACGAAATGGGACAGCTGGAACCAAGCACTATACATCGCTCTCCTCCAAGGTGGAACGATACAGGGGAACCACTGGGATGGGGAGCAGATGAGCACCATCTCGAGTTTCAAGTTCAACTCGGGTCCGGAGACCAACTTCACGGCCATCGCCATGACCCCGGACGCTATGTTTTATGCTATATCAAACAACGAGATCCTCGAGTACGAGTTGGACACGTCAGACCCGTCTAATTTTAACTACGTGGGTACGGTATTCCCGTGATCTCACACCACGACGCCACCCACTAGTGCGCGTGTGTGTTATATGTTGTCGAAACTCTTAAAAGGCTAGGAGGTCGGGCATTGGAAGGGTAAAAAAGGAGTTGGGAAGAGAACTTCTCCGGTTGGCGAATTGCAGCGCTAGGCATCATACATTTTCTTTTCTTGTATACCAGTTACGAACCTCTCCGGCCATATCGAGTCAGGATGAGGCGGTCTTTTGATTAAACCGAATACCAAGCGAACCTACTGTACCTATTATATGCTACGTGGAACGACTTAGATACATTAACAATAAAGAATCGTAGTCAATGACTTGGGCTTTCGGTCTTCATCCTTCTCTCCATCCTAAATCCAGCAGATGTGCACCTTAATTGCTATGATAAAGCCTACGGATAGTCATCTAAACCGTCGACCTAATAAGCAATATTCACGCGCGCCAGAGGATGCTGCAGTAGTGTCGGCCTAGGATATAGTTTCCGTTCCTATGCTCGTAATCGTGACGCGCTGAAGTTCGTCGACGACGTCATAAAACCCCGAAAAGTCTCAGAGGACCAGCAGACTCCTTTAATTCAGCTCCATGATGATGTCTCGAGATGAACCTACCTCAGCTAAACTAGGGATACTCTACGTAGCGGGGTAATACATTATTGCGAATTGACCGAGTCGCTAAGTATAAGACGAGGAATTATGCTTCGAAGACCTGCTGCCATCTCGCCTCGAGTTTTACTTAGATCCGTCCATACAAGTCTCAAGAGCAAAAAGGACAAGCCACACATTTCACGAGCAGCTATCTATTTCTCACAACGACGACCTAAATATATCATCATCAGCCATAGCCAAGGACGTAAGATGGCGACGTTCTCGAATACAGACACTGGCGACAAGCCATCAGGGCCATACTATAACAAGAACATTGATAATGATGCGACCCTGAAGGAGAAGGTCGAGGGGTTGACCAAGTTTGTCTCATCGTGCAAGTTTGGTATGATGACAACACGCGATGCTTCGTCCGGCAAGCTGGTCTCGCGCTGCATGGCCGTCGCAGGAAAGGTGAGCAAGCGCACTAAACAGTTGCTACCCCTACCCTTCTGCTTCTCTGCCTCCGCCTTTTTGCTTGGGCGATTACTAACAGACTGTCCTCTAGGAGGGAGGCGACATCGACTTGACTTTCACGACGAACACGGAGTCGCACAAAACAGACGAGCTGAAGGCGGACAGCCACACCAACATCTCGTTCTGCGACAGCTCGGGTCAGTGGGCGTCCGTGGCGGGCCAAGTCAGTATAGAGACAGACCGCGACATTGTCAAGAAGTACTACACCCCAGCCTTAAAGGCGTGGCTCGGCGACCTAGGCGACGGCAAGCACGACGGCTCCGCGAACGATCCTCGGATCGGCGTCCTCAAGGTCAAGACTGGCTCGGTGACATACGCCATCAATTCCAAAACCGCGATAGGCCGAGTCGCCGAAGTTGCCAAGGGAACCATTACTGGCGAGCCGGCTGGCGTACAAAAGTTGCGGGAGATTAACGAGAAGGAGATCCAGCAGTGGAGATCTACCGCTTCAAAGGTTTAGGACGTGAGGTTCTTGGGAGGATTGGCAAAACCAGTACCAGTACAGTAATCGTTTCATCTAGTTTTGAGTTATCTAGCCAGACTGTCAGAATCACATGCGAATTATAGTAAACTTCACATAGCAAGCAACCACCTTCGCGATGGTCAATCGAACTAGCGGTCTGCGTAGAGTGTCGTGATTTATATATACGGGCGCTCTCATTAGCCCAAAAGCAAATTCTCAGCTGAGCCTCGATGGAGCGTGCGGAGGTTGTACGTTAGTAGAAAATACTAGCTGCGCAACCCGGCCATGCAAGCACGGCCAGGAGGGAAGCTATGGGTTTTTTTTTTAGATTATATAAGTATTTCACCATCGCATTATATTAACTTCGTATAATTCAAATCAATTAGAATTTATCTATAAAAATATGAAATAAAAATTATAAAATTAGTATTTAATTATTAAATTTATTACCTTTTATTAAAACCTTTTATCAATTTATATTATTTTTTTTTAACTAGTATATTTATATTAATTATTTTATTTACATTTTATATTTTATATTTATATTTATACTTATTTTTTTTAAACTTTTATTTGAATTTTACTATCCCTTTCTTTAGAAATTTTTTAATTAACAATTATTATTTTTTTTAGTTATTAAAATATTATTATATTTATATTTATTAAAATTTTATTTATTATTAATTTAAATATTATTATTATTATTAATAAAACTATTAAATAATAAAATTAAATTAATATTTAATTTAAATATAATATTATTAAATATAAACTTAAGTTATTTAGTTTTAATATAAGTTAAAATTAATATTAATTTTATATATTTTATTTTTAATTTTTTATTAATTTTAAACTTTTTTTTATAACTATTATTATTAATTATTAGTTTTAATTTATTTTATTTTTATATAATAAAGGTTTTTTTATAATACCAATAATAAATATTAAGGTTATTATTATTAAATTTTAAATTTAAATTTAAAAAGTTTTTTTTTAAAACTAAAAAATAATATTTATAATTATCTTTTAATTATTAACTTTTTAACTTTAAATTTTTTAACTTTAAGTTTTTTAACTATTAATTTTTATTTTATTTTTTTTTTTTCTTTTAATTATTTATTTTTAATATTTCTATTTATAGTTTATATATTTTAATTAAAATTTTTAATAACTTTTATTTATAACGTTTATCTTTTTAAAATTTTACTAATAATAAATTAAACTTTTAATTTTTTATTACCTTTTTATTTTTAAGTAATAAGGTTATTTTATTATATATTAAACTTTAAATAAAACATATAAATATATATTAAGGAGGTGTTTTTAAAATAAAACAGTATTTAACATTATAATAAAAGTTTAAATATAATAAATTTTTATTAATAAAAAGTCTTAATAAATTTAATATATAAATTTATAATATATACGATTTATTTAATTTATTATTTTTATTTTTATTTTTTTTTAATATTATAATTATATAATTATAATTAAATAAGTAATAAATATTATTTTAAATTATTATTTAATTTTTATTATTATTAAAAAAGTTATTTATATTTAAAAATAAAGTTATAAAATTTTATATATAATAATTATTAAATTAAGTTAAATATGTTTTTAATATAATATAAGTTATTTTAATTTTAATTAACGTTTTTATAAAGTAACAAATTTTAATTAAAAAGTTATAACTACTTATTAATTTTTTCAGGTTTATTATAATTTTAATAATTAAAACCTATAAAAATACTTTTTTATTATTTAAAGTTAGTTTATTTAAAATCGGCTTATTTAAAGTTAGTTTATTTAAAATTAACTTGTTTATAATTAATTTATTATATTTATATTTTAAACCTATTATTTTTTTTTATAATAAAAATAAAATAACAAATATTACTTATTAGTTAAAATTTAAATAAAAAACATAGTTATTTATTAATATTATTTTATTAATAAATTTAAATAATTATTATAATATTATAATAAAAAGATATTTAATATTATTTATTAGTTAAATTTATTAATAATTATTAAACAATAAAATCTTATAGTTAAATATAATAAATAATTTACTTTTAAAGGTTTTTAAAATATAAAAATCATATTTATTTTTATATATTTATAATATACTAGTGTTTTTCCTTATTATTAAATATTAATAGTTACTAATAATAATAATATAAATAATATAAACTATTTTATAATTAATATTAAAAGTTATATTAAAGTAATTTAAAGAGTTAAAATTAAATAATAATTTTATTTTTAGATATTTTAAATAATATATATTAAATTTATATTATAACCGTGTATATAAATTATATAATAACAACTTATAAATTAAATAATATAATTTATTAATATTATTTATTTTTAAATATATAAATATAATATATATAAACTTAAGTATATATAAATAATAAAAAATTATATTTATTATAATATAAATAAAACTATAAGAATCTATTTATATAAATTATTTAAATATTTTAAATAAATAATAAGTTATTTTAAAATTTAAAATATTAATAATTTATTATTTATTTATATATATAAGTAAATTATATAATATATAAATATTTTTTAATATTATTTTAATTTTTTATTTTTTATTTTAATATTTACTTTTTATTAATATATTTTTTATTAATATAAAATATAAAATAAATTTAAAAGAAAAATTCACAGCTATTATATTTTTTAATAATAATAATAACATATTTAATTAAATCTAAAAAATCATTTATATTTTTTATTTTAAATATAATTTATTATATATATTAATTATTTTACATGTTATTAATAATAATAAATTTTATTATTTATTATTTTATAAAGTTTATATAATTATTACTAGGAATATTTAAAATAATATTAAAAATATATAAAGATTATACTTTTTTTTATCTATTAATTAAACTACTTTTTACTTACTAATATCTTAAAATAATTTAATTAATACCAGGACCTATTATTTTTATATTTTTTATAAAAACCGTATAAATATAAATTATATATTTAAATATTATAATTAGTTTTAAATATTATATATATATATTTATATTAATTATTTTTATTATAATTAACGCATTATATTTAATAATTCCTTTTTAAAAACACTAGTTTTTTTTTTATAAAAACATATTTAAGTAATAAAAAAATATATATATTAATAACCCACTTAATTATATTAACTTTAAATTTAACCTTAATTATAATTATTACATTTTTATATTATAATTAATAAAGTTAAAAAACAATTATATTATATTTAAAACTATAAATCCCTAGCTATTAATTAATTAAATATATATATATTTTATAAAAAATTTATTAAATATTATTTACATTTTTTTTTTTAATTATATATTTTTTTGTTAAAACTTTTATTATATTTAAAATAAGAATTATATTATTATTTATTTAAAACTAAACCTTAAATAAAAAAACAAACTTTATTTAATATTATATATTTTTTAACTACCAACTAAATATTATAATATAAATATTAAAACATATATATTATTTTATAATTATTTTTTTTACTTAATTTCTTATATTTTAATTAAACTTTTATTTATTTATTTCACCTAGGTTTTATTCACTAAAAAAATAATTAAAATATTTAGTAATAATACTTCTTATTAAAAATATTTTATTATTTTTTTTAAATATAAGGGTTTTTATAATAAATAATTTATATAATAAATAATAATAGTAAAATAATTTTTTAATTTTAAAATAAAAGCTATTAACATTAAAAAAGCTAGCTAAAAATATAACACTAATAAAATCTTATAAAATACAGGCGAAGCTAAAAAAAAAAAACGCGAATAAAACTAAAAAAAAAAACATAAATAAAACTAAAAAAAAGGATATAAACGAAATTAAAAAAAAAAATAATACTAAATATCTAAATAAACATTTAATTTATTTAACATATATTAAATAAATAAAGCTTAGTAATAATAATAATCTTAAATATTTTTTTTAAAAATATCGTTATAAGAAATTAATATTTTTAATATATATTAAGTAATTTAAACCTACTAATAATAATAATAATAATAACAATAAAAATAATAATAATAATAATAATAATAATAATAATAATAATCTTAACTCTTTTTTTTTTAGTAACTTAAATAATAACTTTTAGTTTAATTAAAAGAAAAAAACTAAACTTAATTTTTTATATTTAAATATTAAAATTAAGCTTATATTGTTTTATTTATTTATTAATTTTAATTTTATTTTAAAGTTATTTATATCTATATTTAATTTAATAAATAATAATAATTAAAATTTAAATTATCGTAAAAATTATCTTATTTTAATTATTTTTTATATAGTTTTTATTAATATTAAATCTTTTATTAATACCAAGTTTTTTATTAATATTAATTTTAAAATTAACTATAAAATTACTTTTAAACACGCTTATAACAATTATATTTATTAAAAAGTTTAATTTTTTTTAATATTTTATTTATAAAAAATTAGATTTTTTTTAATATATTATAATTAAAAAGGTTAGATTTTTTTTTATATATTACTTTTTTATATATATAATTTATAATATTTTTTAAATAAGTGTTTTTATAAAAATAATATTTTATAAAATATATATATATAAATAAAGGAAAAATAATTTAATAAATTAATTTATTATTTTATATATCGCTTAATAGGAATTTTAAGTTAGTATTTTTTTATATTTTTAAAATATAAAATTTTTTTTTATATTATAACTTTATAATATAAAATTAAAAGCACTTAATTAAATAATCTTTACTTATTTAAAGTTTATTTTTAACGCCGGTTAATTTCGTAACTATAATTTATTTAAAACTTTTATTTTTTTTATTATTTTACATGTATTTTAAATTAGTTTACCCTTAATATATAACATGTATTTAGTTATTATATATTTTTTTAAACCGTTATTAAAACGCGATTTATACGATATTAATTTTAAATTATTTAATATTTTTTTTATTTATTTAATTTAAATAACTATTTAATTTAAACTTTTAAATTTTATAAACTTTTATAATTATTTTTAATTAATATTATTCAAGTTTATATAGTTTATAAGATCTTTTTCTAGTTTATAAAAAATATTTTTTAAGGGATTTTATTAATTTTAAAAAACCTTTTAATTTTATTTTAGTTTTTTTATATTATAAAAACAATATTTATAATAACCGTTATTATTAAATTAAAAAAACGGTTTTATAGTTTTATAAGTTAAAATAATAATAATTAATATGTTAGTTTTTATTTATTAAGCTTATTATTTTATAATATAAACTGTTTTAATTTTTTTAAGTTTAATTAAAAATAAGTACTAATTTTAAATTAAAATAAATTAAATTATTTTTTAGTTTTATTTTATACGTTTAAGATTTTTTATTATATTAATAAAAATAATAATTATTTTATATTAAAAAATAATAAAAATTTAATTAAGTATATATAATAAGTTTTAATTAAAATTAAAAAAATAAAAGTAAGTAATATTATAATTTTAATATTTAATAATTTATATGTATATTAGGTTTTATTATTTTTTTAAGTAAATATTTTATTAATAATTTAATAGCTTATTATTAAATAGATTTTTTTATTAAATATATAATATAAAAACTAGGTTTATTATTATAAAAAAATTAAGTTAAATAAAACACTAACCATTAACTATAAAAATAAATTTATATTAGTTTTTTTTAGTTAACTTAAAAATTTTAATTATTATTAGTTATTTATATATAAATATATAATATTATTTTATTTTTAAAATAAAATTATATTAACTATAAAACAAATAATAATAAATTTTAACATTATATTATTTTATTTAATTATTTTAATAATATATATGTTAATTATTATTATAATAATATTAAAAGTAAATGTTTTTATTAATTTAATATATAGTATATAAATATTAATAAACTTAAATAATAATAGTTAATTTCTTTAATAGTTATTAATAAATACGTTAAAATAAACGGTGTATTAATTAATATTTTTATATTAACTTTAATTTTTTTTTAATATAATTTTTTATTATTAATAATTAAAAAAAATATAAAGCCCATAACAAAGTAAAAATTAATTAATATTTATTTATTTAAAGTAATTAAAACGATTCACGATTTATTATTTTAATTATTTAATATAATAAAAGAAGTAAAATAATTAAAATATAATAGGATTTTTTATTTTAAAAAATAAAAATAAGTTAGGTAATTAATTAAAAACATTTTATATATATATTAAATATAATATTATTTATAATATTTTCCTTTAATTATTTATTAATTTCTATAGGATTTTAAGATATATAATGTTTAATAATTTATTAAATTTTATTTTTAATATCTTTAAAACTTTTAACTTTTAAATAAATTTAACTTTTAATATAATTATATAAAACTATTTATATATAAATATAAAAATCCTTTAATTAATATTAATTATATTAAAAAATTATTTTTATAACTTATTTATAATTATAATAAAATAAACCGATATTAAAAACTATTATTTAAACTATATAAATAATTAATCTTTATTATTTTAAATTAATTTAATTTTTAATAAAATATATTTTATTTTATTAAATAACCTGTTAAAAATCTTAACTTTTATATTATATTTACTAAGTTAAGTTATAATTATTTAAATATTATTATAAAGATTTTAATTAAAATCTAAGTTATATAATATTATAATAAAAAAACCAACTTTTAATTTTAATTTAACCAGTAATATTTTTTTTAACTATAAAGTTTAAATTATTTTAATTAGTATTTTTTTAGCTTATTGGTTATTTATTTTAATAAATTTATCTATTAAAAAATATTTTTATTTTTTTTTAAGAATATTAAATAATAAATTATTATTAATTTTTTATATAAATATATTATATATAAATAAAATAAACTTAAAAATAAAGATATTTAAATTATATAATATATTATTTAAAACTTTTTTTAGGTAAATATAATTATAAAAATCTTTAATATTATTAAACACTTTTATTATATTAAGTAATAATATTAATTTATTAGTTTTAAAATTATAAAAAATTATTTAAAACTATTATAAGAATTTTATATTTTTTATATTATTTTATTAAACTTTTATATTTTTTATTAAATATAACTTTTAAAGTTTAAATTATAAAAACAAATTTTATAAATAAATATTAATAACTTACAGTTTTAATTCTTTTTTAACTATAAATAAAATTTATATAAAATTTTTTTTAAATAAAATAAACATTTTATTAAATAAAGATTAATTTTTTTATATGTTATATAATATTTTATAAATTATTTTAAACGTATATTTATATTATATAGTAACTTTATTTTAAATAATTAATAATGTTTATTAAAAAAGATTTATTTTTATTAATTTTTTTTAAACATTATATATTAAATCACTATTTAAAGTAATAGGAATTTTAAACTATAAATAAGCGGTTTTTTTACTAGGTAATAAAAATGTTATAATATTAAATAAAGCTATATATAATATAATTTTTCTTTTTGATTAATAGTGATAATAAAACGTTAAATATAAAAAAGTTTTCCTAGTTTTAATTAAGTTTTATAAATAAAAATATATAAAAGAAAAAGTTTATTTAATAATTATTATAATAATATTATATATAACATATTAATTATTATTTAACATTAAAAACGCTTTATTATATAAGCTTATTTTAACGTTATAATTATAATTTAACTTTTTTTTAAGTAAGTGATTAATATAAACCTTTTTTTAATTAAATTAAAATAAAAAAAGGTTTGTTTTGTTTTAGTTTTTTAAGTTTATAATAATTATTTTAATTAAATATAAACTATAGTTTAAATAAATAGTTTTAATTAAATTAAATAAACTTTATATTTTGTTAAATATTTATATTAAATCGTTATATATAAATTTTTAAAACTTATTTTAAATATAAATTAGATTTTAAATATTACCTTTTTATAAAACATATATAAAAACAACTTTTAACTAACCGTTAATTAAAAATACCTACGTTTTTTTAAAGAAATTCTTTTAATAATTATTATTTTTTAAAAAGCCTTAAACTTAATAAGTATTTTAAAATATTAAATATTAAACATTATTATATTTTATTAAATTAAACCAACTTTTAGTTTTAAAAATTAAAATAAAAAGTATTTATAAATAAAATCTTTTATTAACTTTTAAATAAATAAAATACATTTAATTAAACTTTTTTATTATTTTTTATTTATATCTTATTTATTTTTTTTTTACGTGCCATTAAAATAAACACGGAAAGTTTTAATATAAGATATTTTAACTATTTTTATAAACCTTATTATATTTAAATTATATTATAAAAATTATATGGTTTTATTTTAAGGTTTTTATTATTAATTTAAAGTTATTTTTAATATAGTATTTTACTTTATTTTTCTTTTTTAAATGGATAATTAAAAGTTAAATAAATAAATATATATTATAAACTAGAAATTCTAAAAAACAATATATTAATTTATATAATTTAATAAAACGGCTATATAAATATTTATTAATTTTATCGTAAAATTAATTTTAATTTTAATTTTATTATAATAATGTTTTTTTTTAATATAAATAAATTATAATTCGATTATTACTTTTATAAATATATTTATAAATATATTTAACTGTTTTTATAATAATATAAATTTTAATATTAATATATGCTTAATATTTTTAACTAAAAAAAAAATTATATAATATTACTTAATTATTATTTTATTTTACTAGTTTTAAATAACTTAAAACCTTAATATATAATTTTTATTTATATATTAAATATTTATTTAGTTTAATTATAATTTTAAAGTAAAATAACTTTAAAAAATTTTTAAAATAATGGTTTTTAATTATATAAAACAACTTTAAATTCACCATGTTATAAAGTTTATATATTATATTAAATAATATTATTTACTATAAAACACTATTTAAATTAATATTAATCCCTAGAATTTTAGCTTATATAACGTGATTAATATTCGTAAATTTTATAAATTAATTACAGTTTAATAATAATAAAAAAACTAAATAATATATATAAAATAAGTTTTTTTTTTAGTATTTAATTATTTAAATTATATTATAATATTTATTAAAATAATTTTTTTTTATAATATTATTTAAAAGTATTTTTTATTTTTAATTAAAAATATAAATATTAATATTAAGTTAATTACTTATAATTTAATTTAAAAGAAACTTATTTTTTATTTTTAGTTAATTTAAATTAATAATAAAAATAATAAAAAGGGTTAACCAATTTAAATAATAAATAATAACCATTAAATCCTAATAATAATAAAATATAAATTTTTTATTATTAATAAATAAAAATGGCAGGTATATATTATAGTTAATATTAATTAAATTAATGTTTTTAATTAAAATAATATTATAAAAACCATTTTAAAAAGTTTTTTATAAGTTATTTTATTTATATTTTAATTATTTTAAAGCGATTTATTTTATAATAATTTAAATATTAATTAAATATTATTAAAAAAATTAATTAAATATAAATAAAATTAATACTTTTTATTTATAATTATATAAATAATACTAAAAATATTACCGTAAAAATAAGTTTTTTTTTTTATAACTTTCACCACGAAATTATATATTTAAATTATAGCTAGTTTTTTTATATAGTTATATTAATATATAAACAAGTAGTATATATATTAAATAACTTATAAAAATATATATATAAAAAAATAATGTTTTTTTTATAGCGGTTTATTTAATTAAAATAATTTTTTTTTATTATTAACCTTTTTTTACAACGTTTAAAATAATATTAGTAATATTTTTAATTCTTAGAAAATTTTTATATTACTAATTTATATTTTTTTTAAAAATTACATCTAAATTAAATTTTAATATAAACTAAATTATAAAACCATTTATATTTAAATTCTTTAAATTATCCATAACTTTTTATATTTATTTTTAAGTTATAATATATTTTTTAATATATAAATTATTTATATAAATTTTTTTAAAAAACTATATTAAAATATCCAAATTTAAATCGTTATTATTAACAGTAGATTAATATTAAACAATTAATTATAAATTATAAAAATATAATTAAATATATTTAAGCCGCTTATTTTACATTGTTTTTAAAAAACTAATTATATAATATAAAACCTTTTAAATTTAAAAATAACTGGGATTTAAATTATTAATATTATAATTAATAAGTTTATATAAAATAAATATAAAAAAAAAAATAAAGTTAAACCGTTAGATATTTTTTTAAAACTTTTAAGCTTTTAAATTAAAATTAATTAATAATAACTATAAAAACTTAAGAAATTTATAAATTTTTACCAGTTATATATTTTTATTTTTATAATAAAACGTAAAAATCTTATTTTCTTTTACTTTTTTCCTAAAGTATTTATTAAACTAATAAAATATATTATAAAAGTTATATTATTTATTTATAACACCGATATTATAAATATTTATTTATAAAAATTTATTGTTATATAACCAGGTTTTATAATATTTAATAAAGTTTAATTATTTTTTATAATAAAAATATAAAAGATATAATAAATAATTTTATTTTAAAAATTATTAATTTAAAATTTAAAATAATTATAAAAAATCTTAAAGCTTAAACTGTTATTATTTAATTATTTTATTTCTTTTAATCTTAAATTTTTAAAAATATTTAAACTAATAAAATATATTTAAATTAATTTTACTTAATGATTAATATTATTTTAAAGTATAATATAAATAATAAATATAATAAAAATCCTTTATATAAAAATTAAAAATTATTTTAAATAACATATAAACTTTTTTATATTTAATATAAGTTTTAATAAACTTATATATGTTTATTATATAAAAGTAAAAAGGAAATAAATAATATATAATTATAATAAACTAATTTTAAATAATAATAAACTTTAAAAAAACTTAATTATATATTAAAATATAATAACATTTATATATTAAAAATAAATAAAATAATAATAACTAAAAAAAATATTTAATATTAATTAAAACTAAGAAATATAAATAAAAAATTTAAATAAAAAATAAGAAAACTTATAAATAAAAAAAAATATATATAAAACTTATTTTCTTTTAAATTAATATTTTTAAAATATATTTAATATATTTTATTATAATATATTTTATTATATAAAAAATAAATAAAATAAGAAATTCTAAAAAAATAAACATATATTAAAACTATTTAAATACTTAAATTACATATTAATATATTATTAATTTCTTTTAAATTTTATTAAAAACAATTAAATATTATTAAAACATAATAATTAAAATTAAATATAAATATATTTTATTTTAACTTTTATTCTAACATATTTAATGTTACTAGCTTTTATTTAATTTTATATTTAATATTTTTAAACTTTAAAAAAAAGCTAAACATTTTATTAAACTTTAATAAAACAAATATTAATATAAATTTTAATAAAAAGTTTAAGTTATTATTTATTATAATTAAGTTAATTAACACTAATAACAATAAAAAGCTATTTTTTTTAAAAACTGTAAATAAAAAAAGTAAACTATTTAACGAATTTATAAAAATAAAAGCCTTTTTATTTATAAATATAACTAAAAATAATATTAGTTTATAAAAATTATTTTTTTAATGAAACCGTTTTTAATATAGTTTATTAAAGTTTTAGGAAAAATTAAAAAATAGGTTTTACTTTTATAATAATAAGTTTTTATTAACTAAAAAAAAAAAAGAAAATTATAATATAAAGCGGCCCTTTATAAAAAAAGTGTTAAAAGGTCCGTTAAAAAAATTATCGATATTATAAAAAGCTTATATATATAATTAAAAACATTTATTATTAATAAAAACTTTAAAATATTATAGTTTTATAAAGTAATTATTTATATTATTTAATAAATAATTATTGAAATTTTAATTTAAAAAGTAATAGTTAAAAGTAATTTTTATAAAAAATTTATATAAAAAAAATAAGAAAAAATCTAGAACTAAATAATAAAAAAATAATTTTATAACTTTGGAAAATATAAGCTAGTAAGTTGATTTTATTTATTTAAAGTTAGTTTTATTATTATTATTATTATTATTTTTAATTTAATATTACTAATAAATAATTATTTTTTATTAATTTAAAATATAAAATTATTTAATAAATTTAATTTTTAAATAAATTTAATAAATATATATATACTTTTAAAAAAGTAAATTACGATAAATAAAAGAGTTATAATAACAATATATTAACTGTTAAAATAAAAAATAGTTATAATATTAAAAATAAAAAGAAATATTTATATGTTTTAAATTTAAAAAATTTTTATAATTAGGTTTTAGTATTAAAAAATACTTATTTTATTATATAGTTTAGTAAGTTAAATAAATGTTTATTATAGGTGTTAAAAGTTAGGTTATAGTTAAATAAAAATAAAAAAGAAAATTTAAATATAATAAAAAAAAAAAAATAAAAAAAAAAAAAAAAAAAAAAGAAATATATAAAAATAAAAAAATAAATTTAACTTTTTATTATATATAAATATAAATATAAGTTAACATTTTATTATTAATATAACATAGGATATTTAAAAGATATTTATAGTTAAAAGTTTAAATTAATATAAATAATTTATTTTTAAATTAATATATTTTATTTTTAAAAGTTTAATTAATTATAAACTGTTTATTTTTTAAATATAATTAACTAAGTTTCGTTAAATATATTTGTTATTTTTAAAGGTTTTAACAGTTATAAGCTACTTATTTTTTAAATAAATTTAATTAAGTTTAATTAAATATATTTAAATTAAAATTAAAATTTAAGTGTTTTTTTATAAATTTTATAAACGTAATAAAAAAAAGTTTAAGTTAATTAAATAATAAAAATAATAATTATTTATTTATTTTTTAATTATAATTAGTTAAATTTAATTAATTATATTTAAAGTTAATTAAAAAATTAATATTTTTTTATAAAACTTATAAACGTAATTAAAAAAATAATAAATTAATTAATTAATTAAAAATTAAATAAATAAAAGTTATTTATTTTTTAATTATATTTAATTAAACTTAATTAATTATATTTAAGGTTAATTAAAAAATTAATATTTTTTTATAAGATTTATAAATATAATATAAAAACTATAAACTAATTAAATAACTAAAAGTTTAATTATTTATTTTATAAATATATTTAGTTAAATTTAATTAAACTTATTTAAAAATATTTTAAATATATTAAAATTTTATTTTATATATTTATATATTCTTTAAATATATTTAATTAAATTTAATTAAATATATTTAAAAATAATAATTAAAATATATTAAAATACTTTTTTATAAATTTATATATTTTTTAAACACGTTTAGTTAAACTTAATTAAGTTTATTTATATTATAATTAAAAAACTAAGCCACTTTTTTATAAATTTTATAAACGTAGTAATTTTTAAATATATTTAGTTAAAATTAAATAAATAGTTTTAAATAATTTAAATATTTTTTTATAAATTTTATTAATAATATAAGTTAATTAAATATTATAAACAAATAATTATAAAAGTAATAACTAATAATATAATTTAAAATATTATAGATTTTATAAAGTTTATTTAATTTTAATTAAAAAAAAAAAGTTATATTATAAATTTATATAATATTATATTTATTAAAATAAAAGCCATAGTTAAAAATTAAATTTATTATATTTTTTTATATTATATATAAGATTTATATTAATTAATTAGTTATATTTTAATATATATCTTTTAAAAAAAAAAGTTATAACTAAAAATTAAATTTATTATATTTTTTTATATTATATTAACACTTATATTAATTAATTAACTATATTTTAATATATATTTAATAAATTCTTTATAAAATTAATTAATTTATTTCACTATAACTTAAAAAAATTAATAATTAATATAGTTTAATAAAACTTATTTTACGTAACTTTTCTATATTATTTACATTTTTATAGACCTTGTTACAATAAAACCGCAAAGGAAAACATTAAAAAGTACGGGGCGATTCTAAGTATATAATTAGTCAGTGAAATTATGGCAATACTAATGAAATAAAGAGAAATTGATGATAGGCAAGGACAGGGTAGCAACGTAATGCCGGAACAGGTAGTGAGTATACTATCTGGGTATCATCAGCCAGGCACGCCATACATCCGTGGTGCTCTCTGCCGGGTTGGGTTGCTGGATGAAGCAAGTGAATTCCGGTGCGTCGGATGTAGGAAGATGTGAAATCTATTTGGAAGAATATATGTCAGCCACTCAGGGGCGAGAAGACGCGGCTAGTGACCTTAGACGCGGGCTTTACCGCCAATATAGTAACGCTGGTAATGTCGGGGTTCCACAGGTGTGTTGCTGATGTAAAGTGTTGGTAATACTTGGCTATGTACCCCGTCCTGCCCATCGTTCGGGAATTTTGTGCGATTTTGGCACCTAAAGCTGTCCTCTTTGCTGACCTTGCTGACCAAACTGACCAAGCTGCTGCTAATGTGCCCCTCCTTGCTGCCGCTAAGCCCCTCCTTTAGCTTCCCCCAGTTCCCAGCTCTTCTCGATCCCTTATCAAAAGGGGCGAATCTTCGTGATATTTTCTGACCTATATCTACATAATGCATCCACCCTCGTCCGCGAGCGACCTACCTGATTTAGTCTTGTTTTCCGATCCAGTATAATACTATGAGGGCCCTCTCGCTTTCCATCTCCATCCTCGTAGCCATACTCTCCATTGTCGTCTTCCGCGAACAAGTAGCCGAGCTTGCGACAGCATCCTTCCACCACTTCCTAGACAGCTTTAACAAGATATACACAGGCAGCAAGAGCAGTAGCAGCAGCAGCGGTAGTAGTACTAGCCGCAGCATTGTCGTAGAGGACGACACTACCGTAACAACCACAACAGCAGGAGCCACCGAACCCTCATCCGACTCGTCCTTCTACGACCCCAAAGAGAAGCTCGTCGCGACCGACATGTCTATTCCTCGTGCGATTCGAAAGGTGTTCCTAGCCGTCGAGCAGGCAGAGGGCGCAGGTGCCAGGGTTCGGCGGTCGATTGGAACAAGTGAGGTTGGTACCCCTAAATGGCTAGAACTTGATATTTATTGAAGAAAACAAATTGAAAAAAAAAAAAGCTAAGGAATTTCTCCCCGTTCCTCATGCTTGACCACTTCAGCATCAAGCCTGGCGCGGGCTTTCCTGATCACCCACATCGCGGAATGGAGACAATAACCTATCTCCTGACGGGGGCCGTCGACCACGAGGACTTCGCGGGCCACGCGGGCACCATAGAGGCTGGCGACCTGCAGTTCATGACGGCTGGAAAAGCCATCGTCCATGCTGAGATGCCTCGGCAGAATGAGGACGGCAGCGCGAACGTCGGCCTGCAGCTGTGGGTTGACCTGCCGACCCATCTCAAGGCCTGCGAACCGCGGTACCGCGACCTGAAAGCCGCCGAGATCCCGGCCGCCGACCTCGACGACGGCAAGGTCCACATCAAGGTGATCTCGGGCCAGGCCGGCGGCATCGACAGCGTGAAGGACCTGGCGTACACGCCGGTGTGGTTCCTCGACGTCCGGATCCAGCCGGGGGGCAAGCTGGCGCAGCCGCTGCCCAAGGGGTGGAACGCCTTCGCGTACGAACTGGAAGGATCCACGACGTTCGGGTCGGGCGACGCCAAGCGCACCGTCGCGCAGTACCACAACTGCGTGTTCGAGCCCGACGGCGACGTGGTGCTCGCCGAGGTGCCCGAGGGCGCCGCCGAGGCCGCGCGCTTCGTGCTCGTCGCCGGCCAGGTCCTCGACCAGAAGGTCGTCCAGTACGGGCCCTTCGTCCTGAGCACCCCGGAGGAGGTCAGGCAGGCCCTCATCGACTACCAGTTCCACATGAACGGCTTCGAGAGGGCTAAGGACTGGCAGAGCGAGATCGGCAAGTCGATGGCCAGTTGAGAGCCGAGCAATAAGAAACAGCTATTCCAGAGGCGGCGCTATCCCTTTAATGCTGACCTACCACCCACCTATTCCCCCTTCCAATCGTCCTTGCTCGACTTTCTTGTATATAGCAAAATTCCTCCTTCCATACATCGTATGCGCCCTTCGGATACCTGATATGAACAGCACGGGTTTTTGTTTTGACGTATTAGGGATGAGTTGTCTTGTAAATAGGACTCCGCGACGGAAAAAATCGAGTAGTGATTAATTTGGCTTCTCTTCTCCCCCCCCCTATTGCGATCCCCGTCCTTAGTGCTGCGGTCTTCCGAAATGGTTGGCTTGGTAGTTCCCTTTCGGCCGCTTGACTGGATATACGTCGGGAAGGCTCATGACCCATTGCAGCCTGGCCAGCTCGTCTGCCGGAGGCTGCAGGCCATTCCACCACGACGCTTTCCGTGGGTGTAGGCCGGTTACCTGCCGGAGTCGCGGATTGCTCAAGATGGCGGCAGCTTCTAGTGGTCGACTATGCTGTGGTTGCCCGGATGTGCTAATATGGCTACTGCTCCGAGTTTGTACTGATTTCGTCGCCGTCGTTATGGACTTATGCGACTGTGCCGGCGTGCTTGATTTGCTCCCGGAGAACGACGGCCTGGAGCTGGTAACTTGGGCCTTGGAGGGCTGTGCCGCCTTGCGCTTCGCTTGTTGGATGGTAGGCATACTTGGGTGTTATGTTCGACTTAGGTATGAGTAGGAGCACGAGCCAGTAGATATCCTCTTATACGCAGCTAAACAGGAGAATGTGAAGCCGGACATTATATTACTCACTTTTCTTACGGGCACAGCTGTAGACTTTATGACTCTAGGACGAGGCTGCGTCCCAACGTCCCACATGTCGTCATTATATCATCCGGCGAATAATGCGTCTTACCTGCTATACATAGACCGGGGTAGCAAGGTGATCCATGAGATGCAAACAGACCGAACTAGTATCTGCAAGCGCGCAGCCTCACCGAATGGGTGGGCATCCATAAGCGAAATCGTAATCGGTGCCTCTGCCTGCTTGCACTTGTTCAGACGTACGACTTTGCCTATTGGCTACGGGCGATAGCTAGGCTACCATGAGCTTGTTATAGTCTTACCACTTATATTTTTGTGTGTAAATAGATCGACGTGAGATGGGGGCAGAAAGGGGCCGCGACGCAGGCGGTAGATTTAAAAAATCTGACTCATCACTCCACGCGCCCCGGTAGTTTGGTAAGGGGGGCTGTCGTTCGTAACCCGACCCATTATACAATCCCATCATTTAAGTGGCATCCTGACATGCTGTCATCGTCACATCCGCAGCAGAATAAAAAATAAAGAACTCAAAGCCTCGTCCGCTTCTCTTCTACTATGTAGTATCATGAGAGGCAGTTCATAATCTTGCGGGGTGAAAAGGCGGGGGAGATTTGTGAGCCCAAAAGATGCATGCGCTGTATTATGGTGGGCAGTGCATCTCCATCGTTGGCGAGGAGATAAGGGAAATCGAAGGCTAGAGCCGCATGTCTAGATTCTTATAGCCTCTGTCTATATCGCCATAGGCTGCCTCATTTCGATTCCGTGGAAGTGAGTGGATAAGAGGATAGGGGGCTAATAGAGGTGGCGTCGCCCACATGCCGTGTCATGCTTTTCAGCCAGACAATTCCTTGGTCATTTCGTGCTTCATGTCAACTTCGTCTAGCTACCGTTTACAGATAATCAGCACACAAAAGAAACGGGACAGTAGTATGGCATTAGTAAGTACCTGATCGATAGCTACCTAGGTATCCGTGTCCCGTTCCACCGTCTCGGAGTGGTACAATGCGGACAGTTGGATCGCTAGAAGCTATCTACAAAGGCTTGATCAGAATACTAAAGACAATGCGTGGAAAGAAGGCTAGCGCATATAGTGTGTGTCGGAACACCTGAGGTAACCCCAAAGTGCACATTTTGATCAAGCCAAGTCCCGATTCAGCTGATATATAAAACATACCTAAGTATCTAGGTATACGTGTGTACTATTATAGCTAGTGGTTTTATATATGTATAGAAAATTTGCAATTGCGCATGTCGGTTGGTTAAAGGAGTTGCCTGAGCCGGCTCCGCCATAAATAGGGGGGAGGGTCAATGCTGTCGACTCAAAGGCAAACTTAATAATAGTATCACCTTATAGGTAGTATCTTAGGCTATGAATGTTTCAATGGTCGCAACTCGCTACGTGGCAGTTGCAACAAAGTAGAGTGACACCAGCATCACTGTGTGAGGCTAATCGGAACTCTTCTTCCCCTTCCACGATCAGGAAAGAGGTAAAATCCAGTTACATCTTGAACCGGCCGTCATCAGCATATTGTTGTTATGGATGGCCTCGGCATACTACGCATGTCCTTCGTATTACAATTAGTAGTCGCCTTGGTTGCGTGGCGTCCGGGCAAACGGATACTTTACCCCTGAAAGCGTTTGGAGCAATCGAGCATCCTAAGAGGTCGTCTATGACCAGTGAGATCATCTAGATCTTAAGCTTCATAATTTCCTGGTTGCATCCGAAGTGGAAGCATCCAATAAATATAGATAGAGTGCATCTGGCCCTCATGGTCACCGATCGATGCCAGGAGTGATGGGCCTAAAATGTCTCTTAGTGGTTGCCTCTACATGAAAAGGAGCGGCTATAATCAAGCAGCATGCCCCCATATCGGAGCTACGGTAAGACGGGGTTGGTTCCGCATACTCGTTTGAGAATATGCTTGTGGTGATAGTGAGGGGGCACAGCGACCTTAGGAACACACCCACTAACCCCTAAGCTTTGGATCTGACGTGGTAACTAGAATGTAGCATCATACTATATCGCTACTTTTGGGCGGCTTATAATGAAGCAACTCATCCAAATTAAAAGATGTATGACCCGTCAGTCCCTTTATATCTGGGTCTGGACAAGACAGCCAGTTATAATGAAGGATTTTCCGGGGTAAGTCTTTATTCTTCTAGATTCAATGTACGCAGGAAGTATTCCGAAGATCACTAGCGTTTGATAGCGAATAGTTCATTATCCGGGGAGACGCTTGCCATGCCCCTGATGTAAGCCCCAACCTACTGCCTATTTACTTTCTGAACGAGCCTAGAAGTAAATATATGCAAAGGCCAAGGTACCTTGGACGCTCTTACGGCTATGTTCCAAAGCTTCTTCACTGTAGGTACATTAGTGTAGATCGTGGTACTCAGCGTACTTAGGTAGGTACCAGGTAGGTAGTGTCAAAGCTGCACCGTTGAGCTTGGGAACTTAACCCTATTCTCATGTCATTTAGTCCTAGTCCGGCAATCCTAGTCATCATGGAAAGATAACTGAATCCTAGTGAGTACACTATTATTACTAGGACACCTGTCTACAACGAGGAATATTACTGTTTCCTACTGCAGTTGGACTTATTTTCGGCCTCTAGTATCCCTAAAGTACAACCTGGAACACACCCCGGAGCTAATTTAGATGCATAGGTGCCTTTTCTCCAACGAAGATCCGCAATATCTGTTCACTTAATAACGAGGTGAGTCTCCGGTGGGTGGTGATATTGACACCTCGAAGCAGGAGAATGTTCCATGTTACATGGATAGCCACGTGGGTAGCAAGGACCAAGACAAAGTTGACATATTGTATGCATAAAATATATTGCTCTCCTGGTTCACTAGAAGTTCCCTGAACGGACACTTCCGTCGATTTGTTCTGGGTATATAGGACACGGTGGTTGAATTATACGTGATTAGACTAAATCGAATCGAATCGTATCGTATCTTCTACACTTCATGGTGACGTTACCGACTTCGGTAGTATAATTCCCTTCCGGCGGATTTGTGGGTGTGCGAGCGTATTCTCCAACTCAGTCCTTCATGTCATAGAGGTGCGGGTAGCTCCACGGAAATGCTTGAGAGATGCAAAGCGACTTACTTGGTAATAACCTCCACGTGGCCAAGATAGTAACGGTTCCACATAGTCAATATGAGAAAGGGGGCTATTTCTAACAGGTCGTTATTAATATAATATGGCAATGCTAGGTGGATCTGGATAGGATACAAGTATCTTGCAACGGGGGCTTATGTACATCATGAAAAGTGACGTTCTGGCCAAGTAATCCCAGAAGCTGCAGGAAGCATATTAGAATATTCCATTTCATATACTTGGACAATAGAAATATATCGGCAATTATTACCCTAGGATTACTGTAGGCATGTAAACCCATTTCTCAGCAGATGGGTTGGAACTAGATCACTTATACAAAAGTTCCGGTCTTGTCCCCTGCATATAGACAATACAAAGAGTTTCAGAATATAAATATCCTTGAACAAGCCACGTGGGATACTATATACGGTATGATACAATATGGGACTTGTGAAGTGTGTTGAGGTTCGCGAATGGGCGAGTCGAATATATATTGAGGTATCAGGCGGATATATTGAACCTCGTGGCTACATCGCCAATCCCGTCTTCTAGTTGTCATCCCGCTCCTCGGATCTACCACCCTAACAGGGCTCTTCTTGACTCGGGAGGGCTGCATGGGTCTTTATTCCACGTGGAAGCCATGTGGTCATGGACCCGGTTGAAAGGAAGGTTTTTTTCTCGATACCCCCTAAACTCGGAGTCGATCTTCCGCCGAATAGAACCCCATTCGGCGCTCCCGCAGCTCGAGGATAATTTCAACGTTTATATTGATATTTCAAGCTCACGTATTCGCAAATGGCCATAATTTAGCCGCGCTTGGCAGGGACCTAAGATTACTACGATGTGTAACCTCCATTTCAGCTTACAGTGGCTATGAGACACACAGACGTCTATAAGACCCAACTGAGACCGCCGGTCTGACTGGGAGAAATCCTCTTACCCAGATCCAAGCCCCAGATCCAAGCCATTCAACATTTAGCTTCTTCATTCTTCAGACGCAATCATGATTTTCAACAAGATCCTGCCCGTCGCTGTGCTTCTGGGAGCAACCGCGGCCCAGAATGCCACGCTCCGCTATATGCCCTTTGGTGACTCTATCACCGAGATCATCTGCTGGCGCGCGATGCTCTGGGAGAAGCTAAAGGCCACCGAGTGGGGAACGGTGAACTGGGTTGGCTCCGGCAAAACCGAAAACAACTGCCAGGACAGTACCTATGACCGTGACAACGAAGGCCACTCCGGCTTCCTGGCCATCGACATCGCCAACAGGCAGCAGCTCGTCGGATGGCTCAACACGAACCCGGCGGACGTCATTACGATGCACCTGGGCACCAACGACATTGTGCAGCAGAACAAGCCGGTCAACGATATCATTGCTGCTTTCACGACCTTGGTCGGGGTCATGAGGAAGAGCAACCCCAGCATGAAGATTGTCGTAAGTTGTCCCTGAGATTCTCTACCTGTTCTTCATAGATACCTAGTGACTGAGTATTAATCCCATATCGGAATTAGGTTGCTCAAATCATCCCCATGGGTTTCGGCAGCTATAACACTCAGATCCAGAGTCTGAACGCGGCCATCATCCCCTGGGCGAAGGGTCTCAACACGACTGAGTCCCCGATCTGGGTAGTCGATCAATACACAGGTAAGCACCATCCATATAAGGCTCACTTGAAGCCGATCATATACGTACCTAGGTACCTATCTGGCTTCGGCCTATATGAATCTTAGACGCTCTAGTTCTATAGCCAACTTTCGCCACCCCCCTTTTCAGTCCTTTAATTAACCCCTTAAAATACATTTCGCTTGAAATTCACTAGTTCTTGTGCTAACAAATGTGTGCTAGGTTTCTCAGGGTATGTATGAAAAGCGTGCCGGATCCGAATCCTCAACCCTTTTTCTTGATTCCCCTTTTCGTGTCGAGTTATCCATAGCTAATTCTCTTGTAGTACGTAAAGTGATCTCTCCGCCACCCATTCGAATTACATAGGTTTGACTACAAACATGTGGCCTTCCCGGAACATGAAACCCCAGAATCTTGCGATCCTCCTAGGACATGAAGGATTGAGTTACTGACGCACCCAACCAGGTACTTCGGACTTACGCGACGGCGTCCACCCGAATGCTGCCGGTGACACGAAGATGATGAACGTTTGGTACCCGGCTCTCGTCAACGCCTTCCAGGTTGCTCAGGCGGCCAAAGCGGCCCAGGCGGCCCAGCAAGTGGAACTCCCATTCACGGCGTAAAAGTGTTATGGCAGCTAGACTCCGGGGGTTTGGGATGTGATGGCGGTATGGCCGTCCATCAGGATGCTTGCCCCGGCATGTCATACTGATACTATTCTGATTGTACATATTGAAGAAAATCATTGCAGGAAATGAAATTAACTTTTATGTTGGCACGCAGAGCCTTCTGTCCTTGCACTTGAAGTTTCCATCAAGGCATCTACAAGGACTTGATAGGCCTTGGCATGGGGGTGCTGAGGAATCCCAGTCGATTGTACCAAACCCGCTTTTATATTGCCGACTCGGTCATGGTTGAATCCATTACATTTCAGTGCGCTTCTTGAATTACTTTGTGGAGGGTTTCGAGCGGGCTATTGTGATATCGTGATGTTTCTCTTAGCTTATCTTTGCTTTCTTTGCCTGGTAGTTCACCTAGAAACCCTGGCACGCCCTTGTATGTTTCTCGGATCGTTTCCCAACATGGCCTTGACGTATAGGGCGATCGATTGTCGACCGTGTGTGATTGGTTCCCTGCGAAAGCAGCGTCGTTCGAAAGGCCGTCTACGTTGTTGTCGGGTAGCGGACTAGAAGGTGAAACAGTCTCGGCTGAGAGGCCGAAGAACTTGGTTGTAGAAGGTAATGGATGTATTGTAGCTGTAATAAATAGCCTTTAAGTAGTCCCCGAAACCCTTTTTTTCACGGCGGTCAAATTGCCTGGGGCTTGGTCGACTAGCTGCTGAGCAAGATGACGTATAACAACGTACCGAACTACAAGAGCATTTTCGGTTTGAATATGGAGCGATTTATTGCCTAATCGAACCCTGCTGCCCTGATGACATTTCAGATAGAAATGATTAGGTACGGTTTACGAAGTAGTAGATAGGAGGTAACTGCCCAGGTGGGTACACGTGGAGGTGCCGATCTCCCGGTTCAGAGTGTTGCCAAGGTTAACTTAAATTTTAGGTCCCTGCTTTCAATGTTGGTTGGACACTCTTAGCACTCTTAATCCCGAACCAAATGTTGATCCCGGTTCCTGACTAAGATAGCGAAGGATAGGACCTACTGACGATAAGAGCGACAAGCCTATTCGTACTTACAAAAATTACGGGTTAGCGGGGGTTATACATAGGTACATGGTTACCTCGTCAGCTCGTAAAGGCTCCAAACGTTGGACAGACCCCTGAGCCTAAAAAAGCAATATTCGTAAGGCCCTAGTCTCGTGAGTCTCGTGTCTCGTAGCGCTTCCTGCAAACATCGCAGACAGGTAGTAATTACAACCATCAAGGAGCAGATGGGTCTCTCACCAAGATGCTGTTACAATCGCGCCTATCTACGCTTCACTTGCGATGGAAGCAGTTACCTAACCTTCACAAAATCATAACTGTATCTGGACTATTGCTGTTTCTAATAGGTAAGCCCATCTCCCCCATTCCCCCGGGCCCCCCCAGGCACGCGCCGTCTGATGCTAGGCTAACGCACAAGCCAACATAGTCGTATTTCTTCAACCCAACCCCGACGCCGCCCGCGATGGATGGAATCGCCTTACACATACCGGAGCCGGTCCTCTGGCGGGTGGGATCCCCCTTCGCGTAATGTTCATAGGCGCGTCGATGACCCTGGGCGAGCACTCTACT
The DNA here is from genome assembly GCA_902806565.1 of Hypoxylon rubiginosum. Classification (NCBI taxonomy): domain Eukaryota; kingdom Fungi; phylum Ascomycota; class Sordariomycetes; order Xylariales; family Hypoxylaceae; genus Hypoxylon; species Hypoxylon rubiginosum. The sequence continues at coordinate 512,360 of CADCXA010000027.1, read as the reverse complement.
GGCGAAGTAGGTTATCGGAAACAAATCCGGGACTGGCTTGTTTCTAGGGGCAATCCCGTCAACTATGTCGGTCAGGTATGATCCCATCCCCAAACCTTGGGCTCTTTTATTCATTGTGCTGATCTCGTCGGCTTATCTCTAGAACCGGTACGGCGACTTCAAGGACAACGATGTCCAGGCGTTTGGCGCCCAGCCCATAAAACCAACCCTCGACCGCCTCAAGGAGGTCGTGCCACAAGTGCAACCGAACCTATTCTTAATCAACGCGGGATCGAGCGACTGTTTCCAGATGGACCACTGGGGGCCGGCCTACGTCTTGCAGAGTATGCGAGAGCTCGTCGATTTCCTGTTCGAGGCGTCGCCGCGAGCCACCATAATCATGTCGACCATTATAACGAGCCCGTGGGATGGGACGGAGCGCTGCGTCAAGAGCTCCAACGCGCAGATCCGCCAGGTGGCAATCGACCTCATCCGCGAGGGCAAGCCGGTGACGATGGCGGAGATGCACTACGACCAGGGCCTGCCCAACCGCGTCCTGCGCGACGTGGATATCGGGCCGGACGGGATGCATCCGACCGACGTCGGCTATTTCAAGATGGGCGACATCTTCATGGAGAAGATCCTCGAGGTCGAGAAGAACGGCTGGCTGCAGGCTCCGGTGGAAAACGGCGTGCCGGAGGATGGCGACGCTGCTAGGGATGCCGAAGACGCGATCAAAGCAAACGAAGACCGGTTAGCCAAGGAGAAAGAAGCCGCCGCCGAGCTGGGTACCAAGCCTCCAATCAGGAGAAGCCCATTCAAGGGACGACGCGGGACTGTTTAAGTCAGGGATCCTAGAATATCATATTGGCGTCTATTCGGAGTTCCCATCGGGAGAGAAGCATTCGTACCTATGTAGTATGTGTAATAAGACATTGTTTTCGTATTCGCAATTGGGTTTAATCCGCATGCAAACCACAGCACCTTCAGAACAGCATATACTCAACGTGACCCGTGAGCCCTAGCAGTGTAATCGCCGTACTTCACGAAGCAAGGATTTCTGGGGGGGGGGGACAACATTATAGGCACTGGTGTGTAGGATTAAATAAGGAGAGAAATTCCGGGTAAAAGGGGTTATCTTAAGGTGGCAGGTTCGACCCTCGCCGTTCCCGTCCTTCTCTTACATTTATTTGAAGTTGATCTTGAGTAGATTCTTCCGGGCATTTTATTTTGTTCCTAGTACATACGCTCTCAAGTAAAAGGGGTAACCTCAGGGTGAAGAGTCTTGCACTCTATCTAATTGAGCTACGCAGGCATCAATCGATGACGATCTTTACCGTCATAATGAAGGAACTGGTATGCACGATGCAGAGGTTAAATTCTGGGCGTAAGTCACTGTGCCCATAATCTTGTAGCAGGTAGCTACCATTTATTAATATCTAACGCCGGACGTGACGACACAGATCAAAATCCAAGCTCCCGCTCGTACAGCTTTGCTCTGCTCCCAATAGGTTGTACCAAGGTGTAGCTCGCCGAGCTGTTGAACTCTTGTACTCCGTTAATGAGGTATAGGGGTGTAAGGTTACCGTCGTCGCTGAAATATAGCCTAGGCCTCTCTCGTCGGTAGTAGTCGGTTCGACCGCCATCCGTGAAGTGCACGGTCGTGTTGTACACGGCCTGTACCTTGAAAGCCCAGTTACCCGTCAAGCTGCGCGAGAACAAGTGCCCTCCTACCCGCGGGTACTTCTCGTGCCTCTCCGCGATGTCGATCATCCAATGGCATAATATGTGCCAGTTCCCCCGTTTATCACGCCAGAGAAATGGATCCTCGGTCCAGTGGTCGCTGTAGTCCGACGTGTTCCACGGCATCGACTTGATGAGCTCGTAGGGGCCGCCGAAGCTATCAGCACTATAGAGGAAATTGTCCTCCACGCCAAGGGCGATTTCTGATGTAGGGTTATCCTCAGACCACAGTGGCCACGGCGTCGGATTCGTTCCATCGAGAAGACGTTCTGATGGGGCCCACGGTCCTCGGACGTCAGGGGCGCTGGAGACGGAGACGTTATTTGCCCATTTGTACGACTTGCACGTATCCGGGGTCTCAGTCTCTATCCCAATCGTGTACATGAGATACATCTGGTCAGCAGGGCTCCATATGACCTTGGCGTTGTGGCGAAAGGTGCCAAGGAGCTCTTGCGCGTAATGATAGGGACCAGCTGGGCCGGTCCTCGACTCGGCACGGATCACGGTGCTGAATGGCCTCCAACCCGATAGCCCACAGCCTCTGGGAAACTGATCGATAATCAGATGGAAGAGCCCCTTGTCCTGGCGGTCCTGGATGATGTTTCCACCCCATGATGAGTTGCCCTTGGTGCTGTAAAAGTCGGACAGGGTAAAATTCGTGTAGTTATATCCCGACCATCGAGCCGCCGGTAGCAGGTCAAGCATGCCGCAGTCATCGGATTGCCACCCCGGGTCGCATTTGCACTTCCCAGAGGAGCGGCAGCATATACCGTTGAGACTACAGTCTTCGTCTCCCACGCATCCTTGGGCGGCAGAAATACCTGCGGTAGCAAAGAAAACTAATGCAACTCGTAAGGGAGTTAAAACATGCATCATTTTAAGGGTTAGGGTAGTGATACCGCTACGAACTGATAGAACTAAAGTGTAAGTTCACAACCGACCGTACATAATGCGGAGGCGCCCCGATTTATCCAGCTGCCCCAACGAGAACATTTTCGGAACATGGTTCTTTTAACCCATTCTATCTTCCTGGTTAGAACTAATTTCGGGATTGCTTTACCGAAATGTCCACCACTACGAGATACTATAATACCTGGTTTCTCAACGTTAGGTATGTATGTAATCCATTCCTCAGGAACATACCTTCAGAGGCACTTATAGACTTAAATTATGCCTCGAAACCTTCAAAGATCTTACCCAGTATTCACGTTACTAAAGTCTGAGAAAACAACTAATCGTAACTGAGTGAGTGAGTTAATACACTTGGTGTACCACAATCACCAACTGTATGAGGTCTATCACTTCAATTCACGGCAGTTATCATACGACATAAGAGCATAGAACGCTCATAGTAATCCTTTTCGACACAGCAAGGAGACAACTACTTTAGTAGAAATATACGAAACTCTAGAACCATTTGGGGGCAGTAATGTTTCGGTCTCAATAAAGGAATAAGTGAGTGATCGAAGAAAAGAAGAACGAGAACGAGAAGAGGGAGAAGAGGAAATGATATTACCTGGTACGGTTCCAGACACGCCCCGTGCAAGGTCTAATTGAACAAAAGAGTGTTTTCACGCACTCTTCCCAGCATCAACTGGTTTGACACCCAGCATACAAAGTGCCTGCTTAAGAATTACACAAGATAGACCATTATATTATCGACGCTGCTAAACTCCCTAGCTACGTCCATGTATGAAGCACTCTCGCTATGTTAATAGAGACTGTTCTTAGCACGTATGACATGCCCGTAACGTAGTTCATCTGATCGTAAGTAAGGTTGTTATATTTATTCCCAGAGCTCTGTTTACTGTATCAAAAATTCAGTTCAGCAATCCTGTAGTTTACTTTTATTAGGTACTTAGGTGCTGTGCCTTAGAAGCTCATCAGCTACCTAGGTAATTTGGTGAATACAGCTTACTCTCGAATTAGGCCATTGGCCACGCAACTCATATCGTCAGGGGCGAATGGCAGAAAGAAATGCGGACCTTATGCGAGATCACGACACCAAAAACTATTTATTTTCCCCCAAACCCTATTTACAAGTTTTCTCTCTCCAAGAACACTTCTTTTCCCAAAGATTTCTTTTAATAATTTCTTCCAATCTTACACACACACACACACACACACACACACACACACACACACACATACATACATACATACATATATACACCCACATACACATACATACATATATACCTACACACACATACACATACATACACACACACTCTCTCTATCTCTTTCTCTCCCTCTCTTTCTACCCCATTGCACTATCATTAGTACATAATATATGCAACCTACTAGGGTATTTACCTAGGTATTACCGTACTAATAGCCGCACCCACGACTAAACCATATCTCACCTATCGTTAAATCCCACAAGGGTTACTTAAAAGGGGTCGCCTATACCCTTCGACCATCCATCACCTTCGTTTAGGCTCTTCGCCTCCTTAAGCTAAACACCATAGCCTACATTCCGCACTCTCATATATACTAGAGAGCTGAACCTTCTTATACCCGGCTGGCAGGCTGCTATCGACCGCATTTTCCCTCGCCTCAGACTAGGCAGCCTGGATCTTCGCATCGTTGTTGCGACCGACAGACTCTACACAGGAACACTAGATCCTATGGATTTTGCAAGGGTTTTGGTAACGCCTTTTTATCAGTAACTCCGCATGAAGGGATGTTACTTTCAACTTGAGGACAGAGGAAGGCTTCTAAGATTGCTTAACCAGCAAGCCACAGTTCAGCAGGGGTTTCGAGACACGAGGGGAAGATATTCACAACCAAATCAACTTCCCAAACTACTAAAAAATGGGCTTTGGCCTGGCGATGGTCTCTGGCCTGGCGACAGAACCATCTTAGCTTATCAGCTAGATACCTCCACCCTCAATAATAGCACATGGCCGAGTCGAGGCAGTGCTAAAGATGCTTCGCAGAAACGAGATCGTTGCAGTTACCCACGACATAATATTCCCGAAGCAGCACCCATCGGCCCGCAATCCCACCATGTTGGCCGGTGGGTGCCTTACTACTATACTCGCAGCCACAACATATCTAAGAACTTCTTCGTCACCATGTCGTCGTCGCAGTCGCAGACCGCAACCTTCCCTCAACACGATACGGGCCTTCTCCCTTTGCGACACTTCAATACCTATCTCACCACCCATACTTCATCATGGTTTATCCAAGAAGAGTTAACACAGCGTACGATGCCCCAATATCCGACACAAATCAATCCTTACCCTGCCAGAGATGAAGGACGACAAGGAGACTATCAAACCTACCCTATACATGCCTGCACAATGCCTACACAATGCTTAGCAGTTCTCAACCAAGAAGTCCGCATCCGAAGAAGCAACCATCAGGAACAACAACGGTGGAAGAGACCCTATTATGCTCGCTGAGCCTCATTTGATCGACAACACTAAGAATATAAGAACATTCTATTCTGATGTTCAACTTGCTATCGTGCGTACCACTTCGACCACATAGCTCCGGTGTCTATGTACCTACCTAGGTACCCTGACGGAATCGATATAAGAGAGCAACACCTAGAGGACTACTCCAGAGAGGACTTCGATTGGAATTGTAGGAGCCCCGGAAAATACCCATGGACTAGTCGCACGGCTACATCACCTAAATAATATTTACACCACATCAGTCAATCAACAATGGCTGCGGCCGACAATTAACAATCCACAAAAGAATTTTACTTGGTACCCTTAAGCCACACCATACCTACTTCCTCAACCTTACATCCTCTCCATATACCTAAGCTATTTCAGCAGGGCTTCGCAAAGTAACATCATCGGGCTGTTGGGAGGCTCTCGATGTCCCCTCCCAACTCTAGAGGATATCAGGCACGCCATTGAAGTCTAACACCAATATCATCCTCCTTAAACATTACAAACATTATAAGTGGTTACTACTTCTACCTGAAACAACGAGATGAGATAGCGGTGGTCCCGACTGTAAGAATATCCCATGTCAACCGTCGAAGTACGTCTTCTAACACTGATAACTAGACTGTCACAAGTCGGGCCCCTACCCAGGTGAAACGGTCACCATAATCCGCAAGGACTGGGAGCGGGTAACGGGCGTTGTGAGAGATAAGACAAGGCGGGTAGCAAGTTACAACTGCAATCAATACGCTGGTTGACCTGCTCTACGCCGGGTTCAGGTCTGGCTGACGCCGACTTCCCCTTTCCACTCGACCTCTTCGGAGGAAACCATCAGACCTACCTAAAGTATCCAACCATTCTTCCCCGCCGAGGATTTTAATATACCTATATATAGGTACGCACACTTTTTAGACGTATAAAATTTCATAAACACTCTCTTTCCGACACCACCTAGGTTCTCACACTCCTACAACACCCTACGAACCCGACACCTTCTCTCGCGGCCTATAGTGTGAGGTGGTTCAAGATATTGACGAAGAGCTTGGCGGAGGCGGGCAAACTGGAGACGAGGATGAGATTAGCAGTAACACAGAGGCAGGCGCCATGTTATGGACGATTCATGTTCTGAATAGACTCGAGGGCATGAACTTGTATAGTGGCGGTGTTTCCAATAGATGTTCCTTATAACAACAACGCTGCTAGTATCTGGGTGATTTTTGTTCACATCGTGATGTCCGCATGCCATAAACCAGGAATAGCAAAGCTACCTAAGTTAGGTACTCATCCCAGTTTACTCTAGATAGGTTACTTGCAACAATATTAATTACGGCTAGGATGACTCTAACATTCTAAAATATACCATCTCCTCCTTAATACTCTAAGGAAGCATTAGCAGAGCAAGAGTACCTAAGGTACCTTAGGTAGGTAGGCTCCAGCCCTACTGATAAAATAAACAGACTGAAACCCCTTATACCTAAGTTCGTGCGCCCGGTGCGTGCAGTAGCTTCTATCTCTTCTTACATATATCTTGTACAGGTAATTACCCAGCTACAGTAGGCAGATTGGTACCTAGTAGGTAGTGAATTTAGAAGCCTTGAGCATCGCTCACTTATAAGATACACAGTTGACTGCATGGGCTGCGTAGTGGATACAAGTCAATAAGGCGGTGAAGTCTCAGACAGCGGGTACAGTACTTGCAGCTTAGCCTGAACTGTGCCTATGGGTCAACACTTGAAACAAACATATCGATTTCTTCAATTACGTGCATCTCTATGGCGGTGAGGCGGTGAGGCGGCAATTCTGCAGCTCTACCTTTCCACCACTAAACTACCTGGCACCAAGGCACCTGCGTTTCTTCTAGAAAAGGAACACCAACTTGTTTGACGCGTACCCGCAGCGTGGTCAACGTGTTATGTTATGCGACAAGGAACAAAGAGCCTCAATTTTTGCCTACACCAATGCCCAAAATTATACAAGGTACCTACCACACCTACCACAAACATACCCCTAAGTTGGCGAAAAAACATAAAAGTCTTTAGAGATCGAAGCCTAGTGGTCTTGCAGCTTGCAGGAAACTGTCTTTAGCTCTGCAGACTTCTCCTTTTACGAGAGGTAACTAATCCTATGCGCGGGATCCGATCACCAACCCGGTATATTTCACCTAGCCACAACGTTCAAGGTGAACGTGACCTCACTTGCACCACTGGGAATTCAATATTGAGAGCCAAATTTAAGCGACTATGGTTTCCCAACCCAGTTCAACCGAAGCAAGTTCCTCCATAGGTGTATCTGCCCAATTGACACCCTCTTCGGAGTCCATCTCCAATACATTCGGCGCCTCTACACCACAAACCGGTCGCCCCCTGAGCGAAATTCTCTCGGCTGGCCCTTCCACCCAGTCTCGTGAGTCTGCGCGACGAGCCAGACCCCGGTTCTTCTCGTCGCCTTCCCAAGGTAGCAGCTCTCGCGCTTCCACCACCCAATTCAGCCGGCGGCCACGACCGCAGCTATCGCCGCCGGTCAGCTTCACATTCGGATCTCGTGCCTCGCAGGATAAGTACCCGCAAGCCGGATATTCGTTCGCTACCCCTTCTCCCTCTCCCCATCGCCGTGAGAGTCCGTTCGTAGACCGCGCGCGAGCGAGCGAGCCTCGAGCAGGTCTCTTCTGTAACCTGCCCAGCCGACGAGCACCAAAACGAAGAAGCGTAGACGTCCCTGCCGCTATGGATGACTCTACGGCAGCCTCGCAGCCGGCAACTGGTTCGGAGACTTCTGCCGCACCATCCATCTTTAAGACAAGTCTTGAGTCAGCCCATCCGTCAAAGGACGGCTCCGGGACGAATTATCCAGTAAACCATGGATCGCCAGCACCACCCCAGACAACACCTGGGCTGGAGAAAGGATGGCAACCCCCCAAGTGTTATATGGACCACGATGGTGACCTGTGTCTCGAAGTAGGGTTCGTCTCGGCTGAGTTTGTTGTCGATTCCAAGCTCCTGGCAAGAGCGTCTCCGGTCTGGAAGAAGCTGCTGGACGAGGAGTTTGATAAAGGCAAGCAGAAGGCGGAGGAAGAAGAACAAGAAGCGCAGGAGGGAAAGCCGGGACGGGTCTTGAAGCTCCCCGACGATAACCACGCCGCGATGGAGATATTCCTCAACATCATCCACGGCCGCTTCGACCAGGTCTCCGGCTACGAGGAGTTCGTCTACTGCGTCTACCTCTACAGCCTCTGCGTCCTGACGGACAAGTACGGCATGACGCGCATCCTGCGGCCCTGGGCCAAGGGCTGGTCGCGCACCGTGCACGCCAACTGCGACAAGCTCGGCGACTCCCTGCGGACCAAGTTCTGCCACGAGCGGCTCTGGATCGCGTGGGAGCTCGGCGACCACGCCACGTTCGAGAAGCTCGCGGAGACCTTGCTCTTGGAGTCGTCCGCTTCGCCGGGATACAACTTGAAGTACATCGGGGCTCTGGAGCCTCCCGACATCTACGGTAAGTTTGAATAGATAATAGCCCCCGGGGTTTCTCCTAGGTGCTGGAAAACTGACCGGGAACTTTGATTCGCAGGCAACATCTACGGTACTCGCCTACACTTGATCGAGTCGCTACTCGACTCCGTGCGGATGATAATCGAAGGCCTGATCCAGAACAGCGAGTCGCTGGTCAAGTGCCCCGAGGACCAAGCCGACTGCGTGCCCTCCGTGCTCGGCAAGGCCATCCAGTCGCTCCACCGCGTCGGGCTCTGGCCGCTGCCGGAACCCAGAGCGGTCAAGTGCAGCGTGACGGCCCTCGCGAAGAGCCTGCGGCTCGTAGACTTCGGAGATAACAGCCGCTCGGAGACTACCGCCACCGGCGAGGTCGCCTTCTCCCCCCCCTCCAAGCCCCCGCACGCCTGCAGCCAGCGCTTCCAGAGCATCATACGCGATATGGTCGACGGCACCTTGGAAAACATCCCCTCGGTGCTTACCAAAGCGCATTACAATCGCCTCGCGACCCAGGCGGAAAAGTCCGGGTTCGTGCTGAACTTGTCCGCTAAACCGTGAGCGAGTTCGATAGCAACCAACCCCCCCGGTGAACAGTCCACGAAGCACATGATAACAGGCCGATGATGTACGAGTTTGATGTATGAGTTCTATTCGGAGTCGGGTTCCGATTTCGTTATCGACGTACCGGAATTGTTTGCTGATACCGAGAGTTTCTCTACAGCCAGTCTCGACAGTCGATTTTCCTATGTCTTTCCGTCGAGGCGTTCTAGTTGACTTCTCAGGAGGTAGTCATGAACATCTCCGGTGTACTTTAGGCAGATACCCGGTCGCTAATATTATGTATGAGTAATGTAATAACGTGTGTCCATTCGTGGACTCATCAGAAAATAAGGAGCAACTACCTGAAGAGTTAACTGCAATCCGTACTGATCCAACCCCGTGCCGTGACTAAATCGTTAGATGCTAGGAACGTAGCACAACGGCGAAGGCAAGTGAGTATTCAAACAGGTAGGGTACACACTTAATTTAGTCCTATTTGACGCATCCTAAGAATTTCACATCTATACCTATGATCGCGTCTTCTCGTAGTATGCAGTAATACGCACCTAGAGTCCGATTCCAATACCAAAGCAAGCAGTTGCCCAAATACAACACCGAATGATAACCCGTAAAGCAATCAATCACACGTCCATGCTCCCCGGATCCCGGCTCGTGAAGATCTTGTACATGCGTTTGCTGATGGCCTGCCCGACGACGCGGTCGGTGAAGGCGCCGTCGCCGTTGGCGCACTTGCGGCAGTCGGCGAGGGCGAGGGGCCCGTCGCGCTCGAGCCCGCGCACCAGCTCCCCGACGGACCCGTACCGGGCGGCGATGCCGTGGGCGATGGGCGCCGTGACCCGGTTCACCTCCTGCAGCATGCGGACGTAGGCGCCCTTAGCGTCCTCCGCCGTCTTCACCTGCCCGACCTCCATGCAGAACCCGGCGTCGGCCGCCGCCTCCCGCACCTTGCGGTACGGGGCCGTGCCGAGGTGCTCCGTGAACGCGCTGATCCAGTCCGCCGTCTCGACCTGCGCGTTCGTGTGGTGGATCAGCGCGCCGTGCACGACTTGCAGCGACAGGAGCGCGTCCTCGATGACGTCCTCGTCGATATACTCCTGCTGTGCCTTGGCCCGGCGCCGCGCTTGGCTGGACGTAGGGCCTGGGTTGCTGTTAGCGTCCATAGCACGAACAGCCGATGCGAATCGTCGATTGAGGATGTTCTTGTTCTTTCTCATCCACGGCATGAGACCTTCCATAAGGAAAACCAGAGTATTCCGAGGGAAGCATGTCTTCAACGTCAAGATGTGGGCTTCTATATCCTGGCCTTCATCGCCCAGTACGAGCTTAACGAAGTCAGCTGCCTCGATGATGACCAAGACGTGGTCTTCCTTCTTGATGTGCATTGGTACCGGGTGGTATTGGCCTTCTTCCTTGTCGTATCTAGAATCTACCCGTCGCCGCCATCTGACCACATTGTCAATTGGGCTTTCGTGATATTCAAACTGCACACTTAAGTCGCTGAGAAGCTTCTCGATCTGAGCCCTGATGCCAACACCGAGGGTCGTCGGTAGGTCTACAATCATTTCTGGTGCGGCAACCTTCTTGTTTGTCTTCAGCTTGTTGACCTCGGCAAGTGCCTTTTCCTTCTGCTTGTCGGCCGCTCGCTGCTCCTTTGCCCGTTCTTTTTCGATACGCTTCTGTTCCTTCTCCGCCTCGCGAGCCTCTGCCTTCTTTTTCTTTTCCCGCTCCTTTTCCTCGTCTGTTTTCTTTGCAGCCGATGTTGTTCTCTTGACAGTGGAACCTTTTGCCGCCTTGGGATGTCTTGGGGGTGGGGAAGACGACAGGCTGTACGCACGTCTTTGCGACTTAATTCTGGTGAAATTGATTTCGCTCAAGTCAGGCAAGTCGGAGTCTGAATCTGAGTCCCCCAGGTCGTTGTTAGCAGTCCTCGTTTCGGGCATCGAGCTTGATATTGGATCCCATGCTGCCGCTTTTGGCTTTGGATTCTTGGGCAAGCCGTTGCGCGTCGCGTAATCGGGTTCATCATCGGAGAGGTCTATGAAAACTGGCACCTTTGAGGTTTCTTTGTTCGTCGAAGATTCTAAGGGTCGATCAGGTAGCGGAAGCCGAGTTTTAGTGGAGTGGGAAGGTGGCCGATGGTGAAGGGCGTTTCGCACGGGGGAGCTTCCAAAAGGGTCATTTGAAAGGTCCGGAGCTTTAGTTGTCGTATGCTTTGGTAGGCTTTCAAGCGGATCTGGAGATTTCGTATGTGGTTTTTTCGGAGGTTTGCTTGTGGCAAAGCCATTTGGAGAACTGCTGTGTTCGATTGGATCGACCACCGAGTTCCATCGCTTCATCGCAACGGGCGATCGATGGGAATGGTTCTCCGAGGTAGCTACAGTAGACTTTGTCCTCGTAAAACTGGAACTTGCCTTTCCCTTGCCATCTTTGCTGGAGGTCGAAAGTCGAGCCTTCTTCGCTACGTTGCCATCGAGGTCGCCAGTTGTATCAAAGTCGTCAGATAGGAATAGAAAGTCGTTATTATATCGTGAACGTCCTCCACTTCGTTTTGTGCTAATGGTTGGCTCATCATGTACTCGATCTGATTGCCTTTTGGCTAGTTTAGTTGATGATTTAGCAGTTAAACCAGACACGCCGTAATCTAGTGCTCTTGAGGGAACCACTTGAGCTGTTCGCGATGAGACTGTAGCGGACGTGGCGAAGCGCGGGGTTGGAGCAGCCGGACCCGGACTTGACGACAACAAATCGATCACTTCGGGTGGCATTTTGACATATTTCGATAGCAAGGTGAGCAATTGAATAGCTCTGAGACAAGCAACATGTGTCTAGTCGGTAACAGCAGGGAGAGCTGAAGTGATGGTCTGTCTGCCTGTCTATTAGAATAGTTTGTGTCTTAAAAACGCAAACGCGTGTGTTTCAGCGCGACAATGACGCGTCTCACGTGACACAAACTCAACCCAAATCTACCGATTGGCTTACTTAATTAAATATTAGCAGCGTTAACATTATTTCTCTCTTATTCGCAAATTCGACTTAGATACCTAGGTATTGTGTTTCTCAGCTATATCTAAGATGCCTCGTCCTATTGACCTTCCAGGTGATGCTTAAAGAACCAATTGACTCGATGCCTTATCGAGAAATTTCAATACCTTGATTCTGCATCGAGTTCGACCCCCGAGACCATGCCAGCTCGTATGGACCGACTCCCACATGTATTACCGAAACCTGCATGCAGTGTATCTGCCAGTAAGAAGCCTCGCAAGCTTCATGGTGTTTCCGAGACGAACGTCCCTACGGCGGACCTTTGGTCTGAAGCCAAAAATCTGTACCGTTTGGCGATGGTACATTGACAGCCTCACTCACTAAGATCCTAGTCGAGACTTAGCTCATATATGCACTCCACATACGGGGAGGCTGTCCGGATTGCAACTAGCATGGCCGACTCTTGATTATGACAAGCCTGAGCGAATCACTGGGGTCTGTTTTCTGGTAGGTTGCTAGCCAAATGCCCAATGCTCACTTGAATCCTACAGAGATCGCGATACACGTGAATATAGACGGCTGAAGTCTATGGCGGAAGAGTTGCGTGCGTTCCTAGGCCCTAGGCATCGAGTTAGCAACTTCAACCTGGATCCCCGAAGAGCTGCAATCTTCATCTCTCCGTTTCTTATCTAGGCGGACTGACCTGCGTTGCAGCCTGCAAGTATCAGGAGAGATTTGCCGCATTTCTCATACTTGCATGCCGCTCAGGCAGTGGATCCGTGGAATTCAGCAGCCGTAGGTCTTGGCTTTCCATCCTCACAGAATCCAGATGCATGAGGATGGGAACTTTGAAACAAAGAACCAATCACATTGCGCGCCCACTTTGTGCCTGGAGGAAACAAATTTGAGCAGACCGTCTAGCTGCGGCAATGTCGGCGCAACTCGAGCGCCATCTTCTTGCTGTCGACGCACGCTTAGACTTCGGCTGCGCGTAGCCTGGTTTTTTGGCCATAAGGATTGTGTGATTAGATCATGATCAACTCCGCTTCGAATGCACGCACGGCCGGAGATTTTATGAAGAGCGCATTGCATGTGCGCTACACCTGCAGAATCCGGTCGAGGAGTCGTCGACGGTTGGCGATCCTTACAGGATGATGCATTGCATAGAGATGACGCCTATGAGCTATAAAGTCACATCTCAGATCATTCACGATTGAAGGTACCTTTGCCGCGACTCGACTGTAGGAATTCTTATCTGATCACAGTAAGCCATGGAGATCCTCCGAGTTCCAAGTTGAAACATCTTGAACTTGAAAGAGGTGTAGGGAGGCGGGATGGTGTATGAGGGAGAGTCTTCACTGGTTGCGAACTTGAAAGAGGTGTAGGGAGGCGGGATGGTGTATGAGGGAGAGTCTTCACTGGTTGCGAACTTGAAGGATTCAACGTCAGAATGTACTTCTATAACATGAGCAGCCTCTATTACAAACCATCTGGGTAGACAACAATCCAAGAGGCTATTCCATTCAGCCGAATATGTATCGCCACCGTCAACGCGCTGTGTAGGAAGTACGTCGCTGGTCTTCACTCGGCCGTCGTCAGGGTTGAAACACAAGGACCAAATCCCTTGTCGTAGATTGCGGGGTGCAGCGTAGCTATAACAGTAACTGGTAGGTGCTATTTTAATTTGAAGTCTTTGCTACTTCACGAGGGCTTTGTAGCATCGCATACGGCATCGTATGCGATGCTACCATCTTGGAAATCATGATACCAACTGCTATGGTCTTCCCGGCTACATACGCGGTCTGGGGCAGGCAAGCGTAGCCTAAACTTGTTACAGGTCGCTGAAAGCAATTTATCCCATGGATGCCTATGTATCAGTGTATGTAGGTACCTAACCCCCTTGATCATTGTGGAAACTAGTAGGTAAGTAGCGTGGATGATAATATGATGTTACTATGTAACTTAAAGAATGAATATTTCTAAAATATATAAAATACACGCTTCGCAATGAACATGGTAGAAGATGGCCTACTGGATCGTGGATCGTTTTTAACTTAGAGGACTATCAAACAACAGTAACATGAGCAACATGCCGGCAATTGAAGTTCGCTAGGGTGAGCTGGTGTAACCTCAAACGGCCCCGCCTTAAGGCTATGGACATTGTACTCTGGGATTCTTCATGGGAAAGTTTTTAGGCGGTCAAATATCGAAGAGAGTTGATGCCGTATAATCTATGGAGAATTTCGCCGCACGTTACTTCTCGTCTTCCGCCTGAGATTTCATATACACTCGACCGTCAACAGCACAATTCAGATCTAAATGGATTCATATGTAAAGGGGCGACGCAATTGCTAAGACATGGTAGTACATACAGGTACATACCAGGCAGCACATTCCGACCTTATATCGGGGTTTGAACTAGAAATAGTATGAATCCCCTGATGTTCCTAGCTGTCGGGTCAAGTTTTGGCACAGCTTTGGCGAGAGCATTGACGACGTGATGTGCTTTGGATAAATACACGGATGTGAATTCTTCGTTTGGCATCACAGGCCGAGGGGCTACGGGCGACTAGTGGATAGGGAGGGAGGGCTACCTCATACCTTCTTTTCGCCCCGCGAGATAGGGGGGCGAGTACTCGGGATCTATCGATTAAGATCAAAGGATCGCCGGCGACGACGTTCCGGATGAAAATCTGAAACATGAGTACCTAGGTAGGTACCTACATGATATTGATGTTTTGAGTCATGATATCTTCAACTGCATTGAGGGACTGCATTGAGGCAACCCCTTTCACGTGATATGCACGAGGAACCATGGATTCATAGGTGCGCTTAGAAGACATGATCCAAGTTGGGTGATACGATAACGATTTCTCATTTGCGTTTCGCAATGCTGAGACAGAAGTCGTTATTGCCAAGGGAGTACCTATCTGCGATCAACTGCTGCCAACTAATGGGATCTACGCCCTTCTCTGCCAAAAAAAAAAATAAAGAAGAAAAAAAGCAAAAGATGGTTAAAAGCCATTGTTGGTTGATCTGTAACATAGAAAATTCCATCAATTAATTGTTACGTCTAGCGTCGAGAATCTTTAACCACGGCGATCCATGAAAGTGGGCTCACCATTCGCGATCTAGATGACGATCTTCGTCGCCGTTGATGGAATCAGGTAGATAGTATCATAGCGTGTATGCGTGTCTGCGTGTCCATGGGGGTAGAAGAAAAGTCGATTGGTTGATGGGATCTCAGCCTCCGAAATTTCATGCAACGGGTGTTTGACTCGACGAGCAATTGTCATCTGGCAAAGTCCGATGATGCGGTAGTGCGGACAAGCAGACTACCGGACAATACGGAGTTATCCTATAGGCAAAAAGCAAACAATCCTTCTTCTGGTGGTTGACGAAGCACGAAGGTAGAAACCTAGCATATTCCGTGGTCACCGCATGAGCATACCCGGGAGCCACCGACGCTATCTTGGTGTATATAAGTCGAGTTAGAGAGCAGCTGTGGTTGGACGGAGATGAAATTGAACAATGCAGGAGTAGTATTGTGCCTGCAGCTGGTTTCCCTCTTTTGGGCACACTTCTCCCCTTCTCGTCTTACCCCTGACCCTTGGAAAAAGAAGCCATCATAGCGCCATGCCGCCGCCGTCTCTCTCCTAAATTCGCATGGACGAATTCGGCCAGGTTGACCCGCTCTTCGCGTGGTGCTTTTGGCGCTAGAACATCCAATCCGTTGGAGCCAAGATTGCCTGTCACCCCCTAGCAGCCCCAGTCGGCATGCCAGTCATTTATGGCTGGCCCGGCTGGATCCCTAGCTGCTTAGGTCCCCTATCCTGCCTATCATATGTAAGCTTCTTATTGCTTTGATCTGATCAGAAGCACTTGCTTCTGCAATGCATAGGTATGTAAGCTGCAGGCACTCAGGTACTCAGGCACTCAGGCACTTCTGGTCTCATCGATCGGACTTATATGTAACCCCTAATTGGATTTGCAGAGAAACGCTTTCACCAAGAAACAAAGATACGGTCTAGTTTTGAAGACGTCCTTCTTAAGGTGTGACAATGCAGTTGAAGAAGAAAAAAGAAAAAAAAGAAGACGTGGATGTCCAAGGCCACAAAACCAGGTTAGCGATCAAGGTTCTCTTTTAATATGTGTGCTTAACCGTGGTTGCTCGTGTTTTGCACCTGGTCCTCACATCCACACACGCAAGCAGCGAGCGTCACTTTGCATGCCAACATGACGAGTATATATACCCAATGTTAAGTTTATATATACGAACAATATCTAGGTAGATTAAAGAAAAGAAATCCCTAATCAACTGAGAAAAGAAAAAAGAAGGAAATCAATGGTAGTTTGCCATGCGCCCTGTGCCAAGTAAGACCTCTACCTCTAGAAGGATCTGTAGTTATTTGTTGTGACACAGCTTCTAGACCAACATGGGATGACAGCGGCTACCTAACAACCCACCAGACAAGCAGAACAAGCCAGGATTCTGTATGATTCGTGCTTCGGAGGTTTGAAACTTGCATGAAGCGGACGAACTCAAACGAACCTTGCCGACATACCAGCATACTATGTAGGCCTATGTAGGCAGCTCTAGATCTCCCAGATCTACCTATTGTCAGAACATTCGGGTGAGAGTTGCACATTTAAAGGTCAAGGACTCACCCTCGGTTTCTTTCCTTTGGGTATATATAACAACAGCATTGGCCATTGACACAGGTTAATCAAGGAGTACTTATTTGGGAGAGAACCTCTTGACTCTGAGCGTGCCAACCGCGGCACGGTTTACAGGTGTGTTTAATATGGATTGGCTTTGTTCAAGAAGGGACTAGAATGCGTACAAGATGGAAAGGTTCCCAAGTTCTTATTGTAAGTATAATTGCAATACCTGGTACGCACAGAGCAGCACCTTTGCCCGCTAAAATGAATGACTTATAAACTACCTGGGCAGTACCTTAGGTAATCTGCTACTTGCGTCGCTATCAATTTAAAAATCCGTGCGGGGCACAATTTTTTTCTAATTTGACCTTAACGCTTTTAGGTAGCCGTCATGCTCTGATAGGGAATAGAACTGACATACAAAATAGATCCCTGTTACCCGTTGTTGCGACACCCTTGTGATACCCCTGCAACATTGTCTATCCCCTGCTTATCCCACACTTTATCCCACTGCTTGGGTGCTTGGGCTGCCTGGAAAAGAAGTGACCCCTATCAACCGTCAATTTTTTAGTGCGCGTTCCTGGCCTGAATAATAAACAAGCGCTACCCCGAAATTTCGTCTCACCCCCTAAATCTTGATCGCCGTCTTCCCGTCTCCCGCCGTTGACACCGTTGACACGCTCCAAAATACAACGAGTGCATCCAACGCCCACACGCGACGAGAATAATGTACCGGGAGTTGTGATAAAGAACAGAGAAACATTCATTTCTCGCGACGAATGATACTCGCGTATCAAAAGCACCCTGTCTAGGTTGGAGGGTTTCCTTCCTGGTGCAACGGGTACCATTTGGTGTTTGGTTTTTTCTTCTTCCATTCTCTTCCTGACTTACGTTTTCACAATTACGTCGCCCGTCTCCATTGTCAAATACGATCCAAGCTACTGGCCACCACTCCGACACATCATCCAGCAATACTATACCTTGTCGTCGATTGCGCAAATAAGTACCTAGTCGGCGCTTCGCCATATCGCCATCATGGCAACTTCCCCTCCGGGGTCGCCAGGTCTGCCACGACCGATGAGCGCTCTGGTTCGACCTGCGCCGAGGAGTAATAGTCGCCTAAGCATGAGTAGCAAAGCGGGAGGTGGAAGTCGAGGTTCGGATGAAGATGGAGGTCGCACGGCCGTCAAAGTTGGTGAGTATATGCTACCTGTCTAATCTAAACGCGAAGCCCTTGATTCTGAACAACGAATTACAAAGCTAACGATTAATGGATAGCTGTGCGAGTGCGCCCGCCGCTGAAGTCTACCGATCCCGGCTTTGAGCTTATACCGCAGCGATTCCAACGATCCATGGTCCAGACTACCTCTAACACAGGCATCGCCATTGATGCGCCGCAGGGAAAGAAGCTGTTCATTTTCGATCGCGTGTTCGGTCCAGACGTTGATCAAGAGGGAGTCTGGGAATATCTACAAGAGAGTGTCAATGCCTTTTTGCAGGGTTACAATGTCTCTCTGCTTGCCTACGGCCAATCTGGCGCCGGCAAATCATACACGATGGGAACATCGGGGCCTTCAGAACAGAGCGATTTGGAAGTAATGGGTAAGATCATTATACCTCTACATATCGAGTATTAGGGAAGAATTGCTGACGTGTGTTGTCTGGATAGGTGTTATCCCGCGAGCTGCGATCGCTCTATTCGAAAAGCTGGATGGACCCCCTCGCAATTCAAATAGAAATTCCATGTCTCAACTAAGAGCGCCGGCGCGCTACTCGACGCAGTCTCCGGCGCCTAAGACCGAAAAGAACTGGCAGTTGAAGGCAACCTACGTGGAAATTTACAACGAGCAACTTCGCGACTTGCTTGTACCTGACCATCTTCAACCACAGGAACGGGCGACTGTTACTATTCGTGAGGATCAAAAAGGCAATATCATTCTCACCGGCTTGCAGCAAGTTGAAATCAACTCTGTGGACGACCTGCTGAATGCTTTGAACTTTGGTTCAACAATTCGCCAAACTGATGCGACTGCCATTAACGCCAAGTCCTCGCGATCCCATGCAGTTTTCAGTTTAAACCTTGTGCAGCGCAAAAGTAAATCGCAAAATACCCAGGGAGCCAACAAGAGATTTTCCGTTCCTTTAGAGGCCATGACGGGAACTGACACTTGGGTCACGACGGACAGCAAACTACATTTTGTCGATCTGGCTGGTAGTGAACGTCTCAAGAATACAGGTGCGCAAGGAGAGCGAGCTAGAGAGGGTATCTCTATCAACGCCGGTCTTGCTGCTTTGGGCAAAGTTATATCCCAACTTTCATCTCGCCAAGCCGGGTCTCACGTTTCTTACCGTGATTCAAGATTGACCAGACTCCTCCAGGATTCCTTGGGGGGTAATGCTATTACCTACATGATCGCCTGTGTGACCCCAGCGGAATTTCACTTAAGTGAAACACTCAATACTGTCCAGTATGCGCAAAGGGCCCGAGCGATTCAGAGCAAACCAAGGATTCAACAGGTGGAAGAAGGTGATAAACAGGCCATAATTGAGCGCTTGAAAGCGGAGGTGGCTTTCCTGCGCGAACAGATCCGGAGTACCGAGCGCGGTGGGGGCGAGCGACGTAATGTTGCGACAAACGAGAGGTCCGAGCGACAAAACGAGCGGGAAAGTGAGCTGCAAAACCAGCTTTTGGACACCCAAGAAAGTTATAATACTCTAAGCCAGCGTCATGCAAAACTCATTGCCGAGATGGCTAAGGCCCGAGACAATGAAGCTGCCGAGAACCTGTCGCTAGAGGAAAATCTCGGCGACACTGCAACCGAAAGGCTGAATCGATCTAACTCCTTCGCACAGGCCGTTGAGCAAGTTGTCTTGGAGTACGAAAAGACGATCCAAACTCTCGAGCAGTCCCTTACTAGCACTCGGACCACCCTCTCAAACACGGAGACAACTCTCCTAGAGAAGGAAACTAAGTGTGCTTACGTAGAGACTATCAACACCCAACTGCAAGCTCGTTTACATAAACTGATGGATCGGGAAGCCAACACTGAAAACTATCTCCATGACCTGGAGGCCAAGCTCGACGGCCACACATCCGGCGAAGAGAAAAATGCTACCATCGTCCTCGAGTTACGGAAAGAGATCGCTCGCGTCCGAGAGAATGAGGCTGCATGCGAAGATTACATTTCCACCTTGGAGGAAAGGCTTGCTGAGTCTGACCAGGACCAAGAACTGATGCAGCGAGAGATTGATCGCCTTGAGCAGGTTGTTGAACGCCAACGGAGTCTCGGAAAGCTCGATAGCCTTCTCTACGAGTTGGACAATATCCAGCAAGACGGTAAACAGTCCGATACCCAATCCGAGCACGGCAATGGAATCGGACATCGTCGCACGTTTTCCGAACGATCAGCCAAGAGCCATGCGAGTCGGCCAAGTCTCGGTATCAGGGGTGCCCTTCCTGAGGTTGCCGAAGGGACTGAGGAAGAATCTATCGAGCACTCTCATCTCGAAGAGACTGTCAGCGGTTCCGAGGCCGTCGAGAAGGCTGACATCGAGGATGAAAAGCAGACGCCAGCCGATTACCCACCCCAAAGTCCGGCGCAAAATCAGTTTGTTAATGATAAGCTTGAGAATGTGACCGAAGAACTTGTCACCTTGCGAGTAGAGCACGAAACGACGCTCAACGAATACGATGCTCTTCATGCCAAATATGAAGAAGCTTTACGATCGCTGGCGGAATTGCAAGATCAGGTCGACGAGGCTAGACATCCGAACCACCAACGCGATTCCCTTCTCTCCGTTACATCTCCGAACCAGACGAGACCCTCCAGTTTTTTATCCGACCTGCGATCCAGCGACGCCAGAGATGGAACGCACTTATCGCGATCGCTCTCTTCGGAATTATCATCAGCTATGGATTCCCCAGTTACTATCGACACGCTGGACACTGCAGCACCTAAGCCTTCCGAATCTAGAGAAACGTTGGTAGCGGAAACTACCAGCAGCGAGAATAACGAAGCTTTGGCTCTTGAATTGGAACGACTGAAGACGTTAGCCGACGAGAAAGAAGCTGCCGAGAAAGAGCTGGCCGACAAGTACGCCCAGCTAGAGGAGAAGCACCAAGAGACCCTAGATATTGTTGAGGAACTGAAGACGGAAGTTGCCAAGGCCAAGTATGCAGAGCCGCCATCTCCGAGAACAGCGACGCCGGTAATACGCCGCAAGTCTAGCCAGAACATGATGATCATTGATCGAGCGCATCGATCATTCGCAACGCTCCGAAATCTTGCGGCCGAGAATTTCGAAGAGGAGCCAGACATTATGCAAAACTTCGATCTCAATCTTAATGCTGCTATGCATGAGCTCCATGCAAGATCAGAGCGTATCCAAGAGTTGGAGGCTGATGTTGCCAACGCAAAGAAAGAAATGGAGACCAAGATGACGATTATTTCGGGTTTAACGCGTGAACGATCCAGTTTGAAGTCTAGCCCCATGGATATTTCAATGGTAGGCAACCTTCGAGAGCAGTTAGAGAGGAACGAGCGACAACTTAAAGAGATGCAAGAAGCCCATGCCACTCGCGAGAGAGGTCTCGTCGCCGAACTAGAGGCCCTCCGGACGTCTGTGAAGGAGGCTTCTGAAGCGCAATCAATGTCAGCAGCACAATCTCAGGACCGAAGCAGCCAAGACGGCGAACTTCGTGCTGCTCAAGATGAGAAGATTGCTAGCTTGGAGACCGAACTTTCCAGCTGGGAAAGCAAGCATCAGGCTACATTAGACGCGATGCAGAGAACCGAAACCCAAATGAAGAAGACTGTTAAAGACCTTGAATCTGAAGTTGCTGCCATGAACGCCAAACTCGATGAGTCCCGGGAGCACGCGAAGAGCGACGAAGAGTCTTTGGAGGCAGAAAATAAACACCAGAGCCTCATTACGGCAATGCGGAGTGAGATCGATGAGTTCAAAGCAATCATTGACAGTAATGCTTGCAAGGTTGCTGAACTAGAGCAAGCTCATTCCTTGGCCAAAGAACAGCTCGAAGATGTGTCAAAAGCACGAGATAGCGCCTCTGCTGAGTCTCACAACTACCAGGAACTTGTTGGGCAACTCGAATCCCAGATTGCGGACCATGAGAAAGCCCTCAAGACACATGAGGAGAGCTTAGCTCAACTCCACGAAGATCACGCCAAAGAGATAGACGCAGTCAGGGAGAGCTCGAAGGAGGAGTATGACGCTCAAGTCGATATGCTCATGGCAGAACATGCCGAGAACATTAAACTCTTAGAAGGCGACATAATAGAAGCTCGCGATGAGCTCACGAAAGTCGCTACGCAGGTAGCTTTTGCACTCGGCCTGGAAGTAAGCGTCGACAAGATTAGCGAGCGTATCGAGGACTTGATTGCGGACCAAAAGGCTCTGGGCGTCGAACAGCAGAAATCGGCTGAGCTTGAAGTCCACATCGATGAATTATCGGGCATTAACAACACGATTATGCGCGATCTGGAGGCCGTGAAGTCTTCGCTTAACGATATGCTCCATCCTGACGGTGAAAATGTGAGAAGCCCATATCCCTCCGTTCTAGAGCAGCTGAAGGCTGTCAAGAAGAAGATGTCGGATTTGGAGAAGCACTCTAGATTGGTGGAAGAGCTGGAGGATCAACTACAAACGAACTATGATCAGGCACAAATAACCCATAACCGACTGTCAACTCTTGAAACAGAGCGGAACGCACAGCTTGAGGAGGCTTACGCCGCTAGGACTAGGGCGCAGGTTGAGTTGGACACTGCCCGGGAGGAAATGGTTGCTCTCCAGGTAAGTTTTTTTTTTCTTTCTGTTTGTTGCTATTTTGGACTACAGACTAACACCAGCCCAGGCTCGCATTGATGAGTTAAGTGCCGCCGCCGAAGGACCCAAGCGAACCAGCTCAATGAGCTCACAGGTTCGCAAGACCGCCTCCGTCGTCTCTTTGCCCTCTCCGCCACCCGCTATCCCGCTTCCTCCTCTGCCACCGACGGGCGCTACTTCACCTACCCAGGGTGTTCCTCCGACACCGACTGGTGGTCGTCCGACTAGCCATGATCTTGCCTTGGCTCAGATTCGAGAAGACCAAGAAGCACGTATCCAGAGCATCGAGAGGCATCTCAAAGCTGAGAGGCAACTGACTTCTACCTTGGAGGAGGCCCTAACCGATCTCGAAGGCCAATCTAAGAAGAGCAAGGCCGACTGTGAAGCCTGGAGAAAGCGTGCCCAGGAACTAGAGAGCGAGATCAAAGAGCTCAGAGATCGGCCAAAGCAAGACAACCGAAACAGCCTCCACCAGATTGAGGAAGAGCGCCGACGACGCCAAGACGCGGAGAAGGCTGCCGAAACGGCTAGAAATCAGCTGGAAGCAAGGATGGCCGGCATTTCGAAGAGTAAGAAGAAGAAGGGAAGCTTGAATTGCTTTTGAGATTTTTTTCCGTGTTGGCGCGATATACCTCTGGCTGGACTCCTCCATCTTCTCTGCTTTGTGGCACTATTCGATAATGCGATTCACATCTGGCAAGGAGTTTTAAGGAGTACCAGTCCCTTCGTCCTCGTTTCACATGTACATGTTTGTCGGTTTTTTCTGTATTCCGAGATACTCTTGGCCTTCACTGGTAGCAAAGTCAGGCCATATACCCTCGCGGTTTTCTAAATCTTAATTATTCACCCTCTGCTTGCTATGGCGGACCAACCGAACGATCTGGACGGGAAACGAGATGAATAGCAAGATGGATGTGTTTTTACGGAATGAATTCACCCTGTGTTTTTTCTACACTTACATATTTCTCCCCCCTTTTTCTTGAACTCGACGCCGTGGCATGCAGGGAGCCTGGCGGAGAGCTTCAGCTTAGGCGTAGCAGGCTTGTTGATACTAAGATACCACTTCAGAACTTGGTCATTTTTCTTCTTCCCTCCGTTCGATCTGTTCATATACTGGTGAATGGGGTTTCATGCGTCAGCCCCTTCGTGTGTTGTCTATGCGGGTGGACGTTAGAAGATGATTGGCTAGCCACCAAGCCATAGGTGATGTTGATGCCCTCCAGAAAAGGGGCATCTCATGATTGTGAGGTGTTTCACATGTGTATAAGTATTTGACAGATAAAATGATATTCTCGAATGATTCCCGAGTGGTTCGTTACTGTGTTCATAGAGCATCTGACTCGTCGGTCAATTGGTAGATGTTTGTGAAGAACCGGTAGGCGACGTCGCAGCTGCCCTCTTCTTAGCCGTCGATGAGGGACACGACAGAGCCTGCCCTAGAGCTAACCCCTGAATGTATATATATACATCGTATCAAGTTAAATTAACCCCGTGTCTACCTAGAGGCCTACAATCATTAGCCCGCACTTACTACCTACCCATAATCACGCCCATTAGCCCAATATTTGATCTTGTCATCTTTGCAAATTCTCTCATCCCTTTAGACGAGTGTCCCGTCGACACACTGCGTTGACGGCCACGAGCTATGCTTTCATCGCATCATGACGCAGGCCTTCACCTTTTGCGACATCAATTTCCCATGAAAACAAAGCCATTAATTGCTGTCCTTAGTGCACTCAGCCAGTGGCCCAGCGCCCACATTCCATCTTTGCTTCCTCCTCCCTCGCATCGTTTCTTCAACCAAACATTGTGCAATCAACGTGTTCGCATAATAGGCACATCCTATTCGATACCCAACCTATTACAGGCATCGCTCTTTTACTCTTGTACTGCCTACCTCGCTTGTGTACAATGAAATTATCACGACGCAACCTTGATTGCGTATTTGCATGCTCACTACTATGTTCGTTATGTATATGGAGGACGCTACCAAAAGTTATGTCCATAAGGGGCACTTTCAGCTGCCAAGTGGCTGTTAGCAGCTGCATGCAGTAATTAGGGCCTTTACCCCTGTAATTATAGCGTAGTATGCTCACTATAAGTAGAATTATTACAGCACATTGCCAGCATATCATATCCACTAGATTCCCTGTAATTATAGCGTGCCTTTTCCAACCAGGTGTAATGCAGGTGCAAGCACCCACTTTCAGCTGACAAGGGCCATTTTCCCTATGGACAAACCTTTTGGTAGAGATAACTGTAGCTAACTAACACTTATTCAAGTATCTAATATAACAACGAGCTCTACGATTAGGGAGAAGCAATCTACCTCTAATGTCAATCACCTTCTCAGCTATTGATCAGCTAGCCTACACTCTTGGCCAATTTAAGAAGATGGCTATTCACGAGTCCTTACTACACACCGGATAGTAAAGCCAATGCCTAGCCTATCATGATTCTGTTTATATTGATACTAACATCCGTCGTTAGTACCTACCTACTGTCCAGACTACCTAATATAAAGTCTGCAAGGCAATTAGACAAGCATAGAGGTTAGTGAGTCCAATATGGATTGTATCATAGTGCTAGAAAGAATAAAGCAAAAAGGATTAAGGAGGGAAAAGAGTGAAAAGAGTGAAAGACACAGAATCAAGAGGAGACACTTCGTAGGTAGGTACCTAGGAATTTTCGAGGACCAATTGGAAGGTGTGATTTTGAAATAACGGACCATGTAGAAACCAAGGCATTTATTATTCAACTATAGAATGTAACATTTAAAGAGTGAATCCATCACAACTGCATCTCTGCACCTCCAACGGCCGCGGTCCCCTTTTCACCACAAGAAGCAGATACTAAGAACTTGGTAACGAGAGGCAGCTTCTAACTCGATATTTCCTTGCTTTGCTAGAAGCCCTCCGTTGACCTTCCAACTACCTAAGGCGCTTAGAGACCAAGAGGGGTCTGGCAGAGAACATCCTGTCCGAGCTACAGGAACATGTTAATTTGTGCAATTGGTATTGGGTTGACTATGACTTACGACAGGGAGCACACAGCAGCGAGCTCGCTGCCCACCGGCAGCGCAGATCTTCTCGAAGCTAGCCGGGCTGGTTGGGACTCCATCGGCTAGAGTAGAAAGGATAGTTAGCAAAGTTTGGCCTACTGTCATATTCCAATAGAGTGAAGGCCTTACGAGTTCCGCAGTCGAGGTCAGCGACACCTAGAACGTCCGTAGCGCAGCATTGTAGACTGTCATAGAGACCAGAGCATGCGTCGTAGGGAGTGGGAGTGCCTCCCTCACCGCCACCGTAGTTGCGCTTGGAAGGGCTGGCAAGGACGGCGGTGGCCAGGACAGTGACGAAGAAGGTAGACAACTGCATTTTGATTGTTGGTGAGTTTGTTTAGAGAACTAAGGCTCGAAGGGTGTGCGAGAAGCAGAAGTGAGGGTTGATTTGTTTGAGAAGATTGATGCCGATGCTGGTGATAGACAATTTTCTAGACAAGACGGGGAGAGAGCTGGACTTTTATACCTGAAGGAGTCTCTTCCCCTTAACTGTGGTCGAAGAATCTGAGGAGTAGAACTCCTCAACTACCAAGATTCACTAACCTCAAGAACGGACAACTCACAGAGACACGATGCAACGTCGCCTTGACCATGAGAAGCTTCGTACGGTGGGGTCTAAGCTGTGCCGTGAGATTTCGAGGACAAGCCTGCTATCAGCCTGTGAAGCTCACCGGTCAACGCTATGGCATAAAGTCTTCATACGAGGGGATCTAGAGCTGAAGGCACGACACAAGGATACTCAAGACTTTGATGTACCGGCTCCGTTTACTGAACACGGCAAAAGATCAGCACTACGAACTGGGCTTCAGGACTTCTTCCAAGTAAAGTTGAGGCGCTGATGGTCGGCGGCCAATCAGAGACTACTATGGTCGCAACTAGTTACAACCCGATGTTGCAATTTTCTGGTCTCAACTTCGGATATTTAATTTAATGGCCCTGTGCAGTGACGTCGAAGACTTCTCTTTACGTTTCATCCAAGCCGCAGTGAAAGCATACACGTAAGCGGACCAAGGTCGAAGACAACATAGTTAGACGTGTCAGGATGCCTCCTCGGTGCTCCCTCCGTTGTATGATATTGGATCCCGCTAGTAAGGGTGAACGTCTAGGTACCTAGGCAAACACCACAATATGATCTATTAGGTCTAAATTACTTGGGTACAGTTATTTTTTACTTCATATGAAACGCTAAGTGAAGTTCCTCTTACTGTGTCATACTCTAGGTCTATTCTTTACAGCTCTACAGTGACCTACTTAGATACCTACCTAAGGTAGGTATGCTGACTTCCTCAGTAAATCTAATACGTATAATTAGGGGAAAGATTTTGGAATTGAGTATAATCTCGTATATAGAAAAAAAAGGCTTGGAGACACTGCACAAGCATGCAAGTGTGCCTAGCAGCAACAAGGGCGGTCCGTCGTTTGGCCAGCCAATATGCAGTCCCCGCAAACTTCTAGCCCTGTTGCTACGTATGACAAGAATTCATTCCGTAATAGATATATGATGGCCGTCAGCTGGAAGACGGTTTGGTGGTTCGCGGTACGAGCCGCAACTTCTGATTGGACAAGCGGAGGTGGCATCTCGTCCAATGCTGCTGACTTTGGCAACGGGCGCCGGTACATGGCACAGATGGCACTGCTGTGTAAGCTTGGCAGCCATTTTGCGGGTTGGGCTAGTAAATATCATCCACTGACAGATCTAGGTTAAATGAGAATGATCCTCGATCCTGTACCTGAGCTAGATCTGTCAAGGGGGATAGGCTGGGCAGGCTGGGGTTTTGGGGCTCGCAGTTACACTCACACCACCAGTAAGCGCACCAAGTGAACGCCAGATGTACTGTTCCCAATTATGTATGACCAGTAGCTACTTAGGAGGTAGGTAAGATACCCAGCTTATTGGTCGAAAATTTTCCGAATCCCTGATCTTCACAACTTCCCCTCTCTCTTTGTACGTAGGCCTAATATCTTCGATTCGATTCTTTCCCTCGTAGTTCTCACACGGTAATCTGAAATAGCTGAAATGTGGCTAGAACATAAATCTCCCTTTACGTCATGGCACTACCAGAATCTATTTTTATTTGGCAACCTAGTTCGTAGTAATTTACGCGGAGGCGTGCCGGATCTTACGATAGTGGGTCTCTTCCCGACCTCCTCACGTTGTGCTCCGTTCTCGATACGTGTAAGCGCTTGTCGTGTCTGGTAAACACCAGACTGCATAGTTCCAGCCGTGTAGGCTAGCATCCCTGCTCTGGGTTTCCGCCACCGACTTCGTTGGGAATTAAGTAAAGTTGCCCAACCAGGTCCTAGCTGAGTAGCTCGATATCTACCAGGTAGGTATGCACGGACGGTATGGGACGGGACGTCAAAATAATTCCCGGAGGAAAGCTGGGGCGATATGCAGGAATGCAGGAGTACGCCTTTGCCTCTTGGGTCCTAGCCCTCGCAGTCGGCTATCGGCAGCTTCGAACAATCCTTTGGAGCTGCAAATGTATTCCATTCCCTTGGGCTCCTGACTCAGTGTGCAGAAAACAAGTCATAGACCTCATGACTACATTTACCCCTGGGCTAGGTCAGTGTAGAATGCAAGATTTCCTTGATTATGTTCTTACTTCATTGGTGGTAGCGAATATAGCCACAGTTAACCTTGCTCACCGGTCCAGCAACGAAGCTTCACTTGTCATCCTTAGCTGAGGCGCCCTAGTCTTCGCGGAACCCGTTTTACATCCGTCGAACCCGCTGCCTGGATGCGCACAGACGGTGGATTTCGGCAGCTGACTTGGTCGGAAAAGGGGCAACAACTCGTACAGCATATTTTCGTTGAGCTCTTTGATATTTCTAGAACAACCAGCTCCATGTCATGGCAATACAAACCAGATGATAATTACCGAAGCCCCGGATATACGAAGATATACCCGACTCCTCCTTCCAACTTCAGACTTCCGCTTACTCGCTAGGCTTCACATTCTCTCTCTTCTTAATCAACTATCGCTGCTTGAAGTCTATCAAAATCATACAAAGTCGAGCTCAGCTTCTTCATGCCAGTCCCATATCTACACCCGAGCATCGATTCCGCCAGGGCTGGCTTCCAGCCCTCCTGATGCTGAGCTTTTTGTTCCTCAGTCCCTCCTGCTCTGTATAGACCTAATAAGCCAAGTTTGGGCCATGAACTTCCGGATATTCTTTCCCCAAATCCAGAAGATGAGAAGTAGAAGATTATTCGCCAACAGCGTGGCGCCGAACACACCCGACATAATCACAGCGTAGCCATCCTCCAAAACCCAAGTGAGAACTTTCAGACCAAGACCAAAGCTGATGAGTTGCTTGCTATAACCAATAAGTTAGTTGTAATGAATGCTCTAGTGGTACAATCTCACATACCCAATATTTAATGCGATCAACATCTCTGAGGTATTAGCCTGGTAGCAGTCCACTGCATAAGCCAGGGTAAAGCTGAAGTAGAAATATGCCGCCCAATAATTCATAGCTCCTCCTACGAAGAAAAGTATCCAATGTAGACCCTTCTCTGCGGTGAAACCGTACAGGACGATTCCAGCCGGGCCTATCAGCATTGCAGGAAGCATTACCCCTAGGCGCATCTCGGCTTCGCGGATGCCGTCATTGCGCTTCGTGAGGAAGGCTGCAAGTCTGTCCGACGATGACGTAAATGGTACAGCCAACCCATAGCCTACCACTGCAGCTATAGCGAAGAGCCCCGAGTTGGTCTGCTCGCAAGTTAGCACCGGTGGCAACAAACATGCCTCGGTAAATG
Source organism: Hypoxylon rubiginosum (assembly GCA_902806565.1). NCBI lineage: Eukaryota > Fungi > Ascomycota > Sordariomycetes > Xylariales > Hypoxylaceae > Hypoxylon > Hypoxylon rubiginosum. The sequence goes on along the minus strand of CADCXA010000027.1, from coordinate 482,870 downwards.
TTACTCACCACTGCCCAGTTATAAGGGGGCGACACTATTACGATGGGGAACGTGTAAGAGAAGGCCAATGCCGACAAGCCAATCTGTTGTACGTTAGCTCGGACGAAAAACTTGGCCATACGGGAGGGCGAGATTTTAGTCATTAGAGGTAACGTAACATACTGCAAGTCGGTTAGCTTCTCTGTAATAACTACATGCACTCTCCACACGGGATATTTCTGTACTAACCATTGATCCCGAAAGTGGTGATGACCCAGAGGGACTGAGGAACCAGGAAATAAGAGAACGAGTGAGCAATCGTCATGAAAAAGGGGACATCGGTATCGACCCTGCCCCGGAGGCTTAGAGTCTGTACAAAGCTCTTACGGGCAGGGATAGCCGGGCTGGATAGTTGGGCACCCTGTTCGAGTTGCTCCGCGGCACCGTCCTTCTCCGACTCGCTCGGAGGCGTAGAAGGGACCACAGCGACACGGTCGTAGGACGTCTCCTCAACAAAGAAAAAGGCTAATATTAATAAAGCCATAGCAAAGCTAAATTCGACGTAGAAAAACAACCGCCAGGAGTAACCGCCGGAAAGCATATAGCCAGCGGGGAGGGAGGCGAAGGTGCCGAGGCATAGGCAGACTAGGTAGGCACTTAATGTTAGAGACGGATTGGGTAAAGCTTCGATCCTCTGCTTATTGCCTACCTGTGTAGTACCCGATGCGCTTGCCGCGCTCGTGCAGGAAGAAGATGTCATTGACCAGCTGGACCGGCAGCGCCTCGCACACGCTCGAGCCAAAGCAGTGTATCACCCTCGCGGCCATAAGTCCGCCGTATGTCGTGCATTGAGACGCCCCTATTAGCCCCGCAGCGAACTGTCTCCTATTAATAGCTGCATCCCCGAGCGTTTGGGATCCGATGGTTTCTTACCGTGAGGAGGGAAAACAGCATGACTGGTCGGCGGCCAAACTTGAGATACATCGGCACCAGGATTATCGAGCCTCGTCCGTGTTAGTATGTCTGCTACTTTCGGCCGAGCATGCCAATATTGTTGCTTACCGAGCCCAAAGACGAGGTTGGGGTATGAGATCAGCTCCGAAGCCACGGCCGGCTCTACGTCGAACTCGGCGGCCCAGAGGTCTGTGTAAAACAGGTTAGACGATGAAGGTAAAATGGGCAACATACCAGAACCAACAGAAACGTACTTATAAAAGGGGACGGGCCAATAATGGCGGCGTTGGCTAGAAAGCTGTACAGCGAACAGATGACAAGTATCATTGTCTTTTTGAATTCCGACCACTGTATTGCATTAGAACCTTCTCGTCTCGTTCCACCTCACCGCGCTTACTTGTAAGGGATCGTTCGGATTCTCTGACGGTACTGGAAAGAGAGCTTGGCCATAGCCGCTGTCGTCGCCCTGTTCGACTCGGAGGTTAACAGTTCCTGGTATGTTTTCCTCGTGAGCGTGACTGTGCACGAGATGGCCCCTGCCGTGGGCAACCGCTTTCAAAGCCATTCTAGATCTAGACCGTATTACCAGGGGCCTGGGAAGCCAAGAGAAGGATAATAAGAAGAAGAGAGAATAGTAATCTGAGGAACAACGCGTAATGCGGCTGATTTCGAGCTGGAGACGGCGAGTATATGAACGTCACTTGGGATTTCCTGGGTTTCGCGATCCCCCCATCTCAGTCAGACCCGTCGAGTTGGTAATTGCCAGCCAAGGCCACGGAGGGTTCTCGGCCGCTGATCCAATTCGCGGGGAAACATCTAGGGTGACATTGGCGTCCATAACAGGAGTGACTATAACACTTAGCGGTGCGGAGAGACCCTGTTAGTAGAGCCGGACTTGTCTTAACCGAGGACTTAATCCATGGTATTTTTTCCGTTCTCCAAGAGACAATGTCGGGAATTCGACATACTATGTTATTAGTGTCTGAACGTTGGCTAGGAGACAGACACGTGCTTTCGTATCCCCCCTTCGCGTCAGGCGCTGGAGGTTTGCCTCTCAATAGGGTGGTAGCCGCGACTCCCGGGCTGAGTCTAAACGTGTAGCATGCCTAACGACTACATCTAAACAAATACTCTGTTCAGGATACCGTGGATGGTTGGTAATTGCATCGCATGCTTCATGTGCAATGGCTGCTGCCATATCGGCGTTAAAGATTTGTCAGAATTTCGGCACGTAGTTGGGAGACTATTCAAATCTCTATAGTCAATACCCCTATAATTGCCTGCTACGCTGAAGTCTCGGCAACTAGCAAGTGGCGTTTTACAAGTCTGTGTAACTGGTTTCGAAACTAACTCAGACCACTCAAGATGTGCCGCTCAACTGATAATTGAGAGGGACAATTGGCCATCAATGTCGTAGGTGAGAGTGCTCGGTGGTTTCCAAGAGCCGTCGTGGTTCGCTTCTAAATGTACGCCCGAACCTGGGACTAGGTAAGCATTACACTAGACAAGCCTCAGATCGTTCTACGTTAAAATGTGTTTAACGGAGTCTAGAGCTCTGGAGGCTTATAGTTGGCTTCAGATGGTGCTTGCGACTAAGCTTAGAAGGTGTTTAGTTCATGCGGAGAATGCAAGCGGCATATCGGCAGCTAGGTAACGCAATGAAATGCAAGCTCATGGACCCGAGCCATAAGAATGGGTTTCTTCCTTACCAGAGTTACGGGATTTCGCATCAGCTTAGTTATTCATAGATGCCAACATCTCCTGTGTGACGACACAGTATGCCCGAGGTCCTGGATGCCAGTCAAAAAGGGGCTCTGTGAGGCTATTGGTGGGTATATAATATTGAATGCGACACTGCACTGATGGCTGTCAGTTTCACGATTAAGCTTGGCAATAATCAATGATACCTCGCAATATACTATGTATGTAAAACACTGATTGTAGCTGGCTTACATACCAACTATAGTTATTACTATCGATTGAGAACTGTTTAGTGCATGTACTCTGCGATAACATGGTACATGAAGTGAAATGAATAGACGCGCTAGAAGAATGAAATCCAACATCTGATCTCATGTTCACGCTTGGATAATGAGAATCCGTATGTCGGCGCTCAATCCAGGTAGCTCATGATGAACTCGGCCGGAAATGCACCAATCGGACCCGGACGTGCACACACATCTGTACAACAAGAATCGGCAACGCGACGGCGTGTTTGCTGCGTCAGATTGCCTAGCATACCTCAGCTGAGTAAACAATATGTCAGTACGTCTGGCTGCGATGGAATTGGAAATGGGCTGATCGGAGTGAAATGCATCTGGAGCAACGGGTCAAGATGCCTATTGAAATCATGGAATAGGCATCGGAAAGCTGGTAATCGGCGGAGAGACGATGGTCATAGTACACAGTACTATGAAGAAATTCTACGCTTCCCCATCATTCCGTGATGCAGCCGCTAGTGTGTACTATTGGATGAAGGCCGGCTCTGTGGACCAATCTGATCGAATGCCTGTTGGATAGCCGTCTTGCAAGATACGTGACGCAAGCTCTTCTGCTTTTCTCCTGCGGGAATGCGAGGCGCTGACTTCTAAAATGAAGCGCACGTCTAGAACCCAAGCCGCAGCGCTCCGGATAGCTCGGTTATTAGCTCGCCTTGCTGTTTACTTCCGGGGGAGTCCAACAGCCCGACTCAAGAGCAGGATGTTGCCATTAAACTGCATGGCCCTAATCAATATCGACGTGTAGAGCCGCTCGTCCTGTTCTGATGCAAAATCAAACTTGACATTAGATGAATAGACAGTCGCGTCCTCAAGACGCATTGTGCCTGTGTGCATATTTCACTGTTAGATAAAGTGCGCCTCCTAACATCTAGACGAGATAGTATGTACCTGATTTATGTGTTGGCAACGTAAGACCGTCCAGCCATCGAACGGTGAGTTCGCCAAGCCATCGAATCTCGTCGTCAAGTCCCACCGAACCAAACACTTTGAAGGCGTGGTATCTGCTTGTTGGGCAGAATGTGAGCCGTGCTACGACCCGCAGAGGATCGCTGGTCTCATTTGGGACGTGCGATTGGTCTGCATACCTAGAAGGGATGTGGATATTGAGATCTAAAAGGTGGTTGAATCGTGGTCTTTCCGAATTCGAATGAAGAGGGCCTGGCGGTGAGAGACCCAACCACCAACCACCTCTTAAGATTAGTGGGATACGGGGTGAGCTCTACCCAATGAGGAAAGACAAATCTAACTTCCAACCACGATTGGGACCTTGACCGTAACTCCGGAACTATTGAGATGCGGTGAGGTGCAGATTTTGCGTTTGCGAATGGAGTCGTAGTGGATTCAAGGGAGGGGAGCTTGAAGGGTGTATAAGTAGCTCATGGTCCTCCAGCTCACGAATAAGGAGTTTGGAAGAACCAAGGGCTCTTTTGCCTTAACCCAACAACCACAAACCACCGATAAACCATCTCTTCATCAACATCATCGTCAGCGACCAAGATGCAGGCCTTCTTCATCATTTTCGCTGTCATCATGGCCACTGTGGTCTCCGCTGAGCCGAGAGTGAGTACAGAAGTGCCCCCGGTGCAGCCGAATTCATGCTAACCTAGGTGTAGCTTTCACAGGGCCCGTCCACGCTCGCGTGACCCTTTCGGTATACGGACGAGACCGTGGTGACCTGGGTCCGCGACCAGGTCGCCGAGTTCTTGCCCGTATCTATACGCCCAACGGAAAACTTAGGCATCGGATGATGTCTTGAGTCGGGAGGGCCGAGGATGCAAGAGCGTGGAATGAACATGTTACGAGCACGAATAGTCAACATGTTATGAGCATCGACTTCTGGCTCAGGCGGTGGATCGGATTGGGAGACGTTTTATGAGAACATGTACTCGACCCTGACCACCTGTACACGAGTCAATCATTCCCCCGACCATCGTGCAGTGACTCCTAGTCGCTGCCGATGTGTTAGCAGCCTCTTCAGGCTAATATCTTCTTTGTCCCTTAAAAATACCAACGCCTAGCTATGCAGAAGTGAAGACCGTTCCTAGTGACCATGCCCGCAGCAGATTAATGCACCAGAACACCTGCTCCCCGTAATCCTATAATTAAGTTGATCCCATCACGATTTTACGTTGTCCGGGACCGCACCGTCGCCCCAGACATTTCGGGTTTCTTCCTCCACGGCTCTCATCGCGACAGCCACGTCCTCGAGTTTCTCCACGACATCCCTAACTCCCTGGTCGATTTTCGAGAAGTACTGGTCATTTGCCTCTCTTCTATTCCTCGCAAGGAGAATACCCCTCTCGGTCTCCTCCTCTAGCCTAGCACCCAGTCGTTCGCGGCCTGTTCCGCTACTACCTGGGCGTGCGCTCCCGGTTCCCGCCGTGCTCTTGGCTCCTTCCGTGCCTTCTACTGTGCCCCTTCCCGTACCAGCCGACACCGTAGGGCCTAGGCCCGTCCCGGCGGCGGCGACGGCCATCTCGCCCAGCGCGCCTTTGAGGTTCGGCGCCTCGTTCTTCGCGGCGGTCGTCTCGGCCGAGTCGTCGGCCTCGCTCCGCGCCCACGCCTGCGCCAGCTTGATCTGGGCCGCGCGCAGCTCGGCTAGCTTGCGGTCGTGCTCGGGCCCGAAGACGTGCGTCCCGCCGCTCGCGGAGAGCTCGACCTCTTCCAGGGTCGCCTGCATCTCGGCCCACAGGGCGTCGGTCCTATCGGCAGTGCGGGCGGAGTCCAGCCGGGTGACGGTGGCCCGGTTGCGCGGATTGAGTAGCGAGGCCGTTCGCGGTAGCGAGGGAGGGGCCTGCGACGGCTGCGAGGATGCGCCGCTGGTGATGTCTCGCGTATTCGCAGCTGAGGCGGCGGGGGGAGACGCCGCGCTCGCCGCGAGCATCCCTGGGAGCGAGGCATGGGAGGCTGCTGGAGAGGGATGCTGGAATATGTACGGAGGAGGGTCGCGCGTTTTCGACGTGGTCGGCGTTAGTTTGAGGGTGGCCATCGCTACATCTTGCTGGAGGAGAAATGTGATCAGAGTCAAGTTGGCTCTTTAAATGGCTGTGCTGGCAAGCTGGCAGGCTGGCAAAGGAGTAGAGACAGGTTTGAAGGATGACGGAATGTGATTGGTCTAACAGGTGTTGATGAAGTCGAAGCTTAAGGCTCCACTAAAATACCCAGTCAAGGAGACAATGCTGACAATGCACCAGTCTGCTGAGGTAATAACCGTGGCGTAGAACAGCCTCTTAAAGTGGGCCATTGATTAGATTGTGTCCCGCCACAACCACAATTGTGCACTAGGGCGAAGAAACCCTTAGCCTTTTCCTCTCAATGAAAAATTAACCGAAAGTTTTCCACATCCACCAACCGCTAACTTCAATCCATCCAAGCAAGATTCGCAAACACACCCATCTTTCAGCGATACCACACACAAATCGGTAGGTCATCTTCCCAACTCTAATCAACATCAAAGTTACCTCTTCTCGTCCATTCCAATCGTCATCGCCTAGAAAGCGTCATCCTCGATCTTCTGCTGACCGTGCAACCCGTCTACAACAGCAATCATGGGTAAAGGAAAGCCTCGTGGTCTCAACGCGGCCAGAAAGCTCCGTCTTCACCGCAAGGAGCAAAAGTGGGCGGATCTCGGATACAAAAAGCGCGCTCTCGGTACCGCCTTCAAGTCGTCGCCGTTCGGTGGTTCTTCTCACGCCAAGGGAATCGTCCTCGAGAAGGTCGGTGTCGAAGCCAAGCAGCCCAACTCGGCCATCCGAAAGTGTGTCCGTGTACAGCTCATCAAGAATGGAAAGAAGGTTACTGCTTTCGGTACGAAACCCCAATACCTAGCACGAATTTCGCATCTATGGATTGAATCTACGTGATCAAGATGGAGGAATTGTGGCAATAAGAAAAAAATATTTCCCAGGTCTGAGATAGCTAACATGATTCCGCTCCAGTCCCCAACGACGGTTGCTTGAACTTCGTGGACGAGAACGACGAAGTCCTGCTCGCTGGTTTCGGTCGCAAGGGCAAGGCCAAGGGTGATATTCCCGGTGTGCGATTCAAGGTCGTCAAGGTTTCCGGTGTCGGTCTGCTAGCTCTGTGGAAGGAGAAGAAGGAGAAGCCGAGATCGTAAGCGACTCGGTTCTGGGGACGCAAAGGGAAAAGGGAAAACGCGCAACGAGAGAAGATTCATTGGGCATGCGGAGTCGATATGGCTTGCTTTGTTTCATCGGCATCATAGGTTCGGGCCTTGATACACAACCCCAGGTAGACGAGATCCACAAATAGAGATCCCAAGTCGCCAAACAAATATTCACAATCGTCTTGAAGCTATATCGTGATGTTCAATGCGTATATTCGAGACCTCAACTGAAGTGTACAGAACCATCTATATATTGACCTTTCTATCTTTTCCCCCAGTACGTCCATTCTAGGCAGTCTAGTAATTATTGATGGTACAGCTTGATAGTTATATTTATACAATATTCCCTTTTTGACCTTCTGCGTCGTCATCTCTGGTATATCTCACCAGGTAGTCGACTGCGAGTCCGGCACTAATCACACCACCCGTGATCCAGCACCCATTGACAAACCACCACCAGCAGTCTCTGACGCTCTTCAGGTTCACTCTTTTTATCATCCAACCCAGCGTCAAGGCAGCACCTCCGCAGCTTCCAATGAAGAATGCCGGACCCGCGCCCGCCGCCATACCCGCGGCTCCGAGCAGGCCAATCTGTACTGCAGCTAAGCCGGTGAGGACTTTCTTAGTCTCGGCATCGTGCTTCAGCGCAATGCTCTTGATGCCCGCCTTGGCGTCGTCCTTGATATCCATGTGCGCGTAGATCATGTCGTAGAGTACAGTCCAGGATACGTTGCTCGCATACAGCAGTGCGGCAGCGGACAGCGCCGAGCTATTCGACAACAAGTCCACCCCGAGGGCGGGGAAGCCCATGACGGCTCCCCAGGAGAACGTCAGGCCCAGCACGAACTGCGGGTAGTACGTCACGCGCTTGGCTAGCGGGTACGAGGCGACGAACAGGAGGCTGGGGACGCCGTAGAAGAGGCACGGCAGCGGGAACTGCAGGAGTATGCCGAGGCCGGCGAGCAGCTGCACGCCGGTGTACGCGAGGGCCTGGAAGGGGGTGATGGCGCCCCGCGCGAGCGGCCGGTGCCGGGTGCGGCTCACGTGCGGGTCCAGGTTCCGGTCCCAGAGGTCGTTGATGGAGCAGCCGGCGCCGCGCATGACGAGGGCGCCGGCGAAGAAGAGGAGGCCGGTGCCGAGGACCGAGAGCGGGCCGGCGGCGGCGGCGGGGACGGCGAGGGGGGCGGCCATGAGCGTGGAGAATAGGCACGGGAAGAATAGGTAGTAGGTCCCCGTCGGCTTGTCGATGCGGATCAGCTCGCCGTACGGTACCCATGACCTGGGCAGGCGCGATAGGATGCCGGAACTTGGCGGCGAGTAGGGCTCCACAACGGCGGGTGAGGATGGCGAGTCGATGGTGTGAGCTGCGCGTTGGCATCGTGGTGGTAATGGAAGTGCCGGTATTATGTGTCTAGGCTTGGGGAAGCCGAGAGCTGTCGTCGACGACCGCAAGCTCCGACCCGACACATTATGTGTCTGTCTCGAAAATCTCCATGGATTTAATGATGCTGAGCGGCGAGAAAGTAGGCACCTCGTGCAATCGGGGGTGATAAGCTGAGGCATCGTGCCCTAAGATGAAATAGAGGTCTGGTGCCGGATTAGCTTGACTGTTGGAAATGCAAACGATTCAAAGGCGTGACTAAGGAAAGCAAAAGGGACGGTATTTCTATGGGAAAGATGGGCAAATTTGTTAATTTGTTCAAGTTCGAGCCCAACACATTTCATATTCTAAATTGTATAGTCCGTCCTTCTTCATATTTTGTATATGGGTAGAACCCATCCTGTCTTCGTCGTCTAAGGAGACTACTCTTGCAAGCTCCAGTCCTATGAATATTGTAAGAGTAAGGAGACTTACCTGTGGGAGTGGGAATTGCTAGTATCACCTCGATATTACTGTCATTATATCACAAATATAAGTCATTTGTAGAAAGACACAATATCTTGACGAGAGTCAATTCATCGTATAGGCGACCTTATGCTTGAAGCCGTGTCGTACCTAAGTGGTTCTTATGGTTCTCATGGTTCTCATGGGGTGGAATTTTATATAAGTGAAGCTAACAAAAATGTGGTCTGTGCAGCTGCCAGCTGCCTGCTACCAATCTACCGGCGTCCGGCGCTCTGACCTCACGTACCTTTAGCTCGCGTACCCACGCAGCTACATCTGGTAGGTACTACTTTTTATCCCATTTACTTTTTCCCAGCACGCACGATCCGATTCACATTTATCCAAGACTCAGCTGTTCAGTCGGCAATTCCCTTCTCCATCTACTTTACAATCCGATATCTAGTAAAGTAGATAATGTCGGCGATGGTTTTATTTTGCATCAAACAATCGGCGACACACGATATATCAGCTCGTCTATAGCCAATGTGGTCGCAAACCTAGGGTCGCTCAGAAGCGCGTGAATCAAAGCTGTGATTCTATTCACAAATTCCCCGCCTACATACAAAGTAGGTATAGGTACCTCGGAATCCCACGCCTTAAGAACATAACACAACCAAAATGCCTACCGCATTACATCCTCAAGCTAAATTCGATCCTATCCCCCCGGATCTGGACCTCCATGCGCTCGTCGATCGAACTCCAAACTTTGACTGGGTGGTGCGCATCTCTACTACTCAGATTCGACGTCTTGGCGCCGCTGGCTTCGAGAAGCTAGTCCAGCTGCACGTAATAGAAGGAGGCCGGCCACTGGTTATAGAAGGATGGAATAAAGTACTGCCCGAGACTTTGTTCAGTGCTACCTGGCTGGAGGAGACATACGACAAGAAGCGTGGGTTCTCTGCGTCGCAAAGGAGACTTGGACATGCTAACAGTATTGTGCAGAGGAAAATGTTCGCGACATATCTGCGCAAGCCGACATTCCCATGACCACGGGCCATTATCTACGATCGATGCGCCAGCTGACTAACCAATGGTCATCTACTAATTTCCGCGACGAACGACGACAGCGCCTCTACTTGAAGGATATCGATTGCCCTCCCGAGTGGTACACCCACCTAAAGAAGGTCATTCCTCCAAATGTCTTTTATATGAACGAGAACATCAGCGAAAACCTAAACGCAGACGCTCGAGACGATGACATCTTTGGCGCCCCAGAGAAGACCCCCGCCGTTGCGGGCGACTTGATGAGCAGCTTACCAGAGGAAATGCGAGCCCAGAACCTGATGTGTTATATTGGCCACGAAGGAACGTACACCCCCGCACATCGAGAAATGTGCGCGAGCTTGGGCCAGAACATCATGGTTGAGGCTTCTAAAGATAAGAACGGAGAGAAGCCGGGAAGTTCGATTTGGTTCATGACAGAGACCAAGGACCGCGAAGTCGTTCGCGAGTATTTCCTCTCTATGCTCGGCCATGACATCGAGATTGAGAAGCATTTCGCACAGATCAACGCCTGGAAGAAGGCTAATTTCCCTGTTTACGTCGTTGAGCAGAAGGTTGGCGACTTTATTCTGGTACCTCCTCTAGCACCTCATCAGGTTTGGAACCGTGGAACAAGAACGGTAAAAGTTGCCTGGAACAGGACAACAGTCGAAACCCTCGACCTTGCCCTTCGCGAGGCTCTACCAAAAGCGCGACTGGTCTGCCGTGACGAGCAGTACAAGAACAAAGCTATCATCTATTGCACTCTCGAGAAATACTACAAAGATCTCCAACCCGCCGAAGAAAACCAGGAAGTTGGCTTATTGGGCTTTGGCCAAGAGCTGATACAAAACTCGGTGCGCATGAGGCAGATGGCCGCTGACTTCCGACGTTTGTTTGGCCTCTTCACTGAGATTCTTATTGATGAAATGTTCGCCTACAAGCAGGCCGACGTTGAGTACGTCCCGTTCGATTCAAACATTACCTGCTCATACTGCCGGTCCAACGTATTCAACCGCTTCTTGACCTGTAAATGTTGTGTGCGCACGCTACTCAACGGCGACGAAGATACGTACGACATATGCATGGAATGCTATGCCATGGGTCGCTCGTGTGTCTGTATTTCGGGTCTTCAATGGTGCGAGCAATGGAAATGGTCCGATCTCGTCGAAAAACACGAGACGTGGCGATCAATGGTGATCCAACAGGACGGATTTGTCGACATCACGCTCTCCCCCCAACCCATCGAGATTGCGGGCAAGATGACAGACAAGAAATCAGTAGCCCAAATCTGCCAAGAGCAACTTCGACGACGACCCTGGAACGATATCACGAAACCACCCAAGGCTCAAACCGAGGAATCTGATGAGCCCGAAGTTGACGACGAAGGTCGCGTCAAGAAGAAATCAAAGTCTAGACGCAAGGCTAAGAAGGGCGACGTCTACACTTGCCATGTGTGCTGTCACAAGGAATACACATACAAGCTGAACTTCTGCACGACATGTCAGAATGCATATTGCTATGGCGTCCTTTGGCGGGCATTTGACATAATGCCACAGACAGCGATGGAGACGGAGCACTGGCAATGTCCCAAATGCCTCAACATTTGCAACTGTGGATCGTGCAGGCAGAAAGGTCTTACCCATCCATACGTTCCCAAGAACACTCTCCTCGGACATGACACTCGTCCAATTGCAGATGACCGCAGCGTTGAGTCGATTGTCGACTTCCGACAGCACAACCTTAGTTGGTTGAAGGCGACTGGAGAGGAAAACCGAAGCAAAGATACGAAACGAATGCAGCGATGGAAGCAACAGGCAGATGCCGAGAAAGCGAAAGACCCATTGGCGTCACTAAATACGGCTGACGATGCCCCTCACGAGATGGACTTAGCTCTTCAGGACTCGATCATGAACGGCTATGGGGACCAGAGTCACCTCTTAGGCCACGCTAGTGCTGCGGCGGATGATGCTGGCTATGAAAATGGTCAACCGTCTACAGCCAACATGCCGGACGATAATGATCTCGATGATCACGCTCAGAATGCCGATGCATCTGGTATTCAGAATGGTGAAGTGGATCCTGATCAGTCTGAATATCCCGACCCCTCAGCAATGGGCGGTGGAAGAATGATGGGAATGGGGTTCTATGATCAAGACGAAAGCACAGATAGAATTCTGTTTGACCCATTCCAGATGCCGTCTGCCGATATGGTGAACGACGAACCAGAAGTGTCTGATTTTGTCAAGAAGACACTGCGACTTGCAAAAAGAAAGGCGAGACTCGAGAACAATGATGATCCCGATTTCAGAGGGCCTAGGAATCGAAAGAAACCCAGAACCGGGAATATTGATCAACTCGTCAATCTAGATCCAGCCCTGCTTGGAGCTCTTGGGAATAGCACTTCTACACCGACAAGATCATTTGCGCCGGATGGACCAACGGAACAAGCAGACGATGGAGCTGCAAGAGAACCACCAACGGACGCCCCCGACCCGGCCCCTCGTCCTAAGCCGACAAGACAGCCTTTGCCAATCGATCCCCTTCGGCCTACCCTTCGACACGCTAAACCAATGACGTCGTATGTAGAGACTGAGGAGCATGAGGCTTTTGACCCGGATGATACCGTCCCAGTCAAAGCTCTACGACTTTTCCAATTGGAAAACGAGGATGGGACGCCGGAAGGGGAACAGGACCCTGTAGACTTAGCTGCGGATGCAATCCGTGCTCTGACGCAGCTCCCAGGTAGTGAGAAGGAGACTCCAGTTACTGCCAAAGGTACTCCACAGCCTGGGGCCAAAAGGCGAGGACGACCACCCAGAAACTCCCTTGGATCAACCCCTGTCGCCGCTCCGTCTACGGGCAAAAAGCGTGGCCGGCCTAGGAAATCTACAATCGGCGAGGCAGAAACAGACAAGGCTACCGCCACAGTTGAGGCCAACAACTCGGACGGAACCGCTCACAACGAAAGCAGCGTGACAGTAGATGAGCTCGAAGCCCAGTTGGCACGAGAGTTGAGCGACGGAAATGAGGGTAGTGAACATCTATCACGACCCGCTACGGCTATTGCTACGCCAAACGAGGGGCCAGTGAAGAGAAGGGGTCGGCCACCGGGACGACCTCGTGCGCAGCGAGCACAACAGGCGCAGCAAGCGCCCCTTATGCCTCAGTTAGACGACGTGGATTCGCCTCCGGCAGACATAAGTTTCATGTCTATGAGAGAGAGAGCAGCTTTGAGGGGCAGGGCCTTCAAGATAGGCTCACGGCGCAACAGGAACGGGACCTCAGGAAGCCCTGCCACAGCTCCCTCCTCGGCTAAAAGAACGCCTATGGCTGCAGCCACCAAAGACATAGCGAACAGATCTGCGCCGGATTTCGCTGATGTCGAAGAAAGCCGGCCAAGTCCTAAACGGGGCCGGAAGGAGCTGCTCGACAACGACTTCGAACCGGCTGTTGTGGAGATTGAGGATTCACCATCGCCCAGTCTCACACCGGAGAAGGACGTTCCCGAGACGCGCCGCTCTGCGAGGAAGTCCGGCGGACCAACGGTTGTCAGAATAACTTTCTCAGACGACAGCGATAGCGACGGCGATTCAGAATCAGATGATGACGAAGATGGTGTTCCTAACAAGCCGAGGAAGCGTTATGTTGCGACGCGCGGTCGGGGGAGAGGCAGGGGAAGGGGCATTGGAAGGGGAGGGAGGGCGCGAGGCCGTGTCTAACCTACGGCGCGCGTCTGGCTTGTGTATAGGTTGTATGTGTAGGAATGTCGTTCAAGGTTGCGATCCGACGTGCCTAGGTAACTGTTATAATGGCATGCAATGTTCTCCCACTGGTAGATCGAGAGGCGTCTCGTCGAACTACTTCAATAATTAGTTTATACCCAGTTAGCTAGTGGCTATCCTTCACCCATCTTGTTACTTTTTTACTATTAAATGATGTCTAGTCTCACGTAAATGCGGAGTGGTAGGACTCCCTTAGCCCCCTTAACACTTTTTACCCCCTATTGAATCCATGTTACGAGGTATCTAGTGTATATGTCTCGGTGGGTAATAGCAAGCTTCTGAAAACTTGTAGGCCACATTCATCAACTTGAGTTTCAAAGCTGGCAACGACTGTCACTAATTCTAAGCGATCCTAGGTCGGATCCATCCGAGATTAATATTTTCCAAGTCCATGTCTAGATCGTAGGTTACACGGACCCCGTATTTAATTCGATTAAGCAAACATAAAACATCTGACCCCTGAAGCACAAAATACAGAGACCGAAAACAAAGAAAAAAGAAGCTTTCTATGCATGAACGGGGAGTCGAACCCCGAGCTCCACCTTACACTTCATTTCTGATGGAAGGGTGGAATGTTACCGCTACACCATTCATGCCTAAGAATATGAAAATTTGCGCCTTATTTCAAGCTATATGAACTATCGCGACCTTCGGAAGATCTACAGGTAAGAGATAAGGGTTACGGAGAAATAGGTATGACATGTTATCCGAGACAGGTGTAGTTAGAAATTTTACAGCAAGACAATGACGCTAAGATCAATAGCGGCTGCTTAATGTCTCTGAATACCTAGGGCATAGACTAGAATTATGCATCCGGCTCAAAAGCCGAAAATTACAGGGGACCAGGAGGTAGGTAGCGGAAGTCTAGCTTGTCGACCTAAGCCTCTCAAGCTCTCTTAAGATGCCTGACGATCAAAGGCTAAATCCGGACGCTAATAAGTTTAGAAATGCCCTCTCCCACTACCAATGTGGGGATATAAGATCTAGAACAAACGGGCGGGCAGCCTAAGCTATCTGTTATCCAGCTAAGGGAAGACTATTTATTTACTAACGCATAGTAGAACTAGTGGTATTGTGAAGAGTATTCTATATCGGTCAAATATAGCATCTTCATCGTTAAACCTATCGGAAAATTTTGCTCCCACGACGCTACGTCGGATAGCCCTCCGTGCCGGCTCATCTGAAACCTCGCAACCCTTATGGCCAAAACGAAGGGTGGGGGAGCGGCGGGGACGGTAATGATGGCCCCGTACGTAGGTCGAGGAGTCATCGAGGCCTCGTCATCAGAATGCACGTTGCTGTGCTAGGCGTTGCCAAGGTATGGTGGGAAGTCAACGAGCATGTCGACATAGTGTTCACGGATCCCTGCTTAGATCTCCTAATCTCCGTCTACCAAGCCCTTAGAACCGGCTGATACAATCCTCTTGACTGCAACGGGAGTTGAAGGGACGGTGTTGAGGGTAATGGTGGACATATATGGGTAGGACCACTGAAACCACGTGGGTGTTTACCGAACTGTCACTGGTCCTTGCTGGAAACCGATCAAGTCCTCGACTCTCGAATATGCGTTGGTCTATCATGAATTCGTTGGTAGAATCAGGGCAGACTAGAAAACTATCCCCTCCGCAGCCCGTCTATCGACGACAACAGTAGACTCGATAATGGGATTCAATTTCCGAACTCGGCCCTCGGCCGAGACGGCTTAAGATGCGAACATTGACGTCGCCTAAAATGGGGAAGCAAGGATATGTCAGGGGTCAAGGTGTTAGTCTTCGGCCTTATGTACTAGCGAGGTAAGATCGTAGTTTTAGCTTAGATTGACGTTAACACTTTTGGGACTACGATGGCAGATAAAAAGTATGGAGACCACGCGATGAGCAGTTTCCCCTTATTATAGGGCTATCGTTAGACTCTCGTGCCATATTTATTACTGATGCCGTGACTATATGCGGGAGAACCCGACCCTCCTGAGTACTATACGTTGATTCGACAGAACTAAATCAGACGCGGACTCATACGGCAGTAGAAGTAATTAGGTACTTAGGCTAGTTGATATTCTACTAATGGTACCATAACCGGATTCAATACCTTACTTAATTGCCCCTTTCAGTGGTTCCCCTGGTAAGTATCTGCTATGCAGTGTAAGGCCTCACATCGCGAGGACTGGGAGAAAAGGGGGTCTTTTATGGGTCCCGTCGCAAACTATCAACGACGCTAACAAGAAAAGAGCCACCCCTTTCTAACTTTCACCTTTACCCAGGTACCTTTTGAATGATGGCCCTAAGTACCCCTATGGAATCGTCTAGTCCCTATTCTTGTGGGTGTCAATGCGGTCTCCTAATAATTCGCTCTTTGCATGCCCCGACATGTCTGTATATTGGAGCTTTATGAATTCCGTATGGCTTGGTTCCTATGAAAAACTCGGTCGAGGCAGCGCAAGTGATGATATACAAGTGAACAAGCAATCAGTCTAGACTTTTCTCTCCAGTACCCGGCCTACTAACTCTCTAACGCTGAATGCTCTTATACGCTCTATAAGGTAGGCACCTCTTCATCACAACAGCTTACAGTGACCCGTTGCTGGATACTTTGGAATGATTTGTGCCGTCAAGGTTTCGGCTTGTCGTTGAGTGTGAGTAGCCGTCCTCAGTCGAAACGGTAAACTGTGTAGTGCGCATAATACCTGTGCCGGTCAGAATCTCCTCGTCCGAGTCTCTTGCGGATCGGATATCGGTGTGAGCTCGTCGGCCGTTCATATCCTTCAGCCCGATAACTCTCTCGGGACCATCGGTGGTCCTGATATAGCCTTGTTGCGCGTGCGACGCACCATTGCCATACTTGTGGTGGCCGTAATATGATTGGTCATTTGTAGACTTCAGATGCGGCACCCATCGACGGATGAGGGGCCAGAGGGCGGGCGCCGAGGCAGTCAGGATGGCTAGGTTACACTCGATAGATGAAACGCAGAAACCGATGGAGAAGTTCTTGTCCAGGCTCGTTTCGTTCAAGTTCTGGACGAGGAAGTAAAGGCGGACGACACTGACAATCGTTACTCTGTTGTAAGAAACCAGTTAGCGCCTTGTATATTAGAGAGATGTAATTTTTAAGGAGAATGTTTGTAAGGTATACTTACAGTACCCCTAACGCAAAGATGCCACTGTACACTAGTTAGAAGCCGATATGATCCATAGTTCTCCTATACCGTCAAAACTCACCAAAGCGCATATTTACGTGTCTTGTTGATCTGAAGGCCGAGGAAAATATAGAAGGGAAGGATTATTGCCGATAGATCCGTAGCTCTGATAAAAAGGGGAGTGTCTGTTAGTGATTTTCCCCTTGTATTCCAAGAAAGGTGCCGCGTTTCCAGGGCCATATAAAGCTAGACTCAGAATTCGGGAGAGGGGGTGGTTGTTACACATACTGACGAAAGGTTAGCGACGGTTAAGGAGACATGGAAAGAAGGGTTAAGAACATGGGGTTCATGCTTCTATACATACCATGGTCATGCAAGCAGCGACGACACCAAAAGTGAACTGCTGGATGCAGGTCCCCGAAACTAGCGGATGCCAGTTCTTCTCGATGGGTGTACATTGGAAAATAACGGTGACGAATATAGCAATCATCAGAACCGTGTTGAAAATAATAGTGCCCCAAACAATGTATCGAACGCTGGCCTTAATTCCCGAGAATCGGAGTAGAAACACGAGAATGGACTGTTTGACTAGTGTCAAGATGGGCTGGTAGACAGCGCCGACAACGTAGATCCAGATGAGTCCCTCGGTGGGATCGAAAGGTTGAGGAACATCGTAGTAATGGATTCCGATGTATAGAGTTTTCATAACTAGGTGTTATTAGGACCAATACCGATACACACCAAAACTCATTACATACCTTTGATGGATCCGATTGCCAGGACAATGCTTAGGGCCATGGCCCCAACAATGAGGCCGTCATCTTTGGATTGAAGTCAGCTTTTTATTCCGGGTCGGGCCCTCAGGGGCAGTGGTTGTCAGCTTACCCCAGCCAAAGCTTTTCGTGTCGATCCTGATATACGCCCTCAAAATAACCACTATAAATGCAAGTGCTGGAAATATCACCTCCAAAGCGATACCAAAATCCTGAAGCCAGCTCCTCACCGGAGAAGCCTGTGTATCCGACATGGTGGCTTTGATCACAAGAATATCTGTGCAGGCCACAACCAGATAAGCTCAAGATCGATCTGTGGTATACGTCTACGTACTCAAGGAGTAGAGATCGTCGTTGGGACTGCGAGTAATCATTCATATATTATCTGATCCCCTGAAAGTTCACCAGGTTTCTGATCTAGGAAGTAAGAACCAAGGGTCCTGGTGTCTCGGTAGCCTTTGAACTTGTGCTCGGTGTATAGTTAGTTACCTTGCTTTTCTAGACCCTCTTTCGGCCTAACCAGAAACATGCCTTGTACATGGATTCCCCAGTCTCGATTTAGGAATTCCAGGGTCTGAAGTTTTGAAACTAGGTTACCTCGTACTCGAACGAGTTCGCTACAGATTTTCTATAGCACCTGGAAAAGACATTATCTAAGCGAGGCCACTCCATGTCACATTGAGTGAAGTCTCTATTATACACTGAACATGGTCTCATGTTACCTTAAGTAGACCTTTAGTATGTTAAGACCTTCTTCTGCTTGGTGTTCTCCATCCCATTTCAGATCTAACTAGGGATATGGAGCCTAGCTAATTATACTAGTCTCAACGAACATGAGTTCGCTTTATACCTACCCAACTCAATGCCCTTCTACTACATACATAGTGTAACACTCCTGGGCTTTCTAGGCGAAGATGCCACCAATACCTTCCTCATTCGGCCTTTTTGGAATATCGACTCATTACATGTTAGCTCTTTTAGATGTGGAATGCCCTTCATCCCCAAAATTCTTTCTAGTATTACGCATTACTTCTTCGAGCCCAGCCCATTGATGAATCGGAGAGTTTTTATCGTGTACCGGATGCTTGAATTCTGTCGGGTCCGGATCGCGTTGAAAGGGACCCCTTCTCTTTCCTGCGGCGCTTTCACTGTTGTGTTGTACTCCAGATTACGCATCCTTCTTTTGAAGAATCAAGAATACGTAAGTCTGCTATTAGGTAGGTTACTATAAGAGACTAGCTACCTAGGTAGGTAGGGTTCGCAGCCCGGCTTTCTTTTATGAACTATTTCCCGTAGTTGAGGTTATACTACCAAGCTAGCTGGCCAGGAGCAAGATATATGAAAAATGCCTATTGAGGAGGATTATGTCAGGGCTCCGGCCTTTCGGCCGTCGACCCTTTAGATGGGTACTTGAAATATTGGCCAAGGATGGGTTGGGAAAACAAAGGGCCTTCTTCGGTATCTATCTGGGCTAGGTTCTCGGGGTACCAGGCGAATACGGGTAGCCGTTTACACCTAGTTAGGTTCCTTGAACAAGAACGTTGTTGTTTTCCACGCCTTTTGGCTCCGCATTGTGATAGCTTAGGTAATCATATACTGCTTACGTTGAATCTACCTAATGTATCTAGGTCGTTTTTCTGAAGATGGATAGTTGGCGCAAATGGAGACAGAAATGAGACGAGTCTGGGAGGAAGTCGACGCATGTTTTTGGCAGGATTCTTTGAACTTTGGCGGAGAGAATCGTCTATTTGGGGCATCGCAACAGTTAGCGCCTTGAAGGATGCATGCATGCCTCGTTATATCGGCAAGAGGGCCATATCCACAACCCGATGTTCCGGGATGGAGGGTCGACAGAAGGATGAGCCATCATTCAACCATCACAGTAGTGTCGGGCTATACTAGCACTGGCTAGGCTGTGAACGGACTCTTGACCTTGTCTGAGTCTCCTAGACTCAGTATGGAATAACTCGATGGAACCAGGATGGAACTTCGATGGAACTCTCGACTTAATGCATAGATTTTCTGCGAGCCACATGAGATTGCGGAGGACTACCGGTTTATGTGTGAATAGTAGCTTAAGCTCAACTTGTACTCCCCGTCGTAGCGTGGCATGTATGGTCCTACTTTGTACTCCGTATGTACCTAGGTACATACCTTGTAACCCTGTCGACGATGGGTTTATTTTGCAAACTATTGGATCTCTGTGCATTGGCCTGCACGATACCACGTGGATGGCAAGGTATCTCAGTCGGCGTATATGCAGGTTAACCATTATCTGCAGGTTATCTGCAGGTCATATAAAGCACGCACGCAAGGACGATCCTTTGAAGTTTTCCTATCGAGTTTACCCGACGGCTAGGAATTCCCACCCCCCTTTTCCATTTTCGTAGGAGCCTGTAAGCCTATCGCAGCACACCAATGGCGCGTCTGGCATTTATTGCGGTCCTGTCGCTAGCCAGCTTAGCCCTCGCTCAGACAATTCAAGATGGAACCGGTAAGCCAAAATTTCGACACATATACTGCATCATTAACACGCCAAAATGATGATCTGACTTACTGACCCTGGTTGTTTTCGATAGAAGCCACAGAGGAAAATGTAGCGCCGGCGGTTGAGGAGGTCCAAGTTGATGCGGCGTCGTCCGGTATCGACTACTTTCCGTTCGAGTCAAGTCAATTGACAGGTGATATTATCACCAACTTGACAAACTACAACCTGAGTAATGTCGAGGTCTTCGATTTCAGCGATGCGGACAATGCGCTTGAAAGACGCACCACTCGCGTCTGTAAGACCTATCCCGGCGAAAAGGGGTGGCCGGCTCGTCCGATATGGTTCCTTCTCAATATCCTCTTGGGCGGCGCTCTAATCGAAGGTGTGCCAACCGCGGCTCCATGTTATTCAAATTGGCCTCAATATGACGAGGCCAAATGTGCAGCCGTCACTTCCGAGTGGGGAACGCCTTCATACCAGTGAGCTCTCTCCTCTCTTTGCTTTTGTTCGTCTCTAACCCGGCTCAGGCTGTCGCAACCCCTGGGGATACAGTACTACGTCTTTGAAGGAGTGAGCTGTCTGCCACCTAGTCTCACGCGGACAAATGCCACATGTACCCTGGGAGGCATGCCGTCGTACGTCGTCAAGGCCACCAATGTCGCGCAGGTTCAGCTCGCTGTTAACTTTGCGCGAAATCTGAATCTGCGGCTGATCGTCAAGAATAAAGGCCATGATTTCAAAGCCAAGTCTAGCGGAGCCGGGGCGCTTTCTGTCTGGACTAATGCCTTTTCGAGCATCCAATATCTAGGTTCAACTTATACTCATGGCCCTTCAGGCTACAAGGGACCAGCCTTTAAGATCGGATCAGGTGTCCAGGCCCTCTCCCTGTACCAAGCAGCAGATAAGCTCGGCCTCCATATTGTCGGTGGAAACACGCGGGTAAGTTGTAGATTTCCTTCTATGGTCGTATAATGAAGTGGTCGAGTCTAATGAGGTTTTGTACTAGACTGTCGGGATCGGTGGTGGCTACATTGCCGGTGGAGGCCATTCTCCCTTGATGTCCATGTACGGCATGGCGGCGGATCAAGTTTTGTCCATGGAGGTCGTCCTTCCCAACGGTAGATTCGTATCTGTCGATGAGAAGACCTACCCCGACCTATTCTTTGCCCTTCGCGGGGGCGGTGGTAGTACCTGGGGAATCGTGACCTCCCTGGTCATCCGGGCATACCCGAAGAAACCTGTTTCCACCCTCACCTATAGCTTCGGCATCGGCGGCGATATCTCAAAGGAGGCTTTCTGGAAAGGAATCGACGCAGTATTTGCTAAGTTCCCCGAGTATGCTGACAAGGGGATGTACAGCTACTGGTCCATCGCCTGCTTCGGGGATTGCTCCTTTGCCATGACACCCCAGTGGGGCAACGACATGGACTCCGCGGCTCTGGGGACTCTCTCTACGCCCCTTTTCAATGAGCTTGCCGCTCTGGGAATTAATGTTACTGATGCCGTGTACACGAATTACGATGGCGTCATAAGCGCAATCGACGGCACCTGGTCCGCTGAAAGTGAACAAGGTGGCGTATGGAATTTCAACACTGCATCGAGATTATTCCCGCGATCTAACTGGGAGGACCCTACCAAGCTCGCCGCCCAGACCGCAGCTCTCCGGACGAGTGTCGAAGCAGCTGGCATGATACTTGGCTACAACGTAAAAGCTGCCGACAACCCATCTCTCAACCAAACCAACGCTGTGAATCCGGCGTGGCGTCAGACACTGCTGCATGCTCTGCTTGGCGTAACTTGGAGCCAGGAAGCAACCCCAGGGGACATTGCAGCCGCGAACAAGAATCTGGTCAAGATGATGCAGTCCTGGAGAGACGCATCGCCGGGTGCTGGGGCGTACCTCAATGAGGCTGACATCAACGAACCAGACTGGCAGCAAGCCTTCTACGGATCCAACTACGCGTATCTGTACCAGCTGAAGCAGAAATACGATCCTTGGGGTCTGATGTGGGCGCCTACCGCTGTCGGTTCCGAGGACTGGTACATCACTGGCCAGGTCGACTATTATCCAACACAAAACGGAAAGTTGTGCCCCAAATAGACCAAGGGCGCCCTATCGTCCAGGGGCTAAACTAACGTGTGTCACGAACTACAACATAATAGATGTCTATATAAGAAAAGAAATAAAGGCATTAAAGGTATGTATATATCACGAATGTTCCTCTACCTCCTAGATTGCGCCACTCTAGTTTATAGACCTGCCTCCCAGCACGGTATTTATAACTAGAGTGATCGCTCGCATCATGGGATATTATATATATCTACCTACCGAATAATAATAGTGTTAACCAACACTCCGCTTTGGCACCATTTATCTGAATGATTGCTTGACTTCCAGTTAAGCTTTAGTCTGCTGAAACTCGGGATGCTCGTGTTGCTCTTTGTGCTTTAGCCTTTCATAATGGTTCTATTATTAAAACACACTAGTTTAAATTTGACTACCTATCTACCTAGTTACATTAATCAGTTATTTCTAAGTATGAGATACTAGGTAGGTAGGTAGGCTTTGAGCTTTAGCATGCGAGCCAAACCTCCAAATCGGTTCAATATGAGAGAACAAGCTACTAAGTAGAAGTTTATTATAATATCAATAACAGGTGTGGGGGGTTATAGTGTAAAGTAATAATTAGAAACATCTCAGTTATGAAATAAAACAATCTTATTGTTCCCTTGAGATCGACAAAGGAAACAAAGAAGTCACAACTCTATCTACTCGCTAAAAGGGCCTGTACTTAGCTTACACCTATAACACCGCCTGTTTGGGATCATTGGGTTAATATACAAACAATAATATTGGTGGTCAAGTCATCGTTCTGGTGATCAGAACAGGTTTTAAATAATATTGCTATATGAACTTGGGTGCTTCCTAGTATTCCTTGAACTCATCTGTGAAGTGACCGCTCGCAAAGCTTATAATTAAACGAGCACGTTTGAAGAATATACTAGAACGTTTCCCTAAGTGTCTGATAGGTTACGATCCCGCTCCTTACCATGTTGAGCTCCAACAACCCATCGGGCTCCAACAACCCGTCGGGCTCCAACAACCTGCCGGGCTCTAACAACCCTTATCGTCAGAGAGACTCCGATGGTGAGGATGACGAGCCCAGGCGTCGTAGCGCATCCCCGCCCTCGAGACCCGGCCGCTCCAGAAGAAGGGTTCCCGATCCTGAGACCTGTCAAGGCTGTAGATCTCGCTGCGGAAAAAAAGAGGCGAGATGTGTCCGACCTTTTCCTGGCAGAGGCTGTAGGCCGTGTCTCCGATACGGCTTGGTTGTAAGTCCACCTATTTACGCCCAAGTTTCCCCATGTTCCCAATTATCAATTCAATCAAGTTGCTAACTATTGTCGTAGTGCGTAGTAGAAGGGATTCCAGTGCCTCGATGTCCTGATCCCAGCGGTCCTGAAATGGGCCTGGGTCGTGGAATATACCGTGTTACGCCGGCTCGGTGTGTCCCTTGTATGGAAAACGGAAGGCGCTGTGACGCTAAGCGGCCTTGCGACAGTTGTGTGGCCAACCACGATAGGTGCACAGGCAACTCCAGTCGCTGTTTTTGGCGAGGGGTTGCAGGCGACGAGATGTATGGATACTATCTTACCCTTGGATTCGGTCCCGGGGGTGTGAATGACCCACCCACTGGCCCTCCTGACCAGCGCTGGGAAATGCCTGACGACTATCATATTCAATACGTACAAGTAGGTGATTTTTATTCCTTTCCCTTTTCAATTAGCCTCGGGAGTAGAGATTTCCCAATTCAGCTCATTGAATCTCCCAAGACGTGGCAAATAAAATGGGCGACTCGCTATTTGGCGGTTTTGATACCATCGCCAGCCCTGCCCTCTTCTTAAACCCTTGCGTACCTAGGTAATCACTAACTCACGTTGTTATAGTGGGCGAGGGAACGCGGTATCGTGGTCCCGGAACCCCAAAGCCTTGACCAAATCGCCTTCGCCTTGCCGATAAGGCCTCCTCCGTTGCCCATCCTGACGCCGGATGGTGGAGGCCGCGTGGTTCGTGGACAAGGAATGCGAGCAATACAATTAGGATATCAGCAGTTTCTAAGATTGGCGAATGCTGCCATGGCGAGGGGTGTCCCCGCGAACCTTGCTGGGATAACGCAGCTTTTGGTGGATGATCTCAACAACAGTGTACCAGTCAATCAATCGCAAGCCGTTCGAGATCTAAACCTATATCTTGCTCGGCAAGAAGAAATTCTTAGGAGGAACGACGAAACGAGAAATCCGAGGTTAGCGGAGTTGCCGATCGACACGTCGCGTGCCATCGGCGATGTACCCGAGCAAGCACTTAGAAACATTAATCCCGGGTCAAGCGACGAGCACCGAAATATAGGGCCGTTGAGGAACGTTGTGAGAATTCCGCTCGATCGCCCGCCCTCGCCAGGCCCGACCCATCCAATTTACTGGATTCCATGGAACTCACGGGATGAGGACATAGAAATTCCCGTAAGGTTTTCGAGACTCGACCAAAGCCACCCAGAGTATGTCAATAGAGGGCTTCTTCAGAGAAACCCCTTTGCCAACCACCCCAGCGGTGATGGCACGAGTCAACTTTCCACTATCCCCTATTTTCGAATATGGGAAAACGGTGATATGCTTGAGGACCCGGCTCCTTGCGAGACAGAGAGGCAATTTTTCGGACCTTGCGGCAAGCCTACACGGTCGGCAGTAAGTATTACAGAATTATTTTCCTTTATTTTGGTCTCCTTTGAAGCAACCGCCTCCTAAACAAGATGGTTACTTTGGTGACGGACCTTGCCCCCACGACTCCCATCTAGTTAGAGCCATTACTGACTAGGTATTGTCCCTATAGTGCGAAGACACCTCACATTTTAAACCTGTACCTATCTGTGATGACTGCGAGGCCCTCAGCCTGAGAGAATTTCGCGAACTTCTCCGACGTGTGGAGATGGATCTCCGTCAGTATCTTTGTTGGGAGGTAAGTATTGAAACGATCCCTAACTTTCCGTTTCTAGGCTTAAGCGTTCAGAAGCCGATCCTTTCGAGACATATACTAATATATTTATATTTCTAGTGCGCTAACGGTAGTACAATCCTTCAAAAACTTATGAATACGGGATATAGGGTTTGGTATTTTGAGCCTCTTGACGATCATGGTAGACCTAAACCTAAACCCGATTTCTCGGCGGAATCAATAGCCTCTACGGGTCTAGGACAAAGAGTTGGTGGCTATATGGACCGCCCCCTCGAAATCACCGGCGTAAGTAGTATCCCAACTGTTCCCCTCTGGCGTGCCTTAAGAATATAGGGTCAACCACCTTTGAGGCGTCATTAGTCTATCAAACCCCTTGTTAAGGATGATTACTAACATTCTCATAACAGTGCGGCTGTGCCATGAAGATCCTCGGTAGAAGGATTTGCCGTCCTCATCGCCTGCAGCATATTCTCAATCTGCAAACAGCGGTCGCCAGGATGCGAAACTATTGTAGAAGCGTATACGGAAGAATGGTCTGTCCAATGTGCAGGGTAACGCCGGGTATAGAGTGCTACTGCTTCCAGGGAATAAGAGGAGGTGAGCAATCGCGCTTTCAGGCATGGGCTTGCTTAAATTGCCACGGCTATGTCTTGAATAGAAATAGTATCATTCCAATGAACATCCTAGGAGCGGTCCGCCATCCGCCCGCAAACCCGAACGTTGTGTTTGAGGACCGTCGGTATCCCCCATCCCCGTACACGGTAAGGGACGAGGAAAGACAGTCAGCAGTCCAAAATGCACCTGATCCGGAAGTCGAGAGGCAAGAGGAAGAAACCCTTTGGAATCGCGTTTTAAGTCTACGCGAAGCTATTGGCCAGCCCGGCGATGGCCAGCCTAACCCTGACCCTAACCCAGGCCAAGCCGATGACCAACAGGGTGAAGCAATGGATACAGACTAGAGTTGAGGATATAGGGGGTACACAGGTAGGTGGGTTACTTACCCAAGGTACCCCGGGCTAGGCTAGGTAGGCAATCGGGTCGTATGCAGTGCCTCTATTACCCAAAACCAATACCGTAGTACACCAGTAGTAAGTCTATGTATTTCTTTCTTTACTGAATCTCTACACTGCCACGATCAATACAATTTTGTATTATATCTGATCCCAAACTAAATACCTTCCGGCAGACTTGATATTTTATTTTATCTTCGTAAACTTGGTTGGCGAAGAATAGGATATTTTACGTAAGGATATTGGCATAAATGTGTCTTGAACGGTTCGACGGCTGCTGTGTCGGCCTACCTTCACCTCACGTTAGTTGAGTCAATTGAGTTTATTGTATTTAACAAGAATTTTGGCGAAATGACAATGTAACCAGTCAGAAATTGAATAAATCGTGCTTTCTTTTCATCGGTAGATCAAGCAAAGCAGGCCTAGACGGTAATCATCATACGGGAGAACAGAGTCAAAGGAATACAGTCGGGGGTTAAAATACTTGAGAAAAATAGCATTACTCACTCTGGCCCCTGGGGGCATGGTTAATTTCCAGATTCGTTCATATGACGTTCCGAGAAGGGTTTCCAGTAGCAGAATTCTCTATTGACTGACACAAAGATATGAGTTCACCATTGTCAGAACGTTCATCGTGAAAAGGTGCCAAATGAATGGATTGAGGGGGCAATGAAAATTTTCTGTTTTCATCATAAATACCTGATATGGCATGGCCTGTGCGGTTTATTAAATTATACCATATATCCCTATATCCCTATTTAGCCCCTTCTCCTCTTTTCATCGATAAATTACGTCATTACGTCATGATCATTATGACCTGCTATCTTGAACTCGATAGAAAGCTTTGAAGAGTACCTAAATTTCTTTTTAACTTGAGTCGCCTAAATTTTTATTCGGATTCACTACGAGATGTCGTTTGCCGCCCTTCGTAAGTCCGATCGGCACGATGACCTGGGCAAGCTCGCTGAAGAGCATCTGAAACATGACCTTACCCAGGAAGATCGGGATGCGCTCGTTAAAGCTTCCACCAGGGTGACTGGTCCAGCCGTCATAGGAACTCTCGTCGGGCTTGGCTTGGGAATCTACGCCGCCTTTCGGCTGCGTCGAGTCCGTGCCAACATGTTCAGCGTGTTCCGGGCGGCGGAGAAGCCGACGCACGTAATTTTTGCTGACGGGAGAAAGGGTAAGCAACCATTTCCCCACCGGCTCCAGCAACACAGGCCGTCCTTGGAATAGACTTGAAGCTGATGGTAGACATGCAGAGGCCATCCCTGATATCACGCCTTTGATACAGCCTAGCAGATGGGGCGACATAGCCACGTATTTCTTCTTTGGCCTTGGCGGGACGATTTTGGGTGGTGAGCTAGGCTTCCTCCTTGGAACTTGGTCGGCGTCGCGGGCCATATGCAAAGACGCGGCTCGACGCCGCAGGATTGAGACTGCCTATCGGCGATTCAAGGCAGATTATCTCCGCCAAGAAGCCGATCGACTAGAGTCCGGTGCCTCACCAACGGTTCTGTGATAGCCAACATTTGCAACCCTCGTGTTTCTTTAGCTCCTGGTGGATGCCTTAGAGAGCTTATTATTAGAAGCCTACTTCGGTAATCTGTATGTACACAGAAATACATGATCGACTGACTCAGCGTTCGTAAGCTTCCAAATGATTACGCCGCAAAATTCGTGATGTCTGCCTCCTTGTGGTACGTGTACCTAATCCATCCTGTCAGGCGTTATCCTCGGGTTTGGCGTAATTGGGAAATGTATCCCGATACGATAGGCATTCTTATATGTTTTATACCGTTTGAAAACGCCTTGTTACGTACCTAAGGACGCCAATTGACGATGGGAAACCTACCGGATCGGGAAGGATTCAGAAGGATTATTGGGGGCGGGAGTGCTGCTTGAGATTGCGCCTAGCCAGCAGTTCAAGACTGTGCAACCCAGGTAAATACCAGACATTCCTAACTTCATCTGCCAATAAAGACTTGTGTCATCTCGCGCCTATCAAGACACTGGCGTCCTTTTCGGGTTACTGGTGGCGTTCCAGTTGTAACTTCCGCGTCGACACGCTTCAACGATGCTGCTTAGTCATCTTCCGCGAGAGTTACGAGATCTCATCTACACCTTCGTTTGCTTCGCGGTCCGCGATCAGCCATACCCATCAACATGCCGAAAAGAGGATCGTAAGGTCTGCGAGCGACAGTATTCCTTAGCACCTACGGCTAGGGACCGCGTCTGGTTCGAGCGTCGGCCTATTCAGAGTCCACTGCTTCCGTTGTTGTTAGTCAGCCGTCAGGTTTCTCGGGAGGCAAAAGATGTATTGTGCGGGATAGGCGATTCACCAAACTGTATGCTCGATATCATGTTCCTGAAGGACGAATCATTGTGGCCAACGTGGTTATCGATACCAAAACTTCAACGAAATCTAGGAACTGTATACACCCAGGTTCGAATTTTCCATGTTCCCGACCACCTACGAATTGACTACGCAGACGACTTGTACAACTCCGAGGACCCTGGACCACCGCCAGTCGTCTGGCTATTCCATCATCTTCTTGCATCTTTCCTCCGGAATGGGCCGCTAGTTGTGGACGAAAATGACGACAGCGGAGGTTTTACGGTCCAAACTCTTATCTTAGATTTCTTACCGGCGAGCGAAAAGGGCATCCTTCCATTAGCATCTTTCATACAATATTTCAAGGAAGTTGATGATATGTCGGCATCAACTAGCACCGATTACGACTGGATGCGAGGCACCTTAGATGAGAGTCTTCTTGTTGCCGAGTACCTGGCTCACTTCATCAGAGCTTTATTTCTGCGATTGCTCAATCTGGGCCCGCCAACAATGAAGTATGGTAAAATACTATACGAGAACGTTGGTGACATAGAAATTTGGGTCAATGGTCGATTAAGATGGTGTCTGGACATCCCGAAACTGTTCTCAGACGTCGTGTTTAATCATGGGGTTAGCACCACGCATATGTTGAAGAATGAGCAAAGATTTAAACATTGGAAGGAAACGACATCGATAAGGCGAGCGAATACCGGTCTAACTGCGAGGTCTGTCTCTTAGATACCTACCTGTATTCAATCGATAAGACAGGATGTATCACCATCTTGAGCTGAATATTCAAGAGTTGTGTGCAAAGAGGACTTCATATAGGAGCTTACAGGTCTCTATGTACCTAGGTATCTCTTCGTACGTATCTCTACCAGACGTAAGGTAAAGAGAAAAAGGAAATCAGCACAGTAACACTCGCAAACTCGGACATTGTAATTCTCATGAACCTCACGAACTAAAGCCAATTACCAGTCTCACTGATACTGTTGAGTCTTCTCCACGCAAAAGTCCCAAACTTCAATCGCTCTGCCCGATCCCCCCTCCTCTACGGACTTAGTCGCATCAACCAAGTCCTGCCTCATATTCGTAGATATCCGACCCCACGGTATGGCATAGCATCCATTCGTCTCCAAGCCGATATCTTTGGAAAGACCGGCGTAGAGCTCGGTTAGCGCTGCCTTTCCGGCCTTGTGCAGCAGCGGCCACGCCAGATAGTTGACCGACGGCGTGTGTCGGAAAAGATTCGTCGATGCCGCTCCGGGATTAAGCGCGACGCTCACGATGCCGTAGGACGGCCCCATCCGCCGGCCGAGCTCCGACGCGACGAACCAGACGCCGGTCTTCGAGTTGGTGTAAAGCCTGCTGCTGTCTCTGGGCGGGTCGCGAAGCTCCGACATCACGAGACCCCCGGACGGGGACAACAGCTCGATGGCCTGGCTGGCGGCCCAGACGACCCGGACGGAGCCGGGCACGGCAGACTCTTCCGACGCTGCTGCTTGGAGCAGCGGCAGGAGCAGCTGGGTGAGCAGAAACGGCCCGAGGCAGTTCGTCGCAAGCTGCAGCTCTATGCCTTGCTTCGAGACGCTGTCAAGAGCTGGTCTTGAGACGCCCGCGTTGTTCCACAAAACATGTAGCGCGGGTTCCTTGGCTTTAAAAGCCTCGACAGTAGCTTTGATGCTGCTCAGGTCGTCTAGCTCTAGGTGTAAGAAGTGGAGACTACCCGTGGTGGGCGCCGATACTGCCGCCTGTATATCCTTGATGGCCTGTTCGGCCTTGGCTTGAGAACGGCCGGCGATGTAAACACGAGCGCCCTTGCCGTAAAGCATCTTGGCGAGCTCGAAGCCAATTCCAGATGCACCGCCTGTTATGAGAAAGACCTTGCCATCCTGAGATTGAACATCTGCCTCATTAAATGTAGGCTTCGGTGGGAAGAACTGGGACCATTGGGAGCCCATTTTTGGTTACGTGATAGAATCGGGATTCCCTTGGGTTGAAAAGGACGACGTGGGATGAGAGGGTGAGCCGCAGCGGATAGGGCGGTCCATTCTAACCTTATCCCCCCTTTAAACACATGTTGGTGGTACAAAGAGGTTGAATTGAGGGCTAACGGAAATTCTCATTATGACATTAGTAAGCAGGATTTAATTCATTAAAGCATGCTATTTACTTAACAAGGTAGAGTTCAATATTTAAATCTCACATCGCAGCACCAGCGCCCGATCCAGACTCGAGATCATCGTTGATTCTCACCCACGCTCCATCTACATTATGGTGCCGAATCAACTCGATTTGATCCGTCACAACTACGCCATGTTGGAACTCACCACTCTGCGATCCTAGATTTCGGTTCCCGGAGATCTTGGCTGTTGTAAACGGCGTCAGCAAAGGCTGATCTTTTATTCGCCGAATATCCGGCGTTGAAATAGCCCGTCCCTTGAAAAATCCGCCGGTATAAAGGCCGGTACGTCGCAATTGTTGTTGCCAGGAATCCAACCATAACTTCAACATCAGAGAGCATAATAGGCTCGTAGAATGGGCGATAACCTAGAAACCGCCAACCCGCCTCTTCAGTTTCACTTAACGTATTACGTAATCTGAGTCTCAAACATGGCCCTAAGGCCGCTGTAACTACAGTGGTTTATAGGACGCCTAAGCCCTATAACATAATACCAAAGCCCTGTAACATGCCAAAGCCTTATAGCGCACCAAAGCCCTACAGCACACTAGAGCCTTATTGCAACCCCCTTAGGCGCCCTCGCATGTCATTCCCTAGAATGCATTAAATCAGGTCAGTCGGGGACTCTACACTCTGGTATCAAACAAGTTAAGAGGTAGGTACTTACAGCTCATTATCTCTAATACTTAACTCGTAGATCATAAGGGATGTCAATGGCAACGCTCACCGACAGTAGTCTTGCCATGCGAGTTAGATGCCCTTGCTTCGATTCTACGTGCAACATGCAGTTTCGACGGCACACCATTTAAACAAATGTACACCACCAACCCGCAAAACAAAAGTATGGTTACAATAATCTATTGTGTTGGCTCATAGGGCCTAGAGTATACGCTTTGAAGGCTGCAATACGCTTTCAATCCTTCAACTCCCCATTCCAATCCAAATCCGCTCTGCTTCTGCCCCCCGAAGGGAACGTTAGGTTGGATCTCCGCATGCGTATTGATCCATATGTTACCGGTTTGAAGCTTTCCCCCAATTCGTCGGGCCTGTGCCTCATCCCGAGACCACACAGAGGCGCCAAGGCCAGCATTGGTGTTGTTTACCCTGGAGCTTCCGGCCCTCCACCTCGACGATCTGGACCAAGGTAGAAACCACCTGGTCGTAGATAGACTCGTGGATAAAGACTCTCTTCATAGCTGTGCAGATCTGCCCCGAGTTGCAGAATGCGAATAGAGCTATTTTCCCCGCCATGGTAGCAGGGTCCACATCGGCGCATACGATAGCCGCATCATTGCCACCCAACTCGAGCGTAACTCGCTTGAGCGTTGGCGAACAGGCTGCCATGACCTTCTTGCCGGTCTCAATGGAGCCTGCAACGTATTAGTAACCGTTTCTATGGGATAAGAATGACACAAGATGGCCTGGAACGCTAACCTGTGAGAGTGATCATATTAACATCGGGGTGTGATGTTAACGCGTGGCCCGATTCATCATCCCCGCCTAAGGCCTGAAAGACACCAGGAGGGAAGAACTGTGTGCCTAATTCTGCAAGCTTAAGACTGCAATAAGGGGTGAATGGAGAAGGCTTCAGTATGAAGGTATTTCCGGTTAGTAGGGCGGGGCCTAGTTTACCGCATGCCAGAAGAACAGGATAGTTCCAGGGCGTAAGGCCAGCTACGACTCCAAGGGGTGTATAATGGGCGGTGATCTTTCCCTGTGGGGTGTCCTCGATGGTTTCTCCACCGATTGTGAGCTGGCAGAAGCCTTTCAGGAACTGCAAGGCAGTAACCTACTGATCTCGTGTTGGGCCCAGAAAACCTGGCATCTTTCAGATGAGAAACAAATGAATGCTTCAGAGGTATACGCACTGACTTCCCCTGTTCTTTGTTCAACATTTGGGCGAATTTGTCTCTATGTTCCTCAAACGCCTGCGTGAATCTTAAGAGAGCCGCCTTTCGATCATCCCAAGACGTTTCGGCCCATAGTTTTGCAGCTTTCTGTGCCGCTTGAACCGCCTTGTTGACGTCGATGACAGTACTAAGGGGAGCCTCTGCATTTTCCTCTAGAGTAGCAGGATTCAACGAGCGCCTGGTGGTGGTCGACTCCATAAGCTTGCCATCGATGACGTTGGCGAAAGTGTCGAAGCTAAGAGAGGGAATGGTCATGGTTACGATTGATTAGGTGCGCTAAGGTATCTTAGGGGTTGTTTGAAGTAGGGGAAGGGAGAGCGGGTAAAACTATTGAAGAGTAATGAACTGCGTGTTGTGCTGTGTAATCTTCGGGAATAAGACAAGGAGCGTTGGCGGTTCACAAAGAAACAAGATAAGTTTCTAACCCGCCTTTAAACGTTCGGTTAGGGGTTGAGGAAAGGGGGGAAGGGGTAACAACATTTCAGCCCACATTTCAGCCCTCCAGTGACAGCCGAATCAGCCAGGGAGATTGCAGCAAACATCCAATCTATTCAGATCTTAGTCTCTCTGGATAGCCACATATAAGGCGTGCCAACTGTAGGTTATAGTATGACAGCTTCATGCATAAGCGGCAAGTTGGAGACACCTCTTTACATATATATACCACCACCAACCAATAACACCTTGTTGTCATATTAAAGGCCTAACACTAATTGTATAACCCAACCAACTTAATGGATTAGGCACTGGCACTGCCTGGGGGCTCCATGCCCTTTGGTAAGATGCCGTTCAGCTTGCGCGTGGAACCAGATAACCAGTCACTGTGGTCAGCCTAATATGCGCTCATCACTTACATCCAAACCAGCAGGCAGCAAGCATCCTGGCGTTTAAATTTACTATTGGGATTGGGTCTCTGTTGTGAAATTATGTGCTCCTGCTACTACTCCTAAGTCCATCCCATAGAGACTCATATCTAGATTAGAGGTAGTTTGATATAAGTTTACGCAGTAGCACTCATAGGCTTCCCAAAGCGCTTCGGGTTTTAATCCTCAATTGAATAGGTTTCTTCTCGACGAGTAAAAAGGTTCTCAGTTCCTCCCACTTCAGTGTTTTGCCTTCCACCGCCTCGAAATCCAGATTCCAAAGTAGTTTTGAAAGGATCAACCTCATTTCTGCCCATGCTAGATGCTGACCCATGCATGACCGCGGTCCAACACTAAAAGGCTGAATTGCTTGCCGTTGGTCGTTGAAGAAAGGGGACTTATTGTCAGTGCTTGCCTCGGGAAGCCATCGCTCTGGGAGAAAGGATGTGGAGTCGTGAAACAAAGACGGATCGCGGTTCATCGTGTAAGCTTGGATAGATACAGGGGTCTTAAGAGGTCCGAAATGTTAGAATAAATTGAATTCGTGTAAGGTCAAGTACTCACTCCGCCTGGTAGCCATTTTCCACACACCGTATCACCGCTCGGCGGTACTTGCCTAGGGAGTACCCAAGGGATAGGTGGACATAATCTCAAGCCTTCGTTGATGGTAGCATTGAGATATGGGAGATTTCGTAGAGCATCTAGTGTTATGTCCTCATCCCGTTGAAATCGACTCCGTATCTCTTGCGTTAGGATGTCAAGTTTCCCTCGGTGACTGACGAGGTAGTTTAGAGTCCCACCTAGGACAGTAGCCGTCGTCTCGCTTCCAGCTGTTGTCAATACCATAAAGGTGACATTCGTCTCATCAATCGACAAACCGTCCACTTCATCTCCTACAGCTACGTAAGACATGATATCTGGGCGCTCTAGCTCATAGTTCAATCGCCGTTGCACTTTGTCGACGATTTGCTGGTAGTGGGCTTGTTGCATTTTCCGAAGGGATGGAGGAATGCACTTCATGAGTATAAACTCTACCCAAGGATAGAATCTCGCTGCAGCAACGAAAGATGCAGCTTTCACACTATTGAAGAGAAGAGCAATCCAGGGGTGGTAACGCGAATGGCGAAGGCAATCGAATGATTCACCAAACCCGAGGTCCCCAAAGATGTCAAACGTTATGAAGTTAAACCATGGTCCAATGTCGATTTCGACGCCCCGGGTGCCCTGATTCTCGGTTATGAGCTCCGATAGGCGTTCAACTAATAGATTAACATATCGATGCAGAATTGGCTCTTGGCCTCTCAGCGCACGGGGAGTAAACCCAGGTGCCAGTGCCTTCCGCATACGAGCATGGGGATCTATATCAATGGCACTGATGAGCGACTCAGGGTGTCCTGGTTGTCTCTTCCACCAGACAGGGTCTTTTAAGAACTGCTGGTGGCCGGGGCGAAGCTGGAATATATCTGACCATGCCTCCGGCTGGGCGAATGTGAGCTCGTTTGGCGCAATCCTCAGGACTGGTCCGTATTTTCGATGAAGTTTCTCAATATCATGTACGATGGTGCCTCGAAGGAGGGAATAGACGAAAGGCAGTCTTGAAGCAGACCAGCTGTACGGACCGGGTATGTTTTTGAGGGGGTGAAAATAAACGTTATAAATGCAGCGTAGTATAGGGTACTGAGATCAATCAGCTTGAGTCCTATGGATGTGAGAACTTTAGGTAGATACATACAACACTCAGAACCAACAGTGTAGTGTTCAGTAGGCGTGGGCTGTTGGATTCGGCGTCGGTAGACATCGTGAATGTTCTAGTTGATAGGTAGTGTTCGGAGAGGGGGGGCGAAAGGCGGTAGCTACTGAAAGAGGTAAAATCATGAAAGGGAAGGATGCCACTCCTTCAGGAGTCTAAGTAAGTAAGGGATACACTAGTGAGAGAGCCACCATGGATTATACGATAGGTGCATTGTACATAAATTATGATCCGGTTACCGAGATCCAGGGAGACATCCTTTCCATTACTTTAAAATAAATTGTTTTAACACATACAAATAATTATATTGAATTTAAGAATTTTAAAAGTTGGTAAATGGTAACTTTCTACCTGGCAATTTTTAGATCCTCCTTTTTGTTAGAAAATACTTAATTTTGATAGGGCGGACCCATAGTACCGAAAGTACTTTGGATCAACTTTCTACCTCTGCTCGTTTCGCTAACTAAAGCGCATTGAGCGACTTGCCCTTTAAGGCACGGGCAGCCAAAGGAAGTGCAAGTATAGAAAGAAATGGTCGGTGAGACTACGACATGTCAAGAGATTGTATTCCGTAGTTCTTCGCCATAATGAGACGCCGGGCCATGGTGTACTATGACGGAGGCTCTTCGCTATTTCTAGTATCATCCGCAATGATAATGCTTAAAGAACTAGTAAGTACGTACGTTCTACGGAAGCTGACATGTTGCTTAGATGATATTTGCTACCTTTCTGGATAGTGCGTATACGGTAAATTGAAGGTTGCCGGGAGAAGCAATGGTAACACGCTTGAGTCCATAACGCGAAGGTTTTCTACGCCGTACGTCTGTAGATCCATATCGATGATACCTCTAACCTCCTCCCGTAACATGTAGCAGTGCGATAAAACATGTCAGTGCGCAGGATGAGAGAAACCTACGACGCGGAGTCAACTGAAAACCGGAATGGGTATTTCTGCTTAGTACGTACCTACTGTTCCAGCTAGGCGTCACATGGTGTTTGCACGAGAACAAATGTGCTTCTTTGCATCTGCCAAGTCGCTGAAGTTGGCAGCGGGATGGAAATGTTCGAGTATTTACAGAGAGTTGTTGGCCAACCGTCCTCGATCCGCCCAGAGTATTATATGCCCAGGTGCCTATAAAAGAACACAAGGAAAAGCATACCCGAGACCCCGTCCTAAAGATTCAGTTAAGCTATGTTCCGTGTAAAGAAACGCAAAGTGCAGGAATCCTGACTTGCCAGTCACCGCTATGGTCAGATCCAGCTTCCAGTACCAGAACTCGCCGATTGGAGATTTCGGTTGTACCACCACTAACAACTATAAAGTCTTTGATGCGATAAAACTAATATTCCTAAAATAATATGGTAGTAAAATTATTGTGTTAAAAATCGAGCATATAATAGTTAAATTAAACAAGTAACTATGTATAATTTCAATTAGGCGAAAAATCATGTAAAACAGCTTATTTATAAGTCCCATATGATATAAGAAGTAATACTTTAAATTTGAAACCATCTAGTTTTAAACATCTTTGTGCCATGTAAGCATGATTGATTCCTACCCAGTTAGGTATGCAACCTGGGTGATAATAGTTCAACCGAGACCGGGTAATATAGCTGACTTCAAAGGAATCTATGCGTGGCGTGTCCTTCGGACGCCGAGATATCGGGAACTTAATGCTTGCCCCTATTGGCTGGGACGCTGTCTTCTGCATAGAATGGCCTGGAACTGGTGAGATCTTAATAAAATAGACTCGTCGGTCCCGGATTGTCATCCACATGGATAGTTGTTGGCAATGAAGCCATTGCCATCCATACATTCAAATCTCAGGAGTCATGGTCACGTACTCGCATTTCCCTGATTACCTCCTAGGTAAGTACCTAGGTAGAAAAGTAATGTTGAGCTTACTATTCTCTCGAAAAACTGCGCATATCTGGTGTTAGCCGCAGGAGTCGGGAATCGCTTCGTGATACCAAGCGTAACTCTTGTACGTCGTCGGCGACAAGCGAGTAGTGGGCTTAGAAGAAGGCAAGCTGGCGGGTTGAAACATATGTTCTTGCGGGAATGTCGGGACTCATCATGACTGCCTAGGAATCCTATTTTTAGTGTGGCTGCCATTATAATAACATTTGGATGAATGCTTATCTCAGGACTGATCTTATAGCGTATCAGACGAAAATATATGAGGTTTATAAGAAGTCTGCGAAAGATGAAATATTGCCGGCTCTATCGTCGGTCAAACATCAGCCCCCTTTTGTGAACAGAAAATGATCGAGTTATTGTCCGCCGACCAGCATTACCGAGTCCTGGCACTCCCAGTATTAATCGGACTCGCAGCACTTATCACGGCATGGCTACGGCACGACCGCAGGATAGACACGATACCGGGCCCTAAAGGGTACCCATTCATCGGCATCGGCTACAAGTTACCTCCTAAGACATCCACCATATTCCGTGAGTGGGCAAGCGAACACGGCGAACTATTCAAAGTGCGCGTGGGATGGTACAACTGGGTGGTAATCAACTCGCCGGAGGCCGTCGGGGAGATACTCGAGAAGCAAGGCGTTAGCACGGCCTCCAAGGCCCCACTGCCGATGTCCCACGACGTCGTAACAGGCGGCATGCGGTTGCCGACCATGCCGTACGGTCCTCGGTGGCGTGCTCAACGGTCGGTGGTTCGCCAGATCACCTCGGTCCCGATGACATCGACGTTGATGCCGAGCCAAGAGTTCGAGACGAAGCAGTTGTTGTTTGACCTCGCCACCGATAATGAGAACCAGCGGGATTTCTTCGTACACATGCGCCGCTTCGCCTTCAGCATCATCATGACAAATACCTTCGGCACGCGGGTCAAGACCTGGGATCATCCCGACGTCCACAACGCGGCGAGCAGCCAAGCGCTGCTCAGGAGCATGACGCGGCCGGGTGCCTTCATCGTCGACCTATTTCCACCCCTAGCGCAACTTCCTAAATGGCTACAGCCCGGGCGTCGCATAGCTGAAGATGCTTCAAAGAAGCTGCTCGACATCAAGATGGGACTGTGGCGACGGCTAGAGAAGCAGCACGAAGCAGGGCGGGCTCCGGCCTGCTACGGCCGCGAGATCCTGGAAAATAAACAGTCGTGGTACAAGCAGGGTTTGACAGACGAGGATTTGGCCTGGGTGGCTGGGGGGCTCGTCGAGGCCGGCTTCGAGACGTCCGCGGCCACGCTGAATAGCTTGATCCTGCACCTGGCCGCGAACCCGCGGGTGCAGGAAGCGGCGCTAGAAGAGCTGACGCGCGTCGTCGGCGCGGACCGAACGCCGACGTTCGCGGACATGCGCGATCTGCCGTACGTACGGGCCTGCGTCAAGGAAGTGCTTCGCTTGAACCCCATCCTCTCGCCCGGCATCCGATTCTACGCCGAGAAAGACGTCTCCTACAAGAGCCACGTGATCCCGAAGGGCACGGTGCTGCTAGTCAACACGGCGTTCCTGCACTACGATGCCAAGCGGTTCGATAAGCCGTTCGAGTTCATTCCCGAGAGGTACCTGGATCATTCGCTCTACAGTTCTGAGTACGCGGCTATGAGCGACTGGCGCAAGCGCGACCACTACACCTTTTCGGTGGGCCGCCGGACATGCCCCGGTGCGCGGCTGGCCGAAAACTCGCTGGATATCGCACTTGCCAACATCTTGTGGGCTTTTGAGGTCAGGCCGCCCCTGGTAGACGGGGTCGAGACGCCCGTCCCCGGCGATGATGCATGGGTTCAAGACACAGGGTTCAGCGTGCCTAAGCCCTTCGCCGCTAGGTTCATCCCGAGAAGTGAAGAGAAATTGCGCATTGTTAAGGATCAGTGGCAAAATGCGATGAAGGAAGGATATGAACTCAGAGGTGTGACGGTTGACGTCGACGGTATGGTGCAGTATTAAAGAAAGGGGGTTCAACAAGGGGCTAAATAAAATAGGGGTAAAAGTGGGACAATAGGGATACATCGTAGAATAGAACTTAAAATTCAGAGAGCTTTTTATTTATTGTTTGCATTGCATTTCAATGTCTCGAGCAGTTATTTCTACTACGTAGGATATTGGACGTAGGAGGTTTTTTTCTAGGTAGATAAAAAAATAATCTTAGAATAGACGAATAAGAGAGTAGAAGCATTAGGAACCCAAGTCGCTCAACAAGGCTCTATAAATTTCATTTATGCTAATCCTGCCCCAACTGAGGGTCTACCTGGTTTGATTTGACCATTTGGTTCTTTGGACTAGTTGGTTGGTCTATGTTGATATTTAATAGTTGCCGGTAGGTACCTAGGTAGGTACTGTACCTCTATTGTTTGAAAACCCAAGGCTTTGGTAAACCACGGCTTGAATTGCTATTATATACATCTATCCGGGCAGCCACCATCCAGGGCAATCTGACCTAACTGTATAGATACTTGTTGGCCCACTTGCCGTGTGCTTCCCAGCTCTAGCTAACTAGTAGGTACCTATCTAGTAGACGTTTGCATTTATTCAAGAGTGAATGTTATCGCTTAGCTCTCGTAGCCTAGACCTCATGATGCCAATTATCCTTGTATGTTCACCCTTAAGCCATGAACTAAGGCTCTTATAAAGACTGTCGACCCCACCGAAAGCAGGTGCATTGGGACTGGCCAGGCTGCCGCTACACTGAGAGCTCCTCGAAGAGAACAAATCAATCACAGCGCTACCCCTTTTCATCTCGCTTAGCACCAACTGCAGGTTCAAGGCCGCCTGCACGCATTGGTCGTCTATGTTGAAGGACCCCATCGCCATCTGGGTGTGCATAACGCTGAGACCCGTGGCTTGGGTGATTGTGGGGGTGCTCGCAGTATCAGGAGTAACTGCTGTGCTTGACCAAGGCGAGGGGCTAGTACCGGATCCTGAAGCAGAAGCGGCTCTGGACGACGCGGATCCGCTCTGCGGTGCCGTCACCATATCCGGCCCGGCGCCTGTAGGAATCCACGAAGCACTCTGAACACATCCGGCGGCTTGCTGGTACCAAATGAGCACTCGCGAGAAAATGGATGCGTACAGCAGTGCTAAGTGTGGCGATCTGGCACAGGAGCAAGTTAAGAGGCGGGATAGGCGCTCGCTGGCTTCCCGGTTGATACGAAGTACGTGATCCAGGGGCACGTATTCAGCAGTGCCCGCTGCTGATGTCAATGCCAATGGCGAAGCCGACGTTTTGCTAAGATCGACGAAAGATAGGCTGCTTAGGAGGTCATGAGCTTCTCGAGTGCAGTCATGACCTCTACTGTTTGCTGTCGAGGAGCTATCATGATCATATGAGACTTTGTCCGGCTGGTGAGTTGTAGGATGCCCTCTCCAGTGCGTATGTGTGGCTTCTGGAGATGTAGGTATCTCCAAGTCGTTAGGAGTCCAAAGGCTGTTACCGTGGTTTCTTGAAAATATCCACTCATCAAGATCCAAAGACACAAAATTCGACATTGAAGGCCCCAACGGATCTGTATATGCGTTCGACTTGTCGGTCCCGTTCCCAAGATTGTTGCTGGCGTTTTCATACATCGTATCAACTCCTGATAATGCCCCAAAATTAAGGGCAGCAATTCTCCCGCTGCCGTTCTTTTCCTCGAATTTATCTATATCCATAGAGACGGAATATTCGCTCGCCCTCGGTGCATGTGGTAGACTTCTCGGAAGCTCTGCCCGGAGATCCATTGCCTGGGCCTCTCTCCCGCGCTGAGGCTTGCCGAACTTCCTGGAGATCCCGTAAACACATGTAAAGCCGAGAGCGCGACAGCGGCCGCATTCCGGATGATTACGATCGCATTTGAGCTTTGCGGCACCGCACCCATCGCAGCTAGATCGTAATCTTGGTTGTCG
Source organism: Hypoxylon rubiginosum (assembly GCA_902806565.1). Lineage (NCBI taxonomy): Eukaryota > Fungi > Ascomycota > Sordariomycetes > Xylariales > Hypoxylaceae > Hypoxylon > Hypoxylon rubiginosum. Next base: position 441,861 of record CADCXA010000027.1, on the reverse strand, counting down.
AGGCGTAACAGTAGCTGCTTCTTGAGAAGTACCGGATGTTGTTGTACGTCGCATTGCGGGCGAGTTGGATATGTTTGTAGGTGTAGGAGACCGTTCGGATGAAGTTGGCGGGCCGCGTCTATCTTGGGTGGAAAGATAGTTTGGTAATACAGTCAGATCTGTGTACCTGATCTACTCACGACTCACGAAATTGTGCATATAACAAGGAAAACAGGCGGCACGTGGCCTCGTATGATTCTTATATTGGAACATGCTATTGAGGTCTCTTTCGTATTCGTCGTGGTGGTTGCTCTCTAGTTCATTCCTTCATACGCAACTCTCGGTCGGCTCAACCTCTGCTTACAACACAGTCCCCCCCCACACTTTCGATGTATGAGGACCACTAAGAAGGATGGATAAACGCCACAGTAAGATTTGCCATAGCGCCTCTGAGATGCTGTGTAACACGAAATAAGATAAGGGTACAGTTCGTGATTTATTGTTAGGTTTCAGTGACCCGGCTATGCCGCTAATCATGAGACTAGTAGCGGACCGTTTATTAGCATCTTTGGCAATTGAGGAGGCTGAAAGGTTGACATTGAATACGGTGGAGGCGTATGAAATTTCAAGGTGGCTTGTTTATCAGCATTGTTGGTAGAGTGAATTCGGATGAATAGGATGGCCGCAGGAGCTTTGCCATCTTACGTACATGCCAGAGGATTGATCTGCATGTTTAAACTGCCAGTTTTGACGGTGGTGATGTTTGTCATCTCATTCGGCTCCTAGTCAGTCATATGTAGGACCAGTACCGATTCTGGATCGATCCTGCGCAAGGCCTTGTTCCTTAACGAACAATTAATTTACCAGCATATCCAACTGATTTAAGCCAAAGAAGTTTATTTTGACATCAGCATCAATTTTCTAATTTAGCCTGCCGAGACATTGGCGCCTTATTGCCTCTGAAACGTGGGATTTACGCCAGAAGCCTCAATTCGAAGTTTTAATATTGACTCTCACATCATTATGTCTCAGATACAAGAAAAGGGAAGGGTCAGCCTTATACAGGGCTTGGGAGCAAAGACATGTCTTGGATATTTTTGTACTAACACTGTTCGCATGTATTAGGTACGGCGTATACGATTGCAACTCATTTTTCGGATTTCTTTTTGTGCCTACCTCCTATCTATCTGCCGAGGTACCTACTAGACTAAAGCCCCGTTGGCTGCTAGTAAGCAATGACTTTGGACCGTCACGATATCTCAACGACCTGCGGCTTATGTGCAACAAATTATGCCAAGATTTTGAGGAAAAAAACAGCGTGGGGTGACGTGGTCCCCTATTGTATGCCGAAGTACATGATGCCGGCATATGCCTTCCTTTCGCCGCACGCGCATTGGCGGTGTCCAAAAACATACATAACATACACGCCTTACCAGGCTCGGAAGTAAGCACTTGGCAAAACGCGTGGTTTTGTGCTCAGACTAGAAAGATCTTCTGTGCTACGTTACACAACGTAATATAACCAATCTGGTTCGATTCCTTTTGCGGAGTTGCCTATTAGGCTTCTTAAAGTTCTGTGATCTGAGACAAATAGAAGCAAGGAAGACCTATTCGGTACTCTTTACAGTTTAGAGAGAAGGCTTAGGACAAGCCAACAAGTCAGATACTACTATGTCGGAAAGTCCCTTGGAGGACGAACGGGCCGTCTTGGCGCCGTTAGAACTCCCGTTCTGTAAGTCCGAGCGATGAGCCGAATGTGCAGATGCCGGAGGCTAATTGGGTCCTTAACGAACTGTCGGGAGAATGCGGAGCGGCCCCTGGAGTCCCGTCCAAGCGACGGAGGTAATATATCTACCCAATAGCCGACATGACTACCTACCTAGTGTTAATGTTAACCTATTTATTAAATGCCTGCCCAAGCTACCTCCCGGCTGGTGATCTAGCTTTTCTTCCGACACCTACTGCCTCTACAGCTAATTTGAAGATTGTTAACTAATGAAAGTAACTCACTTCTAATTCTCGTTTATTATGAGAGAGATATATATGACCAAGGATAAACAAGGGTTTAGTCTAGGTAATTTGATAGGCTAATCAATCTCTAAAGATTGATCGTTGCAAGATGATACCGTGGTTGAGGCCCCGGCCTTACACTGGGTGGCAAAGGGATCTGCATTCTCACGCCCGTCTAGTTACCGCAAGAAATTATCATCTTAGGCATATACGTTAAGCTACCGCCGACCTATGTCACCAGAAAGTCCTACGTCTGCCTAAGGGGCGGTCTGTAGAGGGTTGGATTACGTCAACTTGTGTGCAACCACGGCGAAGTTGAACTGCATGAGGTACATGACCAGCTGAAGCTGTTTGTTACACGAGGGACTAAGATGCGATCAGTGACAAATATAGACAGCATAAGCAGATTACATAAGACAATAAAATGCACAGTCTCCTACTCAAGTACCTCGTCTGTATTGTTAGTGTGCTATGCATGTAAGAAACATCGAGGAAGGGCCAAAATCTTGCCGCGATAGGGGTAACCTTCAAAGATATCCACGTGGGTATCCCGAGAGTTGGGATGGAATCCCGAGAGGCTGGGAGGATAGAACGGGCAATGAAACCTTCCCAACCGATCGGATATTATACCATGAGGTAGAGTTTCATTAAGATTCGAGGAAGTATTCAGGTCGCATTAGGTAAGTAACCAAGGCAAGGTGAGTAGCATCGCAGTATTCCTCTTTCAAAATATCAGTGTCAATGCATGTAGGGACCAACGATGGTCCATTTTCGGTGCATCATTTCAACCGAACCGCATAGCTATCACATTGCAGAACTAGGCCGGTCCCGAGAGAAGGGGCCCAGGCCATAGATAGATATCTGGTATCGAAAAGCTTAGGGAGTAGGATTCCCGAGTCCCTGCAGACACCGAACCATTGTGAGGAATGCTCTCTTAGCTTCTGGCCACCATCACGAAAGCTGTCATCTCACTCCTGCTCACTAGTTGCTTTCACTTCGGGGATAGCAGTTCCCGACATCTTACACTCCTTAATCCTTCTTAAAAATGAGGCGCTAGTTATCGTTATCGCGACCGCCGGGTTTTAAATGCAAGTGCCAATGATAGAATGGATCCGTCATTTCTACCAGCTTCCTGCCGCGTCAATCGTCGTGGACGATTAAGACTCACTCGACAGCGGAAACCCGACACCTAGCGTCGGTACAAATCAGGGATTAAACGCCACCGTTATTTCGTGGCTTGGCGACTTCAGGGGTATCTCGTGGAACGCAGTGCCAGACCGGTCAGTCTAGGTTGTCCATCTGGAGCCCTTCGGGTCAGAGGGTCTTTGTATAACATGAGAATTATAACGGTCTTGCGGGTTCGGGAGACCAAGCCTACGATGGCTTATACCGGTGTCAGCAAGAGGATCGTGACCATGCCGGTAATCACATAGCCTAGCGATATCTGCTAAAATTCTGGCACTGCTTGGCTTTCCCGAAACGAGACTATACCAACTAGGGTTGGCAGACCGGTCGTCACAGAACAGTTCATCCCATGAAGACCGAGTCTGCCAGTTATCACAATAGGTCGACATACTGTGTCATAAATCCCATCCATATAAACCAGAGGCCCCTTCGTCTTGAGTTAAGTTGAAGGCAAGCGGCACAGCAAAGTCTAGGGCACAGAACATCACTTAATCTACTTCAACTTGTGTTGTATTATCAACAACCTCAAACATGGCGGCCCAGTTAAACCTCTACCTCTTCGGAGATCAGACCTACGATATACAACCCCATGCAAAGGACTTACTACACCATAGACAAAACCCAGTCTTGGAAGATTTCTTGGTCAAAACATACCATGCCATGCGTACGGAAATCTACACGCTGCCTCCGCAGGTCAGAGATGATCTTCCCCGATTCACGTGCCTTGACGACCTTGTTCTGTGGAAGCCAGATGGGAAGCGATGTATCCCCTTAGATATGGCTGTTACTTGCATGTACCAGCTGGGGGTTTTCATCAGGTAAGTGCTGTAATATCGTTATTGTTTCGTCTTGCGTACCTGGTGCTAACTATATATATTTGCAGTCATGCTGATCCACAGTATCCGTCGACGGAAAATGCTCGCGTCCTTGGTCTCTGCACTGGAGCTTTGGCCGCCGCCGCGGTCAGCTGCAGCCGCAGTACTCTAGACCTTGTTCCAGTGGCTGTCGATGCAGTTGTCGCCGCCTTTAGAACCGGAATGCTAGTAACAAGCGTCAAGAGGCGTGTCGAGCACTCTCAAGATGCTGACCAGAGCTGGTCTATGGTCGTTTCTGGTTCCGCGTCTTCTGAAGCGGTGCACGCTTTTTGCAAACAGACTGTAAGAATATTATGTTATCATATAATTCTGCACTTCCTCTTCCTCTTCCTCTTCTTCTCGTTCTGTTTCTCCTTCTTTAGCTAACCAGGTGCCGCATTAGACACTTCCCTTGACGAACAGACCATACGTCAGTGCCTATGCACCGAGCGGAATCACTGTAAGTGGGCCGCCGAGCTCACTAGCACAGTTGAACGCTTCTGGCAGTTTCCAGAACCTCAGGTCCAAGAGTATCCCAATCTTTGGGCCGTATCACGCTCCGCATCTGTTTTCGCAAGATGACATTGAAGAGATTGTGGAAGACCTAGCCTCTGGCAGCGCCGCTATGCGCCAGAGCCATATTCCCATCTTCTCGAGTACTGGCACTGCCGAAAAGGGAGGCAACTTCAAAACCGCCCTCAAAGCTGCCATTGGGCAGATTCTGATGCAACCAATTCGGTGGAACGGCGTGCTTGAAGAACTGAAAACATGCATCCAGACAGTAGGACCGAAAGCATTCAACGTCGTTGCTATTGGAACTACTGCCGATCAGCTCATCTATACTGCGCTGAAGCAGACGTCCTTGCGCTCTCTGCTACCATCTGGTCCAGCTCCCACTAAACCGGTTCTCCCTGAAGATTCTTCCAGCCCCCAAAAGCCCAAGCTGGCTATCATTGGAATGTCTGGAAGATTCCCAGGAGCCAAGGACAATGAGGCGTTCTGGGACCTTCTCTATCAGGGGCTAGATGTCCACAAGCCTGTGCCTGCCCTTCATTGGGATGCCAAGACGCACGTGGATCCCACAGGAGCGACGAAGAACACGAGTGCGACACCTTTTGGTTGCTGGCTCGATGATCCTGCTATGTTCGACGCACGCTTCTTCAATATCTCGCCACGAGAAGCGCCGCAGATCGACCCTGCACAACGTCTCGCCTTGATGACAGCCTATGAGGCGATTGAACAGGCCGGCATTGTGCCAGACGCAACGCCATCTACGAGACGAGATCGGGTCGGCGTCTTTTACGGTGTGACAAGCAATGATTGGATGGAGACGAACAGCGCCCAAAACGTAGACACGTACTTTATTCCAGGGGGGAACCGAGCTTTTATACCTGGAAGAATCAACTACTGCTTCAAGTTCAGCGGTCCGAGTTATGCAGTTGACACAGCATGCTCGTCCAGCCTTTCAGGGATTCATATTGCTTGTAATGCGCTGTGGAGAGGCGACATTGACGTGGCAATTGCTGGGGGCACCAATGTCCTGACCAACCCGGATTTCACAGCTGGACTTGACCGAGGGCACTTCCTTTCGCGGACCGGGAACTGCAAAACATTTGATGACTCGGCCGATGGGTACTGCCGCGGTGAAGGAATCGGAACTGTGATCATCAAGAGGCTTGAGGATGCCATTGCCGATAACGATCCGATTCAGGGGTTGATTCTGGGTGCATACACGAACCACTCGGCCGAGTCAAGCTCGATAACACGGCCTCACGCTGGAGCTCAACGCGCCATTTTCAACAAAATTCTAAACCAGAGTGCGGTGGACCCCTATAGCATCAGTTACGTAGAGATGCACGGCACAGGAACTCAGGCAGGAGACGCAGGAGAGATGTCCAGTGTCTTGGACACCTTTGCACCGCCACTTGACCAGGTTAAAAAGGGCCGAAACCGTGATCAGGCTCTTTACCTAGGTTCTGCCAAGGCGAACATTGGGCACGGGGAGGCTGCCTCGGGCGTGTCAAGTCTTATCAAGGTGCTCCTCATGATGCAAAAGAACATGATCGTTCCGCACTGCGGGATAAAGACAAGGATCAACCGCAAATTCCCAACAGATCTTTCGGAACGGAACGTCAACATCGCTTTGGAACCGACTCCTTGGGAAAGGAGCTCTGAAGCTTCGAAGCCTAGGCGAGTTATGGTGAACAACTTCAGCGCCGCGGGTGGAAACACGGCACTGTTGATAGAAGATGCGCCTCTTAGACACGAACCCGCTAGTGGCGAAAGTGACCTTCGAACCACTCACCTGATCGCTGTGTCGGCAAAGAATGGTGTTTCCCTTCAAGGGAATCTCAGATCGATGCTTGGGTATCTCAAACAGAACCCCGAGGTTTCCTTGGGCCAACTCTCATATACGACGACGGCACGGCGCTTGCATCACCAGCATCGTGTTATGCTAGCTGGCTCACGCACCGAGGAAATATGCACCCAAATCGAGGCAGCTCTTCGCGACCAAGCAGGCATGACTAGACCAAAGAGCGCCCCCGGCGTTGTCTTCGCCTTTACTGGCCAAGGAGCACAGTACCCCGGAATGGGCAAGCAGCTCTTCGACAGCTTCTCGCTATTCCGCAGTGAAATCCGTCAATTGGATCAGATTGGTCAAAGCCTCGGTTTCCCATCCATTCTGCCCATTATTCAGTCCGAAGAACAAGATATCGGAATATTCGCCCCCACGGCTGTCCAGCTCGCAAGTATCTGCATGCAGATTGCGCTAAGTAGACTATGGGTATCGTGGAACATAGTCCCTACTGCCGTGGTCGGGCATAGCCTCGGCGAATACGCGGCTCTCAACGTCGCAGGTGTGCTTTCGGACGCAGACACGATCTACCTCGTTGGCAAGAGAGCTGAGCTGCTCCAGAAGAAGTGCACGCGAGACACTCATTCCATGCTTGTGGTCAAAGGACCAGTGGATGCTATTGCAGGCGTTCTGGGCGAAAACCAGTATGAAGTTGCATGTGTCAATTCGCCCATTGAGACTGTATTAGCTGGGCCGAGCAAAGACATCTCCAAGTTCCAGACGTTACTCTCCGATTCCGGAATGAAGTCAACGCTACTCAAGGTCCCTTACGCTTTCCACTCCTCCCAAGTTGACCCAGTGCTGGCCGATTTTGAGAAGTTAGCAGGCGACGTAACATACTCGAAGGCTAACATTCCCGTTCTATGCCCCCTAGACGGCAGTATCGTCAGAGAAGAAGGCAGCTTTGGCCCAGAGTACCTCGCTAGACATTGCAGAGAGCCCGTCAACATGCTCGAAGCGCTCCTGTCGGCTCACAACGATCGCATCATCACTGACCAAACCGCCATGTTAGAGATTGGCCCGCATCCAGCTATCTCAGGCATGGTCAAAGCAATCTTCGGGCCTCAGGTGGCAACTCTCCCGTCAGTGCAACGCGGCAGATCAACTTGGCAGACGTTGGGGGCAGCATTAAAAGCTCTCTACGCTGGAGGCGCCGATATTTGCTGGACTGAATACCATCGTGACTTCAAAGCGTCTCACAAGGTCATTACCCTGCCAGCTTACAGCTGGGACTTGAAGGAGTACTGGATACAGTATGTCAACGATTGGTCGCTCCGTAAAGGAGACCCTCCCTTGACGATAAGCAAGCCTTCGAAGCTCGAAAGCACAACCATCCACCGGGTTGTTGAGGAGACCGGCGATTCCAAGAAGACTCATATCGTAGTAGAGAGTGATATTGCTAGAAAGGATCTTAGCCCCCTTGTACAGGGGCACGAGGTAGACGGAATACCACTCTGCACTCCGTCAGTGTATGCGGATATTGCTCTGACGCTGGGTACATACCTCCTCGAGCGGTATCATCCGAACAAGCAAGAGAACCTGGTCGACGTGTCGGACATGACTATCTCGAAGGCTCTGATTCTCCAGGCTAAAGCTACCCAGCAGCTCCTTCAAGCGCATGCTGATGTCGATTGGGCCTCGAACGCGGCGACTATCATATTCATGTCATTTGACGTAAGTGTCCACTAATATGAAATCCCTAGACGGCAAGCTGATTAGCGTATAGAATAAGCAGAAGCTGCAGGAGCATTCACGATGCGTCGTACGCTTCGAGGACAGAAGTCTTCTGAAGACACTGGAGAAAGATGCGATAAATATCAAACAGAAGATGCAGATTCTCCGAGAAGGAATCGCGAAGGAAACCGCGGCGCGATTCAACCGCCCAATGGCGTACCGAATGATACGGCCCCTGGCACGATTCCACGATGACTACAGATCCATAGATGAGATGGTACTGAACAGCAAATCGTTGGAAGCCTCAAGCCGTCTGAGCTATGGCAGCGTCAAAAGGGGCGGTAACTACCATACTCATCCAGCTATCATCGATTCGCTTACGCAGTCCTGTGGATTCGCCATGAACTGCAACGACAACACTGATCTCGATGTGGAAGGTATGTATAAAGTCATTTCGTTGATCCCCTTGAGAGGATTTGGACCATTGTTTATCTTTTTTTAAAAGGATGCCCCGAAGGAATTGGTTTTATCTGGGAACAAGCTAATGTGTGTTCTTGCAGTCTTTATGAATCACGGTTGGCAGTCGCTGCAGATATTCGAGCCCATTGACTTTGAGAAAGAGTACACAACTTACACCCAGATGTTCGAAGGCGCCGACAAGCTGTGGCGCGGTGATGTTGTAGTCTTCCAAGGCGAGAAGGTCGTCGCGAGCTTTAAGGGGATTGCAGTACGTCCATATAAGTTCCCTTTAGTGATGCTTATATGCTAACGACATTCTCTAGATCCAAGGAGTCCCGCGTCGGGTACTCAAGGTGATCCTCTCGATCGAGAGTGGAAACGGGGGCAAATCACAGAAGCAACCCTCCGTACAGAAGAAGGAGCAGCCTACCTCTCTCACGGTACCGACTGTCTCGCGTGGGTCGCACAATCTCACACCGGTCGCTGAGGAACATACTGCTTCCAAAACCGCACAGGCGCTGTCGATCATCGCTGAAGAGAGCGGGATCGCGGTTGCTGATTTAACTGATAATACGGTTTTCAGTGATGTTGGCATCGATTCTCTTCTTGGACTAACGATATCTGCCCGTCTCAAAGAGGAGATCGACGTGGACCTAGACTTCAACTCCCTGTTCTACGAATACCCCACTGTTCGCGACGTCAAGATCTTGCTTGGAGATTCTAAAGCGAGCGCAACTGTGTCAACGACGGGAACTGCCACACCAGGAACCAATACGCCTGGGTCTGGTACCATGACGCCGCGATCTGGCATAACGGGGACCACGACGCCTATTGTTGACGAGGACTCCCTCGATGTCAAAGGCGTAGACTTCCAACGTGCTCTCGACATAATTTCGGAGGAAAGCGGGGTCTCGACAGGTGATCTCACTGACGATACCCATTTCACCGACTCTGGTATCGATTCGCTCCTATCTCTGGTCATTGTGAGCCGGTTCCGTGATGAGCTCGAGCTTGATATCCAGCATGAGACCCTCTTCCTAGAATGCCCGACTGTAGGCGACCTAAGGAAATTGCTGTTGGGACAGACAGCGGAGACTGACTCTACACCCGAATTGGTTGAGAGCAGTTCAGTCGCTCCTCCAGCTCCTCAGGTAGTGGAAAGCGCACACAAGAACAATGGCCCACGTGTTCAGACCGAGGACGAAATAGCTTCTCTAGCAGCCCGTAAGAAGGCTGTTGAAGATTATGTCCAGAAGTATACCTCTGGATTTTCTGCGCCTGTCTCTCACACCTCCTCCCGTGCCCCGAGTGACAATGAGAAAGTTGTCTTAGTCACGGGAGCGTCTGGAAGTCTTGGAGGACACCTCGTGTACCACATAGCGGCCCTCCCGGATGTGAAGAGGGTCGTCTGTCTTAATCGCGAAAACAAAGCGGAACCATACGATCGTCAACAGAAGGCTATGAGGGGAAAGGGCATTCGATTTCCTGAGGCGCTCAAGTCCAAGCTGCTCGTGCTGCAGACAGACAGCTCCAAACCAATGTTTGGATTGCCGAGGAGCGAATATGAAGGTCTCGCGAATTCCGTCACTCATCTCATCCACAACGCCTGGCCAATGTCTGCTAAAAGATCTCTTCCTGGATTCGAGACGCAGTTCAGTGTGATGCGTAACCTCATCGATCTTGCGTGCGACGTCTCATCCCGGCGCCCGAAGAGCTTCAAGTTCAGCTTCCAGATGGTGTCGTCTATCGGCGTAGTTGGTCACTATCAGCTTGGGAGCAAAGAGAAGACCGTAGTTCCCGAGGAGAGAGTCGACATAGACACGGTACTGCCAAACGGTTATGGAGACGCGAAGTGGGGCTGCGAGAGAATGCTCGACGAGACTTTGCATAAGCATCCAGAGCGATTCCGTACAATGGCTGTGCGTCTGGGGCAAATCGCTGGCTCCAAGACTAGCGGGTACTGGAACCCGATGGAGCACTTCGGATTCTTGATCAAGTCGTCGCAGACGTTGAACGCGCTGCCGGATTTAGAAGGAGGCCTTTACTGGACCACCGTGAACGACATCGCAGGCGCACTATCCGATCTGGTCCTGTCGGATCGCGCACCCTACCCGATCTACCACATCGAGAATCCCGTTGGCCAGCCCTGGCGCGAGATGACAGCTATCCTAGCCGACGCGTTAAACATTCCGCCCAAGAACGTCATACCCTTCGGCGAGTGGATCGAGAGGGTGCGCGCGGCGCCGCAGCGCAATAACCCAGCTTCGACCCTCTTGGATTTCTTGGACGATAATTTTCTTCGCATGTCCTGCGGCGGACTCGTGCTCGACACGATGAAGACGCTACAGCACTCCAAGACTCTTGCTGGCGTCGGCCCGGTGAGCGAAGAAGTGGCGCGGAAATACATCCATATCTGGAAGGAAATTGGCTTCTTAAACTAGGTGCCTGTCAAACCTGTGGTCGTGAATACGGCCGATTGTACTTTTTCTTTCTTTATCTAGGAAACGGTTCGAGGCTGGGCAAGTTTTAGAAGTGTCACTTTCTTTTTTAACCTGCTACATGTGATAAATCTCCTTTACCTTATATAATACCTACAAGTGAAAAAAAAAAATGCAAAAGCTCAGCCAGGTTCGAGTCCCCCGGCGGGGGTCGAACCTGGCTTACGAAAATCCTCGGGAGGATTTTACTGAGGGGCGGGGCGCGGGGCGGGGCCGGTTTCTCATACTCTAACCACTGGGCCATTGGGCCACTTGGCCCACGGGTGGCCCAGTGGTTAGAGGAGCTCTACCGGCCGATGGAAAGTACTCTGTTGCTATGGAATATATAGCTGCGTGACCCGTCCTTCGGCCGAGGGGGAAGGTGGTTTCGTCCCACGTCCGACGAATTATTCATAGAATCAATTGAACTTTTTCACTACCACTTAAAAAGATCAATAATTAGTATAGCTCGATAGAGCTCGTTTTGCGTGACCTTTCTATCCCATTTGCATTATTTCTAGACCTGGAGCGATAGAACCGCAAAGGAAATGGCCGGTGAAATTGTGGCGGTAATAATAAAATAAAGAGAAGTTGATCAATGAGGAACTTTGGTGGATTCATCACATATATCATCGAAATTGTCAATATATGTTTGCAAGATCTTAACATAGACTGTGTCAGCTTCAGGGGGAAAAGGGGGGTAAGCTTATAGTTATGTAATCGGAAGCCTTGGCACGATGGTATGGTACCGTACCTAGGTACCTACCTAACGCTGAGTTCTTCGTCCCTTTAACAAACGACACTATCATTTCTTTCCATCCTCAAAGTACAATACACCAATTGGGCACGAGCTACAGAGGCACTATATATATCTCTCCCAATCGTTCAACTACCTGAGTAGCATTCATTACCAGTATCGTCGAATCGATCATGAGTTCGGCTCATGGTGTTAACCCTGGCACGATGCACCAGCAAATCAATAGCACACTGCATGGCAACTGTGCCACAAAGCTACTGTACTGCCCACATACAATCCCGATCTCCGAAAATCTCACGAGAACGGATACTATCGTTAACTCTATAAGCTTTCTTGACACTAAGCGAGGAGCAGGAAGGCCTTCGCAGTAACCGAAAGAGCCTTTTGATTCGCGATTGAGAGGGATTCTTCGTCCTAGAGAGAACCGCGGCTGGTGATCCAAGGAGAATCATATCCATTATATGCGGTCCTCACCCACCAAGATCCCGATCTCAGGATGGTGCAAAACATACATACGAGACACTGATATGTAAGTGCTCTGTGCAAGGTTAAAAGCAAATGCTACCTCACAACGCGTGCTACACAGCTACCTAACTGGGTAAGTCACCAACATATATGCAAGTAAGAGATGCAAGTTGGGGGCCGTACAAGGCAGGCTGTGTGGACTACACGATGCGCCCATTGGCCCTCTTGTCAGCTTGCATGCTGACCGGCGACAATAGACCATTTCCGTTCGCTGCCGGCACCACCACCACACCTACTTTTAGAAAAGCTGTGCTATTGTGGCGAGACAAAAATTGCACATTTAGCTGTGCTACCGAGACTGAGGGGTAGGATTCCCTTAACCATGCAGTTCTGGGCCAGCCCGTGGCATGGTCCCGGAGCCGCCTCCAAGATGGTGTTCTTCGTCTTCTCTCCAAAGAAAGGTACCTACCTAGTTTAACCATTCGCTTCGATTGTGCCCTACTCATTTTATTGCTTCAATTCCCGCTCGCGGCACCGGGAACTGGCTGCTATAAGAAGGATGCCGGGCTAAGACTAGACCTTCAAACCGCTTAGCGGCGACGATCAGTCCCTTTAAGATGCACCGCGCGTCGACTAGGCCGAACCATGCCGGCGGTTTCGCCCCGCTTCCGCAGATCGATGCCCCGGACGATAATGACAACAACGAGCAGGAACCGGCCGGCGCATACCGACAACAGAGATGGACTCCTCATAACTTTCAAAGTCAGGTACAGCAAATCCTCCGACAGAGCTCGACACAGCAGAGACAGGTACAAAGGAGCGTTCGCAGCTCACCTGCTTTCTCGGACACCACACTTGTCGGCGGTGACTATCTGGACGTGCCGATTCGAGATTATGAAGAGGTAGATATTGGAAACTATATTGAATACCACGGAGGATATTACGGTCCCGAGGCTGTGAATCTCTCGCCAACGCCTAGTACTAAGGCCGGCCTTGGATTGGAAGTCCAATGTGCGCCTGTTCCTGCCCTCTCTCCCGGCGGGCTCTATGTTGACGATCGTTGGGCCAACATTAGTTACCGTGGCTCGGAAGGGAAGATTGAAGAAGAACGGCCCCGCGAACCTCAAAACTTCAAACCCTTTGTTTTAGGATGGAGATTTTTGTCTGCTCTTTTTTTAACACTAGCAGTTCTTGTCGCGTTAGCGGAGTTGGGCATTCAACTTCTTCCTGATGGATCTGGGGTTACTGCGCCCTCTCAGACATATGATAATACGACTGAAATCCGCTTACGGTCTATTCTTCGCAATGAAGTCGAGCCGTCCAATCCTTTCGCACTGTTCAGGCGCCAGAATGATACCAACCCCACTCATGACGACTCGACATCCACGTCGTCGCCCACGTCAACTAAAACTACGTCTAGCAGTACGTCTAGTTTGACAGTAACAACACCAAGTTTGACACCAAGCTCAAGCTCGACATTACAATTCACCACATCATCACCAGTATCAGATGTTACTAGCACGGAAACCGCTATAGTATCAACATCGACTACCAAGACACCCTCAGTGACCCAACCATCTATAACCCCTACTTCCGGGGTTTCGGCTCCCCTACCCCCTCCACCACTACCTCCTCCTCCAACTCCTTCCTCAGCTACTACAACCTCCACATCTGAACCGTTATCAACGTCTACAGCTTCTAGTACAGAGGCTTTACCTCCGCCGCCTCCACCTCCTCCGCCTCCGCCTCCTCCGACCAGTACGACGTCAGTAACTCAATCGCTACCATCGCCTCCATCTTCAACTAGTACCACTTCGTCTCCGGTAGAACCACCACCTCCGGCCTCAACTTCTGACAATCTACCCCCATCCCCACCTATATCACTACCACCACCTCCTCCAACTACTACTTCGGAAAACAAACCACCACCTGTTTCTACTTCCGTGGTTTTGCCTTCATCTTCCACTACAGTACCTCTACCGCCACCTCCGCCACCTCCACCTCCGCCTCTTTCTACATCATCAGTAATTTTGCCACCATCGTCGACGACATCACCCTCACCACCCACTTTCACCCCTTCCACAGCAACGACGTCGACGACACCCCAGGTCCCTACTTGGCCTAACAATCCACCCGGCTCAACTACTTCTAGCGCGACCAGCTTCAGTATAACGGCGACACAAGGGGACACTACAACAAGCTCGAAATTAGGGGATCAATGGCCCACTTCAGATCATCTAGGCTCCTCCACACTTTATACAACAACGCCATCCTCATGGCCTTCAGGTCCCGATCCTACTCCAACTGATTCTACATCAGCATTGCCGCCGCCACCTCCTCCATCATCAACTTACTCTCATGTATATACGCAAGATTCTTCTACGTTGTCTACAAGCCTTACCTCCTTAATCTCGACGGTTCATAGTACTACTTCTATATATTCATCAAGTATCACTACAGCTTCAGCGACATCTGGTCTAACTGGCCAATTATCTGAAACCTTTTCCTCGAGCCATTCCGAATTGCATAACGAGCCACCTCCGTCCAGCACGTCCACGCATAGTAGTATAACCTATACAACAGAACAGTCCCCATCACACAATGTTTCAACGGCAGAATCTACGTTACCAGCAGTATTCTTCGCGACAATCACAGAGACCGATGCACTACCCCCACCTATTACCACAACAATAGTAACCTCAGTGAGCCAGAGTGATGGGTCCTTCTTAAAGAGTACCATTGTGAGTGTCATTCATGCTGTCAAAGCGGACTGGGCGGACTATATCATCACACTTTCGGACTCGCGTGGTAAACCAACTTGGACAGGAACTTTGCTCGCACAACCTTCTTACCTAACCACGACATACTACGACGCCAATGGGAAGCCTACAACAGAAACACAAGTTTTACTCATGTACCCTGGTAAAACAACTCTCACGGATTATCAGGGACTGGCAACTAAGACTTTAGACTTTTATATTGGCCAAGTCACGGATGTCTTAGTCGACGAAAGTGGTCGCCCAACAGCTACGACGACTTCTACAATTTCCGAAACCGTGTCGCTCGCTACGCTCTTTGACAGCAACGGTGTAGCTACGAAAACAAAAACCGAGCTTGTTCCGATGTCTCTCACGACTACCATAATTGTATCACCAACTTCAAATCCGTCGCCGAATTCAGAAAGCAGCAAGGCCCTACATATAGATCCTATTTCTGATGGGAAGTACTTCTTGGGCCTGATGCTTCCAACTTTTATCGCCATCATTCTGTCCATTCCCATCCGAATAATTGACCGAAATGCCAAACTCTATCAACCATTCCACGCCTTGGTATCATCAACAGGGGCCCAAGCCCGTGACAGTTTATGTCTTCAAACTGCTGATATCTGGAGCTTCCGGGCACGCGTTCGTTCACTTTTGAATGGGCAGATCCTCCTCACCTTGACGGGGCTATTATTGTTAGGAAGCGTCGTCATGATCCCCTTGAGCTCAGAAGCGGTCCGCATAATTCTAGAGGGACCGGATTGCGCAGCATCAAAAGCAGAGACACTTACGTGCAAGATGGCACTTGGCATCTATATAGTACCTGCACGGATAGCTGTTGCACTTCTTGTCTTCATGACGGTCCTAGCTGGCGTGATTGCACTTGTGCTGCGAAAATGGAAAACGGGACTTGACTGGAACCCTTGGTGCTTCTTCCATATGGCACAGCTTACTGCCAATAACGAAATACAGACTCTCCTGCGCCGACATTTACGCGAGAAGAACGGTCGCATCACAAACACACAAGTGAATAAGGCACTCGCAGGGATACCCTTCGTGCTAGACTTCTGGAAGGATAACGGAGACCTCAAATACAGCATTCTGATTCCGAACGATGCCCATTCATTGAAGAAGGATGGGAAATCAGTCGCTTTCAAGAAGGGAAAGTATCTACGAAGAAAAAAGCAAGGGAATACTTTGCCCTTCTTCATCCTAACTTGGTCCGGCAAGCTACTCTTCTTGGCTTTATTATGTGCCGTGGAAGTAGGATTGTTGGTGTATAACATTACAGGAGAGGGCCAAGATTATACGGAGTTCATGATGGGCAGGTGGCGTGTTGTTCGGTTCCTCTTCACCTTTGTTGGCGTTCTCATCTCGTTAATTTGGGGATCATTCTTTTACGGTTAGTTTGTACTCCGATACTTGCCCGTCTCTCGGTATGATGTTAACAAAACCTTCTAGCCGTTGCATTTCTCAGCCCTCATAAACTCCTCTTCCGTAAACGGCTCTACAATGGAGAGGCTGCACACATGACGCCACCCACTAATCCCTTCAGCGGTCTTCGGTCGTCCTTCTCGCCTAGTCGCCGAGACTTGTACCTGGGAGTAGTTTCTGCTACTGCCATACTCTCCGAGATCCTCCCCCTACTCCTCAGCATTGCCCTTGACAAGTGCACTGAAAATTTCTGGGCCAACACGGTGTGCCTCTGGATGGCAGTAAGCCTCGTGGCAATAATGATTCTTACGGTAGCTGGCTCATTTTTTGTGACCTGGCCGCATATGCCAATTGATCCTAGCACAATAGCCGGAGGGATGTACTACGCCCTGTTTGACTATGTGTACATGAGCCCATCCTCTGGGCTTTTGCTTGGCAGAGCAAGCCCCGGTCTCGTTTGACGATAGAGCACATTTAGGGGATACATGATGCTGATATCATCAGGTTCAAACGGAGAAGTTTACTATTTATTGATGATATCTTATACCTATATCTTCAGCATAAACGCATACCAGTTCCATCTACTTTCTCATCGCATCTTCTTCAGTGATACTTTAGACCCTTCTCGTTTCGATCAATAGCAATCCTGGTGGCTGCATCGAGGTCTTCTTTTGGGAGGCCTAGAATGTCATTAGCAATTCCTCGCCTAGCCTCGAAGTTGCCAACGCCGTCCTTGAAGAAGTTCCTGCTGTAGAGAAGCTGCGGGAACGCAGTTCTGTCACCTCCAAATAGCCGCGCCTGGGCGTCCTGGAAACGCTTAGTGCTCTCCTCGTAAGTAATCGTCCAGTCAGATTCCTTAGTTCCGGTCAAACGAAGGACAGTAGCGAACATTTCTTTCTGCGAAAGACAGAATGAAGACACGTAGATGAACTTGTTCTTGTAATCGGACAGGCTCGGGCTCCCTGGCTTCTCGGGCTCGATGGGCAATGAGAGCAGCGCAGCTGCAGCCCTTCCGCTCTGTGGCCAGGTCTATAGGTTTGTCAGCACACCAAACGCAAGCGCTTTAGACTTGACAACGCATCGAAACTCACCGTGGTGTTCATCTTAGTCTCGCCGTCGTCGAAGAACGTCCAGGTGCGATTCTTCCAGTCCATACCGTACGTCTCGGTTCCGAAGCCTAGAGAATACTCGTACCAGAAGCCGGTCACTACACCAATCCACGAGGACACCCCGAGCTCCTCGACCAGCTTTCGCACAGGGAGATCGGATTTCCCCAGCAGAGTGTCTTGGCCCATAGCTTCGTCCTCCATGTCGCAACCCCACTCGTTCGGCAGCACGAAGGGCACCTTGGCCGCGGCCGCGGCACGGACCAGCTTCAGCTGAGTATCGGGAGGCGCCTGGACGTGCATGGTGATAATCAGAGCCTCTTGGCCCTTGAGCGCGTCCACGAGCGTCGACTCGTCGTCGTAGTCCACCTTGGCAATCTTCACCCCGGCGGGGATGGAATTGATGGCCGGGCTGTCCTTCCGGGTGATGGCTGTGATTTCGTGCTTCCCGAGGTTCAAAAGCTCCTGTACGATAAAGGTGCCGACGGTACCTGTCGCCTTGAGGAGGTGGGAGGTACGTTAGCAGAGAAGCCGACATTGGATATGCTTGAGACGAGGGTCTACTTACACCCACGATGGCCACTTTCTTGACGTAGTTGCTCTGAGACATGATTGCGGTTTCTGGCGGTGAAATTGTTGCTTTTGTTCAGCTAAGAGGTAGGTACCTAGGTAGATAATTGTGTATGAGGTGGAAGTGGCATAAAGGCGGATCCTACGTCGGGCTCAGGGTTGTGATGTTGATGGTTCATAGAGGTAGCACAGGTGGGATTGGACATCGCTTTATATATCCGTGACACAGTGGCTGCCTGAAGTCGCCCTGTAACAACCTTGACAGACTATTATCATGAGCACACTGCATTTACGCAATGCTGAACATGCTATTCCAGGTACAAGCTTACGGAGATGTCCGGACTTAGAGCCAAGGGTTCTTTATCGGAATTAATGAATTTCCCTTTCTGTTAACTTTAGTGGGTCTACCCTTTAGTAACCCTTGGTGAGCTCGGCCTTTGATGAAAACGCGAGCTCGTTTGTAAGACCTTAATCCCACCAATGCGACATGGAAATTCAGCTTACTAATCGACCCACTTTCTACCCCTTTAGAGTAGGGGATAGCCCCCCTATTCTGTTTAACCTGGCCTGAATTAGAGATTTATCATCACTATTCCACCTCTTTTATTCGTTCGTTGCCATGTGCTTGCTGATTTCAGAATCAATAACAGTTGAAGTCTATTAGACAAATTAAGCGAATCTATAAGCTCCTTTAATATCTATGCATCACTTTGCAGAGGGTCTTCTCTACTCAAGTCATAGACTCAGCTTGACTTCAAGACTCAGACGCAAGCCGACAAGTCGAGCGTCGCTACATTTTATAGGCTAGTTATTACACAGTTGTCAACTACCTAACGATGACCTTGTGGAAGCTCCTAAACGCTATTAATGGCTGCGATGCTGCAACCAAAAGGGATCTAGGATAGCAAGTCAATGGTATAATTATCGGCCCTCGCGTGCTTCGGATTAACAAGAATCAGGGCAACATTCGTAATAAGCATAGAAAAGACATCGTGACTGTAGATCAAGAAGCCAAGTTATCAAAGTATAAGGGTCTTAGCCTATAGCCTGGTCAGGTGGTGGCCATAGTTTGATCCATCGTTGTATTAGGAACTGTGATATTGCGAAATAAGCACTTCTATTCATATCCCAACTGAAGCTTAAGAGCCATCGTCCCTACTGTCCACGGGCATAGACTGGCGACCTACTATCTAGCATCCGAATTGATGTCGAGAGGTGTAGGGGAAATATTTTTATCCATCTCCCTACTTGTTGCCCACCTACCTTAGGTAGGTGGGCACTTGGGTAGTTGGTCACTGCTTCAGGAACTATAAACTTAACTATGATAGACCCAAATAACATGTACGCATGCCAAGCTTAAGGGATGATACATAGAGGAGTACGCTAAAGGTCTCGATCACCAAGATTGACATCAACTATGAACAGCTGAACGACTGCCTCGAACTGGTTTCCAATTTCTCAATTCACCGACTTTACCGAAAGACCTAGCATAGCTCCTTTGTCGCGAGACTGAGAAGTGAGTTTCTGTCAGTACCGAATCTAGATTGTCCTAGATGTGTTTCTTGTCTGTTGATGCGATCGAATTTTAGTGCACGACTAGAAAAGCTCATCATATGTCTCAAACATCATCCTGCGTCGATAAACGTCACTGTCATTCCATATACATGAAATACGCCGTCTTTTATTGATTACATTCATTGGTTTCTATCGCCATAGTGATCGCCGAAAAGCCCTTAGTCTGTCTGGCTCATCGCCCCGGAGATATCTTGCTTTGGGATCGACATGGCGATGGATCCATATCGAGTACTGTTAGTTCCATTGTTTCATCACGAATATACGCTACCATGGCAGGAGCTCATGACCACTTGAACCAAGGCCATATGATGGTGGTTGGCACTGCGATAGTCTAGCCAAATGTCTTTGGATCGGCCGGTGGCAGCGGAAGGCACCGGATGGAAGTAGTAATAGATTAGGTACCTATATAATATTGCGATTATAGGCGCTTGCAGGGCGCTTACAGCGGTTGAGGTGGGCCTCTAGAGATTGTCGCGGCATGTATCATATCAATACGAAACCAGCAGACACCTGGCGCTGAACTTGGGGATGACTTCACATTTGATTTATTAGAATCCTCTTCATTCTTCTTCGGGGAGACAGGACTTACACGAACATACCGACTTTTAAAATTGATGTGCAACTTGGCGTACTATTTGAAGTTGTGCACGAAGTAGCATCGTAGTAATATGGGCATATTGGCCGCATGCCGTGATTGTGGCATCCAGCTACACTTGCCAATCATTTCGCGTCCAATTTGTAACATTTCCCCTAGTCTGCGTCATGCGTACCTGTATGTTTCCTCATGCTCCTTAGTACCTTTTCGCCAGACATCAAGACTCAGAGCGCGGATAAATACATTAGGTAGGTAAACATTGGCGTGTCGCGGACGTATTTCCCTCTTCCGGCAATGCGACGTACTACAATGTCCATCAAGGTTCTCCATTCTTGGCTCTTCTGACGGGAATCTATAAACGCAGACGTGTTTACACGCCCCTGTTGGATGTTCAGGCGTCACGATATTTGATTTGCGAACCACGAATACGTTTGAAATACACATCGTGAGAACGCCTAATACAGATCTAAGTACGACTCTGCAACCGTTCAAATACCTCAAATAAGGCTTTCGGAATGCATGCAACCATCTGATACATTTGATGCTAATCGCGTAAGTCTTGGACTACATCATGCGGCTCTTCTGATGATTTATTCATCCTAATCGCGACCTACCGAGCTAATTTCCCCTGCAGGACTACTTCCCTTGATCCAACTCAGCTTACATTCATTACGCAAAATGGCTAGACCTCGCAGCCCTATGACCATGGTGTCATTCATCCTTGTTCTCTCGATCTATGTTCTTCGCGGCTCTTTGGCATCATACATCCCTCTCAGGGAAAAGCCATACATCACGACAACAGCAGCAGGACCCGACCTTCCCCGAGCCACAGAAACGTCTACTGGTGTGTCAGATTGCGGTCAGCAGGGCGGTTCGGTGTAAGTCATCACTTCATACCTTAGATACTAAACATGGGCACTGACAGGGCGAAGGTTCTGCTTCTCAGACACAACTAGACTTCAAGCTGTAATACCAGCAACAGAAACGGGCGATATTACACCTAGCTACACCTATACCGCTTGTCATGAGCATGATGGCAAATCGTACGTTTATAAGCCCCATTACATACCTAGCTAGTAATAACCCTAACCATCAGCTGTGCCAGGTTCTGTATTAGACCAGATGACTCTGAGATCGAACTTCTCGGTCTAAATAACAAAGCCTCAGAGTTAAACCCCGAGTACGGAGAGAGTTTCCGAAGTGAGATCAGGGAGACGAGCCCTCACATCCATGGAGGTATCGAGTAAGTATTTTAGAACCTCACTTTGCTCTTTGCCACTATTATTAACTCGCAACAGGCACAACCCTGATGATGATGAAGAGAAGCCCACCATAGACTGCTCGAAGAAGAACACAGAATATAACATTCCTCTCCGAATCGGGCTCATCTTCGTGATTATGGTCACCAGTTTCATTGGTAAGTCTCACGAGCATGTGGGAAGACTATATGGACTAATGGCTTACATCAGGTATTTCTGGCCCGATATTCCTCAAGCCAATCTTGTCAGACAAGTTTCAGGCTATATTCATCGTTCTGAAGCAGTTCGGCACCGGAGTCATCATTGCAACCGCCTTCGTCCATGTGAGTCTCTCTAGCCTATATTCCACAGCGCAAGACTCTGTTACGTAGTAGCTAATCGTTGACTATTTTCATAGCTTCTCACTCACGCCCAGCTTATGTTCACCAACGAATGTGTCGGCGAGCTCAGTTACGAAGCAACAACTTCTGCGGTTGTTATGGCCGGTTTATTTTTGGCATTCACGGTAGAGACTATAAGTCACCGCGTGGCCAAGAAGTTCTCGACGAGATCGCACTACAATGATGAGATAGTTTCCATCGTGGTGCTCGAAGCCGGAATCCTGTTCCATTCCGTCTGTAAGTCTTTACCCCCACCTAGGTCTCATAGTCATTCAGGACTAATATTCTTTTTCATAGTGGTTGGTATTACTCTCGTGGTAGCAGAAGACAGCTTCTTCATCACTTTATTCGTCGTGATCGTGTTCCACCAAATGTTCGAGGGCGTAGCCCTCGGGACTCGCATTGCGTCTATTGGTCATCACACCAATACCGACAGAGCTGATGCCGGGAACGGGCCAGAAGGTCA
Organism: Hypoxylon rubiginosum; assembly: GCA_902806565.1. Taxonomy (NCBI): domain Eukaryota; kingdom Fungi; phylum Ascomycota; class Sordariomycetes; order Xylariales; family Hypoxylaceae; genus Hypoxylon; species Hypoxylon rubiginosum. Next base: position 419,498 of record CADCXA010000027.1, on the reverse strand, counting down.
AGATAAGGCTTCGTCCTCATCGGCCCGAGACACGGCAGCTGCGGAGAACGGGGGCGATACGGATGGAAGTGAAAGACGACAATCGTTGTCAATGCTGAACAAGTTGCTAATGGCTACCGCCTTCGCCTTGACCACCCCGATCGGCATGGCAATCGGTGTCGGCGTGCTACATAACTTCAACAGTAACAATCCGAAAACCTTGATCACCATTGGTACTCTGAATGCCCTATCCGCAGGCATACTTGTATGGGTTGGGGTGGTAGAGATGTGGGCGGGAGATTGGATGTTCGGCGGCGAGCTGGAAAATGCAGGGCCCATGGTGACTACTCTTGCTGGGGGCGGTCTTGTCGCAGGAATGGCTCTTATGAGCTTATTGGGAAAATGGACATGAGTCTTGGCCTATTCGCGCCCGATGACTGAAGCTCTGCTCGTGTTTAATACTAGAGGAGGCAGTGGGTGAACATACATGTTGAGAAACGAAATGACTATGTGCCGAATCACTTTGTCAAGTGATTTCAACAATCTTAATTTGCAATTGCAAACGTTGGCCACGTCCTCGACCCTCTATATTCCACCCTCTATCAGGAGCCCCTAATTCCGGGTTAGGATGACATGACCTTATGTTGAGGCCGCCAGCTTACCATAAAGTAGTACGTAAGAAATACTTTGTAGTCCTGCTTTTACAGCGGGCTGGTAATTAGGTATAATGAATTGCAGAGGGAGGGGCTAATCACTGTAAGATGGGATAAAAGTAAGAAGTAGGGTACGTATGTTCGGGAGCTTGATATAAGAGCTGAATCAAGTCAGCTAGGTTAGGTGCCTTTAGAGACCTAGGTACCTCCTACCTGCTTGTCTCCCTCCCTTCAAGTTGAAATGATTGGACTTCATTAGAGGTAAACGCTGAAGATGAATGCGGTGGTAAGACGGAAATTTCCGGTGGAAAGGATATATCTAGGCCTATCACGATGTAGCTAGTATATTAGCACCGGGCTATACTTAGGTCCTACTAACAACTGAGGGTGGCGTAGGGTTGCATGCATCTATAGTAAATATACCTTATGATGCAACGCTATTAACCTGTTTCCCACGCGTAGTTTATAACCTGGGCGACCGCCTTAATGACCTCGGTACCAATCGTTTTCCCACCATGACCACTGCCTTGATCCAGAATCAATAGGGGTTTACTGTCTTTTACTACTACCTACCCCTTATTTTGATCCATCCACCATGGACTCACTCCAGCAATCTGGCGACGCTTCAATCTCAGGTTTCCGTGGTGCGGGAATCAGTCTCATTGTAATCACCGCCCTATTTGTTACTGTACGGATTGGAAATAGCTTCAGCAGTGGGAATAGGAGGCTGCTCGTCGATGATTGTGAGGAATAAACCCTTTGGGGATATATTATTTTATTTTTCTCCACACTGACATGCCGTACCAGTTCTTTCTGTTCTGGCATTCATTCTTCTCGTCTGCTATTCAGCATGGAATTACGTATCGGCAAACGGTGAATCTTCCTTCTCATCGGCGCGAACTTAGGGGCTGATGAAGACCATCAAGAGTTACAGGATCCAAATAACCCGAATGTAACGATTAGTTACTATATGGAGGTAATCATATGAACGGTTCCCACTTCGAACTTATTACGCTAATATGCAATTGAACTCCAGTCCTCTCTCGTTCTTACTCTACTTGCTGGCTTTGCCATGTACTTTTCAAAAACTCCTCTCCTCGTACTTTACATACAACTCTTTGGGATCAAGTCATGGTTATGTGTAACTTGTTATGCTACATTGACATTGTGTTCCAGGCACCCACGTGGTCTGTGCACCCAAAGTGGTCTGTGCTCTGGAGAGCTTTTAGCTTGGCTTTATACTCAGCTTAAATTCCTAAAAACCAAGCTTTTTACATCATTTTTTTACACCTACATTATTTCTTAAGTAAATGTAATAAATTATATACTTTTTATAACGCTTTTTTTATATATTTTTAGTAATTATTTTATATTAAAATACGTATTAAATTTAAAATAATTAATTTTATTTAAATCGTAATAATTTTATATTAAATTAATAGTTTATTATTTCTTTTAATAATAAAATTTTTAACTTTAAAAAATTTATAATAAAAACCTAGTAAAATATTAACTTATAAATACTAATATATTAAAATTTATATATAAAATTATAAATTAATAATTTAAATAAATAATATTAAACTAACTAAAAAATTATAAATTTAATTTATTATATAATTTAATATAAATTATTAACCTTTTTTTTATTAAATTTAAGATTTTTAATTTACTATATTTTTTTATTTTAATTATTAAGAATTATTATTAAAATTTTTAATTTTTAAAAACTATTTATTTTTTTTATATTTATTAAACTAAATTTATAAATAATTAATTTATTTAATTACTTAAAAACTTTTATTTATACTAAGTTATTTATTAAGTTTAAAATATTAATTAAAAGCTTTTAATTTAAATATCTTTTATATATTAAAATAATATTTATTTTATAAATATATAATTTTATATTTTATATAAAAAATTAATAAAATAATAAATAATAATTTTTATAAAATTTAATTATAAATTCTAATAAATTATTTTAATTTTTAATAATTTCTTTTAAATTAATTAAATAATTTATATATATATAAAGTTTTTTAAAAAAAAATATTTAAAAAATATTTTAAAAATATATATTAAATATTAATATTTAAAATAAATATAATATTATAATAATAAATATTATATAACCTATAAAATATAATATAAATAAATATTATAATATTTTTAAAAAAACTAGAAATAATATATTTTTTTATTTATCTTATTATATTTATTACTTATTATAATTAATTTAAGTTTTACTTTTTTTTTTTTTTTTTTATTAAAAAATAAGTTTAATTTTAAAAAATAAAATTATTTATTTTATATTATTATAATTTATATAAATTATATAAATTTTATTAAAAGTATTAAAATAATATTTAAAAATAATATTAAAAAAAAGATTTAAAAATAATATTAAGTTTATTATATATAGGTTTTTTAAATATTTTTAATAAATCCTTATATTTAAACCTTATTTAAAACTATAAGTTATAAAAAAAAAAAAAAAGATTTTTATATTTTTTACTAGTAAATTATAAAATTTATATTAAAAAGATTTAAATAGTTAATTTTTTAGTTATATTATAAAATTTTTTATATTAAATTTATTAATAAAGTTTTTTTTAAAAAGTTTTAAACGGATTTTATTTTTATAGTTAATTACTTTAAAAAATTTAATATTAAAATTTTATTTAAATCTAAGTTTTTTATTATAATTAATATTATAAAAAATTAATATTTTAATTAATATAAGTTTTTTAAATAAGATTTTATTAAAAAATTTTTAATTTAGATTTTATTTTAAAATAAGTTTATTTAACGTTATAATAATAAAAAAACTTATATTAAAGTTTTTTATAATAATATTATTATTAAATTTAATAAAAATAGAAATTTAAATAATAATTTTATTTTAATTAATATTAAACTTAAAATTATTAATTATAAAATTAAAAATTATATTTATAAGTATTTTAAAAATCTTTTTTAATGTTTTTATTATAAAAGATATTATAAAAAAAGTAACGATAAATATTAAATCACTTATTTAAAATTTAAGTTTAAATAAAAAAAAAATATTAAAAATAATAATAATAAGTTTTTAAAATTTATTAAAATATTTAAAGGTTTTTTAATAGTTAATATTAAAGTTTTTATATATTTATTATTATTTTAAATTTACTTTATAAATTTTTACGTTTTAAATAATTTTTTTAATTTTAATATAAAATTAATTATATTTATTATTAATGTTAATAATATTTATATAATTTTATAATTTAATATTTATATTTTTATAGTTATTAATTTTAATTTATATTATTATAATTTTTTATATAATATTTACATTTTTAATTTAAATTATTTAATATATTTAATTAATAATATTAAATAGTTTATAAAATACTATTTATTTTTATAATCTAAAAAAATGTTTAAAACAATTAATAATAATATTAAAGTTTTTAAAATTAATATTATATTAATAAAAATTTATTAAAATAATAACTTAATTATTATCTTTTAATATAAAACTTAATTTTATTTGTTTCTTTTAATTAATTTAATTAATAATAGTTAATTTAAAAAAAAAGAAATTATTTATAATAATATAAAAAATATATTTATTTTTAAAAGTAATTTTAAGAAAAAGTTTATTAAAATAAATTAATATTATAATTTTAAGATATTTAAGTTAATAAAAATCCTTAATTTTATATATTAATTTTATATTATATATATAATAATTAATATTAAACTTATATATAAAAAATTTATATATATAAATTTTAATAAAATTAAAAAAGCTTATTATTATTATAATTTTTATTTAAAAATCCTAGTATAACTTTTTTTTTATAACATTTATATATAATTAAAAGTTAAATATTAAATATATTATTAATTATTAATTTCAATATATTATTTATTATAAATTATTTTTATAGATATTTTTTTTTATAGTATTAAAAGATTTATTAGTTTTAAATATATAGTTATTTTTATTAATAGTTATATAAGTTATAAATAATTTAAGTTTAAATATAAAAAAAACTAAATTTTTATAATTATTAAAAAATTTATTATTAAAATTAAATTATAAATTAAATTAAAAATTTAAATTATATATACTAATAATAATAAAAAGTTTTTTAATAAAAATAATATTAAAAATAAATATTTAAATTATAACATTTATTTTAAAATTATTATATTTAATATATTAAAATAAAATAATTACGTAAAAAAATTTAGTTTTTTTATAATTATTTTTTTTAAATTAATATTAATTAATTTTTAACTATTTACTTTTTTTTAACTTTATATTAAAAAAGTAATTATTATAATAATTAATTTACTTTTTATTAAAATAAATAAAATATAAAAATCCTTATATAATAAATTTTATAACATATTAAATTTTTATAAAAAAATTTATTAAAATTATTTATTATATTTTTATATTTTTAATATTATTATTTAAGTTTATAATAAAAATATTTTTAAAAATATAAAATATATTTTTTATATTTATAAGAATTTTATAATTAATTATATTAATTATAAATTTAAAATTTATAAAATTTAGGTTTTTTTATTATATAAAGTTATTAAAATAAAAGATATTATTTTTAATAAATAATTAAAATATTAAGGTAATTTAAAAAAAAATATTAAATATAATATTATTTTTAAAAAATCTAGTTATAAAAAAATTAATTAATTTTAAATTAATATTTATAATTATAATATTTTTTTAAAACTTTATTTATTTATAAGTAAATTTAAATTATTAAAAATGTTAAATAAATTAATTTAATAATTTAGTAACTTTTTATTATAATATAAAAATAACCATTAAAATCTAATTTATTTTATATTTTTTTTTAAATATATAATTAATATATTTTAATTAAATATATTTAAAACTTTTATTTGTTAAATAATTAAAAAGTAATTACTTAAATTAATACTTAAAGTTTTTTTATTTAATTTAAATAAAAAGGATTTTAATAATATTTTTAAAGATTTTATATTTAAAAGTTTTTTAAAACTAAATATAAAAAATAAATATACTTTTTTTTAATAAACCTTAATTAATTAATTAAAATTAACATAGAATATTTCTTTTTTTATTATTAAAAATTTTAATAAAAATATTAACTTAATTAAAAATAATATTAATTTAATTAAATAATTTTATTATTTAATTTATTAAAAATTTAAAATTAATTATAATATTATTTAAATATTTTATAATTTAGTTAAAATGGTTTTATTTATTTTTATTAGTGTAGTTTTTTTAATAATTAATAAAAAATAAAAAAAGGTTAAAATTTTTATTTTAATTTTTTTTTAAGTTACTTTTATTTTAACACCTTTTTTTATAAAATTTTTTAAAAAAACTTAAAGTAACTTTAAATTTTAAAAAATCTAAAAACTAGTTTTTAACGTTTAAATTTAAAGCTTAATTAATTATAAAATTTTTAAATTAATTAATTTATTTTTTAAAATTAAAATCTTATTTATTAAATAAATATTAAATTAAAAGTTTAATTTTAATAATAAATAAAAATATAATTAAATTTAATTTATTATTTATAATAATTATTAATTTAAAAATTATTAAATTATATAAAATATATATATAATTATAATAAATTTAATATTAATTAAAATATTCCTTATTATTATAACTGTTAAAAATATTAATTATAAATAATATAATATTAAAATTATATTTTTTTACAGTTTTATTTTTAATAATATTATTATTTATTATTACTAGCCACTTAAATATTAAAATAAAACTAAATAAGTTTAAAAGTTTTTATAAGTTTTATATAATTTTTATAGTTTATTTTTATAATGGTTTAAAATTTTAATTAAAAAAATAATTAAACTTAGTTTTTATAATATAATAATAAAATATTATTTATTTAAATATTTATATATAAGTATTTTTATTTTTATTTATATTAATAATTTATTTATTATTAATAAGCGTTATTAAAATATTATTAATATAATAAATACTTTTAAAAAAGTTTTTAAGTTAAAAACTATAAATAATATAATTAAATTCTTTAATTTTTATATTTAATATAATAAAAATATTTATTAAATTTTTATTAATTAAATTATATTCGTTAAAAAGATTTTTAATAAATTTAATATTAAATTTTTTAAAAATATAAAAACTTTTTAATATTTTAATATTATTATTTTTATTATTTAAAATAAAATAACTAATATTAATAATAAAAAATATTAAATAAAAATTAATTCTTTTAATTAATTAGTTATTAATATTTATTTTAATATTATAAAAATAATTATAATATTTTATAAAATAAATATAAAACTTAATTAATATTATTTTAATTTAATAAAATATTTTTAATAATATTTTATTTTAATTAAAAATTTTAATATTATTTTTAATAAAAAATACCTTATTATAAATATATATCTTATAATTTAAATAAATATAATATTTATTAATAATTTAAATTTTTAATAATTTATAAAAACTTATATTATTATATTTACTAGTAATTTAATATATTAATAATTAAAAAAATAAATATTTATTATATTTAATAATATAAAAATAAAGTTTATTAATTTTATTTTAATTAATTTTATAATTATATAAATTAATAAATTATTAAAAAAACTAGGTTATAAATAACTTAAATTTTTTATTATATATATTAATTTAATTAATATTAAAATTATTATTTTTAATTTTTTTAAAATAATTTATATTTATTATTTTAATATATAATTTAAATAAATTATTAATTATTATTAATATAATAATTTTAAATTATAATATATTAATATAATTAATATAATTATAAATAAACTAATAAAACTATTTTTTAAAAAAAACCATTATAAATTTATATATTAATTAAAAATAAATCCTTATTTTTAGTAATTTAATAAATTAAAAAAAAATTATAAATAATTTAATTTAAATTATTAAATTAGTTTTATTTATAAGTTAAAAAAAGAATATTTTTTATAAATAAATAGTTTATAATAACCTTATATTTACCAAGTTAATAAAGGTATATTTTAAGTATTTATATAGTTTATATATTTAAAATGGTTTATATTTTAAAAAGCTTTTAACTCGGCTTTATACTTAGCTTAGATTCCTAAAAACCAAGCTTTTTATATCATTTTTTTACACCTACATTATTTCCTAAGTAAGTGTAACACATTATCCTTTATATTATTCTTAACCAGTGTATCAGTCGCTGGCACAGCTTGTTCTTATAGCGACGAAGCACCTGACCCAACAATTCTTACCAAGTGTATAAAGACATCAATTTTAATGGGCGTCATGAATGGATCGACTGCTGTTGTCACCGATATCATTATCATCATCCTTCCACTCCCAATCATAGCAAAACTAGCCCTTCCGCTTCACAAGAAGATCGGACTGGCTATCCTTTTCTTAACGGGCATTTTGTAAGTACTTTCCATATTGAAATTGCATGGGTATTGATCTTATAATTATGTTAAGCGCAATCGTTGCGAGCGTTGTCTCGCTTTATTTCAAGTCGATGTCTCTAGCAGGATATTCAGCTGCCCTAGGACCAACGTTATTTTGCACGTAAGCTCGCTCCGATGATATTTGGACGGATTCGGGCTGACTTAATATCATCCTATCTAGGATTATTGAATGCTCTCTCGCCATCATGGTCGGTTGCGCACCGGCAGTTCGTTCATGCTGGACCAAGTATGAGAGGGACCACGCTTTATACGCGAAGATGCAATCTATATTTTCAAGCTTCAAGCTTACTGGGCCACGAAAGATCGCTAAATCAGAGTGTCAACAGTATGAACAACTGCCTTGAGTTTAGCGATGTGACCTTTGTGCTATTGTATTCGGAAGTGGGGGCCAAAATAGGGGGGCTAAAATAGGGGGCTCGAAATGGGCGGGGCTAAAGTATAGGGGGCGATAGGGGTAATTGGGGGGAATCAGTCAAATTGAATAACTGAAGACCTTGCGTAGATGAAAGCCGTTTCTAAGCAGCACTTAAGGTAGCTAGGTAGATAAAATTAATTAAAATACGACATTATTCATTAGGAACACTTGGTTGACTCTTATGGTCGCACTGTCGCATCGAGATGTGAGTGTGAGGAGTTAGAAGGTGAGATGTTGGTAGATCGGTTGAATTACGGTTGGTTCTTGGCGATTAAAAACTCGCATCTTCGTCATTGATGGCTGACGGGAACATGGTCGCTTATCTCCGTCCGCAATTTTCTTGCCACGACCACCCGCTCTTTTATTCCGTACCATTGATATCCTCAAAATGAGTCTTCCCTGGTTATTATTTCATCCGGACAATGGCGATGGTTAAGGGGGTGATGACCCCCTACGTTTGCGTTCGATGCGCTCGAAATGTGCTGGTCAGACACGCGCAGATTCCTGTCTACAGCCAACGGAGGAAGCACACGACGAGCTCTCCTACTACGCCAACTAGCGACAAACCCGTGCGCGAACCCGACAGCTCTACCAATGACAACTCCGACCCCGAACTAGGGCCTATGGCCCGGCGTCTTCAAGAAGCGACCGAGGAAGTATTGCTTACGGGCGGTAAAGCAGGTCGGCGGGCGGTGCAAGATGCGGGCTTCTCGGAAGAGTTGAAAGAGCGTCTATTCGCGAAAGTAAAGGATGCAGAATTTCGATCTGAGCATGCAGCAGCCTTCGCCGAAGCCGGTATGCCTTCCACAGCCGGAGCGGGCACCCGCATCATAGCTACGAGCCAGCCGTGGACTGGCACCGAGACCACCGAAGATGCCGTCCTTCGAATGCTGAACGATGCGCATAAACCTTTGAAACGGGAACACCGAGGCCGACCGAAATTGCCCGATCTGAAACCGGTTGATATGCGAATAGGCCAAGAACCGAAGATGAGCGCCGGGCGCAGAGCGGCCAAAGCTAGAGACAAAGCTTCTACATACACAGGCATGGGCATGAAAGAGTTGGAAGAGGGTCTCAGCGAGCATGAGAGAGAAGCAATGCGAAAGGAGTTCCGGGATCGATTCAGGCCTGCTGCTCGGGCGATGCCGAATACTCTTACAGGATTGGCTTCCCTGGCAAACGAGCGAATCGAAGATGCGATCGCGAGAGGACAGTTTAAAAATATCCCGCGAGGCAAGGGCGTGGAGCGAGACACTCGATCTGATAACCCCTTTATCGATACTACTGAGTACATCATGAATAAGATGATCAAACGGCAGGATATAGTACCGCCGTGGATTGAGAAGCAACAGGAGCTAGCAAAGGCGGCGCGTGTCTTTCGGTCCCGGCTGCGAAACGACTGGAAACGGCATGCAGCCCGGATGATTGCGAGCAAGGGCGGCTCTCTTGAAGACCAAATGAACCGGGCGAGGCAATACACGAGAGCCGAACAAGCGTATAACCCGCGAAAGCGGAACGTGGATCAGATAGCGGTGCCTACTAATTCGACCGACGATCCAGTCATGGTTAAGATCCGACAGGACGCACCCCTAACTACGAATCCCGAGCCGGCGCCGAAGACGGCTGACAGTGGGGCGATACCGACAGACACCCCGTTACCACGGCCTTTCCGAGATGACGCGTGGCTGTCTACGGAACAATCCTACATGAATCTGTCGGTGACTCACCTCAATACACTTACACGGTCATACAACTTGATGGCGCCAGAGCTCGCTAAGAAGCCGTACTTCTCCCTCGAGCGAGAGCTCAATAACTGCTACGCTGATGTGGCGCCGCAACTCGCCGATGCCATCAAAGAAAGAGCTACTAGGCCGTCGAAACCCTTCATGGACGGTCTCGGACACACGCCAACTACCATCTTAGATCGGTTTGGAAAGGGCGGTCACACTGCAAAGGTATACGATTCGAAAGCGCCTCACTATGGATTCAAGGAAATGTGGAGGGACCTCTGGAATCGTCAACCTGATTGAGGTGTAACATCTATCGGCAGTGGCGTAGTATCGTAGAGGGCACAGCATAGATGTAACCGTTGCTTTGGCTTAGATATACGATGCGCGTATATCGCAAGCTTTGCAAGCTTCGCGAGAGTAAACCCGACATTGAATATATACGTCTAATAAGTATCGATGCAATTCGAGACGCCTAGATTGCCATTCGACGCGGTAGAAGTGGTCCGGGACATTTTTGAGGCGACACACCAAACCCCGACTATTTATGTATCATTCCCGGACCAAAGGGATTATTTGGTCCTTGGGGCCGACCCGTTGAAGGATACCCTAAACCATAGCCGAGCTAGTTTATCCAGGGGACGGACTACCGGCCATCACAGTTTCGTCATGGTTGGTGGTGGACACCTACCCAGTATGTAGCCACGGGGGGAATATCTGGATCTAGATTGAATTTCTAACGCCGACGTATGACTGCACGAAGCTGAAAAAAATAAAAAGGTAACAAGTTTCATCCGAAATACCAATTCTCTAGCCACTTCCGACATTCATCTTCATCCTTCTCCCAGTTACACCAACTACATCACCTGTTCCGTGAGCTAGAATAGGAAACACAGCTACAAGTTCACGACTGTGGCACCACTTATACGGCCTAGACTACAATCAACGCGATTTATGGGCCTCACTTTCGGGGGGCATTCGGCGTTCTCCATCTTCCCCAGAAGCTTCAAATGCTACGGAGTCGCGACTCTGGATCGTACTTGAAATCCTCTAGACTCTCGGACTCTCCACTTCTCTCTCCTCTTTTTCATTTCTTCGTTGATTTTCCTGTTTTCTTGTCCTTTCTAATTCTGCAACTGCCCGTTCCCCCTTACCCTCAAAACAGCTGTCCTTTCGCGAGCCTATCAACTAGATCGAATCGCTGCTGTGCCCCTCGCTTCCTCATTCAACTCGCACCTCCAATACGCGCTTTCGCGAGAGCTGCTGAGTTTGGTCTGTGGCAAAATGGCGTCGCCAGTGGCCTCCGCAGCTCTCAAAGCTCGAGTTGGTCGGAAGTCTCTGCTAAAAAAGCTATGCCGACCTGAAGATATGCTCCAGCATTTCCCCCATGGTGCCTATGTTGGCTGGTCGGGTTTTACCGGCGTGGGCTATCCCAAGTGCGTACTACAATGCCTCTTGACCTAGCTGATAATCTAATATTTGACCATAGAAAAATGCCCACTTTCTTAGCAGACCATGTAGAGAAAAACAACCTCCAGGGAAAGTTGAAGTACACGTTATTCGTCGGCGCCTCGTCAGGGGCTGAGACGGAGAACCGATGGGCTTCGCTAGATATGATCGAGAGGCGCAGTCCCCACCAAGTTGGCAAATCCATCGCGAAGGGTATCAATGAAGGCAGGATTAAATTCTTTGATAAGCATTTATCAATGTTCCCCGTGGATTTAGTTTACGTGAGTATATGCGCATGCCAAATTGCGTACCTGGATACACTCTTGTGAACTTGCCTAGATCTAACAAGCGTATTCTAGGGATTCTACACCAAGGACCGGCCGAACAACAAGCTGGATGTCGTAGTGGTCGAGGCGTCGGAAATCAAGGAGGATGGAAGTATCGTCCCCGGTGCGTCGGTTGGCGCAACCCCCGAACTTATTCAACTTGCCGACAAGGTAAGGACACTGGCAGCTTTTCGATTAGTATTTTAGGCTGACGATAGGCTACGATGCTAGATCATCATCGAGGTCAATACAGCGATACCAAGCTTCGACGGACTCCATGACATCACAATGACCGATCTACCCCCTAGACGAAAACCGTACTTGGTTATGGGTGTCGAAGACCGAATCGGAACCACGTCCATTCCTATCGATACCGAGAAGGTTGTCGGCGTGATCGAGTCCGACTACCCAGACCAAACGACGCCTAACTCAGCCGCCGATGGCTGCTCACGCCACATCGCGCACCACTTAATCGAGTTCTTCGAGCACGAAGTGAAGCACGGCCGCCTGCCCAAATCATTATTGCCGCTTCAGTCGGGCATCGGTAACATCGCGAACGCCGTTATCGGCGGGCTCAGCGAGTCCAACTTCTACAACTTGAAGGTGTGGACTGAGGTCATCCAAGACACCTTCCTAGACCTTTTCGACTCGGGCCGTCTCGACTTCGCGACCGCGACTTCGATCCGGTTCTCGCCCGACGGATTCAAGCGCTTCTACGACAACTGGGAGTCGTACTATGACAAGCTGCTGCTGCGGTCGCAGCAGGTGTCTAACTCGCCCGAGATCATCCGGCGGCTGGGCGTGATCGGCATGAACACGCCGGTGGAGGTGGACATCTACGCGCACGCCAACAGCACCAACGTGATGGGCAGCCGGATGCTGAACGGGCTGGGCGGGTCGGCCGACTTCCTGCGGTCGTCCAAGTACAGCATCATGCACTCGCCGTCGACGCGGCCGAGCAAGACGGACCCGTTCGGCGTCAGCTGCATCGTGCCCATGTGCACGCACGTGGACCAGACCGAGCACGACCTCGACGTCATCGTGACCGAGGTCGGCCTCGCCGACGTCCGCGGCCTGAGCCCGCGCGAGCGCGCCCGCGTCATCATCGACAAGTGCGCCCACGACGAGTACAAGCCCATCCTCACCGACTACTTCGACAAGGCCGAGTACGAGTGCCTCAGGAAGGGCATGGGCCACGAGCCCCACCTGCTCTTCAACGCCTTCGACATGCACAAGGCTCTCGTCGAAGAGGGTAGCATGCGCAAGATCAAGAAGTGGTAAAAAGGGGGAAAATAAAATAGAATATTGAAGTAGGTAAACTAGCTGCATTGGGTGTATATAGGTCGGTTATCGCATTGGCTATTGGGTACATAAAGATTCTAGAACATTAAGCATTTAGATATGTACCTCTTGTTGAATTCTGAATACTTACCTCGTATCTACCTCATTACCTCCTGTCTACCTACCTCCCGAAAGAATGCCTACCTAGGTACGTCGCACGCACTCTCCAAGCAGTCCCGTTTGGCGATGTCGTAGTTCAGCTCGAGTCTACTACAGAGCGCAAGTTATGACTTGCTGTTCCCTCGACCCATCCTAGTTTCCAAAGAAAATCATTTCCACATTGTAAACAGATATCTAATATATAGACTTGGGCAGTCATAGCTGGCATATAAAGGTGAAATAACTGCTGCGTGGCAGCCTTAGAGACCTGTCCCCACTCACCCCAGCCAGATGCGACTGCATGAGCTGTACAGAAGGAGACGCTGGCTGCATATTATGTACATTATCCTGCATATTCAGCTCACTACCTGTAAGTAACTCGATCTATATCTCAAGATCTATGTAGGTACCTAGGTACTTGCATACCTCTGGATATTTGGCATCTCGTCTCCCGCCATTTATTATCACAACTCGCTCGACTCTTTTGACCCAAAAAATAGCAAACCTACAACGCAATTACGGAAGATTCGTCAAAATGGAGAGTATATCAGATGTCTCATTCAGTAGTAGCATCATCGATTTCATGTCCATTTCTTTGGATATGCTGCGGGAGACTCGAGAATACCGGTGGCCAAACGTTCTCAAGGAGATATCCGGAGCCCTGTTCTTACTAAACGATATCTTGCTGTACAACAAAATCACGGAAGAAGTGCAAGAGCTTGTTAATGATTTTACAAGAGTCATATCGAAAACAAGACTTGGATTCGGGGAGTCACCATTCCACACAGCACTTATCAGAGCCGCCTTTGCGATGAACATCTTCAGCGATAACAGCGAGGCATTTCCGCAAAAGGGGCATCGTTTTCCAATCAATATTCCCAGTAATGATATCGAAGTCCTTACACTAAGACTGCGTCCTATTCGAATCCGTTTCAACGCTCTGTTGTCAAATCCGTAAGCTATCTTTGTAAAGGCTGTTATTTAAACCGTGGAGCACGTGCTAATGATAGGTACCTACCGATCTAGAACATCCGCAGAGCAACAGGGTCATGAAGCGCACTTGAGACAGGCATACAGTGGATGGGTGCACGCTGCAGTGAACAGTGGCTCATGGGTTCTACTACGTCGTCTCTTGGATCTTGGGGCCGAGAGATGCAGGACTGATGCTGACGGCAGGACCCCCTTGCACATAGCTGCTAGGACAGGTCGCTACAATCTAGCAAATATGCTCCTTGATGGAGGTGCTAGAACGAAAGAGATAGATGCACAGGATAAGGATGGCAAAACACCATTATATTATGCCGTGGCACATGGTCACCTCCTCATTGTCCAATTGCTCTTAGAGAAGGAGGCAGACGCGAACATATCTACGAGTTTTGGGAGCACGATTCTAAGTCTTGTCTTGCACAAGGAATACTGTCAAGACATTGCTCAAGAGCTTTTGCAGCATGGAGCATCGCCGCTCGTTACCACTGACATGAGACAGGTAGAACTCATTTCTGCCGCAGCGTCGGGTGACAAAAGCACCATTTTGAAACTTCTTGGAGAAGGAGTCAACGTCAACGGCCAGGATGGTTTCGGTTACAATGCTCTATATGAGGCTGCGCGGTTCGGACACTGCGAGATTGTGGAGCTCCTAATCGACGCGGGAGCGAAGCTAGACTCTACAACTGGTTTGGGCGGCGATACAGCTCTCCACGGGATAGTTGACAAAGGTTCTAAATGTCGGCAACTTCTAGAGCCGTTCAGGGATGAATTCAAGAAACGAACTGATCTACCCTCACTAGGTCTCGAGCATCTCGACGTTGTACGAGTTCTCTTGCAATATGGATTGATGTCTGACGCCAAGCGATGGGATGGCTTAACCGCCAATGCCTTGATTTCAAACCTAACGGTTGACGACGAAAAGGAGCAAGAAATCATCAAAGAACTTGAAGATATGATCGAAAACCCACCAGTGGTGACTCGGAGGGTACCTCTGGGGAAATGGAACCCCTTGCCGCAGAAGCTCAGTGCTGAAAGACTAAGCGTATGCAGTTATTTCAAGGTCAGAGTTCACTATCATAATACGGAACATTTCAGACCTCGACTCTCGACTGTCGATAAATACATCTACTGCCGAGAAGAGAAGGAGATCAAGAAGTTTGAAGAACTCAAGGACTGGGCTTGTGCTGGTGACCAAGCTGGGGGTGCTAAGCAATGTTGGAAGTGGATACATCTCCCAGCAAATAACGTGAGCATTGTCATAGTTACCTTTAACACGAACCAAACTTATGAGCTCGAAACGGCTGACAATTTCACTATTTAGAAACGTTGGGTTAATGTTAGTATCTATCATATATATGAGCATACTATAGAGGATGTAATGCTAATGTAACAAGGATCTAATCCGTGTGACATATCGAGACACCGATCCCAGCTTCTCAAAGATACGAGCTCTCGAAAGCTTTATTGATGGGACATTTCAAGAGTACAGGGGGTCGGCACCTTATGCACGATACCGCAAACCATCCTTCAATAAAAAGGAAAACGGCGACTTCTCTATCTCCTCGCTAGTGGTACGTAAGAACCTGACCCTTTTTCGTATCTTACTCACAATCAAGCTGTAGATTCCATATTTCGACATGGAAACGGAGGCCTTTCTCTCCCGTCACGAAGAATGTAAAGATGAACACACTTTGAAAATGAACCGGCTCGAGCAGGCGTATCGACATGGAGGACCACCAACGGACCTACATCTAGCCTGCACTCTGGATCAGTCATATTACACGTCGCTTTCCGACTCAAGTGATAGAGACAGGGATCAAGTTGTGTTTCGTTTCTTTTCCAGGGACGGGGTACCAGCAGAAGAAACAAACAAACCAGGACCATACGGTGAGGTTAACGAACGGGCTAAAGAGCCGCAGCCTACCAAAAAGGGGCTATCTAAGCTCCTTATGGTCAGCCAACTTTGGTTATGGAAGATCGACGAAGGTAAGTATCAGCAATTGTATAATATCGCCAGTGCTGACGATATAGATACCATCATTACCGCACTCCCCGAACGATGGCATAAAGACCAAGAAGGCGACATACTCAGTCATATACTACGTAGTATATATGACTCCCCACCATCCTCACTAGACCAAATGATACAGCATATCCTGAATGGATGTATTGGTTTCGTCGATGCACCATCAAACGCAGGTCTTGGCGAGAATCTGTTCGATATTTTCGAGCAGAGCATTGCAAAAGTGGTAAGCATGCTTGATAAATCAACATTTCGGGGTCACCGGCTAAGGCATTTTGAAAGGCTAACGATGAGACACTACAATACAAAACGTTCTACAAGCACCAGGACAAGTGCGCAGAAACGTACCACAAGATACGACAAGGTGAGCGTGTACCTCAAGCGCAACTGGACTCGTTGAGAATCGCCGAAGACAAGATTTGCGACATCACGGAAGAAGTCAGGCATCTCCAAGAGATCAAGGATATCCTAGACGAGCTTAAGATGATCCAACGGGTAATCGAGGATCAAGAAACTGTTCTCAAGAAGTTCTTCGTGGCCGAAGGCGACAATTTTCATCTGGACGTGTTACCGAGCCTCGAATTCCGACGCAAAAAGGCAGAAAGGCTTTCCAGCGAAGCCGAGTCCGTGGAGAATTCGGTGAGACGTTACGTGAGATATTGCTTTTAGACATTGATCTAACCTCAACAACGCATATCAACAGCTCAAGAGTCTCTTAGACTTAAAACAGAAACAAGGAAACCTCAATGAAGCGAGAGACACGCGGAAACTTGCCGACGAAGCAGAGAAGAGAGCTTTAGCTGGCGAAACGCAGTCACGGTTGCTCTTCGTGTTTACCATTATCACAGTGATATACGTGGGTTTTACTCCTGACTCCCTGGTTTTAGTAGTTACTAAACGTAATAGACACCTCTTGGCTTCACCTCAGCCTTCTTCGCCATCCCGAGCTCCGACTTTCCCCAGGAGAGCGATGGCGACAGTATTGCGTGGCGGTGGTGGCAGATTTTCTTGGGATCACGTAAGCCACATTTCCTGGAGTTCTGACACGAGCTAATTATTTATGTTACTTTCAGTGGTCGCTGAAGCCTTAACGTTGCTGGCTGTCTTTGCGTACTGGTGGAAGGAAAGCCCTAGCCGAAGTGATCCGCCCAGTCAGCAAGCTGCCTCACAAAAGATACCAGCTCCTCAATAAGACATGACAGCTGCCCTCCAAGGAACAGCTGCTGTCCTAAAAGAAACGACGGCTACCCCAAAAGGAGAATCAACTGCTCTGCTACAAGAAGTTGTAACTGTCCCGTAAGAGATGGTAGCTTTCTAGGAATTCCTAGGTGTTCTTGAGTAAAATTGATCCATGGCCAATGTGTGCCAAGAATACCTTTCCTTTTGTTATAAATTGATGAGTTGCTACCCAGGTGCGTCGTGGATTCTGGTGTAGATTGGCCTTTTACATAGGCTTGACACACATGGTTTCTTTCGTCAAGCTATACTTCCAAATCCCATCTTTATGGAACAAGAAATAAAATGCCAAAGCCCTGATAAAATGAATGTTTTACATGGCCGAGTTATCCATCCCTCCTATCTTCGCTTTACCCAGATAGACCCCAACCGGCCACTTACAAAAGAAGCCGATATTTTTATCTCAATATCCGCGTGAACTCCGGATCCGGATGGACTAACATGGGAAGCCGCAGTCCATCTCCCTGTAACTGGGATAGTCAGAGCCATCCCATTTGCCAACACTGCAACCCGTATCACCGGTATCTCCACTAGTCCAGCTAGTCCCGCCAACTGTGAACTGAATATAGTCTCCTTGAGATTCCGGTGTGACTTCCATGACGTCCTTAAGCCTACTCACGATACGCAGGGGGTGGTCAGGCCCGGCGTTCATCGGAGGGTGATAGCCAATCGTGTCTCCGGAGCCGGCACTGCTGAATATGCGGACCTCGACATCATAGAGGTTATTGCCTCCCTGCTTGCTGGCCAAGTCCCATTGCGTGGCGTGCAGTGTGCAGTGTCCGGTTTTGTAGTCGCCTGGAGGGTAGCTGGGCCAGTATGAGCCGGAGCCGTCACCCTTAATCAAGAACTCGTCGAAGTCCTTGTTAATACGGATGACCTTGACGTTATCAGGCAGGTAGGGCCACTCAAAAGCATCCCACGTGCTGCCCTTAGTCCAGTCAAGGCCCTCGCCTTCTGGTAGCGCGGTGTAGACGGTGCCGGACGATAGCTCGGCGAAGGCTTGAGACATCAAGTTGAAGAAATCGGTTTCTTTATCCATGTCTTGATACCACTGCTTGGCCCAGTTGTCATCCCAGACATCCCGGAGGAATTTATACCCCTTTCTACTAGGGTCTTTATTGCGCCAGTCGCGGGCTAGTTTATTGCCATTGCCAGTGCGGGTCCAGAAGAGAGAGGTATCTTGGCTCACCGTGAGGTGCTTTTTACACTCGTCCAGGCTTGGGAGAGGGTCGGAACGCCTTGCTAGAGTATCGGCCGGGGGTGCGGCAAAAACACTAGGGGCTGCCAAAAGAAGATGAACGAAGGTTGACTTGATGTACATGATGGTATATGAGTTGAATAGAGAGTCGGATAATAAGTCTCTTGATATGTTGATGTTGAGCTATGAAAGGAACATGTCTACGCGGACCACCTCCCCCTATTTGTCCTGGCGCAGACGATTATTACGTCCAGTATCTTTTCCACGAACCCCTAATATGATCACAACCTCCTTGGTGATAAACGTCCTAGATCTTCATACGATGTGATCCTATGGGCAAGGCACAGACAGCTACATACAAAGCGACGGGTACCAGTTATCTGCTATATATATAACAAGGCTGTGTTAGTCCTAGATAGGCGTCATAAAGATCGCGGAAGACGCAACTGCCAGCCTAACGAGAGGTTCTAACTTATGTGAAAGAGCCTACAGAAGGATTGTATAGATTTCTTGATCGACATCGATTACGGAGCCTTGCCGCCCCCTTATGATGATACCTAGTACTATTCGCACTTAAATCTCGAGTAAGTTATCTTCTTGCATTGCTCCTATTTTCAGCCGCTCTTACGCCTCTGGAGATCTTACCATAAAACTCGATAGTTACATCCGAAATGAATGTGGGCAGCTGAGTGGTGGTTGTTTGATGTCCCTCTGTGCCATCTGACGGTTCCTTGATCGACGAATTCATTTCTGTCGCTGCAACAATAACACAATATAAGGCTGTTCAGCTTGATAAAAATAGTATCAAAGCTGTCATAGCAATCAAGCTTTTCATAATCTAATGACGTTGGTGGGGGCTTGTTTGTGTAACAAGAGCTGACCGAATCAATTTGAAAGAGAGGAGAATGACAACCTCATCGGCTGAGTAAAGCACTCCGAGGACATGCAGAGCGCATCTTAAAAATCATAAGTTGGAGGAAGCTACCTCTCCAACCTCCCAACTTTCCGTGCCACCATATGCAACCTCTATAATAACTCCGAGATGGTCGGGAATTTCGAAAGTGAGCTCGCAGCCGAGACTATTATGTTCAAGACAATTGCTAATCACTAGGCCAGTGACGGAGGCTGAATTCCATCGAGCCATGGCAACCAGAGAATTTGAAAAGTTGCAGTCAATCATGGAGGAATGGCAGACCCAAGGAGGCAGCGCGAATGCAAGCTTCATGCGCGAAGGCTTCTGCAGAGCAATTGATGACCGCGATGCAGAATTGGCCAAAATTCTGGTCAGGGGTGGGTGCTGCGTGGAAGCAGGTAAGCTCTAACCTTCTACCTTCGTCTTTCCTAGATACCAACATAGATTCTTCTTGAACAAGGAACAATGAAGTCAATTCTTAAGCACACCGCGGACACCGACGACCTTAACCTTCTACAGGCTATACTCGACGGCGGCTTCGATACTAACACGTATTTATCTGGTCACCTCGGGGACGCCTTGCTGTAAGCTGATGGTCAAATTTGCCGATCCTTCGTGGGCGCATATTAACAGTCCTTCGAAGCATGGCTATTCTCTACCGGAAGCAACCAGCCGTGGAACTTCTACTTTCCCACAACGCCGATCCCAACCGCAACCGGCGGATGGGATCCGAGACAGCCCTCGAGATGGCCGCGAAAGTCGCTTCGCCGGCCGTGGTCGAGCTGCTCCTCGAGCACGGCGCGACCTGGAAGAACCGAGCCGCGCTGCACTACGCGGCGATGGACAATCGCGTCGACGTCGCCGCGGTGCTCCTACGGCACGGGCAAGACGTCAACGCCGTATCAGACGACGAAGAGATCCCGGCAAGCTACTACGAAAGGGGCTGGGGCACGGCCTTACACGAGGCGGCGAGGAACGGTCACGAGCAGATGATCCGTTTACTGCTGGAGCACGGCATTGATGTTTCCTTGAAGGACAACCACGGAAAGACTGCATGGGAAGTCGCTGCTGATAATTTAGATGAAAATGTAGCACAATTGCTCTCTGCTGAGTAATGAGATACTTGCATCTTAGAAGCGTCGTTGCCCTGTAAATATAGGGGGTTAGGCCTCGGAAACGACGGCTGGCTAATTGATGACATAATCTTAAGTTATAGAAGGTATGCGCTGTAACTCACTGTAGTTATAGCGGTGCTCGGTATTAAACTCCTTATATTTATAAGGTATATTTAAGTTTATAAAGGTTATTATATTGTGTTTTTTTTTTATAAAAGCCCGCCGTTTAAATAAAAAAATAAAACCTTAATTATATATTAATTTATATGTATTTTATAAAAAAAAGATAAAAGTTAATTAAAAAAAAAATAAAAAAATAAAAGAAAAAAAGGGGTTTAAAAAAAAAAAAGGGGGTTTTAAAGCCTTTTTTTCTTTTAAAAAAAATAAAAAAAAAATTTATTAAGTTTTAAATTATTATTAAAACTATAAAATTATATAAATAAAAGTTATTATATATTATTTAAACTAATATTTTATATTTATAATAATATAATTAAATAATAATTTAAAAACTTTATAAAATATTTAACTTTTTATTATATTTTTAAGTATATTTAAATTATAATTTAATTTAATTATAATTAATATTTATTAATTATAATATATATTTAAATATATATAAAACTGTTATTAAATTATTATTAAATTAAAAGTTATTTATAATTTTTAATATTTAAATTTTTATATTATAAGTAATTATAAAATATATAAAATATTTATTATATAAAAGTTTTAATTATATTGTTAAATAATATATATATTTAATTAAAGGGTTAATTATATATATTAAATATATTTTTTTTAATTATATATATTCTTACGATTTTTTAGAATAATTTTATAATAAAATTATTATAGTTTTAATTGTTAGTTTATATGTAAAATTTAAATAAATTCTTTAAAATAATCTTTTATTATTTAATATACCTTTTTAAATTTATTTATTTTTAATAAAAAAACCTAAGTAATTAAAATTTATTTTTTAATATCTTTTAATTATTAATTATATATATATTACTTTTTCCGCTAAATAAAAAGTTTTTTATCTTATTAAAATCTTTTTTTATAAACTTATAAATTTGTTTAAATTTGATTCTTTTTTATATATTTATTAAGTTTAATTATTAAATAAATACGGTGAATTTTTTTATAGTAAATACTTTAGTAAAACTATTTATTATTATATTTTTTATAGGGATATAAGTGATTTTAATTTAATTTATAAGTGTTTTTTATTGTAACTAATAATTATAAATATTTATATATTGTAATTTAGTTTAAAATAATATAATATTTATATGTATTAACTTAATTATTTATTTATTATTATAATATATTATAATTTTTAAATCATTTAAACTTATATTAAATTTTATAATTAAACACGATATAAATATAGTTTTTTTTATAGCTTATATAAAAGATAATAACTTTGTTTTTATTATAAAAATAATCACTATATTTTATTTATTTATATGTTATTTAATCATTTTTTTAAATAGTTTTATTACGTATATTTATAAACTTTTTTTAATTGAAAATATTATTAATAAATAAAACGTTGCTAGTTATTTTAAATATATTAATATATTTATATTATAAGGATAAATATTAAATGGTAAAAAAGTATTAAATTAATTAGTTAGTTTTAAAATAATATTTATTATTTAAATTTATATTAAATTTAACTAGTTAAAAAATTATAAAAACAATATTAAAACATATAATTATTATTATATATAATATCGATTTAATTTTTTATTAATATTATTAAATAAATTATTAAAAAATTAATTTTAATAAAAGTAACAGTTTTTTATTTCTTATAAAAGTTAAAAAGATAATTTTTAATTTTTTATTTATTAATAATTTACTTAACTTATTTATATATAAAAATTAAAAAAACCAAATTAGTTTTTTATTTTAATTTTTAATTACTTTAATTTTAAGAAATTATTATAAATTGTTTTTATTTATAAATTAATACTTTTTTTATAATTATAATATTATTATATTTATTATTTATTACTTATAATTTTAATATATAAGGATAATATTATTAATATAAAAAAAAATTAATATTTTATTTTTAAAAAAATAATAAGGCTTGTAAAAAACGGCTGAAAAACCTAATTTTATAAGTATTTTAATTAACTTTTTTTATTAAAATAAAAAAGATTCTTTTAATTTATATAACATTTTTAATAAATATAAAATAATCTAGCGTTTTTAATACTTTAAAAACATTTTTATATAGATTTCTTTATTTAAATTTATATTTATAAATGTGTTAATTATATTATATTAAATTAACTTAAAGTTAAATCTTATTATAATTATAATAAAAATTTAAAATAATCTTTTAATTAATATTAAAACGTAAATATTTAAATACTTATTTTTAATTTATTAATCTCCTTAAACTATTAATTTTATTTTATATTTTATAAACTATTTATATTTATTAAATTTATATATATATATTTACATATAATTTAAAATCTACTTATTATTAACAATTTATTATTTATATTTAATTTAGGAGTTTATTTTTTTATAGTTATTTAGGTATAATTTTTTAACTTTTTTAAATTTTTACTTTAAAATATAGTTTTATAACTTCTTATAAATTTTTAAGGAAAATAATAAATCCCTTTTATAAATTCTTTACTTTTTTTATAAAAGTTTTTATAACCTTTTAAATTTATATAATCCTGGGCGTGGTATTAAATTTAAATTTATTTAACTTATAAAATAACGTTATAAATAATATATTATTTATATTATTTATATTTTACTTATTAGCTTTTTATATATTAATTTTATTATTAAAATTAAATATCTTATATTAAATATAATTTTTTAACTTGTTATATAGTTTGTGGCTTTAAAATAAAAAATAAATAAATCTTTTTTAATTTATTTTAAAAGTATGTTAAAAGCTGTAACTTAATTTATTAAGATAACATCTCTTATATTTTTATTTTAAAAAACATAATTTATAACGCTTAATTTTATTTTCTTTATTTTATTATAAAAAATATAATTTATAACATTTAATTTTAATTTCTTAATTATATTTAAAAAGGTGTAATTTATAACGTTTAATTTTTTTTTTATATTAATATTTAAAAAAGTATAATTTATAACGTTTAACTTTTTTTTTATTATTATAATGAATAATAAAATAGTTAATAAAAAAGTGGTATTAAAAGTAAAATATAATATAAATATAATTTTAATATAAAAGTAATTAAGTTTTTTAGTTTTTTTATTATTATATTTTTTGTTATTATTATTTATTTTACGGTTTTATTTACCTTTATTTTCTATTAATATTTCTACCTTTATTTTATTTTCTTTAAAAACTAATAACCTTAAATTAATCTTTTCTTCTACGTTTTATAAAATAATAATTTAGTTAATTAAATCTTAGATATTCTTTTTTATTATATATAATAAATTATTTTTTAAAAATAAAATATTTTTATTAAATATAATGTTTTTGTTAAATATAATATCTTGTGTTTTAATAACTTATTTTAACGTAGGAATTTAAATATTATAAATATTTATAAAACTATAGCTTATTAAGTAGCTTATTTATATTTTTAAATTAAAATATTAACGTTGGTTTTATTTTTATTTTACTTTTATAATAAGTGTAAACACTTTATATTTATACATTTTTAAATAAGTTTAATATAGTTTTTTATTAATAATTACATTATTTTTAAATGTTAAATAAATATAAAAACATTTATATAAAAATTATTAATTAAGATTATATTTAGGAATATAATTATAAAAATAAGTAACAACTTTAAAAACTTTTATTTATAAAAAACTTAAAAACTTTAATTTTATTTTTATTATTTAAATTTTTTACTTAATTATACTTTTTAAATATTTAACGTTTTTATTTTAATTTTATATATTTAATGTTAAAAACTCGAATTTAATATAATATATCTATTAAATATAATTTTATATAACGTATTTTTTTATTATTAACTTATTATCACATTTAATAACTTTAATATTAAATTAATACTATTTTTAAATAATTTTAAATATTTAATTTAAAACTTTAATAATTAAATTTAAAATATAATTTTTAAAATAAAAATTCTAAACTTATCTTATATATTTATTAATAATTAACATTATATATTAATATTTTTAAAAGTTTATTTCCAAGTTATAAAAATTAATAACTAAATATTTATTTAATTTATTTAATTATTTATAACATTTATAATAATTAAACTTTTTAATTTTTTTATAATTATATATATTATATTTTATTATAATAATTTAATTAATTTTCTTAGTTAAATTAAACTTTTTAATCTTTACTTTTTAAAAATAACCAGTTACGTAATTAAAAGCTTTTAATTTTAAATAACCAAATTATAAATATTATAATTTATTAATTACTATATTTAAAAATCATTTTATTTAACTATTAAACTTAATATTTTTTATATAAAATAAATAATTAATAAAATTCTTAGGAAAATCTTTTAAGATATATTAATTTTATTTATTAATAATAATATATAAAACGGAATTATTTTTTTTTTATAAATAATTATTTATATTTTTATAATTTT
This sequence comes from Hypoxylon rubiginosum, assembly GCA_902806565.1. Taxonomy (NCBI): domain Eukaryota; kingdom Fungi; phylum Ascomycota; class Sordariomycetes; order Xylariales; family Hypoxylaceae; genus Hypoxylon; species Hypoxylon rubiginosum. The sequence goes on along the minus strand of CADCXA010000027.1, from coordinate 393,897 downwards.
ATTAATATTTTATTTTTTTTAAAAGCTTTAATAATATTATATTATAAGTAAATTTTTTATAATATACTACTTTTTATAATTATAAAAGTTTTATTTTTTTTAAACTTTTTAAACGTATATCCACTTTTTTATATTTTTATATAAATATAATTAAATTTTTTATAAAAATCACGTTTTTAGTATATATTATTTAATATAATAAGAATCAGTTAAATTAATTAAAAATATAAATAGTAATTTTTAAATTTAAAATTACTAAGTTTTTTAAAAGATAAATATTAACTTTAAATATAGCTTATAAAGTTAAAAACATTTCTTTTATTTTTTTAATTACTTAAATTAGTTAATTTTTATTTTATATAAATAACCTTTTTTTTATTTTTTTAATTAACTTAATAAATATATTATTTTTAATTATTTTATATTTAATTATTTTTTTTATAATAAAGTTTAAAATTTAATTTTCTAGAACTTTGTTTTTAATAATATATTAGTAGTTAAAAATCTTATAATAACTATAATAAACTAAATATAAAATATTGGTTTTTTATAAGTAATTAATAGATATATTAGTTTATTTTCTTTTAGTTAACTTAGCTTATTTATTTAAACTATTTTAACCTTATAATTTATTATAACTTTTATTACTTTTATTTTATTTTAATTAATTAAAAAGTTTAAAAGTAACAATTTTTTTTTTTCTTAGCTTGGTATTTAAGTTTTTATTATAATTAGATTTTATATTATTAAATTAAATAGTAAATATTTTTTTTATAAGGTGGGGTTATATAAAAGTTAATTATAAAAATATATATTTATATAAGGTAATTATTATATTTAAATAATTAAATATATTACTTTTAATTTTATTAATATTTAATAATTTATAATTGGTTATTTAATTGTTTAAAATATTATTAAATGTAATTTTAAGGTTTTTTATTAGTAATTAATTATTAGTAATATTTGTAAAGCTTTTTATTTTTATATTTATAATAATTAATTCTTATTTAATTATTTATATTTTAAAGTTTTTAAGTATTTTTATTAGTTATTATATTATTTTTTTATATTATTTTTAAATTTATAACTTTAATTAATTATTATATATTTTATTAATAATAGATAATTTTTTATATTATTTATATAAAATGTTTATTAAGTTAAAATATATATCTTAGTAATTTAAAAATATAAAGTTAATAACCTAGTTTTTTAGTTTTTTAACTGTTTATTAATAAGTTTAATAAATTTTATAATTATAATTATAAAAGGTTTAATTTTTCTTATAAATGGCTTTATTTTTTTTTATTATTTTTATTAAACTTATAGGTTTTTTATTTATTTTAACTTGTTTTTTTTAACTTTTATTTATTATAATTTAAAAACTGTTATTTAATAAATTTTATGTTATTTATTAAGTTTTTTTTAAATAATTATTAATATTTAGCTAAAATGGCTTTTTTGGTTATTTTAATGTTTTTATAAAATTAATATACTTTTAAAATTTTAGGTTAATAGTTTTTATTTAAAACTTTTTATCTTATTATTCCTAGTTAATTAAACTGTTATAAAAAACCTTTTTTTTTATTATTTTTAATATACCGTTTTTTTTACTATTAATTAGATTTAAATTATAAAAGGTTTTATTAATATAATTATTTTATAATTTTATAATTTTTAGTTAATTAAAAATCACGTATTATTATTTATATATAACTTTTTAATTTTTAAGTAAATAAGACTTTTAATTATTAAATAATATATATATTTAATTAAAAGGTTAATTATATATATTAAATATGTTTTTTTTAATTATATATATTCTTGTAATTTTTTAAAATAACCTTGTAATAAGGTTATTATAACTTCGGTTATTGGTTTATATATAAAACTTAAATAAGTTCTTTAGAATAATCTCTTATTATTTAATATATATAAGTTAAAATTATATTAATTATTATTATATTTATTTATAAAAAATAATATATTATAATATATTATTATTATAATAAATTATAATGTTTTATTTTTTAAAACATTAAAAAAATTAATATATAATTAATATATTTAATTAAAAAAAAAAACTTTATTATAATTATATAATATTATAAAATTTTAAAATTATAAATTATATTAATAAATTAAATTTAAAATAAAATAATTATTTTTATTATTAATTTTTTTATTACTTATTAAAAAATATAAGTTAAAACTTTTAAAAGTTTTTAAATATATTTATATAATATAAAACTTTTTATATTAAAATAATATAATAAACTTAAATTTTAAATTTATAATTTTTTAATTAAAAAAAATTAAATTATTTTAAAAAACTTAAATTAATAATTTAATTTATTATTTTAATTTATTTTTTTAATTATAAAAAAATATTTAATTAAAATAAAAATAAATTAAAAAAATTAAAATAAAAAAATATAATTAAATTTAATAAAGTTATTTATTAAAAAAATCACGTTATTATTTTATTAAAAATATTAATAATTAATTTTTTTAGATGATTTTTTTTATTATAATTTATAATATTTATATTATTATTTTTAATGTTATTTATAAATTAAAATAATAAAAATATAAAATTAATATTTATATTTAAAAAAAAGATTTAATTTATTAATTTTTATTAAGTATATTATAAAGAAATAAAATTAAAATAATATTAAATTTATATTATTATTTAATAATAAAATTTATTAATTATAATATAATAAATTATTATTTTAAATATTTTTTTTAGTAATATTATTAATAAATAAAAATTAAAAACGTTTTAAAAAATATATATTATTAAACTTATTTTTATTATTACTATTATATTTATTTAAATTACTATAAATATTAAAAAGTTATTTATAGAATTTTAAATTAATAAATACTTAATTAAATATATTAAAATTAATATTATAATTTAAATTAATTATTAATTTATTTAAATATATTTTAATATTATTTATTTTTTTATAATTTTACTTTTTACTAGTTGTTAAATTAACCTTTAGTTTTTTTTTTTATTTACTTGGTTTTATTTTTTTTATAAATACTTAATAATTTTTTATTAAAATAAATTTAAAAACTTAAAATTTAAAGAATTTTTTTTTTATTTTATAATTAATATTAATTTTAAATAAAAAATAAACTATATAAATTAAGTAAAAAAATACTTAAAAAAAACTTTAATAAAAAAAAAATATAAATTATTATAAAAAAGCTTATATATTTTTAATATAATATTAAAAAACTTATCGGCTTTTTAAAATATATAAAAAACTAGTTTATAAATATAAAAATCATTATATTTTAATAATAAAAAAAAAATAATATAATAATTATTATAAAATTTATATAAATTTTAACAAATAAAAATAATATTTAAAAAATCGTTAATTGTTTTATTGTTTTTCTTTTTTAAAATATTATTTTAAAATAAATATATATAGTTTTTATTAAACTATTAGTTAATAGTTTATAAAATAATATAACTTAACTTTAAAACTTAAATAAATCTAATAATATAATAAGTTTTATTATAAATTATTATTAATTTTTAATTTATTATAAAATTATTAATAATTTATTTAATTATAATTAAAATTAAAAGTTTATTTATATATTAACTATATTACTTATTAAAGGCTAGGTTAATAAGTAAAATTAATATTTTTTTTTAAAGCTTAAAAATATATTTAAAAAAGTTTTAATATATAAAGTTTAAAATAATTAAATATAAGTTTATATTATATTAAAAACTAATAAAAATATTATTAATAATATTAATATAAAAGTTTATTATAATTATTAAAACTTAGAATTAATATTAAATATTATATAAAATATTATTAGTTAATATAATAATATAAATATTTAAATTAAAAGTTAAAAAAAAAAATAAATAATTAAAACTTAATTATTTTCTTTTATTTTTATATTAATAATTTTTAATTATAATATAATAAATATAATATAATATATTATAATACACGTTTTTATTATTTATTATATAAACTATAAATAATAATAAAGCTTTTAAATAAATTAAATAATAGAAATTAATATATTTAAAAATTTTTATTTGTTTTATATTTATTAAAAGTTAAATAAGTTTAAGATATTTTTAATTTTTAAAAGTTTTTTAAGTTATAATAAAATATAAGTTAATATGTTTATATATATTTAAAAAAAAAATTATAAAAATAAATAATATATTATTTAATTTTATAAATAATATTTAATTTATTTAAAATAAGTTTTTAATTAATAACTTATATATATTAAATTTAAATATTTTTATTTATTAATTACTTTATTTATTTTATTTAACATTTAAATATTTAAATATTTATATTTAAAAAAACTTTTATATTAATAAAAAAAAAAAGCATATAATATTATTTAATTTATTTATAAATTTAAGTTACTTTTAATAAATTTTTTTTAAAAATATTAATAATAATTATATTGAATAATATTATTAATAATAATTATATTAAATAATATTATTAATAATAATTATATTAAATAATATTATTAGTAATAATTATATTAAAATGTTTTTATAATATAAAAAAAAAATTAATAATTTTAAGTTTTATTTATATTTTTATTTTTATTATTAATAATATTTTATACCACTTTATAATTTTTATATATACACCTTATTATTTTTAATTTAAACTTTATTTAATATATATAATAAAGTAATTATTAGTTTAAATTAATACGGATAAAAATTTATATTTATTTATATTATTAATAGTATTTTTTTTTATTTTAACCATTTTTATATTAACTGTAATTATTTTTTTTTTAAAAATATCTTAAAATAAAAATAATAAGTAATTAAAAACATTTTTATTTAACTTAACGTTTTTTAATTAAATAAGATTTATTATTAATATTTTTTACGTTATTTTTAAAGTTATTATAAATTTATTTTTTAATTAAATAAAATTTATTTTTAACGTTTTTTACGTTACTTTTATAACCGTTATAAATTTTTTAATAAAAAGTAATAGTTTTTATTATAATTTTAATTTTATATTAATAGTTTTTATAAGTAATAATATATTTATTTAACTTATTTTTATTATTATAACTAGTTAATATAATTTATTTAATATTATAATTAAAACTAAAAACTAATTTAATAATATTTTTTTATTATATTTTATTAATATAATAAAGTTTTTTTTTAATTAACTAAATATTTTTTTAATGTAATAAATATATATATTAATAGTTAATTTAATTAAATTATTTATTAATACTTACTTATAATATTTACACGTTGATTTATTAAAAAATAAAAAAATATATATTAAATAGGTTTTTTTTTTAAATAACTTATAAATTTATTATTATTTTTATAATTTAAATAATATTATATTTTTATTTAAATATTATAAAAATTTAATTTATAAATAAGTTTAATATTTAAAATAAACCTTAATATATTTATAATAAAATAAACCTAATTATAAAATAAATAAAATATTTATTTTAATATTAAAATAAAATTATTAAGGTTTTATAAACTAATATTTTATATACTATAAATAATAATTAATTAAATAAATATTATTTTAATAATAAAATATTTATATTAAAATATTTAATAATAAAATAATTAAAAGATTATTTTATATTAAACCGTTATTTAAAAACTTAGTTTAAAACGTTTAAAAAGCGAAAATTTTAATAATTATAATAATATTTTTTTTATTTATAATATATTTTTTTAAGTTTTATATATAAATTAATATTAAAATATATATATTTTAAAAATAATATTATAAATTAATAATATTTATAATAAATTTTAAGCGTATCGTTATATTAAAGTTTAAAACCAAATTATTAAATTTAATAAATTATTTATTTTTTTTAATTTTTTAATTAAATATATTATAATAAAAAATATAATAATAAAACTTAAACTAACGTAATAAAAACCTTATTTTAAGCTTAACTTTATTAAAATTATAAATATAAATATAATAATAAAAATTAAAAGTAATAAAAAAAAAAAAAAAAAATTTAAATATAAAAAAAAAAAAGTTATATTTAATATAAATTAATAAGAAGTTAAGTTATTAATTAAAGTAAAAATATATTAAGTTTTATATAAATAAATATTAATAATTATATTATATTAAAAATAAAATCCTTTTAACTATTTTATTATATTTAAAATAATTATTATTAAAATATAAAAATTAAATTTAATAATTATATTAATTATATAAATAATATAAAAAATTTTTATTAACCTTATTACATTTAAAATTTTTATTTATAAAAATTAAAATTAAAGATTATATCCGTTATTATATTATATAAACTAAAGAATTTTATAATAAAAATAATATTTTAAATAAAATAAATGTTTAAAATAAAATAAGAAAAATAATATTTACTTATATTTTAAATCTTTATAATAAAATATAAAACCAGTTATAGTTAAAAAAAAAATCCTTAATTATAATAAGCTATAAATTTAAACTATTAATATATATAATTATAATAAGTTTTTTTATTATTAATATAATATATAGTTATATATATTTTAAAAATATATATTAAAATCTTAAGTTAAAACGTAAAACTAAATATTATTAAAATAAAAAACTTTAATTATAATAAACTATTAATTTAAACTGTTAAAATATTAATATATATAGTTATAATAAGTTTTTTTACTGTTAATATAATATATAATTATATATATTTTAAAAACATATTTTAAAATCTTAAGTTAAAATATAAAATTAAATATTATTAAAATAAAAAACTTTAATTATAATAAGTTATTAATTTAAACTATTAAAATATTAATATATATAATTATAATAAATTTTCCTACCATTATATTAATAATATAAAATATTTATTTAAAAAATTATATAATAATATATTATTTAATATATATTTAATATAATATAAATAATAAAAATATATTTATAAGCGGTTTATAAGTTTATTAATACTTTTATTTATAATAAATTTAAAAAGAAAATAATATTAAATATTTTAATAACTTTTATTTTATTATTTTAATAATATTAAAATTATAATTAAGATTTTTAAAATGTTAAATAATATTTTTTTTTAATTTCCATTTTTTAATTTTAAATAAAAGTGAGAATTTTATAATTATTAATTAAGATATTAAAAAAAAAGAGTTTTTATAACTTATTTATATAATTAAAATTTTAATTTTATTTTATTATTTTTTTAAAACTATTATTACTTTTTAATAAAAAATTAATAATATAACTAATTAAATTTTATAAACTTTTATATTTAGTTAATATAAATTTATTATTTAAAATATTTTAAAATAATTAATTTTATTTTTACCTAGTTATAATTATATAAAATAACAGTAAAACTATAAAATTTATATATATTTAGGCTTTTTTAAAACTAATAATTTTAAATAATAATAAGGTTATAAAGTTTATATATTTTTATATGTTATTATATAAAATAGATTTTAATTATAAAAATTAATATATATTTATTTAAAGTGAAAATAGTTTTTAAATAAATATATAATAATAAAATAATAATATAATAATAAAAATAATAATATTATATATTTTATTTTAAATATTATAACTTATATTATATAGATATTAAATAATATTAAGCTAGATTATTATTATATATAATTATAAAAAAAATATAAACAATTAAATATATTTTAAACTTTATAATATTAATATTAAAGTTATTATTAAATTTATTTTTAACGTTTTTTTATAATATATTTATATTAAATTAATTTATAATATATTTATTAACACGTTTAAATTATTTAGTTATATACACGGCTTTAAAAAAAAACTATTTGTTAATAATAATATAAAATTTATATAAAAAAAAATAATATTTAATTTAAATATATTTTAATTTTTTAATTATATTTAATTTATAGGCTTTATTTAATTTATAGGTTTAATTATCCTTATTATTAAACTTTTAGTGTTTTTTAAATAACATTTTTTTTAAATTTCAGGATATTAATATCACGTTTTTAAATATTAAAAAATTAAAGAATTTACGTTATATAACGAATTTAAAATAAAAACAAATTAATATTATATTTTTAAAATTATAGGATTTATTTATCCTAGTATTTTTAATATTTTAAATTATTAATATAATAAAATTTTAAAGCTATAAAAATCTTTTAAAAAAAATCAATAAACGTTATTTTTTAATTATATTATAATAAGTTAAGTTTTTTAAAATTTAATAAATAATAAAAAAAATAATTTTATAAATAAAAAAACAGTTTTAACGTTATATTTATTTTTTTATAAAATACTTTTTTATTATTAATTTTAATACGTATTTAACTTTTAAAAATAAATCTATATAAATAAAAATATATTTATAAATTAATATTAATTATATTTTATTTAATATTTTACTTATAATTTAATTTTAATTTTATAGGAAGATTTATTTAAATATGTTTTTATTTAGTTATAAATATTTTTCTTTTTAAACTTAAATATAAAAAAATGTTATTTAAATTATATTAAATATTTTTTTTAATTTATTAAAATACTTTATATATATAATATATATATAAAAGTTATAAAAAAAAAAAAGGTTTTATTTAATTACTAATTAACTATACTTTTTAATTTTTATGTTTATTTGTTTTTATTTATTATTAAATAATTATAATTTTTAAAAAAAAAAATTTTAGTTATTAATATTATATATAGTTTATTTATAAGCTTTTATTTTAATTTAAAAACTAACTATTAATTTAATCCGTTTTATTATAAAGTTATAAAATATATTATTATTTTTATAAATAATTTTTATAATATAATAAAAGTTTTATTATATAAAATTAAAAATCTTTTTAAATAAATATATATAATATAATATAATAATAAAAAACCTATTAAAAAAAATCTTATATTAATATTAAATATATAAAAAAATCTTATAATAAAATGTTTATATTTTTTAAAAATATAAAATTATTTTTATAAAAATATACCTTTAAATAAAAGTTTTTAAGATTTTTAAATAAATGAAAATAAAATATTATTACTTTAAATTATCCTAAATATTATTTATATTATTAACATTAAAAAAAAATCCACGCCTTAATTTACTTATATTTTTTAATAAAACTAAATATTACTTATTTTTAATAAAAATATTATTAATAAAAATTATACTATTATATTTAATAATATTAATTAATATAAATAGTTATTAAATTTATATATTAAAATAAAATAATAAAATAAATTTATTATAAGTTTTAATAATAAAACATTAATTGGTAATAAAAAAAATAAAAATATAAAATATTAAGAAATAAAAAATATATTAATTAATATTAATAGTTAATAAAAAAATTAAAAATATTATTATATTAAAGCTTTATTAACTATTATTTTATTTAGATTTTTCTTAGTGGTTAATAATTAATTTAATAATATTAAAAAGGTTTATTTTATTTAAAAGTTTTTATATACTAAAGAAAATTTTATTATAATAAATATAAAAATATAATTTATAAATAAGTAATTATATATTAAAATTAAATTAAACATTTAATATTTAAAAATTCGTAATTTTTATTATATTATTTTTATATTTATTAAACTTTTTTTATATAGTTAAAATGGATTAATTATAATAATAAATAATTTTATATTATAATTTTATTTATAAAATAAATAGAATTTTAAATTATAAATATATAAAATAATTTTAATTTATAGTTTTAAAAGTTTTTTTTAACGTAAAATATATAAATAAGTTATTATTAAACTATGTTAATATAATATTATAATTATAACTTATTTAAAATTTTTTTTTTTTATATTTAATTAAATAATTAAAAATAATAACAGTTAAATTAATAAAACCTAAATAAATAAGTTTTTATTTTTTAAAATATAAGATATTTATTAGTTAATAAAACCTAAAAAGCTTTTTTAAATTAAAAATAAATTAAAATATAAAAAAAAAGTTAGTAATAATTAAATATAAAAGCTTTTAAATAAAATTTTTATATATAAACGATAATAATTTTTATTTAATAAAAAAAAATATAATAATAAAATAAATTTAAAAACCTTATTATTTAATATAAATTACTTATTATATAATTTATAATAAATTTTAATAATTTATTAAATTTAATTTAAATTAATATAAAAAAAGCTTTTTAAAAGTTTTAAATATTATAAAAATATTAAACGTAAAATATAAAAACAATTATTAAATTAATATTAAAACCTTTTAAAAAAAATTAATTAAAATTTTATTATAATTATTATATAATTTTATAATTATTTATAAATATTTTTTAAAAAAATTATATATATAAATATAAAAAATAACGTATTTAAACTTATAAATAAATATTTTAAAGTGATAAAAATTAATAAGCATGGTTTTTTTTATTTATATAGCTTTTTATAATTTTATAAAAATATTAATATTAATAAGTTTTTTATATAAATAATAACTAATAAATATATTAAAAAACGTATTACTTTTATAAAATAAATTAATAGTTACTTTTAAAAAGATTTTAACTATAAATAATCTAAAAAAAAAGCTATAATAAAAAATTTTAATTATTTTATTTTATTTAAAGAAATATAAAGAAATATCAATTAATTAAAAAGAAAATAAAAAAATAAAGCTTAATTTATTACTATAATTTTATAAAAATATAAATATATTATTATATATAGAAAATATATTAAAATAATACGAAAAAAAAACGGTATAAAAAATAATAATATAATAAAATGTTATTTTAATTAGTTTTAACTTATAATGTTTTTTACTTATATAATTAAAAACAACGTGTTTTATTTAAAAAAATCTAATTAAAATTATACTTATTAAAATAAAATAATAGCTATTACTTTTAAATATAATTATAATTATATTTATATTTTTATTAAAAATTATTTTTTAGTTTTAATATTTTATATTATTAATTATATAATTAAATAATAAACCTTAATATATAATTAATTTAATTTTATCTTTATTAAAATTAATTTATTTTAAAAATAACTAGGTTTTATTAATTAAAATAACTTTAAAAAAATAACTTATAAATTTATAATAAAAATATTTAATTAAATATTTTTTAATTAAAAGTTATTATTTATAAAAGTTTATAATTACTTATTTAAATATAATATTTATTATTATTTAAAGTTTAATTAATATTAATTATATTATAATATTATTTATTTTATTATATAATATTAATAATTATATTTAAGGATATTTATATTTAAAAATTTTAATAATAATATAAAAAAAAATATTAAAAAGTTAATATTTTTTAATAATATTAAAATCCGGCTTAATATATTTTAAATATATTTATACCGTAACTTTATATTTTATTATATATGTTTTTATAATTATATTTTTATTATTAAAATTATATTTAAATTAAAAATATAAATTAAAAACTATATTAAATTTAAAAATACTTTATATAATAATAATTATTATTAGTATATAATATTAAAAAATAAAATATTAACGTTTTTATTAACCGGAGTTTATTTTTTAAATTTTAAAAAAAGCAACTTATATATTTATATTATTATAATTTAATTAACATTATTAATACTTTAAAAAGATTTTTTATTATAAACTATAAATATATTTTTTAAAATATAAAAAATGTTTTAAAATTTAATATTTAATTATTTTAAATTTATTAATAAAAATTTTAACTTATTAAAAAAGTTTAAAAAAAATACTATTATAAATAGTAAAAATTAAAATATAAAACTTAATAAAAATGGTTTTATTAATTTTAATAATAATTTTAACATTAAAAAACGTAATAATAACCTTAAAAATAATAATAAAAAAATAAAGGAAATAAAAAAATATAATATATTTAATGTTTTTATTTTTAATATATAATAATATATTATAAACATTTTAAAAAAAAACATATCGATATTTAAAACTAGAATTATAAATTTAGTTTATTTTTATAAAATTAAAAGTTTTATTAAAGTTTTTAACTTTTTAATAAATAAAGAATTAAATTATTATTAAAAGATGGTTATTAATATAAATTTTATAAAATTAACTTTAAATAAACTTTTTTTTTTAAAAACTATTAATAATAATATTAAGGTTTAAAAAAGTAATTTTAATTAATTTAATATAAAAAAGTTATATAAATTTATAAATAAATTAAAGCTTATTATTTTATATAAACCTAAAATTTTAAGTGGTAATATATTTAAAAAATAAAATAAAAGATTTTTTAAAATAAATAAGAATTTTATTATATAGTTTTTAAAATAAAAAGATCTTTTAATTTCTTTTAATTATTTTATAAAAATAACGGTTAATATTTATTTTTATTAAACATTTATTAATATAAATAAAATATATATTTAAAAAAATACTTTAAATAAAAAATAAATTATAACCTTAGATATTTTTTTTTTATAATTAAATATATTTAATAAAAAAAAAGCTGTTAAATTTAATAAAGGTTATTTATTAATAAAAAATAATATTTAGTTACTTATATATTTTAATAATAGTAACGGTATTAAAAAAAACAAAATAATTAAAACTTTAATAAAGGTTTTAAAAAGTAAAAAAATTTAAAAAAAAGTTAAAATTACTGTTATTTTAAAATAAATAAAGGTATTTTTTAATAGAATAATTATTTATTTTATTATAAAAATAACTTTTAATAAATATATTAAGTTATTTTAAAATAAAATTAATATTTTAAAAAATATAAATATATTAGTTATTAATAAATATAATATACTTTTTAATAAAAATTTTTAATAAATTTATTTTTAAACTTAAAAAGTATATAATTATTATAATAAAAATTTTAATAAATAATTTACTATGGTTTTTTACGGCGATTTTTTCTAATTTAAACCGGTAAATAAATTATTATTTTTATATTATAATAAGATTAAAAATTAAAATACTAAAATGTTAAAATGTTATATGATATTTTAAATTGTATATAACTTAAGCTTACTATGTAACTCACTTAAATATTATATTAGAATAGTTTTTTTTTAAATATTATTTTTATTATATATAATATTTTAATATTAATTAAATATTTATATTAATTAACACATTTTTAATATATCTTTTATATTTATTATTATTTACAATAACTTTTAATTATAAGATATTAAAATTATATTTTATTATAATTAACGTTTAATTTAGATTTAAATTTATATAATTATAGTTTTAAAAAAACCATTTTTATTTATTTTATATTTATTTTAATTAATATAATAATTTTATATTATATTAATTAAGATAAATATTATAAACTTTTAAATATAAAAGTTTTAAAGTTTTTTATTTTTTTTTATTATTTTTTTTTTTATTATATTAAAACATTTATATTAAAACCTATATATTAAAAAATCCTTTAATTCCTATAAATAAAATTACTTATAATACCTATTAATTAAGTTAATATAATATTAATTAACTTATATATATTATTACTAGTTACATATAATACCTACTAGCTATATAAAATATTAATTATAAAATATTAAGTAAAATACCAAGTAAGATATTAATTAAAATACCAAGTAAAATACCAAGTAAAATACTAATTATAAAATACCAGTTAACTAAAACCTATAAAATCCTAATTACATAAAATCCCAGTTATTAAAATACTAGCTATAAAAATACTAAATACTTAAGATATTATATAAAATACCAAGTAAAATACCAAGTAAAAATCAAGTATAAAATAACGGCTTCGAAGCCCAAAAAGCCCCGTATAATTACCCTTTCAAATCCAAATCCACAAATCTAAGTTTACAAGTCTAAGTTTAAATCCAAATCCAAGTTTAAATTTAAATTTAAATCTAAGTTTAAGTTTAAGTTTAAGTCTAAATCTAAATTTAAATCAAGTCCCAAATATCAAGGTTTTAAAAAAAAAATTCAAAATAATATTAAATTAATCAAGGTGTTAATTACATATAAAAAGGTATAAATATCAAATATAAAAAGAAAAGCTACAAAATATAAATATTAAATATAAAAAAAAAAGCTACAAAAAAATTACCAGTATACGCGTCCTGAAATTTTTTTTTTAAAACTTACTTAAGCGCGGTAATTATAAATTTAATTACTTATTTATTTATTTATTTATTTATTTATTTATTTTATATAACTTTAATTTAATAAAAACTTATTATTATTATAAAAAAAAGCTATAATAAAATTAAGGATTAAAATGCCAGGATATTAAAATATTATATAATACTTTAAACTATATATAATTTAAACTTATTATATAACTCACTTAAATATTATACTAAAACAACCTTTCTTTAAATACCACTTTTATTATATATAATATTTTAATATTAATTAAATATTTATATTAATTAACATATTTTTAATATATCCCTTATATTTATTATTATTTATAATAGCTTTTAATTACAAGATATTAAAGTTATATTTTATTATAATATTTAAAAAAAACTTCTAATAAAAAAAAGCTAAAAAAAATAAATAGATTTTTTAAAATTAAATAAACAAATAAACAATTCTTTAGTTATTAATTATAATATAAATTTATAATAATTATTATTTTAATAAAATAAATAAAAATAACTAATTTAATATATATTATTTTATTATAATATTTAAAAAACAATAAATAAATAATAAAAAATATATATTTATTAAATTTTAAAACAATTTAACTAAATAAAATTATTTTAAACTATTAAATAAAAATAATTATTTTTTTTAATATTTTATATTATTTTATAAACTTATAAGTAATAATTATTTTTATAAAATAATAAAAATAAGTTATTTATATTTTCTTTTTTAAATATTAATTAAAAATTTTAAATAAAAAAACGGTAATAAAATAAGTGTTTATTATAATAAACAATTTAAAATTAAAGGTTTTTATATATTTATTTTTTATAAAAAATATATTTATAATATTAATTAAAAACAATTTTTAAGGTTTAAAAATAATAAATAACGTTAAATTTATAATATAATTTTTTATTTTATATTTAAATATTATTATATATATAACCATATTTAATATTTTTATATTAATTAAACCGTTAAAAACCATCTTTTTATTATTTAAAATAACTAAAAATATTTAACTTAATAAAATAAAAAAAAAGCTTTTATTAATATTTATTAAAAAAATAAATATTATAAATAAAATCTTAATTAAATTTTAAAATAAGTTTTATAATTATAAAAAATTTATATTAACATTTATATTTATTATTATTAATTATAAAACATAAAAAAAAAAACTAAAAAAAATATATATTAATTTAATAAAAAAATATAAGTTAAACATTAAAACTAATTATATATTAATTTATATTTAGTTATTTTAAGTTATTAACCTTAAAAAACTTTATTTTTTAGTTTTAATTAATTTTAAATAATATATTAAGTTATATTTATTAATTAAAATAAAATAAAAAATAAATTATATATTTTAATTAAAAAAAAAATATTAAAAAAATACTATAAAAATAAATATATTATATATTAATAATTAGTTTATTTATTTATAAATAAAACTATTATAATTAAATTTAACTATTAATAAAAATTAAAAACTAAACATTATATAAAATAAATAAATATAAATTTTATATATTAAATTTATAAAAAATATTATATAAATTAATAAATAAAAAAGAATTTAATAAAAACTATTTATTAAGTAACCACCCACTTTAAAAGTTATAATATTAAATTTATAAATTATATAAAATTTATAAAAAATATTATATATATTAATAAATAAATAAAAATCTAATAAAAGCTATTTATTAAATAACTATTTATTTTATAAACTATAATATTAAATTTAATTTAAAAATAATATAAACGGATTTATTTTATTTAAATATTTATTTAAATATAAAAATAAAAGTAAAATAAAATATAAAAAAATATAATATATATTTAATTTAATATATTATAATAAAATTTAAAATATAAATAAATTATATTAATTATTTATTAAAAATAATAATCTTATAATATTATAATAAAATACTTATTTATTTTAAATAAATAAGTAAATAAAAATAAAAATAAATATATATAAAAAAATATAATATTTATTATTATATTAAAATAATTAAACTTTAATTATTTTTTAATAAAAGTGTTATATTATTTAAAATTATAAGTAAAAATTTAAATATTTAGTTAAAAGTTATTTTTTATAAATATTATTATATATAAACTTGATTTAAAAATAATATAAATAGATTTATTTTATTTAAATATTTATTTAAATATAAAAATAAAAACGGAATAAAATATAAAAAAATATAATATATATTTAATTTAATATGTTATAATAAAATTTAAAATATAAATAAATTATATTAATTATTTATTAAAAATAATAATTTTATAATATTATAATAAAATGCTTATTTATTTTAAATAAGTAAATAAGTAAAAATAAAAATAAATATATATAAAAAAATATAACATTTATTATTATATTAAAATAATTAAACTTTAATTATTTTTTAATAAAAATATTATATTATTTAAAATTATAAATAAATATTTAAATACTTAGTTAAAAGCTGCTTTTTATAAATATTATTATATATTTTATAAATCCGGTTTATATTTAATTATATAATAAATAAAAACTATTTATTAAAAAACATTTTATATAAATATTAAATTAAAAATAATAATATAGGTAATTTAATTAGTTTTAATATAATATTTATATAAAATTTATTAATATTAAAAACAATATAAATAACTTAATATTAAAACCTTAATATAAAAATAAAATTATATTAATATAATAATATTAATTATACCGGTTAAATATAAAAATAAACTAAAATAAATATATATATTTAATATTTAAAAACTTTAATAATAATTCTTTTTATTATTTTTTTATTAATTATTATTTATATTTAATATTTTTTTATTATTAAAACATTTTAACTTTTTTTTTATATTTTTTTATTATTTTAATTATATTTCTTTATTTATTATTTATTAATATAATTTATAATATTTTTTTTATTAAATATTTTAACATATATATAATATAGTAACTTTAAAATAAACTTAAAATTTAAACTTTATATTTATTTTACTTTTATTAACTATAAATTTTAAATAACAAATTAAAATTAATAATTTATTAAAAATATAAATATAATTATAATTATAAATATTAAAGTTATATTTTTAAAAAAAATATTATATATTAATATTAATAAATATTTTAACAAGTTTATTATAAAAATAATTTATATGGTTTAAGCTTTTAAAAAATATTATTATTAAAACGAAATTATTTTTTTAAATAATAATTTTAATATATAACTTTTAAATATAATTTAAAAAGAAAATTTAATATATAATTTTAATTAATATAAAATATTAATAATATTAATTTAAAATATATAATAATAAATATAATAAATATAACTAATAATTTTATATATAAAATAAGTTTAATAAAATAACTTTTAATATTTAAAAATAATAAACCTAATAATTTAACTTTTAAATTTAATAATAATAAATTTTATAACTTAATTTTTAACTTTAAATAAAACAGATTAATTAAATTATTTAATTTAAAACTTATTTATTAATTATTTAATTTAAAAATATATTTATATAATTTTAAATTTATTATTATTTTAATTTATTTAATATAATATTTAATTTTTATTTAATTATAAAATATTTATTAAAATATAAATTTATTTAAAATAAAAATATAATTTATTAAATTTATTTATAATAAATATTTATTATTTTTATATATATATTTTTATTAATTATTTAATTTAATAAAAATATATATAAATAATTAATAATTAAATAAATAAAATTAATTTTATAAAAAAATAAATTATTTATTATATTAATTATATTTTAAAATAATTAAAAAAAAAGTTTATTTAAAATATAAATTATATTATTAATATTTTAAAAAAACTATATTTTATTTATTTTATTATATTTAAAAAAAATTTTAAGTTAATAAAAATTATATTTTAAATTAATTATTTAAAAATAAATAATAATTTTAAATTTATAAGATTTAACACTAATAATAATAATAATTAAATATTAAATAAAAAATATATTAATAAAATTAATATAAAAAAATATAAATTAATTAAATATTTAAATATATAAATAAAATATTAATATAAAACTTATAATAAATAAAATTAAAAAAATTCGTTATTTAAATAAACTAATAATTTAATAAAATATAATAAAATAATAATTATAACTTTTTTTTTAAAACTTTTTATTATATTATATTATTTTTTATATTTAAAATATAAAGTTTAAATTAAAATTTTTATTATATAATATCACTTTTTTTATAAAACTTAAATTTTTTATTTTATATAAATCCTTTTTTTCTCGCTTTTTTTCTTACTTTTTTTAAACGTTATATAATATTATAACGTTATAAATACCTATAAAATACTTATAATTAAAAAACGTAAAACACCGGTTTAAACGATGTATAATAACCCTTGTTTATATAACCTTATAACTTTAATAATAACTTAAAACCTAGTAGATTTTTTTTTTATTTCTTTTAAAAAAAAAAAAAGCTTTAAAGCCCCCTTTTTTTTTTTTAAACCCCTTACTTTTTTTTGCCTTTTTATTTAATTAACTTTCGTCTTTTTTTTATAAAATATATATAAACTAATATATAATCAAGATTTTATTTTCTTATTTAAACAGCAAGCTTTTATAAAAAAAAAATATAATATAATAATTTTTATAAATATAAAATTTTTTATATTAAAATAATATAATAAACTTAAGTTTTAAATTTATAATTTTTTAATTAAAAAAAACTAAACTATTTTAAAAAACTTAAACTAATAATCTAACCTATTATTTTAATTTATTTTTTTAACTATAAAAAAATATTTAATTAAAATAAAAATAAATTAAAAAAATTAAAATAAAAAAATATAATTAAATCCAATAAAATTACTTATTAAAAAAATCATATTATTATTTTATTAAAAACATTAATAATTAACTTCTTTAAATAATTCTCTCCGTTGTAATTTATAATATTTATATTACTATTTTTAATATTATCTATAAATTAAAATAATAAAAATATAAAATTAATATTTATATTTAAAAAAGAAATTAATTTATTAATTTTTATTAAATATATTATAAAAAAACGAAATTAAAATAATATTAAATCTATATTATTACTTGGTAATAAAACTTGTTAATTATAATATAATAAACTATTATTTTAAATATCTTTTTTAATAATACTATTAATAAATAAAAATTAAAAACGCTTTAAAAAATACGTATTATTAAGCTTGTTTTTATTATCACTACTATATTTATTTAAACTACTATAAATATTAAAAAATTGTTTATAAAATTTTAAATTAATAAATATTTAATTAAATATATTAAAATTAATATTATAATTTAAATTAATTATTAACTTATTTAAATATATTTTAATGTTATTTATTTTTTTATAACTTTACTTTTTACCGGCTATTAAATTAACCTTTAATTCCTTTTTTCATTTACTTAGTTTTACTTTTTTTATAAATATTTAACAACCTTTTATTAAAATAAACTTAAGAATTTAAAACTTAAAAAATTCTTTCTTTTATTTTATAATTAGTATTAATTTTAAATAGAAAATAAACTATATAAACCAAAAAAAAAAATACTTAAAAAAAACTCCAATAAAAAAAAAATATAAACTGTTATAAAAAAGCTTATACACTTTTAATATAATATTAAAAAACTTATTAACCTTTTAAAATATATAAGAAACTAGTTTATAAATATAAAAATTATTATATCTTAATAATAAAAAAAAGATAATATAATAATTATTATAAAATTTATATAAATCTTAACAAATAAAAATAACATTTAAAAAATTATTAATCGCTTTATTATTTTTCTTTTTTAAAACATTATTTTAAAATAAACATATATAATTTTTATTAAATTATTAATTAATAATTTATAAAATAATATAACTTAACTTTAAAATTTAAATAAATTTAATAATATAATAAACTTTATTATAAATTATCACTAATTTTTAACTTACTATAAAATCATTAATAATTTATTTAATTATAATTAAAATTAAAAGCTTATTTATATATTAATTATATTATTTATTAAAAACTAAGTTAATAAATAAAATCGGCACTTTTTTTTAAAACTTAAAAATATATTTAAAAAAATCCTAATATATAAAATTTAAAACAATTAAATATAAACTTATATTATATTAAAAACCAATAAAAATATTATTAATAATATTAATATAAAAGTTTATTATAATTATTAAAACTTAAAACTAATATTAAACGTCGTATAAAATACTATTAATTAATATAATAATATAAATATTTAAATTAAAAGTTAAAAAAAAAATAAATAATTAAAACTTAATTATTTTTCCTTATTTTTATATTAATAATTTTTAGTTATAATATAATAAATATAATATAATATATTATAATACATATTTTTATTATTTATAATATAAATTATAAATAATAATAAAACTTTTAAATAAATTAAATAATAAAAATTAATACGTTTAAAAATTTTTACTTATTCCACATTTATTAAAAATTAAATAAATTTAAAATACTTTTAATTCTTAGGAATTTTTTAAAGTATAATAAAATATAAATTAATATACTTATATATATTTAAAAAAAAAATTATAAAAATAAATAATATATTACCTAATCTTATAAATAATATTTAATTTATTTAAAATAAATTTCCAGTTAATAACTTATATATATTAAATTTAAATATTTTTATTTATTAACCACTTTACTTATTTACCTTATTTAACATCCAGGTATTTAAATATTTACATTTAAAAAAACTTTTATATTAATAAAAAAAAAAAAACATATAATATTATTTAATTTATTTATAAATTTAAGTTACTTTTAATAAACTTTTTTTAAAAATATTAATAATAATTATATTAAATAATATTATTAGTAACAATTATATTAAATAATATTATTAATAATAATTATATTAAAACGTTTTTATAATATAAAAAAAAAATTAATAATCTTAGGTTTTATTTATATTTTTATTTTTATTATTAATAACATTTTATATCACTTTATAATCCTTATATATATATCTTATTATTTTTAATTTAAACCTTATTTAATATATATAATAAAATAATTATTAATTTAAACTAATATAAATAAAAATTTATATTTATTTATATTATTAATAATATTTTTTTTTACTTTAACCATTTTTATATTAATTATAATTATCTTTTTTTTAAAAATATCTTAAAGTGGAAATAATAAGTAATTAAAAACGTTTTTATTTAACTTAACGTTTTTTAATTAAATAAAATCTATTATTAACACTTTTTACACTACTTTTAAAATCGTTATAAACTTATTTTTTAATTAAATAAGATTTATTTTTAACGTTTTTTACACCGCTTTTATAATTGTTATAAACTTTTTAATAAAAAATAATAACTTTTACTATAATTTTAATTTTATATTAATAGTTTTTATAAGTAATAATATATTTATTTAACTTATTTTTATTATCGTGGTTAATTAATATAATTTATTTAACATTATAATTAAAACTAAAAACTAATTTAATAACGTCTTTTTATTATATTTTACTAATATAATAAAATCCTTTTTTAATTAACTAAATATTCTTTTAATATAATAAATATATATATTAATAATTAACTTAACTAAACCATCTATTAATATTTATTTATAATATTTACACACCGATTTATTAAAAAACAAAAAAATATATATTAAATAAGTTTTTTTTTTTAAGTAATTTATAAGCTTATTATTATCCTTATAATTTAAATAATATTATATTTTTATTTAGATATTATAAGAACTTAATTTATAAATAAGTTTAATATTTAAAATAAGCTTTAATATATTTATAATAAAATAAATTTAACTATAAAATAAATAAAATACTTACTTTAATATTAAAATAAAATTATTAAAATTTTACAAACTAATATTCTATATACTATAAATAATAATTAGTTAAATAAATACTATTTTAATAATAAAATATTTACATTAAAATGTTTAATAATAAAATAATTAAAAAATTATTTTATACTAAGTTATTATTTAAAAACTTAATTTAAAACACTTAAAAAATAAAAATTCTAATAATTATAATAATGTTTTTTTTATTTATAATATATTCTTTTAAATTTTATATATAAATTAATATTAAAATATATATATTTTAAAAATAATATTATAAATTAATAATATTTATAATAAATTTTAGGTATATCGCTACATTAAAATTTAAAACCAAATTACTAAATTTAATAAATTATTTATCTTTTTTAATTTTTTTAACTAAATATATTATAATAAAAAATATAATAATAAAATTTAAACTAATATAATAAAAACCTTATCTTAAATTTAACTTTATTAAAATTATAAATATAAATATAATAATAAAAATTAAAAATAATAAAAAAAAGAGGAATAAATTTAAATATAAAAAAAAAAAAATTATATTTAATATAAATTAATAAAAAATTAAGTTATTAATTAAAATAAAAATATATTAAGTTTTATATAAATAAATATTAATAATTATATTATATAAAAAATAAAATCCTTTTTATTATTTTACTATATTTAAAATAATTATTATTAAAATATAAAAGTTAAATTTAATAACTATATTAATTATATAAATAATATAAAAAAATTTCACTAACCTTATTATATTTAAAGTTTTTATTTATAAAAATTAAAACCAAAAATTATATTTACTATTATATTATATAAACTAAAAAATCTTATAATAAAAATAATATCTTAAATAAAATAAACATTTAAAATAAAATAAAAAAAATTATATTTATTTATATTTTAAATTTTTATAATAAAATATAAAACCAATTATAGTTAAAAAAAGAATCCTTAATTATAATAAGCTGTAAATTTAAACTATTAATATATATAATTATAATAAGCTTTTTTATTATTAATATAATATATAATTATATATATCTTAAAAATATATATTAAAATTTTAAATTAAAACGTGAAACCGAATATTATTAAAATAAAAAACTTTAATTATAATAAACTATTAATCTAAACTATTAAAATATTAATATATATAGTTACAGTAAATTTTCTTGCTATTAACATAATATATAACTATATATATCTTAAAAATATATTTTAAAATCCTAAATTAAAACATAAAACTAAATATTATTAAAATAAAAAATTTTAATTATAATAAGTTATTAATTTAAACCGTTAAAATATTAATATATATAATTATAATAAACTTTTTTACCGTTATATTAATAATATAAAATACTTATTTAAAAAGTTATATAATAATATATTATTTAATATATATTTAATATAATATAAATAATAAAAACATATTTATAAATAATTTATAAATTTATTAACACTTTTATTTATAATAAACCTAAAAAAAAAATAACATTAAATATTTTAATAATCTTTATCTTATTATTTTAATAATATTAAAACTATAATTAAAACTTTTAAAATATTAAGTAATATTTCTTTTTAATTCCTATTTTTTAACTTTAAATAAAAATAAGAATTTTATAACTATTAATTAAAATATTAAAAAAAAAAAGCCTTTATAACTTATTTATATAACTAAAATTCCAGTTTTATTTTATTATTTTTTTAAAGCTATTATTACTTTTTAATAAAAATTTAATAATATAACTAATTAAATTTTATAAACTTTCATATTTAATTAATATAAATTTATTATTTAAAATATTTTAAAATAATTAATTTTATTTCTATTTAATTATAGTTATATAAAATAATAATAAAACTATAAAATTTATATATATTTAAGCTTTTTTAAAACCAATAATTTTAAATAACAATAAAACTATAAGGTTTATATATTTTTATATATTATTATATAAAATAAATTTTAATTATAAAAATTAATATATATTTACTTAAAATAAAAATAATCTTTAAATAAATATATAATAATAAAATAATAATATAATAATAAAAATAATAATATTATATATTTTACTTTAAATATTATAGTTTATATTATATAAATATTAAATAATATTAAGTTAAATTATCACTATATATAACTATAAAAAAAATATAAATAATTAAATATATTTTAAATTTTATAATATTAATATTAAAGTTATTATTAAGTTTATTTTTAATGTTTTTTTATAATATATTTATATTAAATTAATTTATAATATATTTATTAATACATTTAAATTATTTAATTATATACACGGTTTTAAAAAAAAGCCACTTATTAATAATAATATAAAACTTATATAAAAAAAAATAATATCTAGTTTAAATATATTCTAACTTTTTAATTATATTTAATTTACAGGCTTTATTTAGCTTATAAATCTAACCATCCTTATTATTAAATTTTTAGTGCCTTTTAAATAATATTTTTTTTAAATTTCAAGATATTAATATTATATTTTTAAATATTAAAAAACTAAAAAATTTACACCATATAATAAATTTAAAATAAAAAAAGATTAACATTATATTTTTAAAATTATAAAATTTATTTATTTTAATATTTTTAATATTTTAAACTATTAATATAATAAGATTTTAAAACCGTAAAAACCTTTTAAAAAAAATCAATAAACATTATCTTTTAATTATATTATAATAAATTAAATTCTTTAAGATTTAATAAATAATAAAAAAAATAATTTTATAAATAAAAAAATAGTTTTAATATCACATTCATTTTTTTATAAAATACTTTTTTATTATTAATCTTAATATATATTTAATTTTTAAAAATAAACCTATATAAATAAAAATATATTTATAAATTAATATTAATTATACTTTGTTTAATATTTTATTTATAATTTAGTTTTAATTTTATAAGAAAATTTATTTAAATATATTTTTATTTAGTTATAAACATTTTTCTTTTTAAACCTAGGTGTAAAAAAATATCATTTAAACTATATTAAATACTTTTTTTAATTTATTAAAATGCTTTATATATATAATATATATATAAAAACTATAAAAAAAAAAAAGGTTTTATTTAACTACCAATTAATTATATTTTTTAATCTTTATATTTATCTTTTTTTATTTATTATTAAACAGTTATAATTTTTAAAAAAGAAATTTTTAACTATTAATATTATATATAGCTTGTTTATAAACTTTTATTTTAATTTAAAAATTAACTATTAATTTAATTTATTTTATTATAAAATTATAAGATATATTACTATTTTTATAAATAACTTTTATAATATAATAAAAATTTTACTATATAAAATTAAAAACCTTTTTAAATAAATATATATAATATAATATAACAATAAAAAACCTATTAAAAAAAATTTTATATTAATATTAAATATACGAAAAAATCTTATAATAAAATACCTACGTTTTTTAAAAATATAAAATTATTTTTATAAAAATATACTTTTAAATAAAAGCTTTTAAAATCTTTAAATAAATAAAAATAAAATATTATTATTTTAAATTATTTTAAATATCACTTATATTATTAATATTAAAAAAAAATCTACACCTTAATTTATTTATATTTTTTAATAAGGTTAAGCACCGCTTATTTTTAATAAAAATACTACCAATAAAAACTATATTACTACGTTTAATAACATTAATTAATATAAATAATTATTAAATTTATATGTTAAAATAAAACGGTAGGATAAATTTATTATAAGCCTTAATAATAAAATATTAATTAATAATAAGAAAAATAAAAATATAAAATATTAAAAAATAAAAAATATATTAGTTAATATTAGTAGTTAATAAAAAGATTAAAAATATTATTATATTAAAACTTTATTAATTATTATTTTATTTAGATTTTTTTTAATAACCAGCAATTAATTTAATAATATTAAAAAAGTTTATTTTATTTAAAAGTTTTTATATATTAAAAAAAATCTTATTATAATAAATATAAAAATATAATTTATAAATAAGTTATTATATATTAAAATTAAATTAAACATTTAATATTTAAAAATTTATAATTTTTATTATTTTATTTTTATATTTATTAAACTTTTTTTATATAATTAAAATAAATTAACTATAATAATAAACAATTTTATACCATGGTTTTATTTATAAAACAAATAAAATTTTAAGTTATAAACATATAAAACAATTTTAATTTATTATTTTAAAAGTTTTTTCTAATATAAGATATATAAATAAACTATTATTAAATTATATTAATATAATATTATAACTATAATTTATTTAATTTTCCTTTTCCTTATATTTAATTAAATAATTAAAAATAATAACAATTAAATTAATAAAACCTAAATAAATAAGTTTTTATTCCTTAAAATACAGGATATTTACTAGTTAATAAAACCTAAAAAGCTTTTTTAAGTTAAAAACAAACTAAAATATAAGAAAAAAATTAATAGTGATTAAATATAAAAGTTTTTAAATAAAATTTCTATATATAAATAATAATAGCTTTTATTTAATAAAAAAAAAATATAATAATAAAATAAACTTAAAAACTTTATTATTTAATATAAACTACCTGCTATATAATTTATAATAAACCTTAATAATTTATTAAATTTAATTTAAATTAATATAAAAAAAGCCTTTTAAAACTTTAAGTATTATAAAAATATTAAATATAAGATATAAAAATAACTGTTAAATTAATATTAAAGCTTTTTAAAAAAAGTTAATTAAAACCTTATTATAATTATTATATGGTTTTATAACTATTTATAAGTATTTTTTAAAAAAATCATATATATAAATATAAAAAATAATATATTTAAATCTATAAATAAATATTTTAAAATAATAAAAATTAATAAACACGGTTTCTTTTATTTATATAGCTTTTTATAATTCTATAAAAATATTAATATTAATAAGTTCCTTATATAAATAATAATTAATAAATATACCGAAAAATACGCTGTTTTTATAAAATAGATTAATAGTTATTTTTAAAAAAACTTTAATTATAAACAATCTAAAAAAAAAACCGTAATAAAAAATTCTAATTATTTTATTTTATTTAAAAAAATATAGAAAAATATCGATTAATTAAAAAAAAAATAAAAAAACGAAACTTAATTTATTATTATAACTTTATAAAAATATAAATACACTATTATATATAGAAAATATATTAAGATAATATAAAAAAAAACAATATAAAAAATAATAATATAATAAAATATTATTTTAATTAATTTTAACTTATAATATCTTTTACTTATATAATTAAAAATAATATATTTCACTTAAAAAAATCTAATTAAAATTATATTTATTAAAATAAAATGATAATTATTACTTTTAAATATAACTATAATTATATTTATATTTTTATTAAAAATTACTTTTTAATTTTAATATTTTATATTATTAACTATATAACTAAATAATAGATTTTAACGTATAATTAATTTAATTTTATCCTTATTAAAATTAACTTACTTTAAAAATAACTAGGTTTTATCGATTAAAATAACTTTAAAAAAATAACTTATAAGCTTATAATAAAAATATTTAATTAAATATTTTTTAATTAAAAACTATTATTTATAAAAGTTTATAATTATTTATTTAAATATAATACTTATTATTATTTAAAACTTAATTAATATTAACTATATTATAATATTATTTATTTTATTATATAATATTAATAATTATATTTAAAAACACTTATATTTAAAAATTCTAATAACAATATAAAAAAAAACATTAAAAAGTTAATATTTTTTAACGATATTAAAGTTTAGTTTAATATATTCTAAGTATACTTATATTATAATTTTATGTTTTATTATATATATTTTTATAATTATATTTCCATTATTAAAATTATATTTAAATTAAAAATATAAATTAAAAATTATATTAAATTTAAAAATACTTTATATAATAATAATTATTATTAACATATAATATTAAAAAATAAAATATTAACATTTTTATTAATTAAAACCTACTTTTTAAATTTTAAAAAAAGCAGCTTATATATTTATACCGTTATAATTTAACTAATATTATTAATACTTTAAAAGGATTTTTTATTATAAGTTATAAATATATTTTTTAAAATATAAAAGGTATTTTAAAATTTAATATTTAACCGTTTTAAGTTTATTAATAAAAATTTTAACTTATTAAAAAAGTTTAAAAAAAATACTGTTATAGATAATAAAAATTAAGATATAAAACTTAATAAAAATAACTTTATTAATTTTAATGATAATTTCAACGTTAAAAAACATAATAATAACCTTAAAAATAATAATAAAAAAACAAAGGAAATAAAAAAATATAACATATTTAATATTTTTATTTTTAATATATAATAATATATTACGGATATTTTAAAAAGGAACGTATTAATATTTAAAACTGAAATTATAAATCTAATTTATTTTTATAAAATTAAAGGTTTTATTAAGGTTTTTAACTTCTTAATAAATAAAAAATTAAATTATTATTAAAAAATAATTATTAATATAAACCTTATAAAACCAACTTTAAATAAACTCCCCCTTTTAAAAATTATTAATAATAATATTAAAATTTAAAAAAACAACCTTAATTAATTTAATATAAAAAAATTATATAAATTTATAAATAAATTAAAGCTTATTATTTTATATAAATTTAAAATTTTAAGTAATAATATATTTAAAAAATAAAATAAAAAACTTTTTAAAATAAATAAAAACTTTATTATATAACTTTTAAAATAAAAAAATCCCTTAACTTTTTTTAACCACCTTATAAAAATAATAGTTAATATTTATCCCGGTTAAACACTTATTAATATAAATAAAATATACATTTAAAAAAATACTTTAAATAAAAAATAAATTATAACTTTAAATATCTTTTTTTTATAATTAAATATACTTAATAAAAAAAAAACTATTAAATTTAATAAAAACTATTTATTAATAAAAAACAATATTTAATTACTTATATATTTTAATAATAATAATACTAAAAAAAACAAGATAATTAAAACTTTAATAAAAATTTTAAAAAATAAAAAAATCTAAAAAAAAGTTAAAATTATTGTTATTTTAAAATAAATAAAGGTATTTTTTAATAAAATAACTATTTATTTTACCGTAAAAATAACTTTTAATAAACGTATTAAATTATTTTAAAATAAAACCAACATTTTAAAAAACATAAATATATTAATTATTAATAAATATAATATACTTTTTAATAAAAATCTCTAGTAAATTTACCTTTAAATTTAAAAAGTATATAACCGTTATAATAAAGATTTTAATAAATAGTTTATTATAATTTTTTATAATAACTTTTTTTAATTTAAACTAATAAACAAGTTATTACTTTTATACCTAAAAAAAGCTTTTAATAAAAAAAAACTAAAAAAAACAAATAAACTTTTTAAAATTAAATAAATAAATAAATAATTCCTTGGTTATTAATTATAATATAAATTTATAATAATTATTATTTTAATAAAACAAATAAAAATAACTAACTTAATATATACCACTTTATTATAATGTTTAAAAAATAATAAACAAATAATAAAAAATATATATTTATTAAATTTTAAAATAATTTAATTAAATAAAATTATTTTAAATTATTAAATAAAGGTAATTATTTTCCTTAACACTTTATATTATTTTATAAACTTATAAATAACAATTACTTTTATAAAATAATAAAAACAAGCCACTTATATTTTTTTTTTTAAATATTAATTAAAAATTCTAAATAAAAAAACAATAATAAAACAAGTATTTATTATAATAAATAATTTAAAATTAAAAATTCTTATATATTTACTTTTTATAAAAAATATATTTATAATATTAATTAAAAATAACTTTTAAGGTTTAAAAATAATAAATAACGTTAAATTTATAATATAATTTTTTATTTTATATTTAAATATTATTATATATATAACTATATTTAATATTTTTATATTAATTAAACTGTTAAAAACTATTTTTTTATTATTTAAAACAATTAAAAACATTTAACTTAATAAAATAAAAAAAAAACTTTTATTAATATTTATTAAAAAAATAAATACTATAAATAAAACCTTAATTAAATTTTAAAATAAGCCTTATAATTATAAAAGGTTTATATTAACATTTATATTTATTATCACTAATTATAAAACATAAAAAAAAACATTAAAAAAAATATATATTAATTTAATAAAAAAATATAAATTAAATATTAAAACTAATTATATATTAACTTATATTTAATTATTTTAAATTATTAACTTTAAAAAGTTTTATTTTTTAGTTTTAATTAATTTTAAATAATATATTAAGTTACACCTACCAATTAAAATAAAATAAAAAATAAACTATATATTTTAATTAAAAAAAAAATATTAAAAAAATACTATAAAAATAAATATATTATATATTAATAATTAACTTACTTATTTATAAATAAAATTATTATAACTAAATTTAATTATTAATAAAAACTAAAAATTAAATATTATATAAAATAAATAAATATAAATTTTATATATTAAACTTATAAAAAATATTATATAAATTAATAAATAAAAAAAAATCTAATAAAAGCCACTTATTAAATAACTATTTATTTTAAAAGTTATAATATTAAATTTATAAATTATATAAAACTTATAAAAAATACTATATATATTAATAAATAAATAAAAATCTAATAAAAACTATTTATTAAGTAACCACTTATTTTAAAAACTATAATACTAAATTTAATTTAAAGATAATATAAGTAAATTTATTTTATTTAAATATCTACCTAAATATAAAAACGGGAGCGGAATAAAACATAAAAAAATATAATATATATCCGATTTAATATATTATAATAAAATCTAAAATATAAATAAACTATATTAATTATTTATTAAAAATAA
The DNA here is from genome assembly GCA_902806565.1 of Hypoxylon rubiginosum. Taxonomy (NCBI): domain Eukaryota; kingdom Fungi; phylum Ascomycota; class Sordariomycetes; order Xylariales; family Hypoxylaceae; genus Hypoxylon; species Hypoxylon rubiginosum. The sequence continues at coordinate 362,742 of CADCXA010000027.1, read as the reverse complement.
TAATCTTATAATATTATAATAAAATACCTACTTACCTTAAATAAATAAATAAATAAAAATAAAAATAAATATATATAAAAAGGTGTAACATTTATTATTATATTAAAATAACTAAGTTTTAATTATTTTTTAATAAAAATATTATATTATTTAAAATTATAAATAAATATTTAAATACCTAATTAAAAACTACTTTTTATAAATATTATTATATATTTTATAAATTTAATCTACACTTAATTATATAATAAATAAAAACTATTCGTTAAAAAACATTTTATATAAATATTAAGTTAAAAATAATAATATAAATAACTTAGTTAGTTTTAATATAATATTTATATAAAATTTATTAATATTAAAAATAATATAAATAATTTAATATTAAGATTTTAATATAAAAATAAAGTTATATTAATATAATAATATTAATTATATTAATTAAATATAAAAATAAATTAAAATAAATATATATATTTAATATTTAAAAACTTTAATAATAATTTCTTTTATTACTTCTTTATTAATTACTACTTATATTTAACACCTTTTTATTATTAAAACATTTTAATTTTCTTTTTATATTTTTTTATTATTTTAACTATGTTTTTTTATTTATTATTTATTAATATAACTTATAATGTTTTTTTTATTAAACATTTTAATATATATATAATATAATAACTTTAAAATAAATTTAAAATTTAAACTTTATATTTATTTTATTTTTATTAACTATAAATTCTAAATAACGAATTAAGATTAATAATTTATTAAAAATATAAATATAATTATAATTATAAATATTAAAGCCATGTTTTTAAAAAAAATATTATATATTAATATTAATAAATATTTTAATAAATTTATTATAAAAATAATTTATATAACTTAAGCTTTTAAAAAATATTATTATTAAAATGAAATTATCTTTTTAAGTAATAATTTTAATATATAATCTTTAAATATAATTTAAAAAAAAGATTTAATATATAATTTTAATTAATATAAAATATTAATAACATTAATTTAAAATATATAATAATAAATATAATAAGTATAATTAATAATTTTATATATAAAATAAACTTAATAAAATAACTTTTAATATTTAAAAATAATAAACCTAATAATTTAATTTTTAAATTTAATAATAATAAATTTTATAACTTAATTTTTAACTTTAAATAAAATAAACTAATTAAATTATTTAATTTAAAATTTATTTATTAATTATTTAATTTAAAAATATATTTATATAACTTTAAATTTATTATTACTTTAATTTATTTAATATAATATTTAATTTTTATTTAATTATAAAATGTTTATTAAAATATAATTTTATTTAAAATAAAAGTATAATTTATTAAATTTATTTATAATAAACATTTATTATTTTTATATATATATTTTTATTAATTATTTAACTTAATAAAAATATATATATATAATTAATAACTAAATAAATAAAATTAATTTTATAAAAAAATAAATTATTTATTATATTAATTATATTTTAAAATAATTAAAAAAAAAGTTTATTTAAAATATAAATTATATTATTAATATTTTAAAAAAGTTATATTTTATTTATTTTATTATATTTAAAAAGAATTTTAAACTAATAAAAACTATATTTTAAACTAATTATTTAAAAATAAATAATAATTTTAAATTTATAAAATTTAATATTAATAATAATAATAATTAAATATTAAATAAAAAATATATTAATAAAATTAATATAAAAAAATATAAATTAATTAAATATTTAAATATATAAATAAAATATTAATATAAAACTTATAATAAATAAAATTAAAAATATTTATTATTTAAATAAACTAATAATTTAATAAAATATAATAAAATAATAATTATAATTTTTTTTTTAAAACTTTTTATTATATTATATTATTTTTTATATTTAAAATATAAAGTTTAAACTAAGATTTTTACTATATAATACCGCTTTTTTTATAAAGCTTAAATTTTTTATTTTATATAAATCCTTTTTTTTTTACTTTTTTTTTTATTTTTTTTAAACGTTATATAATATTATAACGCTATAAATATTTATAAAGTATTTATAACCAAAAAAATATTTCCTAATTAAGAAGCCCCACAAGCTTACACCCTCCTTTTTATTTAGGAATGCCTTTCTCACCCACCTTATAAGACCCCTTTTAAAACTCGGGCACTCGGGCAATATTTCCTAATTAGGAAGCCCCACAGGCTCGCACCCTCCTTCTTATTTAGGAATACCTTTCTCACCCACCCTACAAGACCCCTCCTAAAACTTGGGCAAACGCTTATCTAATATCTAATATATAGTGGTCCCCCCCTTTTCAGGGCGTCCCTACCGGTAACTTATATCTCGCAGACGAAATGAGGGCCCTGCCCTGACTGTCCGGGTGCATCCAGCTCCTTGTTTGACATTTTAGCCACTGGATTTGGGTCTAAAACGCCCGTCTCGGGATCCCGCTGAAGCGCGACGAGCCCGTACTTGCCGGTCTCGTTAGCAACAAAGACGAATTGCTGCTCGGCGTCCGAACTAAGGCAGAATGAACGTGGCTGCAAGCCACCGCTCGAGACCCTGGAAACGTAATCGAGGCGCGCGGCGCCGCCATCCTTCCTCGAGAAGGCGAAGTGCGCGACGTGGTCCGTCTCGTCGCCCGTGATCCGGTTCGACACGTACACGTCGCGCTGGTTTCGGGCGACTTCGACCTCGGCTACTTTAGAGGTTTCCCGGGGATGCATGCCGCCGTACGTGCTCTGCCGCTGGATTTGCGTGAGCAGAATGGTGTCGCCGACATACGCGGCCTCGAAAAGGAAGAGCTCGTTGGTGAACTCCGCTACCATGACCAGGTAGTGCGTTCCCTCTCTCGTGAGGAAGGCGACGTGGCGCGGGCCGACGCCAGTAGGTACGGGGGCGATGTTGGTGATCTCGTAACGGTCATCCTTCGCATCTATGATTAGTAATGTATCAGCGGTGAGGTTTGGGACGACGAAAAAGCGACCTGTGGGATCGAGCACGGCCTGATGTGGACGGTGGTGTTTCCGTCCGGGGCTCGGATTACCCGTGATAGAGAGACTCTTCATTAGTCTGAGGCTGCCATTGGCGGCCGAGATATCCCAAATATCGATCTTGCTACTAAAGAACGATGCCTCGACCATTCGGGTCTTGTCGGCGTTGAACTCGAGATGGACGCCACCGCGGGAGCCCTTAGAGCTGGATACGAACGTGGGCTTGTCTAAGAATTGCTTCGTCCAAGAGAATGTACCATCTGCCCGTTTTATCGGGGCTTTGGATGAAAGATCAGGACCGAGCTGGAATAGATCAGTGTCATCAGCTAACGGGTTAATGGCGTACAAAAAGTTAGGCTCCTTGAAGAGCATCCAACTCGGCAGCCAATCCCGTATTACGTACCTGCCCGTGATGGTAAACTTGATACCGTCAAAGCTGATAACCAACATCTGGCCTCGATTACCAACGAAGAGCTTTTTAAGACCAAACTGCAAGGCACTTTGATAGGCCATCATGATTGATTGTTCTTTCTTCGTCGTTATGCGTTGACGTAATGTTTGAAACGAAAATTGTTGAAAGGCTTTCATGAGAGGTCCTGTATGACTGCTATAAGAACTGCCAATTTCTTTATTTCTTTTATGGGTAACCGCATCACATAAATAGTAGTAGAATCAACCACATGTAGCCACAATGTCAATGAACTGCTAAAGTACGAAAACATTACTAGCTGTGATAGAACATGCTACTTATTAGCAATGTATGCCTGAGCTTACGAAGTCATTGTATCCATTTAACTATATGTTCCAAGGACAACGTAATGGGATAACCTACCTACCTACCTCCTTTTAGGTAGGTACCTATGAAGGCCATTTTACGTAGCACTCATCCAGGCTTGTAACCCAAAGAAAACACTACCGCAATCGGTGTAATTTTAGAGTGCTCTAGGGATGCAGTTGGCCATCATTGGTTTCTAGGTAGGACTTGGGAAGAGTCAATGGACGCGAAAGATTTTCATGGAAGACCGACACTTCAAGTCTAAATTTGTCAGCTCTTAGTGATGGCTATCAGGTAGCTACCTACATCCTATGGATATACAGATGCCTCAGTACATCTCTAGATGTACACCGATGTGAAGCTGCTTCTCGCCAATAACATATTATAATAGGTAGCCTAGAAGGACAAGTTTAACGCCCGGTCTTCCTATGGATGCTATTGATGTCCAACCGTACATGGCTTCAAGTTAGCAAATCGCTATTCTATTAAGCTACCACACTCTTCAAGCCTCGTCTTTCCCTGGTTTTCTTTTTTAACAGGTACTTACCTAGGTACGTATCCTCCTATCATTCCCAATCTCTTAGCCCTTTGTTGACAATGCATATTGGCAAGTTGGTAAATATTGACTTTGTGAGAAACTGATAAGCGAACATAGGATATTTTACATGAAGTCTTCGATTTAAACCCGCTCCAAAAGTCCTCGGCTTCACTATGCGTAATTGGGCATAGCTTTTAGCAAGTTCCACTATAATGGAACGGTTATTTATATATGGCGTGATGGCTAGGATCCTTCAGGAGTGGTTCTTATTCTGCGCGCTAGCACGTTGCAGATAGAATATTGGCTTTCTGAAATGTAGCTGTAGTTGGTGATTCCGATTAACTTCGTTTTCTGACTTTGACAATCTCGATGCACACCTCTCGGCTGACCAATATCTAACCGATCTAAGGAGGCGGCAACTGCCCTACCAACGTCATTTTAACAATGAGAAAACTATCAATCTACCTAGGTATCTATTGAAAAGTAAGATAACTGGCTTATCGTTGGTTACACAGCATATGCATTCTCAACTAGCCCGTTGCTCGTCAGACGAAGGACAGCGGCTTACTTGAGATTTTCATGAACCTTACACTTTTCAGCAAGTTAATATTGTCATCCTCAGCAACTCGAGGGACCTTGGATCATCTATATCTAAATCCCGACCGTTATGTCGGGTGTACGGAATCCTACGATGGAGTCTCTTCCTGTCGAGATTCTCATTCAGATTTTTAGCCACTTCTGCTTCCATTGCCAGCACCCCGGGCATTTTCCCAACGCGGACACGTATGAGGCCCGTAACGACAAGAGGTTTCTGGCTAGCCTATGCCGAACATCCAGGACGATATGTACTGTGGCGCAGCCCATACTCTACCATTACTACGCGACTGGTAACAGCCGAGTAGAGACGAAGCTTTACAGAGGCCATGATGAAGTCAATAAACATCGCCGGGAGCCGGATTATCTACCTCAATTCGTGTGCAGCATTTCTCAACGACCTGACCTGGCAGCGCAAGTTACTACGATGCACGTTGTACTTGGGGACGTGTTGTCAGGGTACGAGAACCAGGCACAGATAATTAAGTCGCTGTTCGAACTCAGTGTTACGAATAAGCTTCTCCCGAGATATCAGATGCGCGAGAATTGGCTCGACGGTCGCTTTTCGGAGTGGCGAGAATACGAGCGAAAGGAATTGCATCTGTGGCTCGCTACACTTGCTATGATCCTTACTCCGCGCCTGGCGAACTTGCTTCTCGCCATCGATCACAATGCGGCATTCTGGACCTTGGAGGATTCGCCTCATTTGAAATTGCCTTCTCTCCATACTTTGGGCTTGGTAGGACACGCGCTGGATTACCACTTCAGCGAGTTGGAGGCGCTATATGCTGCTTTGCCGAATCTTCAGACCATCTACGCTTGTGATGCGGCGGGCCGGTCCCAAAATGTTGCCAAGGCCCTGTACAGTGGCTATGAGTATAAGCTAGCACTATCCAACGTTAAGAAGCTAGCCGTTTCAGACTTGATCCCCGATCACTTGGGAAAATTGCTGCCATGTGTCCCTCAGCTGGAGGACCTGGAGTATTACTGGGACGGAACGGAAGAATTCGGTGTTGCAGACTTCGTAGAGCTATTGGCGCCCGTGAAGACGACGCTCAAGAGACTCTGTATCGAATTCCTACCAGGCAGCTCTGAGGACATCTTGTCCGACCCGTTCCCCACGTGGATCGATCCACCGAGAGTAAATTACGCTCCGGTCCGGACTCTTCGTCAATTCGACAACCTAGAGGATCTGGTAATTAGCTGTTACCTGATATATCGAGAACATGATCGTGACGAGTCCGACCGACTCATCGCGTTACTTCCGAAATCAATTCGGAAGCTTCGCATATCGTATCTATACAAGGGAATGGAGCAATCTCTGCGCCAGCTTGCAGCTGTTGCACCCAACGAGTTCCCGCTTCTCAAGGAAATTGCGATCGGGGTCGCAGAGAGGACGGATCCGAGATACGACTATAGCATCGATAGGACGACAGCTCTTGGCGGCTTGTTCGAGGCTGCGGGTATCAGGTTCTCCTTCAAGAGGGACTTTCTAGGACCGGACCCTAGAACAATAATCCCTGGCGCAATGGCAGACTCGAGATTGATTCCTGTACCGCGTGTCATGGACGCGATGACGGATTTTGAATTAGAGGGCGAATAAACAAAGACAGGGGGAATAAGAATACAGCTGAAATTATCATGACCAATATTGTATTGAAACTATTGAAATGAAGAGGTCAAGGGACCACGCGTACCTTATAAAACAGGGCTTCCCCCTTCACTTATGATAGCTAATAACTCACTCAATACACTTAATATCAGCTCATATACCGTATCTTTTACTAGAGACCTAATTGCCGCGCAGTCGGTATTGGTAATTGCGATTGTACATTTTACCCCTGAAAATGCACGTAAGAGAGTTTGCCACCTTGTTAAACGCATAATTATCATAATACCCTACTACTTCGTACGTGGTGGAAACCTGAGCGGTCACACGTGCCTACTTCTTTATTCCATGGCCATTCTATGGTTCAAACAGAAGTTATTAGAAAAAAATCTTAATTATTTTGCTGGGAATATCTAATGTTCACTAATTTCGCTTCTATTCATCCGGTTAGCCGAGTTATGTTTAGTGATGATAGAATGGGTAAGGAACAGGCTTAGCGGGGCAACAGATTGTTGGGAATTATAATAAGCGGTATAGGGATCCCGTTGTCAGTCCAATATAGTAGTAGCCTCTATAGCTCAGTGGTAGAGCGCGTCACTCGTACCGATACATAATATCGTAATATGCGATATGACGAGGTCCATCGTTCGATCCGGTGTGGAGGCACTTTGCGTATTTCTTTTTCCGTACTTTTGAATTTTAAATTCACTTCTGACCATGTTTACGAACTTATCAAAATTTACTAGGCGACTAAAAGATACCTGCCATCGTTCTGGTATCCGCGCTTTTCTATCTTTCATACATTAACAAACTGTCAGCCGTCAAATCTAGAAGGCATACACTTCCAGCTAGCTGCCAGGCTGGTATCGTTAACGCCGTCCCAATTGCTAAACATCGGGTAGGGGCAATATGCTAGGTAGATATATTAATATATATTAATATCAGTTCCTGGGATCTCGTTGTTCTCATGGGGAAGTGAATAGGAAACACCTACTTCTTTGAGCTGTGATAGTGCTTCCGATGAGATCGTTTTCGTACTTTGTACCAATCAATGTGTCTGGCGCCGTCCCATTTTCAACCCATTCAACCAGCGCAATGAGTGCATTGTGTTTAGGGTCTAGCAACGCCTGGTCGTAAGGGTACTTCTGTGCGTTTCCTATGCTCCATGCTCCCAGGCCTCCAGAACAATGGTGCATCCCTGGGAGAAAGAATAATCGATAGAAATCATGAATGTCTTCTAAGGTAATATTGAGGGCGCTCTGCACACCAGTGAAGAAATGTTCGGAAAGGGCAGAAGTGACGGTCTACAGTGGTGTCAGCAATTTCATTTATCCTCTGGATGAGGTGCACGAATAGAGAAGACAGATAGTAAAATAGAATCAACACAGAGACCAACTTACCTCGTCGTTTCTTCCGTGATACGAAATTATTTTCCCTCCCTTTCGGTAGAAACTCGTCAGATCCATTTCTGCAGCATTGACCTGTCCCGGATTGACCCGTACTGCAAAGTCCATGTCACGCTCGCCGAACTTCTCTGGAGTCCAGGAACTGTCGTTGTAGACCGCGCCTCGCCAGAAATCTTGCAAGATAGTATAACTCAACGCAGCAGTCCCATTTGCTTGATTATTGGAGAATACATCCGTATTCGAGCCTAGCTCAAAAGGGGGGTATACAATATGACCTGAGGTATTTGCAATTGGCTCGTACGCCCTGCGTACCGACTCGACTTGCTGAGGATGGAGGCAAAGCGAGGAGTTGAGAAGACCGGTGCCGCAAGCTAGGCTCGTTGGATCAAACCTATGTTGAGTTGGCTCATCGATGATACCGTCGGCCACGCCATCCAAAGCATCCAACTGTTCGATCTGGGCCTTAACGATAGCTTGCCACTGTTCCGGTCGCACATATTCTGATGAGTTAAGATTAGGCCAACCGATCCGCCGTGCCAGAATTCCCTTCGACGCCACGATATGTAACCAGTCAACACCGGGGCTTCCGAGGAGCATCCCATCGAAGTCTTCCGGGTATAAGTGCGCATTCTGGAATCCTTGGCGGCCTCCTGTGCTACAGCCCGCGTAGTACTTTTTGGATGCCCCTTTGCCGTAGTATTGGGCCACTAGCACCTTACTCACATCTGCCTCAATGTGAATCGCCCTGTGCCCAAAATCGTTGATTACTTCAGGTTGATTCAAGAAGAATTCATATCCGACAGACCCATTGTGTCCTGCATTCGTCCCGAAAGACGCAAAGCCTAACGCAGCTCCGTTCTGCATGGTGGCATAGTCGATGCAGCCGCCGATACCGCCATTGCCGGTAGCTATAGATCTTCCGTTCCAGCTTTGCGGTTCTGGAAGCCAAGCTTCAACTTGCACTTCGCTAGAGGGAGTGGTGGCGACAAGGAGCACAAGTCGACAAATATCTGCTGTGATGTTTGCTTTGAGATCTGGTCCACCGCAGGATTCCACTGTCCCGGGAAGTGGGATTTGTGATCCACTGAGGAGATATTCAGAAGCAACGACAGTTACATTGGGTATTGAACTCAGGGTACCAACCGAGACGCAAGTTTCAGGAGAAGATCTCACGAGGCGGACAATAACGCCAGCCAATATGGCGATGCTCCAAGTCAAGGATACCATGGCTAGCACTGTTACGTGAGAATCAATACAGAACTGACTTGTGCCGAGGGATATGTCGGTTCACACCTTAGATACGGTTTCGACCGCCTCTTCGGTGGGCCTTTTATAACAAGTCGCCGTCCTTCCCCCTCACCAGGCCCCATCTACAAAGCGGTACTCTAATGCGGGAGCTGTTTTCTCCAGGTTCTCCGCACCACACTGGTTCTTGTCAAGTACTAGGTTGACCAGGTACTCTCCACACTTTCCCATGCAATGTGGCCTCCTCAGCGAATAACAACATTCATATTTGCTAGTTGCTTGTCCTTTGACAATTGAAGAAGTTTATAATTTAGTTCCTTTGTATTAAGAAATTATATTCGTTGAAACCGTAGCATCCAGTGCTATGAGAGCCCCTTAACCCATCAACAAATACAACAGAATCCATTATCCGATGTCAAAATAAAGCTCATAGAGACGATGTGCGCCCAAGTATCCCAACCCCGTGTGGAAAGGTCGTAATATATCGATAACAGACGAGACGATGGCAATGCCGGAAGAGATCTTCCGAGAATGATAGATATACCCTCTTAGCCCCTTTGGCCGTAGGACGACACCGAGGAACTTCCCGGAGAAGATCCACCGGGAGTTATCTGCCTCTCATCTTTCCCTTGATAGAGGCTGTCTGGACTGGGGTCCCACATCAGCCCCGTGCCATTGCAGGGTCGACATCCCTTGACCCTAGTAGGTAGTTCTGTCAGTTTACACATTCAATAAGACCTATTATGTCTAGGCACTCACAATCTAGGAGTTCCAAGACAGTAGGTGCACGAATGAGGCATACGACGGTCAGGGCCTAAGCCGAACATCCTTCTGTCCTCGAGAGAAGAGTTTGAAGTAGTGTTTGGTGATTGAGAAGACATGTTAAAGGTTGACTTCTTAACTTTCAAGAGAACAAATTGATTTCTTGCTGTTCGTCTCAAATTAAACACCTTTATGTATGTAAGTGTAAATGAGGGACTGGTGAATCTCCAAGCATTGCAGTAGGGTCTACGAAGCATCCTTATATTGTAATTTTCGATAGAGAAAATCTTCCCAGCGGAAAGAATACAGCTGTGTAATGTAAGACACATCGATATTCACCATGATATCCATGTAACTGGCATTGTTAATGACAGAGGTCCGAGTAAGATACACGTCAACGGATCGGAATTTGACGAATGGCCAAGCAGACCCCAAGCCTTTCCCTGCTGCTTAATACGAAGCAAGCAAGGCAAACCAACAACTTCTACCCCTTCAACGGAATGCCGGGACGAAATTTTGAAAGCCACCCCAAGCTGTATCACTTTGCGTGAGGTCACTCCTGCAGCTTATATCAGGCTATCATGCTGACACGGGCCATCCATAACGAATCCAACGAATCAGACGGCTCTCCGGGACCCAAGAACTGCACCAGATCCTTCAATACCGCCATTTTTATGCATGTCGTGCTTCGTGATTCTCTCAAGCCACTGTTGCATATTGATAAAGATCGGTAACGCATCTTATTGGTGCTTTCCATGGCGGTCCGACTTTGGCGCGTTACCCGAGAAGCATTTTCTAGAAGACGAAGAAAAGATCTAAATCAGGATCTTACCGAGACATTAGGTGATATAACTTCCGTCCCAATGGCTCTTTGGAGTATTGCTTCTTCCAATCTGGCCGATCAGCTGCAAGTAGCCGCAAGACGGGCTGTCGCTCTATCATCCTATGGCGACACGTAACAGACGCATCCTCGGGGAACCCTCTACGTCGTAGGATGAACCCGTTGATTGGTTTCCCGAATATTCAAGTACCCGTAGCTGAACACTAATCATGCCTCGATGTGCCTTCATCTTGCATCGAGTCCGACCTACACGAGTGCGAGGCGGCCACTTGTCATCGGGAACAATTCGACGAACCAGATCAAACCTCCATATCGGCGATCTGAAATCAATCACCCGGCACGCATACGCAGGTATCCGTAACATGGCAATCGGATAACGCCCTTTACCCAAAACACCAATGACGAGGCCAGCACATTGAAACGAGACAGATTACGTTTCGATTTGTACTATCAGGTCGCTGTGATACAACGTAAAATTCCAGATAGGCATGCCCACAGCATCCGGTGTAACCCGAAAGCTGCCAAATCTAACTTGGTCAAGATCATTAACCCCTTTTCGCGCCGGTTCAATTGCTGTTTGGATTCATAAGCAGTCCGTGTCCGAAAATTATGAAACCTATGAGGGTTGATACCAACCTTAGGGGTTAGCCTACTAAGAAGTAGAGGGTAGTGCATGTAGAAGTAAGGGAAGAGTATCTGGCTCATGTTCCTATCACGACTTTTGCAAATCTATCAACCCTGTAAATCTACATGTCCCGTCGGCAACTGTGCCTGCGCTTTTCCGCTTAGCACTAGAAGCCACAGGTGGATTTATTAGTCGCCTTAACTCAAAAGCTTGTGCCGTGAAGCCGACTCCCCGGTCATTGAGACATGTCCGTCCTCCCGATAAGGATCAGAGGTGAATTATGGTACGATAACTTTCTGAAGCTGTTCTCAAATGTTCCGCCGCCACTATAAATTAGGGGGAAATGCATTTGTTGTCCCTCCCAAATTTTGGAGGTATTTATATTTTGCTGTCGACTGGGGTATATGTGAACCTCAGGCCTACCCATCATGTCGCATCGTTGACATATTTTCATTATAAGCCTATATGATACACAAACCGACGATTAATGAGTTATTTTTTCCTTCACGAGATTCTTTTTTTGAAAGACCTTGCTGAGGACTCACGATATGTCATCATCTCTCCGATAAACAAGGTAAATCTTTTATATCTTAGGTATGTTCCGAGGTTTAGGATATATCACCTTAATGGCACCGGCTGCAACATTAGATATCTTGAGAGTAGTAGCTAGCAGAACCCTGCAGCCTGATAAGGGCAGGACGACATATGGTTGCCCCCCTCGTGCCCAAGCTGGGAGTTAGTGTTGTCATCTCCCTTAGATATATAGAAGTAGGAGATAGTGACGAGGCAAGCTATTCATTTCATCACTTATCCTGTGGGGTATCTTACCGTAACTACGGCCTTTTATAGATCACTGATGATAATCCGTAGTGTTGTTATTGTTGTTACTCGAGAGCTAGTAAGGGGATTCATTGCTGTGTGCATTGGCCGAGAGTACTATCATAGCCTTCAAGTCTGACAATAAAGGTGACACTTCTAAGAATCTTTAGGAATAGTGACACACTGCAGTCAAAGTAGTCTTTTCATTTGATAACCTTTGTTGAAAAAGGAAGGAAAAAAAAAGAAATTAATAAATGAAGATGAAAGAGAAGACAAACCCCCATAAGCAGAATGCTCTCCTTTTTACCTTGAAGATTGCTTCCAGTATAGGAGTAGGTATCGGTGACAAATTTCTATATAGGAGGTAGGTAATAAACCTACAAAAGATTTGTCATAGTTTTCTTCGCTGGTGTCGGAAATTAGGTAGTTATTTCCAGGAGGCAACAAGCAAATTACTGTTTATATCGTAAGTAGGTACCTATGTATTGTTTCTCCCCAGATCGCCATTCGACGAAATATAATACTTCCCTAGAAAATACCTTAGCGCCCATGCCCTAAGCCCCAGGCGCCTAATCAGTATAATTACAAGGTTTTAATCCCTTAGGTGACTATGTAAATTAAGTTCCTGACACATGGTGTGCTACATGATTAAATGTGTGAAACTTTTAGCCGCGACCTTTGTACAACCATCGAATAAGGCCAGAAGAAATGGAGCATGACCAAGTGGAAGACGTTAGCGGTCCGTCCCGCTGTGGAGGTACGTAAGCCCCATTGTTAGTGTAGCTAAGGCTTAGAGATAGTACTTATAATACGCTAACGGTATCCAAGCTCTCACTAATAATTTGCATTTAGTTTTCGAAAGCATCAACTGTGATCAGATCGCCAATAATTCCCAACGAACGGTGAGCAGTTTCCTCAAATACAAATAGGAAGCAATATCATTGCTAAATAATCATCTTCACGCAGGACTATCCTTTTGATTCCATATACACCCGGCCCGTATTCGAACGGAAACAACCGTTTGACCACAATGCAGCAGTCGATCCCTCAGCAGTCAATCCCTCTACAGAATACCCCTGTACAGAATGCCAAATACTCTTTCAAAAACATCAAAAACACAGGAAACCAAAACATCATCGGCATCATTTTAACACCTGGTATGCAAAGCAATGCCGCCGACTTTGAGGAGATCACAAACAACGGCCACGACAGAAGTATCGGTTTGATTGCAGAGAAAGTAGCCTTGCGCCCAACTCAACCGGGCGGAAACTGTAGGTAGTTCGGCCCCCACCACTCACACTTCCTAGCCGAGTCGCTAATACATTAGCACTTTAGTGCCACTAGGAGACGACCTTGAAAGCGACGAAGGAGCCGAGCGCCGCAGCTCAGGCCCAAGCGGCTCTTCCCTGGAGTCGGAATTCCAAAGAACCAATTCTCAGGCATCGGCATCGACGGGATTGACGGTGCCACACTAAATAAAGTCAACACACCAAGCTATCGAAATGTCCGTACCTACCCTCCTATTAACAGGTAGAAATTGGGTTCTGAAGGCCGATATCTGCCTCCTAGGTACCTACCTCCCAGTTGCCTAAGGTACCTAGGTAGGATTGGAAGGTGTTTTCTCTACATTTTAGGCTATCACGAAGTTGTTAGGATAATGTTGAGGATTTTTAAGTCATTCATTAAGTCATTCACTTTTGTTGTACCGTTTTTTTTTTAACCTAGATAGTTCTTACCTAAGAAATTGATACATTCGTTTGGGCCCGAAGTTCTAGTTTAGAGCGTATCCCAATAAATCCAGGCATTAGTTAGATCCTAACACAATACTACATTCAACTATCTTCTTGATAGACATTGGCTATCTGCAATCAATCTAAGTTATCAGCTAATTGCCTGTCATCCTACATAGCTAGGTAGGCAAGTGACATGATTGTACGTCCCTATAAGTACCTACACGCCTACGTAGGATGATGCTGTTTCCTAAAATTATTTGCGATTTGCTTGCGTACGGGCTAGCCGTAATCAATGCCTCCTCCCTAATAGTTGTGCTACCCAAGCTTGCGACATAATTGCACTTTTCCTAATAATGGCGCAGGGCCTAGCAGAAGGTGGCAGAACTCAGCTAAACTGCCTAGTCTACAGAGAATATAGTCTCTGACGATTCTATATATGGCGCAGACGTACTAGAGGCTCTGATGATAAATTGTGCCTACCTACCCCTGGTATTTACCAAACTAACCATTCGGACAAACTACAGTCTCATTAGTGGAGCTATGCCACCTAATGTTTCTTTCAATGAGCAACAAGGGGAGCTAGTATGTAAATGCGGAAAGCCCGCTCGGCATTTATACGCTGTGCCACTTGACAAGACCACTGGAAACCCAATCCTCGTTGACGGTAAGCGACTGTCTCCTCCTGTGACTTTGTTACTTGAAGTATCTAATGATATCAGGAGTCACGTTAGCGATGTGCGAAATGTCCAGTTGTGATTTTGAAGTCCCCTTGGAAGGTCGTGAACAGGTCGATAAGCAGAGTGGAATGCATACAGTAAGGGAACTCTTTCCTACGCAGCGAGGTGTGTTCCATAGTGTCGCCAACCGTGGCTGTGGCAACCACATCGGCAGTAAGAACATCGTCGCTTCATCTAACTTGCATTCCAATACTTCACATGGGAAGCTAAGAAGCAATCACATAGTCAATATTGTCGACATTAAATCTATTATCCATTATCATAGCACATATTCCACCAATGCTAATTCCTGGATCATCCGAGATCATAGCACGCCTACGCTTAATACCAATATGCAACCTCAATATCCCCAAACAACTTCTACGGGACACATTTAGTGGTTTATCGTCATTGGGGGGATTCTTTTCACTTATCGTCGTCCTGGGAAGGGGATTTAAATATATATGTATCAATGTACTTAAATAGGGGGCAAGGATAGTAACAAGTAACAGCGTTTTTTCCCTACTAGGGGCGACTTACTAGATGAGCCTGTCTGTGGATGTAAACAGGATACCAATCGCCATGCCAGAGAACTAGCCCTTTGGTAGTAAATGGGGGTGTAGCTGGGTAAGGGCCAAGGCAAGAAGTGTAAAGTGTGTCTTCCTATACCTAATGTGCTACGTATTATCTGGGATACTCGGGGGTTAATCTGAGAACTCCTCGCGCCAACGCCGTTCATTTGGCTTGCATCTTGACAATTCTTAATCCATTCTACCAGCTAGTTTCTAAGATTTCCCTGCCTCGTGTCCCTAACTTTATCCTATATCTTCAACGGGACAACAATAGCACAGCGAAGAAGTCTCCGCATACCCGTACGTTTTCCTCCGAGTGGCAATAATAGCCTGGATTTAGCTGCTGATCATCCACCATTATTGTGTCTCCTACTGCATGTACGGGTATAAGGTACACTGCCCAATCTTGGTCTAAAGGGACGATGGTGGGTTCGCAAAAATGAATAGCGGTCACACGATTCTCCGATGATGCGGGCTAGCTCGGGGCGATTGAGTTAGCGATTTTCTAATACTAAATACAATTTTGACATACTGTAACTTTAGTCGTAAACCAGGTTGTGAACTTGGACGTAGCCTTTGCTAAGCCGTCTTTGTTGTTGCAGATGTTGATATTTTTGTCAAGATGGAACTCGGCCTTCTCGGACTGAAGCCAGTCGGCAATCCCTTGAAGCTCGGCGACAGCTTGCGAGGGCAGTGGCTTGATTTTCAAACTGTCGCTAGACATTGTAACTTCCATTGCGGTGGTTTTGACTAAAAAATAAATGGGCGAATACCGTTGTAAATTTCGAATATCTTCACCAATTAAATTCCCTTTTACGTTGCCTAGGAGCAGGTAATCTTTTCAAAGGGCCGAACAATGTTGAAAAGTTGTAGAGTGCCTAGGTAGAAAAGGAAAAGAAAAGAAATTACGTCCTGGAACCTTTTCTTTTATGCTCAAAATCGGACAGAATCGCTGGCCAGAAAGCTACCTAGGTAGTTGCCTAATAACAGGTAACTTGCGCATTTTCCCGCTATGAGCTATAGTAATGACGAAGAAATAGATCGATTATTAGTTAACATCCTAGTCATAAGAAAATCGGGCCCGGATCGGTTTGCAAACATCATGCAAGAACTACACATTCGGTTTGGGTTCAACAGGCCACCTCTTTTTCTTAGAAAGTGCATTCTTCAGTGCCGGCTGTGGACTGGCTCGGATACTTACCTCCCTAATACTTCTGTGTCATCGAAAAGAGTTCGCGGCCCCTACCCAAATTTTCCGCGTTGTATGTAGAAATAGGGAGCTTTATGACGCATGTTTCGTTCTTCATCTTACCTATCTCCAGCATCACCAATATCTTTCTGAACGTCATATAATTTATGCGGTTCGTGCAATACTCACAATATTACCTGCTTCTAGATACTATTCGTTGTTCGTCAGACCACCTTAGCACCATATGAACACGCTCACATATTGGACACATGAGCTGCACCTATTATTACGTGCATCCTAATTCCACCACACTCACTTAGCTGATCCAAACCACATCAATCTATGGCATTGTCACCTCGGCTTTGGGCCTCAAGTGGTATAACACCGATATTGGGTGAACCAAGAAACATCGCCGAACTGGATCTGATTTATGTCGTCCGTGCCATCCCCTGTAACTATATGATAAAGAATCGTATCGAGGTCCCGAGTCGAGAACCTCGTTAAGATGACATGATGCAAGCAATTCCCAACGTCAGGGTCCAGGTCTTTCGGCTCTTGGTCCAGGAGGGTTCGGAGAATAGACGTATCCCTTAGCCCATTTTAGCTGGTTTCCACGCTCTCTGTTTCGTGCTGTAACAAGAAAACAGCTGCTATGTCGAACATGAGGTAAAACCCAATATGAAATTATGATGTTTAATGTAGGTAGTCACTCTATAATGCCATGATCCCGACTAGAAAGTTTCGAGTATTACTTTGATCAGCTTTCACTAGTTCTAGAATCTTCAAGTTATACGTGAACATCGTGCTTTGGATCTAGGGCACTGATGTATTGCACAAATCCTTAAGGAAAATCATCGCACGTCAGCGATCTTCTTCTGCGTTAGAAACTCGCCAACGACCTTCAAAATCCTCTCTCGCAACCCTCCGCCTTCCAGATGGCACATGTGGCCGCCACCTGGAAACGTAATCCAGCGGACCTGTGGGATGAGCTCAAAGAACGGAACCTGGGCGATGTCGTGCGAGGTATCGTACTCGCCATTGTAGACGAGAGTCGGGACGGTGATGTTGGGCAGGCGGGGGATGACGGTCCATTTATTTAGCGAACCGTCCGCTGTAAGAGGCGAAGGGCCGTTCCTAGACGAATTAGAATCGCAATCAGTAAAGACACGGCTCAAAAGTAGGGGAAGCCGCTCGAAAAACATAGGGGGAGGGAACTTAAGAGAGCAAGGTAAAGTCATGGATCTCTTAATATCCTCATTCTAGACCTCTGTGTTCATAACAATTTCTTTAAATTGATCCAGTTATGCATCTCAATCATTCCTTTCGGTGGAAAAAGGTCTTGGAGGAAAATGAAGCGCAACGTACATTGTGCGGTACACCGTCATATCCTCGCCCAGGTGCTTCAAGGCCGGCAGCAGCTCCGCCGGTGGAAATGGATCGGCACGGCACACGTGCTTCCTGTAGTAGAAGTCCAAAGCCTGTTTGTACGCCGGGCTGTCGTACTCGCCCTTCTCTTCGGCCTCGTCGAGCGCCTGCCGCATATCTGGCGGCATCTGGTCTCTCAGCAGACGAGTGCCCTGCGTGGCAAGCTCCTTGCTCGCGAGTGCGCTGGCGAGCACCAGCCTACGGAGACCCTTGGGCTGGCGGGCGGCGAAAGCCGAGCCGAGCATGCCTCCCCAGCTCTGGCCGAGGAGGTGGAAGCCGGGGTCGCGCTGCAGCCCGAGGTGATCCACCAGGTTGTCCAGCTCGTCTTGAAACAGCTGCTCCTGCCAGAAAGACTGGTCCCCGGCCGTTTGCTGGAGATGCGTGGAAGAGGCACATCCTATCTGGTCATAAAAGACGACCGGGAGGCCATAGTCCCGCCAGAGATCTGCGAAAGTGAGGAGATACTCGTGTCCGGCGCCAGGCCCGCCATGAGCCACAACAACTGGGGGAAGGCCACTGGAGAGGTCACCAAAGATCTTATAGTAGGTGAAACAGGGTTCGTCAATTAATTTGATCTTAAAAGGCACTTTGCCTTCTTTCACTTGAACTTCGGCCATGGTTTAGCGGTGGAGATGATCAGAAGAAATGATGAAGAGAAGCGAACTACGGCGAGTTGGAAGTATGTACAGTTGAGAAAGAAAGAAAGGACTCTGTGCTGTATTTTTGGTCGGCTTAGCTACATGTACCATGTACTTTATTACGAAAAAGCGCCGATCAATTTCAGGGGGTGTACCCCAATACGCATATCGGCTCAGCTTTTTACATACATTTCCAAGGTTATCACTTGGGGTGTTACACAAATACGTCCCGCCACCACGCGTCGTAATCTTGCAGAAATGGAGGCTTTAAATACCTACCAAGTAGGTACCTAGGGTAGACAAAACTTTCGGTGTAAGGCTCTGGCACGCTCTCATTTCTCTATGCATTCACCAACACACTCCCACTCGCCCAGACTGTCGTGCATCGAGTGCTTTACCTAGCATCACTATTATTATGCCTGTTGACTACGTCCCAGTATCCCAGGGTGAATCTGATATGGAAGAGAAAGACCTCTTTCTCCCCACCCAACAAACACATTTGTCGGTGCAACGGAGGCGTGGCTTGCTCATTCTCGGTGCTGCTCTTGTGGGCTCCATATGTGCTAATTTCTTCTTCATATACCGGCAATTTATCAAGCCTTGGGAACTTTTCGATGAACTGCCCACCCAGTTTGGTAGGATTATATACATCCATCTAGTGTACTCGGTCAAAAAGGCTGACCTGTATCTTCAGCTGGGCTCCGTCGAAATATCCCAACAGAGATCCTTTCTGGCAGCAACTTCGACAGCATGAACCGGACTGTTCAAGATGCTGCATGGGGCCATGTCGATGTGGAGCCTTGGAATGGTTTCGTAGCTCTTGACGAGGACTATACCATAGCTGAAGGACTGCCACACTCCCAACGTTGGCCATGGGATTCGTCCAAAGGCGTTTACATCATGACTAGCTCGCATGAACTCCACTGCGTCGTAAGTACCATAATAACCAACTCTAGTTCGCCCTAAGAAGAGCCCATGTTAATTCTATTTGTAGCATGTGCTCCGTAGCCTTGTCAACGAGGACTACGATGAAGTGCCTAAAGCAGAGCGGACATGGCAGTACCCTCACTTGATGCACTGTCTAAACGTTCTGCGAGAGTCTGTGATGTGCAACGCCGACGACACGCCGCTCTACATCGGGCGACTGCACAAGAACGTTCACGAGAAGTCCCCTCGTGCCGGCACCGGGACTGTCAGGATGTGCCGCGATTGGAATGAGCTGTTGGCATGGTCTCGTGCTCGGAGTGCATGTTACCGGCCGGTGCATTGGGTCGAGGAAGGCTTCAGGGAGATTGATAGATACAAGACCTGTCCAGATGGTGCAAGACCATGGGAACAGGTAGATGTTATGAAAGGCTAGTTTATAGGTTTCGCGCAATTGTCCTGTGTTATGTGGAGACTAGAAATATAGGGGGCTTTACGGAGATATTGTCTGCCTAATTCCTAGGTTCCTACCAGGTATTCACTAGGTCAAGGTTCGCGTTCTTTACACAATGTGTCTTTTCGGATAATGTGAAAGTCTAGTGACACGACGAGTCTACGAGAGTGCTCATGTAGTATACCAGGTAGATATCCATGCCAACGTTTGTATTTAAGCTAAGACTATGCCGTCCTCGGTTGCCATGGGTCCTGAGTCTATCCTACTATCCCGTTCCTCCATCACAGCGCACCCATCTCTTGCTAGAAGTTGCAAGCAATGATGGTTCCTGCACTATCATCGCCTAGGTCATCCTCGTCCTCCGAGGCCGTGTCTCGCTTGTACTCTGCAGCTGCAGCCTTGTCGGAAGCGGTAGGGCACGGGATTCTCTTGTTGTGGTTGATGAAAGAGATACCACCACCTGCAATACAGAGGGTTAAGTTCGTTCATCTGAGCCTATAGGGAAGGAAAATCATATACCGTTGTCCTGAATAGGGGCCGGCATAGCGCTGGTCATGACAGCCAGCGAGACAAGAAAGGAGAGCATGGATGTTTGGAATTGCATATCGATAACAGGTTATAGTGATGATAACAGATTCTAGTAATATTGGTGATTGGTGATTGATGGAGCTCTTTAGTAAATCTACGTGCCTACGAGTTAAGACAGCGACTCGGACTTTAATACTATCTAGATCCTCAGCGTCGCCTCATCCTTGCAGCAGGTCAGATCGACGGGCCGGGCCGAACGCCACGGGCGTTCTACTCCAAATTTAAGTACCCCAACAAAAGCTCATCGAAATAGCCTTTCATGAATCCTCCAACATTCAAATTGGCCTATAGATACAGTTAAACCAACTTTCATGGTAAAATGCGCGTTGACGGTTTTTGAATGACACAGCCTGCAGTCTTGTCTTGTTGCAGGAGTCTCGGCCTCGGCCTAATAGAGGCGGGCTTGTACTACCCACAACCGCATATACGATCAGATAGGATCGACTTTCCCTGGCTAACTTACCATTGCACATAGTAAACAGTGCATACAACTGATCCTTCGAGCTGAGTGTCACAAATCACTGTAAATCATCGCCTTCTCTGTCCGTAGGGGGTCCTTACGTGCCCCTTTTTATGGGTGATTGTGCAGTGAAAATGGCGGTACTGTAACGAGACGAGAGCCTGCATGAGGTCCTGCAGGTTACCTCCAACATCAACCACACCCTCTCCAGGGACGGTAGGTTAGGTCCCCGCCTCTTCCTGAAGGCGCCATTCAAAAAGACCGAAGCAGTCAGTTCGTCAAAACTAGGTACCTACTTGTGCGCTTGCCCCCGTGGAAAAAAATAAAATTTCCCATACTGATATTTTGAGACTCTCTAGCTTGCCATGTCAGATTATTCTAAGGATAGCGTATTGGCCCTTGCTGGCTCGCTAATGGGCCTGTCGACCATCGCCGTTAGCATGCGGTTTTGGGCGCGTAGGCGGCACAAGGTGCGCGTCATGGCTGATGACTGGATCGCTGGCCTCGCTCTGGTGAGTAATTCATATTTCATCTTAAAAAAACAATGATACTTGTAGGGCTTTCTTGCTAATGAATTATGACGGCTTCAGCTTTCATATATTGGAGCATCGATCTGTGTGTTTGTCAGTGAGTCATGTTTCCCTCAATCTATATTTATGCTAGGGATCCGTTAAACAAAGGCTGCTAACCACTACGCACTTAAAGTGATACGTAACAAAGTGCTAGGATATTCTAGTCATGATTTTACGCCCGAGGAGACAGAAGCACTGGGTAGAACGAATAACGTGGTGAGTACTGAGCGCCCCTTTTCTACATCACTTGTTGATGTGATTGATTACCCTTTTTCCCCCTAGTGATGATCCTAACATTCGCCTAGTCTCAAATCACCCTCGATGTGCTAACTACCAACACACTTGCATGTGTGAAGCTCAGCGCGCTCTTCTTCTACCAGCGCATCTTCTGTACCGGTGGGAAACGGACCGTGTTTGGGATGGTAACCTGGGTCACAATCATCGTTGTAATTCTGTGGCTTCTTGTTTTCCAGTTCTTGACAGGTTTTCAGTGCGGCACGCATTTCTCGGCGCTCTGGGATGGTTATTATGTTCAGTACTGCACTATTTCGTTTCCGTTCCTATACGGGCTTGTCATTTCCGACTTTCTCTTGGATATCTGGATCCTAGTTCTACCGATCCCTGGTGTACGTCAGACCTAAGTTTATAGTCTTACAGTCGTCTGGTTTCTCGCTGCTGATGTACATATTATACAGATCTTGCGTCTTCACACAACCCTACAGAGAAAACTGTCTATCATAGGAATATTCCTTTTGGCTTTCGTGTAAGTGTCTCCGTACCTAAGATGCGGCACATGATCAGCTTGTTAACCTGTTATTTAGTGGCCTCGGTGCGTCAATTGCTCGAATGGTGCAATACATCAAAATCGAGTTAGGAGGCCCAAATTATCTCCTCTATACTGACCAGGAGCGTACGTTCAATGCCAATTTTAGAGAATAAAGTAGACCTTGCTAACTCAAGCCCGGTTTTATCGTAGGTCTTGTCACTCAGTCGATTTTCTACACTATGCTAGAGTCTGGAATAGCACTCATTGCCGTAAACATGCCGTCGCTGCGAGCCTTCTCTATCTCGCTCAATACCGGGGAGATAATACGTAGTGTGAGAAGCCTCATAGAGTTGTCATTCCTACGCGGTAGCAGCACAGACATTGCGCAAAACGCGCCCGATGTCCCTACTACCAGTGGCACTAATGAATGCGGGAAAGCCGGGTCTTTCAGCACCCGCCCCAGTGAGGGCTCAATTGTGCCGCATGAAGACATCCCGCTCAGCTTCCCAGATGACCCTGAGAGACAAGACAAGAGCATTACAAGGGGCTATTAAAATGGAACCGCCAAGCAGATGCCAGATTATAACTCATGGGTATAGGGTGAGAGAACCCATGCACCGAGTTTGACTAATGGGACTCGACTTTTACATACCTCCTTTTCATATTATTTAAGGGACAGGAGGTCTATTCCACCCTGCATAAAGAGTTGCGAGAGTTATAGCATAGATGTTCTTTTAAGCGTCTCTCATTCTTACTAGTTCAACTATGGTAGTTCGGTAGTAAAGACTAGCAACGTATCTCCGTTAGTTTTCTAGGTATTTATAGGTTATAGGTAGGCAATCACTCTGTCACCTACCTACCAAGCTACTGAAATACATCAATCAGCCTAGCAGCTATCATAGTCCCGCATCAACCTCACCTCACCTCACCAACTCGAAAAGAAAAGCCTCTAGGGGCCAACATCTAAGTTCCAGACTTAAGATTCGAAGTTCAAGTTATACCTCCAGTTAGTCGACTAGTTGTAGGTACAACTTTGCCAGTCCTCGATACGTTCGCTGCCCCAGTTTACATACGTTGAATTCGAGTTCGGTGTGCATTCCTCCCACGCAAGATCCCAATCGACGGTCAGCCCGGAAGATAGTTTCGCACTTCCCTCTCCGGTCCCATCGCTACTTGATGCAGAGACGTAAAACTCAATGAAGGTGGAATCTTGTCCACTTCCCTCGCTGCCTTGGAAGCAAGGGGACCACACCTTCTCCGACGGGGAGCTAACAGTTACCTCGAAGTCGTCGTCGAAGATGCCATTTCCACCAATTTCATTTGAGGCAAGTTCTCCAAGCTATCTCATTTGTTAGGATGCCGAGCTCATACTATTCAAGGGGAAACAATGAAAACATGCGCGACAAGAGTCCTTAGACTAGAGGAAGGGATAGGAAGGGATAGAAAGGGATCAAACCCCTACCATAGTTGACATGGCGAGGTTCGTTACCTCAGGCGGCGTAACGGGACTAAAGTTATTGAGATGCTCCAGCCGAAAGACAGCCGTAGTGTTGAACTGGTTGATCTTCACGCCGTCGCTCAGGTTAGCATTTCCTCTGATCGTAGCCCCCGAGATCGCAACACGGTGGTTATAGGACCAGCTGTTCAGCTCCACTTTGAAATCGCAATTGGCAAACCCGCCGGTCCTGCCATGCCCCGTCGTCTGGAATTGCACCTCGGAGAGACTCGTCGTTATCTTAGTCCTATCGATAGAAACGCCGATGCTCTTGCCAGGGGAGCACTGAGATGGGACCTGCGAGCTGATCAAGCTAACAACTGGTAGTATATCAGGGCTGCTCTGCGCGAGACCAGATGCCGCGAACGAGAGGATCTCGAGGAGGATGAAGAATCGCATTGCGACGAGAATATCCGCAAGTTCAAATTGGCAAGCTTGTTGAAGGTTAAAGTTACTGAAAGTGACTGAGACGAAATGACAAGTGAAGTTGGAATGCGCTTGATATTTGAGCAAAATCATAGGCGAAAGGAGACCGTTTGCTGTTCGCCCCCGGGAGATTGGTCATAATTAACGCGAGGCAACGAGGGAGGGGCCAGACCTTGTATTCAATTATGCCATATTATACTGCCTGTCTAATCTCTTGCTGATAATTAAGAAAGTAGTTCTACATACTCACTATTCGAAAGGGTGGTTTAGAGGGTAGCAGTCTCTCGCTTTTTCTTAGTGGTCCTCCACTTCTCGGTAGGAGGCGCTATTATATCCATTGGCTAGGTACCTATCATTGGGTATAGTGACCGTAACATGAGAAACCCAAATGCTATCTATTCCTTATTCAACGATTGGTCGATTTTTCCAAGTTCGCATGTATCTTAAGACAATATCTCCAAAAGAATCGCCACAATCTATCAGAGACGTAGGAAGGGCAACGGGATAACATAATGCTCCAATCACCACACGCAAGGGATCGCCGACCTTGTAGAGTGGTATAACGGACAAAGCCCGGAATAGGTAAGGAGTAGGTAAGCCGGTATCGGTACAACCCAGATCCTTCTGCACAGCCGCACAGGCAGACAGGGTGAGGCTCGGACGGTATGACACGTGCTACCTATTTAAAGCACATGTTTGATTGATTTCTTCCTCCCTTACATCATGTCTCCCTCCCTGTCTTGTTTCGTACTTTTGTTCTCAACTCATACTGAGCCCAGTTTAATCTGGTGAAATTCGAAAGCAAATTACAACCATGAAGTTAATTGTTTCAGGTGCCACGGGGTTCGTTGCTCGAGAAGTCATACGCCAGAGTCTAAGCAAACGCGAAATTACTTCGGTTATTGCTCTAGCTCGCAGGCCAGTTTCCGTCCCTGATAACCTCCAAGATGGCGCCGACCCTTCCAAGCTTAAGAGCGTCATCGTCGAAGATTACGATCATTATTCGGAAGATGTGATCAAGGAATTTGCTGGTTCTTCAGCTTGCATATGGTATCAGTCATTTTTACCTATTGTTTTTCCATGTCACGGAGATGACACTTGAACTTAGACGCGATGGCTGACCGTGACTAGGACGGTCGCCATCACGCCAAGTAAATCTAATATGTACAACTTTGATGAAGTCAAACGTGTTTGCCAGGCATGTACAATTGCAGGTTTTAAGGCTATCCATCAGTCTGGTCTTTCGAAACCCTTCCGGTTCTTGTATCTGAGTGGAGCAGGGATTGAGCGGGATCAGACGAAGACTCTGCGGTACCAGCCGAAGTATATGCACATGCGAGTAAGTATATGAGGCTTCCATTGCATCCTGAAAGTTCGGGGCTAAAAGACTATAGGGCGACACGGAAACCAAGGTACTTGCGTTAGCAAAGGAGTTCGATGTTGAAGCCACAGCCGCCAGGCCAGGTTTCATCACCGCACCGGGCGACATACTGAAATATGTCATTGGCACTGTGGTACAATGGAGTGTAGGTATTCCTACTATCAACGTCGTCGACCTTGCTGCAGTCATGCTAGATCAGGCTGTCAATGGGTTTGAGAAGGATCCATTAATGCCTGAGGATCTAGCCAAGATCGCGAAAGGTATACAAGATAGGAAATAGCCGTAGTGGATATAATAGTTGTTATTTCTATCATTTCTCATTGGCAGTGGAACTATAGTTGATGAGAAAGTAGAATAAATTCCAGTCTCCCAGACCGCTCAAGTCCCGGACATCGTGCCTCTCTACGGAGCTTCAAGACCTCTAGAAATATCTCCTCCAATGTTCGATTGGCAACTCTGAACATTAGATGCATAAAAACTCGCTAAGACCTTATAACATAGCATAGCATGACACAGTATATGAGAGATGCTCTAAGTGCTCGCCACCAAGAAATTTTGACCTCCAAAATTGAGGACCCTGTCTAGGTACCTGTCGACGTTATAGTGTTAATTATCACTGACGGTTAGTTCTTCACTAATACAGATAAGCGATTAAATCATCGTTCTAGGTTCGTATATTATATAATAGCCAAGCTATAGATGATAGCATCCTCAAGGTGGAGGAGAATGCGGGCAGGGGAGCTCTGGCTTTGACAAGCTGCAGCTCTGCTCTTCTTTTACCCCTTTTAGCCAAGGTATCTTCGTCTCCAGACTCTCGCGTCGCATTTTAATATCCACGAAAGCCGTATGAGGCGTGGCTCAAGACGCAATGCCATTACTTAATTTTCCCGCTCATTCTCCCGCAGCCGGGAATGGCTTCGGTCACGGCAGGTCCAGCGGTGGTGGCAACGGCACTTGTCTTTACAACTCCTGAAAAGGATATACTTATGCCTGACGACTCCGCTATTTATCAAGGCTTTTTGGCCTCATATTCAACTATCTCATCTATAGCTCGAAAATAAGACTGCACCATGCAATACCGACTTTTAGGCATATGCGCCGCAGCATTTGGGGCTTTCATGCCCTTGGCCGCGGCTCAGTCCGAGTGCGACCGAGCATCCATCGAGGCTTTTGCGGATGACTACGTCGCGGCGCATGAAACTGGCTCGCTGTCGAACCTAGAAAACATCGCCGAGAACTTCACCTACTTGGAGAACAACAAGACCCAAGAGATCACGAGCGGTATCTTCACCAAGGCGCTCAAGATCGCGCACAGGCACACCATCGTCGACACCGTCGATTGTGCCTCCTTCAGCGAGCTCATCGTGACCCAAAATGCCGCGGGCCAGCCTGCGCCGTACGTCATCGGCACTCAGATCCGCCACAACCCAGAGGACCTAAGCGTCTACCTCATCGACCTGACCGTGTCCACGACGGGCTCGTGGCTCTTCAACTCCACCCGCACGCTCGAGTACGTGACCAAGGAGAGCTGGGCCCTCATCGACGAGGACAAGCGGGACACCCGGGAGGCGCTGCGGCTGGCCGCCGACGCGTACCTGGACATGTGGCACAACAAGAGCGCCATCGACGCGGTGCCGTGGGGCACGCCCTGCGTGCGGCTCGAGGGGTCCGTGTACACGGGCTCGGGCCTGCCGACGGACTCGTGCAAGGTCGGGATCCCGACCAACAACAACCAGGCGCCCAACTCGCACCGCCGCTACGTCACCGACGTCACGTACGGCTCCATCAGCGTGCTCTGCATCTTCGAGCACCTGGCCAACGCCCCCGACAGCCACGAGTTCCGCATGGAGAACGGCAAGTTCCGCTACATTCACACCATCACGCTCGCCAACAGCGGCTTCTTCAGTGCGGAACTGCCCGAGCCCAAGCCGGAGCCCGCGCCGCCTGCTCGGTACAGAGTACGAGGAGATTCTTCGGCCCGCCTGGGTTAACCTGGGACAATCGTCCAGGATGGGCATAGTAATGGATAGGTCTTGTTCCAACGGGAGTTCTTAATCCACAGGGCAATATGCTATGCTTTTTGCTATGGAGACCTATATAGATCCAATCTAGCTCTAAGCGGTGCCCAGAATGAATAATACTTTTTTGTTTCAGTGTAAGATGCGTAATTGCCATATATTGTGTGGACCAACATTCGTACAGCTCAAGGGATAGGGACCTGTGGATCTATAGTTATTGAGGCAGCCTCCACTTGCACCGTGGATCTCCTAATAGTGGCGAGATAAAGGGGTAACAAGCAAAGACTACCCAGATACCAACCAAACAACCATACACCTTCTCATTCTCAGTATCTTCGTCTAATCCTTGAGACCGTTGTCTAATCGTCGATCATGTCTACCAAAACCGCGGAAGATGCGTTCACAGAGGCCCATTTCCAGGCATTATTCGCACTCGTCGACGCCGTAATCCCATCCGTGGTGGTAGGAGACCCACAGACTACGAGCCAACATAGCATCCACATTTCCGAAGACGAACTCAACAATCTTTACCTAGAAGTACAAGGCAAATTGGAATATCCCCCGAGACCCGAAGAATTTAGAGAATATCTCGCAGCGAGAGCAGTGGATGATCCGAAGTTCGTAAAGGTAGTCAAAGAAACCATTGCCGATCTACCTCCAGCTCCAGCCAAGCAACTCCGCCAGGTCCTCGACTTCATGATGTATGCGTTTGGGCGTGTTTCGTTTAAGTTGTTTGATTCGTAACATGATACTAATCTTACTCGCAGGACACGCCTCGGAAGCTTGATTAGTACAGGTTACCTAACACCATTCACCGAGCAGCCAGTGTCCGTCCGAGAATCGATTCTTCAATCATGGCAGGAATCTTGGTTGTTCATATGGCCCATGATAGCAGATAACCTCGCTGCCATGGGTAAGGTTGCTTGGAGCACGACTGACCCCCTCCTATTGAAACTCAGCGGCTACCAAGACTATTTAGACAGCCGTAGCGCCAAGCCAGGACCTACGATCGAGGACAACTTCAAGCGATTCGATAACTCGATCGAACATATCGAAACCGACGTCGTCATCGTCGGATCGGGATGCGGCGGAGGCGTCTGTGCTAGAGTCCTCGCTGAAGCAGGGCACCAGGTGATCGTCGTCGACAAGGGTTACTACTATCCGCCAAAACAATTTACCACGGCATTTGAAGACACGGGCTTGCTCTCCGAGTTGGGAGATTCATTACTAACCGTAGATGGTTCAGTAGTGATTACCCCAGGTAATAGCTGTTGGGGGGGAGGTGGCACAGTAAATTGGAGCGCCAGCAATAAAACACCACGTCAAGTCCGGCAAGAATGGGCAGACGAGCACGGTTTAGGGCTGTTTACGACATCCTACTTCGAAGATTGCCTCGACCAAATCTGTGAGGCAATAGGCGTGAGCGAATCCTGTACCGAACAGAACCACACAAACGGGGTTCTACTTGAGGGGTCTCAAGTCCTTGATTGGAAATCCAAGGTTATTCCGCAGAGTTCGATTCTCCCTGAAGACAATTTTGGTAGTGCGTGTGCCTCTGGTTATCGAACAGGCGCGAAGCAAGGCCCTAGTATCAGCTGGCTCCCGGCGGCAGCAAAGGCGGGTGCTCAGTTCATCGAAGGATTCGACGTATCCGAGGTCTTATTTGAAGAGGACGAAGGATCGAGGAGAGCTGTTGGAGTTGTAGGCATCTGGACATCCCGCGACGAAGGCACTAAGCTGCAAAGCTCAACCCCCGAAATCCAACGGAAAGTCACCCTGAAGGCAAAGAAGGTCATCCTATCAAGCGGCGCGTTGAAGACGCCATTGATACTAATGAACAGCGGACTTGAGGTGAGACAAGGATGCGATATCATGAGGATAATGTTCTAAGTCCATGCAGAACCGAAATATTGGGAAGAATCTCCACTTGCACCCCTGCGGCGGCATGATCGCAACCTTCAAAGGAGATATCAGAGGCTGGGAGGGTAAGTAAAAGTACCTCACCATGTGGAAGGAATCAAACTAAAACGCCGGAGGCGAAATTATGACAAGCCTCGTCGATGAACTCGAAGACATTGATGGGAAAGGCCACGGCCCTCGAGTTGAGGTGCTCAACATGCTAGTAAGTTCACCCCCTTTTCTGCTCGCTCAAACGGTCTGACTGGTGTGATACATCGCAGCCATTTTTTACAATGACACAACTCCCGTGGCACAGTGGGTTGCAGTTCAAAATAGATGCTCTCGGCTTCAGGCACATGAACACCTTCCTATCTCTAGTCCGGGACCGTGACACCGGATCTGTCTACCCGAATACGGAGGGAAATCCTATAGTCGCCTATACACCATCAAAATTCGACCATGCACATATTAAACTCGGGCTGCTAGCCATCGCTAAGCTCTGCTACATCCAAGGCGCAGTCGAGATCATCTCGCCGGTCCGCAACCTATCGCCATTTAGATGCACCATACCGGCTAACGATAGAAACGTCAACGACACCGACTTCGTCAACTGGCTCCGTCTTTCCGAGCAGACGAACTTCAGCAGCGCCGTGTTGATATCGGGTCATCAGATGGGAAGCTGTCGTATGAGTACCAGCAAAGAAAGCGGCGTAGTGGATGAGAAGGGAGAAGTATGGGAGGCACAGGATCTGTATATCGCAGATGCGAGCGTGTTTCCGTCGGCTAGCGGAGTAAATCCGATGCTAACTGTCATGGCTATCTCGGAGCACATCGCTCAAGGCATCGCAGCAAGTATGATGTGAACTGGTGTCAGATGGTTATCAGGCTCAGACTAATCTTACTAATTCAGCCCCTTATCCGCCTTAGTAGGGTGGACCTAATGTGCAGGTCCGAGGGCGGCCACGTCTCTTCCCATATTAGCAGCTAGCCGGGTCCTGGAAATTGAGGGCTCGCCGTTCGACGAAAATCGCCTTCCTACACCACAAGGCCAGGTAGTCTTTTACAGCAGAAGAATATTACCTAGGGGACGAACCACTGTGATGCTAGGTAGATAGGAGGTATGTTCATCTAGATGCGAGGGAACATGTCATTTCTAAATCCATAATTTAGAAAACTATTCATTAACGCTAGGTATATCTGCCTCCGTACCTCACCTGAGGTCACCGCTGGCCAATTTCACATGGCCGTATTATGACTCCGAAACTCGCTTTAATACATTTTTTAACCCGAACAACGAGGTACTTTCAGACACTCAAGCCTCGCCGGCCTTCTCGTGACCAAGCACAGCCGGTAGCGCACTCGGTGCCACAACGTCCTCGGCCGTCTCGTCGCTGAACTTGAGATCGGCCTCGAGGGTCGTGGTATCCTTGATCATATAGCAGATGACGGGGGCCGCGATCAAGAGAGACACGGCACTGACAGCCCACTACAACCAGCATGGTTAGCCATAAAACGAGTTCGGTAGTTGCGAAAAGGGGTCAGACACTTACAGTAGCGGCAAATAGCGTGTTGTACTCGGTGTGGAGACCGTCCAATCGCCAGAAGATGGCGGCACCAGCAGACTGGAAACCCTTGTAGAATCCGGCCAAGTTGGCTGTCTTTCGGCCGGAGTTGGAGAGAGCTCCCATGTACCTTGCGCTTCAGTTAGCATTCAGCTGCACCGGGTCTAGCGCCTTGCGGAATCGCGAACATACCAGTAGATGCAAGTCTGCCAAACGGAGTCGTATAATCCGTAGAAGATGTAAAGGAACATAGGTCCAATGAAGGCCGAGTCGGTCCAGTCGAGCTTTTCGCCTGCGTACAATGGGTCAGAGCTAACTGCTCGCGAAGGCTGCAGTCGCTGATAGGCGTAGCCGCCACCCCAGATGATAAAGGTAAGGGCGAAGAGCACGCCGAAGGAGATCTTGGCACGCACTGATCGTCGGACACGGGCAACGTCGAGAGAGTAACCGACGATGACGGCACCGAAGATCTGGGCAAGCCAGTAGAGCAGGTTGTTCAACGAACGGGCTCGGACGTTGAAATGAGCGCCGTTGACGCCATTTTGCTGGTAGGTGTAGAAGATGTTGGAGGCGAAGAACATGGGGAACAGAGCAACTACCCAGGGACTGAGAGAGATGCATTCCCAGAGACCGATGAACTCGCTCTGCCAGGTAGGGTTCTTCATCAAGATGATCCTGGAGCCGTCCTCACGAATCACCTTGTCACCGTTGACAATGGAAAGGGCAAGAATAGCACCGACCGCCATCAGAACGATAAATCCGATGTAGGTACCGTCGGTGACGGTGCCGCCGGTGTTGTTAATGTTCTGGCCTAGAGGAATCAAGCTACCGATGACAGCGCCCAGGTTGAAGATAATCCAGAACCAACTGATATATCGGCCCTTGGACTGCTCGGGCGGGTAGGACATCATGATGGCGCCCTGGGCGGTCCAGAGCAGACCAGCGCAAAGACCTAGGAAAGCACCGGCAAAAATGACGAATCCAACATTCGCCGTGTGGTTGAAGCACAGGAAACTGCCGGCGTAAATGCAGTAGCCTAGGCCGCCGATGGTCAAAGTGCCCCTGATACCGATCTTGTTGGCGAAAGAACCGGAGAAGAAAGCGACAACGGCGAAGACGGAGTAGAGCGCGGTAGAGGCGTGATCCTGGACAGTCGGGTCGACCTGGCCACCACCACCGAGACCACCCAGCGCATTGTACATGCCGGGGCACAAGAAGCACACCAAAGCCACCATCAGGAGCTGAATCTTGGGCGAGGCATACCAGTACTCTGTCTTGCCGATCTTAAAGCCACGGTAGATCCATCCTTCCGGGCGCGGTTCCAGGAGATGAGTGCTGTCGGCGATGTCGGAATGGGATTGCGAAATGGGGTGGGACTCGGCCCCGGCGGAAGACTCTTTCGCATCCGCCATTATGAGATGTAATGGGAGATTATGAAGTGATCGACTGGCTGCGTGTAGCGATTTCGAGAAGTATGGTCAAGTGAGGGCTTTTACTTGGACCTACGAATGTCGGGGGGAGTCTGTCAGCTTATCGTCAAAGGACCCATCGCGCATTGCGCAAACTAAGGAGACGGAGAGGGGGCACAATGCGCAAAGGAAGCTTTAGCACCTATAGTGCTATCAGGTATTTTGGATATCGACTGACCTTTCTACGAGATGTTGATCGCCGTCGCGGCTAAATTGACTTGACCCTTGAGGTTCGCAGATGGGAAAAGAAAACAAGAAGCAGAGAGAGATTCGCCCAGAGCGGGCAGGACCCGACAATATAAAATAATGGATAATGGTTGCTACGACGGGTACATGCCTTAGGTAGGGTCTAGTCAGATAAGGCGATGGGTTTAGATCCAATACGAACATGCAGTGAAATGGCACGTGTGGGTTCTGGAATCTTATTTACAGGTACCTAACATCCGTACCCGTCACCCGTACGGTATCTGTACCTAGCGTGGATCGAATGCTACTACGTGAATGTACCTACAATGCCATGTATTAGCACCTGACAGTCCGAAGATCGCACTCCGACAGGCTACGGTAACACCAGCAGCTGGAGAAAAACAACGATACTGGTCGTATTGCTATCGTTGTTTCACATTACAACCATGGTCGATTGAATGTTGCTCGAGACTATGGTTACGTGACACGGCTAATGATAGTCAAGGTTCTATCTTGACAGCTTACACGCTGCACGCTTGCGCGGGAGACTTAGTGCCTTGGGTCTCTTAGGTAGGTGAATGTACTATAGTACATACTTTTTAGTGCCATGTAGTAGACGAAAGCATCTGGAAGGATTGTGCACTCCACCCAACTTTAATAATACCATGCCTTAGAGGCACAGAGGCGCTAGGGGTTCTGGGGAATAGTGGGCTCAAGGACCACTCTGCCACTTGCGGCACTGATGCTAAGCGGCTTGTGGGCTAATGTCGACGAATATGTGGGCAGATTCCCGGGCGATCCCTCGCGAGCTCCGTAACTCGTGGGAACCTGTAGCTTATCTCGTCTTCGCTTGTCTTTTTGCTTATCATGACTAGGTTATGATATTTCGTGTTGACAAAGAAGAATCCTCGTGTTATCTGTCACGCATTTCTCTCTCTCAAAATAGAAACCGGCTGAGTCAACTACGAGAAATCTAACACATCCCTTTTCCTAGTGTCACCAACACAAACTCAATTGAGGATTGAATTTGACTCCCGAAGCGGATGGGAAGACCCTTATTCCATGCATCCCTTACATTGAACAAGTAGTGTTCGTCTAGACTTTCTTCCCCAAATCCTCCCAGGCCTTCGGTACTACCCTAAGACAAGGATAAGGGTGGTAGGTCTGACAAGAGACTGGTAAGACTGGCAAGACAGCCGATAAGAGCAAGAGATAGCGGGCGGGCCGAATATGGACTTGATGTCGGCTCTGATTGGTCTGTAACTACACGTAACGGGTACCAATTCACGAGTTAGTCCCGCCTCCGTGACCATTGAGCCTCCATCATTGGCCAGCTGGACGCTGTTGTGTCCGGGGAAGGAAGTTGCTGACAGGATTTTGGGTCCTTTCGTTTAAATGCCCAGGCCTAGGACGAGTTCTTGGGGTACTTGGGGTACTTGGGGTTCTACTGCCCCCTATTCGCCTAAATTGTCAAGCCCTTTTTTGCTTGGTTGCCTGTTGGGCTTATGGGCTACCTGGCTACATACATTGCATGCGGTAGCTGGTGCCATATGTAACGTTGCCCAGCTTTCGCCATGCTAGCGTTCCATTTTCATCCACGGGGACAACCACTCGCAAAGGAGGCGTTCCCTTCTATTCAGCCGAGGATCGCATCTCAGCCAGTCCTGCCAACATCCGCAGACTGCATGTTTCAATTGGCCGAGCGAGTGCTACGATGCATATCGTACGTCCCGAGACACTGGGTAATGTTACAGAGATAACAGTCAAAGATGCTGAGGCTGAGCTGAGTCCAGTCTAACACATCAGACGAAATCCCCAAGCTTATCAACTTAGAACGCTTCCAATACTAATTTCGCCTTATCAGCCAGATGCGTGGCTCCCTAGGTACATATCTATCTACCTAGGCATGTACGTACTACCACGCATAGTGCCTTGCCTTGCTGATGTCGTGGGAGTTGACGTTGTATCACATCTCTCAATCCATAGCAGCGGGAACTCTGGTGCCGTAATCAGCTTAGGGACGATGCCGCCCGTTGCATGTATGAGGTTACATTCTCCGATTCACCGCACCCGATCACACGTCTACATGTCCAAAAATACATAACCCCATATACAGACTGACCTCGGCCGTCGAGTGCATAGCAAACTATTGTTTCTAGACTCCTTACAGAAGAAAGCCGATGCGCCAACAATCCAAACTAGCACACGCCTCTCATGGTGGTCTCGATATACGATGAGCCTCAACCTAGCCTCAGCGATAGAACTAGGTCCTCGGAACACTCCCAGATCTACGGGTGCAGGAGGTCGGATAGTCACGTTACATGATTGAAGCCTCTAAGGAGGTATTCAAACATACATATTATCTCCGTGTACACGCATATGTGAAATGGCTGAAGGGGGCTCTAGTCCATGCGAGTTGGCGTCGGCTATATTTATACATAAGTCCCTTGCACCGAACATTGGTCCTCCCTTGGATCCGTAGCACCAAGTACTTGGGAATTGTTGCTTCTAAACATGGAGATTTCAATTCATAGACTTAGCAATGCCTCGAAACACAGGACGAGAACCATTTTCTTATTTTCCATATTTGTGTTCAACGCTGAACCCGAATAGAAATCCGAGGGAATACACGAGACTAGCTCCCCTAGTCATATAATCTCGAGGGTATAGTATTACTCGGCGGAATCCGAAGCTTCTATATC
This sequence comes from Hypoxylon rubiginosum, assembly GCA_902806565.1. Lineage (NCBI taxonomy): Eukaryota > Fungi > Ascomycota > Sordariomycetes > Xylariales > Hypoxylaceae > Hypoxylon > Hypoxylon rubiginosum. The sequence goes on along the minus strand of CADCXA010000027.1, from coordinate 327,323 downwards.
TGATGCTGTATGGAATATACCGGTTTCTTTTCGGAGTACAATAGGTTTGATACTGACTCCATTCAAAGGTAAAGTATGCTGGTAACGTATCGAGAGTTTCGTGTGGGCTTCTACTATATGCCTAGGTGTCTACGGCGAGTCTGCCCGCGTCCGCAGAGTGGCCTTGATATCTACTTGGTCCTGACGAGGTCTGACAGGTAGGCAGCCAATGTAATTGCTAGTTTCTAGTTGCTGGAGACCGTAAAACTCACCCTCTTGGTGTGAGTGAACCCCCTCACCTTCTGGCAGGAAATAGCTACCCAGGTCAAGAGTGTTGTAGCAAGGCACTCAAAACGATATGAGAAGTACATACCCGTTTTGTGCTATAGTAACCCCGTTAATAACGACTGCCTCACGTTCAGCCGCGTTTCATTCACAAGGGTAGCGTCTAAGAAGACCGATGAGATGAATATGTACGGATTATAAACTGAAGTACACGAACGAGCATTCGAGGTAGTAAAGTACACCAATAGACGCGCAAGGTAACCGTTTCCTAACCTCTTGCAAGAGCTGTTGATTCTATGTACGCATGGCAGCCAGTATAAACTACGGGAATATCACGATCTTATGCAGTTATACGACTACTAGACTCTCAGTAGAGGTCGAGATGTGTGACGTCGTCTATCTCGTATGGATACAAATTACTGTTCATTTACCAGATAGAGTCAAGTTTATTAAAGCTTTTTGTGTTCGGGACCAATACGATTATTCTCCCTAGGCGCGAGGCCACGAAGGAACATATTTCTGGATCTCATACAAATTACCCTATACAACAGGGTTTTTCTCTTTCTTTCCATCCGTGAGACTGTAGTCTGCAGTGGGTAATAGATGTTTCGCGCATTCCCTGGTATCCTACATGCGACCAACATCTGCTACCCCAAGACCCCGATGCGTTCCCCCCTTTCCTATGAATGCTGTTTGATATGCTCAACCCCTGGCCCCCTCCCCCTTTTTTTGCCAAACAATTCCAACAACGGACTGGTGAGTGCCTCTCCAAGGGCTAACCGACGGGAGGAGTGGTCGCAGAACAATATGTGACTAAGTAATATGTCGACAATAGAAGCTAACAAGGTCATTCCCCTCTCCCTGCCCGTAAACGCCCGCATCTGATGCGATACTTTATTTGAGGAACACCAATAGACCATATGTCCATTAAATTCCAAATGCTTTATGACCAAAGGTCGATAATAAAACGAGAAACGACAGGGGTATCAATAGATATGATTTAAAAAAAAATAAAAAAAAGACGAGTCCGAGTAATGAGGGAAGGTAGATGATAGTGGGTAGTAATAGTAATCGTACAGAACGTGTACCGCAATATAGGCCTTGGGCCTGTGCCATCATGTGGAAACGCCTGGGTTGTTGTTGTGGCGGTCTCTTGAGATCCAACCAAATAAGTCGGCTTTCTGGCCGACCGGGGTGGTGGCTGAGCTGTCTGTTGGTGTTCTTAGAAGGGTTTCGCGTGGTTCAAGTAGTAGGCTCTTCCGGTAATAGCTGACTTGCACATTGCCCTGATCAGACTCTTTAACTCTTGTAATTTGGGCCTGAATCCATTCTTGCATGTCCGGAACCTCCGTGAGCCGGTAAGGGATTTGAAATCGTTGCAGCTCGCTGATAATCTTCGCTGTTCGAGTGTGCTTGTCAAAATTGATGACTGTCAACCCATTGTCATTCGGACCAGCGCCGGGAAGCTGCTTTGTGGGAGGGTTGCCGATATCAACGAATGTGAGATCAGTAAGAAACATGCCGAGGAAAGGGAGGCAAGGAGGTACATGGCCCTGAAGACGAGCTCGGAGAACTTTGTTGTTGTTGGCTGGCTCGACAATAGCTTGAAGAGACTTCAGCATCTCACGTCGCTTCGGACTGACGAGTTCCCATGTTTTCCGCAGGCGGCTAATGATCGAGTTGTTCAAACTGCACACGATAGACATAAGACCATCGTAATTGTTTAGTTCCAGGCATTGGTGAGCAATCTTGATCCATTGCTTGATAACCACAGCACGCTTCTTGACCTCGGGATACTGGAGAATAGTGTCCGCGACAAGGTTAGACATATCTGTCGAGAAGCTCGACATCGCCTTCACATTGGGCGAAGAAGTCGCACCGTTCTTCTTCATCCATTGGGAGCCTAGCAACTCTTCGGGCAAGATAGAACAAAAGATGCTCATCTGCTTAAGGGTTAATTGACGAGCGATCTCAAGAGGGTCGAAGTCAAGAAATGACGGACAGCTGCCGCCCGATTTCCAGTTGTTGAGCAGCCCATGCTGGCTCTTGGATAGAATGGAATTGGGCATCGGCGTATCAGCGGGCACATACTGAGAGATCGAAGTGCTCGTTTTCCCCATAGAAGAAACGAGACGTGGCACCAGCGAACCATCAGTAGAAGAAACCCGTTGCGACAATTCCATGATACGTTTACCTGCAGACGGAAGAAGAGACCCAAGCCTGAACTCGGCGAAGCTCTGGATGGCCGGGAGCGCTTCACGGTCAGTGGAATCTCGCCAGTGCGACTCCATCCAGCCCTTCAAAACATTGTACACACGTAATCTTACAGGGCTTGCCGTATTTGAGTTTTCGCCCACATAATCAAAGCGCTCGACAAGAGCTTCTACCAACCCGGTGGGCGTGCAAAACAGCCGGAAGGTGAGATAGAATGCTGACACAAACATGGCGTCAGGCGTGGCTTCGTGGGTTGTGAGGCGCTCAACCAAGGCAGGTAGGGATCCGCCAGTAACCTGTCCCTCCTTGTTAAATATCAACTCATGAGCAAAAGTCTTCTCCAGCAATTTTGACTCAACCTCGTCCACTTCCTCACTCACGCTAGAGCTTGCTGTAATGCTCATATCAGACAAGGAAGGCTGCGTTTTCGGAACAAGAGTAATATCGGGTGTAGTAGCGCGTGTGGATGTGTCGGAGACCATGCTGGACTCTGAATCTCGACTTAAATAGGTGTTGTTGCTGCCAGAACTAGAAGCAGTACCAGTGTCTGATCGGAAGGAAGTATGATATTCGCCATCATGCGAAATTTCTGTTGCGGGACTATACGGCTCGTCTGGTAAGATAGAAGTAGTGAGTCTCGGGAGAGCCGCAGGAGAAGGCCGAATTGAAGACACGGAAGACGCCATGCTCGACGCGGCATCGTCCGTGACCATTGATTGAGGCCGGGATGGCGGTGGAGACTCGTGTTCCGAGTTCTGCTGCTTGTGAACCGAATCATGAATAGGGACCTCGGGAAGAGGCTTGTCCATTGAAAAATGAACAGAATTGGCAGTCTTGGGAGACAGTTCAGACGTTTTGGCGTCTAAGATAGACGACTCGGCCGGCGTGTGTGGTCGGCTCTGAGATACGGCTTCGAATACGCCTAGATCAAGGCCTAGGTTTCCATGCTCGATCTCGAATTCAAAATCGCCTATCCGCTCTAGGACCCACCTGGTCTTGGCCACGCACTCACCAGCGGCTTTAACGCATCCTGTGGCGGCCAAGAGCAGTCGACTATTGTCCTGGGGCATGATAACGTCGTCACCGTCAGGCCCTCTGCTGCCCAATATTTCACGTGCCAAGTAGACCAAATCCCGGATGCGATCATACATGGCTACGCGTGACTGTCCTAACGTCTCCGAAACGGATTTGTTGTGGTCGCATATCGCGTCGACTACTGCGAAAAGTTCACCGCCCGAAATAACTGAATGTTTGATAGCGAGGGCTAGTTCCGGTCGCGATTGCGATTGGACGTGTAACCGTCCGATAAAGGATCCAAGATGCGATAGGAATGTATCGTGGCAGGAGTTAAGCCGCTCCGAAACAAGCTTCTGGGACTGTGATAATGGCGAAGGGCCGGCCAACGAGACCCTGTGCGATATACTGGCCGATAACCGATTTCCATGCGACGCATTAGCTTGAGACAGGCGATTACTCGTCGCATTGGCAGATGAGTAAACGGAAGACAAACGCTTGGTCGATTCATTCGTTTGTACGCCCTCGGCAACTGATGGCGCCAACCCTCTATTGGACCCCGCTTCACCGTCCGCACGGGAAGATGCAGCTTGGCTGTCTTGCTGTCCGTGCTCGAATGATGCCGACTCCGAAGGTGGCGTCGGTGGGATTAACGACTCCTCGACTACAGTTGCCATAACTGTCACCGCCGGTGCGCGTAACCGTCTATCCTCGTCAATTAGGTCAAGGAATCGAACACTTTTTACGACAATCTTGAAGGCTTTCAAAATCATCTCATCGATGATGTCGTTGACTTCCGCTGTAGGTTGTAGAGAGCCCCTTAGTATCTCTTGCAGTCGTTTCGCCGTTTTCACCAACGATGAAAGTTCGGAGAGTAGGGATTTCCGACCTCTCCGTAGGATTTCACTTCTCTGTATTGTTGTCGACTCGCGAGTCAAACAATGGGTGTGCTCCTAGAATACAATTAGCTAGCTGCTTACGATTCGAAGCGACGATTCCGTTTGGAAGATTGAGCTTACCAAGAGATATCGGACACCGGCGATGATCCCCTTCATGAACTCCTGATTGCCAAATATGTCCTGGTCATTTGTCGCCGTGCTTCTCAACAAGTCCCAGAAATTTAGGAGCGCTTTAAGGAGGTTTCTCATCTCTTCTGGGTCGTACGCTTCGCAATAGTTGGTCGGTAGCCATCCCCTCGCGCCGGATAAAAGCAAGGTCCCATCAGCCCATCCATTGGTGTGAATGGAATGAACCAAGACCACATCCCCCTCATTCAGCGGTAGCGTAACAGTCGAATCGGCCGCTCCATATGTGGGGTGGAACGGGTAGAAAGCTCGTAGAAAGTTGTGAAAAATAGGATTTGATGGCGTCGATTGAGAAATTAATTCTTCTTGCGAATCATTAGGAGTTGTAGGTGGAGTTATTTGAGACTGCGAGTATGGATGAGTAGATATCGCTGACTCAGTGTCTTGCGGGTCTGCCGTCGCATGCTCGGAACGGCTCTTGTTGATGGCGAGGGGAGCCACTTGCAAGCTCGCTCGCATAGGTTGGTCATCCAGCATCATGATTGCTGCAAGGCACTGACGTAGAAAACCATGGGAATGAGTTGTTGCTGTTACTTGCGCAACAGCGACGACTTTAGGGTAAAATGCCCAAGTTCCTCGGAACGTGGGGATTCTAATCGGCCTCTCGTCTCTTGGCTGCTCCTGTGGGACCCTGAGACAAGATAGCCTTTCAAAAGCATTAACAATCGTACAGACCGGAAGGCTCTAGAAATTTCGTGTGAGGTCGACGTGATGCTACGGATCTCGTAAGGTCGGTGTTGATGGGTAGGAAATCCTGTACAATAAACTGGAAAGATGTCAGTACGCGATCGATTGTTGTTTGTAACTACCGCGAGGAAGGTAGTCTGAGCGTATGATGGAATGAAGGGAAGTGTTATCGGGTTCTCGACGGGAGGGGTCCAAGCAAGGAATGTCGAGGTTGTCAAGACTTGAGCTAAACGATTTCAGGGTATTTCCTTGACACGGCGTTTCAGGCCCTATTCCCTATGACGAACCCCCTTCCATTAAGGTGGTAGCATGCCAGAGTAAGGAAGATCCTTTCCTCTGTTCCACTATGCAGGATACATAGGGAATCGGAAGAGAACTATGCCAGTATGCGTACCTCGTGGGTTTCGATGCAGCAGCCCGGCAAACGGGAGACCAATGCTCCCGGCCCTTTTCGCGATTTTCAAGGTCGCACGTATATATCTAGATAGTGGTGGAGGCGGATGAGAAAACCGAGACTAATAATTCACCTTTCCGAAGTCCTTGCCACGGCAAGTTAAACAAACAGGTCCAGAGTACATTCAATTCAAACTGCCCGAGGCTAACAGAATCGTCGAGGCCAGTTGACAATAGAATTTGCCAAAATGGTTGCACCAATCCGTCGGGAGGTTCAGTCTCTCGTTGGTATCCGTTATCGGGTCGGTTGGCTCTGCAATTGGGAGTCGTATGTTGTCTTCGAGTATATTCCAAGTTCACGAATGAAATCCCGGAAGCGATGGAAACCGAGATAATGAGATCGTAGTAAAGTAGCGCCTTGATCGTAGTCGCAGACGTAGTCGTAAGACGTAGATGTCGGTTTGAGAACCAACAGATCTAGTGGAGACGTGTAGGAGAGATAGAGGAGGCAAGGGTGGGTGGGAAGTGTGGTATTGTATTGTACTCTCAGACCTCCAGGACGTTGAACCTTGGACCTCGAGATCGGTGCGATGACTAGCGTTGCGTCCTGTGCTGCCGCGAAAACGTAGAGTTGCAGAAGTCGAATCTGTACGTGGGTGTATGTGCCTAGGTGCTGGGTGCTGGGTGAGGTGTGTATGTGCGAAGAGAATCGTAGGTAGGACAAGAACGCAGATACGGTTCAAGGTAAGGGTATGTGGGTATGTACTATGTAGGGGAGATGCAGGAAGAAAAAAAAGGATGCCAATGCGCGTCCTGCAAGAGCTTTGCAAGCTTGCCAGGCTTGCTAGGCCTGCTAGGCTTGCTAGGCCCTGGTTATCAACTATTATCTTATTATCCACGTTATTGGACCTACCCGCTGTAACCCCCCATGCAGCTATGCCTAACAAAGAACTCTGCAACGCTTTTATTAGGCATGATGGACCTCTGGGCCGGGAATATGTACGTACCTTGATATGCTAGCTTTAAGATATGTACCTAAGAATGATGCCTCGACCAGGGCAAGGGCAGGAGGGGGGTGAGTTCAAGAACCGCAGAACGCAACCTTGACGGATTAGGGTAGCCGGGGGGTGCTAGGGGGTGCAGGAGCTCCAGTGGGTCGGCGCCACCTGTTAGCCCTGCTAGTTCTGTTGGCGGTATGGCTGTATTTGGTAGGGCGGCAGGGCGGCAGGGCGGGTTCTAACGTTCTAACGTTCTTACTTCGAGCTTTAGGTTAGTGGGAGAAGCTTCTACTAATTTGACACCCGTCCACCCGCGTCAACATCAGCATGCAGGTGGGTACATGGGTGCATGGGCATGGGTGCATGGGGGGATGGGGGACAACCTGCAGGGGAAGTTGCAGGGTCTCCGGGGGCTTCCCCAGTCAATCCAATTCGTACATGTATTCCGTATAGTAGTACTATATGTACCTAACATACGTTCTACAGTAGCACAGTTGCGCATACTGTCAACCGAATCTTGACGGGATATTCCACGAGAGAACTCCAGACTGCAGACTCCAGACTTCGCGGAAGACTCCACGGAAAAGGCGTTCGTGTTTCTCAGCTTATACTTCTAATCCTGCAATTGACTCTCGAATCATATTCACTTCATGATATTTTGAGCCCCGTTCGCCGACCTCAAGACCTCAAGACCAAAGCCCCAAGAGATTCTACCCGCTTGCTAGTGATTACATTTGCAGCTTTGGATGCTAATTCGCGAATCTTCAAGCCTGGTGTCGAGCTGTTATGTTCGTAAGCAGCCATTTCCGTATTATTGGCAAGCCGCGCGCACGATGTCCACGGGTGGCATCCAAGCAAAGGTCAAGTAGCTTTGGACATATCCGTTGACACACGCCGTGTAATTGAAACCTTCCATTAACGTGGACCGGTGAGACTTGTCGCTGCTGAGGATTTCTCCCGGTAGAAGCCACTCCAGGATGCTGCAGGTGTGCTTCGAAAGAGCTGGAAGAGACCATAGCACGTTGGAACAAAGCCAAGGAAATTTCATGGCGCAACGCGTCGAGCAAGATACTACATCCGCTATCTAGATCTCAAAGGCTTTACATGTGTACAGGCGATTGGCCAATTACTGCTGATCAACCAGTAGAAAGAACTTAGATAATCGGGCTAATCAGCATTCCCCTTTGATAGAAACCTATCGTATAGAGTAAACATCTTCATGATAGTAACTTATTTCTGTCTTTTAGCCAGCGGTTAGCAACAAAGTGTAGGATATACATAGTAAAAACTTCTTGTCTGTTAATACCAGTCCCGCGTAATGAGTAGTAGTAGTAATGCTAAGTACTACCTATGTAAATATTACTATTATACTACGTCTTTAAACATGCTTATATAGTCGGGGGTTGACATCCTGTACCAAGTTGAGAGGAATCATGGGTCGTTGGTATCAACCTGGCGGATCGTACCGCTCTACATAAATTTCCAGATAACAGATCCCGTCGAGCCTCCCAGAGCTTGTTGCCGGAGAAATTGGACTTGGCCTCCTGGTCCCGATTCCGTACCTGAAAAGGGTAATTGGAACCTTGGTTCTGAGTGATGTTGTCAGCTGAATATGATGGTTGTGTACCCCAGCATTAGCAAGAGCAGAGGCAGATTTGGAGTCGATACCAGCAAGATCTTGCAGAGTATTAAACAAGTACATACATATACCCGTCTGATTATCCGGAATACTTGCGCGGGTTGAACACTTACGAATAGATACCTACCGGTATCTAACATCGATGGTTGAGTCTGATGGCTCGATCAGATTTGAAAGCGTACCACAACATAACTCGCTGCGTAGTGCTATGTAGATTCCTAGCAGGGAGTCGTACAATACCATATCACCAGCAGAGCGCTCTAGAGCGTGATTATCTTCGTGCGTGGATATCACACCACCTACTAGATATGTGCATCTTATTATTAGACCAATGGAAAATCAAACCAGCCCATGCCGAAAAGTGTGCGGTGCAACATTATCTCTCCAACATAATATCGTCTAAATTCTGCATCCGTTGCATTTACTCCCGCTAAGGAACGCCATCTTGTGCCGCATGTCATCTTCGTCTTCCCAATGATCTTCAGGAACGGATCAAAAAAAGACCCAGAAAGTATCGGATTGCTCAATAGAATTGTTCCCGGTCATACGCGGACATTAGGCACGCCCGCGTTGCATCTCGACTCTACCAATAGCCTTCACAATGGGATCCCGACAGCCTCAGTGGCCACCCATCCAGCCATCCTCGAAGTTGGACTTATCAGCCGTGCCTCGCATCGTGTTCCCCTTTAGCCACGACACATTTCTAGGCCTTTTCATTAGTTGTGAGTCTCTGAGGCTTGCATTATCACAACTTTCGCACGACGGCAGCGCGAATATTGGAACTTGTCGGCGTCATAGTCGATCCCAGAGAATTTTATCGCCGCCACCGGATCTAACATTCTGACATTCTATTCCGATTGCACCCAATGAAGTTCAAGATTGTTATTGTTAGGTCGCCAGTACGTCTACCGCCTTCACCAATGGATGTTGACCCCCTTGCGAGCGATGTCGTCGGGATGATACCACACAAACCACTCACGAACCACTCCAGCAAAAAGCAACCTCCAGCTTACCTTTCGGCTACTTTACCGTATCCAGGATGTATTAATACTGTTGGCTGCAATAGGTGGCGGCGCGCAGGTACGGTTCAAGGATTCCTTGTGACAGCGCCAGGACCCTGTACAGCCTGCTAATGCAAGCCCTCTCCCATCTTCACCCGTACTACACAGGCTTGTGTACTATAGTAGATACGGGCTACATAGTACATGTGCAAAACCAGGGGCATCCACGTCGGCCACGTTCAGAAAGTCATCAGTCGCCAGGTATGTGCGTTTTTCCGGATCTCCAACCGTGTTATAGATTATGCGAAAAGAGCCTAGCGGTTCACCTACTCCCGAATTAGATATCCTCGCGATCAGCGATATCAGTTTTGATATTCCGTGCGCCGAAGCTACGACACCGAACGCTCAATCGGACAACACACGATATCGCCAAGTATTAGATCGCGTAAATGAACGGAACTATCAGACCCAATTGATAGTCGAGGCGTAGATTTCTCTTACCCTTAATGCTCGTATCTGCATTGAAGCTGCACCTTGGACATTAGAAGACATATTACTCCAATCGCAGGCAGACATGACTGGCGACAACTCACTGCAAGATCTTGTCTAAAACTACCGAGTATCGCCTTTGGTCTGCGAAAAAGGTCGTTGTACTGGTAGTATCCCCAAAATCCCAAAATGACACGCCCTGTGCAATTCGACTTGGCGAATCCCCCCTTTGCCCCTTTTTGCTAGTCGTCCAGCCACGCTACCAGCTCGGGGCGCAGTCACACGAGCCTGTATCCCTTTGGGTCTATGCAGGAACCGGCAAATCGCCCTAGCCCAAGCCAAGACACGAAAGCATTGACCACATTGCCATATGGGACGTCGAATGCCAAAAGAATTAATTTAGGATTACGAGCGACCACCCCCTTGCCCTATACGGACGCCAATCTGGGGAGTAGAGCCGAGAACCCCCTAGTGTCGTCACCAGAGAGTCGAGGTCGCGCCTGGTATTGTACCATACATACGACAGTCAATAGTAACAATAACGTCACATCATATAGCCTTATTATCAAAAAATGACAAAAATGACAAAATGATAGAACATCACGATGAACATCTTTATTGTCAAGCTTGGCTAGAAGATAGACATATTTGACATCGGCAATTACTTTACATGGACCGGATGTTCTTCTACTGCCTGTATGTATATGTATTGTACTTTTACAACGTATTTTATCTATGTACATACCTACCTAGTGACCTCGGTATACATAGTACTTTGCTTGCCTATCCTACCTGTATCCTACCTGTCCAGCTTGGTGTTGAGTGACGCCAAATCCCTAAATCCCCAAATCCTAGGTCAATGCAATCCCAGGGCCCGATCCAACGACCTGCGAGATTGCAGAGACCCCACTCACGCAGCACGATTCGCTTCCAGAACCAAGCCAGGGAACTCCATATGGAACATATGAAAATGCTCTCAACGGTGCCGATTTGTAGGTATTTACTTGGGTTTAAAGAAAGATACATGGCACATACAATGGACGTTTCATTGCTAAAGTAACGGATTGTATGAAGACTAAAGCTCAGACGACTTTTTCTCCGAGTCTACGGCGTTTCTGAAGCACATCCGACGAAACACCACCGATTCATCGACGAGTAGCCTCGGCATGTGAGAAAACCCTGTCTGTGCGTTTTGTCTCTATTGACACCCCCCCACAGCTACCAGAGGTATGTACGAGGAAGAGCTTGAGCCACCTGTTCCCCATCAGAGGTAAGGGCCACACTTCTCTCCACCTCTCTTTGTCTTTAGAGGAGCTACTTTTAGCCAAGATTGATTTCGAGAAGAAACCCAGCTCCAAGCTCCTTCCCGGAAGCATTCCGGAAGTACAAAGCGAGCCACGGAGAAATCGTGACGCCATTTCGAGCTTGGAGGTGAAGATCGTCTTTAGACATCCGATCCGTGATGGGCCAAATCTATCTGCGCATGTACGTATTTACTCCATGTATGTCTGTGCCCGTGTCATACAGGAAATACCTAGGTAGGTACACTTCGGCCCGGTCATATAGCGTAGTTTAGGTACGTTCGAGAGCGAACTGCTATCGAGGTTCGTGCTATGACGACCCAACGATCGCCGTCGTCCATGCAAGACTCTTTAACTTTTTCCTGTAGGAGTCATCAGGTAATTGACTTACCAACACCGCTGTCTGACGTTTGAGATAGAACCCCAGTGAGATAAAACCCCAGTCAAAAGGTCTCGGACCCTGCCATCTATGATCTAGTTACAAGTCAGATCTCACGACTTATCTATAAAGGAATAGCAGGCCGAACTTAGAACCAACAAGATATATCCAAGACACTCCTGGTGGTCACCCTGCCGCTACCTTACTTAAGCGCTAGTACGTATTTCCAGAGTTGTTCCAACACCAAAGACAGCTGTTTGTACGCCGATATCTCCGGCTCTCTCATCCAACGTGTCTAACATTGCTAGACCTAAGATTGGACAGTGTTCAGTTGCAAGAAATCTTCAAAATCATGTTTAACTTCTGTTTTTATCATCAGCAATGGCGACCTTGCATGGCATCTAGATATCTGTTGGGCAGATACATGATTCATAGGCCGAATAAAGGGGCGTATCATAGATTGGGGCTATCCGGTGTCTCGGGCTCCTTGTACCGCTCAATGCGCATAGACCAGTCGCATCAACTTACCTAAATCTCGTATGAGATGTGTGAAATTTAGCCCCGTCGGACGATAGTACTCGACTCCTAATAACGATGTTACCAGTACTAAAGTATTTTGTCGGAGTCCAACCACCGAATGTAGATCTCATAATCTTAGCTCTCCGTACTGCATGTTTTCTCGTTGGTGAGCCGCAACGCAAGGTGGAGTTACACATCGTATGCAAATATTCCCACGGGACGGGATGATGAGGATGTCTCATTCAAAACGTGCAGCCCATGCTGTTCCGTTGTACGAAGAACCAACGTTGGTTCGTCAATGGGGAAAAAAGCAACTGAATACAAGGATTCTCGTTTCATGATACTACCTACGAACTCCCAAGACATCAATCCGTTTTCAGTCTCTGACAAGTCTTACTAGTTCGTACTTCCCGCCTCGTCTACGTCTGCTGCGGGATGAAGTCGAAATTAGTGAATTACCTAGTGAACTTCGCGATGATTACGGCTAATTATCAAAAGTCTGACTATTCTTTCTCCGCTGCTTAAATGAAATCCTATATGACGGTAAGCGGCAAGTGTCTTTTGAAACATGGTTAATGAGATCCGTTGCCATCTGCATGGCGCTCCGCTACGAGACAGTAAAAGAACATTCTAACTTCTTTGCTAATAAGACGAACTTATGAATATGGCGTGGGGGCGTCTAAGAAGAAAAAAAACCCCAAGCCTGGACTAAGTTGACGGATTCTGGCGTATCTAAACGGCGCCTGAGGATCGCAAATTTGCAGGTCTTATATCTAGTGCTTACATGTTCGCAGCTCATTTCAACGTGAGCCTCCTCGTTCGTGAAGAGAGGTTCTTAAAATGATCTTCACGGGGGGAGATGCCGTAATGAAGTACGGTCGTCCACAATGATGACTACGGTGGTAGATAGGTGATCTAGATTAAATTCGATCTCGCGAGCGCGGCCTTCGGGAAGCGAACAGACAGAAGGGGTGATCGCTCCAAGGATTCTGCAACGCTCAAAAGTTCGGATCTGATCTAGAACTCAACCCGAACAATGCACAGATGCGAGCACTGTGGTCGAAGCGCAGGCCAGTGGGTTTCGCCCCCTATGTGACGAAACGACGTATGACACCAAGAACAGCTTTGGCTACTATCCATTGTTCAGTATGATTCTAATCTCGAAGCATCTTCCCGGGGTATAAACCCAACCAAGGAAATACTTGCGGCTATGTTAGCTACCGCTTATACCGGTACTTTAAACTACCTATCTAAATTGCGAGGTAAGGATTGAAGCATCTACCGGAGCTTGTTGTCGACCTCAAACCCTTAACCATTGATATGCTTTACATTTTACACTTCATTCACCTACCGTCACACTACAAGGCTGAACCCCAGACGCCCAGCGTGAGCTACGGCAGGTACGCGAATAGCCACGAGGGAATCCCAATCTAATTATAATGGCCTAGCCTACCTTTTTTTCTCACATGGAGAATTGAGAAAAAAACGAGGTGGCCGCATCTTCTGCAACCCATCCCCCCTCCCCTCCCGCGGCCGGGACCTGAAGATCTATCTGTATCTGCCATGCACTTGCAGCGCCGATCCTCTCCCCTTCAACACTAAAACGAAAACCTCGATCCGGTAGATAGGTATCCCATTTAGGCTGCTGCGACACTACGATGCAGAGTCTACTACATAGCCGACTATCCTTAGGGCTAAACGAGTCGCTGCCGGTAGATAGACGAGATATATCCCAGCCCCCTATTTTTGTTGGTTCCTCACCACGTGTATTTTACCAGACATGCACTAGATTGATGATCACGGCACGGTAGAATAGTCTTTAATTATTACGTATTATGGCAATATATAGATAATATTTTCCCCTCGACGCTTACTGCGGCGCGAATACGAACGCGAGCTGGTCCATCTCGTCGCCGGCCTGGCCCAGGAAGCCCACGATCCCCCACCCGCTCGGCGCCGCGAACGTCGCGCAGTCGGACGTCGACGTGCCCGACGCGAGGGTCCGCCCCGCGCTCGTGGTCGCCAGGATGTAGAAGTTGCGCGTCTGGCTGTCCTTCTGGCCCTGGCAGAGCCGGGCGCTGGCCCAGTACTCGCCGCTGTTGAGCGTCAGCGTCGACGCGCTGCCCCCGCTGCCGCCGTGAGTGAGCGTCGTGCCGTCCGACAGCGTGAGGCCGACGCTGTCGAGGCGGCTGCCGCCGCGGAAGGTCAGCGTGCGGGCCTTGGGCGACGTCGTCTTGGCGGCGAGCGCGGGCGCGTCGTTGAACCAGGTGCCGTGCGGGCCGCCCCAGAAGCCGGACTGCCGCAGCGAGGCGCCGGCCGACCAGGTGAAGTTCACGGTGATCGGGTTGTGGTCGGACAGGATGCTGCCGTCGGCCTGCAGGAACTTGGTGCTGTCGTAGCTCCAGTACGTGGCGGCCAGGTCGAGGACGGGGCTGCCGCGGTAGAAGACCTTGTCGACGGTCTCGCAGTCGTTGGTCGTGCTCGGGTTCGCGCAGATCGACTCGGTGGTGGGGATGGTGCCGCCGTGGATGAGATCTACCCAGGGGTCTGCCATGTCGTTCTGCTCGGAGAAGACGCGGATGCCGTCGCCGGTTCGCGTGTACCGGCTGTTGGTGTCGCCATAGACGAGAACAGCGTTACCAATGCTGCGGGTGTCGATGGCGTCCGCTACTTGCTTAAGATTGGCGGCTCGCGCGGTTATGTCGGCAGCTTCGGTGCCCGCGTCTGTGTGCAGGTTGTAGACGTCGACATAAACGCCATCGTCGATCGCAGCACGCATGAACGTGTATCCCTTGGGCGTCAGGCAATCGTTCTCCGATGCATCGCTGCAAGTATCCCACTTGACACGCTCAAAGTCGATCCAGTTAAAGTTAGACAGGGTGTTGAGCCCGGAACCGAAAGGAACGCCGCCGGAAGTAGCCGTGCGGTAAGCGTGCGTGTCCGTCGCGTAGATGTAGGCGTGATAGTTGAAATCCTTCACTTTGCTTTTAGCTCAGATCTCTCAGAAACCATGGTATGTGCTTTCGCCCTCCTCCGCTCTCGGACCTCTGTTTCGAAGAAGGGAGTGGATGCAGGGGACACGAGGCACAAGGATATTGCTGGTTTCAAAATTCCATGGTGTTGGTAAAAAAAATCATACATTCAGCATACAGGGGATGAAAAAGGGGGAAGACGAGAGACTGGCCTACCTCTTGCACGTTAATTATGTCATAATCGTACTGCGCGAACTTTGTACCTATCAGCCCCGAGTTTGTAGTCTTGTCTCCCGGTACTTCGTTGCCGTTGAGGAATTCCGGCAGGCCTGCGACATTCATGCTCAGGACGTTGAATTCGCCGCTAGTGGCAGCCAGCACGCTGCCAACCGACGAGGTCAGCACACCGGCTGAGACGGCAAGGTTGGTGACCTGGCGCTTCATCTCTGCGTTGATGGGGAGCGATGAGAGTCTCCTAGCTCTGTCAACGAACGGAGATTCGCCTGCTCCTTTTATGTAGTCATCTTGCTCTGGCTATCTTCGGCAAGGAATACGCGTACTATATGGGCTCTTAAGATAGAATGATGATTGTTGAAAGAAAGGTCGTATCCGTCATCTCATGAAGTCTCCATTCGCTCGGCTCCCGATTACCACAACGGGGAGCTCTGCCGGCGCCGCTCCTCCACATTCGCGGCCGATGCGACGCATCTGGCTTCCTAGCTTCCTAGCTTCTATTAACCTTCTATTAACGGACAATGCCGTTAGCATCATGTTCATAGCCGCTGCGATGATTGGCCTAAGAACCGTACCGGCTTACGTAGATATAGTTCATATTTCATTTCTAAAGCTTTACAATCTCTTTCCATCTTCAAATTGCCAATCGTCACTACACGTGAAAGTACGCATGGGGAAGCCTAGACTCTTATAGGTGGTACTGATTGATCCCAAGAATCTTCATGTGCAATTCGCGATACTTTCGGCGTTAACGAGCTACTTACTAGTTACAGCGAAGGCATTGGAGGTAGGGAACGAACAAATGTTATTCCTAGTTCACGATGCACAGCCGCTTAAATCAAGTGTTGCCAGCATTTTTAATCCGGCCGGTGACGTTGGTGAGTTAGAAATTAATAAATCATGGAGAACGTTTTCCAACGTCTTTCGATATCGTAGTGAGCAAATGAGGTACACCGCCTTCAGAATTTGAAGCAGCAGGGAATCGCCCAGCCAAGGGTTCGGTTCACGATCTCCTGTATCAACAACCCTCCCTTGCCTCTATGTTAGGAGGCTTGCGCACGGCCTTTGGGTGTGAAGCTATCGTCGACGTATCGAGATGTGCTAGGACGAAAAAACATGGGCGAGGGATATCTCATGGTGATGTAAACTGTATCGCAAGGTTTACCTTCAACATCAGACCATCCCAGTTTCAGGCTTCAAACACGCACGTCCCTTCGCCACGTGCTATACCCGGCAGCAAGGGCAGCAAACAAACTACAGTGATACTTCAAGTTTCGAGCGCGGTGATTTATGATATATCAAGGAGTCGGCCAAGTCGGAGTCCGGGTCTCACAAGGCGTTGTCACGTTTCTCTACTCCAGCTTTAATTCGGACCCTTCACGAACGACTGCTAATACGGACCCGGCCGGCTGGCCCTGTAATTCGAAACGCCGAGAAGAGATTCCTGACGATCTCTAGGAACTGGGTCTTCACAGCTTGCATGATTCTGAGGAATGACTGCGCGCTGTGTGTTCAGATGCGATTATAGTGGCAATAATTCAAGGTTAACGGGTGACACGAAGAAAGACTTGATTCCATCGCACTGCAGCTAGCATCACATGTCTTGACAGCTCTGAAGGCTTTGGTTTATTCATGACTTGAGGGTTCCCCGCATCTATGAGGAGAAGGGAAAAGATCTTCAGCCACAAAGCGACTATTTTCGACTCTCACCCCCACCTTACGCACGCGCATGAATGATGTATATCACAAAGTGATGAGATGAGAAGATTCCGAAATGGTATTATATTTCCGTGGTGGCCATCATGCAGAGTCGTCGACCGTTTATGTTAGACATCATGTCTTGCCCCAGAAGAAGCAGAAAAGTCCCGGCTTCATCATGCCTTAAGCATTGAAAATGGAAATCTCATGCGAATTTCTAATTTTGTAACCAGACGGCTAGACTCGCCACTCGCGTTACTCTACCGGTGTGATGAGGCTTTGGCCTATGAATTCCATCATAGGGTGCCTACCCCTATGTAAAGTCACGATGCGGCCGGCGTCCGTGTAAGATGCTAGGCATCGTTGGCACGAAGCCGACTCGTGACGTCCTTTCTTTTATCGGCACACCGCTGGGCTAAGGACTTGCCGCTCGCGTTATATTCCTCGAAAGCTCAAGATCTCGTCATTAAGCAGCACTGGCGTAGCCAATACATGAGGTACTATCCTACTACAGCAATCCGATCTCACCCACCAGCCCGAGCCCCTCTTGCTCTCCTGCCCGCTCCCCCACTGACCGTGTGGACCCTGAAAAGCCCGTGGCTCCCCATCTACATACTATGTCTAATATACAGTGCGCATGCATGTGGTAATGGTGGTGCCCCTGCATTAAGCATCGTGTGCTCGCCTCACTGACCCTCGGGTTCAAGCGCGGCCAGTTGAAAGAAAGCCCTGGACCTCGAGGTCCTAGCAGTACATATGTGTGTGTGCGAGCTAGATGCGGGGGAGCCTTTCCGATGCCATACCATGTACGCTTCCCGACTGGCTCATCTTGTCCGAATTCTAGCGTCCTGAGGGTTTTTTTCTTAGCAAGAGACGAATCGGGATGAGTATTTCTACACCATGCCGCTTATTGTACCTGATCTAGGTTCTAGACTAGCAAATATACTAACGGCATTGCTACGGCGCGCTATTGAATAAACCCAGTGTAGTCCACCTGTCATCATTCACTACTACACCTGCGCGGCATATCATCGGCCCTTGAGTAGAATCCACCTGTCAGTTCTGCATTCCCCCGCCGCCATCGTAGTCGAGGTAGTGCATATATCTCTTCGGGGTGGTATCTTCGATTATCTGACCTGTCAGCCTGTTTGTTTTCAAGCATTGGTACAATACGTAGGCCATGACGGCCTGACGGCCTGACCACTGGCTCGCACGTACTGTATGCCTCTTACAGACAAGCAACCCCCTGACAACATCGGCTCTCAGACCTCAACTTTATCGCAGCATCCTAGCAAGCCTGTCAACCTAGCACATAGTACAGGGCTTATGTGGGGGTTTCTTCAACGGGTGTGTACGTAGAGAATGACTATGTAAGCTGTGGTGGAGTTGACGGATGATGGATGAACGGATGAACATCTGTTAGTCAGTCCACTTAGACAAAACATCGAGGTCGGCGATCTCTTTCCCGGTCAAAGGCATGATATGATTTTCTGTGGATGATGCTCTTGGCGCTTTGGACAAGTAGAAACGTCATGGCCGCCATTTTAGCACGGGAACGCGTAACAAGAGGCAGCGGCTTGAGGACGCCAAAATGAGAGTTTAATGAGATCCTGAGCACCTGTTATAACCAAAGCCATGAATAGTTAAGAAGTTGTTGTCAGAAAGGCAAACTAGCTAGTCTACCTGGAACTTACCGATGAACATAGCATCGTTTCAAGACTGCTTCTATATGAGAGAATCTGCAGTCCTGATTATTGCTCACCTAACTTTAAAGCAAGCACTAACGACTCAACATAGCAACTTCAGATTTCGATGCCTCTACGAAAAGCTTACAGGTTCTCTTTCCCTTTCCAAGAAGTCATCTCTAGCATAATAATCTACACCCTTTTCTTACCTAAGCCATAACGTCATGGGGCATGTCTAGATCACTACGTCCAACATAATAAACTGATACCCAGGATAGACGATACAGTGCAAAAGGTTGTCCAAAGATGTTCCTAGCTCTGTTGAGATTGCCACCAAACGAACTGGAATCTGATAAAGGTGAGCCGGTGAAACAGGCCAAGATGCTATAACTGAAAAGCATTCTATACTTCCGTCTAGATTTTTCGTGAGGAAGAGGAATATTGAAGGTAACCTAAGGTTCATTGATAGATGATCAGAAGGGAATTAGCGTGGGACACGCCCGTCATGATAGATAATTCTCAATAATGTAAGGCTAAGTTGCTCAAGTATAACGTGAGCGAGACTCAAAGTACCTTATATCGACGTTGAGGTATAGTCCTAGGTTTTCATGGCTTCCTGTATTTAGGAAGTTGAAGTATTAGTAATATCTGCCAACAATCGAAGAACATACCTAAATGTTAACAATTGTTGACCCGTGTTTTCAGATTGTTCAGCTAGTGCAGTATGTGCTGTAGCTGCAGTTGTCCCGACTTAACCATAAATAGGTACCTAGGCATCCAACTATACAACTCCTTACATAAAGAGTTCAGGTCTAACATAAGCAATAGGAGTATGATTAAACTACCTAGTCAAATAGAAATATTAAGTATTATATACGACTCTTAAATGGCTTAAAACAAGCTGCTATCTATTCTATTAGTATTGCCATTATAGACGAATACGACTCTAGACCTTATTTAAAAACTCGGAACTAAATGGAATGCTTTGAACCGCTTGCAGCTTGTCGAATACTGGAGAGACTATAAATTAGCTGAGTTATCCTCCGTTGGAGTGACGATCCTCTTGATCAGATAATGTAGTTCCCTTGGACACGACTCTCCGACGTTAAAAGCAGAAGTACCTAAGAGATAGGTAGCAAAAAAAGGTCGACCGCCACGGGACTCGAACCCGCAATCTTCACCAAGCTCCCTATACCGGAAAGTGACGCGATACCATTTCGCCAAGCAGCCCTTGGGATAAAGGGGATCCACCTATGACAGTGGTGCTGTTAACTATTGACATACGCTGCATGACACGAGAGGTTTATTATTTCTTAGTCCCTAGAACTGCGTAACTCATAGTAGTACCACCTAAGACTCTTGTATTATTGTATAAGTCGTCTTCGGACCGATGTATAACTACTTGGTAAATAGTCCTTAGTATATAGATAGTTTTTTACATTTACGCCTCTAAAAGCAACAGAGATGATGTCTTGACAGTTTTAACAGACTCAACAGCGTACCTGACTAAGTGGATGAGGTCGTAGTCTAATCCACCCTAGAGCTGCACAAGGTATCAAGGTAGTGTAAAATTCTTGTAAAATATCTCGTAGTAGTCCCTCATTTATGGCCATTTGAAGCCGTTATCTAGGTATCTACCTAAGTTACCAAGGCACCTACGGGTAAATTCATATAATAGTAAACAATAAGAAGGATTTTTATCTTCTTGTATTCAAGTAGCCTGAGCCTAGGAGCTGTTCCACAGTTATGCTAATGCTCCCTTTTTCATGTAACGCCACGTGAACATTCGCACTTAGATCAAGACTTCAGACTGGTTACATAACTGTAATGTCATCCTCAGAAATCATAGGCTACCTATTGGTAAAGATTATTAGTTGGTGTCAGATAGAAACACGGAGTCCAAAAAGTTGACCCATAAGGTTGCTAGATCATTGTACCTTTCAAGTGATAGCCACACCAAGGCAGGATATATCTACGACATTGAGAGCATCAAGGCTTACCATTACGTTGACCCTTTGACGAAAACCGCCAAGCTTACAAGAACACTTCATAAATGACGACCATTTATATACTTCTGCATTGGCAAATGGGGTATCCTAGTATCTTGAAGAAAAAAACATGCGTGACTTGTTAAGGTGGCCATGACACCGGGGAGATAGAAGCTCCTCCACAACTATAAGAAATCAAGATCGTCGCTATTCAAGACAAAAGTCTTCCAAGGGCCAGTTTGGTGGTTCATTTTGAACAATGAGACCAACAGCCTTACGATAAACGGAGCCGCCTTTCCTTTCAAGCAGCATAACGTGACTCAGATATATCTTGGGTGGTTCGGGGATACCGCTGTGGGGATCTATATCCCCCTGATAAATATCTATGCCTCCGTGAAAGAGATCCATACCGCCGCGGCGGAAACCTTTGCCCCTTGGGCGGAGACTTATCGCGGACTTTGCCGCGCTTATAGACTTCGCAGACTCGTAATACGAAGGGTCGAAAATCGCTGGCTCGTGAGTTTTCGGGTGGACTATAGTATCTGGGCCCGGAGTCTCCCAGTCGCTAAAGCCCTCGAGCAAATTCGACTTCAAATCGGCAATGTTTATACCGCAGTTGGGTAGCCGAATAAATTCGCAGTCATGCGTTATGGTCGGGTTAGATGCAGCACATTCAGGGGTCAAGAATATACTGCCAATCCAGTTTTTATTATTCAGAATGCGGCATCTACGAAGCATTGGGTCAGATAGGACGTCTCTGTGAAGGCTACTTTCCGGCGCAATCGATAGGAGTTTTGACTGCGCTCTAAACAAGAGGTGACCAAACATTTCGTCTCCCCTAGCTGTAGGATGATTGGTGGGCTTACGTTCCCTGCTAGAAGACCCGTGTGAACTGCTGTTGAGCCAGTTCATGAGCTCGTCGCCCGAAGGCGTTTGGTTTATGGGTATAATCTCGCTAGCCTCGCGAAACCTTAGATCTTTGAGAGTTGATATAAATGTTCTCGGCCCGCGGCCCCATTGCGCGTCAACTGCCTTGCTGGCTGGATTCTACACTCGACCCGTCCATCCTGCCCAACTCCAACTGGGCCACTTGTCATATCGCCGTGAGGACGCAGACGGATGCCAAAGCAGACAATAGGGAAATAGTTTCGCCGGTAATTCGCAGAGGAAGGCGTCGTTGCAATATCGACCGAGAGACCGGAGTACTCCGGAAATGGCGGGAAGCCGATCTGAGATATAGGGGAGGTCTCGTTTGATATATTCTGTAATTGCGGTATTATAAAGCTTCCAGCATGAATCTGTTCGGGGGTCGCCCGGCAAGGTCCACACAGCGAGATGGTGCAGAAATGACTTCTGACGGCCACTAGGGTCTGTAGGGATACGGTAGATAGTATCTTCAGCGACTGCGTTGGCGGCGCAGACGAAGAATAGTTGGGTAGAGGTGAATATTATAAACCTCCGAGATAACATGAGTTCTTGGTAAGTCCATCTTCTTGTGTTCCACGAAGTCTTTTCTATGACATGCTTTAGGGGAGGTCCGCTAGCAATGTAGCGAATTCCTCGAATACAGCAGTTGACTTGTGGAGGGTCACGGGAGAGTAAGCAGGAAAGTCCTTTACTTGGGTCGATTCCGCTTGCCGCTACTATGGTTGCTATTGCACGGCCATAGATCTTGTCTATCTGAGATAACTGCGCGGGTTGATCGACATCGTCATCCTGGATGATGCAAAGAGCATCTACCCAGAGATACTGCTCACCCAGCTGCCGACAGACATGGATTGCGTCCGCGACCGTCTGAGGTAGCATTGGTTCTTGTAGGCCTTGAACGGCGCAAATACTCCTGAAAGTTTCTTTGGTTGCCTGGATGAAGCGGCTCTTGTTGGCATGGTCCCATACGTATGATAATGCGATGTACCCGCAGCTCTTTTACATCAATGACACGGAGGTTATGTGGCCATTGATCCGACACAGATGAGTTATTGGCTGCCGCTCTGCGCTGCTGAACAGTTCGCTTTTGTGCAGGTAGTCTAGGTCGACATGTAATAATGGTCTGAATGGCATGAGTTCCCAAGAAATCGACTCTTCTATATCCTTGAATGCCCCATCTGGTTCAAAGTTCCATAGGAAAATCTCGAGAGCGGCGTCGGTGTTAGATGGGCGCAAGATCACACAGAGGGTATTCTCTTTGTGTTCGGCATAGTCCAGCACAGACTGTGTTAGAACAGGCGACATAGCGTTTGTGACTGCTCGGCAAAGTGCACATTCGGTCGTCTTGACGATGGTGGATAATTCGCTGAGGCGGATAGACCGAAGGCCATAGTCTTTGCATGTAGAGCACAGAGGCTGTTCGCTCTCGGGTATGGTAGGACTGTGGAAATGAAGTAGGATACGGCTGCTCGATCGAATAAATGACAATACAATTCCCATATTTTGAAGTGTAGTATGAGTTTGCTCCAGTTTATGATTGTACAGATTCCAATGTTGATGCCTATACCTTGCCTAAGTGTTGCTTGCACTGCCTTCGGGGCATTTAGCGTGTAAGAGTACTAAACTTATAGGGCACTTAGTGACCAGGCCTCATATAATCTAGCACTCCGATACGCTACCCAGGTAATAATTAAATTGAAATAACTTTACTGACTTTTCTTGGTCACGCAGCTATATATTCCATAGCAACAGAGCACTTTCCATCGCCTCAACCACTGGGCCACCGTGGGCCAAGTGGCCCAATGGCCTAGTGGTTAGAGTGTGAACCCGGCCCGGCCCCGCGCCGCGCCCCTCAGTAAAATCCTCCCGAGGATTTTCGTAAGCCAGGTTCGACCCCCGCCGGGGGACTCGACTGGCTGAGCTTTTGCATTTTTTTTTACTTGTATATTAAATGAGATTATCTTTCTACTAAAGCTATAATAAGTTTGTACGATTTCAATAAGCTGCCCTAGTCTTCAAAATGTCATATAATACTTAGGTTACGTAGGTATGCTATGATTGCCATGTTGATCGACGAGTCTTGGTGAAAAATTCTAGTTTTAGCAGAGCTGACAGAAAAGTTATGTAGGGCAGTGATCACATATGGCATAAAGGATACGGACCTTCTGAACTGTAGACTTGAATCAAGAAACCTTTCCAAGACTTGTTCTAGTCGTCCAATATGAGAGGTGCGCATAATGAGGCTCTTGAAGATGACGAATTACATCATGGCATCAGGCATGTGGAGAAAAAGGAAAAGTCAGGGGCTCTTTCCAACTCGTCCTAGATACTCCGTAAGGCGCATCACTAAATACGATTTTAATGAATTAGTATTACGCTTAAGGGATATTTCCATGAATTGACGAAGGCCTGGGCCGTGAACTTTACCAGTTTCGTCGAGAGAGAGCTGCTGATTGGCTCGACTGAAACCTGGGGAGTCGTTCGGCGGAGAGCACAGCGAGATTTTATGAATAGGCGTATACGGGTTTAGCCGGGTAATTCCGCAATGCAACTATATAATTAACTGTATAGCTGCAAGATGGCAAAAAGTTGAACACCACGAAGATCTCTGGGATCTTCTAGGGACTTGATTGATTACCTACTAGGTATCTTGTCACCACCAGCCAACATGCTGTCCAGCGTACGATTCTTGACTGGCCTAGCCATTGCTTGGTCACCCTTCACCGTCTCTGCGCAGGCACAGTCAGGATCTGGCGTAAAGGCGCTTTCAGGTGTTGTTATCTACACTCCACCTTCCACCTATACCGACCCGAGAGTACTATACGCCCGTACGGCCCAGCTTCCGAATAATGATATCCTAGCTACCTGGGAAAACTACAGTCCGGAGCCGCCTCCGGTTTATTTCCCCATCTACCGGTCTAGCGACAAGGGCGCGACATGGACGAAGCTCGCCGAGGTCCATGACCAAGGCTACGGATACGGCCTCCGGTACCAGCCGTTCCTCTACGTGCTACCGGAGGATTTTGCCGGATACAAGAAGGGCGACGTCCTTCTAGCCGGCTCCTCCATCCCGAAGGACCTCTCCAGCACGCAGCTCGACCTCTACGCGTCCGCGGACAGCGGCAAGACGTGGAAGTTCCTCAGCCACGTCGCGGCCGGGGGCAAGGCGCAGCCAAACAACGGCGTGACGCCCGTCTGGGAGCCGTTCCTGATGCTGTACAAGGGCAAGCTGCTGTACTACTACTCGGACCAGCGGGACCCGAAGCACGGCCAGAAGCTGGTCCACCAGACGACCACGGACCTGCTCACCTGGGGCCCCGTGGTCGACGACGTGGCATACTCCACGTACAGCCAGCGGCCGGGGATGCCGACGGTGGCGCTGCTGCCGAACGGCCAGTACATCTACACCTACGAATACGGCGGCGGGTCCAATCCCGCAAATTCGGGCACGTTCCCCGTCTACTACCGGCTGTCGAGCGATCCGGAGAAATTCGGCAGCGCGACCCACCACGTGCTGCGCGCGACCGACGGCTCCGTTCCAACTGGCTCGCCCTACGTGGTGTGGTCATCGGCCGGCGGCGTAAATGGTACCATCATCGTGTCCGCGGGGTGCTGTTCCCAGGTCTGGACGAACAAGGCGCTGGGAGCCGAGGGCGCGTGGACGAAGGTGACGACGCCGGAGGCGGCCTCGTACACGCGGTCCCTGCACGTCTTCCAGGAAGACCCGAATGCGCTCTTGATAGCGGGAGGGGGTCGTCTGCCGCCGAGTACCACGAATAAGGTTACTATCAGTGTTATGAACGTCGCATGAGCGCTCGTTGAAGCATATCCGTGTATATAAGTTGAATTGGTTCGTGTCTTCATGTTAATAGCCACTCGGAAAGGAGTATGGTACCGTGAATTTGCTTTCGTGGTCTAGTAATAGTGCACATAGACTGAGTATTAAGTCTGTTTTGTTAACGAATCCTTCCGCATTAAATATCATAAGCACCTATCAGCTATGCTGTTCCTATTCTCACTCATCCATGTGCGGTCCCATCTTCGTCGTTTAATCTGACACTATCTCCATCGCTCTATGGGGAGCTCAGCTGGCCTTGACTCGCCGGTGAACTCATGCCTATTACTTTCCGTAACCATCTCGGGGACATTACTAGAGGTGTACAGCTCTTGCTGATACTGCTCCCACAACTCAGCTGGAGTTTTTGGTGTCTCTTGATGTACGATCTGCGGTCCTATATCGTTCGCGTTTAAGCTTGCCTTCTTAGTTCTGTCTCGCTTCCTCTTCCACCAGAGCCCAATCGCGAGCATGGTCAACACCAGACACCCTGCGCCTACGCCGATGCCTACTTTGGCACCCGTCGATAGGGATATATTCTCAGGGGATGTATTCTCGGAGGATGTATTCCCAGGTGATGCACTCTCAGGAGATGAATTGGATGTGGTCTCGGTAACAATAGCAGATGATGAGGATATGGGTGGGGAAGAGGTAGTTGACGTTGAGGAGATAGAAGAGCTCGAAGGGGGTTGCGTGCTCGGCGCGATGAAGTCGCTTCGCTGCCAGCGGACTTCGACGGCCGCAGCGTGAATGACGGGACCGTTAAGCACGGTTACTTTGTAATACTGGTTCGACTCGTCCGGAACCGTCACAGAAACCGCCGATATAGCCGACGAGGAACATGATAACGTCGACCACGTTTCTGTCGGGTTTGGGGCGTCAATACACCTGTATCCACTGGCGTGAAAAATGATGCGTTAGGACTCCTGATGTCTATGAGGCTAAAGGATCGGGGAAATAGAGCGTACGTTGGACAGCATGTAACCCTCGTCTCAGTAATACTTCCTCCTATAGCTTCTTGTCTACCGCACGCCGACTGCCAGCCTGAGGGACAAATTCCCGGCGAGTAATAGGCATTGGAGTTCACCTCGAAGCCTGGAGGATAGCATTCTGAGGTTGCGCTAAGTCCGAGGCTGTGGTACTTATGGGTAGTGGTGTTTCCACCGTCTAGAGTTTGTGTGAAGACGATACCGGATATCACTGAATTGCAACCTGATGCAGGCGTGAAAGTGGTCGTTAGCGGCCCGAGGCCAGCCATAGTTATGAATATCAACAAGTTCAGCGTAGAGACACGGCCTATAGCTTGGGGATTCTCCTTCGTTACAGCATTGCGATAAAATAAAGATATGACGAGAGATTGAAAAATGACAGAGATTTACTGCCTACCCACCTTAGGTATATACATATGGACTCATATAGACGGGCACGAAAAAGGGGTATATCATGAACACCGTGCAGACAGTGGCCCCCGATCATGATATATGCAAACATTGGCGCATGCTCAAGAAGCGCTGATTGGCTAATTCACCGTCGATGCCTCACAGATTCGGCCCCCATCGTCACCCACATCTGCAAGTCCCAACTTATCATCGACACGGAAGCCGTCTCAGCCGACTAGGGGGTCCAGGACGCCGCATATTCCAGCCCTAAATAAGCAGGTGCGATTCTCCAACCAGATATGCGGCCCCTAAACCCCAGTTGAATTGGAGGTGGCAGCTGTGTTCTAGGTTGCACTGAGCATTTATGTATTTTAAGATAATTCTCCATTGAAGCGAGACCCTATTAATCCTAAACTCGAGCCCTTAGCTCTTGGGGGGTATCATATATATACATATAAAGTAGCTTATACTACTTTCCGTGGCGTAGCCCCCTGTATTTACCCACCTCTTAAGTATCGTCACATCCACCCACATCCGTCACCCACCACCCTCCTCCACCCCCCGTCTAATTCGGGGAGACGTGCACTTGCCAATACCTACGCCAGTCAAACCAAGGCCCGTCAACCTCTCCTCCTCCTCCCCCCTCCACGCTGCCGTTCTGCCCCGGCTTCCAAACGCCGAACCCACTCCCCTCATCATACCGCGGGAACTCGGCCCTCTCCGCCAACAGCCCGCGCCTCCCTCCCGTCGTCAAAAACCACAGAAAGTCCTCGGTGACGTGCACGTACTGCCTTAGGGCCTCGTCCACGTCGATGCGCGCGCCGGTGGTCCAGCTGAGGATCAGCGGCTCGATGAGGGGCGCGTCGGTGACGGACGGGTGCGCGGTCCCCAGCGACGTCGCGAACCACGACGGCGTCCCCCGCAGCACGTTGTTCTCGACGATGTCGAACACGGCGTCGAAGTGCGCGCGCCCGTAGAAGACGCTGCTGCGGCTGCTCCACGAGTTGCTGTGCACTACGAGCACCGGCACCCGGATGTCGTCGTTCAGCCGCCCGCTCGACTTGCCCGGGTCCAGGATGATGGCCCCCCGGAAAGGTCGCTTCGCGCTCGGCCCGCCGCGGAGAGCTTGCATCGCGCCCGTCGCGCCGTAGCTGTGGCCCGCGACTACCATCTCGTCCGTGTTCAGGCGGCCCTTCCAACCCCCCAAGTCTGCACCCTCCCCTCGAGAGTTCTTCTTATACACATCCTTCCCGTGCCCCTCGTTGATGAGCTGTAGGATGTGCACCACTTCCTCGATCTCGGCCTCCCGGAAGTCGAGCTGCGCCCGCTTGAACTCGTCAACCGTGAAGGTTCTGCCGCTGGAGGTCTCCACTTCGGGCGCGTCGAAGGTCATTCTGACCTGGTCTGCGTGTCCGGGCCGTAGAATAACGGATCCCGGACACGACCCATCCCGGTGCTCGAGCAGAGCGACCACATAGCCACGGGACGCGAGTTCACCTGCATAGTGAGTATAGTCGGTCCTCCTGCTGGCCATTCCGTGCGAGAACACGATGACAGGGTGCCCGCCCTTTTTGATCTGGATCACTTTCTCGACCTCCTTCATATCGTTGCGGATCTCCGGAGTTTCCGTAGCAATGGACACGAGGTCGGCTAGCGGCACGTCGGCCTGGGCCGGGATCTCGATACTGCCTAGCATAGCAGCGAGACCGCCCGTCACGAGCTTGTCTATGAAGTATTTGTTGATGTGCGCGAATTTGGCGTAACCCTCGCCCGTCGCCGAGATCGGCCTCGGGATCCAGTAATGCTTCGGCTTGTGGCTTACGGCGTGCTGAGCTGCCGGGTAATACAGCGTGAAGAGGACGGTCTCCAATTCGAACGCGTTCTCTTTTGTGTCTTCGAACACTGCTTCATCGATGACGCGTGGCTCGGTAGTAGGCGTCTCGATATCTACAGCGCCGACTGGATATGGGCCGGTGTATTGGGGAAGAGGACGAGCGAGGAGAGGAAGTGAAAATATATAACAGTAAACGACGTAAATGGCTGTAACGGCACCGAGGACATATCGCCATCTCAACCGCGGCCGGGGAACGGCCGGAGTCCTCGGCCTCGTCGTGGAGCTCTTGCTCATAGCTGGAGCTTCAGGAAACGGTTCCATTCTCATATGTAAATCAAATCCTATGTAAATTATGCCATTAATCCTCCTCGCCGCGCTGCAGCTGGATAGCTGAAAAGAGACGGGCTATTTATTCAGATAGTAAGATCGACGATGATGCAATATGAAGAATGTGGGGGGATCCACAATCTTACGCATGTGGCTGCGATGTTTGGCTAGATCGATCTCCTGGGCAGCTGGGTTCCCTATTATGTCCCTAAAAGGGGCCTAAAGGGGGCTAACTGAGATAGCTTAAATCGACTTCCGGTTTACCAATGGATAGTGTACAAGATTATACAGCGCAGTTAAAGGTCTCTTATTAGTTCCTGTCGGCGAGAGTTGACGTCATCTAGGATTCTTAGACTATCATTTATCAGGGCATTCCAACGCCACTTACAAGCGAGCAGGTTCCGATCACTATGCCCAGTACCTAGTACTCAAGGGGCAAAATAGACATAGTCTAGACTCTGCCTAGGTAGTGTGAGCTGATAGTTTCAATTATAATTATTTACCAAATACCGAAGGTTAGGTAGGCATCATATATGTCTTTGTTAAGGCCTATTTCTTCAAATACACCTGGCCATTACGCCAGATATGTAAATGAGACGGAATACGATCCACGTTTGTAGAGTGAATTATCCAATCCGAGGCAAAGGTATCGGTACACTCGATACAATGGTTTCTGTAGATGTACACGATTAAAGCTTGTTAGTGTTCAATAATTTCCATCAAGGAAAACTCCTATGATCCTATCCTTTTATACTCCGGCCGAACCCCACGTATCTATGCTACCAACCCTTTCCGCAATGCTACGCCGTTATGAGCCCAACCAAGCGTATCACGTAAGTCCGGTGACATGTTCTGTATATCCAAATCGTAATCTTACGCCAGCCCCGTTGTGCTCGTTCCCCGAGTCGTCGAGAGTGATTGTAGGCCGCAAAAGGCCGCAAATTTGGAAGACGGTCCCGATACCATTAAATCCTACCCCTTTCGACTATTTGCCGACCGAGGATTTCAATTTCACCTGACTCCGCCGTGCGGCGTCGCTCCATAATCCACCGCGTCTCGCCACTCTCTTCTTCTTTGGTATAAGAGATGCTGTCTGCGCTTCCCCTATGTCTGTGGCCCATCCCGGGTTTCTTCTGTGAAGGCATACCCATTACTGGGCTTATGTTCTCATTGATTGACTTTTTCAAGGTGCCCGAGGCTGATGTGCTAGCGCTTCCCCATTCCATCTTCCTTCCATCTAGCGGGCTCAGCTCCTCGTCCTCGAAGACTGGTGGGCAGACTGAAGATGATTGCATCGGAGAGAAAACGGGCGCGCTGATAGGAGATGTGGCAGAAACGGGATTTGAATTTGACGGCATACCGAGAGGGGGTATAGCACTGTTTGGTATGCCAGACATTGACAAAGTCAGCGTAGGACTACCCGCGTCACTGCCTGGGCCCGTCGAATCCTGGCTGAAGATAGAAAACGCAGAGTTCTTGCGCCCGTGTGAAGATGCAATGCCAAGCTGTTCTTGGTTCCAAGGGCTGGTAGTGCCATTCCTATCACTGGGCGATCCATCGCGCGAGCTTACCAACGATGCTTGTGAACCACCCCATGCCTTAGAACGCAAGCGAAGAAGAGCTGATAGAGACATGTTATCGTCATCGGCCATCATTGCTAGTTGAGCTAAACCAGGACTCTGCAGCGGCGCATTAGGATTCGCGCTTTGGGGAATCCCTAAGCTCATAATCGAGTTTCGATTCGAATACTCGGACCGCTCCGTTATAGGTGTTAAGTTCGGCTCACGCGAGACAATGCGACCAGAAGTACTACGGTTGACTCCACTCGGACCAAAATAACCGCCATGGGAATATTGGTAGAGATTCTTCTCAGTCAGCACGGTAGCTATATGATGTGTGTTTTGCGGTGTTGGCGCAGAGTAGAATCCGAATTCTTGTCCATACCAACCATCGGAGTCATTGGCAAGAGCACTAGCATTCGCTTCCGCAATGATATCATCATCGTCAAGCTCGTAGTCGTCTAGTCCGGAAGATATTTCATTGTCGTATTCATAATCGTTAGGATCTTCAGGATGGGAATGAGGCTGTGAAGAATTGGATGTTGTTGGCGAGGTAATTGTTAACTCAGCAGGTGGCTGCGGAGACGAATCTCTCCGGAACTTGCCAGATGCCGCAGCTTGATGGGCAGCCGCTGCCAAAGCCGCTTGATATACTGCCATCTGATCCTGTTCTGTAGTGTGCGAGCCTGGAATTGCCGATTCCTGTTCCTCTATGGATGCGATTTCCCTCTTATCTACCTTTAGCTCTGTCGGTTTGGATTGTAGATCAGCACTAAGCGAAGTGTGAGCAGTAGATTGGGAGAGCGCCGACTGTGCTGATAATCTCGAAGTTATATCGGATTCTCGCTTATTTGCGTCCTGCCCGGCTTTTTTCTGTGACAGCGCATTGGCAAACAGTCCTGGGATTGGCCTACCATATGGATCCGTGTCGTCCAGGTCGAATATGGACTCGTCAAATGCCGAGCCATCTCCTTCCCCATCGAAGTCATGGATTAAACCATCATCGAAATAGAGCTCATCATCCTTACTAAGGGTCCTTGGCTGGGCAAACTCTTGCGGTTGTTGCTGGTGTGGCATCTGCTCGGATGCTGTTTCGAGCCCCTGAATACCCAGGCCGGTAGGAGTATCCCGCTCTGATGGTTGCTCTGTAAGAGCTTCGCTCTGACTTAGTAAGGAATTGCCCGAGGGTAGCGAGACCCCTAATGCCTCCTCGGTCATCGCATAGCCAATGACATTCCCACTCGCATCTCTCGGCGTAGGCAGAAGCCCAGTACTGTGAGGACTTGTTAATTCCGATACGGGGTTGGACCTTTGGAAAACGAAGCCCGAAAAATTCTCCTGGTCGTTATCCGGGTCGTCTGTAGCCGCAAAGCTGTCGTCCTCTTCGTCATAATCGGCGTTTACACCTGGGATGCGCTCCTCCAAGCCGTCATCATAATCCATCGCATCATAGTCGAATGCATCTTCGTCGAAATCATCGAAACGAGAATCTCGCGGGCCGACACTTTCGTCCACTTTCCGGTCTTGCTGCCGTTGCCGATGCCGTTCTTCTAGTAGCTTCTCCTGCTTTGCTGCTCCTACCATATCGAAGCTAAACCGCGAAGACGTGCTTTTCATATGCCTTGGTAGCGATGACAATACATCTCTAGCTGATACTTCCGATACGTTGCGAGACAGGGACATAAGTGACGGAGGAATAGAGCTTTTCCTCCTTTGGCTATTCCTGTCATTCCTAAATTCAGCATTGGGCTGGCTGTCGCCGGAATCCTGCGATCTCTGGGAAAGCGTAGCGTCTATTGATACAGTCTGAGAATATGTCGACGATGTCCGGGTGGACTGGGAAGTATCATCCTTGGGAGGGACCGGAGGTGCTTCTATGATAGGAGAATTGTATTCTATTGTGGGTGAGACTGTATCCTGGCGAGGCTTCTCGACTCCTAAACTAATTGGCTCGCCACTCGATACAACTTTCCTTGGCCGCGGAGCGCTGAAATCATGAACTCGGGTACCCCTAATACGGGGATCGTACGAAGGTTCTTCGTCGCGGCGTCGCAACGGCAACGTCAGTTCTGGCATATTTTGACTAGTTTTCCTCCGCATTAAAAGCGTAGGAAGAGGATTCTTCAAGAAAGGAAGACTCTTCTTGCCCCTTGGGACGTCTGGAACCGCTGCCTGGCTTTGCAAGACTTGTGGCTCCGATGTCATTTTGACACCCGGAGGTCGCTTGCCCGTCGGAGCTGCATTTTGAGGAGGAGCAGATGTGGCAAAGGAAGAAGCAGCCTTGACAGGTCGAGCGGGAGGCGGTGGGCGACTAGCAAAATTGGCCATACCCGCACCCGCGTGGGTGTTGAATGATACAGGATCCGACACATTGGTTGCATTCCTGTCTAAGGAGCCTGGTCTCAGGG
The DNA here is from genome assembly GCA_902806565.1 of Hypoxylon rubiginosum. Taxonomy (NCBI): domain Eukaryota; kingdom Fungi; phylum Ascomycota; class Sordariomycetes; order Xylariales; family Hypoxylaceae; genus Hypoxylon; species Hypoxylon rubiginosum. Next base: position 294,494 of record CADCXA010000027.1, on the reverse strand, counting down.
CCTGTTGTTCTCGGCGGTAGTTCTGTAAGGCTAGTCCACCAATAAAGCCACTACCGTCATTATAAGGCGATCGCGGCAAAGGCTTTGATTCTTCGCGTTGCCTGGAATCATAATTCACAAGGTCTATCGACAGATCTGATTCGACCGAGGATATTCTAGCAATTGGCGGCAGGACTGGAGCTTGTTGATACTGCTGAGGTTGCGACGGCGGAGGCGGAGGCGGCTGCTGTGGCTGTGGCGGCGATAGAGTTGGCACTGGCTGCGACGGCGGCTGTCCGTGGCCGTGAGCGAAGGGAACGGATGTAGCGGATCGCGGTCGGATCTCAGGAGTTGGGATGCCATCTTCGGGGACTAGTTGGGCTGGCTGAAGGGAGGCGGTGTCCCACGGGTTGTTCTCGGGAACGGGGGATGAGGGATTGGACGGGCCCCGTCTGTGGAAGCGTAGATGCGAGAGCATTCCGACGGGCTGGATCTAATAAGTTAGATCTTGCAGGCCGAGCCCGAACATGACTCAGGTAGGAATGGCGTCGGGAGCCTAGGGATGGATGCAAGGCGCTGGCAAGGACAAGCGTACTATCCGATAGCTATCGTGGTTGTTTGGAAGGTGGAGAGAGGGCGGGCGCTTTGTTTGTTTGTATTGCTGTCGCATACAGAAGAAATGGATCGTCACGATTACGGATCGACACCTATGAACATGAGGCGGCTAGTGTGTTGTATATATAGGTACATATATGCATCGAGGGTCACAGCAACGTAAAAGCTTGGTAAAGGAGCGTAAATTCAAGGTTGATTTTGAGTTGAGGGGGGAGAAGAGCTGTCTATGTCATTATTGGTTATGAGGAGTTGAGGTTGAGCTTAGTTTTTTTTTCTGCAAACTTTCCAGGTTCAGGTTCCTGGCTTGAATTTCGAGTCCCGAGTCCTTTTCGGTTGTTTTTCAATGTCACCACCCACTCTATATCCGCTATCCACTATCTACAATCCACAATTCACAATCCAGGCCCTGTTGCCTGTCCCTGCTGCTAACGACCTTCCCCCTTCCCAATCTTTTCCCGCCGCACATGCCGGAGCCCCACTGACGTTACCCAAACCCCAAACTTGCCCAACTTAAACTCCCCTAAGGTTACGGGTATTCGTCCAGTCCAGGGACTTGGCACAAGCTTCTAAGCTTCTGAAAAGCTAAGACGGTTTCCATCCCATCGGGTCGTCTGATGTTATTCCTCAAGAAACCCACGATTACGTACATATGTAGATAGATAGGTGCACATTCTCTCCTCGTATCCTCCTGACATACACGTGTACCAGCTATGAACCTGTGAGCACAACATCGTCAGCTCAACATTCCACAAGACAAAGCCTTGCCATTCCTATTAGTCAAAATGATGTCAGCTCCTTCTCACCCCCACTCACATGCAATCCATAGAAGACTCAGGGCTGTCAGGCTGTCAGGCTGTCAGGGTCAACGAGCATCTCCTCTCTATAGTAAGATATTTTATACATGTACCCTCTACGCCAATGGTATCTGAATCTATACATAATCCACATCCGTAGTCCGTAATTTTCTTTTTTGATGCCTCCCCGCCTATATACATGGTACACATTCAAACTCTTAAGTAAAATTTACACCCACTCTTTGGGATTCTTGAGCACCTCGACGAGTCTCTGCTCCCGGCTCCTTGGTTCTGGCTCGTACATATAACGCCACGATGCCGTCAATGGAAGGCTCATCAAGATACTCTCCACCCTAGATCCGGGTACGTTCAAGCCGAAAGCCGTGCCACGGTCATGAACCAGGTTAAATTCCACATATCTTCCTCTTCGAACCTGCTGCCATTCCTTCTCCTTTTCGGTGAATGGCATGTCCTTCCTCCTCTCCATGATCGGCAAGTAAGCAGGTAAGAAGCTCTTCAAACAATCTTGGATGAACGCGAACGAGTTGTCGGCATCTGCCACAGTCTCGTCCAGATCGTCGAAGAAAATGCCCCCTATCCCTCTAGACTCGCCCCGGTGCGCATTGCAGAAGTACTCGTCGCACCACTTCTTAAATCTAGGATAGTAGTCCTTGTTGTGCTTATCGCAAGCTTCCTTCAGCGTCTTGTGGAAGTGTACCGCATCCTCGTCAAACAGGTAGCTCGGCGTAAGGTCGCTACCCCCGCCAAACCACCAGGCTTGCGAAGTGCCGTCCGGTCGCATCGTCTCGAAGTACCGGTAATTCAGGTGTACGGTCGGCGCCATTGGGTTGCGAGGGTGGAGCACCATACTCAAGCCGAGCGCATAGAAGTCGAGCTCTTCCGCATCAGCGAGATTCTTGTGGTTTGCCCTCATCTTCGCAATCGCTGGCTTCGACAAGGTCCCGTATACCACGCTGATATTCACGCCGCCCTTCTCGAACACGTTGCCCTCCTGCAGGACGCACGAGATACCGCCGCCGCCCTTTTCCCTAGTCCACGTGTCCTCGCGGAAGCTCTTCCCGTCTAGCTTCTCAAGCTCGAAAACGATGGCCTTCTGTTGTTCGCGTATGAACTGCTCCATGCGCAAGCGCATCGGCGAATTCTCGTCGACGCCCTTTTCGCGTTTCGTCCGCTCGTCGAGCTCGGCGAGGGAGCGCGCATCGAGTTTTACCGGTTTCTGGCACGTCTACAGTAACACACAAATATGGTCAATTAGGCTATTCGGGATTACACAGAAGGGCAACAAGGCAAGATACCATTGCATAGACTAGGCCTGAAAACGAAATGGCAGCGATAGCAGCTCGATTGACCCAGCGCGAGCTGCTCGTCCTGTTTGCGCCTGTTGTAAACGATCGTCGGAGGGGCGGACAAGGTCTTGGAAGCTGTGTCCGTAATAAGACAAACTGGCTTAACTGTCGCTTCGACATGGTGCAACACGGCTGTAATACAATAGCTTTTATAGGGATGCGATAGGTTGAACACCGAGGAGAACGGACTTGCTGATCGTAAGTTTTATAGTCGCGTCGTAAGATTTAATTGGGACCTCGGAATTCGAACAGCTTTGATAGTTCGATATCGCGAGGATACTAATTCAGGTTCATCAGCTGAGGACCGCTACAACTACAGGCCGGTGTACGGCAATTAGCGGTAACATCCGGTCAGTTCGATGTGCCCCTCCCAGCTAAGAGCCAGCTTTAGAAACTGCAGTTGCCAGCTGTCTCCAGCTGTTGAGTCGAGGAAATCTATTAAGGGGCAGATAGTTCAAAATGACAACCCATGTCTAGCTACCACGGCCAACTTGCACCATCTCCTTGTTGTATACCCTCAAAATAGATATCGCATTGCCAATGTTCTTCAGCCTTCTATACAGGGCCCGTAGCGATAGCACATATCCATACACCAAGATCAAATCTATGCTACCTCAGAAAGCAATGTATCTCCCTGATTGATCAGCCTCCTAGGAAATCCGCAGACAATGTCGTAAACACTCTTCATCTTCGTATGATCATCACTGGAGGAGCAAATGATTTGCCATATATCCGCCTTAACGCTTCTCTCCAAGTCAGCTGTAGGAGTGGCTTGAAGGAAATTCTCACAAACGGCTTGCGATGAGATGCTAGAGCTGTGAATTGAAGCTAGGATTTCTTCTTCATCTTCGTCTTCGAAGTCTACAATCGCGTTAAAATGATTATTCTTGAACGTAGGAAAATGGGATGTAACTAATGGATACATCACTTACATGGGGATGGCATACTCATCAGGCCAGTCTCAGGAAAGAGAATACGGTAGATAAAGTTCCATTTGTGCTCGCCCGTAGTATTTGAAGGCATTCTCTTCCTTGATTGTAGCTCTGCTTGTTGGTCTATTGTCATCCGCCCTTCGGACTGTGGAGCGGGTTTAACGACACAGAGCTCGGATGCTCGTAGATGCTTTGAGAGACCAGCTGCACTCTTGCAATCACGGAGACATCGTCTACAGGTGTGCTGTGGATATCCGTGCCCCCGGTAGAGGTGTTCTCTACACTAGTTAGAATGTATAATGACGCCATGTAGATAGGTTGATGAGGGATACTAACTTGAGTCTATGAATTCCGCTAAAACCAGGTCCAGCACAAGTACGTACTCGCCTGAACTTATGGGGGTTGCGTTTATAATATGGACATGCGAATCTCTTGTTGTTGGATTCGGTAGATCCAATATTTGTTCCTCCATGTTGAGAGAAGTTATTGGGCTCTCCGTCTTCATGCTGGTCCAATCTGAACACCGGTGTCAGAACGTTTTCTCGGGGTGTTTCATGCTAGGCTGGTAAGTATTAGGAGATGATACCTCTTTACGGCAAGACCTCCAGAATTAGAAATCCCCTTTGCAACTCTGCTCTCTACTTCGCTCCGCTTTGGTTGCATTCCTCCTGGCTATAATTCGGATTTAGTTAGTATTATATAAAACAAGCGAAAAACAGCAGATTAGTTAGTATTGAGTATCGCCCCGCATCGTGGCCTCATGCATAGTCCTAGAAGAGCTGTTAGCTATAGCATCGATATGAATAGGATATATTTACAGCAATATGACTGATGCCTTTTACTATGTGAGGTAGGAGGACATCTCATGGCAGGAGCTCGTAACAGTACGTTGCTTGCCTGGGGAGATGACTAGCTCCCAATTAGAAACTAGCTGCGTGACCCGTCCTTCGGCCGGGGGTTCACTGTCGCGAACTTCCGTTCCGCCACAGATGAGTCCGGCTCTGATTGGCCTCAGCGTCACGGTTGAAGAATTCTTCATAGAATTAATGGCTATTTTTAATATATCACTTAAAAAGGCTAACAATTAGTATATTTTATAGAGCTCTTTTTGCATCGCCTTTTATATCATTTGCATGACTTTTAGGCCTGCAGTGATAAAATGGCAAGGTGAAAAAGTCTCCAGCTCTGATTGGCCGCTGAAATTGCGGCAGTAACTTGTGAAATAAAGAGAAGTTGATGAGATACTTACAGTCTGGTCGGCCGAGCATGGCCCCGTTCCCCAGATCGGGGATGATGATGGCGCGGGCAGTAGCACATTACTATCAGACAAGAGATATTCTGATCCCGTCTCCCTATTGATCTCTGTCTCTAGTACTGGTCCCATCCCCGATCCTATTTGGAAACTGGGAGACTTAAAGGAATCCATTGGACTAATATCCCCGAACTCGTCATGGCCATTTGTGTGTAGCCATTGATCGAAAAGGGGGCTAGGAAAGAGCCCTTCAAGCCCTTCAAAGGACGATGCATTTGCCAAAGATTGACCTTCGTATGCGTTGTCACAAGACGTAAGCCATCTAGAGTCTGGTATGCTGGACTGCATAGCGAACTCTAGGGTAAGTGTCGAAATGAGGTAGATGGAACGTGAATCGTGAGGTGTCGAGAACCTCCTGAAAAAGGAGATCACTGTAAGCTAAGCGGTCTTTAAAATAAGTCGTTCCGCTCATGCATGCAGGTATCTGCATAATGAAAGGTCCTTGGATAAAACATCATAAAGGGGTGTAATTAGTAGACTGTACATACCTAGGAGTTTTCTAAATGAACGATAGCTTAAATTGAAGAGAATAGTAGTCGCTACAGATGGGGGATAGGCATGGTGAACGTTTAGTTTGCTCGTTCTAGGTATGCTTTACAGTATTTATTAGTATTGGCTCCTAAGGTGCCCAAGTCAGCAGTGCGCCACTTGGGAATGCGCGATTGCGCATAAGTGCTTTGGGAATTAAGTATTGTAGTAGCTCGCACGCCTCTCACCGAAATGTCGAGACCTTAGTGGTTAATTATTTTGCTTCGCCTCGGGCACCATGCCGCAGCTGCAGTAAGGCAGTGCATTCTGCGGGCACTGCGTGAAACTGTATGTATCTACATGTAGGTAGAGAAGATGACCAACCCCCCGATACGTGTACCTCCTAGGTAGGCTGTGAGAGGATGGCTCTCGTAGCCTTTCAGAATTACTTCGAAGTTAATCACCGATACTTTCCTCTTTTTAAAAAGGGCATTTGAGTTTCTCTGGAGTAGAATGAATAATGCAAAGCCTTCCTATATGGTATACTCCTCGACGGGGATACGATATTCGCCTCCTCCGAGTTGCCCCCGGACTCGACAGTCAGCCCCTCGAAATTTTCTCATACTCCCGCAAGATAATCAGCGAGCCTCACTATGAAGCGATATCATATACACAGAGTGGCATTTCAAAACGTATTAGGTTGAATTTTTGGACGGCAAAGGTCGATCAGGCGATTTACGAATGTTTCTTAGAGCTACGTGAAAACCGACGACGTCCACTACTCTGGGCCGACCCGTTCAACTTTGGATTGTACGGTCCGAGCGAAATATACTATAATACCCGCATCAGGCCTTTCAGTTACATGAATGCTAGCCGGACGCATTTCTGGGTCGGGATACCTTTGCCCGAGAAGGCATCTAAGTCAATCGAACTGCTTCGAAATATGAAGCAGCAACTAGGATTATCCTACGCTTCCAACATGGGACTTGACCCATATCGTTCAAGAGAGAAAGTGTCTATACGCCAATTAGTTATGATGCGATCATTGGCACCCTTAATGAGCAGGCAACATTGGGAGAGCTTAGAGAACACATTTTCCTTCGAGTTTTTCACTCGGTAAGATCCTACACTCTTTCCCCGTAGCCTCCTACCTCTCCGTTTATTGGTTTCTGACATGATATCGCATCAGAATGTCAACCATTGCTGAGCTGGTTTACTCCAGACACCCCTTTATTCGATTTCAATCCATTGAGATTCCTTGGGATCAATTTGTAGCACCCTTCGACCTATTAGCGTTTTATTACCCGTACTGTACCCCAGATCTTCGTGCGATGAAAGTCTTACACATTGTTGAATACTTGAGACGACGCTTTCACTTTCCTCATAGCGCTCCATTAGACCCACATGAGATTCTACTCGTCCTGAAGTCTTGCTGCCGAGAGGCGGACGACCCTCGCGATTTAGTAATTTCTGTCTATGCGATCACCGCACATGCGGAATCAGCGAGCCAGGATGCCCTCAATGGAATTGATTACAGTTTATCAATTAAGGAACTTTTCAGGATGACTGCGCTACGACTCGGGCTCCTCTGTTTCTCAGTTAGCGGAAAGTCGGAGGATTTGCCATCCTGGGTGCCAGACTGGAGGATAACAAGCAACGTGTTCCCGCTGAATCATAAAGAGTCAACATTCCATGCCTCGCCCCACGAGAAAGGAGAGCGGTTCTCGGCAAATGGCGACATCCTACAGTGCGAAGCATTGCTTGTAGACGTTATCCAACGAACCAGTGGTTTCTTGCCATCACGGCGCGACTGCGACCATTATAACGCTAGTAGTGGGAACGCAGTAGTATTTGACGAATGGTTTACTTTTGCCGAAGAACATTCTAAAAGAAACGTTCCGAAGGATGATGTTCTTCTAGAGTACATCGATACCATCCAAGCAAGGGGCTGCAACCACCGGTGGGAGCCAACTGAGCCTGAAAGTCCAAGGTTCCGTATCGAGCAAGCCCGCAAGTTCCTCGATTTTCTTCGAATAGAAAATGCAAAGGAAACCCTTGGCGTCAAACTCTTCTTCGCAGCTTGCCTGCCTTCTCATGGCCGCAAGTTTGGCGTCACGCGGTCAGGACATTTCTGTCTCGTCCCGAGGGATACACAAAATGGAGATTATGTCTGTATACCGCATGGAAGTAAAGTCCCGGTTATATGGCGACGTGTCTCGGACCTGTATGCAAATATTGGCGAGTGTTATGTCCATGGATTAATGCATGGCGAGGTTAGATCACTTATCAGTGTTCCCGAGCAAATATTTCAACTTGCTTGACGTCGAGACGAAGACTTCGCAAAGAAGGAATCCAGTTAGAATACCTAAGTACCTAGGTATATACAATCAACTTAACATACGTGTATTCCGTTTTGAGATCCTCATGTTCTACCATTTGGTTTGGCCTTATCTCGGCTTCAGCTTGGAGAACCATTGTGCTACCTTTTCCACGGTCCTCCTAGAATTTGATCTCCTATGCTTGACCAATTGCTCTCTTTGGCCTGTACCAATGTCTATTTCTCCGTGGCTGAATGTTGACTCTGAAAGTTGTCTGGTGGGCATCTCGCTGCGTAACGCATTGTCGAGGTTCCAATCCGAACCACTAACCTTTTTAAGCTCTCGTAAAATATGTGAAGTAGGTCGGCTAGTAGCGTTGCAATGATCTTTAAGTGTCGTACATAGGTATGATATTGGGCTATTAGTACCATGGTACTCGTTCCCACATGGAGACACTTTAACCTGGGCAAGCAATGCCTTGGCTATGGTTTCGTGGGGATCAAAGTCTCCTTTACACCACATCTTCAACATATTGTTTGTATCTTCGTGAAGAAGATAGTCACGGACGGTGCGATGAAGGAAGCACACTCTCACGTTGAATAAGACACTCGATGGTAGCGACTCCGAGTCTGATGACGGCATGACGAACTGGTCTTCAAGCAAACCTTTGCTATACGTGTTGAGTCTTATTCTCATCGTTTTGAGTCGTGCATTTATCAGTTGTATTGATAGCTGCTTGGATTTCATTTTCATAGCATAATCAGGGTCGTTTTCTTCCTCTCCCATATACCAGTAGGCTAAAAGGGGGAGGTCACCATAGCCACCCAGAGTGACGAGAAGCATCTCTGCTGACTGACGACGGTAAAAATGGTCAACATCGGAAAAGAGAATCCTTTCGAAATACTCATTTAAATCGGTTGGATACAGATTGAGTCTGTTTTGAAGGTCGATAATACGATCGCCGTTCTCAAGGCCTTCTTTGAGCGATCGAACGACTAGAAAGACCCAGAGAAATACGCCATTGGCACTGGAGACAATCTGGTGTACCAATTCCGGACTGCGAATATCATAGTCCTCTAGTTCCTGGTAGGCTTCACTATTCACCAAGTTGTCTTCAACATAAGCGGTGATGTCTACTGCATTGAAGTCCTGCATTGCTAGCTTCTCCGCCCCGTCAGATCCGTACGTATTTTCGAACTTATTCCAAGGACGGCTTGATAGACAGATCTTAACGTCCCCCGGGGACGCTAGACGGGAGATGAGACTGATAATGTCATCGGGTGAGCCCGTGTACTCATCCAGGCCATCAATGAATAAGCACAGCTTGATGCTGGACTGCGCAAGAAGCTTACAAAGGGCTTCAAGCATATTTGCAAGAGCTGGTACTGTGAGCGTCACCTTGAATTCGGATATACACGCGACGTTGTGACCCCAACCCTTAGCTTCGTTGAGGCCGCATGGTTGTGATGTCGTGGCCATATAATGAATTTTCAATGTATACTCCGGGCATTGCTGCAGGATCTGGTATATGAGAGACCTTAGAAGACCTTCTTGTGACTTCTGCAGTGGGTTCTTTGCCATGTTCCAGAAAAAGTAGTTTGCTGTGACAAGTCGCCTAGGATTAGCCCAGGATCTGAGTAGTTCAGCTGTGCGTGGGTCTTCGCAGAGGAATTTCATCAGTGTGGATTTCCCAGATCCAGGCTTTCCTGTCACCCAAAAGGTATCTGAGTTGGACTTGCACCAATCTGAGAAGGTTGCAGGGCTGCGTTGTCCGTTCACGTCAAGCAGCCAAGTTAGTGTCCGATCGTGAGCCCTACGGAGCGTGGTATACCGGTCGTAGATTGAATCAAAGCGTAACTGTTCGATGATAGCTTGCTCAACACAGTATTGGACACCTTCAGAAGCTGCGTGGGCGAGGATCAAAGCTTCAGGGCCGCCGACCTCAGTACCGGACCTGAAGCGCTTCTTCGCATCAGATTCGAGGTTCTCCTGCACTTTTTGGACCTGTCGGATGATTTTTGATATGTCTTCGTCTCTCTGGAGTTTCAAACGGTAGTTGTCGTTTTTCAACCGAACAAGCTCTGAAAGTATTCGCTGTTGAGAGTCTCTACTGACGTGGATTTGTATGTTGTTCTGAATCCTGTCTAAGCGGTCTAGTAGTTCGTCGATCTTTTCTTTCCTCCACTCGGTTTGGAGCGCAATATAGAAGGTCTCTAGGAACCGTTTTGAGGTTCCCTTCTCTGCTTTAATCTTCAACCTTTCCAGAACTTCTAAGAGCTCCCCAGCAACATCTTTACACATCGCACTAAGTACGCGGATAGATCCGCCGTCATCAGCCAGCTTGGTTGTGTCCACTTGACATTGAACTGTCACATCTGATGCTAGCTTCTGTATCTCCTGAGCAATGACTTCTAGCTCGATTCTCCGTTGCGTGTCGCCATGTTGAGATAGTCGCTTTCCTGTAGAAATGATGTTCTTAATCGATTCCGTAAACTGCACGATATTGCCAGCAAGGCTAACGGCAGCAAGAACTTCCAGAGGCATGAATATGAATCGATAGCAGGTAGATAGCGCATCAAGAATCAAGAGACTTCCGAGAAATGGTCGAACAAGTCTGTAGAGATCAGGATCAGGTAAAGTTGAGAGTGGCAAAATACCCTACTTACCTGCTTCTGATGCAGAAATATCTGATACCTCCCAGCCTGCTTAAGATACGACCATACCTGCATGAGCGGTGTAATGTACAGTTCTCTGACTGCAGTATAGACGTATATTTATTGGCTACTAATATGCGCCAACCCGCAATTCTAAACTCTACAGTGCGAACTAATTGTATACTACTTACTTTTATTAGGCACCTAGACAGTAAAATAAAATATCCAACTTATCGGTTCCTCTATTGGAAGCTTTCACGACCCGTGAATGGTCGACGGCCTGAAACATCTCTTTTCCCCGATGCCCGACTAAGATCGTGAAGGAATCTTTTCCGAATACCGAACGAAGATACCTCCTCATGTTGACTTATGCGAACCGCAAATTCTTCGAAATGCGGGCTCTCCTGTTGCTTGACGTTTCTGTGGCGTTGTTAGCTCGGGAGCCTTGCGGTACTCATTGACGAGCGCTAGGAACTCCTTCTTCTCCTTCTCCTTCTCCTTCTCCTTCTCTTACTTCTTCTACTTCTACTTCTTCTTAATTATTCATAGCTATTCGCAACGTCTTCATCGCTTATCATACCTACCTGTCCATGCTTCTCAGTGCCAGATCCTAAGCCCTCTAGCCTTCAACCCCTTAGATAAGAGCCTGTTTGGCTTGTGAAGGATAGCTAGGTAGGTATGACCGCAAGTTATAATTTTAAAGGTGTCTGTCCCTGTGATAGCTTTCAGTCTCGACTTGACGACCAAGTAGAGAGGTCGCCAGCTGTCCAAAAAACCACTCTATGAACACTTATAAGTAAGAGGTCTTCGCATTTTATAAATAGCATAGCTCTATATATGATACAAGTCTCACTCTAGCGAACATGGTTAGCATGGTATAGGATTTTATGTTAAAGGTCACGTTTAAGCTATTCTTTCCTGAAATTTCAAGTATAGGAGGTAAGTATACGGGACTCTAGATAAATTTTCGGTGAGTGGAACTAAGGATTAAGGACAAGTTTAGACTGTCCGCAAGACTCTAGAATGTAGAGAAAACGAAAGGGGCTTACCAAGTTCTTAGAGAGCTATTTTCCTAAAAATAAAGTCCTTAAGGAGTTTCATAGATACTTAACTTAGGTACTTGCCTAATAACTACCTAGGTACCTAGGAGGTAGGTAGGCACCTATTTCTTGCCGAGTGATAGTGATTTACCCATACCGATTCAACCCTTAAATCCTCATGATTACTGTCAAATACATTGGTTCCTTTCCCACCAGCGAGTTCAGATTTTATATTAGAATGATTCTTAAGGCTGGATTGAACCAACGTCGCTCTCACACTTTGTATGGCTATGGTACGAGAGGGGGTATTTGATCAAAATGCATTACTGCAGTCAATATGAGATGAAATATTCTATCCATAGCTAAGGCAGGTACCTTTATAGGTGGATCTTGGTAGCCGATCATCGTAGCTGTTAGGAGTCCCCTCGAGACGCGAGTATATCTCTCCATCCCGATTCCATAGTTGTCATGTGCTTGATTACAGGTATGCATCCCATATAACGCCTTAATAATCCCCCTATAAATTGCCTTTGGGTAAGTCCTATGCCTCCGGCATGTGTGTGGATGATTTAACCCAATTAAAAGTCTGTTGGATCTCGATTCACCATGTCAAAACGACCTTTCGGACTCGAGTTCATCTGATGAACGATTGAGTTAAAAATTATCATAACTCTCATGGCCCACGATCACGACTTAATACTGTGAGGATTACGGTCGCCAGGGGGTACATTATAGGGAAATATGAGTGGTTGGATTCGACAAAGTATTTGTCAGGGGTGTATATATACCTAGGGATGGGACTCAACTTCTCATGATAAACGCCACGTTTCGTATCTTGGCTAAACCATACCCCGAGTATTGTTTGACATCCACCATCCAGGTTATCATCCATGTAGATCATCTCTTCCCGTTCTCCGAGGAAGGCCAAAACACGGAACAATGTTACCAGACCACGCCGGATCCCCCACATGTCCTAATATAGAACGTCTGGAGTAGAACTGAGCTGGACCTACCATCTGCTGCGATTTCTGTCTAACCCTAACCAATAACAAGACTCTCTGTGTCCATTCAGAGTAAATTACTCCCTCGGCCAAATTCTATTTTGACCGTTGGCTTCGGCAGTTGGATGAAGGGCCGGGGGAGGGTCATTTTAACCAGTATATTGACAACTTTACCCGGGCGGCCTTGCCAAAAGAGAACGTCGAGAAGGATGCTGCGAGACATATAAGAATTTGCTGTTCTTTCTTGCTCCCTTTCTCTACGCGTGTCCCTCTTTGATCTGCAGTTCAGACCAACGTCGTATTTGCGTCGATCAGTTTTCAGCTGCTTTCTCTCACTAGGTACCAAACATGCAGTGGAAGGCCCTTGCCCTCGCCGCTGCGGCGATCCCGCAGCAAGTCGCGGCTCAGTATGCTACAGCCGCCATGATGCGGTTCCAGTGTTCTAGGTGAGTTGTCGTACACGCCAAACTTAGGGCAAGAAGAGAACGCGAAATCTAAGACGGAAAACAGACTAGTCGTTGAGCGAGTCGACCCCCTGGTGTCTCCAGGTCTCATCCAGTCGCCGCACATCCACCAGATTGTCGGTGGAAACGCCTTCAACGCGACCATGGATCCAGTCAATTATGACATCCCTTCCGAGTCGACGTGCACGACCTGCTCGTTCAGCGAAGACTTCTCCAACTACTGGACGGCCAACCTGTACTTCAAGGCTCGCAACGGCACCTACAAGAGAGTGAAGCAGATGGTCAACCTTGTACGTGGAAGCCTCATCTTCGGCAGGAATTATGGCTGACTCGTTTATAGGGCCTTCAAGGTGAGGAGGGTGTAACCGTCTACTACATCCCGCCCTACGACGGTAAGACCAAGGTCACCGCCTTCAAGCCTGTAAGTTGGCCGAAGTCCCGTTGTCTCCTGATATCATCTAACGTATAATAGGGATTCCGTATGCTCGTCGGTGACGCCGCGCTGCGCACGTCTCAGGGCCAGCAGAAGCAGCTCTGCCACCGCTGCTACACCAACGTTAACCAGACGCCGTTCGGAGGTGCCCCTTGCGCTGACGGCCAGATGGATACCGCTGCCCTACCCAACAAGCAGTGCGCCGGTGGCATTCGTGCTACTGTTACCTTCCCTACGTGAGTACTGCCTTGCCCCTTTCCTTCTATTCCCTTGCCTAAAACAAAGGACATCGACTGACTCACTCCCCCTTTTCAGCTGCTGGGACGGCGTGAACCTCGACAGCCCAGACCACAAGAGCCACGTAGCGTACCCGGCAAGCGGCAGCTTCGAGATGTCAAGCGCGTGCCCTGCCTCGCACCCGGTCCGCCTGCCCCAGGTTATGTACGAGATTATGTGGGACACCCGGGGTATGTACGAAAATACGTCGTGTTTCCATTTTGAACCCCAGGTTCCCGAACCTCCTTTTCATGCTCTATTTTAGCAAAAAATGCGTCAAGAATAAGCTTCGAGAAATGATTCATCTCGGGAATACTCGAGGATTCTCAAGTACTCTCAAGGAAAAAATGCTAACGCGACATGTTTTCATACATGCAGAGTTCAACGATCCGTCAATCTGGCCGGCGGACGGCAGCCAGCCCTTCGTCTACAGCACCAGCGACGCTAGTGGCTATTCTTGGCATGGCGATTATGTGTTCGGCTGGAAAGGAGACGCCCTCCAGCGTGCTCTCGACGCCCGCTGCTCCAACGACCAGTGCTCCCAGCTCAAGACCCAAACCCCCGCCCAGGCCACCGCCTGCAAGAAGCAGCAGACCGTCAGCGAGGACGTCGACGGATGTAAGTCTACCCTGTCCCCCAATCCATCGCCTTTCTCGAATGAAGACTGACAACGATGTTTGTGATAGGGCTAACCGAACTTCCGAGCATGACTATGTGAGGCGTGTTTACGTAAGGCACGCTTACGTAGCACGTTTACATAAGATATGATTACGTAAGACGTGTTTACGTAAATATGCCTTACGTAATGCGCGTTTACGTAAGACACGTCTACGCGCGCAGTAGGTATCGCATATTTCCTTGCTATGATCACGATATAGATGTCCCCGTTTCCGAGGCTACCCGTGTCGGTCGGGATTGAAGATAGCTTGGATAGGTATTCATTGGACCACTATACTAGCTAGTAAATAGAACTCTCTCCTAATAGACACACTCCCCCAAACGTATTATCATTTTCTCTGTGGCTAATAAGCCCTTGAGACAACATCGGGTAGAAATAGGGGAAAGCGACCTGAGTCGTGATCACGGTCTCACCTCTGCAAATCATAGTCATATGAAGTCCATAACACCATAGTAACGAGCCGACCTGAACACCGACCATTCACTGCATCCGAGTTCAATCTCGGCATAGTGAAACAATATCCCCCCTAATTGGCGCTTCGGCGCTACCTATAACTCCGTTCACGGTTCCGAATCCTTTACGCCGAAACCTTAAAAACAACGAATATCAGTGCAGCCTCATGCCACGTAGCTCTCGTCAGCCATTGCATCGACTTGGCTTCCGGACGCTTGGGCGAGTTCCTCCACTCCCGAGTCGAGAATCCTACCGCATACGATCTGCAAGCCTCGCCCTACTCGGACTTCGGCCAAAACGTTCTTCTCGGCGGTCTTGAAATCGGTGATGTTGAGAATTTGCGGTTTCGGGATCCTTAGGCGGAGACGAAGCTTGTCCACGGCTTGCATAAGCCACAGGAGGGTGGGGTCGTTCTTGTCCGGAAGGATGGCGTACCCGGCACCGAGGTGGGAGTTCACGGCGAGCACACTGTTCATCTCCATGATGGGAAGGACGGACTGGTTTATCATGTGCTTCGTCTCGATTACGAGGATGTCCGGGTGCCGCTGCCAATGGTTCTGAGACCACTTGGGAGCCCAGAACATGCCCTCCAAGCTACCGCTCCGTTCCAATGGAAAGCTCCATATGTCCTCTCGTTCTTGGAGGCTGATCAGGAGGGCCTGCACACCAGTAGCGTTCTCTTTCGCCTTCTTCTTCCAGGCCTGGACGTGGTTGCCAATATCCTCAAGTTTAGCAAGACAGTCGGGAAAGGCTTTGAGAAGGTCTTCGTGGATGGCCCTGACGGTCTTCTTCTCGATGGCACCAGCTTCAATAAAGCGGCGCTGATCTTCAGTTAATTTGCGGTGCTGAATATGCTCACTCGGGTCGCTAGAAGGGGGGTGATTATGATCAGGTACGCTAACTGCAAAGTAGCAGCCGTCGTCGCGGACATTGATATGACACGAGAAGGGGCAATTGGTCTTCTTTGTCGAGGTTTTCTTGACACCAAGGGTTGCCTTAGATTGAAAACTACCCGACTTGTCGCACCGAATCAGGTATCTGATATATTTGCCAGTACGCTTAGATTTGGCCTTGGAGTGCATAACAATGGCATAGCCTTCCTTCGCAGCATGGGCCTGCACGGTTCTCTCACAATCCTCTATTGTAGGGAAGATTCCTTCCATAGGAGGAGCTAGAGGCATGATGCCTATTAGGATCTGGAGCTACCAGATATTAATTGGGTACATTCAGAGAACAATTGGTGTTCAGGCTGATGGCCCATGGGAGGAGAATCCAGACTGAGGCAGCTGTAGAAGTGTGTTAAGGAAGATCTAATTTTTCGCTTCTTCACCGAGATTTGCATCGGCCCCCACCTGGGCACCACCTGCAGTCCCACCTCTGAGCGGCCCTTTGATATTCCAGCGCTTTGACCTCCTGTATATCTCTGCTCTAACCTTTAACCTTAGTAAGTTAGTGGATACCTCCTATGGGCAGCCTACCTAATTCTTATGTCCGATATGCGATATGTACAAAGATTATTTCGATGTTTCTTTAGGGCATACGAAGCACATCACAAGATTGCAGCATCCTAGGGGACAATAAACTGGGAACATTACATTGATCAAGTTAGTGATTTGGTACAGATCTCTCTAATTTATTTAACAAATGGATATTGCCGGTCTAGGCTAGAAGGTTCCCTAAGCGCCGCGTAGACAGCGAATGAACCTCGCAGGGCGAATTTATCCTATGATATCCTTCCTTCCCCCTTTCAGTACGTCTGCAAATACATTCTATCACGTCTCAAAGCCTTCAACTCGCAGTGGCGCCCCGTCAGGGCCCGTACGCAACGACGACAGCGGCAGTTGAGATTTCCTCAGCCACTCGGCATCCATTTCCGCATGACGCCTGTATACGTCGGCGGCGCGGCTGCCAATTTCAAATATCGCCCGCCGATTGACCGTAAACTCGGTCCAGAATAGGTGCTGGTCTGGTGCCTCGCACACTCCCCAACGAGTGTTGTCCTCGGTGTCATTTCTAGTGCTACTATTGCCGCCGTCAAGGACATCATACCGCCTGATGCAGGGCTCCCACACATCCGAGTAACCCTCCGCCGCGGCTGCCGACCCGAGCCCGTTATGGTCGACGATGTCCGTGTTTCGCAGCTGCCACTCCACCATGAGCTCCTGTATATAGCCCGTGGTGTCATATGTGATAGCTTCGCGGCGGGCGGGCGGCACGGAGATTCCGCCGACTTTTACGCTCTTCTTGTTGAGCAAAAGGTCTGCATCTTTGATTCCAGACAGGTCGTCATCACCATCATCGACTTCCTCCGGATCAGGAAGACGTATCCACCCATTGACCACTTCTTGGACTACTTTGTCCCAGTGGCGAGTCAAGAATGCTGCGTTGCGCATCTGTTCGGTCTTGGTGTGCGGAGGTGGGGGCGCGGAGCGAGCGCTCTCGAATCCTGGAGTCAGCGAAACGTCGAACGGCTTTGGTATGAAGATCCGGAAAGCGGGTCTAGGTAGAGTCGTGGTCGCGGTGTGTGCGGTAGCTAGGTCTACGCCTGCGTAGTAATCCGAGAAAGCAACCGATTCGTTGTTGTGCGCTTCGTTATAGAGTAGCTCAATGTATGAGAAGACGTGCTGCATCTGGGTCTCGATAATATGCGTAGCGAGCTTGCGCGGCAATGCTGCGAGATTCCATATGTCCCAGAACCCGATATCGAAAACCCAGAGAGTTTCTCGAGGAGGCCGTGGCGATCGAGGACTGGCGAGAAATGCGTCTACCTGGTGAAGTAGATCTTGGTGGGACGGGATCGGGTAATGCTCAAGCAGCCAGGAGTAATCGGGGCCTCCAAACGTGTCATTGTCTACTGACAAAGTGCGAGTCACGGCAGCTTCGAGCAGCGAGTTCGACACCACAGCACCTCCGTCTTTGTCAATTGGTGGTATAAACGATGAGTACAGCGCGCAATTCAGCTAAACGGATATGTGTTAGTTCGAGACCTGAGAAGCTGGTTGTAGGATTGATTCTGGGACTTGCCTGTTGACACAGAGTTTCTGTCCATCCTGCATTTGGTCCCTCAACTTGCCACGATGCTTCACTTAACGTGGCAACATCTCCTCCACCAAACACAACTACCCTCAACCCGCCATCTGCTCTCCCTTTTTCTTGCTCCCCGGCACCCCATTCTACAACCTTAGTATAGTCGTGGCTCAGTGTGTTTCCAATATAGTTCGACGACCATAAATATGCCCCAAAAAGCAGAACAGCAACACCAACAGCAAGTTGAGGAAGAAGTCTCGAACCCCCTCGAAGTATCTTGGCTGTGCCAATAGTCACCACCGCCTTTAGTGGTAGCAGTTCCAGTGGGCTATCTGCGCCGCAAGGGTACTCTAGAGCGAACTTCATTGCCTTCAGGTTCAGGCGCTTAAGCAATAGTACCAGACTTACTTATTTATTCGTGGCGGTACCAAGTGAATTCGAACTAGCGGGCCCCAAGCGTACGCAGCAGCGCAGGAGACAGCAAGATATTAACAGACAGACGGAGTATGTTTCTGACAACAAACTCACTACGTTGAAAACGGCCATCGAAGCGTACCTAGAAAAAGTGTATTTACTATCGAATGCCACAGAGCTAGGTCTATTACGACTATCAAGAAATAGGCATCGATGTCTGGAACTTAGCGTGTCCCAGTTGTCCTCAAGTGCTGACGGACTGCCCCTAAAATGCGTCATCAGCACCCGACTCCAAACTAAAATCAGTAGGAGTGAAGTCCGAAACCATATGGCTTGGTAGCTGTACGGCCGGAGTAGATATACCAGTCGTCTATTATTTATCTATTATTCAGTATATAGGAGGTAGGTATCTATCTAATGTAGTAGAAAATCTAACATGTTCAAGAGTAGAGATTATTAAAGCCGGATTTAATGAACACTTACACCCTCCCCAGAATGCCTTTTGGGGTTGCAATCTTCGTCGCAAGAGCGACAATACCGCCTACTAAAACCATAACACCACTAAAGATAGAGACCTCGGTGAAGCCTCCATACTTGCTGACAAGCGCTCCATTGACCGGGGGGCCGATCAGAGCTGCGAAAGAACTGAAGCCCATCCCCATTCCGATGTAGGTACCGAGGTCTCGAGCGTCGCTGGGACATTCGGTGAAGGCTGCAGAGGCACCCGATATGATCATTCCAGTGCTGAATCCAATGACGATGGAATAAACTACCAGCGCCGCGGTCATTTCCGCCTTATCCCAGCAGAAGATGACGATGCTGCTAGCGAAACCACCAAATGCGAAAATGTTCAACCGCCCAAACTTATCCGCCAGTATACCGGGGATAATACGGCCGAAGGTAGAGGCGGCGTTGATAATAGCAAGCAGGTAAGAGGCGAGGGTTATGTCCATGCCTTTCGAGACCGCGTACGTGGGGATATAGAATAGGGGGGTGAATGCGCCGAGGAGCATGAAGGAAAGCGCGAGCGTCAAGAGGACGAATTTCGGTTCCTTAAAGGCGCCCCAGAGGAATAATCTAGTGTTTCTCGGTGGTAGTCGAGCCTTGATAGCCACGCATGCGAAACCAAGAAGGGGTATCATGATGAACCCGACAATACGCACCGACCAGCCAAAGCCGAGAGATGAGCCATTGAGCATCTTGGACAGCGCAATAGGAATGACAACGCCGCCAATCGAGGAGCCCGAGATGGCGATCCCTAATGCCGCTGCTCGTTTCTTGTTGAAGAATTGCGACACAGCTGCCATGGCCGGGAACTGGAGAAAGCCCATGACAGAACCCAGCAGGACGCCCTGTGCGAGCATAAACTGCCAGTACTCTTTGCATAAGCTAGTCATCATAATAGAAAAGACGTAAATAACCGCGGCCGGCCGGATTATCTAGTGTCATATTAGCATGCAAGATCATTCAGGAAGGGGGTTCAAAAGACACGAACCCATGCGCCGTAGCGATCAAATAATGGCCCTGCGATGCTTCCAGTTAGGAACTGAAGGAAAACTCCCAGCGAACCGATCCAGGCAACCTTATCCGGTGATTCTCCCGCAAGCTGGTTTCTCAAATAATATTCTTCAAAGACACCGAACGCATTGGAGAATCCCATAGCCGAGAAGAGGATGCAGCAGGCTCCGATGGTAACGAGCCACGCTCGAAGACCGCCATCGGGTGCTTCTTCGAGATCGGGAGTTGCCTTTTCTTGGTCGGGCTCTACCTCTACAGCAGCGATGGAGCTCTGCTCTCGACTTTCTCTCTCTGTTGTCGACATGTTGGAAGGTCGTGTTGTTATGTGGTGCTCTTATCCTTGGTCTAAGTTACGAGGGAGGCAAACGGAATGCGCTGTGGTAAAAATTACTACATCGTGAATGACGGAAATAAGCCCCGTAGAATCCATTATATATAATTGTTGCCCGATAAATCACGCTCATCTAAGTTTTCTAGGCTGTTTCGCGTGGTGGTGAGATACTCTACCGTGTAAGTTAGGGGGTAGACATAGATACTAAGATACAATGAAGAGACCTCAGACGGCGTGTTTCGTACAGGGGGGCAGACAGAGCTAATGTGGGTCTCGGGGATAAGAGAGTAAGGGTCGGTGATCGGGTTCGGGCTCGGGAAATTCAGAAATCACCAAGTTGAAGGAATGACTGATGAAGGCGGCACAGCATCACCAGCTTATTTACCCACAATTTAATTACTCACTCACTATGGGTACTTCGCTTCATTAGAACATCTATCAAAGAATTCTCGTGTGACTGTTTGCCGTGGTAAAAATGCCCGAACCCGAACGTCGGCGTAGAAGGCCCCCCGTGTATGTACATCGTATCCCCGGTTGGTGCTTGGCGCTAACCGTCACAGCTCGTGCGTTCTCTGTAGGCAACGCAAGATCCGATGCAATCGAGAAAGTCCCTGCAACAATTGCTTGCGGTCCAGGAGCGGGACTTGCGTCTATGAGAATCTCATCTCTCAGCTCCCCCAGCGGACCGCTGAGTTAAGTCTCGGCCCTCCTGATTCCGCTCCGGCAAAGAAAACATCTAGCATAGGCACATCTTCAACAGTGCCTAGTCGTTCGCCTGTATCATCCTTCAGGGCCACTAGCTCAACCGCAGCCTCGACTCGCCCGGGTCACCAGGCTGCTCAAGATGTCGAGTCACTCAAGTATAGAATCAAACAGCTCGAAGAGCAGCTGTCTAAGGCGGAGAGCAGTGCCTCCCTGTCTCCTGTCCAAGCCATGGAGACGATAACGTCGCGTATCAGCGGTACTTTTTATGTCCACTACAGAGATAGCTTAGCTGGCCAGTCCTCCAGGGCAATCCTACACAGCACGACGCACAAGTCTCGAGAGTTTGGTCAAAGCCATTGGGTCAATGGACTTTTAATAGTATGTTCACGTCTATATACCATATATCCACTAATTGATCATTTCTCTAATGAGCAAGGGGTTTGACCAAATGTTAGATCCGTGACATTATAGCTGCCATGGAGCCGTACGTCCGAGAAGAGACATGTAGGGCCTCGATTCTTATGCAGAAATCCAAGTCTTTAGCAAGAGTAATTAAGAAACGTCGAGCTCCATCGTGGCCTGTCAAGCCATCTACTCATCTACCCCCGAAAGATGTCGCCGATGAGCTCGTCGACTGTTACCTCCGCACAACTGAGACTGTATATCGAATTCTACATATCCCTACTTTCAAGAGGGACTACGAGGCGCACTGGGTGTCGCAAGGGGAACCTAGCACCGCATTCCTAGTTCAACTGAAGCTGGTATTGGCCATCGGAGCCGCAACATATGACGACACCTTCTCTCTTCGAGCCGAGGCCATGCAGTGGGTCTACGAAGCCTTGACTTGGCTGTCGGAGCCTTGGTTCAAGCATAGGCTGAACATACAATACCTACAGACCAATCTTCTCCTCTTGCTCGCCCGAGAACTGGTTGATGTGAGCGCGGACCTGGTCTGGATATCGGCCGGGACACTCCTTCGCACAGCTATCTACATGGGATTACATAAAGACCCTACACGGCTACCGCCCAATATGACGACCTTTATCGTTGAAATGCGGCGACGGCTATGGAATACGCTTCTGGAATTATGCCTGCAATTGAGTTTGACCTCCGGAGGTCCACCTATGATATCCCTCGACATGTTTGATACCGAACCCCCTAGCAACTTTGACGATGAGCAGTTGACGACCGAGGACCCCGTACCGAGGCCGGAGGATAGCTTCACCCAGGCATCTCTAGTTATATCCCTTCGAAAGACATTTCCAACTCGCCTGGCCATTGCGAAATTCTTGAACGATCATGACTCTCATATCACATACGAGGAGACGCTTCGGCTGGATGCCGAACTACGGACGTCGTACAAGATGGTTCTTCGAACTCTGCAGAACTATAGGACGAGCGCTGGACCTTGGCCTTCGAAATTTGAGTTGGATATAATGGGCGTTATCATGAATCGCCATTTTCTATCCCTCCACATTCCCTTCTACGCCCTTTCACTGCGAGAGGCGGCTTATGCATTTTCAAGGAAAGTAGTAGTCGAGACTTCACTCAAAATCTGGCGTGCTATATTCCCTCCGTCCTATAACGAAGCTGTCCCGGCGAGTAGTGATACCACTTCACCAGATCGACACGACTTGACCAGATTTGCGATCTGTGGCTCTGGAACCTTTCGCATAATCCCCCTACAGGCCAGCACCTTAATAGCAACGGAACTCCGGGCCCAGTTGCGAGAGGAAGATACCATGGGGCCGGGTCTGGTGCGGCAAGACTTTCTGTCGGTAATGCAGGAGGCTAAGATCGCGTCCTTGCAATCCATCCGGGCGGGCGAGACCAGCATCAAGGGCTACTTCCTGATCTCCGTCATCACGGCGCAGATCGAAGCGCTCATGAAAGGCTTGAGCAAGGAGGAGTTCCCGCCATTTCTACTCCGGGCAGCGGAAGAGGCCGAAGAGACGGCCCTCGGCATACTCGAGGAGATGGTGGCTCGGCAGCAGGCCGAAGGCTCCGGCGAAGGGAGCGAGCAGACGCAGTCCACGACGCCGTCTCAGCACCAGGACGACTGGGACTTTCCGGTAAGTAAAAGAATCGGCATCTCCCAATTCCGCCACCGCTAACGGTTCTTGGTAGATGTCGGACTTTCTATTCGATTTTGGCAATGCGGAACCAATAGACTGGGTCTTTGAAGGAATACCTCCGCAAGAGCCATTGCTTCTATGACAGCATCTCAAATACCTAGCGATGGAAGTTGGGTTCCTATTGAAGTGCAGCTAAGTCTCGAATTTGACAGAGGCGTACTACACTGCGACACGGCTTCATGTAAAATAAACAGGTACCTCGGGTACCCAACAAATGAAATATTCAAGCTCTGATAGCACCGGCTTGTACGCCAAGACTTAGAGTAAGAATATCTCAATCTCGCCCCTTAACCATAGTCGACTTGAGAAATGTTACGGAGTTTGAGGAAATGGGAATGCTGTGAACGCAACGGTATTACAGAGAGATGCTCGCGCGTATCCGGACGGGTTCGACGCACCTTATGGTTTTCAGCATGGCATATTTCTAACTTCAACAACACGAACTCTCAAAGGGGATTTTACTTCAGAACGTCTATGGGCATTGGATCTAGTGGGTAGACTACGCGCTGGTCTCGACGCTCAGTGCGCCGGGCGCATACTAAGTCGCCGATAGGTTCATATGAACCTGACTTATAAGGAAGCTTGGAGGTGAAACAACTCAACGCATTAGCAGGTTACCAAGGGGAAGGCTATTTCTTAACGTTGAAAGCTGGTAACAATCGGTAGAACTCTTTTAAGACGCTAGCTAAGATTCGTACCTAGATATGCCATATCGTCGATGTAGGAAACACGGAAACACACCTATCGTCAGAGCTTCCCAAATTATCAGTACCCTAAACCACCAAACCACATTACCAACATCCTACTAACTTTTCCACCACCCCTAAAAGACAAATATAGTTGAACGAAAACCCCAGACAACCCTTTTTTACATGTACTGCACGTGGCACTTGGCCAGCCCGGCCTTGGTGTTGCAGATGACGTTCGGCGCCAGCTCGTCGAGCCCCTCGTCGATGCACTGCCGGCAGGACTCGTAGCAGTCGTCGGCGATGTCCCACACCTTGCCCCAGCTCTGAAAGGTCTTGTCGGTCCGCGGGCAGTTGATCGTCAGCCATCTTCCTGTTTGAGGAATATTTCGTTAGCTAATACGTTCCTTACGATATGTCTTATCTCCTTCGACTCACCCCTGAGCAGTTCCTTGTAGCATATCTTCATCATGATCCGTTCCAGTTTCGTCAGCGGCTCGCCTTCGGTGAAGTTCTTCTTGCACGGCCAGCGGGGCCAGTCTTCATCGGCTGTCATGTTTGCGGCGGGCTGGAGGTCCGCCGTGATGTTCATCGGGGGCTGCGAATCGGCATGTGTGGAGGGTAGTTCCACCTCTTGCAATGGCCTGTCGGAGTTGCCGATCGGCGCGGCCAGGGCAGCCGTCGCCCACAGCAGAGTTGCTACAACAGTAGATTGAAGGCGCATTGTGTTTAAAGACGAGTAGCGAATAAATTGTTATGTTAACTTCTCTTCAGACCAGAATCAACCTCAAAAAGTTGGTACGTAGAAGGCGACAGGAATATGATGGCCGGATGTCTGTGTGAGAAAAAGAGTGAGAAATGAAGAAATGAAGAAAATAATCAACGCATCCGTCTAGGAGGTAGGCTTTTATACCACCACCAGCTAGAACTCTAGTACTCGCGCTCTATGCTCACGGTCCTTACCTATGGCTGAAGTACTCAGAATAGACTCAAAGCTTTATACTACATAGTTCACCGTCTACTTGCTGCCTGTGCTACTATGGTGTTATGGGTAAGTCTTAATACACTGTTATGTCGATGCACTAATTTTTAGCGTTGCAGGGGGGGTAAAAAGATACTTGTGGCTAACTATTTCAGCCTTAATGGTCTGTGCCAGGCCTGTGAGCTACATGACAGTGTCTTAAAACTTTGGCCTGTAACCATAGTAGTGGAATGCTTCTATACGAGTAGCTCGAGATTAAGTTGGTGTGATGATGTGACTCCATTGTCAAAGCGGATAGAGACTTTGCCTCGAGGTGGCAACCAGACTTAATTCGCTGGTAGGGTTACTTAGGGGTAGGGTCTTACGGAGGAGGGGAAAGACTTAAGAATAAGGAGAGAAGCAAATAAGTCGCAAGATTCACTTGTAAAAAGCCTGTTTCATCTTGATCTTGGTCTTTGCCATCAATTCTTCGAAAGGGTCGAGCCCCTATCATCATGCAATAATAGCAGTAGCAATAAGCTGGCCAACCGACTCTTGGCATAGGCACGTCCACGAACCATCTTCAGTTACACTCTCGGCGTATCGTCCACGCTCGCACGTCCGCACTTTATGCTCCGCCGTCCGTCTCAGCCTAACGCCGTCTTCTCTGCTAGAAACATAGGCGTTGTAGTGATCTGGGCTATAGCTAGCCTGGTAACATCACTCAAACAGTCCACCAAATCGGAGGGAAATTATACTCATACAAAATAGGGTTCGAAACTCGTGGTGCTACTAAACTTGTCTTCTCCCCTTCGTGCGGCGTGCGATACGATGTCGAGTCAACCATCTAGGGAAGGTTTCGGAGGCATTAAAAGGGATGTATGTAATCATGCCCTAGAATAACTACAGGGGGTAGAAGCGCGACCAGCATCTGTTGAAATTTTGGCCTGCCTACTCTTCTTCGGAATCGCTCTCTTCCTCGCTTGACTCCACGGGTCGGTTACCTTCAACCTCGGGTAGAGGCTCCTGACTTCCACTGCCGTGGCGCTGAAGTTGAGCTTTAAGCTCGCGGAGCTGCTCAATCTTTCGTTCTTGTTCATGTTTGTTCATGGGTTTGTTCTTCTTAGCCTTGGAAGGCGCGCTAGGCTTTGGTTTGGGCTCCGCCTCTGCTGGATTACTGTATTCAGGTTTCTTCTCCAGTGATGCGCGGATGGATGGGTTTGACTTGTGGATCAGTTCATAGAGCCTTCGGAGTGCGTCCGTGGAGAGGGAATCGATGTCCAGCTCCATTTCGCCATCGTCGTTCTCCTGTTGACAATATTAGCCACAATTCAAGGTATAGATGTGAATAATAAGGCTGGTGGAATCCGAGCACTTACATTCTGACCGGTGTCTTTCTTGATGATCTCCACAGCCTTTGTCAGAGTATTGCCTTCGAGATCATTAATTCCGTCGGCAATGACAGCTTTCTCTAGTTGTCCAACGGGGCGGCTCTTCGAAGCCGCCTTCTTATGGCTGGCATGATTGGAGCCCTTCTTAGTGGCCGCAGAATTTCCCGCCGCAGATTTCTTGTTACTCGCCGCCGCCGCACCACCCCCTCCGGATTTAGGCTTGTTCTTCGAGCCGCTCTTCTTCTTGGGTTTCGGCTTCTTCTCTTCGTGGATCTTCGCTCTTTCCTCTACAAGCTTCCGCTGTAGCATCGAAACCATTTGCTGTTGAATCTCGATCATGGTGAGATCCGGCTTCTTCGATCCCAAGAGGGTATTGAGCTTGTCCTGTTCCTCGTCCAACCGACCCTGTAAATTGCGAATCGCTTCGCTCCCTCCATTATCGCCGTCGGCCTCACTTTCTTCCTCCGAGTCGTGGGCGCTTCGTTCCGGACTAGGGGCAGAAATAGTCGCCGCAGGTGGGGTCTCCGGAGGATAATGGCGCTTCATCCACTGATCTCTCTTCGCTACCTCGGCTTTGAAAAGATCTTCCAGTCGTCTAGCCAAATGCGTCACCTCATGATGCTCACCGTTGAAAAGTTCAGCGTTGTGGACAATCAGCTTCATGTCCTTCTCCAAATCTTTTACGCTTTTGTACTCGCCCTCGCGATTCTTCCTGGTCATGGTATCGAGGTCCATCGGCTTCTTTACTAGACTAAAGTAGGTCGGAATATTCAGAGCCACGGGGTCGACAGGAGTAAGGAACCACTGGTTCAATGCGAAGTGTTTTCCCCTCTTGACCTCTTCCAAGACAATATCGAAGAATCGCTGTTCAGGCTCCAGCTTCTTGCGGTTGCCCGAAGCGTAGTCAAGGTCCCGATTTTTGGGAGGGTGTATCGGTCGCTTCGGTCTGTCGCCGTCCTCACGCGTGGAATCGCGACGGATCTGAGGCATACCGTTAGGCTGGATCGCAAAGGCTGGGGCTGAAGACGAAGCGGATGCTTGTTGCATGGGTTGCGCGGGAGGAGTAGGCTTCGGCTTCGGGCTCATCGCCGGCACCCGCGGTTGCGATTGCGGTTGCGACTGTCGACGAGACTGAGCCGCCGCACGAGGTTCTGTCTGGCGCGTAGGATGCGCTTTGCCCTTCTCCGGTTTGGACGGTTCCTCCGCTCGGTATAACTCTGGTAGTCTTGTTAGTATGGCGTCGCGCACCGAGCGTGCCCCCTCGGTGATTGGGTTGGTTTCGCCATTGAATTTCACTGAATTCTCATACAACAATTCAATATCAGTCTTCAATGCTCCGTAATTGACGTATTTATCTTCGCGAAGCTTCATCTCGAACACAGAAATATCCACTGGGTTAGTGATCTTTTGGGAGTAGTCCTCCCACAGGTGTGGCCATAACTTCTGTACTGACGACCTGAAATTGAGACCGAGTTTTGTCTTCTTGAGTCCTGCTAAATAAAGCCTTATTTGCTTATTATGAAATGCTGAGATAACCTTGTCGTCGAATTCCTGACCCGCATGTTCCTTTGAAGCTGGAGCAGATTGCGAAGTTTCTGCAACAACCGTAGTATCTGCAACAACTGACGAGTCTGCGGGAACCTCTTTCGTGCTTTCGTCCGTCTTCACTCGCTTTGCAACCCGTTCGTCGCCGACGTCTTCTTCACGCTCTCGTGACACTTTAATCGTCGACGTGGGTTGATCTGTCATAGGAGTATCCGGTTGAGAAGCGACCGCTTCAGGTTGAGTGCTCCCAATGTCCAACTTCGAGAGCTCAGCTGACGGCTGACTTAATTCTTGAGACGAGGGGGCTGCCGACGTCTCCTCGACGACAGCTTTATCTCCAGCGGTACTAGCAGGGTCAGTACTTGACTCTAACTTGGTGCTGTCCGCAGGCGGATCCACGTCCATTGAATCCGCAGATGGCTCGGGAGCAGGGGCACTCGGCGCTGGATCTTGGGTCGCAGGATCTTGATCCGTCGCAGGAGCTTGATCCGTCACAAGAGCCTTTTCTGTCGCCGGAGACTCTGTCACATCGGCTTTATCCACCTCCATCGCTGATGCAGACTCGTCATTGGTAACTGAAGTCCCGTTGACATCAGGCATGTCGGTGTCAGTGGTAGGTTGAGGTTCTGGAGCCGACTTAGCGGGGGTCGATTCGAGGATGCTATTGTTGGCCGCGAATGCCTTTCGGTTTAGCGACTCATCGGCACCTGCTGGCGTTACGTCTTGCGATTCGACCTTGCCATTTGCAACGGGTTTTTCGTCGGACTTGGTCTCATCTTCGTCTAATTTGGAGTGTCTACCGAGATGATTGTTTAGTCCCCCGAACATAAAGCTAAGAAAGAGAAGAGTGAATGTGCACTTACCCGTTTACTGCCTGAGCATCTGAGTCATCATCCACTATTCGTTCATCCGGTGTAGAAGTAGGAAGCTTCTGATCCGCCGGTAAAGTTTGGGGTTGTTCAGTTGCCATGATTGCCATCCACCTAGCTAAGCCAGGAAGCTCTAATCGGTTAAAGAGACCACCAATGATACCGTGAGGTACGTAGAACAACTTCTATGTCATGAATTTGGGATCGAGACCTAATCAGAAGCAATTGGTTAGACATAAGTGTACTAAACACATCTTGAACTGCGCGACCCTAACAGCTCTCGATGGGTGCAACACCAACTTCCACAGCGTAGAACACGGTAGCATAATTGGTGAGGGAGTAAAGGGATCACTTACTACCCGGTATTGTTAATACACAACTGAAGATCCACCTATAGTTTTAGATTTTGTTAGTATCAAGTACAGCTGAAGATAACGAACGAGTGAGTGTTAAGGATAGAAAAGGCCCCGACAACAGGAAGGAAAGAGAAGGTCTGAAAATAGGGGACGATGTGGTTTGCGACAAGATGAGGCTTCTGTCACTCTGCTCAGTCTTGTCAAAACGTATAGACAGCTGATTGGGAAGCGAGCATGTAAGGCGACCAGCCAATGGAAGGAAGGTTAGGTAATGAGACCCAAGGTCTGGATCGCAAAAAGGTATTGTGATTGAGGGTAGCGGCGCTTTTATCAAGTGTCCGGATCTGTGCATCTTCTTACAAACCTGGCGTTGTGAGATCGAGACTCCCGGCACGCTCTTTGGAGAACCTTTCAATGCGCAAGCAGTCGGAGTGCTCAACGAGGTCAGACCAGAAATGCGACAGGACACAACCTGACGACAGCGGCGTTGAAGCTACAGAAGGCTTCAAAGGCGGATCGGATACCTTGCAGTCGATGAGATCGATAAATGACAAAAGGAGCCAGTGCGCAAGACTTCTACGACGGGCGCGTAGCTGATGCTCCGTTCGTTGACTCGGGCAACAAACCGGACAGAACGTTTGCCGAGTGCGCGATCGAGAGAAAACAAAACCAGTTTGTGTTTTGCTTCCAATGGTGGATAGACAACTTTGCGGGCACAGAGCAGTGAGGTACAAGAGGGCTAAGGAAAAGATGAAGGGTCGAAATATCGAAATAACTGTTGTTTACTTACTTGTGAATCTGAAATGATTAGGTGCACCGGTATACTTCGAGTCTCAGAGCCAAGCTTGAGAAGATTGGTGCAGCTAGACAATGAAGCTAGGCGACGACGTAGGTAGTAGAGCCTCTATAAATTAGAGGTCGGATGTGCGATGTGCGTGCAGGCTCGAACACCAACGTAACGCGATTATGGCGAGAATTGCACAGGATTAGGCGCGCGTTGAAAAAATAATGGCGCGAAAGAATTACTTGTTGGTTGGTGCGTTGAACTGAATCAGACCAAACGAATACGGCGGTGGCAGATCGGCACTGTTCGGATACCGTTGACGTTGCTATCTTGCGATGCGCCGCTGCGACGATAGACGGGAAACGGGAAACGGGATGCGGAATTCACGACGGAGGTTGTCCGGGGTGGTCAGGGTGGTCAAGGCGGCGATCGCGTCGGTCGCAATCGTTACTCAATTTACTGCCTTTTTGGGGGAAGAGTTGGTATAAAAACTTTACTAAGAAAACTCCAAGGACGAATGGATGGGGAGTGTGCACAATAGGGAAAATTAAGGGAGAGACAAGTCAATGTGCATGTGTAAAAACGGTAGCGTGCGAGAGAGAAAAAAAAAAGGTACCTCGGTACTTATTGTCGCGTAGTCGCGTGCGGGTGGTGAGGTATTGAATCAATTTCTCAAGATGCGAGGCGGTGTCGGTGATCGGAATATTAGAAGGGGGGGTTGGGGTTGGGCAGAAAATGGAAAAATAGGAGGAAGGGTTGTAAAAAAGATCTCAGGAATCAGAGGTCTCTTTTTTTTCTCGTCGCGAAAATTTCTGGGTTTGGGGCCACTTCCTATTTGTAGAACGCGCTTTCCTTGGGCTGCGAAATCACGGTTCGCCATCACTGGGGAAATCACGACAAGGATCGCTTTCGAGCTACACCTACCGCGGATACAACAAACAACCCGATGGCAAATCATGTTTTATCGAGCCATCGGACATGTGGGGCCTCGTCCATGAGACATGGATCAAGGGTTAGGGTGTAGGTAGCAAGTATATGGTACCATAAGTACGGAAGTACCTACAGCATCTAGCACCCTCCTAAGGATTACCTACACGAGCAGGCAGAGCAGGCAGAGCAGGCAGAGCATATAACGTCGAGGTGGAATGGCGCATGTAGGAGGTATTGGGTACTGATGGTTACTGCGGACGGTGGACGGATGGAGAACAGATACAATAGATACCTACCCGTACTCCATTGCTCGATACCTAGTAGACGGAGGAACTTCCATTGTATACCAGGAGGTAAGTATGGTATTTCATGTGTTTGGTCACGCTCGGGTCCCACGAGACAGAAGGAAGTTGGATTTAGAATCCATATAAACAAGCGGATAATCATACCGGACAACCGAAGACGTTTGCTGATGGGTGATAGGAAGTTGCAAGAAAGGATCTGGTACGGCTCGAGGTTTTGTAGTTGCGAATTGTGAAATTCTGAAATCTTTTTCTCCTTCATGGGAGAAATATGTTTGACGAGCTAGATACGGTCAACCAATCAAAATCGGAGCGCATTGATGACTCTCCGAAGGCCACCCAATCATGACGCGTAGTGGTTTGACATCCTTGCTCCTTGTGAAATGATAGAAGCCACCGGACGGCTTTTCTTTGATGTTTTGTGTACCCGGGGCGTGTAAGTAAGGATACTCGTTCATTGTTGACTCATCAAGGACAGTACATATTCTCTTTTGGCCACCCGCTGAGCTTCGTCATGTGATCCGAAAGAGCTGATGTTAAAATGTCGCTGCCAAAGGTCCTCCTTGTCCGCATCGAGAGTTGAATTCCGAACTAGAAGATTGCTTTGCAACTCTGAATATGCGTTATAGACTCGTGTCAAGCAGACGTTTTATATGTAGTAGGCTGAGCGCTGGAAAACAGTATCACTTCGAAAGTGCAAGTGTTGGACCTGATTAGAGAAAAAATTGTGGTGGAGGAGAAATTTTGTATGAGAGAGACCCCATTCAAATCCGATGGAAGTAGAAAATGATTGCGGTGTACAAATCCTTAGGGCCCCGAACTAGAGCACAGTATGAAGTACTGCTCAGATCGAATGTTGCACAGTACCAGGTATGTAAGCTCATAAATTATGTACGTTCAGCCACCAACTGAACTGCCAGTTCCTTGCATTGAGGTTGCCATCTTTGTCCTAAGATATGTATTTGTACCTGCAGGCCTAGACGCAAGTGCCAGCCAGGTGGCGAGGCGGGACTGGTCCCACTTAGGTCTCGGGGACGGAAAATACAAGGTGCCTATCGAAGTTGAGCCAAACATGTTATCAGAGAAAAAAAATTGAAGTACCTAAACCAAGTACCTTTAACCATCCGAAGCGACACTGGCGTGAAAAATATCTATTGTAAATAACTTCCGCCGTCTCTTTCCATATGGCTCAAGAACGATCATTTGAGGTTTGATCTAGCCAATACCTGCCAATCTCGACCCTCTCTCCTGCATAATCCTTTTTTCCAAGTGCAATTAAGGATTCTACGCACAATGTCGACCAAACGGAAACTACCAACCCAGATCGCTCACCCGGTCGTCAAGCAGAGCGCAAAGCTACCCCTTAAACCCACCATCAACGAATCTGAGACAGCTGTCTCGATTCCAGGCATCTCCAAAGAAGACGAAGAGGCGAAGGAACCCGTAATAGAAATTTCCAGCGACGAGGGCAGCAGCGAGTACGATCTCACAGATGACGAGCAAAGTGGTAAATCTACGAAAGTAAATGGCAAGGCTGAACCCGAGAAACCGGATGTTGAGAAGGTCGATGCTAAGGCGCCCCAAGACCAAACTACGCCGAAAGACCTAGGCCAGCAACAGGATACCAATGGCGATGTTGATGTCGATATGGCTTCGCCTAACCCACCTAACGACGTCGAGTCTGATCAGGAGCCGACGCAGCCCACGTTCGGCGAGTTAGCCCGCGCGCACGATACCATCGAAGTTCCTGCAGCCATATCCGTGCAGCCCAATGCCCTTGCCGCACCGGGTCGACACCTAGCTCCTCCTAGTCTCTCATCTCTCGGAACTGTTCTGTCTCAAGCGCTTCGTACCGACGATGCGGATCTCCTCGAGTCCTGCCTTCACACCACCGATATCCAAACAATTCGACATACTATTCAGCGACTAGACTCTACTCTCGCAGGCAAACTACTTACCAAGATTGCCGCCAGGATGCACAGACGTCCCGGACGCGCCGGCACCCTCATGACTTGGGTTCAATGGACACTGGTAGCGCATGGAGGCGCATTAGCAACTCAACCCGGATTGACCGCAAAATTAAGCGACTTACATCGAGTCCTGGAGGAGCGATCAAGAGGACTCAATTCGCTACTGTCTCTAAAGGGCAAGCTCGATTTGCTAGAAGCGCAAATGGCACTGCGTCGAGACATGCAGGACAATGCAGACCCCGATTCGGATGAAGACGAAGAAGGTGTTGTGTATGTGGAAGGGGAAGAAAGTGACATGGAAATGGTTAATGGAGCTATGGATATGGGTGACGAAGACGACGAATTACCCGTCACAAATGGGGTGGTTGACGATGACTCGGAAGACGACGAGGAGCTAAGTGAAGGCGGAGAGGAGGAAGAGGACCTAGAGGGCCAGGAGGAACTGGACGAGAACGACGTTAACCACGAAGACGTTGAATCAGAGGAGGAAGACAGCGAAGCCGAAGCTGCAGAACCTCAACGGCCAGTCAAACGATCAAGGACGAAAAGAAGATGAAGGAGGTCAATAGAACAGGGTTGAATAGACGTCTTCGACTCAATAAAAACGATACCCGTTATTCCCAAAAGTTATGAATGCATTACACCATATTTGAAGTCACATATAAGGTATGTTGTATACCTACCAAGATCAGATACCATATGCTATCCTTATGTCCCTTATGTCCGCAGCGATATCAACCGCAGCGATATCAACATCGTGGGAGGTTTAGTAATTGTTGCAAGACTCATCATACCCTTCACTTGAGATTTCACATGTACCTATCCATACATATGCATGTGTTCTGGTCTAAAACAAATAGAATATTTAGATAGCCTCAAGTTGCTTCAAGAAGCTGAGCTCCTTTGTAAGTGTACCACAGCTAATGTAGCTGAGCTGCTGAGGTAGGGGCTGGATAACCCGGTAAATCCAGTAGATGTACAATTAGGTACCTAAAATTTTCCAATAGGACAGGTACAGGGTATTATGCAGCCTGTAGCTACCCCTACTACCGTGACCCACTCCCCGCAATACCCCTAAATCATAGGCTTATCACTACCAAGCTTGCCCTATCACTGATGCATCTGACACAATTCGTTCATCTGAGCGCGTCCCTACAGAATTTAATTACTTCGCGTCAAGATTTCGATTTCTGTGCTCTAAGAAACTTCAACTTAGTTACAGCTATCTCGTTGAACCACCGAATTATTCATGCTTTTCTTCAACCATCGCCTTTCATCTGCCATTCCGAATCCGACGTCATAATGGTGGAATGTCCTGCTTGTAGCAAGCAGGTTCAGTCTGCCAAGATCAACGACCATCTCGATTCAGGATGCCAGACTTTCATCGTCGACCCTTCGACAGCTCCGTCTTCCTCTGTTCCCCCTCCCACACAAGGTAACGGTACCACATCGTCCTCGCAAAAACGACCGGCATCGAGTTTTTTCCACACGCCCGCCGCAAAACGGCAGTCGACACCTGTCAAGTCCCAAAGCCCTAAAGTCAACGGCACTGGCGCAGGGGCGAAACTAAACGGCAACCTCAAGCGTTCATTCGATGAAGGTCCCGGAGAGGATTCGCCTATGCACGATGCGAGCCGAAAGATGGACGAAGCACCAACTATAGAGGCAGGTCCTGTGGTGAAGAGGACTAAAACCAACAGAGCAGCCCCCCTCGCCGAGCGCATGCGACCTCAGACCCTCGACGACGTATTCGGACAGGATCTTGTCGGCCCGCACGGTGTCCTACGGTCACTCATCGAGTCGAATCAAGTACCCTCTATGATCCTATGGGGCGCATCCGGTACAGGCAAGACTACCATAGCGAGGTGTATAGCGAACATGGTCGGTTCTCGCTTCGTCGAGATGAACGCAACAAGCTCTGGTGTGGCGGAATGCAATAAGATATTTAACGATGCGGCGAATGAGCTCGCGCTGACGGGCCGGAAGACGATAATATTCTGCGACGAAATACACCGCTTCTCGAAACCGCAGCAGGCTGTATTCTTGAAGCCCGTCGAAGCCGGAACGATAACACTCGTCGGTGCGACAACCGAGAATCCAAGCTTCAAGATTCTCAACGCGTTACTGTCGAGATGTCGAACCTTCACATTACAGAAACTGACGACGGATGATATCAAGCGTGTCTTGTCACGAGCCTTACAAGCCGAGCTCACCGTGACTTCATCGCCAGCGTCACCTCTTCTCGACGAGGAATTAATAGGCTACCTCGCAAACTTCGCTGATGGTGACGCACGAACAGCGCTCAACCTACTCGAGTTAGCCATGTCTCTGGCGCATAGGGAGGGGATGACGAAGGAGAATATCAAGGCATCGTTAACCAAGACGCTGGTTTATGATAGGGCGGGCGACCAACATTACGACACCATCTCTGCTTTCCACAAATCAGTTCGCGGCTCTGATCCGGACGCCACCCTATACTACCTAGCCCGTATGCTCCAGTCGGGAGAGGACCCCCTCTTCATCGCGCGGCGGATGGTGGTGATCGCGTCCGAAGACGTCGGGTTGGCAGATAACTCGCTCCTCAGCCTAGCGACGTCCACCTATACAGCGACGCAGCAAATCGGCATGCCGGAGGCTCGCATCCCGCTAGCCCACTGCGCGGTAGCTCTTACGCTCGCCCCGAAGAGTACGCGTGCGTACAGAGGACTCAACAACGCCTTTGCGGCTTTGAAGGAACCAGGCGTAGCGGGCTTGCCGATACCGATTCATCTCCGGAATGCGCCGACACGATTGATGCGGGAACTTGGGTATGGTCGAGAGTATAAATACAACCCGAATTATAAAGACGGCAAGGTGAAGCAGGATTACCTACCCGATACTCTTCTCGGGCGTACATTTCTGGAAGATCGAGATTTGGGTACTGAGACGGACCCGGACTTGGTTATGGCAGACGCTTGATTCCCTGGAATAGGTACATACAAAAGCTGTATTATAATGCTCTGGATTTCTAAGGCAGCGAGCCATGGATATGCATTACGGGAATTATAAGGATATTAAGAGATTCCCCAAGGTACCTACTCACGCACAAACAAAGTGCTAGGCAAGCAATGATTAATCACAAAAGATAATTCACACAAACCATCTACAAACAATCACGAGTCTACACGTAGCGCCTAAGCGTTTCACAGCTTTGGAGCACGCAGAACTAACTAATACAGATGTATTTTGAGACCACAGTAACCGCTAACTACCTCATAGCGTTGCAACCTATTCCCGCTATATTTTCTAGCCCCTGGTCTCCTGTGGCCCGTCACCCGTAACGCGATTTTCCCTGCCAAGATTCCGCTCCGCTGTCATTGGTCAGAATGTGACTTGACTGTCTGAATTCGGAAATTTCTTCTCTCTTTACGCTTAGGAAGCTTTCGACGTATCTACCTGTTACCTGGCCCAACAGCCTCAAGCTGGCGATGAACAGGTCATGTATAGGATATATCCCTCCGCCATTATAGTGTTTCATTTCAGAATCACTCAGCTCTAGGGTAGCAATCTTACACATCAAGATTCCGACTTCCCGCTCAAACACTCCGTAGTATCAACACGAAGCCCAGAAGCGACTAGAACGGCCGAAGTTACCAAAATCTACGTATATCAAACCTGGTCAGTTGTGGATTCAAAACCAGGATACGTCAAGCCTAGGCTTGTGGGTAGTGGATAGTCATATATAAGCAGTTCTACTACTAATTAGCCCTATCTCAGTCCCCATATGCTTTCAGGTTCCATGTTGTGGAGGCATCAGTGGTTTAGTGGTAAAATCCATCGTTGCCATCGATGGGCCCCGCGTTCGATTCGCGGCTGATGCAGTCATCTTTTTGAGTATCTTCTCTGCATTTCACGTTCTCTTTTTGTCTACGTCTTCTACTTGTTCAGTACTGATCTTAGAGTTGAAAATAGCATGGGCGAGCCTATGAGTCTACCATGGGTGTGGAGTACAATACTGTTGAGTATGATTCATATACGGCATATAGCGTATCGGCCCTAGAAGCAACAATAATTCTAAGTGATGGTCTAGTTACAAGCTTATGAGACCCCAAATTCGTCAATACCCGAAGACCTGAAGACTCCATTGCATATGGGCCGGCTAAGAGATGATATCTTGGAACCAATCAAGCACAACTTGGTTGGATAACACACTCGCACCAAGTGAGCAGTGTTCCCCCGCACCGTCGATAGACTCGAAGAGATGGTAGGTGGCGAGGTCACCCAACTTCTCAGCCAGTATCTGCGCCTGGCCGGCGAAGAACTTCTCTTCCTGCGCGGCGGCAACGAAGACGGGGGTGGTGATATTCTGCACGATGCCATCCAGCGTGTACTTTTCCACTTCGGTGGCCCACTCAAACGGGCTCGCGGACTTGAACGACCAAATCCCCTGCTCGATGGCCCATCGGACGGTGGTCGGAGTGGCGGGGTCCGCGAGCACGGAGAGGATGATACCGTTGAAGGTCTCTTCGTCGCCGGACTCGTACAGCGCCGTCACCTCGGGCCCGAACTGGTCGAAGACGGCCTGCGCGAAGGAGTAGAGGCCGTCGAAGGCGACGACGGCGGCGAGGCGGTGGTCGAAGGCGGCGGCGCGCGGCGCGAGGTAGCCGGCGAACGACTGGCCCCAGAGCCCGATCTTATGGGCGTCGACGTCGCGGCGCGACAGGGCGTAGTCGATGACGGGCGTGACGACCTTCTCCCACTCGGGGATGAAGCCGGCCCCCTGCTGGCGCCGCACCGTCGGCTGGCCGGGCCCCTCGAACGTGATGACGTTCATGCCGCGCTGCAGGACCGCCTCGCCCACGGCGTGGTACATCTCCTCCTGCGCGCCGTCGTAGCCGTTGCACATGAGCATGGTGGGGCGCCGCCCGCGCAGGCCGCTGCCGTAGAAGACGGCGGGGATCTCGAAGCCGTCGCCTTGCAGAGTGACGCGCTCGCCGGGCGTCGGCAGCAGCTTGATCGCCGCGTCGAAGGCCGCGAGCTGCTGCGTCCACAGCGAGTCGATCCTGGGGTCGGTCCAGTTCCCGTGGAGGAAGAAGTCGGCCGACCGGTAGTAGGCCGCCTCCCGGAAGAGCGCGTTCCTCGCGGATACGGGGTACCGGGCAGAGTCGATGGCTTGCGCAGAGTCGTGGACCCTGTTGGCAAGGTCGTAGAATGCATCGTGGAAGCTTTCGAAATCTCCTGGCACGATCTGGTTCGCGGCGACCAATACCTCGCCGATGTCGGCGCCTTGGTAAGGTGCAAAAGACAGCGCGCGGAGGATTTCGAAGTGGAAGTCCGAGTCAGCGTTCAGTTGTACCATGGAACCGGGGCTCGTATCGTTGTCTCTCTTGATATTATGAGATTTCTGCGGCGTATCTGGTGTAAAAGGAGAGCCCTGCCAACACACGTTAGTAAAGACGGCCGCTCTCAGAACCATTGAACACTTACAAACACCAAAGTAGGGCAAGTGAAAAGGAGCCATGAGAGCTGCGATAAACTTAGAAACTTCATATTGTCAAAATTGATAGGAATATCAAGTATTCTTTAGACTGGTTTGGTTGGTGATGTTATTAGCAGTTATCATGGATATTGAGAATTCATCATAGGGACAAGTCCAGACTTTATACTACATTCGAATCTCTTCCGCCTTTCATACAAACCATAACTTTTGTCATCATTTGAGGCGCAGTACGTATAATGTTTACCGAGCATGTTATGAAGCTATTCAAAGCCAATTGCTGACGATGCGCTTCTGGAAAAGGGAGCGAGAACGAGAACGAGAGCGGCCCACTTTTGTAGCTTGGCATTTAAGGCATCGCATACCCACGAAAGGATCCGAGGAACTACACAAAATATCTAGATTACTTCGGTTAATTGTTGTTCTTTAACAAGATGGGTTTATTTTACATCTCTATCGCTTTTTTCGGCCATGCGAGTAGACCTTGCCACTGGTCAGGCAGTGCATCGATTATGGCGCGGACCTCATCAGCCCCTATACTTCCAATGCACCAGACGTCTTCAAACCCTACAAGCAACGCGAAGTAATGGGCGAGAATAACTAAAGCCCTCGGCGACCCTGCCTTGACTTCCTCCACGTATCGCCGGTCCAGCAGCATCGGAAACATGACTAGCATCCTGAAGACGCCTCCGGACGATTCTTCGTTGTCCGCTAAGTCGATGGCGCTGCAGATATAATCGAGCGTACGAGCGTACGCGTCTTCGATTTCCGGATCCCACGGCTCGGTCGCTCGAACTTCTTCGGGGCGGTGTAGTAGATGCTTCAGCCTTCCGATGTTCCTTCGACTTGGCAGCCTGCCCCTTTCGTAGAGGGGCAATGTCCCCTTGATCAACTGGTATGCCACCGAGCTGGGATCGGGGCCCACCTTCTCCCATGCTTCTATGAACGTGGAAGCGGACGTCTGGGCGAGGACCAGCCATTGCCACGGCGGTGTATAGGGCTGCAGCCTCCGACCCAGCAGTTGGACGCGCGCAATGCACCGCATCAAGCAAGAAGTCAAGCAGACCGCGTCGGCTGTTTGCCTGCTAATCTTGGGTATGTCTTTGTTGTGCTCTCGAACGGCCATGGAGAAGTATCTGTTGGCAGCATTCTCGGCGCCGCCCTCGATTTCTTCGCCTCTGCCAAGTCTTTGCAAGTGTAAGGCGGCAATGGTATACATGGAGTATAACAGTGCGTCCGAGTCAAGCGAAAGCTTCGGGATCACCCGGGAAAACAGCTCCCGCGTATTCTCGTCAGCCGCAATCGAGCTGCCCGTCTCAGCAAGGTACTGGTGCATTAGCCTGGTCTCTAGCATCCGCCGCGTCCGACCCTCCGGCGGGTCGTCATCCTCGGCCCCACCAGGAGACAATCGAGCCGAGGTTGACTTCTCAGAGGCTCTCGCGAACGTGTCGCGATCATACACACAAGGGAGTCCAAACCGCTTGCAGTTATGACAGACAGGTTTTACCTCGTCGCACTAGATAACGCGAATATCTTAGTCAGAGTACGTCTTTCATTCAGATAATCATTTCGTTACAACCTTTACACGCCTGGCGCGACATCGTTGGCAGCCTGGAGCGCGTCAGATCCCACTAGCAAGGGCTCGGAAGGAAGGCCAGATGTTCAAATTGCATACCAAATATGGACTTTTTATGTCCTAGCTTTGGGATCCGGTGGTGAGTTGGAAGGCCAGAGTTGGACGCCATGGTAGTAGAGCTATAACTAAATGCCGGCCTCCGTGAATGTAAATGGCACTAGATACGAAGGTGTAACGATGGAAACACGTGGCGGGGGATGCGATAGAGCAAAAAAAGAAAACGGCATTTCGCTCGCGATATCTATTATTAAAACACCCTGGTCTCATCTTGCTTGGCTGCTTGGCTCGCTATCTCGCTGTCCGGCTCGCTGTCCAGCTACGCCGTCCAGCTATTTTCCGCTGAATAGTGCTAAAATGGTTATATTCAACTGGGTACCTCACATATGCAATTATCCCTATCTATAATACTCTGTATTGCTATTGCTCTTAGAGGGGCAAGGGGCTGAGCATCAGGAAGGAAGCCCGTCTTGGCCGGCGTATATGTGCGGCGCGATAAAGTGGAACAGTTATATGACGAATTGCAGCTTGCACCTTTCCTGCTCCCTCCTGACTCCATCGTCTGCTTCCGCACAAACACCCACCCGAGGATAGAAGCATATTCCTACACTATTGGAACCAAAATTCAGACCACCTCAGACTAGAAATATCAGTCAACTTCAATCTTCTCAGAGATCGGTTTAGGTCAGACACGGTGGCAAATACCAGGACATGTTGGAGATGCTGGAGGCAGAGATGCGCTTTAGCTGTTGAGCCTTAACTAGCTCCTCCATGGTCTGCTCTGGCTTGTCTACACCGCAACCTTCCTCATTTTTATTGTTATTATTATCAATCTCTTTATTTGGACCTAGTATGACGAATAACTATCGGAGGAACACTGTCATTTACGGGATACGCGCGACAAGATGGCGCGGGACCATAGACGGCTATTTCGGAGTTTTTGTTTCTTTTTTTTCTTCTTCGTCGTCGTCATCCTCCTCTTCTTCCGCTTCATCTTCATCTTCATCTTCATCTTCATCTTCATCTTCTTCGGGATGTTGATTATTTGCAGGTATTCGCAATGTCTTCATCCCTTATCGCACCTGTCCACGATTCTCAATACATGTCAGAGCTCCAGCCTTCTGGCCTTCAACCCGTTAGAAGAGGTTGCCTGTAGATAGGTAGCCTTTCGTCTGCAAATCGCACAGCTCTTAATAAAACCCACTCCCCTGACTTACAAGACCGTCCCTCGAAGGACTGCGAAGCAGATAATGGTACCATTAGTTAGAGGTCAAAGGTACATAGTTGATGCCCCATACTAGGGTGTTCGTCTGTACTACTGTATATTCTTAATGCTTTAACTTGGTGAGCTAAACACCCACGGGCTTCTGATAGATACCATGGTGCTCTCATCCTCAATGACATCTATGGTAGCGACGTCGCTTGATATTATCATCGGCGGAGTATATATGGAAAACGAGGTCTAAGCTCGAGCAAGATTAAGCTTAAGGTTCCCTAGGATCAGGTAGGCATTCTTGGAGTTTTTTGAATTTTGATATTATGCCTAGGGGTAGATAAGGTCGAACCTATTATTAAACTTAGATGACGAAGTGCTGTTAGAACTACTTTTTACTTCTTTAAAAGGA
Source organism: Hypoxylon rubiginosum (assembly GCA_902806565.1). NCBI lineage: Eukaryota > Fungi > Ascomycota > Sordariomycetes > Xylariales > Hypoxylaceae > Hypoxylon > Hypoxylon rubiginosum. The sequence continues at coordinate 253,051 of CADCXA010000027.1, read as the reverse complement.
ATCTTTTCCCCTCCCCTTTTTCTACCGAATCCATCCCCTTCATCTTTCTTCGAACGGATCTTTACTAAACATTAGAGAACTTGTCCAATAACGGATCTCCACTAAGCCTCAGAGAGCTTGTTCAGTACGATATCTTCTTCAAGAGCGGCAGAATAATTACGAACAATTCGAATTATAAGATGGCTGGGGCAAGAAAAAAGGCAAGGTCGGTGGCAGCGGCAACGTCTATTCAACATCAATCACCGATAAAAACTTCAATTATCGTAACGGATTCGAATCTTGGCTACAAGATTCGCGTTCTCTTATACGACTTCCGAAACGTCCGCACCGACCATGCTTCCCAGGAACGGTTATCTCTGACAGTAGACCCCCTTTACATCAGCAGCCCCTATTTCACACAGGAGGAGGCTGCGTGCGTCAGAGCAGCCACCGTGGATACCTATACCGAGAACAACGAAGACCCCGACGCGAGGGACCCCGAAAATAATGAGAAAGCCATACCGATACCTCAATCGAAAACCGTTGAGGATATGTTGCACACCAAATTCGCCAAATTTCTAGAAAAACGGCGAGCAAGCGGCGACTCTAGGCCATGCGGGCCACACGATATGGCTCCTATATACGAGTCAATCTTCGGAATTTCTCAAACGAAGCTAGAAGATGAGAACTTCTTACGTCGGCTTCGAAAATCGGGATTGCAAACGGACCAGAATCAAAATAAGTCAGCTGATGAAGTTGGTGGGAAGAAGAAACGTGGTGGTCATTGAGAAAGGGGATAATCTAGAAATCATATATATATATGTACTTGGCCGGTGGGTCCACATAGAAGCAGGCTGAGCTGATATATGACAGCGCAGTAGAGTTGTCCGCGTGAGCGTGGAGGTCTTTCTGACATGTCGGATCAGGCACCTGAAGCAACCCATCCTCGCCAAGAGTTGGAGAAGGAGATATGCTGCAAGCTCAACCAATTACTCACAAGCCATATATGTTGCGGAACGCGAAGATGTACGCAATGGAACATCCAAATACCAAGGTTTCATGCCACACGATCTTGTCAGTCACATCAGAGGCGCCGAATTGAAGGCCGTCAGCAAATAGATCCTAGGACGGTCGGGCCCACTGGATGCATGCTAAATGACTGCTATGTGTTCTATTATACTGTGCCAGCACCGTACTGGAAGTGACTGATCATATAGGATAGCCATAAATATCATAGTTGGGCATATGTAGGGTCTTTCACTTGTATCCTTTGACTCGCTTTCCTCTCAATACTGTGCTCTTCTCGCGAAGTAAGAAATGGGACCTAAACCAAGGCTAGACCCTTATATGAAATTGCTTTCTCGATTCTACGAACCTATTATTTTGCTGAGAACTCTTGGCAAGACACGAGGAGAACATACGTCAAGCCCTTGGGATGAAACTCCTGAACAGGTCAACCGCAGGAGGCTGCTTCGCAATCTGTCATATCTCTGCGACTACGAAAAGGGTGGCGATACCACTGCGTCTATTGGCATCGAAGAGAACGATGAACGCTTCGTCTTCTGGATCGCTTCGAATACAGCTCGTTCAGGAGCTAGGATCTTGCAGTTTCTGAAGCCTGCTTTGGCAAAGTTACACTGCATTATTGTGCTCGAAGAAGAGCTAAGAACTTACCTAGAAAAGGATTTCATTCACACATGCATCAGGTTCGCTGAGCGTAGGGTGAAAAAGGAAATCAGGTTGTTGTCCACCGCCATCGCAAGGTGCAAGCGATACCGCAACAGCGAAAACCCAGAAGCAGGTTGGCTTTGATCATCCAAACATTCAGGTCAGGCACTAATGATTGTAGACTCCAAGCTTTTAGCATGGCTAGGTCAATTCAGCATTAAGAGAGGCATATTAGATGTCTGCTCCCTAGCCTATGACCAACGAAAGGCACCTGAAATGCGCTGGCTAGAAGGCGAAATTCAACCATATGGCGGAGAGGCTCATACTAATGAGCGTGTGCTTGCTTTCGAGCAGGTACATCATCTTTTGGGGCGGCTAGCTCACCACGTTCGCGCACCGATTGAGGCCATTAAAGATTCATCCTCATTGCCTCGTCTGTTCGATGTGTATGATGTTCGCCTCATTAGGCCAGTTGACAGCAACCCACGACCGCAGGCCGACTCTCTCACCAACCTTCCTAGTATTCTGAAGCGGATGCTGCCCGCAAACGACCCAAAACTGAAAGAATACGAAGAAGGCATAAGGTCCCTAGATCAGAAGTTCCATATCACAGAGCGTATCCACAGGCAGTACGAAGATAAAAACTTCCAGCCACAGATTCATGCCGAGATCCAGGTTCTGGAACATTTCCACAACAACAATATCAACTTCGTTGACGACGATAGGTACATTGGATGCAGTAAGCCAGCGTGCTACTGCTGCCATCTCTACTTCCAACATCACCAAGCAAGACCGGTCGTACCCGAGTCTCACCAGAACATATATCCGAACTGGGGGGTGCCAGCTTTGCCTAGCGGAGCAGAGGACCCAGGTTATAAGGAGCAGCGGAACTTGATGAATAAGATGCTGCAGACAATCAAGCAAGATGCCCTCAGCCAGATCCGACGCAAGGCCGGCCCGCTTAGATGGCACGCCGATTCACGGACCGGCATTACCATGTCATCGATGGAATCACCTTTGGACATAGGACATCCTAGGAAACACTCTCCTGAAAGAGAGCTGGTCACCTTAGATGCCGGTATGCCTTGCCACCCCCTTTTGTACTATGTCATGAGCTGATGTTCCTAGAATCTGCGCTGTCAGAGGGCATTTCCAGGATCGAATTGCAGTCTGACGCTCTTGAAGCACCAAGCACGTCATCACTCGAAGATGACACCGACTCGATTGAATCAGCTAATTCAGATCGTGAGTTTCATAATGAGGCCATGTCTGGGTTTGACTCGGATTCGGATTCTAGTGGTGGATGCGCTTTATAGTATCGTGACACAGCGCATGGGAATAGATATGTTTTGTTAAGATTGGGGCGGACTGGGGTAAATTTCTCGATGATAAAGCTCAACCAATTCGGAAATGACCTGTCGGATTTCTTACATCTAAGCTGCATCTTCATAGGACAGCAGTTTTCGTAAAAATGTAAGCTTCCCAGCCCGCTATAGCATGCAGTACCACCTACCATGTCATTTAGGTTACTCTAGGAGAGGGGAGCGGTGGCTGATGGAGATCAAATATCCACTACATCCACTACATCTACATTTTAGACTACATTCCTTGTTCCTTGACAATTATGTACATCACCACATCAGTACTCTATAGGTATTTATGGATCCTCTTAGCATCACAGTATCTTCCATTGCACTGCTTCAGGCCTGCAATGCAGTCCTACACATTTGTTACAATGCATACGAGATCCTAAAGGACAGGCCATGGGTTCTTTCCAAGGTTCAAGACGAAGTGAGCGCGCTCAGGGGGGTTCTTGAAGCTCTTTTCCAGCTAGCCATTGATGATGAAAAACCAAGAGAACACCACGGCCAGCATTCCGCATTAAAGGTTCTCGCTCAAAGTCAGACCAATAAGGGGCCGCTGGTGCTCTGTTCGGACGACTTACGTGCCCTGGAAGAAATATTGTCGGCGAAGTTCAGCAAGCAACCAGGGAACAAATTTCGCGCGGTCATACAGGCTGTATCATGGACCCTAACCGAGAGGGAGGTTACACCTATCCTTGAACGATTAGCACGGTCAAAGGCAACCTTGAACTTGGCCATATCCGCGGATGAAGTGTAGGTTTAGAGATTTGATTCTATATGCACAATTTTCAACTGACTTCATCTGTAGAGCTCTACTTCTCGAACTAAGTAAAACGTCATCCTCTATGGCAAACGACGTCGGTAACATCGACCGTACTTTAGCAGACCTCACTTCACAATGGACGATTCAAAATATGAGTGAGATAACGTACCCGAAGTCGGCATATGATCAGAGCTAACGAAAGTAGACCAGGCACAAGAACGAATACTCAAGTGGCTATCATCGATCGATCCTTGGGAGTCGTACAATTCCGCTGTACACCGGTGTCATGATGGTACTGGTCAGTGGTTCCTAAAGTCGACCGAGTTCCAAGACTGGAGGGATCAGCCCGGGCGAAATCTCTGGCTTAGTGGATTCCGTAAGTCTTTATAGCCACCTGTGCAGCTCCGCCCACGACAGACTAACAGCAGACATAGCGGGATCGGGAAAGACTACGCTACTGTGAGTATACTCGAGGCAATATTATGCTTCCTCGGTTATGGCTGACATTATCCAACAGGTCTAATGTTATCAGACACCTAATCCTCTGGGCTGAACAAGACGAAGTACGACGTCCAACAATAGCATATTTCTACTGCGATTTTCGCAATAGCAAAAGCCAGAACCTAACTAATCTTCTCGGGAGCATAATCTGCCAAATCCTTCGGAAAGGCGGCACCATTCATAGTCTGATAGAAGACACTTTCTCCTCAAGTACAGATGCTGGGCGCAGTCGAGAGCCTCAAGTTCCTTTCCTCCTCGAGGCACTAGAGCTTATCTCACGCAAGCATCACGTCATCGTTCTTATAGACGCTCTAGATGAGATTGAAGATCGAGTAGAATCTTTGGATTTCTTTCGGCATGTACACGACACAATGGGAAACATCAGTTTCCTCGTAACGAGCCGCGAGGAGCAGGAGATACGTCAGAACCTAGTAGGCACAATATACGTATCGAGGATCAGGTCACCGAGGTTGATGGAGATATTGCAAAGTATACCGATTTCAGGTTACAGACAGATCCTAGCCTGCAATGGCTAAATGACGATGTGAAGAGCGACATATCCAAGTCAATGCAGGCTCAAGCATCGGGAATGTAAGTGGCTATGTTCTTCTGCCACATATTATATTAATGATCGTAGGTTCCGCTGGGTGCAATGCCAATTAGATACTCTCAGTAAGCTTCGTACGGTCAAAGCCATCCGCCAGAGTCTAAGCCAGTTACCTCATGACCTCCATGAGACATACGACCGAATATTGGCACGCATTTCTACGGCAGACAGAGAGTTCGCACGAAGGGTCCTACTTTGGGTATCCTTTGCTGTGACACCCTTAACATTGAAGGAACTGCACACAGCAATTGCGATAGAGGTGGATATGGACTATCTAGACGAAGAATCGCTTCTACATGACCCAAGCGACATATTGAGCTTAGTTAGCGGCCTGATAAGCATCACAGAGCTAGGCTATGTTACTATTGCCCACATGTCTGTCAAGGACTATCTTCTTTCGCCTGAAACTCGGCACAGCCAGATGGCGAGCAGCTTTGCTTTGACTGTAAACGGCTCTAACGCAGCCCTTTTCCAGTCTTGCATGGCCTACATCTCCTTTGCCCATTTCCAACAAGGACCTTCGAGGTCCTCAAAAGAGTATCTCGAGAGAATAGAGAAGCACCCTCTTCTCAGGCACGCGGCTATCTCTTGGCCTTACTACTACAGAGCGGCTATACCGAACAAGGATCTCACAGCCTCCGTTATGCAGCTCTTCTCGGAAATCGAAAATCGGAAACTGTTCATGTCGTGGGTCCAAGCTATCAACGCCGACGAGTTTGCCTACTGGGACTTCTATCCACGCCACGCCACGGGCCTCTATTATGCAGCCACGTTTGGGCTAACCGACGTTGTCGAGCAGCTGATCAAATCCGGTGTAGATCTCGACCTCCCGGGAAACCGCTACGGCGGTACAGCACTGCACGGCGCCGTATGGCGCGGCCACGTCCCCGCGGCGCAGCTACTCCTGGAGGCGGGAGCCGACGTCAACATAGTCGACGATCATCTGATGCCTGCTTTGCATCTGGCAGCTGCCGAGAACGATAGTGAACTGGTCGAGTTGCTCTTGCACTTCGGGGCGGACACGGAAATCAGAGACTACAAGGGCGGGAAACTGACACTGCTTGAAGTTAAGGTACATGACCGTCTCTAAGTGGCGGGCTAGGAAGCGCTTCTCGATAACCAACCAGGAACTGAGCCAAACTAGAGGGTTGGGGTCCTCCAAAAGTTTACTAAGAAATAAATCTGCCTTACCCTCCTAACACATAGCCCTCCTAAAGGTCAGGCAATAAAAGCAGGCTCTAGGTAAAATGCAACCGTAACCGATGCGGCTTTCCTAGGTGGCGCGCGACCCACGACCCGCCTAGGCTTAGCTACATATAATGATTAACTCTCTCCCTCCCTCCTTTCTAGGAGATAATGACTTAATGGTTTCGTGTCGTTTATTTCTCACCGCCAGACTGACGAGAATTGTCTTCTATCTTCTAGTCCAATAGCAAGATGTGCTTCTGGAGCAGGAAACCAGCGCCTCCACCACGGAGCCCGTACGTATACTCAGAGGCTCTACCTGAGGGTTGTATACGTCTCTTGGAGTACAGGGGCGAATTTCCCCAGGGATTCTTCTCTTTCTTGCAGCAGCAGAAGAGCATCTACAAGATCGTCACCGTCGAGTTGAGCAGAGCTCCACACTACACTGCCGTTTCTTATATGTGGGGGGAAGCAGAAAGAAGCAGCAAGATCCTCATCGGCAATTCGCATACTTTAAATATCACCGCCAGCGCCAAAGAATGTTTAGATGTTCTTTCTAGCCAATACTTGTGGATTGATTCAATATGCATCAACCAAGACGACAACAAGGAGAAGAGCGACCAAGTGAAGCTAATGGGAGAGATCTATCATCACGCATCCAGAGTTGTCGGTGTCTTGGGAAGAGCAACTAGACTACCAGGTCTCGAATCTCAGATTCATTGGGCGTCCTCGCTGGCATCGGCAGCCCTTGACCATCTAGGCTTGATTTCGGATAACATCATGCGTGATCCCTGGGACTCATGGCCTGGCGCGCTCAATGATGAAAGACGGAGTACATTCTTAGACCTCGTGGATTACTGGGACTCGGTTACTGGTGCGTTTGATGATGATAGACGGAGAGAACGGAGTTCAGTCTTAGACTTTAGGTTTCAGACTGGTATGACAGAAGAGGACTTCCGAAGAAGCGGAGGTATATATTGGCGGCTTCAGAAGAAAAACTTAGACGGCCACACGAGGGTGGTAAAATCATTATGCCACCCCTATTGGAGACGAGTCTGGATCATACAGGAACTGGCATTCGCTAAGAATTTAACCATTTACTTTGACGGTGAATTCTTCAGCTGGCGCCAGTTGATGGACATGTTCGCTGATCAATATGAGAAAGAGGAGATATTCTTGAGTGTGGAGAAGCGTTTGTATTTTGAGACAATCTCTTATGGCAAGGTTCGAGATGCTTATTTGTGAGGCTCAAGACTGCTTAGAATGATCGATCAAACGAGGCGAATTAAGAAGAGGACATTGAAGGACGTTTTGGTCGATACGATAGGCTCGTTGGCGACAGAACCTCGGGACAAGATATTTGGCATTCTGAATCTCGTTTCGGATGAACCCATCACCGAAGCAGATGCTAATGAGGTTGCTGCGAAGGCAGAGTTAGTAAAGCTGGACCCCTGGTTTGGCAACCCATCCATCTTTCCAGATTATGGGAAGCCTTGCCAACAAGTCTTGACGGAGACAACGTTGGCCATGATCATGGCAGGAGATGTTAACACACATCTTTTAGCTGGCGGGATTGACTGGAATTACGAAGACTGCAATATGCCATCTTGGGTGATCGATTGGTCGCATCTCCCCAAAATCTACTCTAACATCAGCTCCAACACTCGTTTGGACATGCTAGGGAAAAGGGTTTGGACCGGATCAACCGCGATAGATGTAGGAGACAGCGCTTGCATGCCCCTGGATCGAAAAAGGATAATGGGCAAATCTATGACGCGCGACAAGATTGTGTTTCTAAGTCCATGGGTCAAAGCAGATGGGCCGGAGTGGTTCCACGGCTGCTGGGAGGCACTTTGCGAGGTCTTACCTGAGCAATATGCTTGGAAAGACTCCGTATTTTCCCCCTCTATCGCTAGGCTTGAAGCTCTCTGGAGGGTTCTGTTAGATGTGGGTGAGATTGGAAGACTAAAGACGCATAGATGTGTTAAGAGAAATACCAGAACAGGCCTCAGATCTTGAAATTCCTCACACCTGTCGGCACTTGGTTGGCAAATCTCATTTCCTCGGCCTGATAAAAGCGGAATGGGCTGAATACGCTAAGAGTGGCGAGGAGGGCAGAAAGTGGTTAAGGAGTAAGATGAAAACTGTTGTGCTGGTATAGACCTAGCCATCGATAAATATAGAGCGCATTGCCACTATTGTAAAGAGATTGTAAATTGTAAATCCCCCAAGACCGCTATAGCCACTGAAATCACCTGCAACCCTCCACCACTAAACATCACTGCTAACGTTACTGCGAATTGCTTAATGTTTTAACTAAGCTCTACCATACCTACATCCTCCTAACAACAATATATAATTCAAATAAAAATAGCAACCAGCTGACCTGCTTATACATCATGCTCACTTAATGCGCTCTCCTGGTGAAATAGGTACTTAGGTACGTAAGCAAGCCCCTAGTAGAACAGGGGTCTCAGGTGTAAAAACCTCAGCTGTCCGCAGGCTGTCCGCAGGCTGTCCGCAGCGCAAGGCATCCGTCCAGCCGCCCTACGATTGCGTAATCTGATCAACTTCATCCCTACAAACATCATTAATAACTGTGGAATCGTCGCGATTCTTCCATCCGCATTGCCCCCATTCCCTCTTCTACACAAGACATTATCTAATACGGCAATCCATATGACCAACGCACCTTGTCCTAGTTACGCACACCCAACCTCAGCCAGGTAGGTATTATTAAAGATCAAGGAGGTATGCCAATAGATGTGAGGCGACCGCGGCGGCAGCTGTTGCTCACCACTAATATGCCAGTCTCTTACTCACAACCAACACTCCATGATGCTGTTTATCTGAGTGTCTCAAACTTTTGCCACAAGGTAAGCAATGGTTCCCTAGATGTTGGTTAGAAGGGACCCTTGCAATGACATGTCGCCTCGAAAATACGACAGAGCTTGCGCGGATGACCAGTTGACTCAAGGTGAAATGCCACCTCACTTTTGGGATCTCTCATTCGTAAGGGATCGAAAGAACCTAGCATCAGGATGAGGCCTCATCGTCCGTGTATAGTATAATGGAGCAACACCCCCCTAGCCCAAGAGTCCCCCTTTTACCAGTCATTTTCGGTGAGGTAGACCGGAGTAGCATACAAATTCCGCACGTACCTCATCCTTCCAACCTTTTAAGTTCATCGGAGCATTCTGCGAGTCGGTTCATTTTCAATATCAGAAGCCACCCGGGAGAAGAGATTTAGGACGGTATATGAGTCGCAAAACGCAAAACGCAGAACGAACTACATCTATTCGGGGGAAAGCATGTCGCTAGTGAACGCCGGCACTTCCATCCTGACCAAGACGAAATTATGCAAACGCTCCACGCCCACAGGAGAGAAGAGGAATACGTTAGAATATAGAGTACCTTCACCTCGTCGAAATAAGCAAAATGTTCGAGACACGATGCGCAACGCTGCCTGCGAATTGAAAACGGCATGGTATCAATATGATATTGTCACGAAAGATCAAGCGCGTCTTATGGTGTTAGAGCCCAGTCAGGATCCCGAGGCAGATCTAAGAGCAGCACTTGTCACGATCCCCATTGATCAACTTCACCTCTATGCATACACGGCACTTTCGTATCACTGGGGCGAAAGCACAGTCGGCAATCCGATTTTCATTAGCTCCCAGCCCATTATGACAGCTGGAAACACGGATTACATGAGTGACGCAACAGTTAGCGTTGCCTCGCGCCTCAATGTTAAAGACAACCTATACGAAGCATTAAGGCATCTACGCGATAAGGACGAGGCGATTCTCTTATGGGTTGATGGGATATGTATAGATCAGGAAAGTGAAGCTGAGAAAGGAGCTCAAGTCCCCGGCATGGCGAAAATTTATTCCTGTGCCGCTGACGTCTGCGTCTGGTTAGGCTCAGCTGACAGAGGTGGCCGTACTGACAGGGCAATGGACTTCATTAGCCAGGTTGTCAGCGCCTATGATATCGATGCTCTAATCCGAAAGGAAGAGGCCGATAACTGGAGCGACCTTCTCTTCCTCATGAGATCCAGCTGGTTTTCACGGCGTTGGGTCATACAAGAACTTGCTCTGGCCAAGGAGGCTACGATCCGTTGCGGCTCTAAACAGGTGGACTGGAGGGACTTCTCCGATGCCATTAGTATTTTCGATTTGAACTTCCACAAGATCCGCATGCTGCTTTCCGACAGGCCCGGGGATTATTACGCAATCACGGAGTTGAGGCCGCTCGGCGCTAAGATATTGGTCGATGTATTAAGCAACACCTTTTTCAGAGCCGCCGACAGGAGCCTCTTCGAGCCCGCGAAGACTCTTGAGACGTTAGTGTCATCATTACCGACCTTCGAGACCACTGACCCACGAGATACGGTGTATGCCTTCCTCAACATTGCCAAGGACACGTTTCCCAAGTTTGCTCCTGGTATGGCGCCTGCTGGAATGGACGTACCACCACTGACATCTAATTATGGGCATGACCTTCTCACCGTTTACACCAACTTTGTCCGTTATGTGGTTGCGAGTAGCAAATCACTAGATATCATATGTCGCCAATGGGCCTTGCCCGAAAAACAGAACCCAGCGTTAATAAATGGATCGTCAGGGGAGCTCCCGTCATGGATCAAGACTGTCCCTGATTCGCCGTATGGCCAACCGGGCGAAGCACTGAACGGTCGCAAGAATGGCGACAGTTTCGTCGGCCTTCCTGATGCCAAATTTTACAACGCCTCTCGCGGCAAATGGCCGGAGGTACGCTTCGGAATGGAGGCGTCAGAACCAACGGGCTTATCAGGTTCACCTGTGCTTGGTGATGGTTCTGCCTCAACACATGTAGCCACGGAAACAGCTCTCGAACGTAGAGACAGCTCAAAATCCGGTAATACGGAGGAGCCATCACACAGTTTTTCGCCCGAGTCTCTGTCGAGCAGAAGTTCTAGCTTAAGCTCGACAAGACTGCCTGACACGCCGGCTACCAACTCGCCCATATCCCCCATCGAGGGGCACCATGATCTCAATGATCGCGACCCCTCCATCTATGTTAAAGGCTTCGTTCTTGGCGCTGTATCTTGGAAGACGGACCCCATCCCAGACGGTATCATCCCCCAGGTAGCGCTCGAAAGACTAGGGTGGTCTCGCGCCGAAGGCAAGGTCGAATACCATTCGGTTCCGGATCAAGTCTGGCGGACTTTAGTCGCCGACCGCGGCCCGGACGGCAGGCCGCCGCCGAGCTGGTACCACCGAGCTTGCCTTCGATGTCTGGTGCACGACACCCCGAACGGGCATATCGCCACAAAGGTTATTCTCGAGCAACGCTCGTCCGGTATCATGAACGATTACATCAAGCGGGTGCAAGCTGTTACTTGGAATCGCGTGGTGCTCGAGGCGATGGATGAAAATGGTCACCAAGGCGAAACCTTGGTTGGCATCGGGCCCCCGCGGACGGAGAGGGGCGACCTGATTTGCATACTCTTTGGTTGTAGTGTTCCCTGTATCATTCGCCCCTGGGTGCTTGCCGATCCAAGCTCCAATCATGGTATCAAGCGCCGTAAACCCGATGCCGGGGAGCAGCCCGATTATTACGAGTTCGTCGGCGAAGCTTTCATATATGGTAAGATGGATGGCCAGGCCATCGAGAGCATCAGCCCAGAAGACCTTCACTCTAAGACTCGGGAGTTCCGCTTGCTATGAGGTAAGGCTCGACTCGGTTATATGTGCTAATGGGCTATTAGAATGATGGGCACTACCGCATTAGGGAGGTCCCCTCATGAGCTCATGATAGTAGTTTGATTTTATCATGAGCTTTTCTATTCAGCCTTTTCCCATCCTTGTATTATACATTCTGCGCAAGCACTTAGGTATAAGTAGGATTTAATTAAGCTATCGTTCACGAACTGTCCTAACTTATGAAGCACTCCATCGTTTCCCTACCCGCCTGATAGGACATCCCATGTTAGATGCCGGCTGCGGTAAAAAGAATATGCATCTACTTTAATATAAAACCACAATCTGGATACGAAGCTTCAGCCCGATCCTACGCTCTCTTTCTGAATTCAGCCATAGTCCTCGTCTTCCATATCGTGCATGCTCGTTAGTTATTCCATCCCAATGTAACAATAGAGTCCTTGATCCCCTAGCTTGACTTGAACGCACCGATAGAGCGAGCGACCTATCCAAGCATTCAATATCGATGATGTCAAGTCTCGGACCATCTTCACACAGAAAGCATCGGATTTTTCGCAGTTTACTTCGTTCTCTCCGTCGCCGTTCTCGCTAATAATATCCGGCTCACACCTCGCTATCCATAGACGCATGATCTTCGACCGCGTCTACGTCAAGCGATATAGTACCTCCCTACATGTAGTTTTCGACACAGACACTAGCCTATAGCGGCATATCACATGCAGCATGCATATATTCAATGACTGCTTGGGAGTTTTATGATTTTCATTGATATACTATAGAAAGAGAGAAACTAAACGATCGAGACTATAGGAAATATATTTAAAAGAGGCAATACAGCCAGCGTACTTAATGAATAGTAAAACAAATGGTTTAAGGTAAGGAGGTAACTAATGTAGAGCCGTTATGTAAATGAAGTAATGAGAAGCCGAAAACAAGCCGAAAACTAACACTGGCTATAAACATAACTCAATCAAGCCTAAGAAAGTAACTCTCAAATCAGTCCTGGTGAATGACTTAAAAAAAGTTCGTGATGTCGTGACGTAAAAAGTGTAACATAAATGACTGACGAGACCTGCAATGAGACGTGTTGAATTTGAACCTCCTGAGGGAAACGGTTGTAACAGTTCCGTGTCTGTTGCAGAATATTATAAGCTTGATAACCATTCGTCGACAAACTCAAGATGTTTAGAGGCCGTCTCGATGATTCCATCCAATGTGATTATCGAGATCTGCTGCAGTGGCATAACGCTTCGGACAATGAATGCAATCATACACGACTTTCCGAGGCGCCTCGCGGGGCATCGGTGAATATTGGGGCGCATCTGGGTGCTGAATAGCTAGGTGCTTGATGAGATCCCTCTCGCGTGTGTATCCTTTAGCGCGAACTCGTTCGCATCCGTCTACACGACAGGGAAAAGGGGTCTCGTTGTGGACGTCCTTGAGGTGCTTATTATAATCAGACTGCTTCTCGAAAGGTCTCTGCGCATTCTGTTGAGACCAAGGGAGACGCATAAACTCGTCATTTCGATAGAACGCACACCCAGCGTGAGGACATGCGAGGACCTGACGAGGTGTGATTTTATGAGTTGGACAAATCTTCTCGATTTCCTCCTCATCGAATTTGTGGTAGCCGCGAAGGTGCTGAACGAGGTGATCACGCCGGGTGAAGCCTCGTTTGCCGCGGTGACGCTTACAGAAGGTGCAAGGGAATTTCTTCGTGTCTTTGCGGAAAGAAGCACAATGGCGATTCAGGGCGTCGGTACGCGAATACCTTATCCCGCACGAACACTCAAAGGGATTGTGCTGTTGAATTTCCGCATGCTTTCTAAGCCTCTTCAGATCCGGGAACGATAGGTTACATTCGGCGCATGATAACGGTCGGGAACCAAGGGCCGGGAAATGGCCGGGTGTGTCCGCACTGCGTTTGCTATTTTCGGAGTCAAGAAGCTCTGTGAAGCCTCCATGCCCTTCTAGGGTTGAGGCTGAATGGCAAGACTGGGCTGACGTGATCCCAAGGTGCTCTCGAAAATTCATAGGCTCAATGAAATTTTGCTTGGATGGAGGAAAGCTGGGCTCCGAGAAAAACACCCTTTTTGTTAGCAAATGCTAAAAAAAAAAAGCCTCACGGTTCCACGGGGGCTGCAGGGACATCAGGCAGCAGCGAGAAGTCGAAATTGAGGGCGGCGTTCTGTTCCTCCTGGCCAATCCAATCCATGTTGCTGGAAGTGCTCTCGTCAAAGACGGGTTGATTGGTGCTCAAGTAAGCCTCCCAGTCGAAGTAGTCGCAGTCAGAAGTGACCAGAAGGTTGTCCCAGTCGACGGGTTGGAAGTTGTCTGACATCTTGACGAGGTGGGCTTGGTTGAAGCAGCAAGGGATTTTTGGGAGGTAGATTGAAGATTTGTATGAAGTCCGGTGCAGTTGCTAGGCGTTGTGGGTGTGCAGAGAGCAAGAGGGCGTTATGGGGGGAGCCCGCATATTTCTCTCAGAGTCCGTAGAAGCGTCGCCGCTTTAAGAGAGCAGTGGCTAAGGTACATAGCAAAATAGGGTGGAAGTTGTTCTGGCGGTGAGCCAGGGTTCGAGGTATGGAGTGCGTGATAGGTCATCGAGGGATATGTTAGTCAGCGCAAAATAGGGTGGAAAGGGGGGTTACACAACATGAAGCCAAGGATTTTTTGCCAACGAGAGAATGAGAAAAGAGCATCGGAAGTCGAGGGTATTGCACATACGAACCGTAAAGAGGTGTAGATAATGCATTCCAGATCTAGTGATAACATCAGGAGAAAGGGGCTAGAAGGAGAGGATGCAAATGACATAATACGCCAGATATGCACACCCTGACAACCATAGTCTATTCCGTAATGCAACGAGCCAGTAAATATAGACACCCAGCTCGAACCAGACCAAGCCCATGCGAATGATAAACCCCCTAATCGCCACGTTAGTCTATCCGTAAGGTTTACGTCACGTTACGTTACGTTACAACATCGTGTAAAAAATCTTTTTTTTTTCACCGTCCGCTCCCGCTCCGGACCCTCGCCTCCTGCGCGTCCGGCACGTCGGCGGCGACCCCGAACCCCATCCCCTTCCTTCTCCTCCTCCGCCCCGCCCCGCCGTCCCCGTACTTCTCGTCGAACTTGCGGATCGCCGTCAGCGTCGCCATGTCCTCCGACACGCTGGCCCCGATCTCCAGGAGCGCCTTGTCGAAGTGCCGGCCCGCGAGGACCCGCCTCTTCATCGTCGTCTTCTCCTTCTTCTTCTCTTTATTCTCCCCTTCCCCTTTTATCTCCTGCTCCTGCTGCTGCTGCTGCTGCTGCTGTTCCAGCTCCAGTTCCTCCTTGACCGCCGCCATCGCCGCCGCCACGCACACGTTCTTCAGGTCCGATCCCGAGTACAGCGGCGTGCGCTTCGCAATATCCTCCATCGACACCGTCGCCTCGTCGAGCATCTCATCCTTGAGATGAATCCTCAAGATCGCGGCGCGGTCCGCCTCGAGCGGGAGGTCGATGAGCAGTTTCCGGGGCAGCCGTCGGAGCACGGCCTCGTCGAGGTCGAAGGGCCGGTTCGTCGCGACCATGACGAAGGCCTTCATCTTGTCCAGGCCGTCCCACTCCCGGAGGAACTGGTTGATGGTCTCGCGGCGGGACCCCTGGTCGCGCCGCCCCCGGGCGCCCAGCAGCGCGTCGGCCTCGTCGATGAAGATGACGAGCGGCTCCTTCCTCCGCGCGAGCCGGAACAGCGCCCGCACGTTCTTCTCGCTCTCGCCCACGTACTTGTTGTTGATGCTGGCCCCGCTGATCTCGATCATGTTGGCCCCGCTCTCCTTGGCCACGGCCTTGGCCAGCAGCGTCTTGCCCGTGCCGGGCGGGCCGTACAGGAGGCAGCCCGGGATCCGGTCCGTGGCAAGGACGCCGTAGGAGAAGGCCTCGGGCCGGATGAGAGAGAGCGTGGTGAGCATCTTGACCGATTCGATCGTCTCCTTCGGCGCGTGGATATCCTTGAACGTCGTGCGGATGTCTTCGGCATTCACGAGGCCCGACTCCATTTTCTCTTCGTGATCTTCTTCGGGCGGGTTGAGCTTGCGCGGATCAAATTGGTTCCTAGATTCGTTTCGTTGACCTTTGCCTTCTTTGCCCATCGAGACTTTGGATGACGCTTGTTTTAGCTGGTCCAGCTTCTGGATCACACCGGCAGCCTTCTCTACAGATTCGAGGCTGAAAATGTCAGCTGGGTTCTTGGAGTACCCAATCATCGCAGTTGCAATGCGATAAATCTCGTTGAGCGGTAAGACGCCCTCTTTCCACGATTTTGGCAATTTCTTCAAGTCGATTTCGCTTAGCCCAATCTCACCCGTGGACACCGTCGATGTCTCGGAGGCGGGTTCGATCATGGATAGTAGCGTCTTCACAATGTTTCCCTCGTTCTCCCTCACGTAGTCTTGAATTTCCCATACACCGCTCTTTATACCGTATGCGATCATTTTCGGTCCTTGGCTGAAAGAATCGGAGTAGAGATGAATCACTCGCTCCGTCGATTGGAGCTCCCTCAACGCGTTCATATAAGGCTTGGGCGCATTTTTGGTAGAGCAAGAACCGACTAGAGCTATTCTTCGGCCGTCCGCCCAGAGTCCGTCAACAAGCTTTCGGATTTTGCCTATAATCATGGCACCACATTCCAAGTCCATGTTGAGGGCATTGAAGTCGTCGATATGAACAATGAGCGGCCGCTGTTCGGCGGAATCGGGATCGGAATCGGCGCAATGGACGAGCTCTTCCAAAGCCGCGTTGATTTTCAAGTCCTCCCAGAGCTCGTCGCTTTTCCCTCGATTCGACCCGTTTAGAAAATCATCCATTAGTGATAAATATCGCTTATTATCCTTTTTAAGTCTTTCATCCCGCATTACAATGGTGTAGGGCATTCGAATCGTCTCCGTCATGTCGTCCTCGTTTAAGTCGCTATTTACTCTTAGTCTTCCCGCGTTCTCTGCAGCTTTGTATCCTAGTTGCGATATCGCGCCGGGCGCCCTCACGGCATCTTGGCCGAGATAGCTCCCAACGATATGCGCAATATCAGAGGCCCTTAAATGCAAAACGTCGGCTTCTAGCCTAGTAGCGACGTGCTGCACGATATCACGGGGGATAGTATAACCCGAGTAGTTAGGTATATCAATAATTGTGACAGGCCGTCGCAAGTCTGCGAGCTTCACATTCTTCGGAGCCTGGACCAATAGATCGGTGTTAACAGATGCTATGACCTCTTGGATCCATTCCTCTTTGTACATCTCCACGGCAGATCCTTCTAGGGGGCGCTCGCTCATTGCCATATCCATCAGTGATTTGGCTTGGTCCGGCGTCGGCCGCACATTTGCGTGTCTGCTCATCGAGTAAATGAAAAATGACATCAGGTCGCGGGAACTAGAGATAGAACTACGCTCCAACATCTTCGCTACCGCGTCTTCTCCATGGGCCTCGCGGGCGGACTGAGCCGCAGCCCAGAAGGCGGAAGCTACTAAGACGTCTCCCTTCTTATGAATCAGCTCTGAGTCTGTATTTGACTCTAGCGTTTTGATGGCCTCGTCTAAGGTCTCCTCTGTCCATGCTGTAGCTTCCAATAGAGAATCATTGTACTCCCCCCACATTTTACTCGGTGGCGGAGAGTACAGTTTTTTCTCTAGCAAAATGCGCGCTTCTCGCTCGTGTTTGAGGTCGGAATGAATCAGCGCCTTCGCATCTTCGAGGCGACTAACGGCGCCGGAGAGAAACGACTTGGGCACGTGTACGGGAGGCAGTTCTTCGGGTTTGCGATTCCGTAGGGTCCGGGACCTTAAGGAGCCATTTCCGGCTCTCTTGCGGCCCTGACCCTCCCCGTTGGCGACCGTCGCATTCTCTCCAAACAGATCCTCGTCTCCATTTTCACCCTCGCCAGCCCCGTTTTCCTTCTCGGGTTTGCTCCCGTCGTCGCGAGGCCCGTTGTTGCCGTCTTCGGCGGCTCTGACGGCGGCGGAGGCGTGAAAAAATCGGATTGGGCGCGTCGCTAGGTTGGGTTTCTGTACGCTAAGGGTCGCCAATCGAAAGGCACGCGCCGACAGTGTATGCATTCGGAGAATTGGCGCTCGGCGTGAGCAGGCGAATGCATGACTTGCAGTCTTGCAAGAAGTTAGAAGAAAATTCGTCGTTAGTTGAAGTTGACGAGGGCGGAATTTGCCGTGGTCCAAGCGTCAGCGTCTTTCTACACCGAAGTACACCGAGCCTTCACCGAAATCGACTAGATGGAAATCTACAAACTACTTAAAGCATCAGTGACGTAAGAGAATAAAACACAAGATATCACTTATAATGCCCCAGGTACTAAGTTCTTAAAAAGTTTGGAATAATTTCTGTTCATTGAACCAAATGCCTTCAACGCCGCGCTGAAAGCACCGAAAACACAAGCGCCTTGTTGACTAAAACAAATATTCATCCAGCGGTATTTCGACTCTCTTTGATGTCACCACCGTCGTATCGTTGGCATAATTCCACTCTTGCACCTGTCCTTGAAGAGTTTGGACAAGTTCCCTCGCATTCCATCTCGGGACCGTAGTCCCTTGCCCGGATTGGGTTGCCGGATTCCCTAATCCTCTAGACGGGCCTTGTACGCTGATAGTAGAGCCGTCTAATATCCAGTTGTCCTGAATGTCCTTGACCATATGATTTGCGAATCGGTTGACCTGTTCGTTACTTTCCGATGCTAAATCTATCCTGTATATTCGAATACCTTCGAAGAGACGAATTGGATCTAGCGTGATCGTCTCCCTTGACTCCTTAAGAAGATTGGAGAGATACGCCGCGGCTGTTCTTGTGAAGCTCGCAAATGTCTCCATCGCGTCGGTAATCTCCATTGCCAGTTGAGATGTCGGCTCGTTGATCAAGTATGCTGCGAAAGATGGCGAAAGTAGGTTGAGAAGGCGCGTAACTTGGACGACCGTGTATACGTGCTCGTGACGTAGTTCGAAGACATCAATAATTTGAAGTTCTTGGATACTGGCCAGGGTGTATTGTAGAAGGACCAAAAGTCCGTCCATTTCTTCTCTCCCTATTTCCCTATGGACACCTCCACCTGGTGTCGTAAGCAGTGTCTCAAAGGCACTGATGTAAGTGTCTAGCAACACTGATCCTGCAGTGGTTTGGACCGCGGTTTTAATAATTGCTGGGAACATTCTACCCAACAGGAAAGAGAGAACGTGTGGGTTCTCCATTCCTTGCTGGAGTATAGCTCTCTCGTCGGCAAGCTTACCATTCGCGAGCGCAAGCTTGAAGTTGGGAAATAGGAGGTAGAAGAGACCAGGTACCGCCTTAGTGTCTCCTTCCTCTAACTTTAGGCCCCATGAAAGTATACCTGCTATCTGTAGGCGGGGGTCTTGAGTAGACGGCGAGTATTCCCGGCTAATCTGGTAAAAGTACGAGTCCACAGGGCAGAGGTCTTGAGATCTGATCACGGTGATGAGTGACCGGACAAACTCGATATAATTTATGTGCTCAGGGGAGTCCAGCATGATTGACTTGAGGTCCATCTTTATCTGGTCCATTGTATTTCTCAAAGCTTTGGAAAACTGTGATTGTAGTTGGACTTTCTGACTGGCTCCCGTACGCCGTAAAGTTCTCCGCATCGTAGCAACCATACCTATCAAAAATTTAGCTAAAAATATTCTATACCGAGAGCGATATACTTACGGCCAAATAAGTCCCTGTTCGAATAGTAGTCGGGACTATTTCCGACTTCTATGACTGTGTCCTTCAAATACGGGTCACCGCAACGTTTGATTGCCGAAGCGAGTCGATTTTCATAGGCCAGAAAACTGAGTGGTTTCACAAGTTCCAGCAGAAGTAAGTCGAGAATGGTCTTACCCAAGTCCTGTGCGCAGTTAGCTACAGCTCGACAAAAACGGAAAAGAGATCTGACCTTGAACTCGCTCACACCCCGCTCAATGAGAACACTGAGAAAAAGAGCATGGTATTTTCTTGAAGGTGAAGACGTAGACTTCGAATTGTCCTGGAATATACTATACTTTCCAGTTACGAAAAATTGCGACACACGCTACGAGCCTATTAGTATCTTGCATCGGGATCATCTCAAGATCGCTTACCGAAAGCCGCGCATGAATTAAACGCGCTGCCTGCCGCCCAGCAAGTGAGATAGCTTGTTCAATGCATATTTCACGGTCAGTCGTAGGACCAATCCCTACAGCATCAGAGCCCATCCTAGCAAGAGTGCGAGCCATTGAGAAAAGGGGGATAGCCATTTTACGCTCAAGTAGCTAATCAATTAAATCAGCAAGTGATAAGTTATGTCAAGGGATGTTCGAAACTCACCATGATAGCATCTTCTCCGTGCCATGAATGATCGGCTGCCACTTGACCTTGAGAGAGGAACTCTTCGATTCGGGTGATATAGTAATCGAGAATATCTAGAGCAGCCCGCAAGCTACCCCAATCAAAGTCTGCCGAAGAGAACGGGAATCGCGTGAAAACCTGGTCCAACTGGTCTGAGAAAAGTTAGCAGGAAATTTTGGACATTAAGGGGGTTTTAACATACAATGATTCAATGCGAATGACACGGCACCGAGTGTTGGAGCTTGCCGAAGAGCACTCAAGAAACCCTTCATGGAGAAGTGCAATACGTCCATTGCACCCTTCCTGTTTAATTTTATAACGGCATTCATCATATCTCGACTAATATTTTTCGAAGCGTCTTTAGACATTCTCGAAAGCTGTTGCTGAATATCCGACTCGGCTGATAAGTACTGCTCCATCACTTGCTGGAATATGTTTTTCTGCCAATCAGCGAACGGGTTGTACGTGTCGTTGTCCTCGTCTAATGATATCACAAATTGTGACAATTGATTCCATGCTCGCAAACTGATCAAGCATGCCTCTTTATGAGAACTACCTGGCATCACTAGCTTTTCAATTGTCTGTACAGATGGTCGCAGGCTCGGTGGCGCGGCCCAGAAAAGCGTACAGAGAAGGTCATGATGATTTCTCAAGGCTGCTAGATCACTTTCATGGATGTCCTTTTCTTTCTCATATTGCCGGTTATGGTTCGGTAGAACCCTCGCGACCATATTTCTCACGTCCTTGGTTAGGCCGTAGTCTTCGAGTCGCTTTATAGACAATGCTAACAGCTTCAGGAAAATATGGAAACATCTGTCTTCCGGCACGATAGCAAGCGACGGTGATCCTGCTAGATGATCCAGGAACTCTGGGGATTTGTATGCTTCCTCGTTTCGCAAGTGGGAAAGACCTCGGGCGGCAAAAAAGTCGAAGATAGTTCCTATTATACCATTGGACCTTCGCCATCCCCATTGCTCCACGAGATAATGGCAACGACTGACGAGACCGCGGCAGTAGTCGTTGAAACTCGGGGCTTGTCGCGGATTGCTTTCGTATAGTTGGAAGATCCGTTTGAGTAATCTTTGCGGCAAGTTCCAACCTTCTAAAGGCATTGTATGCCTACCGCCTGGGACAATGACACCAAAATTGTCAAACTCACCAAGCGGTAAGAGAGTAAACAAGTCGTACCATATTCGCTCGAAAGTGTGCGCGTCGCTAATAGAGCTTGGATCGGGGTTCAACATGACAGAAGATACAACATCCCAGAACCCGCATCTAGGAATGTGAGCTTCGTCAAGGACTCGAATAAGTACCACCCAACAGACCAGCGAATAGTGCTCGTTACGAATACCTCTTTCGCGGAAAGACATGCCTTGTAGATTGTGGTATAGGTTTCGAATATCGGCCAGCTCCGTCTCAAGAAGTCTACGAATCGTCCACCTGGTAATCCTCTTCAATGTTTCCTCGAGCTGAAACGCCTCGGATACGTGGCCGAGGCTCTGAAAAACGCGTAGGGTTTGCAATAAGATAATCAGACTGCGACTCAAAACATCTATGAGGGGCCGCGCGTGATCGTGGCCCTGAGCTGGAAGGGCTTCTAAGCGCTGTGCAAAGCTCTGTAGTGTTTCCAGAGCTCGACCGACGAAGTGCTTTTCACTCTCCTGGTCCAGGAAGCTTATATGCTCTTGGAGGTAATCCAGGACGAACTCTGTGGCCTGGACCGGAATTGAACTATCATTGATATCAGAAGAATTCGAATGAAAATAGTCCACGACCCAGTCAAACACAATGCCCAATTCTGACGAGGCTTGTGCGTCCCACTGACTCCATCGTAGGGCCTTCTCATCGAGAGTGAACGAACAACCGCCTCGAAGATGTCGTAGACTATCACAAGATTTCTCATTCAAAGACTTCACTAACCGGCCGCTCCCGAGTAGTGTGCTTTCGTGGAAGAAGACGCCTGGGTCCAGCGGAAACACCTCAAAATGTTGTGTATAGTGTGTGCCAAACGGACCAAGCCCTAACAGCTTGTCCGTAGACTCTGAGGTATTAATAATCTCAATAGGGGCACCAGGGCTCGCTTCACGGGGAAGAGGATCGTTGGCGTGTGCATATTGAGGAGCGGTAATATCCAATTGCCTGGGTCGAAGACGCTTCCGAAACTTCAGCCGCGTTCGCGGCACGGGTTCATTAACCAATAAACCTTCAGCACGCGCGTTGTGGCTTTCACTGGCTACACTGTTGCCCATGAATCCCTCTAGCGCAATACTCACTGGAGTGGGTAACGCTCTGCGCGATCTTCGGTATAGCGCATCAAGGGCTCTCTTTCGCGCATCAAAGGCTTGCCGCCCGATACTTTCTTCGGCGGTCTCCAGTTGTGCAGGCCTCGAGGCTGTATTGTAGGACTTTGCTCGAGAAATTGAGGTACGGTTTGGTGGAAGAATCGGAGGACTCGGTTTAGTATGCGTAAATGGGGTATCTGCTTCAATAGACACAAAGCCGTCGATGCTTGCCTGTTTTATCATTCGCCGAGGCTGCGAGAAGCGGCTTGAAGGTACCACTTTACGTGGTCGCTGTTTTGGAATCGGTTTCGAGGTACTTTTTGGTGGTTGAGCAACGGAGTTATGAGAAAGAGGACGAAGAGGCTTCGGCAAGTTGGTTTGGTGCTTGGTCGTAGTATTCGAGGTTTTTGGTTGAATACGACCCCTTTTCCAGTCTCTCAAGACACCGACAGCGTCAATGTTGTCTCTGCGTGTTCCTAAGGAAATCTGCTTTTTCGATGGACTTGATCTACCCTTGTCCGATCTTTTCCTAGCTGTTCGAGCAGCTATGCGAATAAAAGGAGGCGCATTTGGTTCGACAACATCCAAGATGCTAAGCTGTGGTGGTGCCTGTGGTCTGGTTGGTGTTTTATTGAGGTTTTTCCTTGTGGCAGAAGCATTCTTTGCGAGATGGTTTCTAGAACCGGACTCAACCGTTGCGCTCTTCGTCCTACTCAGCAATCCAGTAATTCTCTGTTGTCGCTTCGGCTGGCCAGTTGAACCTTTGAAGGTTGATTGCAGATTTTTTCTTCGTTTCCTTGGTCGTTCTCGTCCATCTATGTCTATGCTAGATCTTTTATTTCCGTGAAGCATATAGTCAATGCGGTCATCCTCAATGACAGAGCCAGCATCGTCTTCGAAAATGGGAATATTGTCATTGTTTTTGTAGATTTCGCCAATTTCATTCATTCGTAAGGTCGTATCATCATCATCTGAATCGTCGAGAAAGAGAGTGGTGTTAATACCAGGTTTAGGTGAGACTCGCCGACGCTGAGCCACACCTCTTCTCTGTGTCCGCTCGGGGGAGTGGTCTGGACTTCGTTGCGGAAGAGCCCTCCTGCCTTTTTGGCGAGTGCTCTGCTGATCAAGTCGAAGCCAAGATGCAGGCAACACCCCACGCATTCGTCTTCTCATAGCTGCCCGCCGGCTTTCTACATCGCTTTCGGAGCCGCTGTTAGAGCCCACTGTATGCTCATCGTCGGTCTCATCTTCGTCTTCCACCATAGTAAGGTCGATCATGTTGGTACTCTGATTTGCTGGAGCAGGGCTCTGAGCTCGGGACGATGTAGTACTGCTTGGCTTTGGCGTGAGCGTCGCGACAAGTTTTGACCGCCCGATAGAGTTAACCGGCGTAACGTTGAGGAAGTTCGGGCTAGTATGAGGCGGTGATGGAGGAACATCGAAGATACGGGCTGAGGGTGCTGGCGAAACCTCTCTCGCGAACCTGACAGGTTGGTGCAGCCTTGGGAGCTTCCGTTTCTCGGAGGCCTTGGGTGAAGCTTGTCTCTTAGTAGTAATAACTGGTTTCTTTGCCAGCTTCTTCCATTTAGCAAAGTCGACTAGATCAGGAAGTCCTTCATCGCTTTGGGAACTATTCAGTAAACCCTCAGTTCGTATCTCGCCACGGTCGAGAGATGTGGATAGAGATAGAGATGGACTGCCCGTTGGCGCGATTCCCTCTTCGTCTGTATCGTCGAGTAGACCGGGATGCTGGATTTCCTGGCTCTCCCCTGTATCCTCCTGTGCTTGTTCTCTAAGCGTCGATTGGCTTTCTTCTTCATATTCCTGCTCTTGAGAATCTTCTTCAGGTCTTTTTCTCGCTGCCTCTTCAGCATGCACTCGCAAAGGTCGCAGGCCATGTGACCTAAGGGCCTTGCTATACTGTGCACCTTCCAATAAATAAGGGTGTTCCTGGATCGGTTTCCGTGGTCGCAATGATCGTCTTCCACCCCGACCGGGAGTTTCCTCGTACAATATGTCATCGTTCTCGTTCAAGCCGTCCGTAACCTCGAATGCGGCACTGATGTATTGAGGAGACGAAGTAGGGGGGGCCACTTCCGGTATCTCAGGTTCGTCTAAACCCACCCTAAGGATCTCGGCGTAGTGTGCCAAGGCTTCACGACTGAGTTGAGGAAACGGTGATGAAAGAGGGGACGAATCGAGATACGAAGTATTTCTTGGCTCGGCGGTCGTTTCTGGTTGTGGTTGTGGTTGAGGTTGAGGTTGAGACGAAAATGATTGATGGGTTGAATTGCGATTGACATCATTTCTTTCTTCAATATTTTGCGACGATGAGGGTATATCCCAAATATCCTGGTTTGTAGGCGTTGGTGTATCTGTATCTGTAGGCAGCTCTTCCGAGGTTCGAGCATCGCTACCCTGTAATGAGAGAACATGTTCGGATTCCTGACTGCTATCGAAACCGCTTTCGTCTTCCGAATCTGGCACCTCTCCAAGCTCCTTCCATTTCGCCATTGGGTCCGAACTTCATTTCTCTATACCAAACGGACGGGAAATTCGGTCATGTTGTTGTTGTAGAGAGATCCTGACCTGTGAGCAAAGGATAGGTAAGTTGCTGTACCTAAAACGCGTCAAATGTCAAATGCACTTAAACGCGTAAAAGCGATTCAGTTTAAGGTGGGGCCCCGGTGCCTAGACCCCACGCCCACCACATTTTTCGGTTCAATACATATCCTAAGAAAAATATGCAATGGCGGGGTATTGCAATTGCAATTTCTTTCGATATATCGCTCGGCTACAAGCAACGTCGAACTTTCATACCTAAACCGATATACAAGTCCTTCTATAAACATCAATAGGGGGCAGAACCCTAGTCAAAGTAACGATGGGTTCATTTGCTCGAACATTTATCCCAATAGGTTTTGCTGTAGTCATTGGGATCGCGAATGGTATGGATCCATAAGAAACCCGTTGCATTGCAAACTTCAAATTTGGTCAACATGCTGAACCTCTTGCTCAGGTTACTATGCGTTTAATCCCGCGTTCCAGGAACACCAAACAGAGTCACAGAAACCTATTACAAAAAATAATCAGCAATCCAATAGAGCAGCCGAGGTTAAAGATGAAAGTCAGCAACAATCACTGAAAGCAGACTCTCCACCTAGCCGTTAGGTATTAGCCACATTATGTCTGGCAAACCACCGAATGGCATCTATAGAACTTGAGGAGAGCAGGCCACAGCAGAGTCGTTTCGATGGAGCTGGAAGCTCCCAGGATCAATGTCCGGCACTTTAAACCAAGGCTTCGAGCTCAGAGACTAAATTTTCTCTCAGTACGCCTACTAGGGAGTTAACGAGCCGTGTTGAACATGTACGGAATGCCAACGCCCAATTGATCAACACGATAGACTCGGATGACAGCAAATACCTAAAAAAAAGGTCATGTTCCGAATCAAGTGCAGAGGGACATGATACCTATACTTAAGAGCATATGCCGCACTTAAGATAGTTTCATCGGAATCTTCACCACAAGACAGACTCTAATGGGGAAGAGATTTCAGTCTTCCTTTAACTACAAGCGAGAAATTCTTTGAAAACAGTTCATAATTGCTGATGAGTCTTCTGTCTGAGAACAACACCACCTAGATTATTATAAGTGCTATCTCGTTTTGATACGGTTAACCTAGGCTAGTACCCAAACATTAACATCTCCATAAGCACGCTTGGCTTCTTATAATAAAATGGTCCTATATATGGAAGCCCTTAATATTGAAGAAAATATTTAGCCAGTTGGTTCATTGAATATTATAAATATATAAGTTCATAACCGTCATGCCGTCATGGAGTCAAGAAAGGAGAGCGAGAGCTTAGCATCAAGCCATTGAATTCTGTGACGTCTTGCCTTATTAACCTTGGTCCGAACTTCATCCGACCAAATAGTGGAGCCTGGAGCTATGGAGCTTACCGCGCTGCAGCTGCCAACCAGGAACTTGATTACTGCTACAGCTGGAAGAACCAAGTCAAGCTCCCCCCAATTGGGCTCCACCACAATCATACGACCAACTTCGAGAAAAAAAAAAGACTCGCAATTGAAAGACAGCCGAAAACCCCCCAAACAACGCCGAGATTCTCACCTTCCCAGCAAGCCTGTCATCGCAAAACAAACCTCGCGACCGACTCAATTGAACTCCCATCTCCACTCTCCCGACCGACCTACGATACGATATCATCCTTATTCCGTCCCGTTCGTGTTTAGATACAAGAAAAGAGTCAGGTCAAAATGATGCGAACACCCGCAACCTCGCTCCTGCGCGCCGGCCTCCGGGCCAGCAGAACGTCAACCACAGTGCCCCGTGCCGCCGCCTCCACGCACGCCATCTCGAACCCGACGCTGGCCAACATCGAGAAGCGGTGGGAGGGCATGCCGCAGACCGAGCAGGCCGAGCTGTGGATGTCTCTACGGGACCGCATGAAGGAGAACTGGGCCGAGCTTACGCTCCAGGAGAAGAAAGCTGGTACGTGACAATTCGCGGCATTTCGTGTTTTCTCGGCATCGTCAATTTCATGAGCAACAACATGTTTTGAGCATACCGGCTTGCCTCGAAGCCTTCGACACTGGGAGATTCTACATATTGCTTGCCATTGAATCCCCCTGCGGTGAATTGTGGATCCCCGCTTCTTGATCTGGCCATTCATAAAGCGCGTATTTGAAGTCCTCGCCAAAACTGACGTCTGTACACAACAGCATACTGGATTGCCTTCGGCGCCCACGGTCCCCGTGCCGCGCCGCCGCCCGATGAGGGACGCAAGGTCGCTCTGTACACCGCCCTCGGCGTCTTCGCTAGCTTCGTCGTATTCGCTTCGATGCGGTCGTTCGCCGGCCCGGGTCCCAGCACCATGACCCGGGAATACCAGGAAGCAACCAACGAGTTCCTCAAGGTGAGATCTCGCCCCGCGCTACCTCCCTATTCTCGAGAGGAACTGCTTGAGCTAACATGTGATAGGGTCAACGCGCCGAACCCCTCACTGGCATCGGCGCCGAAGGATACTCCGGCAAGGGCATGGTCCAGTCCCCGCCCAAGAACTAGAGCTCGTCTGCCATTGAATTTCAGAACCACTCTTATCATCCTCCCTCTTTTCTTTTGTCAATAGAAGAACAACGAAAATCGAACCGCAGTACAAGCCATCGTCCAAACGTACGAATCGATAGCAACTAGAGTGGGATAGAGAAGTAGGTTGGAGGGGACGTGTTGGGTACATAATTCCGAAACCCATTCTACCATGGGAGACTTGGAGCCAGGTCAGCTAGGATGCGGTCCCCGCACCGAGGAGAAAGAAGCAGGCTGGTTGAACAGATCAGGCCTGGCGTTGTAAATATGTACAAGAGGAAACAAACCTTCTATGCCGTTCTACAGCCCTCCGTGATTTGATCGATCAGCTTCTCTAAGAGCGAAATTGTCAGTCTTCTATCAGTATGTAGCCCTACCCTTGAACACTATCAGGGAGCCCTTAATTTTTATGAAAAGAAACTGGGATGTCTTGCTTACGATCCAGACCAATATTGGTTCTTATAACACTACTGTCACCCCTTTAAGACATTATAAGCAAATTCTAAACAACTGTTCTAAAAGCCTACCTATTAAATAAGACGATGACTTGATATACTCATGAATGTGCCTAGGTATATAACGAAGTTTTTCTATCCTCACTTGATTACATATAGGTATTTAGCTAGCACCAGATCGAAAGCTGAAATGTGCAAATATGTTACACTTATTATTAAGTATGGTATATGTGTAATCAAGATATGCAAAGATTTACCAAGTAGCTTCTAGTGTCATGTATATATCGGCATTCCTATCCCGTATGTGATATATAGCTCGAATCCATTCGCTACCCTCCAAGAACCCACAAACGCCAACCTGTGTCCGTAGATGGACCAGTACCTATGCTAGTATACCTCCCAAAACTCCAAGAAGCCCATCGAAGACCCGGTAATCCCATGCATAGTTTCCCTAGCTCGACTGTGAAAGGGGGGCAATCATCAAGCACCGCTCTGGCCAGCCTCGCGATACTGGCCCAGACTGCTCACGACCTCGCGCCCGTGCTCTTCCTGGCCTGACACACTGACCAAGCCATCCTCGTCGCGAATCCGTCTCTCAACCTCCAACCTGCCGTCCTTGCCCCAATACCCCACCTTATCTTCACCGCGCACCGCCTTCTCAGTGACTAACACGTAGTGCGTAGGAGCGTCGAACATGGCCTCGGCGAGCACGCGCTCCATCTCCATCTTGAGGCCGCGGGCGCCCGTTCGCGACTTTTCCGCGCGTTCCGCAATCGCCTGCAGGGCTCTTTGCGTGAAGAAGAGGTTAGACGGATAGGTTTGGAATAAGGCCGTGTATTGCGCGACTAGCGAGTTGCGCGGCTCCGTGAGAATCCTTAGTAGCTCGTTTTGCGAGAGCGGCGATAGCGCTACGACGTTATGTACACGACCGATGAGCTCCGGGATGAACCCGAAGCCTTGCAGATCTTCCGTGTTTGCGAGATCGAGCGCCGTGAGATTCGAGGTGTCCTCGGCATTCGGCGGTCGGTGAGGTAGGTTCTTGAATAGTTCTACCGGGAGGTCCGGTTTGTTCCCATCCGTAGATTTGTTCCGAAGCTCAGAGCCAAACCCCATCGTCGACTTGGATACTCGATTTAGTATTACCTTGTCGAGGCCCACGAAAGCACCGCACATGACGAATAGGATGTTGCTAGTATCGATGGTGTATTGGTCCACCTTTCCAGCTGGAGGTGGTGTGGGCTGCGGTCCCGAAGTGGACGACGAAGATCCCGGGCCAGTATAGTTTGTAGTGATGGGACTGGCCGAGCGAGAGGAGGAGCGATTATCCTTCACATTGACAGTCACCTTGGTTCCCTCAACGAGTTTCAATAATGCTTGCTGCACGCCTTCACCACCGACGTCTCTTCCATTAACAGTCTCTCGCTTGGCTATCTTGTCGAACTCGTCTAAGACGACAATCCCTTGCTCGGTAGCTCGGACGTCATAGTTAGATTCGATCAATAATCGCTCGATAC
Organism: Hypoxylon rubiginosum; assembly: GCA_902806565.1. Lineage (NCBI taxonomy): Eukaryota > Fungi > Ascomycota > Sordariomycetes > Xylariales > Hypoxylaceae > Hypoxylon > Hypoxylon rubiginosum. Next base: position 223,554 of record CADCXA010000027.1, on the reverse strand, counting down.
ACGTTTCGACATCCTGGCCAATGTAGCCGGCTTGCGTAAAGGAGTTGCAATCGCATATCGTGAAAGGGACGTTTATCTGCTTGCTTAGTGTTCTGCGGCGACTACATCAGGATATGTTGCATACGACTATGGTTACTAGACACTAGACACTTACTCGAGTATATATGTTTTCCCTACACCTGTCGGGCCTATTAAAAGTAGATTACTCTTGTCAATCTTGACTGCTGGCGTTCGACTAGCATCCTCGGGTATATAGAAGTCGACTTTTTGCTCGCCACGTTGCCAAGCCTGGTGCATATTCTGTATAGAGTCATTATGGCCGGGGAACTCGTCTTCAAAAACATCATCAGCACGGTGCCGGTACGACCTAGTTGTTTGGTATTGCCAACCTTCAACAGGATGAGTTTCCCGCTCCCTCGCATTCCTATCGCGGGCAATGGCTTGGCGCATAAGCCTTTCGTCCCGCTTCCGCTCCTGCTCCTCTTGGTATTGCCGCCGCCTTACGTTCTGGTAATGGTTGAATATGACAGAAGATATCGTCTTCTTGGCCCGGTCTTGTCCGACTACGTATTCGTCGACTCGCTTTTTGAGGTCTCGAGGGTAGAATTGAGGAACTCCGAAGGTGCTCTTTGAGAACATGGGACCTCGCCCTTCTTCGTTCGGATCATAACTGCTGGTGAAGCCGGAGTTGAAGTCTGAATTGCGTCTCGGGGCTGTCCGCTTAATGCCAGTGCTTGACAAGGATCGGAAACGACTTCTCGGAATAGAGGTCGCAAGGGATAGAACTTTACGTCTTGCGAAGATCGCCCTCATACTGGCGATCTTAACGGTGGCCCTCCAGTCGAAGGCCACTACTTCCGGATAATAACAGCGCAGTTCACATGGGTGCTTCGGTTAGGACAATTCGACTTGGTAACAGAGGATGTACTGTCTTTGAGAGTAACTAAATCAAAGAAGAAATGAGGGAGATTCGATCCGAAGGTTTCAGTATCAGGGACGTTGTTGTGTTTCAAATGGTAGCAGATTATATTAGATTTGTTCAATGTCTAAGTGGAAGTTGAGGCGAGTTACTTCGTACTATCACAAAGATTAATGGTCCTGTATCGGACATTATGTAAGTTGCGCGAGATCTGACAGCCATGATCCATTTTAGCAGCTTAGCATCGCCTTTGTCACTCAATGCGGGGCGTAAGCTCTGACTTTGGCGGGGATATTCCGTAGTTGTTGAATGCCTGGAATGAGCCACTAATATTGGATTCCTCCGCACTGCTTTAGAGCTTCGATAATGCCCCGCAACGAGTTTAGAAGCCTGAAAACCAACCTTGCAGCCTTGTAAGTCAAGTTTCATCTTCTTCCATTCGATAACTCTTGACATATACATTGACTTATACACTACTAAACTTGATTTACTGCATTATCTAGTGACTGGTACAGGATGAATCATTGTAGCTTTGACATCTCTTTATTTCACGGTTCTAATTCATCATTTTTCGTCACCTAATATATCATGGTCAACGTTCCTTGATAAGAGAGAACTGGAAATTCTAGACAACTGATCGGCCAAACGGGCGCGATCCACTTGCTGCAGTGCTACTGGTGCTACTGCAGAGCGGATTGCCCCTCGACGTCATTTAACATAATTCTATGGGCTGATGGGCTGGAGCTCTTTCTCCTCATCTGGGGGAGCAACTCTGCGGGAAGAATTACATATGAAAGCGACGAGGTGGGATGATACCCAAAGTAACATGATTGAAATATTCAATTGAAGTTTTTCTATTTCATTCAAATCAATTGACTACCAACTACTAAGAGAGTTGTACGATTCAGCTTTCCGTTCTTCAATTTCCAAACTGTTAAGCTCTTATCGAAGCAAGCAATAGCTCCCTTTATAGCTTGTTTTGCGGGGACATTGGGATATTGATACTTGAGACCTTGTAATCTCGGGCCGCGCCTCGAGAATTTCATTATTGTCTCGCTCTACTACAACAACCACTTCCGATTTCGAAAAAATGGCTGAGAATTCTGCAAACACCCTTGGCGCTGACGCCGCTCCGGGAGTACCAAACGACGGCACCGGTGCGACTTTCTAATCTCACTCCAGCTCCAACGCTCTGCGTCTACGAGATTATAGTTAACAGTATTCTTCATAGGTGTTGTTCAGTTGGATCCTTGGCTGTCGCCCTTTCAAGACTCTCTGAAGCGGAGATACACAAAAGCGCAGGAATGGATCAAGAAAATCGACGATACCGAGGGTGGACTCGAGAAGTTCTCAAGAGTCTGTTTACCATTTCTCCCCCTTTCCTCGTCCGTGAAGCAAAACTAACGTCAAGGCGTTTTGCTCGAGTCTAGGGTACCGAGATCTTCGGCTTGAACGTTGACAAAGACAACAACATCACCTATCGAGAATGGGCTCCGGGTGCTACCGAAGCTTTCCTGATCGGGGATTTCAGTGAGCGCCAGTCCTCCCGAGTCGAACCGCAACCGCCGAGCTAACTACGCATTGTTAGACGATTGGAATAGGGGCTCTCACCCAATGAAGATGAACGAATACGGCGTATGGGAGATTGTCCTACCCGCAAAGGACGGACAGCCAGCCATCCCACACAACTCTAAGATCAAGGTACGCTACTGCTTCTCTACCCGATAAGCCCAGTATTTGCTAAAGGCTCGATAATAGATTTCATTCACGACTCAGAATAACGAGCGAGCCGACCGCTTGCCAGCTTGGATCAAGTACGTTACCCAGGATCTATCCGTCTCCCCTGCCTATGACGCCCGCTTCTGGAATCCTCCCGAGTCGGAGAAATACACGTTCAAAAACGCCCGGCCCAAGAAGCCATTGAGCGCTCGCGTATACGAGGCCCACGTGGGTATCTCCTCGCCCGAGCTGCGAGTCACGACGTTCAAAGAGTTCACTAAGAGCATGCTGCCGAGAATAAAAAGCCTGGGATACAACGTCATCCAGCTCATGGCTGTTATGGAGCATGCCTACTATGCCAGCTTTGGCTACCAAGTCAACAACTTCTTCGCCGCGAGCAGCCGATATGGTACGCCCGAGGACCTTAAGGAGCTGATCGACACCGCCCACGGCTTAGGGCTAGTCGTTCTTCTTGACGTTGTCCATAGTCACGCCTCCAAGAACGTGCTTGACGGCTTAAACCACTTCGACGGTACGGACCACCTTTACTTCCATGAGGGCGCGAAAGGAAGACATGAGCTGTGGGATTCTAGACTTTTCAACTATGGAAGTCACGAGGTCTTGCGATTCTTGCTCAGCAATCTAAGGTTCTGGATGGACGAGTATCAGTTTGATGGTTTCCGTTTCGATGGAGTAACCAGTATGCTCTATCTCCACCATGGCATCGGAACGTAAGCTTGTTCTTCAATCATATTCTCTGGCCCCGGGTACTAATTTTGATCGATAGGGGGTTTTCTGGTGGATATCATGAATATTTCGGCCCCGATGTCGATGAGGAGGCCGTGGCATATCTAATGATTGCGAACGAGATGCTTCACAACCTCTACCCCGAAACCATCACAGTTGCTGAAGACGTGTCTGGTATGCCTGCCTTGTGCTTGCCACTGTCGCTTGGCGGTGTTGGTTTCGACTACAGGTTGGCTATGGCTATTCCAGACATGTGGATCAAGATCCTTAAGGAAAAGAAGGATGAAGACTGGGACATTTCCGGTATCTGCTGGACTCTCACCAACAGGCGCCACGGCGAAAAGACGATTGCCTACTGTGAAAGTCACGATCAAGCGTGAGTAGAGAATAATCCTAGTAGAGAGTAACAGGCTAACATACTCGAAATCTAGGCTTGTGGGTGACAAGACCTTGATGATGCATCTCTGCGACGCTGAACTGTACACCAACATGTCGGTTCTGACGCCTCTTACCCCCGTTATCTCCCGGGGTATGGCGCTTCACAAGATGATCCGACTGCTAACGCACGGCCTCGGCGGTGAGGGCTACCTCAACTTCGAAGGCAACGAGTTCGGTCACCCCGAATGGCTCGACTTCCCTCGCGAGGGCAACCAAAACTCGTTCTGGTACGCGCGGCGCCAGCTCAACCTGACCGAGGACAGCTTGCTGCGGTACAAGGACCTCAACGAGTTCGACCGCCAAATGAACCTGACGGAAGACCACTACGGCTGGCTGCACGCGGCCCAGGCCTACATTAGCCTCAAGAACGAGAGCGACAAGGTCATCGTATTCGAACGCGGCGGTTGCCTGTTTATCTTCAACTTCCATTCCACCGAAAGCTTTGCCGACTATAGGATCGGCGTGGATGTGGCCGGCACCTACAAGGTCGTGCTCGATACAGACACCAAGGAGGTTGGCGGCTTCGGCCGCGTCGATCCGAACGCGCGGTTCTTTACTACGCCTATGGAGTGGAATGGCAGGAAGAACTGGACGCATGTGTACATCCCCAGCCGCACTGCTCTGGTAAGTTGAATGCTCTACATTTGATGATGCATTTGTATTGTATTCCAAGTCACTGAAGCTAATGCGATGAAAACAGGTTCTGGCTCTCGATAAGTCGTGAGTAGTTAGCAGAGACGATATAGTAAAAGGGGGAAAGGTTTAGGATTTCAAAGCCACTGTCGGTCGAGAGAAGGAACAGTTTGACATGACGGCTTGTGTTTGACGATATAGACGTAGCTGAAGAAATGCTCAGTGTAGCAACAGACATTAGCGAGACAATTCTCATTCAATTTTAGGTGCGAAGGCAACATATTGGACGGTGCTTCTTTTTATTCTCATGGCTTCGGTATATTATAGGTACCATAGATCAATGAAGCAAAGCCATAAGGTACTTTTCGAACAGGACTTGTCTTGGGCGTATCATATTACCCGATGATATGCAAGCTCGGTTTGCTAGGTTCCAATCGATGGTTTACCGTCACGTTGACGAATTGGACCGGATTGTAGATATATATCTTACCCTTTCTCCTACCTCTACTCAATAAGCCACTCCTCAACCTCAACCCCCATACTCCGACCCACGCCCCTGATAACCTCCCATCCAACACCAACCCTCCATTTGCCCCCGCGATCCATCATATCCCCGCCTCCAGCGCCTCCAACACGCACCAGGAGCCGCAAGCTAGCCAGCGTCGAAATAGCCATGCCCACGTCGCCGTCCACGCTCGCATCCCTCTCCTCTCCGCCCCCGCCGTCGTCGTTATCCCACTCCCGCCGCGTCGCCGCGTAGATGGCCACCATGCGCTCGAGGACGAAGGCGCTGGGGCCCAGCAGCTTGCGCGCGATCTTGCGGTGCTTCGTCCGCTTCGTAACGCGCGTCGCGGCCATCCCGCCGCCGCCGCGTCGTCGCCGGCCCGAGTACCACGTGCTGAAGAGCGTCTGGTCGTGGCGCGGCGCGTTGTGCGAGGCCAGGTATGCGGCGACGAGGAGCAGGCGCGCCGTGGGCGGGAGGAGGGTGGCTAGGTCTTTCGTAGTAGTAGTTGATACTGCCGCCGTTTCGCTACCATTCTTCTTCTTCGAGGCAACGCCGTTTCCGTTGGAGGTAGCAAAAGCACTTCCGCTTTTGCTGTCGTTGGACGACAGCAGCGTGATGCCGGGCTCGAGTACGTTCTCGTCCTGGAAGTAGGCGCGCGCGGCGACGAGCAGCTTGGTGAACTCGCGCGCGCGGTGCGTGCCCGCGGCGACCGGCGCCGTGAACCGCGGCCACAGCGCGGCGCAGGCCCGCGACAGGCCCGGGAGGCTGCGGGAGGCGGGCTTGGCGAGGGCGTCGTGGACCGCGGCCGCGAAGCGCGCCCACAGGTCGGCCGTCTCCTGGGCCGTCGTGTTCGGGAGCGAGGGGGGGGTGTACGGGGGTCGCGAGAGGATCGTGATGTAGTCGGTCTTGGTGTACGGCGGGAGGTAGAGCTGCGGCGTGGAGGATACGCGTAGGAGGGAGGGCGAGGGCGTGGTTAGGATGAAGACGGTTGTGAGGTTAGGGATCTAGAGAGCATGTTAGATATAGTTTTTTTATAGAGAATACATATGAAAGAGTATACGCACAATCTCGGATAGCCTAGCGAGAGCAGGTAGTAGCGTAGGCGGCGCCTCTCGCTGGCGGTCGATGCCGTCAAAGACCAACACGAACCTCCAGTCACTATTTTCCCGCTCGACGCCGTCCTTCAGCATCCGAGTTAGCTCGACTGTAAGAGCAGCCAGCGTCTCGCAGCGCCCGACCGTTGCTAGCCCTTCCCACTCCAAGGCGTCGGCCACCAACCCGATGGTTCGTTCGAACAAGTGCCGGGCAGTCACGCATTCGACGGACTTGACAATGGCATAATTAAGGGACGGGGCACGATCGGTAGCCGACCGCAGCGCTTCGAGTAGGCCCGTAGTGATCGCCGTCTTGCCCGTAGCTTCGGTGCCGTGGACGATCAGGTTGCGGCATGGTGCTGCACGCGGGTAGAGCAGCGTCGCCAGAGCTCGGATCTGCGCGTCTCGGCAGGGGAAGCTCTCGATGAGCGTCGCGAGGAGGTCGTCTGGTAGCTCGAATATGCTATCCATTGCATCGATCCTTTGCACTATTTGAGCTTCAACACCAATTGGGTCAATTTGTCGGCTTGTTGACCACGGCGGTGCTGCAACTACCAAATCCAAGAGTTGATACGGAAGAGTTATGTAGGTATCTCAAGTATAGCTCTATACGTACATAGCTATGTATTTACATGTGATTTACATGTAAGTGGTAAGTGATATGCATATAAAAGAGAACCGCTATGCCAAGACGGTCAGGGACGGTGAGTCGGGGCCCTCCGGCTTATTACTGGTACTATGTGCACCGGCATAGCGGCATTCGGATATGGTCCACTTAAGGAATGGCTCCGCGGGGCAGTGAAGTAGCAATGGGCCATGGGCTGCCAGGCTGCATGGCGGCCTCAGGAGGGTAATACCGTAGCACGCGTCAGGGCTGAGCCTGTGGGGCTAGCATACGTCAAATTGGCATTCCCGAAATGTTGCAGAGAAGGTTACCTCCTATCATTTCATTATCATATATCATATCATTTTGTATTTCCCAGGTACGTACAGGCCGTAGGACTCACCACTCACCGTATAGGACCAAGGAGACCAAGGAGACCAAGGAGACCCGGTGGCTGGAGACAAGAGGAGCAACTTACCCCAAATTGCATGTGTTAACATTTTATATGTACTACTATCTCCTTTCGCTGACATTTTCCTTGGTCGCACATTACCACATGCAACCGTTCAACGTTCAACGATGATACTGATACAAAGTTGACTGACTTGGTGCAACGCAAACCACTTGGACGAAATGGAAATGGACCAAGTAGAAATTGAAGATCTAGGCACCGACGCTGGCCTCAATTTCGAACTAGATTTCAATTTTAACGTCGACGATCTCGCCCTCGACGATGGGGATTTTATGCCTCTGGAACCCCTGATCGACTTCGATTCGTCTTCTGATAGACAATTAAGCGAGAATCCCGAATCTAGTAGACCGTATCACGCGAAACGGCCTCATAAGAAGTCGCGGGCCGGGTGCCAACACTGCAAAAAGCGTAAAGTCAAGGTAAAGAAAGCAATCAGTTTAATGCCATATAGTATCCCCATAAGAACTAACACGAAAGCAAAAGTGTGACGAGGTGAGGCCGACATGCAAAGCATGTAGGCTTCGAAAGGAGAAATGCGTATACCCGGCTGCGCAGGCATCTGATTCACTGTTCGTCGGTGCCAGATCCCCCTATACGCCTCCGTCTTCCTCCTCTAGTTTCTCTCCTTCGTCATCCCTCGAAGTCAGCACTACCAGGAGCACCGTTATATCCGAGCCTCTATTTCGCCCACGCGAGGTGCGCGACAACATAGACATGAAGATGCTATGGTTCTTCACCACCCACGGTTACCATTTCTTCTCCATCCAGTCTGGCCGATCCACGGTTGTCGATAACATTTTACAAGTTAAATTCGTGCAGTACGCCTTCGAGTCTCCTTTTCTCATGGATTGCCTCATGGCCGTATCGTCGTTACATCTCCAAAGCATCCACCAACCTATTCCGCCCCAGCGTGCGCTCGCCTATCGTGCTAAAGCGTTTGAAGGCTATCGAAAGGCGATAGAGAATGCGGATCCGCAGGACTTCCCAGCCCTGATAGCAACCTCATTTCTCATGATTGCTGTGAGCAGTCAAATGTTCAGAGAACCAGACGGAAAGCCATTATACATTATCGACTGGATGCAGGTATGGCGCGGAATAGGTCTCATTGTCGAGATCGTCTCGCCACGGGTCCTGCAAGAGTCGGGCATGGCAGTACTTTTCTACCGACCACCAGTTGATCTTAAGAAAGCGTCGTTGTATATTCCGAACAACCTTCTATCCATGGTTGCTTCGATCCAACCCGGCGACACGGATGACGGACACCAGCAAATATACTATGATATGCTAAAGTATCTCGGCTCGCTCTATCAAGAACTGATAGAGCATGGCTTCAACCCCATCCTAGACCTTCGCATTTTCAGTTTCTTCAGTGAGTACCTCACAGTTTACTTAGATCCTCCTCCTTCAAGGCTACATTTGATGATCCACCACAATCCAGAAGACCGGGGCATATATACTTGCTTTGACGATTAGAATTGTCTATACAAAGGATTTCCTGCTAACATTAGACTCTAATAAGCATTCATTCCGAAAACATTCATTCCGTTTGCACAGGAATATAGACCGCGAGCCTTGGTCATCTTGGGTCATTACTTATGTTTCGCAAAGCTCTGTCCCGATGTATGGTGGATGCAAGGCATTGCAGACCGCGAAATAAACCAGATTCTCAAAGAAGTCGGTGATGAATGGGCTCACCTCATGCGCGTGCCTCAGTTAGTCCTCAAAACACGAAACAATATCGAAATCGCACGGCTAATCGTCGACAACCGAGATTGGACACCCGCTGAGATGGAGGAATATGAGAGGGAGCGAGATCCTAAGCTAGTCGACAATGAAGGTACTGAACTCGAAATCTTTGACGGCCAATGGAGGTATAAAACGGTCATCAACTCTAGGGAACTTACAGACACAGAACTGGATGACGCGCCGAATAAGCCTAGTTATCATGGAGCTTCCAGCTAAGATGCTATCTCCAATACACCATAATTATTCGCCTGATACCTCTGGAGCAGAGGCATAAGTTCAGAATGGGCATCTCGTCATAATTCTAAAGCAGGACGACTGGAAAACAGACAGATCTCGGAGCATTATGTCTAATCACTCCAATTTAGGAAATGAGACGCTTGGTACGAGAGGTTGATATACGATGCTCTGTCCTATTGCCGAATCAAATCTTCACATCCGTCAGACTTTATATTGGTCGCACAACGAGGCGCAGCTTGTCTTAAGGGGCAATTTCACATGATAAATGTATGAAGACATGTGGTTCGATTTGCAGCATTTTAATCGATATAGATGGAACTAGGCTTTGATCTCACCCACTTTCTATCCAGAAACGATCTTTGATTCGTATGTACAATTAAACAGCGCTAGATTTGAGCCCTCCACTAACATCAGTCATCAAAGCGCCTCGCTCGTTAGCAGCTATCTCACTACTGGAGATGCTGCCACGTCACAGGCCGAACCATGCCTCGCTAGCCGTCAGGTTAGACGGCACACTATGGCCCACGCCCTGCGCGTAGATACCCTGGACGAACTCGCCGTAGTTGCTTGTGGTGTAGCCCTGCTTGGGCGTGTTGGCGACGGAGTTGGTAGGGGTCTGTGTGACGTTGAAAACGGCGGTCCACTGCTTAATGGTCTCGTTGTAGTTCTGGGGCGCCAGCGTGCTATCGACACTACCATGCCAAATCTGCATTTTTGGCCGAGGCCCGGAATACGCGGGGTACATGTCTAACACAACCTGCTTCCACTTCTCCGGGGTGGCCTGCGACTGCCCGCCGCTGCAGCTGTTGTTCCACTGGTCGACGCCGCCGGACGAGCTGACGAAACAGCCGGCGGCAACGCCGCTATAGAGCGACACGGCCTTGATGAGCTCGGGGTAGGTAGCGGCAAGGACGTTGCTCATCATGGCGCCCGACGAGCCGCCCGTCACGTAGACGCGCTCCGGGTCGGCGCCATACTCTGAGATGGCGTACAGGATCATGTTGGCGATGGCCTGGGAGTCGCCGCCGCCCAGGTGCGTCAGCGACTGCTTAGACGAAACGTCCCAGCACGTTCCACTGTTTGGCGACGACGGCCACACCGTGATGTAGCCCTTGCCGTCCGAGCCCTGCTTCCACGGGATCGCGCTGTTCTGGAAGTACGACTGCGCCGTCGACTGGCACGAGTGGATCACCACCACGAGCGGCGGGTTCGCGACCACGTTGTCCGGCTTGTACACCCACCTAATTTCGTATTTATCAGTATTTATTACCACGCAGCTGTTGAGTAATAGGAAGGAAGGCGGTCTCTCACATCTGCGCCTTGGACGTCGCGTTGTTGTTGTAGTTCGAAACCTGCGTAAGCGAGGCGGCCCAGGCCGTGCTGGCCATGAGGCCCGTCGAGACGAGGGCGGAGAATAACATCATGATCAGTGTCAGATCTAGACGAAACGTAGAGGTGAAGATCTTGGATCGGTCTGCCTAGAGGACTCGAGTTCGGATCTTCGTAAGACGACACATGGGAGATATATATATACAACCATATAAGAGCCGGCAATTAGTCCCCCCAAATGGTCCCATCGTGACGAATGCTACTAATACGAACAAGCTTTTTCTGGGATTCCTTCCCCGCATCCTATAATGTTTTGCCCCTGGATCTACAGCAGCCTGTCTCCTACATTACCGCGGCTAGGGTAAGGTAGATTAGTTGGCAAGGAGAAGAGGCGGGACGGAGTAGGGTAGAGGCGGTACCTAGCCATATTGCGCCTCGTGGTATAGGGAGGAGAAGGGATAAATTTTCCGCTTGCGGAAACTTCCCATACCATCTATCCCTGACCAGCGAGAACAACCTACCAGCGAATCCGTAAAATTAACCAAAACCCACTTATTTTACTTACATATATCTTAACTAACTCTACTTTATATAATATAAAATTAAAAATTTAAAGTAAATATTAATTAATTTACTTAGATATAAAATTTAAAATTAATTAATTATATAATTATTAAAAATTAAAATATAACTTTTAATATAAAATATTAATTTTTAATTTTTTATAAAAATATTATTTTTTAAATATAAATTTAAATAACTTTATTAAAATTTAATATAACATTTTATAATAAAAAAATAATAATTAAAATTATTTTAAATATTATTTAAAATAATATTTTTATTTATATAATATTTTTTAAATATATAATTTTTTAATTTATTATATATTATTAATTTTATAAATAACTATTTATAAAAACTTTTTAAAATGTTTAAATATTAATTTATAAATAAAAAAAAAACTTATTAAATAAATTATTTATTAAAATTTAATAAAATATATTTTTAATTATAATATTATATATTTAATTATAAAAAATTTAATAAACTTAAAAAAACTTTTAAATAAAAATTAATTTAAGGTTTTTATTTATTAAAATTTATTTATATATATAAAAATAAATTATAAAATTAAAATTATTAAATTTAATAACTTTAATTTTAAAATTATAAAATAATATTTTAATATTAAATAAAATAAATATAAATAAATAAAATTTAAATTAATTTTTAATATAAATAAAAAAAATATTATAATTAAATATAATAAAAAACCTATATTTTTTTTATATATTTAACTTAATTAATTAATTATAATATTAAAAATTAATAAATTAATTTTAAAAAACTTAATATTTATAAAATTTTTTATAAAAAACTTATAAAATTATTTTTAAACGTTTTTTATTAAATATATAAATATTATAAACTAGTTTTTTAAATTAAATATAATTTTTAAAAAAAAATTATATATAAATAAATTAATTTAAAAAACAATTTAAAGTTATAATTAATTAATATTATATAATATTTAAAAATAATTAAATAAATAATAAAATTATTATTAAATAATTAAAAAATATATTTATTATTAAAATTAAATTTTTATTAAAATTTTTTTTTAAAATATATTTATTAATATTTAATAATTATAAAAATTATATATTAATTAATATATTAATTTTTTTAATTTTAAATATTATTTTTTTAATTCTTTTAATTTGTTTTAATTTTTTATATATTAATAAAAATAAACTTTAAAATAAATTTATATTTATTTATTTTTTTAATAATATTTATTTATATTTTTTATTAATATATATTTTTTATAAATTTTAATTATTAAATAATAATTTTTATAATATTTTAAAATTTATTTATTATTAAATTTTAAATAAATTATTTATAATAATTAATTTTAATTTTATAAATAAGTTTAATTTTTTACATTATTATTTAAAAGTTAAAATAATTATTTTAATTATAAAAAATAATAAATTTAATTTTAAAATAATAAAAAATTAATTAATTAATTATTTTAAAATATTATAATATTTTAAAATTTAATTAAATAAAAAAAATATTAAAAAATTAATTTAATAAAATTTAAATATTTATAATTTTATAATATTAATTTTAATATTATATATAAAATATTATATTTAAAATTTATTTAAAATATTAAATTTAAATATTTATAAAATATTTAAAAATATAATAAAATTATTTAATTATTAAATAATTAAATTAATTTTTAGAAATTAAAAAATATTTATATTTAAAATTTAAATTAAATATAATTAAATTAAAAAATATAAAAATTTTTTTAATTTTAATAAAAAATTTATTATTATTATTAAAATATTTATAATTAATAGTAATATTAATAAATAAATTAAAATAATTTAATTATTTATTATTATTAAAAATAAAAATAAAAAATTAAATTTTAAAAATATAAATAAAAAAAATTTATATTATTATATATATATTTTTTTAAAATATATATTTTAATAAAATAATTTAAGTTTTAATTAAATATATTAATTAATTAATTAATTTTATTTTTATTTATAATAATTATATATTTCTATAATTTTCCATAGATTAATTAAAGCCTTTAAAAATAGGTGGATTTTGGTTAATTTTGCGGGTTCGCTGGTGGGTTGTTCTCACTGGTCAGGGATAGATGGTATAGCTTACAACGTGGAAAGCTAAGGAATAAGGAAATTGATGAGCAGTGACGCAAAGTGCCGTTTATATAAGCTTTGGCGATCTGCTCTCGTCGCCCCCTGGCTGCCGGCTAAACTAGGGTCACGATGCGACTTCGCGTTATTAAGCGAGCATAGGCACTATCTGCCTTCGCAATATTCCGTCCTTTCTCCCGTCTTACTGGTCATTGGAGCGCAAAAGCATGTCTTCTCCACGTTGTCGTTCATATATAGTATATATAATAGGAGTGCTAATATGCAATTAGCTTCGGAGCCTCCTGCCTTGGGAGAGATCTTTTGTCGCCGTAAGTTGAGAAAGGGGGAAAGGGGGCGCCCAACATGAAAATGTAATTTTTCTTGCATAGGGAAAATGAAGTATGAAAAATAGAATAAGGGAGAAGAAAAGCGTAAGGAAGGCACTAATTTACAGATGTGGTGATCGTGATCGTGATCGTGATAGGGGTCGTGCTAGTATCATTCACATTCAATTACCTCACCCAACTGAGTTGGTACACGGAGCACGGCTGGTAGTGGCAACCCGGGCATGTTGAATTACTGGCAGATTAAAGCATACTATAAGCCTTACTTGGGTAAAGGGTGCAAAAGGTCGAACTTACAGACAGGCAACCTAGGAACGTCCGACGCATAGGACACCATAGGTCGACGCAATGCGCGAAGCCAATAACTCCGGCAGGCATCATGCCGATGGCATAGATTCTAACAGGTAGGTCTTAACACAGTCACTGAACAGGCATTCGACACGAAAGTTATGCGGTATTGAGAGAGAACCCCAAAGTGCAGAGAGCACCAAGCAGTTCTCTCTAAGCAATTTGTATTATTTATCTCACTTCGGGTCCCAAACAAACTACCTCCTGAATAATGTCTGGAAGTATTACTATCCCCCGAAGTGCATTTCATTCTGCCCGCGAGTCGACGGAGAGTAGACAGCACTCAAGGCATCAAAGCACTATGTCTCCTAGAGGCATATGCCCTCTCTCCCTCTAGAGCTTTCCGGTGAATAGAACATAGCTAAATATCTCCACAGTGCGTGATCCAGATGTATAGACGATCTGGATTACCAGTCCGCGTGTCTAGGGTACTTAAACTTCGTTCCGGGCGGATGCTCATCGACGCGAAATTTGCAATGCGGGTGGCTGCAGATGCCGTTGACGACGCTAGGGCACTTATCACTACGTGTTAGAATACTCTCTTAAACAGTACTTTGGTTACCTGCGGAAGTAAATAACTTACGTGATGACCGTAAATGCAGTTGTCTATATCGCAATCCTGCCCCTTAGTGCAAGGACTCAATCTGGCGAAGAGAGCAATGACATTCTTTTCGTCCTTCGTCGGGTTATAGTTGTGCTCGAAATCGCATTCATCGCCTTTCGTACAAGGTCCTCGAAGGAAATGATTGTTGCACAGTTTATCTCCACCCTTGCGTTTCTTCAGGCGCTCTAGAGCAACCGAGTTGACCTGAATGAGAGGATCTAGCCCACGGGGGCCTGGATTCCACGCAGGCGTAGGCGGCTTGACCGTACGTGCCGGAGTATTAGCTCTCTTTAGAGGTATGGGTAGAGTAATTTGCGGTGGCGGGCTAGCTTTTGTCTGGGTGATAGCTGCGTACGACACAGACGGAGGTGGTGATGCCGCTTGCGTCGTCTCGCTTTGAGGAGAATGAACCCTGAGCTTGTCACTGCGGAATATGTTCTTAAAGCTGGTGATAGTGATACCTGTAGAAACGATATCTTGCACCGTCGGGCATCCCTCGAGTACTATGATACGTTGTTTGAACGTTTCATCATGAATCAGGTGATCCAGATAAGGGGCATAGGTAACATCATGAGAGACGCCCATGAGTATAAGTTTGCAGTTGAAATTACGCAGGTGAAAACGAGCAGAGCCTATCCTCGGTCAGGCAAAAGGGCAATTGTAAAAGTAGGAGAGGATTCGTCCAAGATAACTCACATAGTAGCTTTGCGTCAGCCGCGTCCTTGCTATAGCCAAGGTCCACAAAATGGAAGGGTGCTTTGGCCTGGTTGAAACCTGATACAAAATCGTAAAGAGTAGCCTCGTTATCTAAACAGCCGTCGCGTTTCATAGCTTTGCTAAGACCCGAAACATTGGCAACGATCTCGGTCACGACCTCAATTGGGGTTTCCTCGGCATAGCTGAACTTTTCGGTTACGGCTTTGCGAAGCTCGTCTGCGGCCTTCCTGCCTCCAACAGCACCCTGTCTAACGAGGTGCTCCTTAAACTTGAGTGGTAAAAGGGTTAGAATGACAAGACAACCAAACCAGGCCGGCATTTACAACTTACTAGCAAACCGTCCCCGTCAATGAGGACCATGACGTAGGGATTTCGGTCCTAGAATGATGTCTCAGTCATACGATGTCTCGGAAAGAGGGCTACACATTGACTAAGAACTTACCGGAGCGATGCCCAAGCGTGTCTCCATATCGCGCAGGCGTAATTGGAGATCGCGGCGTGACTTGGTGGCATCATCTAAGTCTAAGCGCGTATTACCGAGAAGCTGGTGTAGTTGACTATTCTCCTCGCGCAAGTTGGATTCCACGCTGTCGGCATACACCAAAAGGTCCTGGTAGTAGGGTAGGCATTAGCTAAGGGTTTGAAAGGCCTCTATATCAATTGGACGTACTCTGATGAACTCATTCGTTTCCTCCTTCTGTTGCATGTAGCGCTTATATCGGTCGACAAATTCTGTCAGGCCTTGTCCTCCGACTTGGCCGTGGTCGTTGGACGCCATGATTTCCAGACTCAGTAGTTACCGAATATACAATACCGGTACTATGTTCTGAGAGACTGGATGTGGTAGGGAAACAGATGGGATGGATTTGAAGATAGCGAATCAAGGAAACGCTAACATGAGATGGGGAGAACTTGATAGATGACGAGGGTGGAATTATTAGACGGTGATTGGATGAGTTGGAAAACCAGAGCTCCAGCTAGGATTCCCAATTAATTATCTCAAGGCACTGTATCGGAGGCAACGACGTGTTGCAAATGGATTTGAATTTGAGAATTTTATGCGCGCGCGTGTATGCGTATGCGAAAGGCGTAACTAGGGCGTTGGTGCTGGCGCTGGCGCTGTTGCTGTTGCTGTTGTATGAGATGGAATATTAAAACCACGTTGTGGGGGGGAGGAAGAGAATTGGTGGGATCTGTGCCTGAGGAGTTGGAAATCGGATTCTACCTCAGGTCTCCTACACAATCTGTTTGGACGTGTTTATTTGGTAAAAACAAGGGCGAAAAAGGATGTCCAGACTAGAAATGCGAACAACAGTACAGAGTGGACTGGACTGAAGCTGTGGTGATGCGTGGGTGCGCAATACGCAATGCGCAATGCGATTAAAGCTGAATATCTGGTTACTGGTTACTGGTTACTGGTACGAAGTAAACCGAATACAAAATAAAATGGAGCTGCGGACCCTGCACCTGCCCCCGTCCCTGGTTTTGCTGCTAGTTACCGTACTGCGGCGATCCGGGGCCCTAGCACCTAGATGGTTTGGTTTGGTTGACCCCTCCTAAACTTAGCTGGTTAGCTGGTTGTTGGGGTAATTCAGGGTCCTTTTAGCGCAAGCGTAGTAGATCCCCCAGAGACTAGCAGCCCTATCAGTTAGGTCATGTAGGTAATCGCTGTCCCCGTCCCTGTCCCCGTCCCTGTCCCCGTCGGTAGATCTCGTTTATAATTTTGATCTGATTAAATATTCTCGCCTGTCAACTTTTTACTTTTCATTTCCTGTCATATCTTGTGACAGATCAACAGTGAACGTTCAACCCAGCTTTATTTATACTCCCAGTGCCAGTGGTTCGGTTCACTGAGGTGGCAGGTCATTGAATGATGTGATGATTGTTAATGTTAACGAGATCACTATTCTGACGATGAATTTATGACCCACGTCCAAGGCCAATTAATACCATCACTATCCACATCAAAGCTGTTACGAGCAAACTTGGAATATGCCTAGTCAGAACGTATACACGGGTTGGCTCTCTAATACATACAATACTTAACGTATTAGACTATTTCCATATGGCAAGTCTTAATCATATCACTTACATGTAGGTATTTCGAGTCATCCATCACAATAAGGAAATCAATCATGGTGGCAGCGCCAAGTTCGCCAAATACCATGGATCTTCCCCAGCTTTTCCGTCAGCTTTCCTTTCCACGATTTCTTGGCGTCAGCACTCTGACCTTTCTCCACCACCTTGCACCCATGTGGTTGACAGCGATGGATCCCGGGTAACATAGTGCCAATATTATCTTTTCCAGCTACAAGTCATTCTTCGCTAAACTTACAGCTTGCATAAGGCAGATTCTCTCTCTCTCGCTGTTCTACCAAATCAGAGAGGACTCATCTCCCCATCAGAGCGCCTCGTCGGTTCTTAGCCGTTGTACAAATGCAGCTTAGGTGGCAGATGGCAAATGCATCAGAAGGTAGTTAGGTGTATGTTCACCACCGATTTCGCTAGGAGCTGATAGGATTGTTCTTACAGCTTCATGTTAAGGTACTAATAAACTATTGCTGCTTTTAAGGATTTCGAGCAGCCATCGTTTGCCACCTCGCCGCCGTATATTTTCAACCCCTACTTGTTGTGTTCTGTCGGCCACAAAGTGTTTACCCTTTACTTCACGCAGCCATAATCATACCCTGAAGAAGCTAACAGAGATCCTTTGTAGCCATCTAATATTTCCAAAAATATCCCATGTAATTTATCATTGCCTTAAAGAACTTGAAGGAGGTAGTTCTCCGTACCTCTTACACAATATGCTGATACCTACAGTTGGTATATTCCAGTTTGTCTAGGCACATGTCTATACAGGTATTTGATTAGCATACTACACGCAGGTAACCAACATCAACTGCATGAGCAAGCCATCTAGACCTGGCCCCCAGATAGTCATAGTTACGAAGAGCTACGCTGCCTCGAACGCCCCCCCCCCCAAAACAGCCGCAACTAGAACCCCATCCCCCCACCCCAGGGGCTGACAGCAAGCAAGAGTGGAGTACCTACATGCAAGTACGACGTGATACCTCATAATTCAAGGTGTCAATGCCTCTTGGAGTACCTATTTGTATGTCACAGTTACTGTTTAGATAGGCTACATAAAGAATTTGTTGCTTTTATTAACCTCTTTAGTCTACTTCTGAACGAGAGTGCCAACCTATACCTAGTGTATTGGACTCAAGCAAGTCTAGTTCATTATTACCTAATACCCGCCAAGCAACCCTCTCGTTATTATCGCTATATTTCTGTCGTATGCAGCAGGCCACAACGGCGGCGATATACTGAATTACTTCATGGGAATACCGTAACTATGAAATATGATTAAATCTTTAGAATTGTAGCGATCGAACCCCTTTTTTCGACTAGTCTATCTGGAAAAGTATTAGCCCCTATATAAAAGCCGTCGGGCATAACATCCCAATTCCTATTGGGGCGAATCCTAATTTTCGGATTTAAACCCCAAGCGTTGTTTGTATGTATGCAAGAAGCGCAAAGCACACGACCTCAGGGGGGAATCGGCCATAGTAGTAGTGCTTTCGGACATGACGTGTCAGGTTTCACAAGACTTAGACGATAGTTACTGTATGTAGTTCAAAGCTACTTTACCTTACCTGTTGGTTGGAGTCCACTACCTAAAGAGTTGGGGGTTATCATCACTCTAATAAATCATTTCCCATATAAACATTTCTGCCTAGGTATCCCATCCATCCATCATATCAGACCAATTCCATCCCAAACTTTAGATATCCAATAATATCAAGCTTAAAACAACTTTGCTCAGTACGTAGGAAACTGGTTCAGTATAGTCCAGAGCGTGTCGTTCCCGAATTCCCCACCGAACTGCCACGCCGACGGCTGTTCTTCTCCTATGGGACCCGCCGGTATGCTGGAGGCGAGGCCGCTACTCGTCGTCGCCGCCGTCGTCGTCGTCGGTCCGGGATACGCCGCCTCCGGCCAAGTCGTCGACGTCCCGTCGCCGGTCGGTATTGCGGTCAGTTCGTTGTACGCGATGTCGCCCATCGGGTAGATTGGCATTATGGAGCTGAAGTCGAAGTCAGTCGGTAATGACCAATCCGCATTCGCGAATATGTTGTTGTCGGCTCCCGACGCCGGCGTTAGGCCCGTACTCGAGCTGACACTTTCGCCCCGCTCCGCCTTTGCCTGCAGCGACGACGAGGCGTTTATGTTCGACACGCTATTCGCATTATGAGAAGAGTGATCGGACAACGAGCTAGGCGTCTGCATATCAGAAAAGCTCCTAGACGTGTCGCTGTTGCTAGTGCAGCTACCGCCTACTTCGCTCGGGTCTTTAACGAGAAATCCGCCGCCGACGGCTTTCTTGAAACGGATATAGATGGCGTGAAGCACGCCCAACGCGGCTTGCGCAAGCCGATTTCGGGTAGACATCTTCTCGAACCGCTCGATCGCCCAGTCGAAATGCTGTCGCACTTTGGGCAGCAGCTCCGCGTGCTCCTTCGGAAATAGGATATAGATGGATGCTATCATGATGACGGCATCGAAGGTGCCGAAGAAGAGGGTGAAGGTCTTGTGCTGCTGCGGCTTCATCAAAGCAAAGTACGACTTCTGCGCTTCCAGCATGTCGAGACTTGCCTTAAGCGCTTCATAACGGCTCGTAGCACGTGTGAAGACGTACGGACGATGCAGAGCCATTATGTTGAAGGATATGAGTTGAGGTAAACTCGGCCGTACAAAAGGTAACCACCAACATTCCGGCAGGTGATCGAACCGCGTGTCCGGATTCTCCATTCGAAAAGGAGGCGGGGTTCGGGCTTGAAGATCGAGCAGCTCTTGGTGGATCTTCTCGACCTTGGAGAAGTCCTTTGGAAAGGGCCCTTCCTTTTCTAGGTCAAGGATATCTCGCAACGGCCGCATAGCCTCCCAGGACCATATAGCCCGTGTTAGGGGGGTCGGCGGGTCATTATCACCACGAGAAACTATGGGCGACTTTCTCCTATCCTTGGGGATGACGGAGTCTACTGGAAGAGCCCGGGTCATCAGGCGGAAATCCACACTGGTGGGCCGGCCGAGCACGGCACCGGTATGTAGGTCCCAGCCGAGGAGATTCATCCAGACTCTCCGTCGACTCTGGGCCATCCACATCTTCTCCAAAGCATCCTCGGTCGAGTCGTCTGCATTTGGCTGAGGGTCCATCTGGTCGCGATGCAGACCAATTTCCTGTCCATCTCGAATACTTGTCCCCACTTGATGCCACTGTTACAGAATTAGGATGACAGGATGCCCAACAACGGTGGAACGGTGGCCACTTACAGCTTCAGTAACCATGCCGGTATACTTGAGGAAAGCAGCCCTCACCCAACCAGCCAGCACAGTTATAATAGACATCTGACGCTTGCCCAAAAGTGATAAAATAGAGACACCCGATTCACTATAGTCGAATGCCAAATCTTCGAAAGTCATGTTGCTCGTGTACTTTAACGATTCAAATGTCTCCTCTTCCCCCTCCGGAAGGTATAGGAGAGCGGAGGCTAGCATCTGGAAGAGCATGGCCGGGAACGCTCTTAACGACGGATCCAATGCTTGCGGGCCTGAAGTCGTCAGAATGTTAAAAGGCATACTGTACCATTGGTTCATCAATTCACGGCAGACAGGCTCGTCGACGCTAAAATATTGCCAATTAATGTCGCGAAAGTAGATATCGGCTAGCTTCTCGACGTAGGTCCTGGCCGGTAGCAGGCGAACCAAGGTCTTGTATCGCTCGCGTATGCCGAAGCTGTCCCCGTCGAAGGTCTCCGTAGGCATGCCCGCCAGAGGCTCTCCGCCGCCTTCGATCTTGCGCAATATTCCCAGCGTCGACGCACTGTTGGTGGCGTAGCCGAAGTCTACGGTCTTGATGGGGAGGGTCTCGATGGACTCGGGGGAGCGGTCGTTGCTGTTCTGAGACGAGTCCTTTCGGTCGGGCTTGGCGAGGGGCGTTCCCGTTTCGTAATGGCAGGACGCCTGTTTATTTCGCGATACGCAATTCGTACACGGCATCTTTCGGTCGCACTTAGAAGTCGGGCATTAGCAAAATATGGATATAGACTGATCGCATGTTGCGGCGTTTCGTATCACCTTCTGCTTCCTCCTATGGCATTCGGTGCAGCTTATGACAATTCTCCTCCGCTTACGGGGCGGCGCCTTGCCGTGAGACTCGTGGCTCGCCTTATCATCCATCTGGACGACGCTCTCGGCTTCGATGGCAGACATTTTTGGGAAATGGACGAGTTCGATGCCGTATGATGTCCCTATTCGCATAGGCTAACTAGACCGACTAGACCACAGCTGACGACGGAAAACCGAACGCAATTGGGGTTGAGAGGGGTAAATGGTAGGATGGATCGATTTTTTTTTTTTTGGGTTTGGGTTTCTGGCTGTGAACGGGAATTGCGCGGTGTAAAATCGCATGTAATAATATGATGGTCGTTCTGCGGATTCGCCATATGTAGAAACCCCCCCTGTTGTATTGTATTGGTTAAGTATTGGGTTATTGAGTTATTGGTTCAAAGTTATTAGGACACACAATACCTTCGGTATCTCACGTATCTCTCTCACCTATAAGCTGGACAGACTTGACCATAAGCTCGACCTCCTATAGCTCCTATCCTATCGCATACTACATACCTAGGTAAGTATCGCATCTAAATGTAGTCCCTGTTCGTCTCTTCCTCCATACAGCTATGCAACCATACAGCCATACAGCCATACAGCCATAACAGCCATAAAACAGCCAAGGTCCCCCGCCTTTCCAAGGTGTATATGGTACCTAACCTAGGTAAAAAGTGTAATAGTAAGTGGAAACCCTCTCTCCCCACCCTCCTTTTTTCCCTTCCTCTATTCAAGCAGCGACAAAGCCAAAGCCAAAGTCACATACAACGATAATACTGGAAACTATGGCATTTATTAGTGTCTTTATTAGCCTTATTAGCGTTTAGATACTAGGTTAGAACTTGTGCCCATCTAATAACCCCCCACCTGCAACCACGGCTTTTCCCCGCTAAGACCGTTGTTCCCGACGCTTACAAACTCCGATATAGCCAATAATTATGTCGAATATAGGTGCCTATACTAATCCACACTCTCAAAACTTGGACGTTCACATGCTCCCGTGCAAACTTATGTAATATTCTTCCATACCGTCGAGATGGTTAAGGATCTTCGGTATTGTAACCTTAATTTGATAAGGATCGTTACTGATGAAAGGGTGAGACTAGATACGGCATATTATCGTTGTCCTATACCTATCTCCACTATCATTTCGGTATTTCGACCAAAGAGTCGATTCGTATATAGAGACCTACCTACCTAGGAGGTAGGTAGGTAGGTAGCTTTGTGTAAGTGTAATTCACCAGTAAGTATAACACAAGCCACGGTTCAATCCGTACCTAAGACGGTGTCCTGAACTGCCACAAATATTGCGTATGGTAAAATAAAACGCGATGTATATCATTTGATATGACTTGCTAACTTTGTCGAAACCCTTTCCACAACTTTTGCTTTTTTACTCGGCCGAGTGACTTTCCTAACGATAATGACTATCCTGTATAAAAGCCAATAAGAACTCCAGGCTCCAGGACGACGTGTATCATCCATGCTTGATATAGATCCTCTTAGTTTGAAACCGCCTCCTGACTGACTGACCGTCCTTCATTGTGTTATCCGGTTGAGGTATGCCTTCCACGCCCTCCTTCGGTATCGTTCGGCCTCGACTTGTGGAGACGCCGCCTTGAGAATGCCCCTTCCAACGATGATGATATCGCTGCCGCAAAGCCCGACAAGCTTCGCGGGTGTATTGTACTGCTGACCGAGTCCGTCGCCCATGACGGTTCCATCTTCCTCATCTCCTTCCGGGGGTAATTGGCACCCTGGCGTCATGGAAATAAAGGCGTCTGTCGGCTCGGTATTGAGCGTCTCTTGCGAGATAAACCCCATCACGAAGCTCTTGCACTCTCTCGCCGCTTGAACGCAGGCATCCGTATACTCCTTGTTCATAAAGTTCCCTTCGCTAGACATCTGGGCAAGAATCAGGAGCCCCCTTTCCCAGGGAGGCTCCTCAATGCCTGCGTACAAAAGCTCATCTCCCTCGGCAATGGCGTTGGCGAAGCGCGGCGAGTCTACAGGCTCGAAAGACTGGGTGAGGGTGGTGATCGACACAATGCTCCCTTTCCTACCGTTATGTTCACCACGGAAGCTCGACGGTGGTGGTAGAGGATCTCGAGGCGCGGCTGGTGGTGTGGGACGGTCTTCGTCATTCTCGTCGAACGAATCCGAGGTGGGAGTACCGACGGAAACGGACGTCCTCACCTCGTAGTTGACACGTGAACGCCACCGCGCGGCGGCTTCTTGGAGTGCAATAACCGCTGCTTTACCGGGCACCATGTTGACATTTATGATGTGAGCCCAATCGATAATACGGGCAGTACCAGCTGTGTATTGCAGCTGGACCGTACTACCGATGTCCCCAAATTTCCTATCTTCGAAGATGAGGAAGCCATGTTTCCTCCCAAGCGCGCCCAGCTTGGCACCGGTGCCCGTCTGGGGATGATAATCCCATCCGGCGACGAGATCGTAATGCGTCTTCAGTACGACGATGGATGGGCCGATTCTGTCGGCTATTGTAATGAGTTCGCGGGCAGAAGTAACGTCGGCACTAAGACACAGGTTGGACTTTTTTAGTTCCATAAGCCGGAGGAGGTAGTTTGACAGCGGATGAGAGGCATTGTTGGCTCTTTCGGCGAAGGTCGCCTTAAAGGTCGGGTGACGGTCCCGAGCTGCGCACATGGCAAATCAATTGTTCGTGGTGGTTTTGCTGGGTTGTTTACTTCGTCTCTTCCTCTCTCTCTGTTCTTCGCGGACAAGAGGCGGGATCGAAAAATAACCCTAGAGATGCAATCGTAAATAATTGTGGGCTAGAGATTCCGACGAACACGTTGACCCAGTTAGGCTCTGCCGACAGGAGGGTCTATCGGGGGGGCGATCGGCGGTTAGGCGAGAACCCTGGACGTAGTGGAGCTAAATGATGTCAATTCACGATGTAGAGATGATAGATCTAAAAAGAAATGGACTTGGGACGGTAGAAATTGTCAAGAATAAGAATTCCGGGGTTCGAAAGTGCTCTTGATATATATATATAGGAACTACATGAATACCTCGATGCAATGCACCGTTGGTAGGAGGGTACGGGTATGGGTACGAGTCATTGTCTTCGTGGAGGAGAAGCCAAAGCATACCTGAAAGCTGAAGACGCAAGATGTCGTCCTCTACTTGCTGCTCGGTAGACGTAGACCGCCCTCGTACGCTGGGGGGGCTGACCGACAATCTCGTGCATATGTTGGCATATGCTGTTATCCTCTCAAGGCTCGCGGAACCTGGGGGGGGGGGGGGTCTTCGGGCCTATTTGTTTCGATTGTTTGCGAAGGAGACGGGAGGAAGAAAAAAAAAGATTGTGGGCTCGGATCCGAATTAGATCAAGATCGGATAGGTATTTCTTCGAGGTATTCGCCAGATAGGTCAGATCGGAACCAACCGCAGATTCGGGCAGCAAAAAAGACGCTTCCAAGCCTCTTATCGGGTCAGATGAAGCAAACGGACGATCGAAGAGGGGAAAAAAGAAAAGGAGAAAAAAAGCCAATGCTTGAGGGGATATGCGATTGTGTGCGTGCGCAACGGCCGTTGGCGTTGGTAATTCTCCCAACTTATTAACAACTAAGAACTAAGAACTAGATGTATTGTACCTAATTAGGTCAATTAGTCTTCCGAGGTTTGATTTTATATTGTCTTGTTCGGTAGCAAACTCATATAGAAGACATTTGTCTACATATGTAGCTCAGCCAGTGATCAAGTATATACCTACCTCCTTGCGGTAACAATAAACTTGGATTGTCCAGCTTTATACGATGAGGCGGAAGAGCAAACGCGGGATGTTATAGGTAGAAATATAGAAATATGTTAGTCGGGTCCGGTTTGAGGTTATGTATGTACCTAGGTTAGGGGAGAGTGGGAATAAATTGCATCGGATGCATGCGTGACGAAGAATTTGGGCGAATGATCAATTGTCCGTCGGTAAGGCGTAAGGGTATCTTTTTGCTCGTCTCAGCGTCTCAGTGTCTCAGGGCTACTCTTGTTTTCTTTTTCCTTTCTCTTACTCTTCCAAGAGAAGTCCCTGCGGCAGGCTTTTATTCAAGAAGGTCCGAGGATGGGACTCGGTGGCTTTGAATGGCTTGTTGCAGTGTTGCAGTGCAGTCCAGCTGCCACTGCTTAAAAAGAAGAGGTGCTATACGGGGTGTATAATTGGTCACTATTCCCATGTACGAGGTACCAATACCACATTTAGTATACGTAGGATTGCATGTGCTGGCCGAAAATAGGTGGACCTTAAAAGCAAAGTGCCCCATGGTCGAGGTATAGACTACATGTATTACCCCAAGTGGTACATGTGTGCTCTAACCCCCTTTCACCATCTAGGCATATTATACCTGGTAATAGAGGGATGTGTTTGCGGTTTACCTACCGGGGGAATAGGCTCTAGTAAGTGAGGATGGGATCTCTTAGTCTGGAGCCTACCTAACCCTGTACAAAGTACATACTGATCTAGTATAACCCGTATAACCACCCCTTAGACCCTGAGTCTCTGCTATGAGGCGCAAGAGCGGTGGCTAGGCAGTTAATCTAGCAGAGGCACAGACTGGTGTGTGCGCATCCTTCTCCCTTAAAATGCAGCTTTAATGAATCCTATTTTGGGCTCCCACGACGGCATCAAGTAAACAAAACTCCAACTAATGGACTTATTATGGCCTGACTCTTTGACAGGCTGGAACGGTCTTCTTACCCCTAGGATCCCTAAGGCTGCGTTGGCGATCTCAACCGGCACAGCACATACTACATGTATGTGATAGGTAGGACTTCTCCGGAATCTCACAGTGCTAAACATATCGTCTTCCCTATTCTGGTCGTCTGGGGGAAGCAAGGGCAGATATTGAAGCTTCTTCCTGTAGGCGAATACTACCCAAGAGTCCTTTCCTCGGTAGTAGGTATCACCGGCAGCTCGCGCCCGGGGGCTGGATGTTGTGTATACACACGATTTACCATGATGATAATTCTGGAATTCTGGCCGGACCTAAAGACGTCACACCTTGGATGTGGTTATCTACATATGTAGGTGTGTAACACACCCGAATAGAACCAGCCTGCTTACCCGTCCGGTCGTCCCTTGGCGTCTTATGTAGTGTTTTGAATTAATAACAAAAATTAGTCTACGAGATGATGTTAGCGACGTTAGCGACTTGACC
Organism: Hypoxylon rubiginosum; assembly: GCA_902806565.1. Taxonomy (NCBI): domain Eukaryota; kingdom Fungi; phylum Ascomycota; class Sordariomycetes; order Xylariales; family Hypoxylaceae; genus Hypoxylon; species Hypoxylon rubiginosum. The sequence continues at coordinate 197,057 of CADCXA010000027.1, read as the reverse complement.
ATAGCTATGGCTCCCGGTCCTTTCGTACGTGCACCTGTGGTCTAGCATTGACTCGTTGACTCGTATATACTATCGCACGGCAACACTGCCTCGCAATACCATATAGTACAGTACCCTTCTCGAGGCAGCACACATCCACAACATCTGCTGAAGATATATGCAAGTTGTCAGATAAGATTAGTCAGCGTCCATGTTGTAAGAGGCCAGGCCGGATTCATTGAAGGAAGACGCAGCCATGCAGCCACGAAGGCGGCAAGCGGCAGGCAACAGGTAGGGCGCAGGTCTTGGTGGTGGTCATCCTGTGACGATTGGCCGTTTACTGTAAAAGAAAAATAAACTAACGTTATCAATATTTCTTACGGTAAGCTGTAGACACAGGTAAATGTTGCAGTGTTGCAGTGTTGCAGTGTTGCAATGGCAGAATGGTCAGCTAAGAATGGTCAGCTAAGGCAGCTAAGGTAGAAGGGCACAGCCTTATCTTAGCTAAACTACCCTAAACTACCCATTAAAAATATTAAAATGGGTCTGACAGCCCCGGACAGCTTTCATCTCGAAAGACGCGAATCCTTGGCAACTGGCAACTTTCTCTCCGCCGTCCTTCCCGGCCCTGCCGAACATTCATTCTCTTATCTAAACATTCTCATTCTCCTCTTCCTTTGATATCAAGAAGATATCTATTCGATCTACTCGATCTATTCCACCTGTGTACTTCCCCAGTAGTAATCCCTTTATCCTACTGGTATTACATCTTTCGTGCTCGTTTGCGACCGCATCCCTTCGTTTGATAACTCCCTCCGTCATCTCCAGACTTTCCCACCCTCATTCAGGAGGGCTGTCATATCACATATATATATCACACCACCTCGAAGTGTTCATCACAGCACACGAGTACAAATTTAGCCAGGCCTCAGATATCTTTGCCCTTTGTGGCTGTTCTAATACCTTCCTAATCATTTACTTCTTTAACCCTACATCCACCAGACTCGAGAAATCGTCATGTCTGAAAGAGTAACCAGGCGGCAGGCCGCTTTGGCAGCCGCAGCAGAGGAAGACATTCCTATCGTATCCAACAATGAAGCTGTCGCTATGAACGGCAATGGGAATACCCAAACAGCTATACCTTCAGATGTCGATGCCGTTGGTCCTCGAGAAAACATATTCGTATTCTGGCCCAACATTATAGGTACGTAGATCGTATTCCCTAGTCTGCGCGCGACCGTTGTCATCAAGTGCGCAACTACGCGCGCAAGGCTCTATTTCATAGTCTCAGGTGAGCTAATACCGAGTCGTATCACTAGGCTATTTTCGCATCGTCCTAGCCATCGCATCCTTATACTACATGCCCCTACACCCTCGAACGTGCTCCATTCTCTATAGTGTCTCGTGTCTCCTCGATGCCCTCGACGGCTACGCGGCTCGTTATTTTCAGCAGTCGACCAAGTTCGGCGCTGTCTTAGATATGGTGACCGATCGATGTACCACCTCGTGCTTGCTCGTATTCCTCTCTTCTGCCTTCCCGCGATGGGCCATCATATTCCAGGGCCTGATCTCGATTGACTTTGCGAGCCACTACATTCACATGTATGCGACGCTTGCCATGGGTGGTTCGGACACCAGTCACAAGAGTGTGGACAAGTCCAGGAGCTGGTTGTTGAACCTCTACTATACCAACAAGGTTTGTCTTATGTATCCGGAAACGCACTGCCTTGCATAATGCTCACCAGACCCTAGACCGTGCTCTTCATGTGTTGCGCCCTCAACGAACTCTTCTTCATCGCCTTGTACCTACTTTCCTTCTCGTCGCCGCTCTTATCACCGCAGCTGCTCGAGCCCCTCGGCGAGTCCAAGGCCACCGCTATCCAGACGGGCGCGCAAGTTAACAGCTCGGTGCTCCGCCAGCTGTTCACCAACCCCTATAGCGCAGGTGCCCTAGAGATGGCGCGCGCCAACAAGATGGATTCGACTTTCCCTTGGATCCTCGCCGGCATTAGCGCCCCCATCATGGGACTAAAGCAATTTCTCAATATTCTCCAGCTTGTCAAGGCGAGCAGATGGCTAGCTGAGGGTGATGTGAGGTCGAGAAGAGCGGCTGGATTACCAAAGAAGAAGGGTAACAAGAGCTCTTAGGAGAGCAGGGCTCGAGTTCCGGCGAATAGTGAGCCAGAAGACAGGCGATAGGTCGGAATGAGTCTGAACACAATCGCTTTATGGTGTTAGTATGTACGAGATGCTTTATTTCATGGGAAGGTGGTAACCGGGATGGTCCGTATCACACGGTTGCATAGGATTGGTCATGGGAAGCATACAGGTATTTGATTGAAAGGGAACGCTTCCCCCCAAGCCGAAGGGGGCCAATCAGGATAGGGGGCGAAACTAAGGGAAATGTTTACAGCGCCTCGAAGGCCCTGTCTTCATTGTACATATATAATCCTAATAACGTGGATCGTTGCGCACGAACAACTTCGTCTGGAAGCACATCAATATATGTGAAATATACACTATTTATGGACATGTTTCACAGATATATATCTTGATTTAAGAAGGAAGCCCGCAAGAGCTTACTATTATTAGACGAGGCTGTGATGGATTGATAAATTCCACAATGTGGTTTCACATCTATGAGACCTCCAGATCTAATAGGTATACTTGAATAGGGAAACGGGAACTACATGGTCTCATCTATCTGCATTCTGCTGTATCACATGAATAGTTGCTTTTACAATTCTATTCTTGGTATTGCAATGGGGCCGCAAGCAAAGAAGAAAGGGGAAAGACCACATACTCTTCAAATTGGAGTTTTAGCCCATCTATAGTGATTGAACAGCTCGGGGTCTTTTTCTATTATGCAATAGATTCTGACTTAAACTCGGCCCTTTTCCCCTCTAATTTATATCGAACGCCTGAGTACTGCCTTTGGAGGGAAGGAAAACACGCGTAGCAAGGCAGAGACCGTATCCGACCGGTACCCCTAAAGGCATATTAAGCCATCTACACGCTCGAGAAATATGTTATGCTATATAACTCTTTATCGATAGGACTTGCGTCGTGGCAATGGCAGATGCCTATCACATATCACATGAGCCTTATCTCATATCTCCTCTGCCCTACAGACTCGACCGAGACGGATAGTTTTCCTCGCTAGGCATTCCCCCCTCTAGTAACGTGCAGCTGCTGTAGGCAAATGTCAAGTTCTATGCCTACCTAGGTCGTTACCGAGAAGACGACCGGTGTCTAGGCTGGAGGACGAGCTCGTTACCTATTCGGATGATCTGCAGCTCTGTTGGTTGAGGTGTGTCCGGATAGACCTCTCTCTGCGTATTCAATATCTACCTACCTACAACTCACCACCAACGGAGCGGGCAGCTCGGAAGGCAGTCTGAGCTCCCGTTGCACTGATGCAAATCCGCGACCGGTCAGGGCTCGGTGTCGACAAGTCAGTTACGCAGTAGGTAAAAGATTGCGCACGTATACGTGTACGGCACATACACTGGGCACTCAGGCTAAAATCAATAAAAAGAGAAGAAGAAGAAAATGCACCTGCCCGTCATGCCATGCAGGTTTGACGCCGGACCTAGGGCTGGAGCCGACACACCCTGCAGAGCGAGGTCGTACACATCACATCAAATGACCTCACGCCTGGCCGTGATTCGCCCGTGCCCGGAAACAGGGCCGATACCGTGAGAAAGGAAAGGGGGTGGGGGGTGCGGGCTGCTTTGCCCTCTGCCGGTATGTATGTACCTAGCATTGGGGAATTCCCGGGATGCGATATGTGACTGGCTAGGAGGTATGTATGTACTCTTGAAGCTAGGTCCTAGGCATAAGCCCTACACGATCTGATCATACATGCATCTGGCATTGCTAGCATCGGTATAACAAGTACAACCAGGGACAACCAGAATGACTGGGCTTTTTGTATACGCATTCCGCTGAAAATCATTACATGTAGTCACTCCAGCCAGGAGCCCAACCTCTAGTCCGCCTTACGTGAATAAATCTAGGCACCACGTACCGGCGACAGCTTGACTATCAATGGGGGTTTATGCCACGCGATGTAGTTCTTCTGGTTCGTGAGCCAGTTGTCAGACTCGGGCATCAGCTCGACGTCAAAGTTGTAGATGAGCTTCGCGAGGATGACCCGGGTCTCCATGCGGCCCATCGTAAGGCCGATGCAGTTCAACGGCCCCGAGCTGAACGGCTATAGTCGCTCGAGGTCAGTATCTAGAGCAGTAACGTTGAAAGCGCACGGTAGCAGTGGGACGAAGCCGGAAAACATGTGACTACTGCTTTTTAGGACCAGACTTACCTGGAAGAGTTCCCGCGCATCACTGACGTATCTCTCGTCGCCTAGCCATCGTTCGGGGACGAATTTCTTAGCATTCCTAAAGTACTCCTCGGAGCGACCGACAACGTGGTTGTGAATGCCGATGCAAGCGCCCTCGGGGATGAAATACCCATCCACGGTGCAGCCCCCCGACGTCACCGCCCGAGGATTGAACGACGTGGCAACCGGGGGCCAGATACGCATCGACTCGTCGATTGCGGCCAGAAGGTACGGCAGCTGGGTTACGGCGGTGGCCGTGATGTCCTGCGCGGAAGCGAACGCCGATCGGATCTCTTGCTTGGCTCTCTCCATGGCGTCCGGGTTCTTGAGCAGGAGGAAGAGCGTGGTAGCAGAAGCCGTCGCTACCGTTTCCGAACCGGCCGTTACGAGCATCTGGGCGTTGGCGTACATCTGCTCTTTCGTAAGCATCTCTCCGGCCTTGCTCTCGCTGGCGATGAACGACATGTAGTCCGGGTGGTCGGTCTTCCCGGCAGCCATCCTCTTGTCTACTAGTTCTAGCGTAGTTCTCAGGTGATAGCTCTGCGCGTCAGCAATGATCTTGGGGGTGAAGAACTTCTGCCAGATCCACAGAGCCCAGGGTGAGATGTCGTTGAGGGCGTGCATGTAGACACCGCTAGTAAAGTACGTCATGCTGATACGGATCCAGGGGTGCCATTGCTCTTTCTCGATGCACTTGAATACGTCTTCTCCGAACACTAGGTCGCCCTGAATGTCAAAAGTAGCCCACATAGTATACTTTTCTACATCCACTGACTCTCCCCTCGCCGAGGCATCGCCCAGTTTCTCTATCATGGAGTCGATGTATCGCATGACTAGAGGCTCTTGCTCCCGCGAGGCCTTCTCGGAGAAGGCTGGGTTGAGCTGGCGGCGTACTTTGGCGTGCTCTTGCACATCGGCTTGAAACATACTCGGGACGCCGAAGGTATCTTTGCTCATAGCGTTCCGGGGATCTCTTGTCAAGGGCCCTCCTTTGCCATAGCGAGGACCGTAAACCTCTTTGAAGTCGGAGGGGCCAGCGCAGGAGACCTCGTCAGGGCCGACACGTACGATGGGGCCGTATTTCTCGTGTAGTTCGGCGAACTTGTAAGGCACCCACCCCTGTGCTCGAGACAGACTTATAGGGATGGGCGACATGGCGTAGAGTTTGGGACCTGGCAGGGGAGCCAAAGGGTGGAGGAAGACATTGTAGATGGCCTTGGTGATTCCAAGAGCAAGCAACTTGCACCTAGTTTAGCTGGTATGAACCTGTATCATACGCTTAGATCGTTCTTACCAATGAAAAGGCGAATGTCAATAGCTCCGTTAGAGAGCTATTCCGTAGAGGTCCTATGAATTGGGTGAATTCAGTCGACATTTTGCCTTGTTATTCGATACTACTAGCAAGGCTCGACTCTAAATTTCCAGGAGCTCTCGCTCTGGCCATCATAGGACGACGAGCTCATTAATACCTTGTACCTTATCATAGCTATCATAGCTACCACCTTACCGTAGACTCATTCCCGTAGATCCAGATCTGGCCGTGGTTGCGGGGTGCTATTGGCGAGGCACCGCCTATGCTACGTAAAAGGGGGGATGCCAATTATGGCGATAGGCACGTTCCGCATATTGTGTATGGTAAAAGTCCAGTGCTGTGAATTGCCCAGTCAACTTCGCCGATCAAAGAGCTATGATGTCGGCACTTGGAAGACATCCAAGACTGCTTATTAATTGGTGAGTACCTAGGTAAATGATGTTATTCCGGCTATTGGTTTGCTCTCGAGATGTTTCAACGCTGTACAAGTAGCCGTGATGTTCTTATATACGTGAAGAGAGAGCAAGATACCTATTCCCGCGAGGATACTTGAGTCAGTGAGCACCATTCATTGTGAGCTCCTCGCAAGATGCCTTTTCTTCCATCAAACCAATAGAGAAGCAAAAGAACGTCATCCCGGCGTTATAAGTACATGAAGGGACGTAGACAGTCTTGGCTACAGTTCTCATTCCCCGAGAGACACGGCCAGACTTGGGCTGCATAGAAGCAGTGAGATAACCGGGAAAGTGGATACCGGCAGTTCATGAACAGCAGTTTGGTCAACCTCAGCTGATTAAGAGTCCAAGGGAATGGTTACAGTTTAGGTAATCTCAAGGAGACAAGGAGAAGAGAAAATTGATGTGACGGATGAGACGTAAGGTTCCAAGATTCCATGATGAGTTCCGGGAGGATGAATAATTCTCCACTAAAACCCCCGTGAGGGCCGATGTCCGTGTGAGAAAGAAACTAGCGGCTGAACCCCCCACCATCAAGACGTCAATTGAAATCCAACAGAAAACACCTGGAGCTACCCCACACCTAAATTTCCAGGGTTTAAGGGCTTGAAGCCAAATCGTTTATCGTCACCACCAAAAACACATCTTTCTTCAACTCACCGAATAACCACAAAGCAAACATGTCGCACGCGAGGATAGAAGAAGTATCGGACAGCGACCTGTCGGACCCGAGCGAGGGCGACATCGACGACTTTGACGAAGCTGACATCCTACGCCCCATCAACCCATCTTCCTCAAAACCAACACCAGCAGCAACATCCCGAACGTCACAACAACCACCGTCCTCCTCCTCGCGGCTCCAGCACCCCTCAACCGCCCCGCAGTCCCAGCAGATCCAGGCCGGCGACATCAAGGACTACCAGATGCTGTACCCGGTCTACTTCGACCTGTCACGGTCCCGCGCCGAGGGCCGCCGCGTCTCCAAGCCCCTCGCCGTGGCGAACCCCTTAGCCCGCGAGATCGCCGCCGCCTGCGCCTCCCTGCGACTATCCCCCGTCTTCGAGGCCCACCGCGTGCACCCCAAGGACTGGGCGAACCCGGGACGGGTGCGCGTCAAGCTATCCCCTTCCACCTCTTCCAACGTGAAAAATAAACACCATTTATATATATTGGTGGCCAAGCACCTGCAGGCGCACCCGACGACGGACGCCAGCGACGCCCTGAGAAAGGTAAGGGTCCCGGGCTTACACGCGCCGGACGACGGGGAGCCTTGGCCGCGGCCGGCGGTGCCGCGGGGGTGGAAGATGGGCGAGCTGCTGCCGGCGTACAGCGCGGCGATAACGGGGGGAGGGGTCAGCGAGAACGCGTTCAAGGATATGATGAAGGAGATGCAAGGGGGAGGAGGTGGCGGTGGCGGCCCCGGCGGGTCTCCTGCTGACATGATGAGTATGCTCGGCGGGCTGGGCGCTGGCGGTGGTGGTCCGGGAGGTGCTGGGGCCGGGCCGAGTGAAGGTGGCGGCGGTGGTGGAGGAGGGAAGAAGAATAAAAAGGGTAAAGGTAGGGGCTGAGGAGAGGAAGGGGGTTAGAATGAAACCAAAACTAGCGAATCTGTCTCCAAGAGCTCTGGTGTGGTCTAAAGACAAGGCAATACGGGGATAGCTGGACAATATGACAGCCTGGTAAAAAGGGGCTTCAAAATCTAAGGTGATTTATTCAAAAAATGTGCATGTGTTGATGGCAATCGCCTATATTGCGTGTAGGTATAGCTGTAGACCAACACTTCTTAACCCAATAACAACAGTATACATCATTACACTAATAACTTCAATTTAACCTCATACAACTACAACTACGCTATCCACTTGCGATGTGATTATAAACGCGCTGCAATGTAATCATACAAGGTTTGTTAACAAAGGGTATCTTTGATTCTCAGTCCCTCCCCCTTTTCTCTCCTCCTCCTCAAGTAATTTACACCACCACCGCAGCGAACCGTTTTTTCTCTCTTCAAAATCGGCCGCCTAGTCCCTACATAGCCGCCGCCAGTCTCCCCTGCAGCCCCTCCCACTCCCTCGACCCGACGATCTGCACCCCCCTACCACCACCACCGCCGACGCCGGGAATCACCTTACCGTCGACGCCGGGCAGCCGGATCTGGAGCCTCGCCACCGCCGCCTTGCGCTGCTCCCTACTCTGGGCGGCCGGCTCGCCGCTGCCGTTGCCGAGCACCACCCGCGTCTTCTGCACGATGGCGTCCCGCCAGCCGCGCCACGCCGCGTAGTCCTCGGCCTGCCTCGCGGCGTGGTACTGCGGCGTGGCCCGCGCCGGCCGCCACGTCATCTTGTCCTGCGGCAGCGCCCGCAGGTCGTACACCCGCGCCGACGTCGCCATCCTCAACAGCTCGCCGAGCGCGTCCCGGCCCTCGGCCACCACCAGCTGCCGCCGCTGCTCCGCGAGGGGCGCCGGCTTCCGCAGCGGCTCCGCGAGCCAGTCGTGCCTGGCCTGCTCCGTGGCGCGCGCGCGGCGGTTGTCCTCGCGCAGGTACCGGACGGCGGCCTGCAGGGCGGCGATGTCGCTCTTGAGCGCGTCCATCTCCCGCGCCGTGGCCACCGCGCGCTCCTGGCCGGCCCGGGCCCCGCTCTCGCTCTCCTCGCCGCCGAACGCCCTGCTGTCGCCCGCGATCTTCTTCCACTTGTCGCGGTCGGCCTCGAGGGTCTTGGCCTCGCGGTCCTGCTGCTCGATGTCCTTCTTGAGGCTCGCCACGCGCTCCTGGGCGTCCACGATCTGCATCTCGAGGTCCGCGATGCGGGACGTCTTGGTGTTGGCGTCGCGCATGCGAGCCTCGAGCGTCTCGATGCGGAGCGTAGCCGTGCTGAGGTTCTCGTCGCGCAGGGCGATGGTGCGGCGCGCCTCGTTGTAGTGATCCTTGAGCTGCCGCAGCTCTTCCTCGGCGTCAATGGGGATTGTCTTAAGAGCCTTGAGCTCTTGCGCGCGGAGGATCCATGGTGCTGGGTTGCGTTCGAATTCCTGCGTCTGGGACAGATCGGCACAGACGGCTGTAAGATCGGTGATCAGGCTTGTGAGAACGCGGAGTTTGGAGAGGTAGGTTGAGAAAAGGTCCGACTCGGCTGATGAGAAAGCAGTCATGACGGTGCCGTGTACGGTACTCTGCACTTCGGGGTACGTGAACGGCTCCGCGCGGCCTTCTTCACTTAGCAGTCTGTGAAGATCCACTCCGATCTTTCGAGACATCTCGGCAAGCTCTTGACTGGCAGCTTCGCATTGCTCAAATGCATCCATAGTATCAGGGGTTAGAGCTAGCGATCGTGCTCTGAGATCCTCGAGAGACCGTACGGCCTTGCTCACGACGACCTTGGTGCTTCGCGTCTGGCTAATGACAGCCTCCGACTTCTTAGAGAAATGCTGGGCAAGCTCATCTTCGTCGCCATTGGGCGGTACCACTCGTTGAACCATATCCTTGATGACATTGAAGGCTGCAGCGGCTGACTCCAGGTGGCTCTGCATCAGAACTGTCTTCATTTGCACTTCGTCTGCGAAGCTCTCCAGTCCTTCTGAGATGTGTACCTCGCCTAGATGTGTCATGAGAGCGATAGTGCGTTGTAATTCACTAGCGCACTGCTTCTCCTTTAATTCGTCACGCCGCAGACCGTCGATCCAGGCATTAAGGGCTCTCTCGACAGGTTCGAGCTCGTACAAGGCTCCTTCGTACTTGGCAAATTCTTCTAGTGAACAGTGGCTGATGGCATTGACGAAACGATCGCACATGGAAGACACCCAGGTAAGTTTGTCCAGAGCATCGCAACCAGCGAACACATCGTCTTCGTGACCGGGATGTGGTTGTCCGTTAACACGGTCTTTGACAAAGCCGTGTAGGAGGTTCGCCTTGAAAGCCAACCGGCTGAACCGCAGCAGCGCAAGGACGGAGTCTCGGTCGGTATCGTAGCTCTCGGGCAAGAACAGCTTGACAATCTGGAGGTGCTGTTGCGCTTCCTGGGCATCCATGCGCTGCAGCTCCAAGTCAATAGTCTTGACTTGCGTCTTGACGGCCGAGATCTGGAGCTTCTGGTTAAGATCCATCATCGCTCTGGATTTACTATTGAGCTGCTCAGACTCGGCCTCGTTGACAGCGTGAGATGCACGCATGTCTTCGAGATCAGTTTGGAGATTTGTGACGAGCTCTCTAAATCGAGAGAGCGTGTACTCCATATCGCCAATAGTGTCATCCTTCTCGGCGGCTCTTCTCGCTTGTTCAGTAATGACGCTGTCCTTGAAATCAAGCTCCTCTTGCATCTCCTTCTCATTCTGGACGTGATTGACCTCGAGCTCGTCATTGATCTCCTTGAGTGCCTCAAGATCATCAATCACAGCCTTCAGCTCGTTAATGTGTTCAGATTGCAGCAACTTTTCGTAGCTAAGCTGCTCAATCATGTTCTCCGCGCCTAGGTTGTCATCGAGTTGTTGTCGGAGGTCTTCGGCACGGGTTTCAGATTCGAGCAATTTCTCCTTCGCGATCTCATACTGTTCCTTAATGGCGTCGAAATCTTCAAGGTCCTTCTCTAGCGATCTGATCTGTGCTCTCGATTCCTCTTCCTGCTGCTGGGTGATATCTCGGAGTCTAATAAGCGCCTCGCGTAGCCTTTCGTTATGCCTTTCCATCTGTAACCACCCTGCGCTTGCTCTTTCTTCGGGGGACATGCCCTGGGAGTATTCCGAATTCTCTTCACGCAGAATCTCCACTTCAAGCTCGAGTTCTTCCGCCTTCTGCTTCAGAGCATCCAATTCGACCTTGTAGACTTCGGCAGTCTCCTCGGCCATCTCTCGGTCTAGGGTCGCGAGCTCCATCACAGACTCGTGTTCTGCTACGATAGATTCAATTTCCTCCAGTCGTTTTTCTGCCTCCTTTAACTGGTTTCGAAGGGCGAGGTTCTCCTGCACCGTGGCTTGAACTTTGCCCTCGATCTTCTTGTTAACGCTCTCGAACTTGTCTCGCTGCTCCTGGAGCCTTTCCATCTCTTTCATCTTTTCTCGATCTTCAAGTCGCTTTCGCTCGAGGACCTTCAGCTTCGCCTTTAGGTCTTCATTTTCCCTGCTAACGGCGGTGCTGGCAGCCGGTCGGGCAGATCCCGCACTCACGGGTGTTCTCGCAGACGTTGCGCTTGCCGGCGGCCTGGAAGATGTTGCCGAGTGTGGTCCAGCGGAGGTGAGTCTCTCGAGAGCTCTGGTCCTCGAGCGAACGGGGCTGAGGGTCTGTTCTCCATCGCTCTTAAAGGGAGAGCCCATATCCGACCTGTTCCCTGCTTCGTTTCCCGACAACGAGTCCCCTGACCGTACCCTCCCAGAGACAGGACGAACAGCCCCACGGGCGGGTGCAGTAGATACGCGTCCGCCAGGGGGCCTTGTGGCTGCAGTTCGACCAAGGGCGGCTGATGTTGACGATTGTCTTCTAGGGCCGGCGGCGGGCAATGCTGGTGGTCCCATGGACGTCCTAGTCCCCCCAACTGACGGTCGAGCCCTTCCAGCTCCGATCGATGAAACGCGGGCATTGGATGGGGTGCCGGTCCTCGAGTTCGCAAGGCTGGAGGCGGCGGTCGCAAGTTGCTTCGTGGGAGATTTAGTAGGAGACTGCCAAGCTAAAGTTAGAACTCGGAGAGCAGAGCCAGATTGGACTAGAGTTAGAGCTGTACATACCCTCGCTATACTAGAAGGGCGGGATGTCCTAGGCACTGGACTAGGGCTCGGAGCATTCAAACTCATTCGCTTGCTCATGGTAGGGTCCGTCATGGAGCTCGATCGTCCCGCAACTGTGCTCGTTCGTGATCCTCTTCGAATAGGGGCAGCGACCTTCGGTGCCGGGGCAGGTTGTAGTACGGACACGGTGCCGGGGCGGACGAACATGCCTCTGCCCGGAGAGCAGTCGAAATATCGTTCGCCCTGGACGGATCCATCGTTCTTCCCGGTGTCGTCCTCGAGCTCGACACCTACCCAGTCTCCGGCAGCGAAATGGGTCTGTCCGATGAAGCGAATAACGGCATTGCGACCGTCGCTGAGGCGGATCAACTGCCCAACTGCTATGTCCGACATACTGGGCAGTTCACCCTGGTGGTTAGTACATAACGAAATTGAAGTTGTGGGCGTTTGGCGGTGACCCTGGAGCTTGACGTTTGGGGAGTTCTTTGTTCTACGCGTTTCCTTGCTTCGTTACGCGAATGTTGACTTATCGGTCTTATCGCGGAAAATCACAGTGTCGAGATACGGTGTGTTGTTTTAATTGCATACGGTGGGGTATCGCTATATTAGTAACATGCGGCTACATTGTACCACCACGCAACAACTTCATTGTCATACCTACAAATGTCACACCTAGGTATGTGTTCCGTATAGCATCTTAATAGATACCTAACCTATGTAGGTAAGTTATAGGGCACTTAGTATTCACAATGAGCACTGATCCTTGGAATGAGTTGGGAAATACTCCCTTCCCCTTACGAGGAATTAGCCAGGTGTATGTTCTGCCCGATCCCTTTCGTATACTTAGGACTAGTATTGGGATCAATTACATACAGATCGGTCAGAGACCGAGACAGCCCTCATCCCTCAGGCAAGCTTTATGCTACATACAGAAAGGTCTCACTCTTACTATTAGGGTTAACCAAAAGTATGATTAACTGCTATGTACCTGGGTAGAATAGTGAGACTCGAAAAGATAAAAAAAGGTCGAGTGATCTTATAAACCATGGCGCCAATTACAAGTCATGCTTCAATAACAAATCCATCCGTTCATGCGTACCTATTCATTAGAAAGTTTGTTTTTTTATTTCCCATTTCGTTCCTTTTCCCCCCCATCGAACATCCAAGATAAAACATCCAACTACCAGAATAGGGGTATAACTCCGGACCGCCACCATACGCCACCTCGCTTCTTTTAAGTGTTTTCCACCTGGCCGTCGACCTTAAAATTGCCCCGCCGCACCCACTCTTCGACCTCGAAGGCGAGCCGCCGTTTCATCGGACCGCGCAGCGTCTCGTCGAGCTTCGGCTGGTGGAACTGGTCAAGACCATGGGCGACGACGCCCACGACGTCCTTCTGGTAGCCTCCCTTCGCGTCCTGCTGCGCCAGCTCGTCCGGGCTCTTGCTCGGCACGTACAGCATCATGACGGACGGGCTGACGAGCTTGGTGTAGCAGCTGATCTCGGCCTCGGGGACCCTCGAGACGTGGATGGTCAGGTCCGCGCCGATGTTGCCGCGCCACAGCGTCGCTAGCCACTGCCAGTGGTCCCTCGCGCTGTACGCGTCCCGGACTCGCAGCAAGTCGGCGTATCTCTCGGATATGGTCAGACTCCAGCCGTCAGCTACGATGGCGACAGGCAGTCGCGGTTCAGACTTAGTGCCTTCGCTTCCTTCGCTGCTCGTCTTGCTGGAGGGTTGGGACTGGCCCGTGATATATCGTTCTATCATGATGGATTCGATGTCCCATTTCAACATTCGAGCCTTATAGATCATCAGTTGTCTCTCGTCTAGTTCCAGCTTATAGTCATCGAGTCCCTTCCATTCTTCCGGCATGCTCATCTGGGCCTCGACAGACTGGGCAGTCTCGTCCTCCCAAATCTTCACGGCATATTTACCCGAGTCAGACTCAGTCAGCGCGTTCCTGACTACGCGAGCTACCTGCCGCGATAGTTCCGAGTCGTGCGTTTCGATAGCAATGAAAGGGCCTCGCGTCTTGAACGGTTGAAACGGTAGAGGTTGAGTGACCTGCTGCAGTATGTCGAGCTTGAATAAGAAAGGATATTTCGGCGGCATGTGCTGGGCCGGTTGGACTTGTCTGGCATGCCCCATGATTCCATTAGTAATGCCTAAGCCGGTGCCGTGGCCCGAAGTGGAAGCGGCAGCTGAAGGCGCGCGTGCCAGTTCTGCCTCTGAACTCTTCGCAGGCGAATTCGGGACCTGAGTCTGCAGAGGGGGTAAGCGAAGCGACTCGTCGAATCCCGTATTCGGACGTGTCGGAGGTTGGTACGATGTGGAAGCCCGGGGCCGCGCCTGTATGTGATGTTGAGGAGCAGCAACGTAACCAGGTTGGTGTTGGTGGTAATGTATGCCCGGTCTCGGTAGCGATCCGGGCCCGAAGCCGGGGTTGGACTGATGACCGCCAACGGATGGATGCTGGTAATGCGGCTCTCCTAGTACATAAGCCATGGATGATGGAGAGTTGGGGTGGAAGATACCCGGTACATCGGTACGACGTCGTTTTGCATCCGGCGACATCATCGGATATTCGTCGTTCGGGTGTTTAAGATACCTACGATCGAGTCCGTCAGATGACATGGTGCTTGAAATAGATCCACGTCGAAGGTGATCACTCTCGATCATGCGAGGGTTGGGGTTTTGGTAAGGAGGCATAGTTGATGTAGGTTTTGCAAATTCGGGCGTTGCGGCACTGTAAGGGGTCGAAGGGGTTCTAGGTGTCGCAATGTATCGACCGCCACACTTAGGACAGTGACCTGGATCCTCGCCGTTCGCAGATAGGGGCCTGGTATTAGCAGTCTTACCTCCTCTACGAGGCTGGTATCTGTAATCCGGGTACTGGCGCTGATGGCGGATCTTCTCCTCCTCGGCGAGGCGCTTCCAGCTTTCTTTTACATCATCCGGCTGCTCTCTCCACTGTTCGCCGATAAGCTTGGAGATCTCCGGGTTAGCCAGCCCCGGATGCCGAGCCGCAACCTGGCCTTGGTAGTGCTGCCGATATAGGATGAAGGCTGTCGAATGGGAAAGATAGGATGGCAAGAATTAGCCCGATAGTCTCTAAACCTAGACAAGTCCACGATTTGTTCGAATCGTGCACACGTGGTGCAGGATGAAGCAAAAACAAAAAGCAAGGTTTCAAACCCTTTTCATTTCCCCCTTTTAACCTCTCCATACGAAACTTGGATCACGAGACAAAGAGGTAGCCGCCCGAGTTCCCCATTTCGGTACGAGGAAGACACCTCTGAGACCCTGCCATGCCTCTGGAGACGCTGAAAGGGAAAGGGGGGGATGGCAAAGGAGGTAGAGGTGGGACGGAAATATTCAATTCCTAAGTTTGGGGGAAATACAGACGCAAGAAGTTAAAAAAACACGACATACCGTTGCGAGGTCTAGGAACCTTTGGTGCCTTGGTGCAAAGGCATATCAGTTCCCTGGGTCCTTCGCTTATATTCGACTTTGCTGTGCTAGGAGTGTATAGTCGGAGATCTTGAATCCGAGGATGGTTTGCTTCTTCGACATCGATAGATTGGATTCGTTGTTTTCGGGCCGCTCTAGCAGATGTCGTTGAAGCAGTGTGATCATCAAGGGGGTGTCTTGCCCGAATAGGTAAAGGATCTGGTATTGTCCCTTCTACTTCACTGTCGTGGTGAGGGTTGGGTGCCATCGCCTGCTGAGCCCGGTTCTGTGGCAGAGGGCTTGCCGTCTTCGATGCCGTCTTCGATGCCGCAGAAGATGCGGTGGGAAGAGGGGACCGATCACTAGGGGATGTAGTGGAGGGAGACGGATGGTCATTATTATCCTCAGTCATGTTCTTCACAAACGAGTGAAGCAACAAATGGATATGTCGGTGTGGGGGGGAGGACACGCAGCCCGAAGAGCGGAGTACAGCTCAGTTCGGCAGCATACACTACAATATGACAACGACCGTAAAACTCAGGACTCAGGGGCTTTTTTTCTCTTTTACATATGAAAACGAGAGGATCCCAAGGATAGGCGTTGGAGATGGTGATGCAATGAGTCTAGATTATCTTGTGGTTGTAGATGTGGCGATGGATTTGGGGAAGAAACCTGAGACAAGAATAAATGGCGTGGACAACAACCAAGGGCTTGTTGGGATTGTCTTCTTTGTTACTATCTTCCATTCATCCAGGGGACAATGATCATGGAAGAGGGGAAAGGGTGCTGTCAATGACCTTATGTCGCCTCCAGGGCGGCCGTTGGTAAGACTACTTCGCCTGCCCGTGCGAATACAAAACTAGCGCTGGCCATTATTAGGAGAGATTTGTGCGGCCAACACAATTAGCAATCGAACGAGAAAAAGTGAGAGGTTTCGTAGGGGTCGAAAGGGTAAAGGGAAAAAAAGGAGACAGGTTTCTTTGGGAGTGTGTCTCGGGAATATACTGAGGCCCAGGCTGTTGCAGATTTAGGAGCCACTTTGCCTCTGCCTATCCTTTTCCTGCTTTCTCTTTGTCCGGCGTTTGCAACAAGTTGACCTTAGCAGCCACCTGACCGTTCGCAGTGGTTGATAATAGGCTAGCCCAGTTAGCAGTAGGACAAAGTGACAAAAGTCCTCAAGCTCAAGGGTGAATACGATGAATGGTGATAGTAGCCTTGTCTATGATATGAATAACTTGGCTACAAAAGGAGCTGGGAAGTTTTCTTCCTTTAAAAGCTCGATACAATAATGATAAGTAACTCTAGTCCACACAAGGCCACAGAGACATTAGGAATGCTCTGCTCTTGTTCTCCTCCGGCTGGAACGGAGAGAATGTATGCTGTCTCTTACAAAACCCTTAGTTGTCATTCACGCCAACAAAGACAATGTCAACCGAAATTAGCTTGGGGTACTGGTCTTAGGTATCTGCTCGATCTTAAGTGCTTGTCACGTGGGTTCATATCATTTCTCATTGTCCCAACCAAGGTTGAAGAGAGAGAAAACCCGTTTGGTAATGTCTTAGAAGTCTCTGAGGGTCTGGAGGTGGCGATCCGGAACCAACCAACCAGGTTGTGTCTATTGACTAGATGAACAAACCAACACCATGCATATTCACTTAGGAACTCCGAAACCCCCTCCGTACTGTAATTTTCCTAGCCCGACTCCCTGTTTTATGGATGCGGCTTTTTCTGGAGCCGCAGCCTTGCGAAATTAGATTATAATTGCGAGTCCCGTCCGTTGTCTAGGCCTTCCCGTCTCCGACCCAAGACACAAACAACCCATACTTTATGAGATATACCCACGTCCTGTCTCACCGTTCAACAAGTCGGCGCTTCGCCGCGCATCGAGGAAAAGCTCCTCGCACTCTGCAACGTCTTTTATGTCGATCTGACTACGACCGTTGACTCGAGAAAGAATGCTAGTTTCGACAGTTAGTGGGTGTTCCGTTTGCAAGAGAAGAGAAAGACTATAAAATACCTTGCAGGAGTCAATAGCTGGAGACAATAGCGGAGACTGATCCGAACACCGTGCTCCGCGACCTTGTCAATAGCAGCGTCGGTGATCTGGACGCCTTCCGTTGTTGCTCGAATTCGCACGATTCTCTTGATCTCGTCTGCCTCGTAGGGGGTGGTGGGGATGATGAGAAGTCGGGCAAGGAAGTCCGGAGGAACACCATGCGCAGCGACTACGCCATCTGTACCACGGATTGCGCACATGCCTCGATTTGAGGCCAGGACTACAATCGGTGAGATAGAAGACTCCAGCGCTCGGTTGAGATACGTAAAGCACTCGATATCGAGCATGTGTGCCTACTACAGATTAGCTTACCAACTCCCAATCCATGTTGTGTATTGGTTTGGGGATATGGGATTACCTCGTCAATAAACAGAACACCGGGGACGAGCTCAGCTACGCCCTGGTCGATATACTTG
Source organism: Hypoxylon rubiginosum (assembly GCA_902806565.1). NCBI lineage: Eukaryota > Fungi > Ascomycota > Sordariomycetes > Xylariales > Hypoxylaceae > Hypoxylon > Hypoxylon rubiginosum. The sequence goes on along the minus strand of CADCXA010000027.1, from coordinate 179,337 downwards.
CTGACGACCTTGTCAATCTCGCCTCGCAGTTTGTCCGTGATCTCGGTCATCTTGGGCTTCATTAGTTGGCCCATCATACTCATGATGTCCTGACCACCTTGCGGTCTGGCGTTTGCTACGTCGAGGTCGTGAAGCGTAACATCCTGCACAATCTCCTTCTTCTTGTGTACCTCACCCTTCGGAATAGGGACGTACTCCTCTGCCTCGAGGTCGAATTCCGTGGCGTATGCGTCGGATCGGCCCACTCGTTTGCAAGCACCCGTGTTTGCCTCGATGTAGATGACATCTCCAACCGTGACTCTCTCCTTCTGAATTGCCTCGTATATGCTCGGGTCGAGTCGGAGCTTCTTCTGACCTCTTGCGCTCTTCAGTCCTATCATCAATGTGCTGATAGTCTTGCCGTAGCCGCCCAACGGGTTTTCCGCCTCTTCTGGAGTTAACTCTGTGACCTCGCCTTCGTAAACCTCCTTTGTCTCTCGCACTTTCAGGCCGATCGCTCTTCGGAAGTTCTCCATCAAGACCTCGGTCTTCTTCACCTCTGTTGAGTAGATCTCGCTCCCGACGATGGGACAGAAGGGAATCTTGGTGCCGAGCTCGTGGCTAAGCGCGAGCGCGAGAGCGGTCTTGCCAGTTCCAGGACCACCAGCAAGTAATACGCCTCGGCCGGCCATCTTCTGGGCGCGAATCAGGTCGACGACGACACCAGCAGCCTATGTAAAGGGAAAAAGATACAGGTCAGCCTTATCTAGCTGTTTCGTTAAGGAGCATTCAAATCTACCTCTCTGGCATGCTGTTGGCCTACAAAGCCACCAGCCTGCTTCTCAGCCGTGCCATCGGACTTGAGGCCCAATCCTTTGATGTGGGTGTGAGCCGCGGTTCGATTCTCGCGGTTGTTACCCTTGACCTCGCTGATTTGTACCATCTTGGCGAAGGGATGGATTCTGTCGCTAGGTTGCGTCGAAGAATGAAGTGATTTGCGATATTGTTGATAATTACTCGGCGACCGTTATTCGTCAATTATTTCGGAAGGTTGAAGGAAAGGTCTGTGATTTTGTAGGCTTGAAGATTGTCGATGTAGAAAAATCAGTCCCGCAATAGAAATTGAAATTATGAACTTATCAGAGGTTTGAAGTTTGGAGTAGAAGCTTGGGAGCTCCAAAGTCGCGAAACTTTTCTGGGTCGCGACTGCACGGACCGTGTTAAACACCGTGCCTCTACATAAATATACACTGTAAGGTATACATGAATGATCTCACTTGGATACCCAGCACCTTAGACCTTAGGTTGATATTCATGTTGAGCATTACTTTACTTCAAAAACTACATTTCCGAAAATAATACTTCTACCTACATCTAAGTAATATCACTGATAAATCACAGAATATAATCATCATCTATAAGTCTGTATTCTTCTCAAGGTGATCTATATGATCTAGATGACCCTAAGGTATAGTCCGAATTCCCAATCCCTTCCCCTAATATTAGTCCAATCTATAACCGTCCTCTATACAAATTCATAAAACCCTGTCTAAAGCCGTCTAAGCATAACCCCTCCCCCTTCCTCTATATTTACATCCGCGTCGTCACTCAGCATCGGTGCGCTCTCGCTATCCGCCGGAGCCGCCGCCGCCGCCGCCGGAACTCCCCTCTCCACATCCCCTCTCTCCCCCTTCGGCGTTTCTTTCTTCGTGAACACGACCCAGAGCGCGCTGCCGACGATGAGGCCGCAGCCGGCGAGGCTCGTCCAGCCCATGACCTGGCCGAAGATCCAGCGGTCGAAGCCGGCGGCGAACAGCATGTGCGTGTACGTCATCGCCGTGGCCCGGTTGCTCCTCTCGGCCGCGAGCGCCGCCGTCATGAGCACCTGCATCACGAGCCCGCACACGCCGATGAAGGTCAGGAAGGCCCACTGGCGCGGCGAGTGCGGCAGCTCCATGCGCAGGTCCGGCTGCGCGAAGTCGAGCGCCGGCGCGAGCGTCAGCGTCGCCGTCGACACCACCACGCACCACGCGCTGAAGTAGTTGATGGACGTCAGCGGGTGCGCCCGCTTCCCGATCCACCGCAGCGAGGTGAAGGCGCCCGCCCCGCCCAGCACGCCCAGGAGCGCGAAGCCGATGGCGCCCAGGCGCTCGGCGCTCGTCGTGACGTGGCTGCCGCCGGGGTACTGCGGGGTCTCTACCGCCGCCGCCGTCACGTTCGCGATGACCTCCGCTTCTATGCTGCCGGTAACGGTGGAGGATGGCTCTCCCGAAAAGAGGGAGACCGGCCGAGTGATGAGCACCACGCCCCCTAGAGCTATGAACGAGGCGATCTGCTCCTTCCGCGTAAAGGGCTCGTGTATCAGGACGTGGCACATGTACCCGGCGATGTTGGGGGCCAGGAAGGTGATGACGGTCGCTTCCGCGAGCGGTATGTACTTGACCGAGTACCACATGCCGTATATGCCGAAGAAACCGCACAGCCCCCTCGTCACCAGCAGCCACCGGATCTCCTTCCGCCCCAGCATGCCGTGCGGTACTTTCTTCCACCAGATGTAGCAGGAGGAACCCAGCAAGGTGATCGTCATCCGCGCAAATAGGAGTTGCATCGGATGCAGACTGTTTTCTTCCACTTCGAGCAGGCGGGCCGTGAGGTTCATCAGGGCGCCGAAGAGCTGCGCCACGAACATCAGGATCAGGGCCTTGTTCTTCCCCCAGATCGACATATACCATGCCCGGAATTTCGAGTCGCGTTGCGTCCGTGGGGGCTTAAAGGGACCTGGGGAGAGCCCCCTCGTGCTGGCCGGAGTGGCAAGTCCATCCGGGGAGAGGAAATCCGAATTAGAATCTACGACAGTAGATAAGCTTGACTCGAATACATCCTGCTTCTCGATCTTTTCGATCGAGGGACGGGTAGGAAGGTAGGAGAGGACGGTGCCCTCTTCACCTTGATTAATTTGTTTAGTCTCGGCAGACAACGCCGAAGAAGACATGATGGCTCAGGAGCATTCAGTACAGTTCCAAAGCCGTGAGCTCCATCCACAGCCAGGTAAGCTTTAGATACGACGATGCTAGGTATCTAGGTATGTATTGTAAGATGAATATTCCCAGAGGTAGTTGTACAGTATACCGTATCTCTAGCTTAGCTATAACAACAGAAAAAAGGGACCAAAGGACTAGAGCTCTACCTTGTACTGAACGGTTCAGGCCGAAGGGAACACGGCAAACCCACCTGATCCGATACTGGACGTCTCATAAGCGGGGGATAGCAAATCATTAATAACGATAGTTCCTACAATTGGGGCCGTATCCATTCCCAGATGCAACCACAACCTACATAAGCGGCCGCGTCGGCCCCAAAGCTTGTGTGGAGACAATGTTTAACTTACTTTAATGGGATACGACGTTATGGTTGTATGGTTGTTTGGTGGGAAGGCTAAATATGCATCTGGGGGAGAACACATGGTCACCAAGTCGCCGTGAACTCCGGCTTTTAGGGGGGTGGCCAGCAAGGCGGAGTGAATGATACTATTACCGCCGCCAAATATCTAGTCTAGGCATGTAAGGGCTATGTGATGGAATTTTGACGCCGTCATTTTCATCGTTCTTGTCGTGCTTTTTGGCAAACCTTTGTCCCTCCCGATGTCGCGGGATTGCTCGACGAATCGGTGATGACCCCGCGTGGGCCGCAAAAACTCGGACTAGCCGGGGCCTAGTAATCGCCTGATTCCGGGGTCTCTAAAGGGTCTCTTGGGGGAGGTTTCTCGGCTTTCGACGAACAAGTTGTTTAAATACCACCGTAGGGTCGCAGTTCTAACCCAACTCCCGACGTAGCAGAGTAGCAATATGTCTAGTTGTTTTCCCAACGCCCGGAGTGCTACCCCCAGAGAATGCTCGCAAAAACGATCTAGTGTGAATAAACATTTATCATGCAGCAGGCTGGTAGTATGTGTGTACGCGTGCGTGCATGAGTACCTGAGGTATATGTCGCCGCCAAGAGAAGCTGCCCAGGTGGATAGCTTGATGGAAAGGATATTAATCGCAAACTGAATGTATGTATCGGTCTTAAGCAGACGGGGGCTCAACCTAAACTATCGCGACTCTAAAATGCAACCTGGTATTTCCCCGTCCTGAATGAACTCCGTTGCTATGCTTGTAAATACGCAAATTCACCGCGATTGCTGTTCAAGTAGAACAGCAGCATGCCGTGTTTCGATGACCTGAAGTATCACCCTCCGTCACGGGTCCGCCTATTTCGGGGCCTTCTTTCTCTTCTTGCTGCCCGTTCCTTTGGAAGAAGACACCACGTTTAGATAATCCAGGTCCTCATCCTCATCCAAATCGTTTAGGTCGTCGTCCCTAGAAGCAGCGGCAGTAGCAGGCGCGGTATCTTTCGCGTGGTCCTTCGCCACGGCGGTCTCGTCCTCGTTGAAGCCCTGGCGCGCCTCCTTGATCTCCTGGCGCTTCTCAATCATGCTCCTGACCCTGCCGAGGTACTGCGGGTTGCGACGCAGCGCGAATTCGAAGTCGTCGAACTTCAGCTTCTGGCGGCCCGCTACCTGGGCGTGGCGACTAGCCTCGAAGCAGACGCCGTCGAGGAATTCGGTGACGATCTCGTCTAGGACGCGGATTGTATCCGGGAGGGGTTCTTCGACATCGCCGTAGGCGTAGAGCAGACTGGATACTGGATACTTTTAGCTTCGAGGGTTTCCAGGGCGATAGAACACATAGGAAGATAGGAGCTTACCTTCTTTACGATTGAAGGTCTCCTTGCCGACATTCTTACCCGCGCGGGCTCGAGGCTCCATGATAGTCGCGGAACGGGGTTGATCAGAATGACGATGATACCGGGCCTCGCTTCGATGAGAGGACTTTGACTGTGACTGTCGGCGCGGAACGACAATGACGTAATGGTATAGCAAGATGATTGCAGTCTTGCAGATGTCAAAAGTTGATGTTTGACGAAATCGTGACTTCCATGTACCTACCTCGAAATTTGGTAGTGGGGCGAGATTAGAGAGCTTGAACTGAACTAACTGGAGTGATCCCTGCTCATGTAATCCGGGGGTGCTCAGACATCCCTGTTATTCGCCTGTCACTAGTGCTACGGCGTATTTTCGGATAAGAATAGCTTATATAATCACTGTAAATCTGGTTTGACAGCTGGCTTCGGCGAAGGCTGAGATATCTGTAGATGATAGATGACAACATCTAAAGCTTTCGGTACAGCAAACCTAGGACCTTTCACCCACGGACGGTCTGCTACACTCTCACATTAGCTGACAAAATGGTAGGTCAAAAAGTTCATTCCATTCGTACTCTTCGGGGTCAGATCAATAACTAATCGCCAAACTAGTCCGCGCTCTTCAACTTCCAGTCCCTCCTGCTCGTTATCCTCCTCCTTATCTGCACATGCGCCTACGTACACCAAATATTCCCAACGATCCTAGACCGGAATAAACAAGGGTAGGTCGATTTCTACTCGAGACTATGCTCAATACTCTAGCGACAAGGACTGATCGTAAAACGCAGGTTGATGGGCATCTTCTGGAAAGCAGCACGGGTAGGGGAAAGGTTAAGCCCTTATATAAGTTTATGCTGCGTCTTCATGGCGGTAAGCTCGTTGTGGTTGCTAATCATGATGACTCTGGCTAACAATAATCAAGGTCTCGATGTTTATAGGCAACTAGCGCATTTAGTGACAATATTCGGTACATGGCATAGGGCGAAAAGGGGTTGGCGTTTTGGTTTTAACAGCGATGCAAAATGGCCATCTAAGGCTTGCGGTGTGCAATTATGACAATGCGTCACGAACAACGAGGTTCTACCTCGCTCGGAATAACGCTTTCGAACACTTCTGACGAACTACGAAAATACCCAAGAATTCGGCGATGACAAGAAATCGACTTCCTTACGTGGCGTCATCTCGAGCCTATGCTAAACTCTTACAACTTCCTGCATTCCCACTGGCGCTGGCCGAGCATTATGATATCGACAGAAAGAAAATTTGCAGTATTTTGGGGCAACATGCCACGTTACGGCGTGGGATGTAGTGTGGTTGAGTGCGATACTCGGGCGAGGATCCTTCATGCCGTGGAACTGAATCGCATCCCCGAAGCGCATGTCGCCTTTCCACTCACCTGAAGCGACTCGATCCATCGATCCATCAGATACCATGGCGATGGGTGGCTGTGCCGGGTGTTATCCTAAGCTCTGAGTGCGGTGTTCTCGGTCATGATAATGGTCTGGGCTGTTCTGTGTTAAGCAACATAATGGTCCTGGCTGGTAGCTCAATAGGGTGGACGACAAAAGCGTCCAACCTGTGCAGTGTGCACGCGCCATGGTGGAATATAAAGTCCTACACATCTGACTCAGGACCTAAGCTATACTTAATGTTCGGTGCGTTATTGAATAAAACGAGTACCTATTACAAATTTAATGCTTGACTACGATTATGCGTATCGCGGATTTGCCTTGTTCAAGGGGGCGTCATTAAACAATAACCAATACGATGCTTCGCCGTCAGGGGCTGACCTCAGTTGGTGATAAGAATGTTGCTGACAGCATGTCTTCTCACACCCTCAGCCTTGTATTGACTGCATGTCAGATTATAGTTATTCGTTATATAGAGATCGACGTGCCTCTACAACCCAATGACTCCTATTTCCGGGAAACTGGTGCATCACGAATGGGTACGAACACACTGTTCGCCTTCGATCCTTCGGCCTGTCTCCGGCTGTGTTACAAGATGACTTGCATGGACTTGGCAACTTGGGACGGCCGCACGGTCTCTTAACCAGTTTTTTCCCTGAAGCGACGTTGTATTGCGCCCGAGGTGAGCGGCGAAGGAAATTAGCATGTCATGCAAATTTCATATACCGATGCGAAATCGAGAAACATTGCGGTAGTTTCTCAATAGTTTCAAGTAGTACCTATGCATACCTAAGATACTATGCATACAATGATACAATGCACCCTCTCCGGCAGGACGGATCTAAGCAGCCCAGGGCTATCTAAGACAATGCCTTAAAAAAGAAGCAAACTACAAGTTATCTGACGTCACGAACAAAGGTCAAAAGGAGCCGCTATATTGTGAGCCTCAATTTCGGGTTGATTACAATTACGGGCCTCCTGACTGGAACAACACCTTACCTACCTAGGTACCTAGATACCTTTAGCGGTACACCTAACACTACACCTACCTAGGTACATCTAGGATGATGTAGGTAGACAAGAGGAAGGCATCTAGATTCTCACTCGGTCCGCAGGTGATGAAAGATGATGCGGGCTTTTCGGGAACTCAACAGGTCGCAATTAACCTAGCCGACGACTGATAGGTGCGTTCCCGAAGGCGTTTGCGAAATGTGACCAAGTGTCGTCGCCATCCGAGCACTACGCCGTATCGTTAGCGGGTGGCAGCAGAGGCCCCCCTGTGACATCCCATCCGGCATCTACTCTGTCTAGTTTGTTCAAAGTCTTACGACGCCGTTGAGTCGAACCCCTAAGACGACCTAGGCAGGCGTCTCGAACGTGCAACTCGAATGGAAGAACGGTCGGCATAGCCGGGACACTCGGGATTTGGGCGTTTGGCATTACCCGGGTAGGCAGTTCCATCTTGGCTGACTGACTCGTACGGGGAAAAAAAAGTCTTGGTGGGAATATATATCCGTTCGTGACGATCAGAACAAATAAACTAGTAGTAGAGTAATAGAGTAATGCGCATGGATGGGTTAGGGAAGATTTTCATTTTCATGTCAATAATTCCCGAAGCAGAGATAGTCTCCGGCGAGCTACAGACTCGACTGACGCACCCTTCGCCGAAGACGGCTGTTTCAAAACTTCTGATGTCGTTCGTAGCACCATGCGAGCAGCAAACATGTTACATGCCAGAAACGGAACCCTTACGAGTAAGGGTCTCGACGAATCAGGTGGCGCAATGGGACTTGGGACTTTCCTATGTTGGCGATGCGTTCGTAACCTCGCGAGTTTTGTATGGTCAGTTCATCGACGGGTGACGTTGGCGATTACTGTGTAAGTTCTGAGGGTTCTAAGGTTTGTTACGAGTCAAGGTTAAGGCGAGCTCAACATAAAAAATCCAAGTTTCGGAGGGGCGGACGAAGCGGTTGAGGCGGATACGGCGCCGTTGCCCAACCTTCTCGGAAGGTGAAGTCGTTTGTAGATAGTGTGGGCGTGAGTGTGAGTAATGTGAGTAGTGTGAGTGTTGGTTGTGGTTGTATTACCTAGTATGCTCCGTTGATACATGACAATGCAATGATACGATACATGACATTGTTACGAATCTCAGGAGGCGAAGAGGTCTTACCGTTTGCGCACGCCGCAGACCTGGACATCTTTCTAAAAGGCTAAAGGTAAGCAGCATTTTGGCCCGAAGCTAGTAGGAAGGCACTATGTAGGTAGGCCGGCAGGCTGGTTGCGTGCCTGCGTGCCTGCGTGCCTGCGTGCCCTGGTCTAGCCCGTTCGGCACGGAGTACATTGTATTGCATTGTAACTGGAAAATGGGAAATGCCACCTAACACACCTGGGCAATGATACCAAAAACTACATACTTGACTTGGGCATTACATATCGGTTATATCCTTCTACGACCCATCTCCAAGTACTGATAAGTACCATGATATTTAACCCCATTCCCACTAATGTTGTTTCAATGTTGTAGACCGCCGATTCCAGCCCCGTCGAAGCCGCTCGCCTCACTTTTATTTTTTAGCCATCCGTAGGAAATTAATATCGAACGCATGGCTCTCCACGCATCACGCAGTACGCAGCACGCAGCACGCATCATGTTTGAGTCGCCAAAGAGCAACAGGCGCCAATAGAAACTCGGTGGCATGCCTATCAAAGGGAAAAACTGACGAGCTTCACATACACACCGCTAGGTACTATCAAGCAGCCAGCCAGCCAGCCAACAATAGAACAAGAACCCGCAGTCAGGTATTTAGCTGAATCGGAAGTCAACCGCATTCCTTCCCGGCCCTTCTGCCCTTCTGTCCTCCTGTCTTGACGAAGACCGCCAGACTGCAGAAGTTCAACAAGTTTCCAGGATCATCGTCAGACTCGTGGCAATCTCATGGTCGTGTTCCTTTCTCGTCTCGTCTCGTCATCTCTCATATCCATCGCCCCAGGTTTCCGAACTGCGCGCGCTGGAGCGAGCGACGAGCAACTATTTGCTGTTACATATCATGCCTCGAGCCATGCCCACCTCTCACCTCCCACTACATGACTTTTCCCTCTTAGACAACCAGATCATTGCCATACATTATGACACAGGTCTGACTCTTCTCGGCTCAATGTTGAATGTCGGATTGAACCATGCTACTCACCGATAGAATGCACGCTGCTGCACACCATGACAGGTCATTCAGCCGGCAGGCAATTAAGAGACTTGCATTTTTGGAGACTTTCTTTTCGCGGGCAAGCCAGGGTTCGTATCTGATCGCTACCGTTACCGCTACCGCTACCGCTACCGCCATTGCGTATTCGAGAAATGACAGAGTGTGATTTGGCGGGAAGCAATCGATGGGCCGGGCGAAGAACCTACATATCTCTCCATTCGTACTTCGTACATCCATTCGTACATCCATTCGTACATCCATTCGTACCTACACCTACATACCTCATACCTCACACCTCCTAACACACTGGTAGGTACTTTTTACCATTCCTTTTTCCTCCTGTTCCCGTCTCGATGCACTCCTGTCGAGTTCTCGCGCGACAACTAATACATGCATTAACGCGTCACATGCACCTATAACCATCTATACAATTGGACCTTTACATACCTTACATAGAAGACACGCAATTAATAGTCTGCAGTAGTTACCTTGAGTTGTACGCACTTATACACACCTACATATGTATGTACTCATACCAATGTATGAGCGCAATGTATGAGATAGGTAAACCGTAGGTGAGTACTGATTTATTAGGTTAGGCAATGAGCATGCAGGGGCTTATTACGATTCCTAACCAGACATTGGCTCATTGGCTCACTGGATTTGGGGCCTGGCCTAAGCCGGACAGTTCCGGATTCATAGACGTCTCTTTCTAGTCGTAGTCGTCCCAAATCGATGGAACTCGACCCAGCCCAGCCTCATAACGCCTTGAACGAACTAGCACCTGGCAGCTACTATGTAAAGCTGCAGGAAGTGGGCTAGGTACAAGTGGATTGTCTAGATTATCTGGGGGTGTTTTTTTTTTTTTTTTTTTTTAATAATCTTTTTATCTATCATCTGCTTTAGACTAAAGCGACACCCCCTTTTAGCCCTTGAGCCACTTTCCCGTCTCCCTGGTCTAAGGGATTTTATCCCCTGACCCCGACACGACACGACACGACTCGAAACGGGTTCCTCGCCTGGACGCATCCTTTTTTCTCTCTCTCTCTCTCTCACCCTTCGCCTCTTCCACTCGTTCCATCTGAAAATCCATAGCTTCCTTTTGCTTTCTAAACGCTTTCCCTTGCCCTTGGGCTTGGGATGACCCGTCCCCGTCCCCACGTCTTTAGGTCCCCCGGGCGCTAATTAAAGACCGTCTTCGGAGTCTTTCCCTCAGCTGTGCTCGCTGATCTGCTGGACTTTATAGGCTAGTGCTCTTGGTGGGATCTCATTGTTACCATCCCTTCCCAGATCCCAATTTGAACCATTATGATGAGAAGATACGGAATACAAAATACAAAAAAAAAAATCCCACCTCCTGCAGGCCAAGACAACCGGACCTAACCTGACTAAACGGACAAGGGCAAGCCTCAATCTGTCTCTTTTGCTTGCGTGTGTATTTTGTGTGAACATACTATTATGGCTATTCTTGCTCTGCTGGCACTTGCTGATCGCAAGTTCTCGTCCCTTTGGGCCCTTCGGAGACGGATACTCCTGAGTCGTAGATGAGTCCATCTATGGCTTCCTTTACGACGTCCGACATTCTCATGGTCCTCCCTCGAATGTGGCGATCTACCATCCCATCCCTAGTAGTTCTTAGGGTGTCTTCCCCCCCTTGGGTCCCACGCCGCCACCTCTGCATGAGGAATTTCCCTAATGATCTTTCGTCTCAGCCAGCAGGAACGAGGCGCCGGAGGTGACGAGTCTCGCAGCTCTACGTTCCAGCTGGTCTTTTTTGGGGCATCATTATAACCCATAGCCCATAGCACGCAGCAGCAGCAGCACTACCACGCACCACATTGCATGTTAGGTTCGTTCTTAGGTCCTACATACTATGTTATGTAGGTAGCACCGGACCCGGCCCCATCAACTACATAACACACTACTACATACTACATACTACATGCTGCTACTACCACCTACCGTAGGTATCCACGAACCCACGGTCCGCGGAAGGATGCGGTCTGGTGTCTGGTGTCTGGTGTCTGGTGTCTGGTGTCTGGTGTCTAGTGGTGGTGTGTGGTGTGGATGCAATAGTGCATTGAAGTATCGATGCTTCACTTTCATTTCCCCCGGACCATGTCTATTATCCAAAGTCCACCCTTGACCCCCTTACCCGCGTCGACCGTGGATACCTGCTCTCCCCTAAGCCTAAGTTTTAATAAAATAAATAATAATAATCTACTTTCCCGTGATTGATTACTTGTTTTAGAAGCCCAATGCAACGCTTGCCCTTTTCTAACTTCCTTTCGGGCCAACACTTGAGTACTTATTATTATTGATCGCCTCGTTCCTGTCGGTTCGCGATATCTTGCTTTCCTTTTCCCTTTGTTCGGTCCCTTCCCACCTCATATACCACCCCTTTAAGGAGGAAGAAGAAGAAGAAAAAAAGGAACCCCAAAGGTACATCACATTACATTACATACATACATCACATACATACCTTAACGCTGCTCCTTGTCTACCATCCTTCCTTGATCAAGGATTCCTACCTGCAAACATCCATATCTCCCCTGGAAAGTAGCAAGTAGCTCCTAGCCTGCCAGTCTTTTTCAGGATTGGCTTGCAGCATCCGCTCAATCATAGACAGCCATGTAAGACTCAAACCCACAGGCGCTTTCCTACAGATGCAACAAGCACCAATCCTCTACGCCTTTCGATTCCCTTGTCTCCAAGGGCACAGCAGGCGAGCTAGGGTACAGCTGCAGCCAACCGCTTTCACGAGACCAATCCGTCCAACATCGGAGCCGTTTGCCAAATCTCTCATATAGAGCCCGTTCGCTGACCAACTTCCCGATTAGTACACGTAAACTTCTCTCGACCGTCAGCTAGAGAAAAATTCCCTCGAGCACGTGAACCGAGCTCTCGAGGTTAAACTAATAACTCATACCACCACCAGCCAAAAAGGGTAACGGTAACATTCAAAGTTCAGCCCCTCAAGCATCAAACGACTGCCGTCGAGTAGACGCTGTAAAAGAGGTCAGGAATATGGGGGATCAAGGTACAGGCGGGATAGAGAGCCGAGGAGTCGAGAGTAATACGACTAGGCGTATGTCCGAGCCACGACCAAACTCCCACGATGACCAGATGAAGCAGCAAGCGGCTGAGACAAAGGCAACCAATGGAGAGAGCGAAGAACAACAAAAGTACGCACAGACTGGTCCGCGTCACCTAGTGCCAGGAAACGCTAGCCAGACGCCGATGATGGCGGTGAGCGACGGTCTTTCTCGGAATCCATCGACGAGTTCGAACGCGTCTAGGGAATCACGGAATATGTTCGACTTTACGCTAAGAACCCGCACGTCAAGACCACCTGAGCCTCCTGTAACGAAGGCCACTCTGAGCGAATTGGATGTGAATAAGATTATCCATAACCCGAAGCTTCGGCACGATATCAACTTCGACCCGGACCTGCACTTCAGACCGAATGTCGACGGAGAGAAGGGAAGACGAAAGCAGGAGAAGGCCAATCAGTTCTGGAACATGCTGACGGAGCAATTGCAATTGTTCATCACCGACCGAGAGCAATTCATGATCAGATTTGGACAGGGCGAGGATTGGTGCCTCCCGCAGCTGCTGAAGTCGGTGAAAGAGATTATACAGACGTTGGTCCCTCAGAGGGATCGCATGTACCTGGAGGAAGGGCTCAATGTCGACCTGATCATGCAGCAATTCGGCAAGGGAATCGCAGACTTGGAAAAGTTGGCCTCGTGGCTGTCTGGAGTCCTCAAGTCCCACTGTGCCCCTATGAGAGACGAGTGGGTGGACGAAATGTACAACCAACTGACGAACGGCAACAAGACGAACGACATGGAGGAGCTGGTACAGGGCATGCGCAGCCTCCTGAGCGTTCTCGAGGCCATGAAGCTCGACGTCGCCAACCACCAAATCAGGTGTCTGCGACCGATCCTCATCGAAGACACCGTTCACTTCGAGCAGCGATTCTTTCTTAAGAAGATACGGGATCACAAGATGGACCCGGCCCCGGCCCGGCAATGGTACCAGGCGGTGAGCCAATTCTACAGCGCAGATGTCGCGTCGATTCAGGCTTTCGGGGAGATGGGTGCTTTCTTCGAGGGAGTCTGCCGGATGGTACTCCCATCGACCGATATCTACTCTCACCCGGACACCTTCGTCTTCGACGAGGAGCGAATCGCCAAGCTCCGATCGGATATGCTCGACGCGGTCAACCTGGAGGTTTGCATGCGCGTGTACGAATTAATGGAGAGGAGATACAGATACTGCAACGGCATGTCCATGATCCCCGCCTCTTTCCTAGCCACCCTGTCCGACTCCTCCGGCTTCAGCTCGAAGATCGAAGACGACGGGAGCGAGAACTACTTCAGCAGCTCGTCTAGCTCGAGGCCGTCTAGCTTAGTATTTAGTTCCGCCGGATCGGCCCATTCATCTCCCCGCGCCTCTCTCGTCCTACCCGCCCAACCCCCCGTCTCCAACCGCTTCGAGGACCGGCAGGCCAAGTCCCAGAGCCTGTACAACTCGCTCGTCGCCCTAGTCCAGACGTGCCCCCCGGCCGCCGGCTCCTCTTCTTCCTCCTCGCGGTCCGTCGGCCGGTGGAAGGCGATGAAGGACTCGCTCGCCCTGCAGATCTTCCGGTTCACGGGCGCGCCGGCCCAGGAATTATTACTGTTCGAGGCCGAGCTCGACTACCACGTATCCGAGCCCGGGTCCCCCATCTTCCGCCAGGTCGAGGAGCACTACCTCGGCCGCCTGCTGGCCGAGGTGCGCCGGCGCGTCGCCGACTTCCGGGGTCTCACGGGCGCCGCCCTCTTCTCGGTCGCTACCGGCGGCCGCCTGCACGGCCCCAGCCGAAACAACAGCGCGGCGTGGGACGGCGGCCTCCCCTCGCACCACCACCGCGACGCCGCCATCGGCCGCGAGCGCACATCGCTCGAGAACGCGATCCGCGAGGCGCGCGAGGAGGGCGGTGTGGAAGACATGGCTACGCGGCTCGCACACATGGGGCTGCTGCACTGGCGCGTATGGTCCCACCTGGTCTACGACGGGGACCTCGACGGCGGCGCAGCGGCGGCTGAGCCCGCTGACATGCCTATGGCTATCTAGTTCTGAGCGATGGGCACACATAGGGACGGTCTTTCAGTTCATGGAATCTCTCGCATTCACATAACCGAAACGGGTTTTTTTTTGCGTTCTTAACTCAATCGACCATTTGTCATTACTATTCAACATGACTTGCGTTCTGAGCGGATATCCCAGAGCGAGTTTGGCATCAACTTTTTTTTTTTTAATACCCGATACACACCCCTCTTAATCATGGCATTTTGGTCGTCTTTTTTTTATTATCACTTGGACGGTTTTGTTTCTTCCGTTAATCTGGACTAGCATCGTTTTGGTGTTTGTTTAGGAGTATCAGGATTTTTGTTTCTGGCAGTTGTGGTTCTAAGGCACGGGAAGAGAGAGACAGAGAGGGCATAGTCATTTTTTTAGATCTGCATTTGCAAAACCCAATGTTTTGTTACATTCTATTTTTCTGTTTCTGTATCCCGTTTTTTGTTTGGCGAATGGGTCTGCATCAAAACAAACATACCCGGTTTTCTCTTACATATTCAGAGGCGTTTTAGTTATTTTTTTGTTTTCTTAAGGCGGGAGGCGTGAAAGGCAAGAAGAGATTGCTTATCTGTTTTTTTGCATCATACCTAAGAATACAGGATAATCTTTTTTTTCGTGTTCGCCCCCTTTTTCTAAATTTTCATGTCAAGTTCCGGAGAGACAGACCGAGCAAGAGAAAAAAAAGGGGGGTCGACGCATAGATGGAAGTGGAAAGAATATGTAAACGCCTCGGGGCGTAAAGTGGTGGCACGCGCGTAACATCGAGCATACGACGATGGGGTCGCGATACGGGATGAATGGGAAAGGCGGAACGGGGTTCGTGCTGTAAGGAAGAAGACCCTCGCCGCCAGGTTTGCCTTGTGCGTTGAAACGGAATAATACCTATTTTGCTTTTCTTGGTTGGAGCGGGTCACTGGGAAGTGTCTCCGTGGCAAGGCCGACGGGCCAGCAAAGACAAGAAGAAGTAGACCCAAATCCGTCTAATAGATTCGCATTACGAAACCCATTATTGATGCCTTACACACATTGTATTTCGTGAAAGCTCACCGCTTCCTTGGGGCCCGCCACGGACGAAAAACACACGCACGAACGTGGCGACCGTGGGCGACCGTGGCGGTGAAAAAAAAAAAAAAAAAAAAAAAAATCCTATACCGCCAACGTGGCGCTTAATATTCATCTGCATATAGACGTGTATGGGTGTGGACGTTGCTGCGTGCATGGTAGGATATTCGGTCTAGAAGAATCATCTTCAGCTCTTCCCAGGGGCTGAAAGTTGACGTGACCCAACATGAACGCAAGTGCATGTGATCAAAATCTTTAAATTACCATTATTATGTATTTTTCCCGCAACCCCCCCTAATCCCTCTCCAATTTTGGGTACCTTCTTGATTGACTTTCCAAATCCGTCGAGCCGCTTGGACCTCCAGCCAACCAGGTCGCGCGTGTTCCTGAAGATCTTTTACGTTCGGTGCCGACCCGAGCCACACGCCGGCAGGCCAAGGTCCCGGTTTAAAATGAATCGGTGAAACAAAGAAGAGATCCGCCGTAGGCGCACCTAGGAGCTGAGAAAAAGGGGGGAGGGGGCGTCTAAAAATATCCAAGAGTCACACCCTCGTTTCTCAGCTCAGAGCTGAGCTGAGGCGTGTTCCACCGTAGGTCCCATCGGATGGTTGATTAGGGGCATTATGTTATGCTATAACCTACTTCTTATGCATTGATATTTTTCCCCTTTCGTATATTGAGACTAGAAATCTTTTCAAGTGGGTAAGCGTTTAGGTAGGTAATATATCAAATGCCTACACTCTCTCCACTTGCAGGAAATATGCCTTGCGTATTTTTAGAATGTTTCCTGTGATATCAAGCAGACGTCTAGTGGTTGGGTCGTAGCTATAATCGGCTTACATGAGCTAAAATCGCAGATACCAAGTGGAGTCGAGTATACAGCTGAGGTCGTACGGCATTGATAATCATTCCTCGCCTATGCAATGCTACGGTACACGACGTGGAAGCTTCATCGATCTGTCCGTCAGCTCTCTTCTTACCAATATAGTTCACATGACCCTAGATAGGTATCTCGCTAGATACACCCTTTTCGAGTACCTTGTCTATCAGCTAACATGCCTTCACTTTCAGTCGAGGAAGGGGGCCATATGGTCAATAAAAATGATATTATTAAACTTCTGCACGAGCACATGAGAACCTATAACATTTATATCTTACCGCCCTCCACACAGAATTGCATAAACGGACCCCAAATCCCATCATGTCAAGATGGGGTAGCGAGACTCGCTGGTTGGCTACCGGCTTGGAATATGCAGAGGTAAGCAACGGTAACCGCACTGCATTCCTGGGCCGCAGCCATGCATATACAATGTGTCACTGTAGATATTATGTGCATACCTAGGCTAATAGGTATACACTACTACGTAACCGGCCCGACCGGCAAGGATCTGACCTGCCTCTAGGAGCCCTTCAAGCGCGGGTTAGCCGACGCCCTATCAAGCCTCGGGTGGTTTTTACATATAACTCGACTACGATCCTGAATAAGCGCCGGCAGCAATCATCGCCCCTAATCGCCCTCACCGCCGCTCTAGCTGGTTCCCCCTAGGGGCAATAACCTAATAAAACTCAAGAAGTCTAAGAATATAGGAGGCAATGCCTTGAGGTGTATCTATCCCTTATTCCTAACATATGTATATCTAAGTACTGGTAGGTAGTCCACCCAAGGTTACGTTATTACATAAGCCCGTCACACCAACTGTATCTTGGGATCCCATGGGGGCCACTATAAGCGCGTATGCGGGGGAGAGTAGGTATGTATGGCATAAGCTCTATAATTATCATCTCTCAACTAATTACCTAACTAGGTAGCTAACCAGCTCACGCCCTCACGTCCGCACCCCCCAGAGTGGTGCTTTCAGCAGATATCAAACTTGGCGACGCTAGGATCGTGGTCGGACGTCGCGTCGTCGTACGGGACCCAAGTATTCACGTGGAGGTGCTCGAACCCCTCGGTCGCGGCGGCGAGCGCCGGGCTGACGAACACGTGGTCGAGCTCCTGCGAGTTCATGTCGTACAGGTACGTGTACCGCTCGGCGGCGGGTATCCCCGCCGCGGCGTCCAGGTCCCGCAGTCCGGAGAGCGCGGCGAAGTCCGCGATCGGCCGCGCGAACGCGAACTCGTTGAAGTCGCCGATCGTGACCACGTAGGCCGACGCGTCCTCCGCGAGGATCGAGGCGACGAAGGACTGGTGACGGGTAAGTTAGTTATGTTAGAATGATAGTTTGTTTGGATATCGTCTCGCTCTCCCTTTTTCTTCTCGTTTAAAGAAGGCAGGAGAAAGGGGGAGATGATTGATGCAATAAGGGGTAGACTCACCGCCGTCACCTCAGCCTGCGCCTGCCGATCCTCGACCCCCCCGTTGACAGGCGGCCTCGCGTCCCCGTGCAGCGAGGAGCTGCCCCCCTTGGAGCCCCAGTGCACATTAACAGTGAACAGTGGCCTCTCCCCGGAGCCGTCGGCGAGCTCCCACGCGGCGGCCAGCGGCTTGCGGCTGTTGGTCCACGCCGCGTTGGCCGGGTCGACGTAGCCCGGGTTGAGCTTGAGCTCGGGACCCGGTAGCACCTCGTTAGCAGTCGTGGCGTCGCCGGGGCTCGCGCCGGCGCGGAGTCGTAGGACTTCCGGCCGGTACAGGTAGGCGACGCGGATATTGCCGCCGGGGGCGCCGCCGGATTCGTCGTTGACCGGGCTGATGTACGTGTAGTTGTAAGAAGCGCCGCCGAGCGCCCGGATGGCGTCCGCGAGCGCCGTCAGCGTAGCTTCGGAGCCCACGGAGCCGTCGTCCGTCTCGCCGTTGTCGTCCTGGATCTCCTGCACCGCGAGCAGGTCCGGCGACCGCATGTACTCGACGATATGGCTGGCGACCGCCTGCACGTGCGCGGTATCGCCCGCGTAGAAGTTCTCCACGTTGTACCCGCCGACCGTGACGCCCGCGCACGTCCCCGCGCTCGTCAGCGACGTGGGCGGGGGCAAGGGGGGAGCCAGCGACTCGGCGACGGTGAGGTTCGTCAGGGGCAGGATGCGGTAGAAGCCGAAGGCCTGGAAGACGACCCCGGTGATGGTCTCGAGCCGGTCGCCCAGCTTCGTATCCGTCGGGTTGTCGGACCCGTCGAGCGGGGAGCCGATGATGATGCCCTCGGGGTTGCCGTCGCCGGCGGAGACGGTCAGCCCGGTCCGGCCGTTGTCCCCCGTCGTGGTCCAGTCGCCGACGACCCAGGTGTCGCCGTACTGGTTCGGGCGTCCGATCGCGCGTGGGTTCTCGATCGTGACCAGCTCGCCCATCAGGCTCTCCCAGAAATCTAGGCCGTACAATTCCGGCTCGAGCTGGGGATTCGCGACCGAGAGCAGGCTTTGGTTGTTCGGCACGGCGAACACGTCCCCGTTGTCGAGTCCGGAGTACTGGCTCGTAGGCGGGCTCAGCGTCCCTTTGCCGATCACGAGCGGCTCGACATCCCTCCCATGCTCTAGAATCGCTGTGATTTTCGGCGACCCGAGCTCCGTCATGTAGATGTAGTCCTTGCTAGAACGGTACTCGCTTACCTTCCCGCCGAGGACCACGACGTCCCCGATGCTGACACTGGCGTTGCTGGCAAGCGCCGAGCCGTACACGTATAGGCCGTTCGAGAC
Source organism: Hypoxylon rubiginosum (assembly GCA_902806565.1). Lineage (NCBI taxonomy): Eukaryota > Fungi > Ascomycota > Sordariomycetes > Xylariales > Hypoxylaceae > Hypoxylon > Hypoxylon rubiginosum. The sequence goes on along the minus strand of CADCXA010000027.1, from coordinate 160,193 downwards.
GCGCTTGTCGCAGCTCGGCTTGACGGACCGCAGCCAGATACCGTCGGGCCCCTTGGCCGTCACGATTCCCGTGACATTGGACACGGTCTGTCCGTTGAATGGCGAGAGAAACTTATCGCCGTTGATCTGGGCAATGGACTGCGCGGATACAGTGGCGGCGACGAGTAAAGTAGTCGCGAACCACCGGAGGGGCGTGGCAATGGTCTTCATAGTCTCACCGAAGCGCGTCGACTGTGTCGAGTTCAAATCAAATAGAACTACGGTTCACACAGCTTTCATCGGGAGAGAGAGGCGTCGCCATACTTATACATGTAGTATCGGTATCTGCCGCGCATGCTACAACGGAGATGAAAAGTGGACGACGCAAGCCTCCGAGCCCAGCTATCGCCCTGCCTGCAGGAACACGGGGGACCTGGATCTTGTTTTCCACGGCCATAAAAGAGAAATCGATCTAAGACCTTGCCCATTGGGACACGCTCGTGGGCTGCCGAGTAAGGTACAGGGGGAAGAACCAGTCGTATCGGTCGATCCGGTCCACGTTGCATCCCTCTAAGTCTTGGCGATTTCCAGAAACCGAAGGTGGATGATGCATTGGCAGCGCGCCGGCTGGACTACCCTTCCACCTTGGCATCAACGAACCAGCTCATTGGCTTTCCTCTATCAGCCTCTTTGATGAAGAGACACTCTGCTGTAATCTATAGTTCCCGTCATTAAGAGCTGACAAAAAAGACACTAAGCTAAGGACACCTAGATTTAAGTAATCGTCTTCTCATTCTCATGCTCCAACTTAATAATAAGTCGCTTGCTCGCTCACCGTGATCAAAGATCCAAAGCCAGCCAAGTCCTTTTTCTAGCTAAGCTAAGCGGTATAGTATATAGTATAGCCCAAGAACAATCCCCTAGTCGCCGTCCTAATGCAGTATGACTTCAAACGAAGAGCGAAACCATCGGCTCAACTTTTATACAAAAGCGAAAAAGAAAAAGGGTATGTCTTGAATGAGCAATGATATGCACGCCAACCAAAAAGAGATATAATATGCCAGTACAATATTGGACAGCAGAAACGAAAGACTAGAAACCGCCTCACCGAGGGCTTAGAGGACTTCTGCCAGGCCCCTGGGCTCTCTTCAACGCGCGTAGCTCGTCCTCGAGCTTTCTCCGCACCATTTGTTCCGCCTGCGAAGTATGTTAGCTGATAGGTTTCGTAGGGTAAGGTAATGATGTGGAGGAAACATACTCTTAACTGCTCCTCGTACTTCTTCCTTTCGGCCCTCAGCCCTAATCGGTACGAGTCTGTCAGGTATGAAGTCTTGTTGGGACCGCCAGGCGACGGTGGAACTCTAGCGGATCCTAGACGTTCCTTGTCGAGCTCGTCTTGTAGTTGCTCCTTCTCCTTCTTTAGCCTTGAAGTTTCATTATCCAGCCTCTCCTCGAGATCGCCTGTAGCCTCGTGGAGTCGCTTCTCGAGTTCTTCATTCATCGTGTCCTTCTCATCTTTAATCCTGGAGCGCTCAGCCCTGACTCGGTCGAGCTCGTCTTCTAATTCCCCAATCTTCTTTTCGCTCTCAAGTGATTGCTTGACAACATCAGCCAGATCTTGAGCAGTAGCTTCAAGCTCCTTCTCCAGGGAATTCATCCTGTTCAGCATCTTGACAGACTCGGAATTGTTGTGCAGTGCCGCAACTTCCGCTGCCCTTTCTTTCCTCGATCCGTAGGCACCGTCGAGCTCAGCCTTAGCAAGGGTAGCTTCCATCTTAAACTCAGCTACCATGCCCGTCATCTCGTGAAGCTCCTCCTCCTTAGCTTTAAGCTCGTTTTCTTTGTCCTCAACGATCTTATTTGCAGCGTTCTTGGCATCATTGGCTTCTTGCAATTGTGCAGTGATAGCTTCGACGTTGGCTTCGGCTGCTGTGAGGCGCTCCTGAACGTCTCTGGCGCTGGATTCGAGCAATGCAATTTTAGCGTTCCGTTCCTGAAGCTGCTCTCGGGCCTCATCAATAGCGGTAGATTCTTCGGATCGCCCATGCTGTAGCTTCTCAAGGTCTTCCAATGCACGCGAGAGCTGTAAGCGGACACTGTCTGTTTCCTTATCCGCCTGATGAAGCGTCGCTCTGGCTTCCTCCAATTCATCGATCTTGTCCTGCAAAGCTTGGTCCTTCTCAGAGTCAGATCTGCTGTTCAGCTCACGCTGCTGCTTAATCTGGCGATTCAAGACCCCCTTCTGCTCTTGGAGCTTGGTGGCTTGCGTGTATAGCCACTGGATCTTGGTCGAAAAAGCTGATAACGAGTATGGCTCCTCAAGATCGAAAGACTCGTTGTCAGATACGTCCTCCTCGTCCGGTTCCAGTCCCTTCTCCAGACGAACCTTTCGTCTCTCCTGCTTCCGTTGCCGTATATCAGCATAACCGGATTGGATGATATCCCAAAGTCCCATAAGAACTGTTTCGAACTGTTCACTCTTGCTCTTGTCGGCAGAGTTTACGCTCGTCGCATCAAGAGCTTGCCGCAGTTCCTCCTCGACTGCCCGTAACGAGTCTTGCATATAATCGAGCTGTTCATCAACGCCTAGATACACATCTGGTGGTGGCGGATGATTTAAATTGGCGCCTAGTAGTACCTCCTGAATTTGAGCGTTGAGGGCTTGGATCTTCTCTGCCACCTCCAAACTGTTGCCTTGACCCTCGGCAATGGCCACCAAGCCATTTCCAAGGTAATCTAGGTGGCTACCGATCATGTCGCCAGGTTCAAGCCGACCGGACGGTGCAGCCCTGTAGTTGCCATTCCGTGCTGGGTCCGAGCTCACGATTATCTCGCGAAGCTGGCGGTTATAATCCTCTAATTTGCCTTCTGTGTCTGAAATTAACTTCCACTGACCTGAACCCTGACCTCTGAGTTCGTTGATCTCTGACAGCAGAGAATCAGTTTGAGCCCTGAGTTCGCGATTCTCCTCACGTAGCCTTCCACTCTCTTCGGTAAGCTGCTTGGTCTGCTCCCGAATGGGTGATTTCATAGGAATTTCGATGGTATTTTGTCGAGTTCGGTCGTTAAACATGTCAGATTGGTCAAAGGATCGGTATAAACTAGCTTCGTCGAAGGTGAAGCCATCTTCTAAGAAGTCCAAACTGATACTATCGCGACCAATCGACGTGGTATACATGCTCTCGGGACTAGCGGGAACGCCGTTAACAAGGGGAACCTTCGGAGAATGAGTGGTCGTTTTGTTGGTGGACTTGTGTGTGAGCTGTAAGATGCCGGCGGTGTGTTCTAGTAATCGCCTTTGAGGCTCCATGGCACGTTTCTCCAATGCCCACAACTCGGAGGCCAACTCCTCACATTTCTTCTGGATTGTATTAAGTTCATGTTCGGCCTCCCGCGCAGCTTCTGTTGAACCACTGTGCCGATGACCTAAGAGACTCTTTCTTGTATGATCACCTCTTGATGGAGAGTATAGCTTGGACATTGATATAGCAGCATCGCGATATTTGGACTGAATAGCAAGATTTGATCGAGTCTGTTCGATGCGCTGATTCAAAATCTGACAATGTTTCTTGAGATCGTCTACCTCCTCCTGAGATAGGATCTCGTATTCTTTGCTGTCGAGTAGGGCGGTTTCGGTGAGTAGATGTACCTGTACAGGATCCTTGAGATCGACTAAGACCGAACTTTGGACTCGCTCCGGATTCAACTAAGCAACCGTGAGTATACGGGAAACCGGACGCGACAACTCGCGAAATAAGAAGTAGAATAGATGCTCACCGGATTATATCTCGGCTTCTCTCTTTCAAAGCCATTTAAACTGTCCTGTCGATATGATTCGACTAGGGCCGGCCCCCTTGGCGAAATAGCTGGTCGCAAAGGTGGCGGCGCTTCGGCGTCGAAGCTGTTCTGACTTCGGCCCGTAAACCGGTTCATCCTTGTCACTTCCAAGTAAACCGTCTTCTCTTCCAATACATTATACTACGGAGCTGTCACGCGCAGTTTCGTGACTATCTTCGCACGATCGTCGCGTCGTTCGGGGTAGCCGGCGCAGGATTTGTAGCCGCAAATGTTGGAGGCTGGAATTAAGATTGACCTTCGAGTTAGGTATAGAAAGAGTATATAGATAAAACCCCAAAAGGTCAACAGCCAAGAAGACAACAATTGGATTGACTATGCAAGAGACTGTCAAAATATGAAATCCAAATCAGAATCAGACTGGTGGGTTGGGGTCAAGTCGGTAATAAGATAGAAAAGGAGTTTCATTGATCATCTACAGAATTTCCATGCGAATTACATGGGCTAAAGTGATTAGTGGCGCACTTTCCGAGCACGCGCTTTCACGTTAGGACGGCTGCGCTAGGCTGTGGTGGGCAATTTTAAGTCAGATTGCGCTAAACATGTACCTACGCTGTGGCTGGGGGGGTCATAGTGCAGATGCAGGGTATAGCCTGTGTGAATAGTATCCGATACCATAGATAGCAAGACATAGCCTGACTATCTTCAGTTTGCTAACAATACAAACTATATACCTAATATTATTAGAAGGAATCCCCATACGATCTTTCTTCTTCTTCTAATGCTGCCTTTTGTTTATATCTAACTCTCAGCTCTCTTCGCTTCCTCGTCGTAGACCCTTTGCATTGCGGTAGGTGTTAGGTATAAATGTGATGATAATGCGATAAGTATAATGTACATAAGGTAACGCCTAAAAATAAAATAAAAAACTGCCCCTGCAGTAGTACATCCACTTGTCAAACTCTTCCTGCGAAAAAATGGTCACCCTGATATGTACCTTAACCCTGTGTCTTATGTGCTGCTGACGCGCTGCTGACGATCGGAATTGTGCCCGCGCATTACTTCCACTCGTTAAAATGAGTCTTCACTTATGCGAAGATCGCTCATCTCACATTCGCAATACTGAAATATTAATTACCTATTCCGTTACAACGCCTCCGATATCGACAGGGGTCTCTTTCTGAATCACATCATGTACGAATGACAGCCCGAGGTACATTTGGCTGCCAATAAAACCCCAACCTGGCTGTGCTTGTCAGCAGTGCCTCTGTTGCAAACACGTGGATGAGTTTAACCAAACCCACCAAACCAACAGAGTAGACAACCTTCGGAGAGCTGTACCAAATTGCTATATTTATGGCAATTTCTGTTAAAGACGAGGCAAGGGACCTACATACTCCAAGGGAGTAGAGTATGAATAGATACTCTACCACCCTCCCACCTACATATCACCCACTGCTTCAATAACGAGGCCATACCTTCAGCCACCATCATATATGCAAGGAGGGGCGGATGCCTTAAGACCCGAGTCCATCGTCACCACAGCCCAACACCGCACTCAAGTATAGTACTTAGTCAAGAACCTTTAATTTGCTGGTCGAATCTCAGAATGCCCCGTGGAACTGATCCATAACTTGTTGTCCCATCGTCCTCCGCCTTCCACCTTCGCCATCAGCCTGGCTCTGCGAACCGGTTGCCGCGCCTGTAGATGCGCCCTCTCCCTCGAGTCTCCTACGCAAGCCCTCGAACTCCTGGCTTCTCCTCTGCGTGCGCATTCCCACGACCCATCCGGGCAGACGCCATCGTATTAATGACCGGGGAAGCACTTCCATTCTCCACGATAAACCCACCAACCAGCCCATGAGCGCACCCAACAGCGATCCAGGCCATTGAAAGAGGGCTAACTGGAATGCAAGGAGGTATCGATACGACTTGTCGGAGAACATAATACCTGGCGTCTGATCATCTGTAGCTGCAGACGTTGAGGTCGCCACTTTGTACTTATATATCGGCGGTACTATAGCATGATATTGGGCTAGGACTGCGAAAATTATGGGCGTCGGGCCGGCGGGAAGGTAGTTGAGGAGGCCGAGCGTAAGTGGACGTAGGAAGAGCGCCAGGATTGTAGGAGTGAAGATGCTCGTAAACAAAAAGCTGATGAAGATGAAGGTCTTAAAGTGCTCACTGTTAGCTACGTAGGCAGAGATAATATTAGAGATGCGATATGCTTACAGCGAATTTCCTCGACCCCCACATCCTCTCAACTGCTCTCATATTATACAGAGTCATAGCGGCGAAGAGCACCTCGGCGGAATTGGTATAGCATAGCTGATAGATGAGAGCCCTCCATGTCTGGTGGAATCGCCAAATATGCAGGTCAACTAGGATATAGAAGTAGTGCTTTATATCAAGTAAGCTAACAGCTATTGACATCGCAACGAGACCGTAAACGAGGCTGCGAGTGACGGGCGCATTGGTGAAAGACATTGTGCCAGCACTATCTTGAGAGTGTCGCGGGGGCTATCGGCGCATCGCAGGACGTTCGTCAACAGGCTAGTCTGTCCGGTACAGGCGCAGCTTTAGTCAGCGGTGGAATTCCTCTCAAGAAAGATCCAAACCATAGTAGATATACCCAGGTAGGTGTAATCAGGGTGAGCGAGTAGTCTAAAGACACTGAAGACCATGCTCTGTCGAGATATCATCTAAAGTAAAGTTAGGTCATGAATAAAGTTGGCGTCTTTTCCCGGTTACGATTTGGCAGTTCCTTGTACCGTTATACCCGGTAACCTTATTCAAGGTTCATGGACAGGGTGGCTTCAACCCTGGATTTGTTCCTACCTACATAGGTACTGTACGTGATTATTACATACATATTGAACAAACTCATTTATCCGGTATAGCTGGCTTAACCCCCTACAAGCTTTGTTTGGATGACAGCTGAAATGCTACTACTCAGCCTTATCCATTTGTCCACAGCTCTCTTACACAGCTTGCGCCAAGCTTGGAACTTGCCTTCCGACCCGTAATCAGTACTTCGTACAGCGTCCACGAATTCATTACGATTAACAGCCACCATCGTCGTCATCTCTTTGCAATGCAACGACACAGGTAGCCTTTTTTCAACGCATTCTTATTGTATTTGTTTCGAGAGTTCCCCAGAATTGTCAATTGTACGACTAAATTCGCGTTCGATCCGTGTTCTTCCAACGCCATTCCGAAGTAACCATGTCCGACCTATACCTCTCCCACATTAGGAATTGGCTCTTGAAGTCACCTCCGGCAGAATGGATATTGAGAAATGCCAGAGAGTTGCTTATAGGCACTCTCAAGCAAGGACCTATACCTCTACACGTCGCTTTCGAGATGGATGGGAACAGGCGCTTCGCTAAGAACCACAAGATCGAAACTATAGAAGGCCATCACTTAGGCTTTGAAGCTCTTGCGAGGGTTCTCGAGATTTGCTATAAGTGCGGTGTCAAAGTTGTCACGGTTTATGCTTTCAGTATAGAAAACTTTAACCGACCAAAGCACGAAGTGAAGGGTCTGATGGCAATGGCCAAGGTCAAGCTGGAACAGCTCGTGCAACACGGCGAGCTTCTTGACCGGTATGGTGCTGGCATCCGGGTCTTAGGAGAGAGAGATTTGATACCTGATGATGTCTTGCCTTATGTCGACCGAGCTATCGAGATGACGAAGCATAACAAGGAGTGAGTTTGCTATTAATTGTCTTGACTTTTACTTGAAGCTAACTTCTCATCTTAGTGCTGTGCTTAATATATGCTTCCCCTATACCTCGCGGGCCGAAATGACGAGTGCAATCAAGGCCACGGTGGATGAATATACAACAGCACCAAGACTACCAAACACCCCATTCTCGCAGTCACGGATCACTCAGAAGATACGATCTAATAAGTCCAAGAATTCGGACTCCTCGCTTAGGGAATCCTCTACAGACCATAACGATAAGTCTGATGTTGACGACTCTATGTCTTCGACAACCGCCTTGGACCCTGATTCACCACACCTGCCGTCGACGCCAGTAAAACCGGCGAAATTCCAGAACCCGGAGGCTATCACAGCCGAGGTTATCAATAGTCATACATACACTGCCGAATGCCCCCCGCTCGACATATTCATCCGAACTAGTGGTGTCACGAGACTGAGCGACTTTATGCTATGGCAGTGTCACGAAAACACACATATCTTCTTCTTGAAGTGTTTGTGGCCTGAGTTTGACCTGTGGAATTTCGTCCCAATCCTCTTGGAATGGCAATGGCGTCAGAAGAAGCTGGTGGAGAAAGAGAGCACGCGGAGATGAGCAGATGGTATCTTCAGGTTGGATGGCACCATCACAGCAATACCCTTGGATTGGCGTTAAGGCGGGCGTATTAGTCGAAATAATTCTGCTGTTAGCAAAGGTAGCGCATGGCATGTCTACTTAGCAAGCAAGCAAAGAAAGCGGTTTAGATAAATGGAACGGATATATAAAATACAGTGTCTCCAAACTTGAAATCAACATGAATGGCCAGACTATAAATGCTTACTTGATTTTGATCGATGTGGATCCCTTTTTCTTCTATCCGAACTCACATCTAAACACTCTTGATAATGACATCTAATTGGCGAAGCTTCGTTAGGACTGGACATGACTTCGAGAATCATATCTGCATATGTACATTGTCACTTATAGAGACAAATACATGTAGGTAGGATGCATAGGTATTAGCCAACTAGCGCATGCCGTTAACAGTACCGAGGCCTGCAGGGGTAGACGCGAGCGGAGAGTCTTCCAAGGTTGGCTTGCTGAAGTCATTGTTTTTAGGTGCCCGTTATCTTATCGAGTCGAGGCCGGATTAATTGTCGGATCAAATAGCGGCTTGTTGCTTGGTTGTTCACTGGAGGCTTGTCCTGTTTGTGTCCTTGGAACCTTGTCAGTGTGGTCACAAGTGGAGCTCATCTGCCCAATGAAGCCAAGCGAAATGCCGGTTTCTTGTGCTAAGAAAACCTAAGAAACTTGCCCGCCGATAGAAACCCGCGCGCGCAATTGGGGTCCTGCAGGTGGCTGTCAGTAGACGCTGCTAAAGACTAAAGTGCTACATGCTACAATCTACTTGGTCGACTCAATAAATCTTATCCGCCCAGTTGTCACTTTACTTTTGCGCTTTCTTTTACCACGGCTTCTTCCCCTTACCATTCCTACCCTTTCTACTCCTATTGTCTACTTCATATTCGCAAAATGACATGAGCTTCTTCATTTGAAGCTCCTTGTCACTTTACCCTCTCCCTCAAAGCCGCCCCAAAGCCGCCTGATCTCAATCAACAAACCTCCCAGCTCCCACTTGCTATCGCTCGTCTCCTATCCCGACCGACACTACCACCTGACGCCCACACCTTCAATAAGACAATATGAAGACTGCTAAGCCGCCTCAGACGGAGGCTGGTCCCTCGAATCGAAGGGCACAACCAGTTCGTCAAACCCGAGCAAATCCCCCTCGAACAACGTCTACCTCCGCCCGCGCTTTCGGTGGCAGAGATTCTCTCGCAGCCGGCCAGAGCCACGACCAACCTATCGATATATTTCCCGCGATTACCTACTTCACCGATACTATAACCTCCCTTCCCAAAGATCTTGTCCGACATTTCACGCTTTTGAAAGAGGTCGACGCCAAGATCTTCGCCCCAGAAGAGGTCCTCTTTCAGCTTGTCGAAGCTGTCCTTAAGTCGAACCCGCCCGAACCTAGAAGCGTCAACGATGCCTCCAGCAGTATCATTGCGGCCTCGACTCCAATGAGCGCCCAAAATAGTTCAACCGGGTTCCCCGGGAGCGGTAACCCCCCTGGGTCGACCGACGAGAGCTACAACTCCACAGTCTTTGATCCCAGCAACCTTCCGCGACGCCAGCTATTTCGCCAAACTGCTTTTAAGGTCCAGGAAATGCTCGTCTCACTAGAAGAGAAGAACCACGTCATATCTACCGCGAACGAGGCATTGTCTAAGCAGCTTGCCCGCATTAACGATGTGTGGCCAAACCTAGAAGCCGAATTCAGCGACGAGGCCAAATGGGGAAGCACCACACACTGGGCCTATCCGGAAAACCGACTCAATCGAGCAAACCAAGCAGAGCGATCGCGCCGAGACGGCGCAGCTACAATCACAGCAGCGGCCCAACAGCTCGCTGAAGAAGCCGCCGCACGAAGCGACGCGAGAAAACAAGCGCTAATAGCTAAGAAAGGTCTCAAGCACCAACACCAAGACTCAGACGCAGATGATCATGAGGGCAAGCAAAAGGGTGAGTCGACAAGGAAGGCTGCCAACAATAACAGTAGTAAGGCTCGGAAGGCTGCCGATGCAACTGCACCTGTCGGATTGGGTATTACTGCAGGCGCCGCCACAAGCACAACCAACGGAAACCCCCCATCCAAGAGACGAAAAGTCGACAATAGCAAGCCAGTCAACGGCGGTCAGCCCATGGAACGTGCGATGAGCTCGGTCTTTGGCCCTAGCGCCACAAAGGCTAAGAACAGCAGTCCGAGGGCAACACCAGCACCAGACCCGCCTAAGAAGCGTAAAGCTCTCCCGACGGTTAACGGAGCCTCGAAGAAGAGGTGGGTATATCTTACTACTTTGATTGCTTCGTAAATACTAATATTTTCTCTTACAGTAAATCAACTGCCGCATCCGCTGCGCTTTCGCCCTCAATCGCAGCCTCTCCAATACTGCCTAGCTTTGATCCTAAAGTCGTCGCTCGCGGCTCTCCTGCGCCTTCTACAGCCTCGGCGCGCCCTGCATCATCTCGAGCCAGACAGAACTCTATCCAGTCGAACGTGGAGAGTAGTCGACCACGCCCAACTTCATCAGCGTCGAATAGACCTAATGGTGTCACAGCTGCCACTCCAGAGGTTACGGTGACGGGCCAGAATGGTACACGCCCGCAAACTGACAGAAAACCGAGTAAAGAACCGCCTGCGACAGTCAAGGTTGAAGCTTCAAAAGAAGAGGCAGTTCATACCATTGCGAGCGCTAGTAGCGCAACTGTAAGTGGCAGAAAGGACAGCATCACGAAAGGAGACGATCCAGAACCCAAAACGGGAGATTCTATACAAACCCAGGTGGCAACCACAACAACTGTCGTCACGACCAAGAGCGGACGAGCCAGCAAGCCGTCAACGCCCGCATTAGGATCGTTCCCGGATCCGCCACCCCGATCTCGATCGGCGCGAAACACATCAACTACTAATACAAAGAGGAGTCACAAGAAGGGTGCAGCTCAGCAAATGGCAGCCCGAGTTGCAGATGGTGTAAATGGCAGTCCACGTGGCGATGACGAGGGCGACGTCGATGCCGACGAGCCGCTGTATTGCTATTGTAATGGGGTCAGTTATGGCGAGATGGTTGCGTGTGATGCCGGAGATTGCGAGCGGGAGTGGTTTCATCTCGACTGTGTCGGCTTGAAAGAAGCTCCCCCGTCGAATGGTAAGTTCTCACCGAATCATCCTAATGCCGGGGTGGGTTTGCTAACAGCTTGTGATAGTGAAATGGTTTTGCGACAATTGTAAAGAACGCGTTAGGAATGGCAAGAAAGTTAACAGCAAACCATCCTAGCCGCAGCTTTGCAATTCTCAGACGGGTATGTGGCTTGCCCATGTAGGTAGATGGTAGTCACGGAGTTAAGGTGTTTGAGTTATTGTTAATGGTAGCCGGCATCCGGCAGGGAATATCGGGGCTAAAGACATAACATGACTTTACGTATATTGGCGTCTCGGATCTGTGAAACTCTTGGATAAACATAGCTAACCGTGGATTCGAGGGGTGGGTTTCCAATAGCCTATTATCACGCAGAAAGGTTGGTGGGTTTGGGTTGGGTTGGGTTGGGGAGCGGGAGTCTCATGGGGATAAGAGCGCAGGTCAGGCAAATTCTGGCGTTTCCTGTACAACCTGGAGCTCTTCGGACTTTTTATCTATAAAGCATCACTTACTAAGCCGAGATAGCAGTCATCATGTTAGAACATGATCAGATATCAAAGCCTCGGAGCGGTAGCCCGGCTTTACATATTAGATAGCACTACCTCCATATGATAAGATTTAACTCATATACTTACAAGTAGTCAACGGCACGAGCTACCTTATTTCGCCTTTCCCCCTTGGAGATAATGAACGGCGATAGGTTAATTTAGGAGTTAACACCTCTTCTTATCGACTGGGCAACAGATGGCGAGAACGGATTCGGATTCGAATTCGTAAACTGATTCATTCATCTTGATGTAATAGTCTCCCACATGTAGGCATATGCATATATCAATCCAAGACATTGATTCGAAATTTCAGCCGCAAGCTCGGATATGGAGTAAATAGCACAGAAATTGATTGGCTTATCAGATTCACCGACAGGGAAATGAGGCTATTTCCCCGCAAACAACTACCTATGTATCTTCTAGGTAAGTCATGCAGCTCTAGTTGACACAACCGGTCACCGGGAACCAAGGGGAGAGTCAACCGATGTTGCACGGAGCCCCGAAGCTAATACCTAATAACAACGTCTCGAGCAGGCATGTATGTTCTAGAAGTAAGCCCTGAATGGCCGGCTCCAAGACTAACGTGTACCAAGTTATGTGTTCGTAGGTTGGGGTTTGAAGCGGTCAGGAAATTAGTGAGATAGATTATTCCCCTCGCTTAGATTCGGCCTCGCTTATAAGTCAGTCGGAGAAAACGACTTTTGACTATTAAACAATGTTGCACATGAGTATTATAGTAATAGGAGGTTCAAGCTTCTAGCCAGGAGAAACAATCTAGCTGCTACGACGTTACTTACAGTTATACTAACAACTGTAGTCGATTGTATAAGTGGAAACAGACAATTTACTTACGACGTTCTCTAGCATCAGTCACACCAACTATGAAAGCAGCTTAAATTGAAAAAGGTGAAAGGTGGCAATTTCAAAAACCGAGACGACCTCACTTCTATATACGAGACGAGTCCGTATTTAATGTATGTATGTAAGGACCATAATCAAATCCGGGGAACGAAATGATAGTCCGTAAAGACGGGGCTCTTGGAGTTAGGCTCCTTACTAGACTCAACTAGGATCGGCATTTTAGCCACCTCAATTTTCTTCTCCGCGGACTCTAAAATTTTGGTCTTTCTTCTTTCCCCAGATTAAAAAAAAAAATCTATATGGCGATGACGATATTTCCCCGTAACAGCAGACCCGGATCGTCTGACATTCTCATTACCAAATAGCCATCCAAGCGGATCTTGCGGCCAAGGCGCCTTCGTCTTTTGTACCATTCGCCGCCAGTCTCGATAGTAACAAGCGTCTGTGGGTATGGCTCAGGTGACAAAGAAGAATTCGTTCTCGATGCTATTCTTTTATTTCTATTACCCAATCCATGAACAATGGAATCATGGGCAGTTTGCTCATACGGCCACTTCCAGCTGCTTGTGGACCATCGCCTCTACGTGTAGGTACTTAAGCAATAGCTAATAAATCGGATAGTAACAAAAACTAGCCGTTTAAGAGCTGAGTTCATGGACAAGTCTAAGAAAATATGAGAAATCCATACACGTGCAGCTTCGTAGCTCCGTACTTGGTGTTTGTTATACTCCATATTTACGTATAAGAAACTGGAACACCCTAGTTCCTCTCAACGACGACGGACAACAAACATCGCCTCGTGCCTCTACGTGCCTCAGATTAACAAGAATACTTAACACGAAAAATTACTGCGCCCCTAGGGTCATATAATAATTTGATCATTGTTCATAGGAAGATTCAAGTTGCCAGTCCATCTCATCAATCCTTCCCCGCATTGCGCCAACGAAACCTGTTACCTAAAAAGTTGGTGTTTTGACTAAGAGAAAAGCCCATCCGGGTCAACTGGGCCTCCTGGGCCTACTCTGCCCTTCTCTACTGAAACCTGGCACGCCTGGTTGGGAGCCATAGCAGCATAGGGAGACGGATCAGAGCCGTGCCGTGTCCTACCGGGGAAGAGCAACACATTGCGCTATCGAGGCCGCATCTTGCATCGCTCTTCCATGCGACTGCGACCCCGGCTCCATCTTCCGATTATGGATCAAACCACCATCTCTCCTGTTGTTGGACACCCATCCCAGCAGCACTCTACCGCCAAACTTACACAGAGCCCAACACTCGACCTGCCTGATAACATGGACCAGCCTGGAAGTGCCACTCCTCCGGAGAAACCTTCTCGCTCGTCTTTCTCTTCTGTCCGGGAGATCGACTTATTAGACATGGCGCAGACCTTTACTAGTACTAAGATCTCGTCTTACTCAAGGCAAGCAGAAGAAGCCATCGACGATCAGCCGTCACCTCAGGAGATGGCTACTCAGACGCAGTTCGTTCCGCCCGTGACACAACCAAATAGCAAGCTACACGGCTGTTGGTTTCCAGCCGTTGCTGCCGATGGTTTTCAGGGCTGGAAGCAGATAGGAGTAAGGGGGAAACAGGCTAGCAAGAGCTACGGAGACTTACAAGCTCTCAAGATTGTCTGGTCGACTCCAGTTACGCCGGCCAAGAAGAAGGATCCTGAAAGACCAGCCCCAGGACACTCATCTATCGAGAAACTACCTACGGAGATACTCAGTAAGTCCCATGAACCATTAACATGATGACTAGTGCAGGCTACTTACAAGTTGACTTAAAACATAGGCAACATCATTGACCACCTCGTCCTGGATGTACCCCCGAATGGAATATCCGCCCGCAACGTGGATCTAATGTGTGTATTGCTGACGTCGAGAACACTTCACTCGGCAACATTGAACGCGCTCTATAAAAACATCACAATACCACACTCGCGTATCTTCCGGAAGTTCCTGTCGCACCTTTCACAGAACAAGGAACTAGGAACTATCGTGCGCCGGCTAGACTTCAGCCACTTTAACCCGACGACACTTTTCTTCACGGCAAGCGAGCGCGCTACTACCCGCAACTTGACCCCAGAGACATTGATGCAATGTTTGGAGTTGACCCCTTTCCTTCGTGAATTCTTGGCGCAGGAATACATCGAGGATGAGATCGACGCGAACGTGCTACGAAAGCTATTTTTCGGGCTTGAAAGACTACAGGCAGTTGACTTTTGTGGCTGCTCTTCAGCGAGTTTCAAGAAAGCCTTCGAGTCGATTCTTCTATCGGACTGGCCAGAAGCGCTCTCCATATCCAGACTCTCTCTACACAAATGTATTACTCTACCGGCGTCCGTATTCGAGACGTTACTTCCCCGACTAGGCAACTTGACGCACCTCGATCTCTCTGGGACTCGTGTCACGGACGAGGCACTCCAGTCCATCCCGCATAACGCAAAGATTACCCACCTCAACTTATCCAAATGCAAGCTACTCACTGCCGACGTTGTCATCGACTTCCTAGGAACCCACCCTGCGGTCCGGGAATTAGTGTTCTTGAGCCTTGGCACAGACGCACGAAGCCACCAGCTTCTAGATGACGACGATCTAGCCAAGCTGATTCCAGTTCTTCCCCAAACACTACGTTCGCTGAGCCTCAAGGGAAGCAAAATGACCGCTTCGCACATCGATCTGCTCCGACCGTTGACGAAGCACCTGGAAGAGCTCGCATTGGGCCGGCGGCTGAAGATTGCCGACATCGACCGGCTCTTCGTGCCCGACGAGAACAACAACGACGACGACGGCGAAGACCTGGAGGGGCAGCTGGAATGGGTCCCGCACACGCTCAAGTACCTGGACCTATCGGACTACACGGCGGCGGAGCTCGACCTCATCACCTTGTTCGAGCGCGGCACGTCGATCATGAAACGGCACTCGGCGCCGCTCGAGGTGGTCGAGGTGACGGACGAGCTGCACGCGCGCCTGGCCCGGTCGCCGGTGGTGCGGAAGCTCGGGTGGACGGCGACGGAGAACGGGAGCCGGGCCTGGCTCGTCCGCGTCCACCACGACCCGGCCGCGGACGGGCCCCGGGACTCGGGGCTCCGGTCCTGGAAGACGGGCGCCGCGTTCTGGGGCATGCGCAAGGTCCCCGTCGCGGCGGCCGAGGTCGGCGGCATGTACGGCTCGTACATGTTCCAGCGGAAGCTGTGAAGGGGAACGGTACCTGCAGTCTTTCCGGCCCCTTTCCACATTTTAACTCTTTCTCCTTGGGCTCCATGGGCTCCTTGGGATTACTATGTTGTGGTGGATACAGGCAGAAGGCACTCTTAGGTATTTCTCAAGTATTGTATTTGGTATTGATACAGTGATTTTGGATATTTGATTTGGGATATTGATTAGATCAACGATAATTTGAAGGATGAATTCACGGCACAAAGGGTTGATTGCGATTAGACGCTTCTGGGAACAGCGGTAGCGAAAAGTAGTTGATAGATACCTCATAATAATCACACGGATGGCGTTGTGTATTGTAATGTGGTCCTTACCTACATGTAATCTCACTGGGAAATGGCTCTGGATGATCCTTTGTTGACACAACTGTTGTTTCTCATTAAGGGAGGTAATGATGGAATTACCAGTCACTGCTAAAGGTTTAAGACAAGTATGTGGCGGCAAACTGTCTGGGTATATCTTTTTAATAAATAAATGTCTAGAAAATATAATTTTAATACCCTAGCATCGTCTTTGTGGTTCATGTTAATAAAAGTTCACCTCCCATTGGAAGTCTCTCTAATCTCAATCTCAACTGTTTACAGGCACGTCATGCTGACATAATTGGCTCTCTTCCTGCGCCACTTATACGCCTCGTGATTTCAAGCCACAGAACGGTGCACGACTCCCGAATTAGCACAGCCCCCTGCAAAGGCAACGACATTCGAATCGAGCTTGCTTCCGAATCCCAGAGCTTCTTAATTCCGTCGTCACCAACGAGAACACAATAACCCACCAGTCTGACTTTGAAGCGCAACGCCATCATCATGGCTCCTTCAAAGCAGTCCATGTTCCGCTCGTCGGACATGAGCATGGTGCAGCTTTATATATCCAATGAAATCGGCCGAGAATGCGTCAACGCGTTGGGAGAACTTGGACTGGTCCAATTTCGAGATGTATGTGCCATCGATTCGCGCCTCGCCCATCGTTTCCCTCCTACGACCCTGGCTTAAATGCATCTTAAATGCATCGAACAATACTAATACCTTTGCAGCTCAACAGCGATGTCAGCGCGTTCCAACGAACTTTTACTCAGGAGATTCGAAGGCTGGACAATGTCGAGCGACAACTCCGTAAGTGCTGACACATATGCATCTCGTGTAACCTGTACCATCTTGTCTAACATGATTGCCTCCAGGCTACTTCCACGGTCAAATGGAAAAAGCGAATATACCCCTACGAAAGTTAGACCTCGAAGTCGAAACCCTTGCTCCTCCGACCACTAGCGAGATCGACGAGCTCTCCGAACGAACTCAGAGCCTCGAGCAACGCATCTTTCAGCTAAATGACAGCTACGAGACGTTGAAGAAACGAGAGGTCGAGTTGACCGAATGGCGATGGGTTCTTCGCGAGGCCGGAGGCTTCTTTGATCGCGCTCACGGGAACGTCGACGAGATTCGAGCTTCGACCGAGGACGACGATGCTCCTTTACTCCAAGACGTTGAGCAACACAACCAGGCTGGCGATGTTGAGCGTTCCTTCTCTGGCATGAACATCGGTTTCGTTGCTGGTGTCATCAATCGCGATCGAGTAGCCGCTTTCGAACGTATCCTCTGGCGAACCCTCCGAGGTAACCTGTACATGAACCAGTCCGAGATCCCCGAGCCTCTAGTTGACCCAAGCAACAATGAGTCTATCAACAAGAATGTCTTTGTCATCTTCGCTCATGGCAAGGAGATCTTGGCCAAGATTCGAAAGATTTCGGAGTCGATGGGCGCGGATATCTACAGCGTCGATGAAAACTCGGACCTTCGCCGGGATCAGATGCATGAAGTCAACGCCCGACTTAACGACGTCCAGAACGTCTTGCACAATACCCAGCAGACCCTCGAAGCCGAGCTGACCCAAATTGCTCACTCCCTCGCAGCTTGGATGATACTTATCACGAAGGAGAAGGCAGCTTACCAAACGCTAAACCTCTTCTCGTTCGACCGGCAGAGACGAACCCTCATCGCCGAAGGCTGGTGTCCCACCAATGATTTACCTCTCATTCGGTCTACTCTTCAGGATGTGACCAACCGAGCAGGCCTGTCTGTTCCGTCCATAATTAACGAGATTAGGACAAACAAGACGCCTCCGACCTACTTGAAGACCAATAAGTTTACAGAGGCCTTCCAGACCATCATCAACGCTTACGGCACGGCAACCTACCAGGAGGTCAACCCGGCTCTACCCGCTATCGTTACCTTTCCTTTCTTGTTTGCCGTCATGTTCGGAGACTTTGGTCACGCATCCATCATGTTCGCTGCATCTCTGGCCATGATCTACTGGGAAAAGCCTCTAAAGAAAGTCACCTTCGAACTTTTCGCTATGATCTACTACGGTCGATATATCGCCCTAGTCATGGCCGTATTCTCTCTTTACACCGGCCTCATCTACAACGATGTCTTCTCTAAGACGTTCACCTTTTTCGACAGTGCTTGGGAATGGGAGGTACCCGAAGGATGGCAACAGGGCCAACCTCTTACGGCTAAGCTCAAGGGCGACGGCCGATATCCGTTTGGTCTCGACTGGTTCTGGCACGGCACCGAAAATGACTTGTTATTCACCAACAGTTACAAGATGAAGATGTCTATCATTCTTGGATGGGCGCACATGACATACTCTCTGTGTCTGTCCTACTTCAACGCGAGACACTTCAAGAAGCCAATCGATATATGGGGCAACTTGGTTCCGGGAATGATCTTCTTCCAAGCCATCTTCGGTTACCTCGTCATCTGCGTTATCTATAAATGGTCCGTAGACTGGTTTGCCATCGGAAAGCAGCCACCCGGACTCCTGAACATGTTAATTTACATGTTCTTGCAACCGGGCACTTTGGATATTCCATTGTACCCTGGCCAGTCAGGAGTCCAAGTCACGTTACTGCTCCTCGCCTTTATCCAAGTTCCTATTTTACTCTTCCTGAAGCCGTTTTACCTGCGATGGGAGCACAACAAGGCTCGCGCTGAGGGCTATCGGGGCATAGGCGAAAATTCGAGAGTCTCCGCGCTTGACGACGACGAGGGTGAGAACCACGTCGCAAGCAACGGTAACGGCAACGGCCGCCTTAGCGTGGACACGGACGATGGCGAAGGTGTCGCTATGATCGCGCATGGTAACGACGACGAAGAGGGTCACGAAGAATTCGAGTTCAGCGAGATCATGATCCACCAGGTCATCCACACCATCGAATTCTGCCTCAACTGCGTCTCGCACACGGCTTCATATCTACGTCTCTGGGCCTTGTCGCTCGCCCACCAGCAGCTCAGCGTCGTGCTCTGGGACATGACCCTCGGCCCATCGCTTGCCAAGCCCGGCGTCGTGGGCGTCATCATGACTGTCATCGCATTTTATTTGTGGTTTTTTCTTTCTTGCGCCATTCTCATCTGTATGGAAGGCTGCAGCGCTATGGTAAGTTTTCGAAAGTCCCCTCCTTCCCCCCTTTTTCCCCAACTTGTATGATGGATCATTGATCATTTGGCTAACGCTGCTTACGTAAACAGTTGCACTCTCTCCGTCTGCAATGGGTCGAGGCGCAGTCCAAGTACGCCGAGTTCGCGGGTCACATGTTTACCCCGTTTTCTTTTATCACACTGTTGGAGGAGGACGACGGCTTGGCCGAGTTCAGGGGTTAATATCGCATACTAGGTAGCATAGAAAATTGGGCTCCAGGGAGTGAGTGAGTGTATGAGAGAGTGTTGGTTGTGTGTATCAGTAAACTTGTATTATGCAAATCCGTAGCTATAGATCTGCCGATCAATCGATACTACTACAGCTTTAAGAAGGGATTGTATGATTATAATTTTATCGTGATATGTTATGACGCGAATCAAAAGGCGCAGAACAACGACGTCGTTGCGCAAGGAGCTATCAACCTGGCTGCAAAGAGATACGGATACACATACCTTCATAGAGGCCCTGTCTCCTCATGTCCCAGCCAAGAGCCGAAAGGCTAGGACTTTGATATAATGTGCCGCGAATATACATAAGAGACCATTTGTGCTCCTTTTTCAGCCCCTATCTATGGTTACGTAATCTAAAGATACACCGAGAATTAACGGTCTAGAAAATTGTCCTTCTAACCTAAATTCAATATCCCTTTGCCCTCCAACAGATGGAAAGTACGGAGATGGAAGGTGCGATACATACTACGGAGGTATTCAAAAACCGACACCTACTAGAGGGGTTTCTACACGTTTACAGCCTACATGTAGAAGCATCCTTAATACAAATCTCTCATATTTATCCAATAATGCCTAACCCCCCATACACAGGACAAGAGCTAAAGGGGCCAGATCCCTGATAGATTCGTTATCTTGTAGGTAGGTAGGTAGGTATCTACTAGGTAACTGCCGGTACTCCAGTCTCCAGCAGATTGGCAAGCCGAATAATCACGCAAAGTGCGGGGTTGAGAGTTGCGGTGATGCTCTCGCCGTTCTATCATGCTGGTAGTGTAAGCACTTCATGTTGTGCTTCCCAGATACTCACCCTCTAGGGGATGCCGGAGAGGAGAGCTTAGTAAACGTCGCCGAAGCCTACGCCAGCCTGATAATGGTTGCCGAGCTATTACGCAGGAGAGAGCTGGTTGTCATATGCAAGAAAAGTGCGCATGGGCATACTCATATCTCACATGCAGGTTTTCAGCTGGTGTCGAGTCGCCCCCGCCCGGTCTGTGATGCTCGGGGGTTACATTCTACGGAAATTTGTCATCAACAGACCGTCTAACATTGAGGCTCTGCGCAATCTGGCACTTTCCGGAGGGGTAGTGATGCTCTATTAAAATGACGGATGACTCTATTACCTACGCTAGCGGTCTACATAGCCCCGACAGGTAAGACGCAAACTGATCCCTAACAATGAATCGACGGCCTAGTCGAACGATTGCCCAACTTTGGAGGGAGGCGATCGAAGAGTACAAGAAAGAGTTGGAAAAGGATATCAGACCGAAAATGAGCCCGAGAAAGAGTCTATCCAAGAGCACAGACCTAGCAGTGATGAAGCTTCAGGAGAAGGGCGAAGATATGAACAAGCTGTTCAGTGACATCGTATTTAAGCATTTCGGGTCTGACCATAGCAACTTTATAAGTGCCAGGCATCCAGGAACACGAGGAGATCAAATGCGTACCCTCTTCCGTAACGTCTGTAATCATGTACAAGACGCGGTTGGGCTAGCTGGCGACTTTGCTGGTCTTACATACCCTCCTGCCAGCGCCATCTCGCAGGCCTTATTATTCGCCCTTAAGGCATGCAACGGCGTATCAGAAAAGTTGGACGAAATCGAGAAATTCTACGAGAAAGTTCAATACTTCTTCGAAAGACTGTCTCTGATCGAGAGAAGGTTACCACCGGAGCACGCATTCGGGGAACCCCTAATACGGGTGTTTATTGCAATACTAAATGTCTGTGGAACCGCAAGGAAGTACGCTCGAGACGGGAGGACAATGTCATTTCTCAAAGGCCTCGTCGCAAAGGACGATGGGCTAGCGAACCACTTAAAAGCTATCACCGATCGAATGAACGATCTCGAATCTAGTGTAGTCATGGCTACTCTTGGCACAGTTACGAAGACGAAAGGGGACGTGTGAGTGGCATCTTGGAGTACCTGTCAACGTCAGGACTATGGAATATTGATATGAATTGCTAACTATATGCTGTAGTGAGCTCTTGGTGGGAAAGTTGGGAGGTTTCCTTCACAGAACAAGCTCCCCGAATATACTGGGGTACCATCTGTCCTTAACCAGCGAGAACAATCCACCGGCGAACCCGTAAAATTAACTAAAACCTACTTATTTTACTTATATATATCTTAACTAACTTTACTTTATATAACGTGAGATTAAAAATTTAAAGTAAATATTAATTAATTTATTTAAATATAAAGTTTAAAATTAATTAGTTATATAGTTATTAAAAATTAAAATATAATTTTTAATATAAAATATTAATTTTTAAATATAAATTTAAATAATTTTATTAAAATTTAATATAATATTTTATAATAAAAAAAAAATAATTAAAATTATTTTAAATATTATTTAAAATAATATTTTTATTTATATAATATTTTTTAAATATATAATCTTTTAATTTATTATATATTATTAATTTTATAAATAAAAAATTTTTTTTTATTAAATAAATTATTTATTAAAATTTAATAAAATATATTTTTAATTATAATATTATATATTTAATTATAAAAAATTTAATAAATATAAAAAAACTTTTAAATAAAAATTAATTTAAAGTTTTTATTTATTAAAATTTATTTATATATATAAAAATAAATTATAAAATTAAAATTATTAAATTTAATAATTTTAATTTTAAAATTATAAAATAATATTTTAACGTTAAATAAAATAAATATTAATAAATAAAATTTAAATTAATTTTTAATATAAATAAAAAAAATTTTATAATTAAATATAATAAAAAAACTATGTTTTTTTTATATATTTAATTTAATTAATATATTATAATATTAAAAATTAATAAATTAATTTTAAAAAATTTAATATTTAAAAAATTATTTATAAAAAACCTATGAAATTATTTTTAAATATTTTTTATTAAATATATAAATATTATAAATTAGTTTTTTAAATTAAATATAATTTTTAAAAAAAAAATATATAAATAAATTAATTTAAAAAATAATTTAAAATTATAATTAATTAATATTATATAATATATAAAAATAATTAAATAAATAATAAAATTATTATTAAATAATTAAAAAATATATTTATTATTAAAATTAAATTTTTATTAAAAGTTTTTTTATAAAATATATTTATTAATATTTAATAATTATAAAAGTTATATATTAATTAATATATTAATTTTTTTAATTTTAAATATTATTTTTTTAAATTTTTAATTTTTTTTTTAATTTTTTTTATATTAATAAAAATAAGTTTTAAAATAAATTTATATTTATTTATTTTTTTAATAATATTTAATTATATTTTTTATTAATATATATTTTTTATAAATTTTAATTATTAAATAATAATTTTTATAATATTTTAAAATTTATTTATTATTAAATTTTAAATAAATTATTTATAATAATTAATTTTAATTTTATAAATAAATTTAATTTTTTATATTATTATTTAAAAGTTAAAATAATTATTTTAATTATAAAAAATAATAAATTTAATTTTAAAATAATAAAAAATTAATTTATTAATTATTTTAAAACGTTATAATATTTTAAAATTTAATTAAATAAAAAAAATATTAAAAAATTAATTTAATAAAATTTAAATATTTATAATTTTATAATATTAATTTTAATATTATATATAAAATATTATATTTAAAATTTATTTAAAATATTTAAAAATATAATAAAATTATTTAATTATTAAATAATTAAGTTAATTTTTAAAAATTAAAAAATATTTATATATAAAATTTAAATTAAATATAATTAAATTAAAAAATATAAAAAAGTTTTTAATTTTAATAAAAAATTTATTATTATTATTAAAATATTTATAGTTAATAATAATATTAATAAGTAAATTAAAACGGTTTAATTATTTATTATTATTAAAAATAAAAAAATAAAAAAATATTTTAAAAATATAAAAAAAAAATTATATTATTATATATATATATTTTTTAAAATACACGTTTTAATAAAATAATTTAAGCTTTAATTAAATATATTAATTAATTAATTAATTTTATTTCTATTTATAATAATTATATATTTTTATAATTTTTCGTGGATTAATTAAAGCCTTTAAAAATAGGTAGGTTTTGGTTAATTTTGCAGGTTCGCCGGTAGGTCGTTCTCGCTGGTCAGGGATAGATGGTACGGGCTTATAAAAGACCGAGAGAGCCGGCACGCAATACTTTCCAACAGGAGAACATGGCTACCACATACTAGTGAGAGGGATCGTGGAAGTCGGAATTTTGAAGCGTCCACGAGAATCTTGAGCCAGCTATCTGGCGGCACCGAAGTCCCGCTTGGAGAATGGATGAAGGAGATGGAGCGTCGCTATGTCAGAGGCACCTGCATGTGGATCGAGGACAGATTATCGCGACTGTCACTTGAAGAGAACGACGCTATACGACGCATATACATCACTGGTAAACGTGGCACGGGGAAGACCATGCTCGCGTTTTACGTATACCGCTACTTGAAGCATTTATACCTGTCGAAGTCGTCCAGTCACTATGTTGTCATCTATTTCAGCTTTAGCATCGAGAGTGGTAAGGTCTGGTCGGTCGATAACATGCTTTCCCGTTGCATATTACAGATCGCTGAAGAAGACGAGCTCCGTCGATCAAAGATCGAGGAAAGTATTGTGTCGAGCAAGAGTAAACCTGATTTGCTCGAGCTGTTGGTGTCTGCATTCAATCGTCCCGATGACAATCTCAAGAAGCTCTTCATAGTTGTCGATGGTACCGATAGCATTGACAAGCAACGCTTTGATCAGGCTATTAACACTATCTCAGCGAACCTCCCTATCGCTCTTATTTTGACGACATTGGCTGAAGCGTCTAGCCCAAAAGAGCATGACCAACAGAAGAATATTTCTTTAGAAGGGAATAGACTCAAAAGCGAACTCTCGCAATTTGCTAAAGCTCGTCTCGAAACTTTCCAGCGGCTTCGGATTCTTCCAACCCATAAGAAAGAAAGGGTTGTCAAGGTGGTATGCGATAGGGCCGACAGTACGTCCCTAGGTCCTCTCTTCTTTTGCCCATGATCTGACAAGGTTTCTTAGGCTTCTTTTACGTCGACCACGCTCTTCATTGGCTGAACACAAACAGAAATGGATTCCTGAATCAGTTGAAATGTTTGGATACCACTGAGCTAGTATTCAGAGCCCTTTTCGAAGCATGCTTCGAAAGACGTACACATCGCCAGCGATTACAGGTCCACTGTCTCTTCGTATGGCTAGCATATACCAGGGCTCACATGAGCCTAAGCGCTGCGAGCATGCTGATGAGTATCATTTCTGAATGGAAACTTCCAGAAGATCTCCAGATACCACCTGGAGGCGACGCAAACTCAAGCAGAGGCTTCAATATACATGGGGAGATCGATACTCGATTAGCAAGGTAAGTGAAACTATTTGTCTTGAATAATTTTTTAAATATGAATATCTAATGTCTGTAGACTTCTGGCATTCTCTGCGATGCCTGTCGAAGTACCCATGTCGCTTAACGATATAGTAAGAAAAGACGAAGACGGCGACGACGATTATAATACTATGTTCGGCTTCTCAGCACCATGGCTTCCGGATTACTTTCGGGCTAATTTCACGTCTCTCTTCTCCTATGACAACAAATTTCTAATGCTCAAAATGGTGGTAGGCATCCTCACGATGAAGGATAGGGGCGCACAAAGCAGAGACATGCCAATGACGACCCAAACGAGAGTTAGGACAGAAAGGGAGCTGGTCTCCTACGCCTCTGGTTCATGGTCAGAGTACGTAGACATCGGGGACGACTCTAGAATGGATCGAAAAGAAGACGGGGCTAGGCTTGTCTCCAAGGTCATGTGCAACGAAAACGGTGCTATGAGAAGATTAGAAGACCATTGTCGTGTCAAGAATCCCGAAAGACTTTCCATCTTGAGCGAAGTTGGCTTCCGGCATTTACAAGAACTATGTAGCGGTATCTCTTTCGCAATGGTCGAAGACGCGGATGCTAGACACCTCGTCGAGCAAGTCTCTGGAGGAAGTGCGATGTATTCGCTTTACGCCGCCAGGAAGCACGTTCAAAGCTGGTGGACAGCTAAGACTCCCCTCGACGCGCATACGTCTTTCCAATTTGCCCGTCGAGCAGTATCACAGGCATTCGAAGAAATGCGAGGAGGCAGAAGTTATGAATACCTTAAAGAAAGAATTCATAACAGCCTAGGGCTGAAACTGGAAGTAGCTGACGTCAAAAGTCTTAATGAAATCACAAAACCCTCTTTCGAATCTACTCATCAACCGAGAAGGAATCTCGAGGAAATCCGGAAAGAAGAAATACGCCATATAAAGCTGCTTTCCGAGTCATTTGGCGGTTGGCGTAGCTTGTGTGGCGGCGACTGCAAAATCAATGCGAGGGACGAGTGTAGAAGAGCTACACAGCTTCGATGCCGTGCAATGGCCCTACGCTTTAATGGGCACTTTAAAGAGGCCCTCGAAGATATCAATAAAGCACTTTCATGCCAAAAGTTGGAGCTAGGAGAGGAATGGAAGTTCAAGCTACTGGACAGGAAAGGACGAATTCATTTCGGCCAGTTGGAAGACATAGATGGGTATCATAGCGACATGACCACGAACCCGGAGCGCGACCCTTTCGATGAAAAGCGAATTATTGCTCTCAATGGCGCCTCGAGTGCCTTTAAAAGGGCACTCGGCGTTATATCTGAAAATATCGAAGGGCGGTACGACGAGAAGATCTTCATGATTCACCAAATGAGCGCGAAAGTTGCGGCTATGCTAGACAAAGCTGACGATTCCTTGCAGAGTGTGGGGAAAGCTACAAAAGATATATTAGACGGAGGGCCACAAGTTCTCGTCTACTTCAAAGACATCGTCTCTATCATGGCAGCAAATAAGCGCTGGGGTCAAATAAATGAGCTATTGGCGAAGGTACCTAGGCAACAGTTAGCGGCAGGATGCACCTCGCAAACGCACGAGGCGCTTCACCGGGCAGCTGCTAAGGGAGAGGAGGCTAACCGCAGGATACTTGACAGTATGTATGAGGAGTCCGTTAGGGCTTTACAATCCGGCTCAATGCTTTTGCCTGCAAACTCAGTGCGTGTCTGGTGGGCGATCTTCAAAAGGCACATCAAGAAGGACTTGATAGAGGCAAAGGACATTTTGCAAGATGTTCTGAGATCGAGTGAGAGCGAGGTCGACGTACAAACGATCACTTCTGCTAGCTGGCAGCTAGGAGAAATTCTTCTGGGTGAGTTTTATGGCGCAGACTCGTCCGCGGCCAACGAGTCTGCGGGTGAAATGCTTACCAAGAGAGAGGAGATACACGAGAGGATGAAACGACTCGTGCGGACGGTCACGAACTTGGTTCCCAATTTCCAGAGCGAACTGTCGCAGACAAGTATCCTCCTGACTTTGATGGAAGTAGGTATGGGATCAATAAAGTTAGCCCAACGCCAAGCTAACACCGTCTTCGACGCATGCTGGGAGGCCTTGACTGACGATAAAGCGTCCAACGGCCTTCTCGGCTTCCAGATGCTAGCTAAAATTCTGGCCGTAGTCCCAGCGCTGACAGAGGACGCAAAAAATGCGGCTTCGTGCCAGTTCTACATCGTCGACGAACAGCTTTACAAGCACGAAACGCAAGAACCAGATGTACCCTCGCCGGGTGATGGCTACGATCCAATATTGCCGCTGGAACAGAAAGCACCACCGGACGGGAGGAGATCATCTCGTCCCGGGATCCCGAAAGCTAGAAAGAGGGAAGACTTGGAATATTACGCGGCTTTTCAGGCAGTCAAGTGCGGCGGAAGTTGTGAAAGGGTTATTGGTCCCAACTTAGAGAGATCTTACCTATGCTATTACTGCACGAACACTACCTTCTGCGAGGAGTGCTACAGATCGCGACGCGGCAGTCAAGACGAGTGGCGGGTGCGATGTCCAGCATATCATAGACACGTCGAGTTCTCGTTCTTGAAGGCCAACGGGGTAACGAAGAAAGACCCGGTGCTCTCCAACGAGGAATATCGTGAACTCCAAGGGTGGCTGAAGGGGCTGAAGGGGAAATGGAACAAGGCGTGGATTGATTTCGTGCAAATAGCAATATCGGATGGCGTCCGCAGCAGTAGCAGTAGTCACTCTTCTAAGCGTCAGCGTACAGGCTAGGTACATACAAGTAGCAATATACGGTTGATACTTCTTCTGACTTCAAGTATCCAGCTCATCGTCACCAGGGGATATTTCCTCATGGCGTGCCGAAGATGAGGGCTCGCAATTGATGCTGCGATTCGATGAAAACATCGTCAGTATCCCCTCAATAGGGTCGACATCACAAATCAAGAATACCAAGTGACGTGATAAGGCAAATTCTTCCTCACATCCCTAGGCGAGCTAGGGAAAGCAATGAAAAATGAGGCTCGCGTCTCCTGGAGGCAGTGTAATACCAGGGACACAGTGGGAGCGATCGTGGGCAAGCCCAGAGGATGCGCTCCCTAGAGATAAAAATTAGAATAATCAAGATTGAGTTCAAGTAGAACTCTTTCAGAGATTAAACTGAAAAGAACAGATACTACACTTGATCTAAGCCAAAAGGCAAAGAGAGCTAAGGAAGAAAAGAAAAAAAAGAGGGAGAGAATGGTGGGAGGGTGTCCGGTCTTAAATACTTTTTTTCTGCCGGGTCTCAAAGGCGGTGAGGGGGCTATAGTGGATTGCCTCAGGTACCTGCCTGGCTGAAGCCTAACCATTGTTTATGCTGATTGGCTCAAATTATCTCTTGCAGGGGGGCAGGGACTTGCAGTGGGTACCATATTAGGCAACTTAGGCAGTAAAGTCAACCGCTAATGCGCACAAACAGTGCACAAACAAGGTGCATCAGGCTTTCAGGGCATTTTAGCTAGCAAACCGTTGCAATAGCCAACAATGAGCGCAAACAATGGGGGAAATTTTTTTAATATGGGGCATTGTGCCCCCACTAGGTAACTAGAAAATTTTCTGCCGGTTGCTAGCTGATTGTGCACGGGCTCACCGCCTAGCCCACCGCCCGCAATTCTGCCGCGGAAAAGAAAATCTATATAAGACCTGGCAGCCTCCCGCTCTCTTCTCTTTCTTTTCTTTTCTTCTTCATGTCGACAAGTCAGTCCACCCCTTTCCCCCATACTGGTACCTCTACGAACAGCATCACTAACCGCGCTTTCGCGATACAGTACTTCAGAGAATCATTTCTATAGTATTCGTCCCACTCTGTGTTTCCTAAAGAAGCCACAGATCCCACCCTGGTTGATGAACGATATCCCCGTCGCCCTAGAGTGATAATTTTTTTTACGGGAGCATCGTAGCCTCTGGCCGCTTTGCTCCTTACTCTCGATCTGCCCGCAAGGGTGGCGGCCTCTCGCGAGAGGGTGCTGTATAGAGAGTGGTTGATGATCTCAACCCCGATCGCCATGGTCTTGCCTTCGGGCGCGTGGCCGGGGTGGGCGATGGCGGACGTCTGACAGGCTCTGTTTTTTACTCTTTTTTTCATTGCTCTCGTGCGCTCGACGCGCGAGGTGACGAAGAGGTTTCGCTCTATTGTAATCTATTATGCTCTCGTGATGTAGCGCGTACATGTGCTAAATGGAAGGGCCGTATCGTCGCCTGCTTCTGGCGTCCCATCGACAGTCGTGCTGTATTCTGTTGGCTGCTTTTTACCTTGCTGAACGCGCTGCGATGATATCATCGTGAAAATTCCGCTCCACATCGTCACCTTCATGCTTATCCACGGTCACTGTTCATCCTCACTATTTACGTGCTTTACAGTTTAGCTACACCTGTAGCAATAATACATAGTATTTCTGGTGTTATAACTGCCCAAGGCCTCCGAACAATACCTCTCCCAAACGCGGCCCCAAACATCAATCGGTATCACGACACCACTCGAGAAAGCCATGTGCAGGCTGTCTGTTATATCTATCTCCTCCCTTGACTACAGTGCTTTGGATTGCTGGATGCATAGTCTCGATGCAACAGAAAACACCAGATGCTGCAAGCTAGCACCCGAACCCGACTTTTACCAGCCATCTACTACGCGACGTCTACGGCTGCCATCTACTGCTACACAATTAAGATCCCCAACCCCCCCGTCGTTTGCTTCATCATCGTCGCTATCAGCGTTCATCTCGACCAGCTTGTGAAACCATTGCGGAGCTGGACGCGTATCCTCGAGATCGCCCTTTACCACTACTGTCCTAGATAAATCGGGGTCCAGCATCACGTAGGATGCTACAATGAGTTGACTTTCTATCTATCTCTCCACGTCCCGCGACCCAGAAACTAATCGGCCGGAGCCGTACGCCACTACTTCAACCCACATGAGGGCTAGCGAAACGATAACAACGGCGACAGGGATCGGGATGACTCAGCAGAGCCACTGGTCTATCTGCGTGTTCCCGGGTGTCGTTCGTGCTCATCCCAAATATGGCTAGCAACCGTGCTCGGGCGAAGAGAGGTGACGGTTACGATGGTGAGCGCGTAGATGGCAGACGCTTCGCTGGTCTTTGCCCTCGTCGAGAGCTATCTTGACCCGCAAGCCGAGCACTTGATCTATAAGCAAATTGTGGACGTAGGAATATACGCTTATCCTTGTCTTGAGGGAGTGTAAACTCTGCTCTGGCTGTGTAGACTGTTCGATCCTAAGTTGTATGGTGTCTGAAAGATCGTAGACTAAAGAGTCTCAAAATCCACAAGAGCCATCCGAAGTTCAGTCCATAGCTTGGTAGACAGGTTCAGAATCTATCATCATCTGAAACAGATAGATCTTCAAAAGATTGACGTGTGCTCGAGCCTCAATTGCTGTTTACTAGAGTCATTATATCATATCAGACGACTTGGAGTGCCTGACTTGTGGTGATGTTGATCATAAGTAGAAAGGCACATCGTGATCCACGAACCCCGAGACTCTTGACTGGAAATTGCTGGATTGCTCCTGTTGTTCGTTAAAGACGCATTTGATTACGTTGACTGTGAGAAATATGACTCCTTCCAGGAGTGTCCGATCTTGGGGCTTGGTGTCGACTGCCGACTCCCATTCTAACTCGTTGCTATCACAATACAACAGTGGGCGTTTCAACTCTAGGTTTTTCTAATATTTAGAACATATATCCATGATTTAGGCGGATAGCAACTTACGTCCAAAATTCGGGCCACTGAGTAGGTGTGAACTCGCTAGCCAGACCAGGTGAGACGGAGAAGACGTGTTAAACTCCTTATCTCGCAAGAAAGACTCCGAAGGTCCTTTCTGATGCCATCTGATGACCTATGCTAGGCACCATCAGATTTCTATTGCGAAGAGGCCTCGTTGAGTTGATGTCTCTCCTATATATGTTGTAGCGGCCATGTACATAACGGAGGATATTATTAGGACTTTGGGTGTAGTTCGCCAAAGTTTCACTACTGATGGGCCTCGAAAATATGGAGGGAAGAGGAAGCGATAGGTATTCTTAACATGCTCTGGTGATTCCTACCAAACTGTCTCCCTCTCAAGAAATGATATCGAGAGCGTATTGGGAATTTAAACTACATTTTACACGGATGGAGTATTATTTGTGTGCTGCTGCTACTTAAAATGGTGAAGTTATATAAATCATACTCCATACCGCCACTACTGATCCTATCTGGTCTTGTAGCAAATTCTTCATCCAGCTCACCTAAAGGGGATACCTATCAAGCTACCTATAGCAATATCTATAGAGATTCCCTCGGTCGATTGACAATCCTCACGTGTCAAACCTCAGCATGAACCTTCCAATGATCGCTTGGTTCAACGCAGACTAAATGGCTCGACAACCACGGAAATATCCATGCTCTAGAAGGAAACAGGAGGAATAAGGTAGTGGCAATATGAAAAGGACCCAATATGAGATCCGTCTAATCTCGACATTAGCTCTCTATTAAGAGCACCTATATACCGGGCACCGCCATGCTGTCGTGTATCGAGAACAACCGAGCGACCCTTCCAAGGAATATTTCACACAAGACTTGCCTGTACGAGAGGCTGACAAGAAACATCCATACGCCGACAATGACCTATTTATGCAGTAACCGCGAAAAAGAATTACTAGGGATATCATAACGGAATAACAACCACTACTGCGATGGCCGAGCTGACTACAGCTCAGCTATTCAGACACGGCGGACAGGCTACTAAACTTTCAAAAATCCACGCCGGCCTCGTATGCGCGCCCGCCGGTTCCTCGCCCAATGGTCTTGTAGCTCTTCCATTCACCATCCGAACCAAGAGTGTCGAACCGACTCTGACCCATTTGAGCATCCGTAAAGCCCGAGAAGTAGAAACCAACGACAACCACCAAGTACGTTAGGATCAAAATGCTGCCCTTGAAGTAGTTACTCTTCCCTTCGCCATACATGTAGCTGAGTAGAAACACACACAAGATGACCGTTATCATGTCCCACTGTGGAAACAGCAGACTGAAGGTCCAGTGGGTAGGATCCGTATTGCCTGCGGGCTGGAGGGGATAGACCGCAGAAAATAAAACGAGGGCAGGGATTTGAAGGAGACAGACTTGGAGGGCGTATGCGGAACCAATTTCCATAGACAATGCAATGTTCCCATTCATGGCGAATGAAATAGCGTTCTATAACGATACGACACCGGTTAGCCTTAAGCTTCCAATCCAAGATTCGGAGCCTTTACTTACCAAAAATTCAGTGGTGTTCGGCACGAGGGCGAACAGAGTGATACCTAAGAATTTTGGATCGATGGCATAGTTGTCTAGCACCACGTCCACTGTGTCGACGAGAATCTCAGCGACAATGGCGTAGAGGACAGTAGCGCCCATCAAGATAACTGCACTCTTCGTTCGACTCCAGTTCGGAGCGTCATGTCCTCCGTGGGCAACCTGAGCATTCTCAACTGTTTCTTCGGGATCGGGAAATGTTGCTGAGCGAATGGGCGTGGGACGCGGTGCCGAAGTGCTAGTACCCGCATTGGACGGTTGATTCGATATACGGCGTGGGCCACGAGCATCACGGGCAGCAATAGCAGCTGCAGTAGCGGCTACTTCTGTGACACTACGAACGAGACTACTGTTTTCCGCATCGGAGAAGCCGGGTATATGGACATTTGAGCGAATACTAGCCATAATGTTCTCATTGTCCTTGGGAGGAACCATATGAGGCGTCTGGACACCACCGTTGATCGGAAAAGCCCCTGATGGCTGTCGCGAGTGGTGGTGGCCTTCTTCACCCGACAAACCGACTTGCTTCAATGACTGACCTAGGATACGCTTGTATAGATTGCTGTCTCGAATGTCGGCACCAGCTACGTCGGCGAGATTGCGTGCCTCAGAGAAGCGAGCGGCTGCATGCTGCTGAGCCTCTTCATGTTTTTTCTCGTCGATTTCCGTGTTCCAAATGACAGCGGCGTGTGTTCGAAGAGTAAACCACAAACCGATGACATAGGATAAGAACAGACAGATGGCAGCCCCATAGCAGAAGGGGCGCACGGCTTCAATATAGAAACGGTCGTCAAGTGCTGGTACTTGTGAGTAGTAGCAACGACGACAATCCCGTTCGTGAGACAGGAAATCGGTACAGCTTTGGCACCGAAGTTCATGAGTGCCATAGATTTGGTAGAAGAGCGTCGGCCCAAAGGCAGCAATGGTGGCAAATATAAGCATAGTCGAAGTAACACCGGCGGATCTGGCATTGAAGCGTTGCGTCTTTCGTTTGATGGCACCAAAGCACATGGACAATCCGGGCAAGAAGAGAATACCCGCGAAGATACTCCCAATGACACTACCTTCGACTAGCTGACCTTTGCCATCCTTGAGCGCAACGCAGTAAAGGAAGACTTCCACGATGGTCGAGAAGAAGGCGTTTATAGCTGCACCCAAGCCCATGGAGGATTGAGCCGAGATGGACGCTACGGCCTGGCCAATGAAGTACGCGAGAGGAATGATGGAGAACAAGCCGGCCACGAACAAGAAGCCCGGAGACGTTATGAAATTGTCAAGATGGAGAACGCTGTCAAGCACAAGCCAGTCAAAAATGACGAAGATGACGACGGCCATGAGATTAATGAGGAAGATGTTAGTGCCATCGATAGTATACTTCCAATACTTTGAGCCTACAGCGCGGTACGTGCAAAGTAGGATGGATGAGTGTGGGCCGTCGGAAGTCCTGGCGTTGTTGATGTCGGAGTCGAAGGACAGAGCCAGTGGATGCCTTCTAAGATGATCAAAGAGGAGGTTGGTGACTTTGCCCATCGGGATCCAAAAGACCAGAAACCAACAGATGGCAGAGACCGTAATCAGAGAGGGCGTAATGAGACCCCAGAAGAAGATGAAGAATATAACCCGACCAATATTCCATTGTCCTCGACCGAACAGACGTCTCTTCAGTCGTTGTCCCGGATCACTGGAATGTTCATAGCGGCCTGAACGGGGGAGTAAGCTATCCGTCTCGCTAGGCGCAGAATCGATACTTCTCCTTGATCTACCGATGATAGATCGATTACGTTCGGGCCCAAAAAACAGCCGCCCGTATTCTAGGTCGCCACTCTGCCACTGCTCGTATTCACTGATGCTTCGACCCTCACCTTGATCTTCATCCAGATATGCTTCGTCCTGCTCAAGCCGAACAAACTTCCCGAAGGGGTAGAAGAGATATCCGGCCAAGCCCCAGAGTACGCGCCCGTATTCCCTACCACTAGGGGCGGCTGCGAAAATGAAGCAGGCCGTTGCACCAAGAGCAGCAAACAAAGCCATCCACCAACCGAAGGCTAAGGTCCAGATAATATTAAAAAAGAGCAGCCATCGACTAACTCTGCCGCCGGGCGAGGAATGAATATCACCCTCGGCAGTCTTCTGGACTGATCGATCTTTCTTGTACAGCGCTGGCTTCCAGATCCTAATACCGAATGGATGCGTCTCGTTGATGGCTTGTTGACGATCCTTCAAGGTGAAGCTCTCAGCGTCGCTGACATCATCATCTTCTTCTTCATCAAGAATACCGGAGTCGGGGGGGACATCTTGCAACATTCCCTCGTCGTGGGGTTGGGACGGTAGGTGTTCTTCTTCTTGCTCCTCCTCCTCCTCCTCCTCTTCTTCTAACCGCTCTTCAATACCCTCGTCGTCGGGACCGTTGCTACGGCTCGAGTGTACCCGAGACAAAGCCGGTGGGGCCATGCTTCGCCGTCGTAATGTAGATACCGGCCTCACCGACTCATTGCTGTACGACGGTATAGGGGAGAAAGCCTGTCGCTCAACAGCACCGCTTTCCACCTCGGTAATGTCATCATCTGTCGAGAAGAACTCTCCGCGATGCGGAGCTAGGGTGTTCGAAGAGGCTCTGCGAGGCATGGCAGGCTTCTTAGGACGCTGCCGGCCACGGTCTCGGTCTGGTCCTAGTAAGGGAGAACGGGGTTGCTGAGATCCGGCCTTGGAGTGGGATCGGTCGTGGGCAGTTGACTCCCCTAGGTACGGGGTACCACCACTCATGCTCGTGGGCGGCGGTGGAGTTTGAAGTGTGCCTGGTCATGGAGTCAGGTTAGCCTGGTTCGCTGCTAATGGAGCGCTGACATGACATGACCAACCCCCGTTGGAGTCGGAATTAAGTTTAAGTAAATAGGTTATATGGAGGCAAGCGTGGCTAGGAGGTAGGGAATGGATGATAAAAGAGTAGCGACGTACCATAAGATTGGTCTGTTCTTCTCCGCACGGTCTCAGTCGACTGGTAACTCTCTGGAAGCACGTCCACGTTTCTATACTCCCTGGTTTCGCGTCGAATAGGCTGCTGTCGCGTATCCGTCGGCGAAGGAGTAGTAGAGCCATCGCCGTCCTGCGAATGGGGATCCATCGCTAACAGAGGATACGTGAGACCACCACCGCCAACGAAGAATACTTGTTAAACTAGCTGGAGCGCATATGAAGAGTTTGTGTCACTAAGACAAAGATATGCGAACGCAGCGTAGTATATATCCGTTTTAGCTCTGGACTTGGGATAAGAAACAAAAGCGGAACAACAAGTAGAACTGGCCGAAGTTGGAGGGGATGCGATGAGTGCGTATTGTATGTCGTCGCACGCTGTTGGCTGCAGGTCTAGCGTACTGTATGTTGCTGCTATGTTACTGTAGCATGTCTCGCGAACAAAAACCTGATGCGGAGATCTTCAAAGCGATAAACAAGTCGGAGATGGCCAGAGACAAGCAACCTTTATTACGGGCTGCTTTAATTTAGGGTAGGTCAAGACAAGAAGAAATTAGGATAGGTTGCAATAGGTTAGAGAGAGAAGAAAAAAAAGAATTAGAAAAAAAAAGGAGGCAGCTTTCCGACTGTCAAAACCATGGAACTGTCAGATCTCACACATGGCATCGGGCATGACTATCGCGAAGGTAGCACATGCTCAGAGTTGACGCTAGAAAAGCAGTTTATTACTGGAGATGGAATGAGGTCCAGTCCACGGTCCAGTGCCGAGTCGTGATTATTCCTCGTGATTATTTACAGTGTGAGTGGACAATGTTTTAGCGCACCCTTGTCGACTAATCCCGCCTGGAGGAACAGTTTATCGTTGGAAGCTACAGGGAGGCTGCAGGGCAGTTACAGTGAGCTATTGGGACCCGGTTCCCGCCTATGGGGTATAAAATGTGATATTCCTTCCTTAAAACGGATGTTGGCGCTGCAACATTGGCGAACCCCTGCTAGTATGACATTCGCTTTTGTGGACAGCCGCGTGTGTCGAGAAACATTCGAAATTGCAACTGCTTTATCGAGTACTATAACTACCTGCTTAGGTAGACTTTGGTAGTTTCGCTAGGAGTTCAATAAGACGGTAAAGAAAGTACCTAAAATACAAAATATTAAGAGGTAAGTTATAGGATTTGAATTTGAGTAAAGTAGTTACCTAGATACCTATCTGCTTAACTTGTTCGCTCAAACGTGCTTGAAATAATCTGGAAGCTCTTCGAAGCGGCTACGTAATTGATGCGTATAACCATATGAGCTTATCTAACCAAGTCAATGCACCTGCTTGGCCCGGACGTGGTTTAAATCTTGGGCAGCTGCAATATCGGAATTTTAGAATCGCCGTGGCTCCGGAACGCGTTAGTGTTGAACTGCCTGCCCAGGTGGCATCGGTTTTGAGCTTGAAGCTTACCTAAGGTACCCTTGTCCCGGGCTCACCATTGGCGCATCTTTTAGCCTCATCATCAGTGTCCGCCGCCTGCCAACTTTACTACCATTCATCATTTACTGTCCACGTCCGAGCTATCGCCCGATATTTCCATCCATCCTCCTCCGTAATCTTAATCACGCCCGACCTGCGACGCATTAGATCAATACCCATTTCTCTCTCTCGAAGGAGCTCAAGCAGCCATGGCGCTCGACAACTACTATCACAACAAGATCGAGGCTATGAAGCTCGAGATCCTCAAGGGTCAAGCTGTTCTTCGACGTCTAGAAGCTCAACGCAATGATTACAACTCTAGAGTGCGGCTACTGCGAGAGGAGCTAGGTCTCCTGCAGCAACCTGGGTCGTATGTTGGTGAGGTAGTAAAGGTGATGGGAACCAAGAAGGTGTTAGTCAAGGTACACCCGGAAGGCAAATATGGTGCGTATCTGGACATCGACAATCGCTTGAGATATTTGTAGTAGCTTACTATTTGCAGTTGTCGACGTATCGGACTCGGTCGAAATAGCCAAGCTTACCGTCGGCAAACGAGTTACGCTCCTGTCCGACTCGTACAAGCTTGAGAAGATCCTCCCATCCTCCGTCGACCCCCTCGTATCTCTCATGATGGTAGAAAAGGTACCCGACAGTACGTACGATATGATTGGTGGTTTAGATCAACAGATCAAGGAAATCAAGGAGGTTATCGAACTCGGCTTGAAGCACCCTGAACTGTTCGAATCCCTTGGTATCGCCCAACCGAAGGGTGTACTCCTTTACGGTCCTCCCGGAACCGGAAAGACGTTGCTGGCCAGAGCCGTTGCCCACCACACCGACTGCAAGTTCATCCGAGTTTCCGGCTCAGAACTTGTGCAGAAGTACATAGGAGAAGGATCCCGTATGGTTCGCGAGTTGTTCGTAATGGCCCGAGAACATGCCCCGTCAATCATCTTCATGGACGAAATCGATTCGATTGGTTCATCGCGAGTGGAAGGTTCATCGGGCGGTGACTCGGAAGTACAACGGACCATGTTGGAGCTTCTCAACCAGCTGGACGGTTTCGAGCCCACCAAGAACATCAAGGTCATCATGGCCACGAATCGACTTGACATCTTAGATCCTGCCCTTCTCCGACCCGGCCGTATCGATCGAAAAATCGAGTTCCCCCCGCCGTCCGTCGAAGCCAGAGCCGATATTCTGCGCATCCACAGCCGCAAGATGAATCTTACCAGAGGTATCAACCTAACCAAGATCGCCGAGAAGATGAACGGCTGCTCCGGTGCCGAGTTGAAGGGTGTCTGTACCGAGGCCGGCATGTACGCCCTCCGTGAACGAAGGGTGCACGTTACGCAGGAGGATTTCGAGCTGGCTACGGCCAAGATTCTCAACAAGCATGATGACAAGGAGGTCTCGCTCCAGAAATTCTGGAAATAAGCCGGCGGATGCCGGAAATGGGAGGCGCTCTCAACCGCATCGTGTGCTGCGCGTTATTACTACCCTCTTACTATTACGGAAATTCCGGCTTGGTCAAACACTGGGGATGAGGACGATACGGCCAATGCCGAGTTACTATGTAAAGTGTACAATACCTATCCTAGAGATGGAGCGAGGCGAAGGTCTATAAATCAAGATCTTGCTTGCTATTATGAGATAATCCGTTTGTGTTATCTAATTATGACTGACCTCCGTGCCTACCTTGGTAGGTAGTGATTCTGGTTGTATAGACTATAAACTGCTTGTTATTATGCTTGCGACGACTAAAGACAAATCGATAGTATATATGATACAATTACTAGTCTACCGCAATCATAGTTGTCTGTCTACCTAGGTACCTACATGGTAGTATAGAAGAATGTACTGAATCTATAAGCTTGACGTACCTCGACGCGCTTAGGCATTTACAACACAGCCGGTAGAAGCCTACGGATCTAGTTGTATATGGTAATGTTAAAATAGCCTTTTCTCTCATACATCGGACTAAGGGGTGCAAGGGGGATTAAAGTTATCTGTTACGGTTAGCAGGTAACGAATGTAATATAACAGATCATATCACGTAGTTTCGAGAAACAAGACAGTTCGAATGCAGTATGTGTTAATTGCATCTATCTCTGCTCCGTGTTGGCGAGCAGGTGTATGTACCTGTTTAGTGTTCGCTATCATACGGTTATCACTCCCCAAGCAGCGTCCCCTTCTGTATTCGATCATCATCCGTTACTGTACAATATCCATATTCGTCGACGCAGCTTTTTCGCTAACGGGTAACTCTTTTAAGTCCCCCTTCCCCCCGAATAAGTCTTCCCAATTCCTGGTCCCTCCTCTATGATCCAGTCGTTGTTGTTGCAATGCTCTCGTGTCGCTGGAAACTAGAATCCAAAAAAGAAAAAAGAAAAAGAAAAAGCCATGCTGTGTAATCCCGGGAAGAAAAAGAACGCCTATAGACACCCTGGATCCCTTTAAAACAACCCAAATGTATCCGCCTTGCCCAGCTAATAATAGGCTAATATAATAGAACCATCTAGCCCTCTGATATGGACTTTTCCGATGACCGTGTCAGAATGCTGTGCTCAATGCAAATGCGTGTGTAATGCAGTTTGTCTCGGTCCCTTTTTCTAAAAACCCCCTTCCTTCCTAATCTCATCTTGTGAGTCGGTATCGAGCTCGAGCTCAAGCCTACGCCAATTCTAAGACGTGATACCGTTTCCGTGCGTCGTCACCTTCGAATATCTAGTATCTCGCTCCGTGGCCGACCCCTGCCTCCGCTGATGCTGTTGTTCTTCTCTTCCGATCTCCAAACCCATTCCGCGACGGTCTCGTAACACAGGACGAACTGCCGCAAGCTCTGGACCATGCTCAGTCTCTGTCTTCTGAAATCTTCTACCGTTGTCTCGACCAAGTCAATGCTGGTATCGTCAAGCCAATCGACTTCCATTTCCTTTTTACCCTCTTCCGTCTGCCCTAGCTTGAGACCAGTAGGGGCAGCGCTACGACGGCGGATAGGTGAGCTTTCCTTCATGTATACGTCACCATCTTCGTCTGATCGTCTGGTCGCGGTTAATCGTTGTCGTTTCAGCATATCGATCACGCTGTCGACAGTGCAGAACGTGCCCGTGCGGCCGCACCCAGCTGAGCAGTGGACGAGCATCGGTCTAACCCCCGCGTCAGATTCTGGTTCCTCATACCAGTTCATCGCCGCCGGATTCTCAGTGGCAACCGATGCAGCGATGGAGTTTGCGTCGACAGGTAACGCAGCGCGTTGCATCACATTCGCTAATTCGACAAGCGCCAGCAGGTGCGAGGGTCTCGCAGGTGCACCAAAGTCGGGCCATGACGGATACTGTAGTTGGGTGATTTCGCGTATGGGGGAGAAAGGATGAGCAGCGTGTGATAGGGCAAATTTTCGAACGATGACATAAGGAGTCTCGGACTGAGCCTGGGGAGGCTGGATATTCTGAGTAGACCCCAATGTGGTCGTGGTATTAGCACGGCGTCGCCCGTTTTCTGCCGTATTACCGGCGGATGGCCCTGAAGGCGAACGATGCTTGTCGATATCGAGTGATACTTTCTTTTCGGACAGCGTCTTCAGCTTAATGGGCCCAAATTCCTTGCTCTGCCAGTATGGATGACATTTGAGCTGGCCACCTTCGGATTCGGCGGTCAACATGACAATAACACGGACATCTTGATCCCATATCACCGACCAGAAATCCTAGGACGTTGAATATTAGTTTCAGAGGATCGAGGTACGACATTAGCTCAGGGTTAACTTACATCAAAAGTGGCTGGCAGGGGACCCTGCGACGCAATATAACGCTTATAGCTCCGCGAAGCCCGGACGTGGCTAGCATTGATATAATCACATGCATTACGAGCTTGTATGTTCAAGCGCACGCGAGCATGCTCAAACGGTAAGATGTCTTTGTAACGATTCTTGCCACCTTGCTCCACTCCGGATAGGCGAACTTTCCCAGGCTCGGCGGCTGGGGGCGCAGAACTATTGAAGGATGCGTAAGCTTCCTTCATGCGGGACTGCTCGCTACGCTCGATCTTAAGAAACCTTTCAGAAGCTTTCTTGCCGTGATCTGATGATATCGTAACGTCTCGAAGCCAAGGAGGAAGTGTGTTGATATCTAAGCTAGAAGGAACAGAGATATCCATCTGTCCAACGCCGTCCGCCAAGTCCATGTTCTGCCGAATATTACTGAAAAATGGATTAGGATTATTAGACCCAGTTGGGAGCATTACGCCACCTATCACAGGTGCAAAACTTGGTCGTCCACCGTTTGGTGCGCTGACTGAAGTGCCGGGCCGTTCCGAGGCTGACTGGTGATCGACCAACGCGGGATACTCGGTGGCGAAGGCGTGAAACCCCCCTCGCAAGAGTAAAGGGTTTCCGGAGAAGCCCTCGTTGGAAAACTTCTTGAACATGTTCATAGCCGAGACGGCATCCCGCTTCTCCGTTGAGGAACCGTCGTATACGACAAGATATTTGACATGTGGCCACTGCGCAAATTTGTGCTGGTCTTCTTCGGTCTGAAGGGTCTGCTGTAACTTCTCTAGATTAAACGTAGCACGCCTCAGCAGAGTTGTTGGGATGCAGAGGTTCAGGGCACCGCGGATCCGTGACTCAGCGTAGTGAGTAGATACACGGACATCTAGTAAGAGGAACTCATCCTCGGGCATATTCTGGAGCATGTCCTTAAGATGGTTTGGCAGAATAAGTCCGGGTCCACCTTCAAGTGTCGTGGGTAACGTCTCAGCACGAGGCTTCGAGGGTTCCAACGGCTGGGTCATATTCTCCTGAGGCAGCGATAGCCGCGGATGCCTGTCTTCAACCTTAAACAAGTTGGTCCGACGAAGGGGCTCAAACGGAGAGTCGGCATGAGCAGGAGACTCAAAACGGGGCCCGTTACTAAATGATGGAGGATTCAGCGAAACCTCGGAGTTCCTCTTCGAGTCTGACGATACATACGCCGAGTCGTGGAGACTGTCCGTATCAACATCCATACGGCTTATGCCATCCGCAGTCCTACTACTCAAAGATCTAGCGCTGGACAGATCTGAGGCAGTGTCGCTTTGATTGGTAGGCAATCGCAGCGGTCTGGGCCTCGCTGAAAAGGGCGAGTGAACGGGTGCAAAATGAGTATTCCCCAGGTTAAACCCCCTTGATCGATTGGCATCGGCTTGACGTCTAAAGGCTTCAAACTCCGGGTTTGCATCGAGTGGTACTTGCTTTGGTATCGCGGCGCCAAACGACTTCACGGACGAGCTTGGCGGACTCCAGTGGTCGAGGGGGGCAACGGCCGAGTCTCTCACGTCATTAGATGAGTGGTCGATGTTGAGGCCGAAATAATTAGGACTAGGTGACCGAGCATCCGTAACAACAGGAGATAGTTTGTTACTAGGCGGGTAGGGTTGGCCGACGGAATGAGGCATGCGAGGAGATGCCAGCGGAGTGGTAGTCCTATTAGCGCGGAATGATTGCATATTTGCTTGAGAATGTCGGGAATGAGCCGAGACAATCGGCGGCCTCGAGGAAGTCTTCATGGTGTAATGGTGAGTAGTGGTGGTTGCCGAGCGGTCGGTATTGTTATTCGTCGCTTCTGTGGCCATTTTCATTTTCATTTTCGGTCTGCGTATGACGTCGTTTCTTTGAGTCCAGTTTTTGCTTCCCATTTCAGTTATCCTTCCACCTCATAAAATTGACATGACGATCGAGAAACAGGTCGTCAAGTAGTCATATGTGTTTATTTTTAGGGAGTGCTAGGTTTTAAATAGAATAATAACAATATACGGCGGTGGCACATATATCTTTCTATCCCTACTCCTACGTCTTTGCGTCGCGTGGCTGAGGCGTGGCAAGGAAAGCTCGTGTATGGTTTAAGAATAAGACAGAGAAGGCTATCGAAGGCGGTAGCAACAACCAAAGGCAGAGAATAGTCGTACAATACGAGCAGAGGGCGACGGCGATAGACAGACACGGAGACCAGCTCTTTTCGAATGGTGATAGCAATGGAAAAAACACCGAAAGAAGAATGGGGTGGGGGGAAAGACGGGAGGCGGGAGAAGAAGAAGGGGTCCTTTCTCCTGCCGCTCCTTTTCGGGCTTCAGGGGACCGCCTTTGCTTTTTTGTGTGGCCCGATTTAATGGATGATGGTGTGTGCGCGCGCGTGTGTGTGGGATAAGTAGTAAGGCCTGGACCACCGACGATCTCCCTACTTGGACGTACTAGGAGCTAGTAGATGCAAACTTGGGCGCGCGGAAAATAGGATGAAAGAGTGCCTCGTTCTGTTTGGCGTAGATGGTGCGTCTCGTACGCAGACAAGCTGGCAAGCTGGCAAGGTACTGTAGGTATGTATGTAGGTACGGAGATTAGAACGTTCTCGGGTTGCCTGACTAGAGCAAGGCGAGTGACCCGGGCTTCAAGTATAGGTAGGTCAAGGTATTGTACTTTAAAGGATGAAAGGGCACTGTAGGTAGAAAGCTGGTAGTAGATGTCCGGGGGGTATT
The DNA here is from genome assembly GCA_902806565.1 of Hypoxylon rubiginosum. Lineage (NCBI taxonomy): Eukaryota > Fungi > Ascomycota > Sordariomycetes > Xylariales > Hypoxylaceae > Hypoxylon > Hypoxylon rubiginosum. The sequence continues at coordinate 116,960 of CADCXA010000027.1, read as the reverse complement.
AAGTGACATAGAGGGACGACACTACGGGAGTTTCTGGACCCTAATAGGGCAAGAGAAATTGTCGCGTGAAGTAATGATCTGCGATTCAATGGCGCTACTTTGCGATGGCGGCAAGGGGTGAAGTGGTGAAGGGGTGAAGGGTGAAGGGGGTGGGAGACACCATGGAGGCGGAGATAATATAATTCATAGGCTGCTCTATCATTAAGGAACTACTGTTCATAAGCGGTTCCCACTTGTCTAACACGTCTAATAACGTCTAATACGATACTATACAGCATAAACAATAGCATGTTAGAACAATCACCATACGAAACAGATGCTTTAGGGGTCCGAAAACACCCCATTGAGCCTCGTGGATGCTATGTATGGATTATAGTGCAGTTTAGTGTTACGGCATGTGGCATGGCCATCTGGTCATAGGCAATCTTGGTCATGTTGTCGGTTGAACGACGTAGCGTCTCAGATTAGACAAAGGGAAAAAGTGGAAAATAAAAAAGGGTTCAAAGCCAACAAGCCTCGATGACGAAATGGCGAAAAAAAGATTAAAAAAAGGTTGGGGTGAGATGATAAAGGAGGACCCTTGAAATTTGATGACTCGGTGAAACCTTTTTGTCATAATGCATGGCGTCCATGCTAAGTCTGCTAAGTCTGCTAAGTCCACGTTAAATTGGAATAACGCAACATGACGGGAGGGCAAAGCGAGGCGGCGAGACAAAATTAGCGCCAGCCAGCACCAGGCACATAACAAAGAGCGCCTCGTCGTCTACCTAGCCTAGATTATGTACGCTTACATACATGTACTTACATGCACATGTATAAATGTATCTCTGTCTGCATGTATCCATTCTACATAAGGCACATGTATAGATATGTCATATACAGCTAGAAGGGTGCAATATATAATGTAATGGTATGTAATGATAACCAGTCTTTCACCTCGCATCTAATGTTGCCAAAGGTTCGGCAGCGCTAAAAAGGCAAATGCAGTCGAAAACAGCCGGAGTATTATACCATAAAACAACAACCATAGGCTACGAAAGCAGCATTCAACTTGGGCAGACCCAGACAGCCCAGAGTATAGGTACTTGGAGTGACGCGGTCCCGAAGTGGCGCATCATGCACACGTCATAGCTGTGTACCTAGATACAACGTAGTGGACTCCTAACAGCACACCTGGACAGGGAGCGCAACCCTTAAAAAAGCACAGGCCACGTGCGGCCCTTTCTGCCCTTTTCGCTACATACATGAAAATCACGACCTACCTCGTCAGCTCGTCTCGTCACGCCCGCCTATTAGATCTTTCAAGGAAACGTCCAGTCCGCTTCCGTTCTGGGTATATGTACTTCGAATACAGTATCGGGAACTGAACTGCTAGTCTTTGTTTGCTTCTCTGCTTCTACATAGCAGCATAGGTAAATCCCACCCCCGAGCATACCCCCCAAGCAACACCCCTCGCCTTTTCTCTTTCAAGGGTCCAACCAGCCAACAAGGCCGACTTCCCCGTCTTGGTGTGTCGCAACGTTGTTCTGGACCTTTTCCCCTCTTCCACGATTGTCGAAGATCATCCGACTATGCTTTAGTGTCACCCGCGAATATGGCTTGTAAGGACTGACTGTTGCTGGTTCTTTAATTGCTCCGAGGTTCTGGACCCCGTCAACCGTTGCAATATGGCTTGTGAGTCCATTAGCCGGCCAGGACAAATGCGCACTCGCTGTCCACATGTCGAATATGGATGGATATGGATGGTGAGGCTGAGATAGCAAGTCCGAGGGTTTCGACCCGTCCCTATCTTCGCATTCGTTTCCTGCCTACATGTCACATCACATGTACACCATATATCCTTCACACATGTAGACTTTACCTATCGAACTAGAGGTCTTCAGTCTTCATACTACCTCCAGTGCATATGAACCTCTCAGCCCAGCCTGTGATATGGGAGGTATACCGAAAATTAAGGAAACAGTTAAATCCGCGCAGATTACCTACATTACTACATCCGTCCAATTGGTATTTCCTATTTCCCGCGTCGGCCATGCCCTGCCATGCTATGCCATGCGTGTAAGTGGTAAGTCCTCCCCACGATGGATTCAACCCCTGGCACTACGTCTGTCCATGTGCCAGGGTCAACCCACGCTGGCTTATGTACCTCCTGTAGGTAAACTGGTAGGCCAAATAGGATCGATTTTACACATTGTCATTTAGATATCACCATTTGCCCAACCACATGGTTTTGGACAGCCGTGCGATGCCGAATATCCCGCGGCCGCTCTTCGCGGGCACAAAGAAAGAAGCCGTACAATGTGGAAAGTTCGCGATAACTCAGGCCAAGAATGACATAAGATGGTCAGCTTCTTTGCATGGCGCATCAGCTAAGCACAGGGCCGAGCTACATAGTACAGATTCAACTAGTACAGATTCAACAGACCGGCCCGCTTCTCACCCTTTTCACCCCCTTCTGGCGCCCGAGTTGGCGATAATGACTTGCAGTTTACCCTTGACAATTCATTCTAGACTCAGTTCTAGAAGCTACCTACATACCTACCAAGGTTAAGCTTCTTATGAAATGACTGACAGACGACAAGCACGAAACGTCTCCTGTCAAATTATCACGTTCTACACTAAAGGGGTGACGTTTTTAGCCCATATCAAAGCTTTCCCTTGGCAACCCTCCTAAGCTCCCCTTTATCATACCACTCCTACGTCATTGTGCTTTAAAACACATTATACATTGTACTATCGACTTTCCCACGAGACCTACTAGTTCATCCGTCCGAACGGCCGTTTATTGTGGAGTGGAGTGTTTTTTTTCTTCTGCTATCGTTGCCGCTGCTAGACTTCGACAATGGATTTATTCAACAATGAACTCTTCTCCAACAAGGTTGCACTCGCGACAACACAACAACTGCTGTGTCGCGATGTACAGCCAATCTGGCCAAGCCCATGTTACTATGTAGGTCTGCCAGACCTGCAAGGCGCTGTGGAATGCAGATCGGCTTGTGCAAATACCATCCCCCCCCGCATCAGAAAAGAAAATATGCATTTCAAAGAGGCCTAGAACGCGACGGACAAGAGGGGGGGAATATATCCAGGCAGTCCAGGCAGTCCAGGCAGCCCAGACAGCCAAGGGTCAAATGATAATTGAGGCTGTTGCTAACTTTTGGCCTGCCTGTTTTAGCGCTCCCTAGCTGAGATACCCTGATACCTTCATGCTAGTTTCCTGATTCTAAGATCTAGACATGGGGAAAATGCGGTATCCCATATTGCGTTATCCCTCCATTCCGCCATTTCGACCTTCTCACCGCCGGTTGTACCCAGCACACGCTATCTCTCCAATCTTACAGGATCGTCAATCTGCATAGTACTAAACGACATAGTGGGAGGAACTGCTCCGCCGCCGATTCGCCAGAGGCACTGGCAGACTGGCTATCCATCTTCCGTAGGGCTCAACTAATAGTAGTATCCAAAACGTGGGAGAGCTTCGGAAACGAGCATCCTCATGTTGAAATAGGAACACCACTACCTACCACGAGACTAAGGGGGTGGTCAGCGAGCTATACATACCAACAATCTATCACCAGAGTATTTGTATTTGTATTACTGTACTACGTCTACTGATCCCGGCCGTGCCTTGTCCGATGCCTGTCCCGTGCCTGACGCCGACAGCCGCACTCAACAGGCCAAAGCGATTCCACCACGCGAGTACGCCGCCTAGTTGCATGAGAGAAGGAATCTAGGGCTGGTTGGTTAGGAGGCATGTAGGTTAGCAACTTACCGGCACGACGATGCCGAGACACCAGCGCGGTGAGTAGACATCATCGACCCCACTCGGCCGAGATATACCATTATAGCCCCTTTTCACCTTGACACTAAATAAGACAACTAAATCAAGTAATAAAGTGTCCGTCGGAATAGGAATGTTACCAGTGCCCATTCTAGATCTATCTAGTCTACCCTTTTACAAACTACTGCAATTGCCTATCACCTATTGAGGCTAGTGGAAGTCATCGGAGCTTCCATAATAGGATCGATTTATGTAGTCGACGGAGACTTTTCTTATCAAGAATGTCTGTAGTCTTCTTCACAAGCCATTTATGTCGTGAGTTGTAGGTAGATGGCTTCTAAGTGCGAAGCGCATACTCCACGAAATGCTAGGTACTTACCCTTAAGCTGTCTCACAATTACTTTGGACATGATTAAGGGGGATCCTTCTTGATTTGGATCGTTGAGGTCTCCTCTCCGTTTCGTCTTCTCGTTTCTCTCCCATGTTACACCCATATCACATAGTATTCATGACCATACCTTGGAATAGAGCCAATCGGGATCCCATCAGACCTCCCCGTTTCTAGGACCTATCATCGTCCGTTGACTTAAAACGTGCAATATCGTCACATCCTTCTAATGTTTTCAACTTCGGGGAGGATATACTAAAAGGGGACACATAACATAGTCGTCTCAACCGAACCTAATAGGTCTAAACTCAAGACTAGTGAATGTACATTGATAAGTTCTAGAATAGGGGATTTAAGATAAAGGTAGTTTCATTTCATAATCAATGAACTGTTATACCTAAGTCCCTATAAGAGAATACTAAATATAAACTGTATAACAAGATACTTGAAATCTGAAGAGAAAAATACCTGACCTTTAGAGACCTATATCACTAGTAGGATAGCTAAGATCTTAAAAGCTAGGTTAGTTATTATAGACATGCACTTATAGACATAGACACAGATATTTGACTTTAAGATGCTTGCAACATCGAATCATTTCATAGCTCGGATAATATCTACCATCTAACTACAACATGCGAGTTGCAAAGGCGCTCTGGCTTCCACTAATTGCTGGTCCCAAGCCAAACACCAAACCACCCGGAACTCCTAATGATGCTAAAAGCCAATAACTCCGGGGTATCATATGCGAATAGGTCGACTCTACTCCTCCCAAAGCCTGCCCCTATTCCTTCTAACCAGCTAAGCTTCTTACCCGAGAATGCCCCAATTGTGGCTGCTTCTGATCGGCTCCCGGCTCTCTTTCTCAAGCTCGGCCTCCACATCAAAAGCGCCGATGAAGTCGTCCAAGTTATTCATGACATCTGCAACATCATCAACTCCCTGGCTCTCTTTCCGCCATGGTGATTGCTCCACATCATCCATCTCCTGATCAGTACTCTCCTCTATGTCTCTGGCTAAATCTCCTCGTCCTTCTGTCATGTAGGCATCCGCCTCCCGGAAGGCTGCAGCCATCGCGTTGAACGCTGGGCTCGAGGGTTTCTGCTGTGAGAAGCTCGGGAGTATTTGTGGCTGCAGTCGAAGCTGTACATCCTCACCAGTGGCCCGCCGCTTCACGGCGTCAAAGTGGTTTTGGTAACGACCATCGACATCTTCGTCTTTAGCATCAACTATTGTCTGTGGCGGAGGCGATGCGACTCTTGTGACGTTAGGTGCTGATGCTGACAGAAAGTTGGCATCGTCTTCCGTAGGTAATGGAGCAAACGACACTCTTCGACTTGATCGTCCACTGCTCCATGGATTTGAATGTTTCGCGCTAGAAAGGATGCCACGCATATGTCCCGTTATTGAGTACCGGCCGCTGAGTTGTCGTGCCCGGCGTTTCGGAGACGGCGTGTTGAACACAGCGAATGGCATGATGGATTTTTCGAGCTCAGGAGTACGTGCATAGGATGCTGGTGCTCGAGGAGGCGTGACAGGACTGTTACATCCGTAACCCGACGACCGTTGTTCAGGCTCAACGACCAACATAGGCGACTGAGAGGGTGGATGAAGTGATGTTTCATCATAGGCAGCTAGTGGAGACGATATCAGCGGATAGTTAGGAAAAGATGGGATGCTTGTGTTTCCCATATCCCACGGACTCTGGTGTTCTCCCAAAGCAGCCGCCGCAAGGCTTGTATTCGCAGGTATGGTCTCTACAGGTGCGGTAGAACAATGTTCTCCATCACTTGACCTTTTTGGTTCTAGCAATTCTCCTGCCCACGGGCTCTGCTGTGATGGCCCAATCCGGGAGGTCTCGCCACTGTTAATTTGAGACGTCAGCAAACTGCATTGATATGGGTAACAATAGTATAGAGGGTCGTCAATGGGCTCTGACTTAATGTAATCGATTGTCAGATCTGCCCCCGGAGGTAGATCAGGAACCCAAGGGCTCCGTTGAGTATCGATTTCTGGAAAATCTAGCAGAGTGGCTTGCGCCGGGTTGTCATCGGGGCTCTTTATCTCGTTCTCAGCAACGACTTTTGGCTTTTTGGGCGTGCCACCTATAGCTTCAGTAATTCCCCATTCTAACTGCGATAATGGTATAATGATCGAGTTAGATTCAGAATCTGATTCATCTTGTGCTATGTTCTCGCAATTTTCTTGTATTGCATCATGCGGTTCGGGTATTGGCACTGTCGGAATATTGAAGGCATGATGGGTTGTAGGCCATTCGCTAACGCCAAGTGGCTCCTTTCGATCAGCATCCACTGGATCATCAACCAAGGCAGAGCCCTCCTCGACCAAGGGTTCGGATCTGACTAGATGTGCCTCTGCTGTTGTCTGATTTATAGGAGACGTGCTATCTCTTGAGGGTTTTATCTCAACCACTGTAGGTGGCATATGCGAGTCGTCCTGTGCCGGGTCTGGTTCCTTGGTTTCTTCAACTTCATCTCCTGTTGAAAGAGAACTTGTGGTTTCTGACGTGGTAGAAGCACTGTCTAACTCGACAGACATTGGATCTGTGTTTTCTACTAGCATTCCTTGACGTTCAGGTAATTCGGCCCCCCCAGGAACTGCGTGGCTGATGATTTCGCTGTGCTGGGACATGCGTATGTCACTGCCATCAATTTGTTGGTTCTTGGATATTATATCCTCTAACTGTTTCTGTACTTCAGGGGCCGCGACGGTAACTGCATCTGCGTGGCTTGGAGATTCCGGAGTTCCAGTTTGTGTTAACTGAGGGCAAGTAGCTTCAATCGGGAGACTTGGGTCAGGTACGGGAGTCGTCTTCGGCGGCCGAGCTCGATAGTGGAAACTCTGGTCTAAATAACTCTCCAAACCCGTTTCTTCTTGGCTCTGCTGATCTTGATTCATTGCATCTCTAGGAGCCTGTTTTGAAGAACTCCTCGTTTCTAGATCTGAAGTTTGTCCACATTCTGGGCCATCCGCCGGTAATGGTTGATCGTGTGGATCACCAACTATTATACCTGTTTCTTGCGCTATCGAATCGCTAGTAGTTGGCCCCGAAGCGTTGGATAGCTCGTCCTGTGATAAGACCTTTCCATGACCTGTGGATATCTCATCTACTCTAGCCGATGTAATTTCTGGCCCGTTCTGGTTAATGGTTGATGGCGGAGTGGCTAGCTCGAAGCTTCGGCTGGCTGCCATGCTGGGAGGGACAGGCGGCTTAACATGGCCGATATTCGTAGGCACGGATCTACTTCGTGTTGACGCTTGCGCTCGTGGCATTGGCATGGGAGTAGACGCGGCGGCAGGAGTTTGGGAACTGTCAAGCCTTTTCCGTTTTGATTGCTTTCCCTTCAACCAATCCTCCCCGACAGGTCGCTTCCTGTCTGGTTGAGTAGTTTCTTCATGCAGCACCTGATCGGGAGCCCAGAAAAGGTCCCTATCTAGCGTTCCTAGCGACACCTCCTTTGCCCAAGCCTTTATTTGAATACGTTTGTTTGTCCCCAAAGGACTTGTAGATTGTCGATTGCTACCGGGGCTAGGAAAATGGCAGCGCATTGAATTGCCTGTGCCTGGTGTCGTACCATCCTGTTGCACTAGTCGCTGAGAACGTCTGAGAAAGCGTTGCTTGATTGCTGGTAGAGGTTTGGTTGGAGGCTGAGATGGTTCGAGAACTGGTTCTTTAGTGGCAGGTTGCTTGGGAAGCCAGGGATTCTCCCACCCTGAGGCTTTATCGAAAGGGCCACGGAGAGTTGCGGATAGAATGCGCATAGGTTTGCCCTCCAAATAGCGGAGTGCTTGTGCTTCGTATTTGAGCCTCTTGGCGACTTTGGCGGGTTCGTCGAGCTCTTCATCGGATGCGTAATAGATAATGTCGTCTGGATTGGATGGGGGCGGTGCTGCGCAGTATATGGGCTCATCCCCTAGATGGCTTCGCCTCCGTGTCTGGATATCGATGTCGTCTTCGTCCATGATTTCCATCTCCATCTCATGGTTTGAATCGTCAATTGAATGGATACATTTGATTCCAACCTAGATCATTTGGAGGACCGAGGATGGAGGAGGGGTTCGAGGAGGGAAGATTAAAAACTTCTAGCGGATGTAGCGGGCGTAGTGGGCGTAGTGGGCGGGAATGAAGGAATGAAGAGGGGGAAAATGCTAATTCGGTTTCGTCAGTTCTAAATGTTTGCATCCCAACGTTTCCGGTCGTTGCTGGGTGGCATTTGAACTCTCCACTCTTAGGTAATTTAGAAGGTTAAGATTTGGAACTAGGGGTCCACGAAACGACGCGATTGAGAGCGCGTTAATTGATTTTTGCGCTCAATTGTGGCTCGTTGTGGCTGACCTGTGCACCTGTGGCCGACCCACTCAATGATTGTTGCTACAGCAACCGGCAGATGCTAGGATCGCGTCGTCCGGTGCTTGGACCAATTAGCTGCAAACTTGCCGTACGGAAACGAATTTACGTACGGAATGTTGGATACACCGCCTGCACGACACACCGTACACAATTACGTATCTCGGTTTACTTTTCCCGCGTCACCCAACCTCCCCCTTGGACCTTGGACGCGATACCTAAAGCTAAAGCCTTATGATTGATTTCATTCTCCTCGGGAACATTGATTGACCCTACGACGGTATTGTATTTCCAATCGTCTCCTATACCTCTTTTCATTGCAAACGCACTAGAGACGCGCCCAACCGCCCCACGTATAATTGTCAACATAACACAACCCCAACCCGTACCACGCCATCCAAATCGCGACTCTCGGAACAGGAAACTCGATCACTTAAGCGCTAAGTCAATCAATTCGAAAACACCAAATTCCAAAATCCGTTTCATGGACGCTCTACTGGTGCTATCTATACACTTGTCATAATTTGCCCGCCATGGCTCATGCCTGGCTTGATTCGCTATCCGAGGATTGGGTATCCCAACCTAGATCCGATGCTTCCCACGAACAGCTGCCCAGTTTTTCGAGCTCCCGAGCCAACACGAGTCGTAGAGGTCCGCGCGAGCCTCTTAGTCGCATACCAAGATTAAATGCTGGAAACGCAGCAACGAAAAAGACGCAACAATCAGCGCACAATAGCAGTGCTATACACGCCTTGAACGAACGAAGCTCGAACGAGATAAATATCAGAAGTTCTCAACGTGGTCTCCCCAAGGTATCGCAAGGGAATAAGTCCTCCCAACGAGGACGACATCTAAGCCGGTCTGTGTCCGCGTCTACTGCTGGCTCTGTCGTCCATAACACTGTGCAACACGGCAAATCTCAGAGCGCATCCCCATCGAAAGCCGGGGAAAATGTGCCCGAATGGAAGAGACGGCTAGTCTACGGGGAGTTGAATTATGGCGAGTCTAAGGACCTTTTTAGTTCAGCAGGAACGGGCCTGGAAAGCATGTTTCGACCACCGGTAGCACCAGAACCAACCGGAGACGAGACAATTGAGAACGTCGAGGACGGGCTCAACGAGACAACACTACCGTCAAGTCCCCCACCCTACTCGAGATTCGCGCAGCATCAGACTCAAGAAGACGAAAGCTACGAACAGTCTGCTAACGAATCCCTGGCTCAGCAATCTCCTCTGCCTACTAAGCAGATGAAGTTCCGAAGGACAGAAGAGGATATCCAAGAGTCAAGCAGAATTGGGAGCTTGACATCTGATGGACGCCGTGACAGCGAAGAGGAAGGGACGAATGAGCCTAGCGAGCAATCCGTCTTCTCCCTTGATCCCGACAACGGTCTTGATGCGTCACGCAAGGTTAGCGGGCAAAGTGTTATTAGAAATGAGGATCTGAGTCCGATTTTCATATCGCGCCACAATTCCGGGGATGGAAAAGTCACGTTTGCCCCGGTCGAACTCCCAGCAGATCAATTACACAGGCGACTCGAAGTTCTCAGGAAGAATCGGATACTATTAGATTCGGAACCTAACAGCCATTTAGAACAAGAACCAGCTACCGCTACCGATGGGTCTCAGAAGTTTGAGGATACTGATGACTTTATAAAGAATGGTGGCTTCCTCAATATCCAGCGAGGTGGGCGCTCAGCAGAGGGGTCTTTTCGTCGGCGCCCTCTCAGTCCGCCATTAAACGTCGACACGTCAGAAATGCTTCCAGAATCGTCCCTCCAAGCCAGTACCCCCAAGCAGTTTCCAACTATCAGAATAGATCGTGTTGCGTCAAACGAAAGGAGCGACTACCCACAATCCCCGCTTAGCCCTGCTATCCCCCCCGCGCCGTATCCAAGTCCCGAGAAGCGATCCCAACCGCCGTCGGGCCAAAGCGGAAGTCCCTTAAAATTATTTGGCCCGTATGACACATTCACCAATCAAACCCTGCTTCGACGTATTAGTCAATTTGAAGATCCTCAAAGCGATAGCTCTTCGCGATCAATGGGAGACGATACCATTGCTTTACCAACACAAGAATCACCTTCCAAATCCGAGGTGAACAAAGGGTTTATGGCTGAGTCTAGCCCGAGGAAGGTATCGCAACAGGACCCTAACTGTCCCGAAATCCTTGATAGTGTCAGCACTTTCGGAGCTGGAGAGCTTGATGGTTATGAATTTAGTGAAGACATCACTCAGAGTTCCATTGACTATTCGCGATTTACGAACAAGGAGAATATGACGCCCGCGGAGGACTCCCTGCCACCGAGTCACTTTGTCAAATTCCAAATCCACCAGGATCAGTCTTTAGATAACTCATCCCTCAACATCCAGCGGCGGCGCAATAAGCCACCGAGTAACATGTTCTCCCCTCGGCGTAGCGTAGCTCGATCCAGAGCGTCTAACAGCTCGAGACCCCAGAGCTCTTCGCATTCGAATGGACCCAACTACGGTGCCCAGGCAACACCGAAGAGGGATGGTTCAGATGGTAAGAGACCACGACCCTCGCCATCCAAAGATCCCACACCGAAAAGGAGAAGGACGCTGCACCGGTCCGATATTGCCTACGGGCTAGAAGACCGGCACACGGTCGTAGAATCTGTGCAGTCCTCACATCGAACTATGCAATCTGTTATTGGAAAGAAACGACCAAATCTTAGCCAAGGCGAATTACAGCAGCCGGCTAGCCCAAGTGTGCTTGCGACACGCCAAATAATACGGCCTCGATCACCAACTCCTGGTCAAAGATCAGCACGCGAGCGACAACCCCTTGGAAGTCTTCACATCAACCCGGATCACCGAGATGGCGTACCAGACATATCAGTTCAGGATTTTGCCGTCGATGGGTCGGGAAGGACATCGATGAAAACCCAGGACTTCTTTGATGCCGCGGAAGAGATTATGGCAATGATTCGAAACAAGGCCCGCCCTCAGAACGGTCTCAGCAGCGTAGAGGAATCGGAGGCCGAGAGCGCAGAGCAGCGCAATTCTACCGCAGATGATGTGTATGAAAGCTCATTTCAGGAGTCGACGAAGGAACCATTTTCACGGCCCCCGAGCCGGGAAGGACCTCCAATCTCCAGGGCGCCGACCCGTCAAGAAGATCCAGAACTCGTGATTCGACTCAAGCAATACGAGGAACGTAGCGATCTAGGTGAAATCATTACAAACTCGATGCAGTCGATGGGACGAATTAGGGAGGCTATTAATGAGGCTAATAGTCTCAGCGAGTCCATCCGACAAAGCGTCCTCTCCGGCAAGGGATGGGATAGCTCTCCTGATGAGCAAGAAGTAGTTAGCGACCTTCCTAACGTCCGAATCTCCCGTAACCCAGACCGTTCTGAATTCAGCGAGAATACGGTCGAGTTCCCTTCCAATGGATCGCAAACATCTAGGACCTCCACTGCGCGTTCTATCCCAACCGGTTCTTCTCAGGGATCGGATTCAAAGAGGCTTATTGTACCAGATGTAGTCACACCTCTCATTGGCGACCAAGTGGGCAACATGGTGTTCGATAAAGAGAACAAAATATGGCGCAAGGTGAGACAGCCCAAGCCAGATAACCGAAATATCTTGCCATCCGAAGATAGCGAGGATCCGTTCGGTAGTATCCCGGATCTTTCGGTCGATATAGCTAAGGAAAGACAAAATCTTCGCGTCATGAAACAAAATCCTGGAGGTAGTGAGCAATATCTACCAGAAGAAACGCCACCGAGACCCTCTACTGCGAAATCATCCACTACCGTACAAGAGTCTCCTAATGCTAGAATGATGACGAATCACACGGAGGGGATGTTTATGGGAACTAACTATACACCGATGAAGGAGACGGCAGTCGAAGATGATAAGGAGATTGAGCACGAAATAACAATTCACGAAGACCGGATGCAAAAATCAAGCCCATCGCGAAAGAGAAATCTCACGATTTCGTTTTCGTCCCCGATTGCTTCTGTCATACAAGATGTTGCCCATCAATCCGATGACGATAATGCCGGCCAAGAACCGCGCCCCACTAACGAATCGGTCGAACACGTGGCCACCGATTCTCTTCGACGTGGACGAGGATCTAAATCACCAAGGTCCGTTAGTCACTCAGGTGCGAGGTCAAGATCCCGAAGCCGTTCGGCAAAGAACCTGTCAGTTAAAGGACAAGATTTCGTCCCAAGACCGGTGTCCCGGATTGATGAACAGGATGAAGACACGGCCGAGATTGGAGAGCATGCAGCATCCGAAGAGCGGCAGATCAGCATTCGCGGAGAGTCAAGTCTTGTTTATCCCGAAAACGGGCACAACCCGAATACTAGCTTGAGCGTTGTTGTAACGACTCCAGCACCTGCGAAGACCTCGCCGGCTTCTGCCACGCCCATCATCGGACAGTACGTTGGCTGCCTATCGCTAAGCCCTCTTTCCGACTTCACAATGCACCAAGCAGACCAGTCTTGCGGCTTGGAAGTTAGCTATGTGGTCGGGGAGCGTTATCTTGCTACTGGAGATGGATCGAAGAAGATTATGTCCAAGGCCATCCAGAATCTCGTCGAGAAGATTACCGAGGTCGAACCATTCGAGCCCGACTGGGAGTCTATGAACGAGTTGGATATCAATGACAAACAATTGACGACGCTCCACATGCTGGATGAGTTTTGCACGGGCGTTGTTACTCTCAATGCGTCGAACAACTCGATAGAGCATCTGGACGGTGTTCCTGGTAGCGTCCGGAACTTACGTATCACACATAACCATCTTTCCGAGTTGACTGCATGGGGTCATTTGATGAATCTTCAATACGTCGACGTATCCAACAATCAAATCAGGAGTCTGCACGCTTTTAAGGATCTAGTTCACCTACGAAGCCTTCGTGCCGACAACAACCATATCACCAGTTTAGACGGCATCAAGATGCACGACAGTCTGCAGGTTCTCCGTGCGAGGCACAACCGTCTTACAGATGTTAACTTGGATGGAACAAAGTTGCAGCGCCTGACCGAGCTAGATCTGCAGATGAACGAGATTAGCTCGATCAACGGCATCGAGCAACTCACGTGTCTCGTTACCCTAAACCTGCAACATAATTCTTTACCATTCTTCGGCCCAACCATAGATGTCGACGTACCCAATCTCAAGTACTTGGCACTCTCGAATAACGAGCTCACAGATCTCGACCTGGCGTCGTTCCCTTCGCTGCGTCTTCTGCACGCAGACCGCAACCAACTGTCCACCGTAACGGGCTTCTCGCACTGCCGCCGCCTCGACAGCCTCTCACTCCGCGAGCAAAGAGGCGACGTCCCTCTAGACGTGTCGTTCCTGAACGCCGCGTACGAGGTGCGCAAGCTCTTCCTCTCGGGCAACCTGCTCGCGTCCTTCGACCCGTCGGTCGACTTCCTCAACCTGCAGTTCCTCGAGCTGGCCAACTGCGGCCTGCAGTCGCTGTCGCCCGACCTCGGCCAGCTGATGCCGAACCTACGCGTCCTCAACCTGAACATGAACGCCATCGACGACGTGGCGGCGCTCCGCTACATCCCGCGCCTCAAGAAGCTCCTCGTCGCCGGCAACCGCCTCGCGGACGCGGCCCAGGTCGCCGACGTGCTCGCCGGGTTCCCGCACCTGTCGCGCCTCGACGTCCGCGACAACCCGGCCACCCAGGGCTTCTACGCGCCCATCCAGGCGCTCGTGCCGACGGCCCGGGACCGGGATCGGGACCAGGACCAGGACCAGGACCAAGGCGCCTTCGACCCGTTCGTGCTGCCGGACGCGGACCCGGCCCGCGACGCCCAGTTCGCCAGCCGCTCCGACCTCGGCACGCGCATGCGCCGCCGTGTTTACGACCTCGTGGTCCTGGACCGCTGCCGCCGGCTTAAGACGCTCGACGGCCTGCCGGTTACTAGGGGCCGCGACGGCGGCGCCGCCAAGAACAGGGATAAGGTGTGGGAGGCGCTCGTGCGGAGCGGCGTCGTTCAGGACGCGGACGCGGAATTGGAAGACGGCAAGGTCGACGACGACGGAAGCGAAGCTAGCTTGCGGTAGGGCTGCGAGGATAGCTTTGGCTGATCTGGTTTGATCCGGTCTAGTCTAGTCGAGAAGAAGAACAAAAGTTGGACTTGACTCTTACGTTCCCGCCATGTGTGCGGGCACACTTATACCTGTATTACTTGGTCTTGCGCATGAGATTTTCTAGCCGGCGCACGCATAACTTGTTTCCGAATAGGGGGTTTAGGGGAAGGGTTTTCCAAAAAAGGAGGGAGAGATCAAGGTGTTTCTTGGCGTTTTATGATATCTTAATTTTCTTAGGACTGTAGGATTAAAAAGGGCGGAAAGCATGCATGGTATAGCATAGCATGTGGTATATCGCATGGTCACGATAGTAATGAGAGATGAAAGTTTCAGTTACAGTTCCTTTTTTCCTACTCTAGCAGACTGCCCGTGATTCTCTTACCTGATATACACTTGTAAGGCGTTTTTGTTTTCGTATTAGTGGTGCCCTTGAGAACGCTATGTTCTGCATGTAGACATTTATAAGAAGCTCTCCTACCGGCATTGACCAGGCGGAAAGTCATCTGTTCTATCTTATCATCCTAATAGGAGAAGCACTGGAGGCATGTTAAATAAGTTCGTACTGAGAAAACACAATACGCTTGATTTCATTCTGGAATATAGCTATCCGCTACAACGTACGAATGCCGCAAGGATGGGCGTAGAAGCAATATAGAAAAACGCTAAAAGCAATGTTGGGGGTATATGTGTCGCAACAATGAAGTAACCCGCTCCATCCTAGCAGTGCCAGTAGGTTTATCGTAACCGTTCCCTGTCCAAAGCCTTCCTCCTCTTTTGCCCCCTTCACGCCGGAGTCAAGGAGTACAGTGATCCTCCATTTGACTCAAAAGTCTGTTACCTGGGAACGAGCCCCTGGTTGCCAGTGTTGCTCGCCGTTCTCTCCGGTCCAAGTCCCAAAACGCGTTGCAGGCTTTTTCTGATCGCCTTGCTTCCGAGCCCGGTGTCTTCCTTTTCTATATGCGACGTAGTTGCCGCTAGGTTGCTGGGATCACCGCCTGCACTTTGCCTTCGCCCTAGAAAGTTGAAGCTCATCCTCCTACTAGCATGGGCCCTGCTGTCGGCGCCGTCTTTCTTCTTCTTACGAACTGCTACGACGGGGGGAGGTTCGGCGGCACGAGGGGGCCATTCGCCATCACGCTTCCAGCCGGAGACGCAAGAACGCACCACATCGTTTAGATTGACAGGACATGACGGTGTTGCGGACTGCAAAACGATCTTGTCGTATATAGTTAGATACGCGGCTGGGGTGATGGAGGCTCGCATAGGAGTGGCGGGTGGCAGAAGAGGTTGGGGTACGGGAACAAGAGTCTCTACCGGGAAGGTAGACGTGTCCTCCTTCGACTTAGTCTCTTTGAATTCGGCATCCGATGATGCCACGACGGTCGTGTCACCGGACGTACGCGTACCACTAGGGCTGAGAGGTGAAGTCACGCCCACCGACTCAGTAGGTGATGAGGGCGACGACGAAGGCGCAAGATGTCCCCAGAAAGAGAGACGCTTGGTGGTAGGAGAAGTAGTTGTCGGAGAAACGGGCTTAGGACGAACGCGAGCAGCTTTCGCACCGGTCCAAGCGTCGCGCCGGGCGTTGAAGCAAGCCAAACCATTGTTCCACTCCATCTCATCACGCACCGCTTTCCTCCGCTTTGCGCTCTTGGCGAGGACTGCCGACTTCACTGAGGTGCCAACCGCATCCGGAGTATCGAAGCGGTAGGCCGATGGCGAGTCCGGAGGATCATCGGCTTCAGAGTCGTCTGGCATATCTGACAGCCACTCGGTCCGAGAGCGAAAATGGGCGAGATCTTCAGATACGGTGCTGTACACCGACGGAGCATCATTTTCCGAATCGGACTCTTCCGCGATGAGGTCGTCTTCCTGAGTCTTAGTTGGGGCTCTCGTCCTAGCGCCTCCCGAATCCGATTTTGCAGGCGGAGACGGCCACTCGAAATGCCAGTCGCTCCGCACTTTTTCTGCTAAGATACGTTTGATAGCTTCCTTCTGCTTGGTCTTGTCTCTACTCACAAGATCCGGGTCATAATCGGTAGCAGCAGGGGCAGGATGTGAGTGGTGCTGTCGCCACCTCAAGAGAGGCGACTTTTTCGACTTATACAGGTCTGAAAACAGCATCTTGGGTGAAGAGACGGAATGTCTTCTATTTTGGCCCCCGGCAGTGGCTGTTATAAGTTGATCGGCTTGATCTTCTACTTGTGTGGGGTGCGGGGAATCAACGTGACTGGTGGTGCCATGCGATGCTGATGCTGGCAGAGTCACTAAGGAATGGCATCAGTGAATGACTACCTTAGGTAGATATTAAATACCCCAAGACTCGGTGGCGATGGTGCACTGGCTGTCCAAGACCTTGGAGACCTTGGCCGCGGAGATGAGACAGGATGGCGAATGGAAGGACAGGTGTGTTCAATCAAGTCACTCGATATGGAGGAGAGACATGTGAAATGAGGAGTGTAACAGATGTAATCGGTGGAATCGATGTAATCGTTGCCATGTCTAGATTAACCGTGTAGAACCGCCGAGCAGAGGACAACTCTGTTCATAAAAACATGCATGACGGGCTAGGTTTTAAAAAATAAAAATAAAAATAAAAATAAAAATAGAGAATAGAATGCAAAAGCCAAAATCGACTTACCCGTAGGTTGAATGTCCGAAGGGTTAGGACTCGGCTCAATCACAACTTGGTTGTCAGCTTCCGACGGCTGAGGTCCATGGTTATGGTCATGGTCATGGCCTTGGTCAGGATCAGGGTCGAGTCCGATTTGACTCTGGGGTTCGATCGACGGAGGATGCGCCGTAGCTGACGAATTTAATTCTGAGACTTGCATCCTAAAGGAAGAGAGAGAAAAAGCCTCGTGGATTCGGACTGATTGCGAGGCGCTTGGCCGTGTCTATCTCCCCGGGCATAGAGTAGCAGCCGGCCAGTTGCTTGAATTGAAATTGGAAAATTGGTTTATGCACCTAAGGGGATAAGACCCAGACGACCGAGTGTAACGATAGGAAGCGACAAGAATGTTTAAAAAAGAGACGGACGGACAAGATATGCAGATCAATAGTATGCGCAATAGTATGCGGGATAGTATGCACGAGGGTCAGGCCGTTTCTGGTTCGCTGGGGATGGTCAGCCGAGGATCGTGGGTGTCGGCGCTGTCGTGTGACCTAATGCGTGTGCAATGTGCAATGTGCAATGTGCAAGCGTCCAAGATACGGATACCTATTTCTTGCCGGTTACTAGTTACCGGGGTCTGGATTCTGGATCTCTCAGGGTTTCGGTGTCACCAAACCAAAAGTATACCAAGCCGAATTGAGTCCCGTCACCCATCACCCATCACCCATCACGCACAATCCCGGGGCTAGTGATATATATCCTCGTGTATGCCGGTAGTAGGTTGTCGGTGTGGTGTAGTAAGGTTTTGGGTCAATATGGAACGTATAGGTAGGTATGTAGACATAGACATGGCATAGATCCCGAAAGAGGTAGGATGCAGAAATCAGAATCGATGTGTAATTGTGTGGGCTGCTTAACTGCCCATCCTATAGCGCCGCTAGCAGGAAGACAGGAGGTAGGCAGGCAGGAGGTAGACAGGGCGAATGCGCTATCTACGTACTATCTGTACTATCCGTACTATCGAAGGGGCTAGCTGCAGGTCCGAAATGCAGCGTGGCGAGGCGCAATGATTCGATCAGGGATACCTGCGTTGGAGACCGAGGCAGCTGCTACCATGTAGGTAGGCTGCTAGGTTGCTGGATTGGAGACCCGTGTGTATTGGTGTATCGTGTGTATAGATATGCCGAAAATGGTACTGCACAAAATGTGATTTACGACCTTGGACGATGCACCATGACGACAGGACGAAAGAAAATTTAATAAAAGTCTAGGTAGATAGATTGAAATGACGCGACGAGGGACGCTGGCCACTCCATTGCGAAGTCGTTAAGTTAGGGTTGCATTTTGCCTTGAGAGGAGACACTTCGATGCTTCAATAAGATGCTCCCGTCCAGATGCGAGAACCATCTCATTATCTTCAGCGGGTTTTGACAGTATTACTACCTAAAAATAAAAACCGTCTGTCGATCACGGGCGGCGGCACATGACGTTCTTAGCCTACGCCGGCTATTGGTTCGCTTAATTAGACGAGAAGGGTAGCTGCCAATACGCGTACAGTGGAATGAACCTAGGTTATAATATGGGGTTGCGGGCACGGGTGGTCAATGCATAACGGCATAGCGGGCATAGTGGATGGATACACAAGATGGTCATTGCTGCAACTTCAACCTTTTCCCTATCTCCTTTTCTCAATACTTCCGTTTGCAGTCAAACTTTTACCATTCTTCCATGTGATATTAAGAAATACATATACGTACCTTTCATCTAGATTTTACGTGGGTAGGTAAGTGGGCACTTACTCAAATAATACCAGCTGAAGTATGACACCTCGAGTACTTAGCGTTTCGCCCTATTAGATACTAACTCCCCATAAGCCCTTAGGGTCCAGGGACAAAACGACCCTTTATACGATAACTCGGTTGTAAGTAGTATGGTAGACTATGTAGGCATATTTAATGTTTGATTGCTGCAACACTGCTGGCTCTCTCATCTAAGGAGTCGAAGGCCGGAAGGCCAGAGCCCTGACAGTTCCATATGTAAATGTAGTTTCGTAGCCTCCCCCGAATTAACATTAATCAATTTAAATTACAGACTCGTGTCCTAAAAAGGGCAGGTTTAAGTAGCCTCTTTGATTCAGTAGGGGACAACATATGTTAACGAGTAAGCATTATGAATGACAGCGATGGCTATGATAAAGCTAGGGCCGGTTGATGAGCGAGCCTATAAAACTCGATGGAGTTTTATAGTAGACGAGGGTCGTTGTTTTTGAGACCTAGATATACCTAGACGCGCATTTTCTCGAGGCCCGGATTTATACGTAGAGCAATGCACCCCCTTACACACACAATCGCATCGCAATTGTTGATTCAAACAATAAATAATGTATGAATACAATTTGTGCTAAATTTTCAACCGACCAAGGCGCTGCAAGACACGTGAAGTTAATTTGCGTTTTGAAAAGGCAGTGTCTTGGTATGGAAATTCCTACAAAAGGGGGCGTACACGGTCAACATATTGACTACCTCGTATCAACAGCGCGTACCTTTGAACAATTTTCACCTCTATTCTCTACTTGCAATCATACTTGCAATAATCTTCACAATCCATATTCCTCTATTTATTTTTGCTAGTCAGTGTCTCTTGAGGATTTGGAAGTATGATTAGTCATCAACCCCTGAATCGCATGTAGGTGAAATCTCTAGATCGAGTCGCCCGTCCTAAGCTTATTACAAAATATCACAGAGTATTAAATTAGTAGATATCCTGTGTAGAAAATCCCGTGTCACGTTTCCTTGATTTTGATCCAGGAGAAGTTCGGATTTGTCCCATCTCACGCACTCTCCAAGCTACCTACTCCCATGTACTAGTCTTGAGGCCATTCGTTCGAAGGGGGTTAATTTGGAAAGTTTTACGGGAGGAGGAAAGCGGTTTCATTAGCTATATAAACGAAAAACTCTTAGTCTTCCGTATAGCGCCCTTAACGGCTCGTTGTCAAAAGCCCAGCGAGAAACTTGACATAAGTGCCGAATCAATGCTCTTCCTTAATCTTCTGGCTCTCCTCGGCCTTCTCCTTGGCGTCTTCGCCAGTGACACCTTCGCCGGCACCATCGTCAGCGCGGCTCTCGCCCTCCTCCGAGCCGTCGTCGAAATACTTGTCGAAATCGAAGAAGTCCTCGCCGTAGTATCTGGCGAAGTCGAAGAAGAAGTCGAAGTCGATCTCGTCGGCGTCGGGGCTGGGTACATATGGAATTAGTGTGTTTTCCTAAAAAGCAGCGGGTAAGAAACAAGATGATGAGAACTCACGCAACAGGGAACGAGTCCTGACGCGGGGGCGTCGGCCACGTCAAGGCCGGCAACGTAGAGATCGCCGGGGGGGAGGGTGATCGCGGCATTTTTGTGTTCAAGGGTGGGAGAGAAGACCGAGGCGGCTTGGAAGGGGGGCAGCCCGGAGCCGTGGGAGGTTGGGGGCGGTTCAACTTGCCCATCGCGTGGAAACGGCGAGCAATAGTGTTTTTGATTTATTGTCGAGTTCTTGTACCTGACTTGGTTTTTTGAAGCTGTTGTGATTTGACTTGGAGATTGAAAAGCGATGCAGGTGTAGTAACCGTTGCGAGATAGTAAGATTATGGATGGGAGAAAGTACAGAGTGATTTGGCAGAGTACAATATATACGACTAATGGGTGATGAGTTGTTTTTTTTTTAGTTGCGTGGTATAAGCAGATATCTACATGTTTGTTGACACCCATTACTTGCGTATCGTTGACCCTCATGGTTGCCAGCAGTTCGTGTAGCCACCCTTTTTTCTTCCTTTTTCTTTTCAAATCTATCGTAGTAAATACATCCCCGGGACAATACAGCCCAGCCCCTAGATAGCAATCAGCTTGTTCTAAGACTTTGTAGGCTACGATCTCACATACTATCCCACCGTACTTGATACTCCCCTTCCCCCCTCTGACCCTGTGACTATTGTTGACTAGACGATGTGCACACACAAGCTCACTTAGAGGAGCTAGCAGGAATAGTACATAATTATGTGAGTCTTTGAGTTTAATTTGTAGGACATATCCAAGACCGGAAGACTTCTTCGTGTCATGGTAATAGAATTGGTAATCTGGACCTCTACCGGTACCCTATCACGTTGAACGTAACAACAAAAACAACAACGACAACTCTACCATGATACATTTTGGGATAATGCTAAAAGGTTATTACGAAGATACGGAAATTGGCCCAGCTCCTAATCATTTGATGATCGTTTGAGCATAATATGTTGAAGTCAAAGAAGTCACGTGAATCTCCTTAATATTGTTCGTGATGGCATGAATAATTACACTGACCGGAGTTCAACCAAAAGATATATCTTAGGTATAAGAGAATAAAAGTAGACAGTCACTAGTGGAGTTAGGTCAAGGCAAGAGTGTTTGAGATTAGGTGCATGCCACAAGCAAAAACAATTTTTGTTAACGTGAAGCGTAATAGTAAGGGCGAAATAATTGATATTTCTATTTGCTAAATAACCTTTAATAATACGTTGGCTCAGCAGTAACATGTCTGACGTTGATGAGGAATTTGAACATCGGTAGATTTGTCAAGTTTCGAGAACAAATATATAAAAATGTTTACCAAATGTTAACAACTATAGGAAGCTAGTCAGCGAAAAATAATATCGATTAATGTGTGATGTTAACAAGCAGTATTTACAGATGGGAATGAAATTTTTTTTATATAACTAGGAGATGTTGAAAAGAGACGGCAAGTTTTCAACATCAGGTTTCTTTTATACACTTCAAATTCGAAACTATAAACAACATCAACGACAAGAATTACGGTACGTCTATAGAATTTAAATATCTGATGAATAATACAAAGTGATATAAATTGTCTAATGTTATTAATAACGAAACGCGTGCAAAAAAGAAAGTACGTCGTAAGCTAAGAAAGATACCTACCTCCTATCATCCCGTTATTTGTTATTTCAGTTCGTATATCGCACCTATAGGTTATACATTTAACCTAGGTAAGTAACGGTTGAAGTATCATTGTAAATTACTAGAAGGATTCATATTTTAGGTAGGCAATTAAAACAGGTCCGCCTCGTTCGTTCTACAACGCCAGCTTCCAGATCTACTCATTGATCGAAGAGATAACTTTGTCCATTTACTATTGTGTAGATACTACCACAATGTACATGATCAATTGGTTGTCCTCGTGAGTTAACTACGTAATGTAAGAGGTACCTGGGCAATATACATGTTTGCTTCATCCTTTATTGCCATGTTAATCAACATTTATTAACACGAAGGGGAATCGATGAATCTCAGTAAAATTTGAATAGCCCAATTGAAGCTGTACCATAGTAGATTTCTTAATACATAACGTTACCTTAGTGGACGTCGCTTTAACTTAGTATTTGACATCTTTGTAGCGGTTGAAGTAGGTACGTAAGCATTTTTATATTTAATAAATATCAACACGATGTTCCCAAAACCGTAAAAATAGGCTTGGCTACTTGCTTGAGTAGAAGCCAAACAAAATCATTTAGACTTTTAAATAAATTCGCCTAGATTGGTTCCAATCACCCCCTGGCGTACCAGCAGCAACAGTTTTGAGCGTGACTCAATCTATGTATTAGCAGCTTACCTAGTATTCTTATGGGCTACGGCGTCACATTTCAAAGTTACCACGTCACGTTGCTAACACTAAAAATGATAAGACGTGGAGTCAATTGAGAAGGAGGACCAAGGGCGATTTCTGTTTCCTATAGTCCCATCCAATCCGGCCAGGGTATGTTGCGACATGACGAAGAGGGCTCATTGGCCGTTCGAAGCTGATTCGCTTGCTGTTTATGTTGCAAGACGAATGCTGATTTGCCGCGGATAAGGTATAAACGGGATGATAGGTGGTCGGACTGAAGAAGATGGTGTGTGTGTCGGTTAAAAAGCAAAGGGTATCTCTGTCAAAACTCCTACGAGACCAGCTCGTTACTCCTCCCTGAACGCTGGAATCGCTCAAATGGGTTTCTAGTTTGTCAGAAATTCCAAAGCGGCGTCCAAGAGCCCAATCAATTCCTCCTCGTCGGCCCCGTCGTCGACCTCCTCCTCAGGCTCCACTACGATTGGCTTCTTCGCCTGTGCCTTTCTCTGGGGCCTGGCCCGCCTAGGAGCCTTCTTCGGAGCCGCGGTGGCCTTCGCGGCGGGTTTATCAACACAGGGACTTGACTCCCGGGAGGAGAGGATCTCGAGCGGGCTATTCTTGGTGCCCAGTTGTTTTGAGGAGACTAGGATGACGTCGTCCGCTGCAGTCTGTTGCGGGGTGCTTGGAGCCGCAGGCTCGGTTTCGTACAGAGCCGAGAGCTCTTCTTCGAGGGTGCTCTCGTTTGTGCCGCAAACATCTTCCGTGGTCTCGGCGGCGTGTTGCGAGGTCTCCTCCTCGTGCTCCTCTTCGTAAAGAGCTGAGATCTGGGCGCTGAGTTCGGCATCATCGATGACATCAATACCATCGTTAACTTCACCCACAGCTTCGACCTCAGCTTCGACTTCAGCTTCGGCTTCCAGCTCAGCGTCTAGTGCCGCTTCAAGTGGGTCGATGCCGGTATCTTCAGCTTCCAGCTCGGCTTCTAGTGCTGCTTCAAGCGGGTCGATATCGGTATCTTCGGCTTCCAGCTCAGCTTCCAGTGCCGCTTCGAGTTGGTCGACGCCGGTATCTTTTGCTTCCAGCTCAGCTTCTAGTGCTGCTTCAAGCGGGTCGATGTCGGTATCTTCACCATCCTCTTGGGCGTTCGACGAAGAGGGAGCGGCAAGCTGAGGGGCGTGGCCGACGCCGAGTTCTTGGGCGGTCGGTCCGCTGACAATTCCCGACGCTGCCTCTCCTAGCCTAGCCAAGCTAGCGGCAAGGGAGTTGTGGCCCTAAGGTATTAGTCAGTCTTATATAGGCCTTGACGCAGGTAATGGTAAGTGGGTGGACTTGGTTGGTGGCTATGTAAGCATACCTGGTCCTGGTTCTGGCTCATCCAAGAGTACTTGTTGGGGCCGAGGGCCAAGTTGATGGCCTTATTCTTGTCTCTCTCGGACACGTCCGTGATCCAGCACGTGCGGCGGCGCTTTCGTTCAGCGCGTTTGACTTGGTTTCCCAAGTTCTCCGCGTTCTCCGCGTCCTCGGGGTCGACTGAGGGGGCAGATCGCTTTCTGGATTTACCCATTGTGACGATAGGTTGGTAAAAGCTGCGAGAGGTTGTATGGAAGGTAGTATGAAATCGTGCTTGGAGTCGTGATGGGTAGATTTTGTGCGGATGGATGGCTAGATGGAGATGGAGAGATGGGTCTGAAAGTTGAGAGATTGGGCTCGAAAAATGTAGATGGGTTTGGAGAGGAAGACAGAATTGAAAAGATCTGGTGTGGGATGCAGCAAAATTGATTTGGACGAGGGGCAGTAATTTGGAATGACTGTAAATTTTCTTGACGAAGTCTTCCTGAGTCAAGTTGCTGCAAGTGACTAGCAAAAAGGAAGGCACGCATCAAACCCGCCAAATCGGCCAGGGCAACAGGTTACCCTCGGCCAATACAAGTGAATAGATACCGAGATACCGCACACAGTAGGAGGTTAGGAGATATAATTAGGAGCTGCTCCTACCATTTTGCCACCAAATCGGAATATTGGCCAATAAATGTAGCCAAATTTAGGTGAGGCTATCGTCATTCATAGCAGCTATCGGATGATAACAGTAGCACCAAGCGAATGCAACTGCCTCTACAGATAGCTAAATGACTCTGTAGCCAAACAAACCGCTCCACCGCCCCGAATTCCCTGTCATTAAAATAGGAATCTAGAGCTGGGAACCAACCAAAGTAACCAGGGGGTCCACGAGACATTATGCCTACCTAAGGTAGCTGTCTGTTACCTGGGTAAAGCTACTTGCACGTACGAATAGCCCATACGACAAAACTAGAACCGCTTGTTAAGGGTTACTCCTCGAAAACCGCGCAGTCTAACATAAAATTTCATGGTATCTATATATATATACATGTATATAATTATATATATATATATAACTGAAGGGGTAGGCTTCTAGATAGGAAATCAGGTTAAATATTAACTTCTTTTTATTTTATTAATACTGCCACAATTTCACCAACCAATTATATACTTAAAATCGCCTCACATTTTTTAACATTTTCCTTTGCAATTTTATTATAACAAGGTCTATAAAAATATAAATAATATAAAAAAATCATATAAAATAAGTTTTATTAAATTATACTAATTATTAATCTTTTTAAACTATAGTAAAATAAATTAATTAATTTTATAAAAAATTTATTAAACATATATTAAAATATAATTAATTAATTAATATAAATGTTAATATAATATAAAAAAATATAATAAATTTAACTTTTAACTATAACTTTTTTTTTTAAAAAACATATATTAAAATATAGTTAATTAATTAATATAAGTTTTATATATAATATAAAAAAATATAATAAATTTAATTTTTAATTATAACTTTTATTTTAATAAATATAATATTATATAAACTTATAATATAACTTTTTTTTTTTTAATTAAAACTAAATAAGTTTTATAAAATTTATAATACTTTAAATTATATTATTAATTACCGTTTTTATAATTATTTATTTATAATATTTAATTAATTTATATTATTAATAAAATTTATAAAAAAATATTTAAATTATTTAAAATTATTTATTTAATTTTAATTAAATATATTTAAAAATTACCGTATTTATAAAACTTATAAAAAAGTAACTTAATTTTTTAATTATAATATAAATAAGTTTAATTAAATTTAATTAAACATGTTTAAAAAATATATAAACTTATAAAAAAATATCTTAATATATTTTAATTATTATTTTTAAATATATTTAATTAAATTTAATTAAATATATTTAAAAAATATATAAATATATAAAATAAAATTTTAATATATTTAAAACATTTTTAAATAAATTTAACTAAATTTAACTAAATATATTTATAAAATAAATAATTAAACTTTTAGTTATTTAATTAATTTATAATTTTTATATTATATTTATAAGTTTTATAAAAAAATATTAATTTTTTAATTAGTTTTAAATATAATTAATTAAATTTAACTAAATATAATTAAAAAATAAATAACTTTTATTTATTTAATTTTTAGTTATTTAATTAACTTATTATTTTTTTAACTACGTTTATAAATTTTATAAAAAAATATTAATTTTTTAATTAGCTTTAAATATAATTAATTAAATTTAACTAATTATAATTAAAAAATAAATAAATAATTATTATTTTTATTATTTAATTAATTTAAACCTTTTTTTATTATATTTATAAAACTTATAAAAAAACATTTAAATTTTAATTTTAATTTAAATATATTTAATTAAACTTAGTTAAATATATTTAAAAAATAAGTAGTTTATAATTATTAAAACTTTTAAAAATAATAAATATATTTAATAAAACTTAGTTAATTATATTTAAAAAATAAGTAGCTTATAATTAATTAAACTTTAAAAAATAAAATATATTAATTTAAAAATAAATTACTTATATTAATTTAAACTTTTAGTTATAAATATCTTTTAAATATTTTATATTATATTAATAATAAAATGTTAACTTATATTTATATTTATATATAATAAAAAATTAAACTTATTTTTCTATTTTTATATATTTCTTTTTTTTTTTTTTTTTTTTTTATTTTTTTTTTTTTATTACACTTAGGTTTTTTTTTTTATTTTTACTTAATTATAACCTAACTTTTAATATCTATAATAAGTATTTACTTAATTTATTAAACTATATAATAAAATAAACATTTTTTAATATTAAAGTTTAATTATAAAAATTTTTTAAATTTAAAATATATAAATATTCTTTTTTATTTTTAATATTATAATTACTTTTTATTTTAACAATTAATATATTATTATTATAACTTTTTTATTTATTATAATCTATTTTTTTAAAAATATATATATATTTATTAAATTTATTTAAAAATTAAATCCATTAAATAATTTTATATTTTAAATTAATAAAAAATAATTATTTATTAATAATATTAAACTAAAAATAATAATAATAATAATAATAAAACTAATTTTAAATAAATAAAATTAATTTATTAATTTATATTTTTTAAAACTATAAAATTATCTCTTTATTATTTAATTTTAAATTTTTTTCTACCTTTTTTATATAAATTTTCTATAAAAATCACTTTTAACTATTATTTTTTAAATTAAAATTTTAATAATTATTTATTAAATAATATAAGTAATTACTTTATAAAATTATAATATTTTAAAATTTTTATTAATAATAAATGTTTTTAATTATATATATAAGTTTTTTATAATATTAATAACTTTTTTAATAAATCTTTTAACACTTTTTTTATAAAAAGCCATTTTATATTATAATTTTCTTTCTTTTTTTTAATTAATAAAAACTTATTATTATAAAAATAAAACCTATTTTTTAACTTTTTCTAGGATTTTAATAAACTATATTAAAAATAGTTTTATTAAAAAAATAATTTTTATAAACTAATATTATTTTTAATTATATTTATAAATAAAAAGGCTTTTATTTTTATAAGTTCGCTAAATAATCTACCTTTTTTATTTATAATTTTTAAAAAAAATAACTTTTTATTATTATTAATATTAATTAACTTAATTATAATAAATAATAACTTAAACTTTTTATTAAAACTTATATTAACATTTATTTTATTAGGATTTAATAAAGTATTTAACTTTTTTTTAAAACTTAAAAACATTAAATATAAAATTAAATAAAAGTTAATAACATTAAATATATTAAAATAAAAATTAAAATAAAATATACTTATATTTAATTTTAATTATTATATTTTAATAATATTTAACTACTTTTAATAAAATTTAAAAAAAACTAATAATATATTAATATATAATTTAAATATTTAAATAATTTTAATATATATTTATTTTTTTAAAACTTCCCGTTTTATTTGTTTTTTATATAATAAAACATATTATAATAAAATATATTAAACACGTTTTAAAAATATTAACTTAAAAAAAAATAAGTTTTATATATACTTTTTTTTATTTATAAGTTTTTTTATTTTTTATTTAAACTTTTTATTTATATCTTTTAATTTTAATTAATATTAAATATTTTTTTTAATTATTATTATTTAAAACTAGTTTATTATAATTATATATTATTTATTTTTTTTTTACTTTTATATAATAAATATATATAAGTTTATTAAAACTTATATTAAATATAAAAAAGTTTATATATTATTTAAAATAATTTTTAATTTTTATATAAAAAATTTCTATTATATTTATTATTTATATTATATTTTAAAATAATATTAACTATTAAATAAAATTAATTTAAATATATTTTATTAACTTAAACATTTTTAGAAATTTAAAACTAAAAAAAATAAAATAATTAAATAATAATAGTTTAAGCCTTAAAATCTTTTATAATTATTTTAAACTTTAAATTAATAATTTTTAAAATAAAACTATTTATTATATTTTTTATATTTTTATTATAAAAAATAACTAAACCTTATTAAATATTATAAAACTTAATTATATAGTAATAAATTTTTACAAATAAATATTTATAATATTAACGTTATAAATAAATAATATAATTTTTATAATATATTTTATTAATTTAATAAACACTTTAAAAAAAAATAAAAAAAATTAAAATTTTTATATTTTATTATAAAAATAAAAATATATAATTAATAAAAATCTATAAACTTTTTAAGTTTTTATAGTTATTACTAATTAGCTTTAATTTAAAAACTTAAAAATTTTAAAAGAATATTTAACGGTTTAATTTTACTTTTTTTTTTATATTTATTTTATATAAACTTATTAATTATAATATTAATAACTTAGGTTTTAATTATTTTTAAATTTAAAAAGTTTTATATTATATAACCGGCTTTTTAAAAATAACATAAAATAAGTAATTTAAATATATTTAATTATATTTTTATAATTTATAATTAACCACTTAATATTAATTCACTATTAATAATAATAATTTAAATTTAAATATTTTAATATAACTTTTTAAAAAAATCTATATAAATAATTTATATATTAAAAAATATATTATAACTTAAAAATAAATATAAAAAACTATAAATAATTTAAAAAACTTAAATATAAATAGTTTTATAATTCGGTTTATATTAAAATTTAACTTAAATATAATTCTTAAAAAAAATGTAAATTAATAATATAAAAACTTTTTAAAAACTAAAAATATTATTAATATTATTTTAAACACCGTAAAAAAAAACTAATAATAAAAAAAAATTATCTTAGTTAAATAAACTATTATAAAAAAAATATTATTCTTTTATATATATATTTTTATAAGTTATTTAACATATATACTATTTATTTATATATTAATATAATTATATAAAAAAATTAACTATAATTTAAATATATAACTTTATAATAAAAATTATAAAAAAAAGAACTTATTTTTATAATAATATTTTCAATACTATTTATATAATTATAAATAAAAAACATTAATTTTATTTACATTTAATTAACTTTTTTAATAATATTTAATTAATATTTAAATTATTATAAAATAAGTTACTTTAAAATAATTAAAATATAAATAAAATAACTTATAAAAAACTTTTTAAAATAATTTTTATAACGTTATTTTAATTAAAAACATTAATTTAATTAATATTAACTATAATATATACTTGTTATTTTTATTTATTAATAATAAAAGATTTATATTTTATTATTATTAAAACTTAATAATTATTATTTATTATTTAAATTAATTAATTTTTTTTATTATTTTTATTATTAATTTAAACTAGCTAAAAATAAAAAATAAACTTCTTTTAAGTTAAATTATAAGTAATTAACTTAATATTAATATCTATATTTTTAATTAAAAATAAAAAATACTTTTAAATAATATTATAAAAAAAAATTATTTTAATAAATACCGTGGTATAATTTAAATAATTAAATACTAAAAAAAAAACTTATTTTATATATACTACTTAATTTTTTTATTATTATTAAACTATAATTAATTTATAGAACTTATAAATATTAACTATATTATATAAATTAAAATTCTAAAAATTAACATTAATTTAAATAATATTTTATAATAAATAATATTATTTAATATAATATATAAACTTTGTAATATAATAAATTTAAAGTTACTTTATATAATTAAAAATTATTATTTTAAGAACTTTTTAAAGTTATTTTATTTTAAAATTATAGTTAAATTAAATAAATATTTAATATATAAATAAAAACTATATATTAAAATCCTAAGTTATTTAAAACTAATAAAGTAAAATAATAACTAAATAATATTATATAACTTTTTTTTTAATTAAAAATACTAAGTGTATATTAATATTAAAATTTATATTATTATAAAAACAATTAAATATATTTATAAATATATTTATAAAAATAATAATTAAATTATAACTTATTTATATTAAGGAAAAACGCTACTATAATAAAATTAAAATTAAAATTAATTTTATAATAAAATTAATAAATATTTATATAACTGTTTTATTAAACCATATAAATTAATATATTACTTTTTAAAATTTTTAATTTATAATATATATTTATTTATTTAATTTTTAATTATTTATTTAAAAAAAAAGAATAAAATAAAATACTATATTAAAAATAACCTTAAATTAATAATAAAAACTTTAAAATAAAACCATATAACTTTTATAATATAATTTAAATATAATAAGGTTTATAAAAATAATTAAAATATTTTATATTAAAACTTTTTATATTTATTTTAATAATATATAAAAAAAAAAAAAAAAAATATAAATAAAAAATAATAAAAAAGCTTAGTTAAATATATTTTATTTATTTAAAAACTAATAAAAGATTTTATTTATAAATATTTCTTATTTTAATTTTTAAAATTAAAAGTTAATTTAATTTAATAAGATATAATAATATTTAATACTTAATATTTTAAAACGCTTATTAAATTTAAGGTTTTTTAAAGGATAATAACTATTAAAAGAATTTTTTTAAAAAAACGTAAGTATTTTTAACTAGCGGTTAATTAAAAACCGTTTTTATATACGTTTTATAAAAAAGTAATATTTAGAATTTAATTTATATTTAAAATAAATTTTAAGAGTTTATATATAATAATTTAATATAAATATTTAATAAAATATAAAATTTATTTAACTTAATTAAAACTATTTATTTAAATTATAATTTATATTTAATTAAAATAACTATTATAAGCTTAAAGAATTAAAGTAAAACAGGTTTTTCTTTGTTTTAATTTAATTAAAAAAAAGTTTATATTAATTATTTATTTAAAAAAAAGTTAAATTATAATTATAACATTAAAACAAGCTTATATAATAAAATATTTTTAATATTAAATAATAATTAATATGTTATATATAATATTATTATAATAATTATTAAATAAACTTTTTTTTTTATATATTTTTACTTATAAAATTTAATTAAAACTAAGAAAACTTTTTATATTTAACATTTTATTATTATTACTAATTAAAAAAAAAATTATATTATATATAGTTTTATTTAATATTATAACGTTTTTATTATTTAATAAAAAAACTGTTTATTTATAATTTAAAATTTTTATTATTTTAAATAATAATTTAATATATAATATTTAAAAAAAATTAATAAAAGTAAATCTTTTTTAATAAATATTATTAATTATTTAAAATAAAATCACTATATAATATAAATATATATTTAAAATAATTTATAAAATATTATATAATATATAAAAAAATTAATTTTTATTTAATAAAATATTTACTTTATTTAAAAGAAATTTTATATAAATTTTATTTATAATTAAAAAAGGATTAAAATTATAAATTATTAATATTTATTTATAAAATTTATTTTTATAACTTAAACTTTAAAAATTATATTTAATAAAAAATATAAGGGTTTAATAAAGTAATATAAAAAATATAAAATTCTTATAATAACTTTAAATAATTTTTTATAACTTTAAAACTAATAAATTAATATTATTATTTAATATAATAAAAATATTTAATAATATTAAAAACTTTTATAATTATATTTACTTAAAAAAAATCCTAGATAATATATTATATAACTTAAACATTTTTATTTTTAAATTTATTTTATTTACATATAATATATTTATATAAAAAATTAATATTAACTTATTATTTAACATTTTTAAAAAAAAAAAAAATACTTTTTAATAAATAAATTTATTAAAATAAATAATTAATAAACTAAAAAAACACCAATTAAAATAATTTAAACTTTATAATTAAAAAAAATACTACCAGTTAAATTAAAATTAAAAATTAATTTCCTTATTATAATATTATATAATTTAAATTTTAATTAAAACTTTTATAATAATATTTAAATAATTATAACTTAACTTAATAAATATAATATAAAAACTAAAATTCTTAGTAAATTATTTAATAAAATAAAATATATTTTACTAAAAATTAAATTAATTTAAAATAATAAAAACCAGCTATTTATATAATTTAAATAATAATTTTTAATATTAATTTATTTTATTATAACTATAAATAAATTATAAAAATAATTTTTTAATATAATTAATATTAACTAAAAAATTTTTATATTTATATATAAGTAATTTTATATAACTATATTAAAAGTTAGGTTTATTTAAAAGTTAAAAGTTTTAAAAACATTAAAAGTAAAATCTAATAAACTATTAAATATTATATATTTTAAAGTTTTATAAAAATTAATAAATAATTAAAAGAAAATACTATAAATAATATTATATTTAATATATATATAAAATGTTTTTAATTAATTATTTAACTTATTTTTACTTTTTAAAATAAAAAATCTTATTATATTTTAATTATTTTACTTTTTTTATTATATTAAATAATTAAAATAATAAACTATAAATCATTTTAATTATTTTAAATAAATAAGTATTAATTAATTTTTATTTTACCGTGGGTTTTATATTTTTTTTAATTATTAATAATAGAAAATTATATTAAAAAAAAATTAAAATTAATATAAAAATATTAATTAATATACCACTTATTTTAACGTGTTTATTAATAGCTATTAAAAAAATTAATTACTATTATTTAAATTTATTAATATTTATATATTATATATTAAATTAATAAAAGTATTTACTTTTAATATTATTATAATAATAACTAATATATATATTATTAAAATAATTAAATAAAATAATATAATATTAAAATTTATTATTATTTATTTTATAATTAATATAATTTTATTTTAAAAGTAAAATAATATTATATATTTATATATAAATAACTAATAATACTTAGAATCTTTAAATTAACTAAAAAAAATTAATATAAATTTACTTTTATAATTAATAATTAATATTTTATTTAATTTAATTTTTTTATAATAATAAACTTAATTTTTATATTATATATTTAATAAAAAAGTTTATTTAATAATAAACTATTAAATTATTAATAAAATATTTATTTAAAAAAATAATAAAACTTAATATATATATAAATTATTAAATATTAAAACTATAATATTACTTATTTTTATTTTTTTAATTTTAATTAAAACTTATTATATATATTTAATTAAATTTTTATTATTTTTTAATATAAAATAATTATTATTTTTATTAATATAATAAAAAATCTTAAACGTATAAAATAAAACCGGAAGATAATCTAATTTATTTTAATTTAAAACTAATATTTATTTTTAATTAAACTTAAAAAAATTAAAACAATTTATATTATAAAATAATAAACTTAATAAATAAAAACTAATATATTAATTATTATTATTTTAATTTATAAAACCGTAAAACCGCTTCTTTAATTTAATAATAATAATTATTATAAATATCGTTTTTATAATATAAAAAAGTTAAAATAAAATTAAAAGGTTTTTTAAAGTTAGTAAAATCTTTTAAAAAATATTTTTTATAAGCTAGAAAAAAATCCTATAAACCGTGTAAATTTAAATAATATCAATTAAAAATAATTATAAAAGTTTATAAAATCTAAAAGTTTAAACTAAATAATTATTTAAATTAAATAAGTAAAAAAAATATTAAATAATTTAAAATTAATATTATATAAATTAAATTTTAATAATAATTTAAAAAAATATATAATAATTAAATATATATTATATATTAAAAATAAACCGGTTTAAAATATATATAAAATAATAAAAAAAATAAAAGTTTTAAATAAGTTACAATTATAAAACTAACCGGTATTAATTTAAATAAGTAAAAATTATTTAATTAAACGTTTTTAATTTTATATTATAAAATTATAATATAAAAAAAGGTTTTATATTTTAAAAATATAAAAAAATATTAACTTAAAATTCCTACTAAATAATATATAAAATAATAAACTAATTTATTAAATTATTTTCCCCTTATTTATATATATATATTTTATAAAATATTATTTTTATAAAAATACCTATTTAAAAAATATTATAAATTATATATATAAAAAAGTGATATATAAAAAAAAATCTAACCTTTTTAATTATAATATACTAAAAAAAACTTAATTTTTTATAAATAAAATATTAAAAAAAATTAAACCTTTTA
This sequence comes from Hypoxylon rubiginosum, assembly GCA_902806565.1. Taxonomy (NCBI): domain Eukaryota; kingdom Fungi; phylum Ascomycota; class Sordariomycetes; order Xylariales; family Hypoxylaceae; genus Hypoxylon; species Hypoxylon rubiginosum. The sequence goes on along the minus strand of CADCXA010000027.1, from coordinate 81,988 downwards.
ATAAATATAATTATTATAAACGTATTTAAAAATAATTTTATAATTAATTTTAAAATTAATATTAATAAAAAACTTAATATTAATAAAAACTATATAAGAAATAATTAAAATATAATAATTTTTATAATAACTTAAATTTTAATTATTATTATTTATTAAATTAAATATAAATATAAATAACTTTAAAATAAAATTAAAATTAATAAATAAATAAAATAATATAAACTTAATTTTAATATTTAAATATAAAAAATTAAGTTTGGTTTTTTTCTTTTAGTTAAGCTGGAAATCACTATTTAAATCGCCGAAAAAAAAAAAGTTAAAATTATTATTATTATTATTATTATTATTATTATTATTATTATTATTTTTATTATTATTATTATTATTATTATTAATAAGTTTAAATTATTTAATATATATTAAAAATATTAATTTTTTATAGCGATATTTTTAAAAAAGATATTTAAGATTATTATTATTACTAGGTTTTATTTATTTAATATATATTAAATAAATTAAACGTTTATTTAAATATTTAATATTATTTTTTTTTTTAACTTTACTTACGTTTTTTTCTTTAGTTTTATTTATGTTTTTTTTTTTAGTTTCACTTATATTTTTTTTTTAATTTCGTTTATATTTTATAAAATTTTATTAATATTACGTTTTTAATTAGTTTTTTTAATATTAATGGTTTTTATTTTAAAATTAAAAAGTTATTTTATTATTATTATTTATTATATAAATTATTTATTATAAAAACCCTTATATTTAAAAAAAATAATAAAATATTTTTAATAAAAAATATTATTATTAAATATTTTAATTACTTTTTTAATAAATAAAACTTAAATAAAATAAATAAATAAAAGTTTAATTAAAATATAAAGAATTAAATAAAAAAAACAATTATAAAATAATATATATATTTTAATATTTATATTATAATATTTAGTTAATAACTAAAAAATATATAATATTAAATAAAGTTTATTTTTTTATTTAAAATTTGGTTTTAAATAAATAATAATATAATTTTTATTTTAAATATAATAAAAATCTTAGTAAAAAAATATATAATTAAAAAAAAAAATATAAATAATATTTAATAAATCCTTTATAAAATATATATATATTTAATTAACTAATAACTAAAAATTTATAATTTTAAATATAATATAACTATTTTTTAACCTTATTAATTATAATATAAAAATATAATAACTATAATTAAAATTAAGTTTAAACTTAATATAATTAAATAAATTATTAGTATATATATCTTTTTATTATTTAAATATATTTTTATAAAAAAAAAGTTAATACTTTTAAAAAAGATTTACTAGATATAATATATTAATTATAATAAAAATAATTAATATAAATATATATATATAATATTTAAAACTAATTATAATATTTAAATATATAATTTATATTTATATAGCTTTTATAAAAAACATAAAAATAATAAATCTTAATATTAATTAAATTATTTTAAAATATTAATAAATAAAAAACAATTTAATTAATAAATAAAAAAATATATAATCTTTATATATTTTTAATATTATTTTAAATATTTTTAATAATAATTATATAAACTTTATAAAATAATAAATAATAAAACTTATTATTATTAATAATATATAAAATAATTAATATATATAGTAAATTATATTTAAAATAAAAAATATAAATAACTTTTTAAATCCAGTTAAATATATTATTATTATTATTAAGAAACATAATAACTATAAATTTTTCTTTTAAATTTATTTTATATTTTATTTTAATAAAAAATATATTAATAAAAAATAAATATTAAAGTAAAAAATAAAAAATTAAAGTAATATTAAGAAATATTTATATGTTATATAACTTATTTATATATATAAATAAATAATAAATTATTAATATTTTAAATTTTAAAATAACTTATTATTTAAATATTTAAATAATTTATATAAATAAATCCTTATAATTTTATTTATATTATAATAAATATAACTTTTTATTATTTATATATATTTAAATTTATATATATTACGTTTATATATTTAAAGATAAATAATATTAATAAATTATATTATTTAATTTATAAGTTACTTTTATATAATTTATATATATAGTTATAATATAAACTTAATATATATTATTTAAAATATTTAAAAATAAAATTATTATTTAATTTTAACTTTTTAAATTACTTTAATATAATTTTTAATATTAATTATAAAATAGTTTATATTATTTATATTATTATTACTAGTAATTATTAATATTTAATAGTAAAAAAAAATATTAATATATTATAAATATATAAAAATAAATATAATTTCTATATTTTAAAAACCTTTAAAAATAAACTATTTATTATATTTAACTATAAAATTTTACCATTTAATAATTATTAATAAATCTAACTAATAAATAATATTAAATATTTTTTTATTATAATATTATAATAATTATTTAAATTTATTAATAGAATAATATTAATAAATAATTATATTTTTTATTTAAACTTTAATTAATAAATAATACCTGTTATTTTATTTTTATTATAAAAAAAAATAATAAGCTTAAAATATAAATATAATAAATTAATTATAAATAAGCCGACCTTAAATAAACCGATTTTAAATAAATTAATTTTAAATAAGTTAATTTTAAACAAATTAACTTTAAATAATAAAAAAGTATTTTTATAGGTTTTAATTATTAAAATTATAATAAACTTAAAAAAATTAATAAATAATTATAACTTTTTAATTAAAATTTATTATTTTATAAAAATGTTAATTAAAATTAAAATAATTTATATTATATTAAAAATATATTTAACTTAATTTAATAATTATTATATATAAAACTTTATAATTTTATTTTTAAATATAAATAACTTTTTTAATAATAATAAAAATTAAATAATAATTTAAAATAATATTTATTATTTATTTAATTATAATTATATAATTATAATATTAAAAAAAAATAAAAATAAAAATAATAAATTAAATAAGTTATATATATTATAAATCTATATATTAAATTTATTAAAATTTTCTATTAATAAAAATCTATTATATTTAAATTTTTACTATAATATTAAATATTATTTTATTTTAAAAACGTTTTTTTAATATATATTTATATATTTTATTTAAAGTTTAATATATAATAAAATAACTTTACTACTTAAAAATAAAAAAGCAATAAAAAATTAAAAGTTTAATTTATTATTAATAAAATTTTAAAAAAATAAATATTATAAATAAAAATTATTAAAAACCTTAATTAAAATATATAAATTATAAATAAAAATATTAAAAATAAATAATTAAAAAAAAAAGAAAAAATAAAATAAAAATTAATAGTTAAAAAACTTAAAATTAAAAAACCTAAAGTTAAAAAGTTAATAATTAAAAGATAATTATAAATATTATTTTTTAATTTTAAAAAAAAACTTTTTAAATTTAAATTTAAAATTTAATAATAATAATTTTAATATTTATTATTAATATTATAAAAAGGCTTTTATTATATAAAAATAAAATAAATTAAAATTAATAATTAGTAATAATAATTATAAAAAAAAATTTAAAATTAATAAAAAACTAAAAATAAAACATATAAAATTAATATTAATTTTAATTTATATTAAAATTAAATAACTTAAATTTATATTTAATAATATTATATTTAAATTAAATATTAACTTAATTTTATTATTTAATAATTTTATTAATAATAATAATAATATTTAAATTAATAATAAATAAAATTTTAATAAATATAAATATAATAATATTTTAATAATTAAAAAAAATAATAATTACTAATTAAAAAATTTCTAAGAAAAAAAATAATAAAATTTAAATAAAAATTTAAAAAAAATAAATATAAATATAAATATAAATATAAAATATAAAATATAAATAAAATAATTAATATAAATATATTAATTAAAAAAAAACAATATAAATTAATAAAAAGTTTTAATAAAAAATAATAAACTTAATAATTAAATATTAATTTTTTAATTTTTATTTTATATTTTTATAAATAAATTTTAATTAATTTAAATTACGTGAAATTAATATAATATAATAATAAAATATTTATATAATTTAAAAAAAAAACTTATAACTTTTTTTTTAATTATATTTATATAGTTAAATTATATAATTAATAATTTTAAAAAATATTAATAAATAATAATAATAACTAATAAATATATATTTAAATATATAATTTATAATATTATTTAATATATATTAAATTAAAGTTTTATTATTAAATAAATTATTTTTAAAGTTTAAATATAAATAGTTTATAGTTTTTATTTAAATTAAAAATATAATAAAAATACTTTAAATTTAAACGAAATGTTTTTTTAATAAACTTTTAATTTAATAAAAATTATCTAAATATTTAAAATAAATAAACTATAAATTATTCTTTTAATTAAAATATACATATAACTTAAAAAACTTTTAAGCCCGAAAAATAAAAAAAAAAATATTAATACTTTATACGCTTATAATTAAAACTATAAGTTTTATTATAAGAATTTATTATTTAGGTACTTTTTAATAAACCATTTAATACCCGTGGGTTCTAACGTAATGATTATAGGTAAGGGAAATATTTGTTACGCCCTGGTGACCACCTAGATAGTTTTAGTATTATAACGAGCCGCGCTTTAGCCTAACTATAACGAAATGCGATATTATTAAGGATATGCTCGGTAACAGGAACAGATAGAAGCGTCACGAAACGCTTGTCATCTGCCAACCGAATAGGTAGGGATCTAACCTCCAATGGTGGCTTAGAGTTACGGTGCTTTTTCCTACGACACCTCCTCGACCATTTTCCCACGTCCAAGGCCGCCTTTAACAAAGACTCTGCCAGCTGGTCCGGAAAGCATGTCATCGGGAACACCGGCCCGGCTACCGTCCTTATTACTAATCCATCTCACGAAGACGGAGTTTGCTCTCTGAGAATCGGCATCAGGACTTTGATCTCCGCCAAGATGGGACTTGCGATTAGTCTTGGGTGCTTGCTTCTTGAGAAGCTTGTTGATTGTTTCCATCTACAGTCGAATCTGTTAGTTTTTGCGTTTTCTTGAGACTGGTAGAAATTTCAGGGAACTACTCGTGACTTGCCTTGACTTCCTCGTTACGCTTCTCGCTCAGATTACGTCGTCGGCGAGCCATCTCAGCACGGCGCATGGAAAGCTCTTCAGCTGTGAAATGCTTCTTAGCTTGCACCTCTATGTCCGCGTTAGCTGAGCCTCGTGAGATTATGTAATGTGGTCACTTGCCATCAGAGAGCTTCATCAACGCATCTCCATTCTCTTCGAAGCGAGCGCGTTGTCGCTTTGTCATCCGGGTTAAATCAGGAGTCTCGGCTCGGCTGCCATCGCCACCATCGCTACCGACATCGTCATCATCTTCCTCGGCGGGATTGGCTGCTTCAATTTCCTCATCCTCGCCCTCTGCGTCTTCCTCGTCGCCCCCACCAACCTTAACGGTGTCTTGGATCTCGTCCGCATCGCTCTCTAGCTCGCTGAGCTCCTCGTCGTCGTCGCTGTCCTTTGCTTGAGCTGCAGCGGCTTTTGCGCTCAGCTTGATTGGGGCTTTTGACTTGCTAGTGCTCTTGGTAGGCGGCTTTGAGACTTTGATTACAGGCGCCGGGGGCGGGATGGGATCCACATCCATGTCGTCATCCTCACCTTCGGCATCCTCTTCTTCTCCTAGATCATCGTCGTCTCCTTCAGCGTCGAGATCCATGGTGTCGTCAACAACTATCTCGCCCTCGGCATCCTCCTCGCCCATATCCATGTCGTCGTCGTCGTCCCCTTCGGCATCCTCGTCATCGTCATCTTCGACCTGAACTTCGTCCTCAACGTCGTCGTCGTCGTCGTCGTCATCGTCACTAGAATCAACGACGTAACTCTTCTTCTGAGACCGATTTCTCTTGCCTTCTACAATGCCACCGCCCGAGGCCTGCTGGCGGCTAGATTGACCGGTGCGACTGGAAGTTGACTGACGAAGCTTACTTGCTGGAAGCTTAACTGTGAAATGTACATGCTGGTTAGAACTTGAGGGTGAGGAAGGAGGACCGTGCGAGACAGATGCAGCGGCACTCTTACCCTCAGTTCGGCGAGAAGTCCTGGAGGACATGGTTCTGCCTGTGCGACTATTGATGTGATTATCGCTGTCGACCATGTCAGTAATTGCTGTGTTGGCCCTCTGGGCGGCTGCACGACGCGGACGAGAGGCCATTTTGGGCAATATGGACAGAGCCGGTCGGAGTGATTCAGATAGGTTGGGTAGATGATTCGGGGAGGGGAGATGAGAAGAGAAATGTGGATTGAATGTGATGGATGAAAGAGGGAAAAGAAAGTAGGAGTAGGGAATGAGTTTCAGCAGCGATGGGGATTTTTTGGAGGTGGCGCGCCGTGCGCAAGGGCAGCCTCTCGAGGTTGAAATAAGCCTGGGCAGGTCAGACGCCGTGACACGCTGCTGTCTGCAGTCTGCAGGCAAACGGCAAACAAGCGATGAGAGGCAGAGTGCCCAGTGGTGAATGGCAGGTTACCGGCCGCGTGGCGACTGGCTGACTTTCCGTAGGCGTTTCCGTAGGGCTGTACTTAAAGGATTGGTTGACTTTGGGATTTTGTGATTGTGACAAGCGATTGGAGGAATCTTGACCAGTTGGATTCGATCATCGATAAAATTTGAGGCAACACACCAAAGACGTATGTATCGTTTCGCCTTTTTTTATTTTTAAAGTGCAGCCAACCCAACCCAACAACAAAGATTTTTGGTTTTTTTTTACTTAGACGAACACCAAACACCAAGCACCAAGCACCAAGCACTGGCCTGTTATGCTACACAATGCCCGCACCATGACAATGCGCCGCTTCGCAGCAACACTCCCATCGCGTCGCATCATCTTTAACCCCGTACTACCCCCTTCCCCCTTTTGCAGGTGTTGGTCTGTCCGCTTGAACATGGCCCCCTATTATACGGGCTTGGAAATTCTCCGCTGTCTCATCAAGCCGCAGACAAAACTTATGTCCACCCCCCACACTTATGGTTTAATTTCTTCTCCCCTTTAAAGACATTGATGGAATGATAGATGCAGATGCTGATGCTGACAAGAGACAAGAGATGACCCATTATCAGGATCGTAACCGAGGCTTACATGACGATTAGTACCAGATGGATTGACAACCTCCGTATCTCGAGTTGTGGCTGATACGAAGATTAAGCTAAGGCTAGCCGACTCTTTTCAATTGGACACCGCGGGCGTGCTCGGATCCTAGCTGAGCTCTTCGTTTCTTTTGTTTAGCGACTTGTATTCCGGGACGATTGGCCTGTAACCCGGGAATGTTCCGGTTTAGCTGATAGCTGATAGCTGATCAACTACCCTGACTTCTAGCTGCGGCGGCTGTTATGGAAGGGTTCCCAGGAACCAGTGCTCACTTCAACTGAGATCGAATAGACTCTTCTTCCTGATTGTCGGTGGTGATGCAGGTGGATACCGATATTCTCAAGGTGTGGGAGATTCGGAGGCTGCAACGACGGCTCGGAATATTGACGTACCAACAAACACAAGGTCCGAGAGTCTGCGGCAAACCTTCCGATATGAGGGGACGAGGGTACGATATTAAAAAAGACCCAATGAGAGATAAGGCGTTTATTAGATTAAACTGACGATAATATTCAACGCCAAAAAATCCATTCAAGGGAGAATCATCGCTGAAATGACCGAGTCGAGAGGCGTGATTAAGTTGGTGTCACGTGAATTGTAGTGTAGGTGAACTCGGTGAAAGTCCCACTGTATCAAACACGTACCCAGGTACCACCAAGTACACGCAAAACAGCTTAGCTGGAGCGGGCCGAGTTTAGTTAAGACCTGTTAATACGCCCCGCCAATTTCTCCGTCCGTGCTATCTAAATCATCACCCGGTCTTTTATTCCAGTTAACTTAAGCTCGGTCGCGTTCGGGAGACTGCATGTGCCGAGGCAAGCTACCATCCTGCCACCTCCAGTACCAAAAATACAGCTGAGATAATACTAATTTTTTACTCGGAAGACCATTCAATCTACTTTATTTGTACATTCTCTTGAAGGGTCTATAATTCTACCACACCCGCTGTCAATATGTCCGACTCGGAAGACTCAGAAAAGCCTCTCAAACCATCGCAGCAATCCGAATTGCAGAGCGAAGCTGCATCCGATACTAGCAACCCCCAGGATGTCGACACAACAGACAAGACTCTCGAGAAAGCCCGGAAGTTCCTACAAGATGAGAAGGTGAAGAATTCAAGCGTTGAAAAGGTTACCAAATTCCTCGAGAGCCAGGGACTTGACAATACCCAAATTCAAAAGCTACTAGAGGAGGAATTCCAGCAAGATACACAAAACGCGAGTCCGTCGCCGATCCCCGAGACATCCTCGAGCAGAAAAGAGAACCCCGAACCAGAACAAGCTGTAGAAGTGAAGACACACAAAGACGTAGAGACAAACCCCCCGGCAGCTTCATCTTCAACTAGTAATTCACCGCCTATCATAACATACCCCGAGTTCCTTACCACGTCTTCCCGACCACCACCACTAATCACGCCCACGCGTCTTGCCAACATCCTCGCCGTCTCCGGTAGTATATGGACGGCTCTCTACGGCGTGGCACGATATGCCGTCAACCCCATGGTCGAGAACCTCAACGACTCGCGATCCGACTACTATGCGCACGTCAACGAGCGACTAGGACAGCTAGTAGAGAAGCTGGAAGATGTAGTTAGCGAGGTACCGTACAAAAACGGCAAGCCTCTCAAGTCAAAACACGATGAGGGTGCGTACGAAGACGACGAGAGCACATTCAGCGACCCGACCGAGCTCTTCCATCGGGATTTCGGAACGCAGACGTCGCCGATGATGCTGGCGGACGACCGGCCTTCTTCTAGAAATACGCCCAACCAGGCAGACAAACCCGTCGACGCCCAGGTCCGTCGCCTCGCCGCCCTTCGCGCTTCCGTGCGCGAACTGAACGACATGCATATACGCCGCGCCGAAGGCTCCGCCGATATCAACGCCAGACTTCGGGAGATCCGCGACGAGGTGGACAAGCTGGGAGCTCCCGCCATGATGGACTTCTCGACCAGCTACGACGGGCTGGGATACGGGCGTAGATCGGAACCCGACGACGAGGTGAAGAAGGCCAAGGACGCGATCCGTAGCGTCAAGGGCATGTTCCTTAGCACGCGGAGCTTCCCAACCGCGGCAGCACGATAGGAGAGCAAAGCCGTCCTGCTCGGGAAACCGACTGGCGGAGCCCACGTGAAGAAAATAATGACAACTGGAACCCCGTTCGAGAAATCAACTGGAGCCCACACAGAGAAACCAAGAGCGCCGTCTCAACGCGTAGAGACCGATGGACCGCTGAATCGGAAAATGTGGCAAGATATCTTGTCTAAGCTAAAGGCGGGAAGATATACCGCATCACCCTGGGGGGAAGCAGAGGCGTCTGAGAAGGAGAGAAAAGGGACCGCTGCGGCTGCGGCTGCGCACTGGCTGCATAACGTACTACACGAGAATAGGACATCCACCACCTCCCCTTCCGCAACCATTCCACCATACCAACCGAGACCGGGACCGTTTCGTGCCGGTCCCCCGAAGGACAAGTGGATTCAAGCCGGGGATTGTCTCATGGCGATCCTAACTTCCGTGCTTACCCTCGAGTCGGTGCCCGTCGTAGGCGCGGCCGGCTTGGAAAGTCTGCAGAAGCAGCTCGCGCGTTCCGTCAGCAGCAAACGGAAGCGGCCCGTCTTGTTGGAAAGTGCCGCGGCGACAGATACCCCGAAGAAGAGGGTCTTAGACTCGGAGAAGAAGCCCCTTACGACGGGTTTAATGAGGTCGAGGTTATGACAGGATGGATATTCGTCACGAAGAGGCAGCAGCTTTTTCTTCTTCTTCTTTTTCCCGTGCTTATTGGTCATGATCAAGTGGATACGATCTTTCCTTTCCCGCGTGTATGGGTTTTGTTGAGTGGTACCTAACATATTGTAAATAGTACCTTTATGAGCGGTAGGAGGTAGGTAGAGAAAGAACTACTACGGCTATCTCCCAACTATTTTACTATCACTTCCAGACTACAACGGAACATTCAGAACCAAGGAGTAAAACATAGGAGGACTATGGACCCGGCTACGATGAAGTTGAGCTCAATATTACCCGTGAGGAACCTTTCACCACATTTAACATGAGCTCGCAATCAGAAGAATCACGTAATTCTAGGTACTCATAGAAGGTCTTGCAAGGTAGCTTTCATTGCCATATTTGACTATCTACCAAATTCGCTGAATCTCTTCGCATATTGTACATGCTATCCTTTTCTTCCAGACCGACCAGTTGTCCTATTACAACGGCCAAGAATTTCCACTGCTGGTCCCAGTCCTATCCGAGGACGACCGGCATCTCAATAGAAACCTAAAGAAAAAAGGGGGGGAATTAAGTATTGATGTTGGCGTAAGCCCGAGATACCCGATCTCTCTTTTTGTCTTGGGATGATGATGAATAATGCTAATGCCATGCAACGCCGATGCCAGATGCCGATGCCGATGCCGATGATGCCCCGTCCATTGCCTCGTTCATGTCGTATTGAAGGAGTGATGTGATCATGACCGTAATCTATCAATCTCGTACCGAGTACAACACCTCGCAAGAAGTACATGCAAAGAAGCTGTCTCCAAGATTAGAATAAACGAGAGTGTGGGTGCGTGTAAGTATGCTGTGGATGTCGCTGGTTGACGAGTGAGAGACGGGAACAAAGAAAGAAATATTAACTAGTAAAAAGACGCAAGCGTCAAGCTCCCAACTCGTGTAAATTCGGGTCACTGAACGGGTTCTCTGAAGTTGGTTCATCCACCCTGGAACGGGAGCGGGACGTTAGGATGCGTTCCTATCGCTTCACATCCCCGTATTGAACGTAGCTGCTGTTCCGGGTATACGGAGGTGCTTCCTCGGTCATGACCGGGCCACCGTGGACAGCCCCGTGGCTAAAGCCGTCGTCTCGCCCGAACGGTGAGCGCTGGTAATGATCAGGGTGCGCGCTGGCCTCGCCATTGAACTGTGGGAGGTTCACCGATGCTACTGCAGGGGGGGACCGCGCCATCGCTACTCCCGCCATTTGGGTGTTGTCAAAGTTCTGAATGCGCATTCTGCGAGTGTCGCCAGCAACGTCGTTGTGGCCGACCAAAGTACGGATCATGCCAATGAGAACGATGATGACATACACAAGGAGCAATCCGAGGGCGACAAGCGCGTCCTGTTTGATGTTGTTGTGCAGCCAGTCTACGACATGAGTGACAGCTCCGGTCACCTCGTCGGTTGTGACGCTGCTCGGAGAGGCCAGGAACGATGAGAGATCAGAGTCGCCAGAGATGGACTTGGAGGCGCCCAAAGAGAAGACATCATTAGGGAACATGGGGAAGTTGATGTGAGCGTGATCGTGTACCCAGGTGAGGCCCTTCTGTACAGACTCGACCTTCAGACCGATCAAGCATCGGACGGTGGTCGCAGCAAGATCCTTCATGAACGTGTCACCGAAAGCCGTGGAGAGACCTTTGTCAATCTCTTCCATGAAGGTATTAAGTGTGTTGTTGACGGCAGTGGTTCCGTTTGTTACCTTTCCGAGGATGTCGTCATTGATCTCGGTGCTGAAGGACGTGATGACACCATTCGCATCGTCTGACCACTTCTGCGAAACGTTGCCCAGAGTATCGACGACTTGCTCGGCAAAGTCCCCAACCTGGTCAGCCAGTGCTGGGATCTCCTTTTGGATTGACTGTAGAAGAATCCACTGGCAGAAGCAAGAGAAGAAACCGGCCAATGCCAAAGAAAGGACGAAGAGAGCTGGGAGGGACGTTGCGTATGCGACACACCATCGTGCCAAGAGCTTTCGCTTCTCGCCAAACTTGGATCCAACCCAGTATCCCACACGAGCTGAGAATGGACGTGAGACCATGTATACAAGGTCCATGTCGTCATATGCGTCCTCCGAAGCGACCTGAGCGCGGCGCCATCGGCGTATCTCCATGTATGCCATCGGGATACAAACGAGAATAGCAAGAAGCACCAGCACCACAATTGCAATGATCTTTGCAGTGTGGGCAGTCTCGTACAGTCCCTCGAAGAAGTCATTGATAACGGAGTTGTCGGAGCAGAAGGATAGAGCTTCCTTCTGGGCCACGGGGAACACGCTGTCGTTGAACGCCCAGTTGCCATAAGCCTTGTTGAGCTCCTCTCGAATGAGGTTGAATGGGAATGATACGGCCATCGTGGTGAGATTCTTGACGTCGTCGAAGTCGGGAAGTTTGTTGTTCAAGGCGTCTAAGTCGGATACGAAACCAGTTGTGTTGATGTTGACATCCGCAAGTTTTGCAGCCACGGCCTTGATGTCGCCAGCAACTTCAGGCTTGGGCGGAATATCAATTCGACGGAAGATGTCACCTATGCCATCGATCGCAGTCTCAACCGCACCCCCGATATTTGCAGTAGCGGTTGCGAGAGCTCCCCCGACAACGCTCGTAGCTTCGTTGCCCACGCCTACAGCGCCGTTCACAAGAGAGTAGATGGCGTCGACAGGTTTTTGGAGGTCATCGGCCGTACCATTAATTGCCTGGGCGATTCCGTCGATAGCGTCGTTCATTGCCTCGGTGGTCTTGGTAATGGCTATAGCAGATGCGTTTAGTCCTCCGTGGACAACCATGGAAATCAAACAGACGTAGGTGTCGGTCATCATGCCAATGACGAAAAGGATGAGCTGCTCAACGGCAGTGAGGATCATGTCGAGGACCTTCATCAAGGCTTGGACGGATTCGGTAATGCCAGATGCAGTGAGACGGTTGACGCCGACGGACAAGTAGTGAGGCATCGAGGCCATGGCACTACCAACGTCCTCGACCTTCGTGCATGCCGACAGGGCCTTCGCCTTAGCATCTCCAAGGTTATCGTTAAGACTTCCCAAGGTCAGGAGGAAGTTGACCAAGACCAGAAGAAGAAGAATGGTCCATCGGTTGAACCAGATCTGGGAAAGGCGAGCACCGAGTCCGAGGTAAGGGGTTACGCCTTTGGCTGAGCTCTGAGACAGAAGCTCGCGAAACTTCATGTTACGAACATCTTTGCTGTCGTACGCATCGTGTCTTAGTGAGGGAGGGACTTGAGGGAAGCCCTCCTTTTCTCCAAAGATACCCATGAACGTGGGATCCGAAGTACACTTTTGCTATGAGGTATGTGTGTTGAAAAGAATGGAATTTAGAAGAGAAAAAAAAAATGAATGAATGGATGGTAGATTGTTTTCGGTAGGCCTGCTTTCCGATAGGTCGAGTAAGGTGTATTTGATTGAGATAACTCAGTCAAGTGTTGTGGGAGGTATGGATGTCTCTTGGTGGGAAAAAGGGTATCGTTAAAGGAAGGGCACTAGAAAGAGATGCAGTTTAAGAATAACGGGAAAACAAGGGCAAGAAAGAAACAATTCGGTAATTAAATCAGAATCTATTGTTTCGTGAATTTATTACTGCACGAAATGTGATTAAAGAAAGAAAAAAAAAACAGAACATGCAGCTGTGACTGGAAGGTGGGAAGAACAATGATGATAGGGAAACCACTCAGTGATAAAAGGTAAGGAAGGAGTCATGGTGAACCTTGAACTTCAACACCTCAAAGTGACAAGGTACATCCAAGGCCAACCAAGGGCTAAATGGCCAAATGACCAGGGCATATCGAGTTTCAAAATAGAATTGCCATGTTGTTCTTTGTTTCGCCTTCTATTAGCAACAAGAGGCTTCTTTGTCCCTTGGGTTCGTTCGTGAATATTACGCGCGGTTGAGAGAACCTAGCTAAGCGCTGGCGACCACTCTGAGCCAGTCGATTTCTCCGTATGCGCGACATCGCCCGACGAATTTCTTGGCTCGACTTACCTGACTAGGATATTAACCTCAAAATAGTATTAGAATTAGACGACATTACAAGGTGGAATTCAGTACTGTTAAAGGCTTTTTACATACAGTTGTGGTTTTCCAGGTGTCTACCCGGCCTGATGCATATCGCAGGTACGAGACTACATACCTACCTGGGTACTCGCTGAGAACCAGCTTGGCCTAGGTACCTATACGCGTTTGAGTAAGGGAACAGAATACCGTACACGCCACGAGATGATACATAAATGGCGTTTGTCCAGCAACAATTTTGGCGTGGCTACCTGGGGTTAGGTGTTAGACGGTTGGCTAGTGATTCATTCACCGTAGAGATTGTGTAACTAGAGCTTCAACACCTGTGATGACGTTGGCAGGTCCTGATTGAGGTCTGAATAAGGAAGCGAATCTGAATCGGGCTGCAGATTGTTTGCCCCAGGGTCGCATAGAAATACGCCAACTGTACGTAGTGATATGCATGAAGGGTTGCTGCGCCGGCAATTTGCGTCATGAGGCTCGCAAAACAGTCGATATGCATAATTCTAGGTATTCCAAGCACTTGATATCTGGGTAGCTGCTCTAACAATCCGAATGTGCCTTATTCATTCTTAGTAAGGCCGCTCTGGTGTTTGTATCGTGGATGATTTGGCATGGAGAGTGAGCCATCAAGCCGGTCAGCACAGAGAACAAAGAAGGAAAAGGGAAGAGGAAAACCCGGCAATAGGTACATGTAGCCGCGAATGACCAAGACCCCTGTCTCTTTAACCTGAGCCAATCAATGCAATATACCGGGTACCCACACCGGCATCTTCCCGGCTCAGCCACTCCACTGTCCAATTTTAACGGCATTCAATTATGAAATTTTACAGATGCTTTCTCAGTAGCAATTCGTAGATACGAGTTCTGACTATTTATTAACGAGGTATTCTATTCAAAACATTGCGTTTGCCTTTGATGTCATAGGCTAATAGACGGTGATTTCAGGTCTGCGGCAGCCGTGTAAGACGATTGGCTGAAAAGCTCCGGGCGGCTACATCCGACAAGACCTGCCAAAGCACTTGACAGCTACACAATGCCCTGGAGTCGTAGGGTGTCTAGACAACCGAAGGTCGTACAACTACACCTACCTATCCCTCATCTACGAACAAAGCCTTGGAGAAAGGTAGCGGTAAAAACAGCATGCCGCGGCCTTTGAAATATTTCCTACATCCATTATACAGCGGACCCTCGTACAAACGCAAGGGCTCTAACTCGTATAGTGGGCCGGTGTCGTTCTATTAAGCGCTGGACACCGCTAGCCAACAGAGCAGTCGGCGCTAACATTCTTCAGACGCGTCTATTCTCAAGCTGAGCTACATGGGGAACCTTAAATAGACCTCAACCACCTGAAGCATTTCGAAAATTGGCAGGCCTCCTACTTACTCCACTGAGGGTCATGTGCCAGCATCTAATGACCTTGTTCTTCGAAGATCGGCTGTTTAGGCGGTTGCAGCTGTTTGCCAAGTGTCGCCTCAAGCTCGTTCATACGGACTTCATATTTCCTATTTAATTTAATGGTATAACGCACAGAGTAACCGAGACCAAATAATCAATTACGGCCTTAGGCGCAGCGGTATCAAGCCGAGGTCACACATTCCTTCCAAGTCCTGTTTCGACGGAGGGTATTCTTCATGAACAGACCCGGGGTTACCCGTGTCCAAGTGTCAATTCTCCATAGGGAGAGCTTCCAGTCTTCTCTCAGCATCATATCCATTACATCGCTCCTCAGCCAGAAAGTAGCCGTCGACTCCACCGTGACCCATTTGAATGTACCTAGCATCACGATCCCGTCGGACCTGATCTTCTGTGCCGACGTGGTCGCATCCCCCTTCTCGTCGTCGAGGAGGATCGGGCGTAGGAGTTCGGGCGGCTCGTCGTACTTCCCATCGTTCCAGAAGACTAGCGTGAAATGCGGTACGTTGGCATCCCCACACCGATGAGGCGGGATGAAGATGGAGTACTCGGTGATGATTTCCGGCGAAGGCAAAATCCCTCTTGGCGTTAAGACGTGGAAAGGTAGGACGCCGCGCCACATGGTGACCAGCGTGGTGAATTCCGCTACCCAAGGTTTGACGTTCATCGTGCGAGATGGATACACCGCGTCGACGGCAGCACGGTCGAGCACGTATTGCCGAGGAGCCCTAGCGGTGGTAGTGATCGAGCCGCTGTTCAGAAACGAGATTATATATGACAGACTGTAGGCCGGGTAGCCAGCCTCAGCCATCTGAATAAGCAGCCGCATAAATACCGTCATGTTGTTGGGAGCATACACCAAGGTGGAATCGAACGTCGGGCGGGGGAACGGTAAGCATATCTTGAGGAAGTGAGCAAACAGCCATTTAAAAAGGCTTCGCTGAGGCATCAGTTGCTCTGATGGCGAAGCTTTATTCTGGCATTTCTCCCATCGATGATAGGAGGACATGATGTTGGGGATTGGCATCATGTCATATAGGTAGTCTGGCATATTGTCAAACATGTGGTCTTTGCCTAGCTTCACGAGAAAGTGCTTTTGGATCGCAGCACGGTCGTGCATTATGAGGTGCTCTGCGTTGAAGTGGTCGGCGTTGCGCCATTGGAGCGGATTGCGCAGCACGCACGAAGTCACACCTGTTCCGTCGCCTTCCTTGAGTACAGGGACCGCGTAGAGAAAATTCATCAAGGAGCCGCCGATATAGTCCCTTGTGGTTCAGTTAGCTTATAAAGTATCCCCGTTGCTTAAGACAGGGCGTTGACTTACGGAACATTACTCGCATGAATAATGTGGTACTTCTGAGGCCACCCCGTAGCGATCGACGATGTCTCCTGGTCTCCGACTACTCGATCCAAGTGGCCGTAGCGGAGTCGTTCTAATATGTCAATCATGTCCCCGACAATGATTTCTATCGTCAGTCTGTCCCTCAACCAAAGTATACTGAAGGTGACCCCCACAAAGCACCTCATAGCGTAGTCCATGATGCAATATGTTGACTTTCTCTCAGCTGCGCTTAATGCCGGCGACTCCTCACTTAGACTTTCGATAATATGGAAGGGGTCATGCCCAAAATGCGGTAGCTCGTCCGATACGGCTTGGACATCCGCATCGACGAACGTGGCATTTACCTTCCAGTGCTTGTCCAAGTAGTTACGGATGCGTTTCCGACTTCCTTTAATACCGCCCCGAAAGTCTTCAGCAAGAGCGGACAGCACCGGCTCGAGTGTTGATAGGACATCTGTCGGGGGGAACATGACGCTGAATTCATCAAACACCTTGTGATCTAGTTCGCATTCGGGGTAAGATGACCATCGTTGCCCACCGCTCGTGCACATCGGCGGTGTTGATTCTGCTATATGCTCGGCGACAACGCCGCGTATTTGAGAAGTCTTGTACGCCGTTGCAGGCCCCTGTTGCCAACTTTTCAAGGACCGAAGGACCCCGGCCATGTTTGACACGGGGATATAAGCGAAATTAAACGGCTGCTGCTCCTTTTCGAGACTGTCCAACAATCTGGTAATGGTCTCTTGTAGCTTGTCCCATACGAAGGGTGGAATGATTTGGGTACAATAAAGGTAGGCCAGACTCAACAATATCGTATTGAAGGACTCCGCGTTGACAATTACTTCATGCATCAGACTAAAGAATATCAAGTCTCGGGCTATGACAGCTGGCTTGTTATCTAACATCGTGATATGTAGCTTCTGCGACTTCGGGTAACCCGAATTGTACCATCTTAGTGTTTGAAAGAGGCTGCGGGCGTCGCCAACACCGCAGAACATGATAGATAGGACAGGATCCTTGGCGGCGGATTCCCCAACGGCGGTTGTGTATACCGATTCGGCTTCATCGTGGCCAGGACCGTAGTACGCTGGCTCGTCCTGACTTGGAAACGTCAACTCGATAACTCTTCAGGGGTTTCCATATAACTTACAGGCTTGGTCTCAAGCGTGGCAGTTGCAATAGTAATTCGCGTAGCAACTTTGGCTCCGAAGAGAGCGCATTAAACTCATTCAGCTCGATCACTGAGCTATAGATACTTTGGAGGTATTTAATAGGGCTGGCGTAGTACAGGAGCTTAGCTAGGTCTACTGCTTTATTGTATGCTTCCACAGCTACACCAAGTCAGCCAGTAAGTATACATATACGCAGCTGGGCTGTAGAGAATACCCACCATAACTAAAATAAACCTTTTTATACGGTTCGTTGCCTAGCCCGCGAGCTTCCACGGCGGCTGGGGTGTTTTCGGTCGCCATAGCGTTTGAAGCTATGGCATTTCTCCAGAAAAGCTGGTGGTAATGTTAAATTTGAAGACGTTAACAGTAAGGCGGGGAGCAAACTCGTAGGTGCCTTATATGGGTGGTCCGACCACCGGGCAAGTTGGTGACAAATTTTAGAAGACTTTTGGTGGATCATGTACCAATCAATGCCTACATCATGTATGTACTTGGAGATTGATAGGCCTCGGATTTCCGGATTTTAATGACCGATGCCCCCTTCCGGCCAGTGCCGTCCCGCGAGATCAAGTGTATGCATATGCCACGGATGCCGTGTCGGTTGATTTCTAATTGGGTAAACAGAGAGCCTACCTGAATTTGAAGTTGACAGATGAAACTGCTCTAGGAACTTGCCTACCTACATGTAGCTAGGTAGATAAGCTTCGGAGATCCCTTATCAAGTATAGATGAGTTCAAGGAAATGAAGCCAGGCAAAAGAGTTACTTGGGCCGAAGTCGCCATGAATTGCTTTGGGGGTGAAGACTGTATTAGGGCAACTATCTCATGTGAAAAGCAATACTTATGTGATGTGACTCCCATACGAAAAGCCACCGCGTCGGTCCCAGTGAAAACAAATTATTGATTAAGGCTACGCCGCCACTCCTCCTATTATCCATGCTCTCCGCAACACGGCCTATACCTGCAAAAATTAACCCAGAAGGGGGCGTGGGGCGGTTCGGGCAGCAAGTGGGCGACCTTGTTCCCTGTCAGCAAAATGAATACTCCTAGGGATATCTTTGGTTATGTCAGTTCTCACCTTCAATCCGGGGCTCTGTGTAGCCATTGTCTAGCGTTATGTATGTGATGACGGAACCGTCGAGAAGCAACTACCTAGCAATACGAGGAGAGCCTAGTCAACTCCAAACGACGACGTGGCTAGCATCACAGTGTATCATCACAGTAACCGTGCGGTTTACTGCGAAGTGTTGTCCTTGGCCGACTGCAAACCGGCACGGAGCTGCTCGTTCTCCTCGGTCAACGTTTTCGACTGTGTGAGCAGACTCGAGTAGAGGTCGCCCGTTGCCAGTAGCTCCTTGTGCTCCTCTTCAGTCTTGCGAACCTGATGCTGGAGGAGTTCATAGTAGCGCTCAGTGAGGTTATCAATGAAGTCGAGAATGTTGGGTTCAGCGACAGTGAGCGCGAGCGTCTGGCGATAGCGTTTGTACTGGGTGATCTTGAGATCGGCGACGGCCTTCTTGTTTGTGATCTCTTGCTCTCTCTGTGCCAGCTCTCGCTCTTTCTCAGTCAGCTCGTCCTCCTTTTTGGCATGCTGCTCATTCGCGTCGCGAAGACTCTCGAGCTTAGCGGAAGCAAGCGTGATGTCTTCAATCAGGCTGTCGAGGTGCTTCTTTCGATCCTCCAAAATAGCTGCAAGTTCGGCGTGCTGTCGCTCAAGGGCCTGGATGTTCTTCTTCTTAGTAGCGGCTTTGCCGCCCTGTTCCGCAGGCTGGGCTTGTTCCGTGGGCTGAGTGTGTCCCGCGGGCTGAGTGTGTCCCGCGGGCTGGACATGTTCCACAGGATGGACATGGGCAGGCTGGGCAGGCTGATCTCGTCGCGCAGGCTGGGCTTGTCGCGCGGGCTTGGTGCGTCGAGACTCGAAGGTCTCTTCAACCGGTGTGTTCTAGTCAAGTTAGGAAATTGAATCTGCCACAGGGAGGAATAGATAAAATCTTATTATCCTTTATCTCTTAGATTATTACTTACTGGGTTGGTGGTTTGCTCTGCCTGATGAGTCTCACGAGCTTGCTGGGAGGTGTCAGTTGTGGCTAAACGCCCATCGCGCCAGTTGTCTGTATTGCGCCAGTTGGCGCCGCCGCCACCACCACCACGACGTGCACCACGGAACTTGCTACGTCCCTTGCGGGCGTGGGTGTCGACTTTGGCCTCGGGATTGTCCATTGTTGACTCTTGATGAACAGGCGGTTTAGGCTGAGAAGAGATGCTAAGTTCGTCAATGCTGATAGGTAAGAATCTACGCGCATAGATATATGCTAGAATCTTGATCGTTACCTGAGATACCTTAATAGTAACCCGGGCGTTTCTGTGTTGCTATGGGTGCGTTGTGGTCGTTGTGGTCGTGGTGGGAACTAGCAACCGAAGCAACGAAGAGAACAGGACAGTCGAATAATCACCTAGTGATAGTCATCCATTTGTTGGTCAAGTTTGCATTGCATTGACCTGTCAAGGTAGCACCTTAGGATGGAAATTATCTGCCGAAACAATCATGTGAAGCTGCACTCCTTCAAAACTCCAAATTAAGAGAGAAATTTGCAAGACAGAAGTCGACAAGCCCCGTGAACTGCCAGTATCAGAGGAATGCAACAGCTCCAAGCCCCCTTTTCATTTTACTTCATTTTATTCAGAGTTTATAAGAGGACTTATCTAGGAGCAGTAGTTTTCCCAAGATGATCACATTGATAGCCCGACTGAGGATGGGAGAAACGCAGCGTGTAACCCAAGACGCTCACGTTCTAAATAGCCGTGCAGAAGGAGGACAGTTACATTCTGGGAATCAAGAAGCGAGAGCAGAAGACAGCATATCTCGCTGTTGAGGCATCCAAGTGCTCTAGCTGGAACTCGCAGTAAGGAGTTAGCATTCTAAGTCCATACTGAAGAAGATCTTGAAGTCTACACAAGCTTAAATGCTAGTTGCTTGGGGTAAAAGGATATCGTTTGCCCAGAGGAAATGTTTCTTTACGTACTATTTAGGAATATGTTTGGAGTTTGACTTGGTAAGGCCGACTGTGATTCACAAGCTGTAGTGTCGGACATTATTGAGTCAGTGATATGTGGAATGATGACAGTGTGGACTCTCGGATGTGATGACAAAAGGAGGTGATTCTATTCAGGTAAGTAGATACGAATTAAATACGAATTATCAAGCCATGAGAGGAATAATGAATAATGGACTTATTCAGCGAGCCATTGAGGTGTAAACCTTGGAAGTCCAACATCGACGATGCGAGGGAGATGAAATACTCCAAGTTGCTCCAAATTGCCTACATACATAAAATATAATAATATATGTAGGTAGACGTCACGCCTTACCTAATGCAGGTGTAAAGCTTGCCAGGTGTGAGCTTGCAGGCTTGCCAGGGTGCCTAAGGTACCTACGGGTAAGTACACCGGTACGTGACTTTTAAGGGTACTAGTCACGCTAGTGGTCATTTGCGTCAGCTAATTGGCTCGTTCAGGGATCCTTACACAAGAACTAGCATTAGCACTAGCACGGTCTGCACGGTGCACTGCCCATGCGCATAAGGTAGACTGGCAGGCTGGTAGGGTAGGAACAATAGCGATAAATAGCCGAGAACAAACGCCTGCCCCAAAACTACCTAAAAAGGCATAGTGAAAGAGTTTGCATCAATGCGCTTTGGTATTTTCCAAGATCGCTCCCGATCTTTTCATTATAAGCAACCATCCACCGACTCAAGTCATTCCTCCACCTTCATACTTCGCCTTTGTTTCTCCTACACTCTACTTCGTCATCTCTTTCACACCTTTCTCGCGGGGTGTCTTCAATTTGCTCATACATAATCGTGCTCCCTTTCTCCAAGTCACATCGCACGCCGCCGATCGAACTGATTACGCACGATACGCACGATACGCACGATACGCACGCACGATACGCACGACACGCACGACGCACGATTCCATACAACTCTACTGACATCTCCCGTCTGCATGCGCAGTAGTATCCTTGGTGATTCTGCTTTGTTGTGTGATCTAGCTTGATACATCATCGTGCCCATCACTACTTGACACACGCATAAACCGCATAAACCACCTACTATTGTTGTTGTGTGACAAGACAAGTGCTTTCTTCTGACCAGATTGACCGGATTGTCAACGCAATGTCCGAAGGACAACCTAATGTACAGGCCATACTGGCCGCCCTTGCTGGTAAGTCTTGACATCCCATCCTCACAGCATCTCCCAAGAGTCCTGTTTGAATCGCATCTAACACTGCTTTCGCATTATAGCGGCGCAGACAGGCACCTCGACAACCCCTTCACAGGGCGGCGCTCCCTATGGAGTCCCTGGTTACCCTCCCCCCCAGGCTTACCCAATGCCTACTGCTACCCAGCCTCAGTACGCGAGTGGAGGCTATCCCGCACCCTACGATCTGAGTGGAATTCGACCAGTGAACTCCGGCACCGTACAAATTGGTGATGCGATAGCACAAGCTAAGGTCTATGCTGCTGAGAAAGGTCTACAACCCTACGAACGCCCCCTCTCAGCCGCATACCAACAATCGCATGATGCTCGTACAATGGACCCTTCTAGACGCTATAGATCACGATCCCGCTCGCCTGTACGTCGTGACAACTATCGTGATAGCTCCAACCCGTACCGCGATGAGAGACGTAATGATCGTACTGCTCGTGAATATGGTCGTGACCGTTCAATGTCGCCCGGAATTAGTCGCGGCCGTTCTTCCGGTGCTGTCTTCTCTCCTCGTGGTGCCAGTGGCCGCGATCGAGGAGATGATGACGATTCCGAGATCATCGAAATCGAGTCTAGTCTAGTTGGCTTGATCATCGGAAGAAATGGAGAGAACCTGCGCCGTGTTGAATCCGAAACGTCCTGCAGAGTACAGTTCATGTCTCCTACCAGTGAAGGAGGACCCTACCGACAATGCAAGATTACTGGACCACGTGCCAGACGTGCTGAAGCGAAAGCATCGATAAACCGGATCATTGATGACAGTGGCATGGGTGCTCTTGCTCGTGCCGGTCTTGACAAAACGCCACCCTCTCGTCGTGACGGAGCAGCAGCTGCTGCAGCAGCCGCCGCCGCCGCCGCAGCCGCACCAGGTTTGTCGGCATTGCGTGACGGCGAAGAATGTACTCAAATCATGGTGCCCGACCGCACAGTCGGTTTGATCATCGGTCGCGGTGGTGAGACCATAAGAGACTTACAAGAACGAAGTGGATGCCACATTAACATCGTTGGCGAGTCGAAGAGCGTACAAGGCTTACGTCCCGTGAACCTCATAGGCCCGCCCAATGCAGCGGCTCAGGCTAAGGAGTTGATTCTTGAAATCGTTGACAGCGACTCGCGAAACGTCAACGCCAACAGCAATGATCACAATAAAGGACGCCCGCAGAAGAGTGACCATGGCCGTGACAGCAACAACGGCAGCCAAGTTGGCGATAAGATTAATGACTCCATCTACGTTCCTTCTGAAGCAGTTGGCATGATCATAGGTAAAGGTGGTGAAACCATTCGTGAGATGCAGAACACGACAAGCTGCAAAATCAACGTCTCTCAGTCATCCGGCCCTGGCGAGACTGAACGCGAGATCGGTCTTGTTGGCTCCCGTGATTCTATTAACCGTGCCAAGAGAGCAATCGAGGACAAAGTTGAAGCTGTTGTAAGTTCCCCCAACTTCCCAGATATTGATCCAGACAGATTACTTATATGATCACAGAGACAGAAGAACTCAGGAGGCGGCATGGGAGGAGGAGGTGGTGGTGGCCGCCGTGGTCCAAACCCTCACCGCCGAGACTGGGACAACCCGAACTATGGTAACCATGGAGCAAGCAACCAGCATGCTCCTGTAGACAACAACCAACAACCCCCTGCTGCTGCCGCTGGTGGTGCTGACCCGTATGCAATGTGTAAGTCCAGCCCGCTTTATAAATCACACTCGGGAATTAGACTAACCTCTAGTAAAGACGGAGGTTACCAACAATACATGACTCTATGGTACCAGGCACTTTCGCAACAGAACCAGCAAGGAGGTCCGCAGGGTGACGCTCCCCCGGGACTTTAACCGGTCTAATTCCTTGCTTCCCATGGTCCACGACACCTTACAGGATTGTACTTTTGATCTGGACTAGAACACGTGGGTTAGATAATCATCTTTCCTACGCTAGGGATTACTATCTAGTCCCCTTTACACGGCGTTTCTTTTTCTTTTTCTTCTCCCGGTTACGCATGTGGACCCCTTGTTTGCGGGTTCGACGGACGGATGAGTTATATACGTCCATAAACGGTCACGGTGGCATGATCCAAACAAAAAAAAGGGGGTGATGTTACAGGGCGCGTACTTGTGTGAAAAGCTGCCAAGGTTGGCGATTCTTCAATAGGATAGAATCTCCAACGACTTCCAGCGTGTTGACATTGTATTGTACCACTACTACTGCTATCGAGGTTGCGTTTGACTTGCACACTGATCTGGCGTGGTTTGTTTTTGTGGCAGTTTTGTGACAGGTGATGAATGCAGCGTGTGGATGTTTCGAGTGATTGGTTGTATCAAGCTTTTGTCGTGGTCATGGCACAGACAAATCTCGTGGCAATGGTCGTACTTGTACTACTAAAGGAGGTGAGATAAATTTAGGGATACTGATGTTGATGTGAAGCGAATTGAATTATTTCTTTCTATTATACTTTTCTGGTATGCACCGCTCGTGTCATGTCTTCATGTCATACACGGCAACACCCTCTACGCCACCATGTCCTCTTTTTCAGTATTCCATTTCGCCGCCACCGCCGCCGCCGCTGTTGAAGGAGCCTAGCCTAAACACATCGCCATACATGCATTGCTCAATCGAAAACATCCCGTATAACTTACAAGGCTTACATAACTTCTAAGATGGCACCTCTGAAAATTATGTCTCGCTTTTCTAGTGTAATGGGGTACGTATTTTGAAAGACATTAATATTTTTTAAACGGACAGGTCGTCGCCCCAGACCTCCTTAGCGATCTCCACCTGGAGCTTGACCTTGGCCCACTGCTCGTCCTCGGTGAGGTCGTTGCCCTCGGAGGTAGAAGAGAAGCCGCACTGGTGGCTGAGGCAGAGCTGGGCGAGGCCGCCGGGGCAGAAGGAGGCGGCCTCGCGCAGCCGCTTGACGACCTCGGCCTTGTCTTCGAGCGCGGCCTTCTTGCTCGTCATGACGCCGAGGACGACGACTTTACGCGCGGGCAGGTGGCGCAGCGGCGAGAAGTCGCCGGACCGCGCGTCGTCGTACTCGAGGAAGTAGGCGTCCACATTGAGGTCCTTGAAGAGCACCTCGGCGACGGGCTCGTAGCCGCCCTGGGCGAACCACTGCGACCGGTGGTTGCCGCGGCACAGGTGGATGCCGATCGTCATGTCGGAGGGGCGCTTCGCGATGGCGGCGTTGATGAGCGCGGCGTACTGGCGCGCGAGCTCGTTGGCGTCCCCGTGCCGCTGCTCGGCCTCGGACCGCATCTTGGGGTCGCAGAGGTACGCCAGGTTGGTGTCGTCGAGCTGCACGAACCGCGCGCCGGCCTTGTACAGGTCGGCCAGCTCCTCCTGGTACACGCGCGCGAGGTCCTCGAAGAAGGGGTCCAGTGTCGGGTAGGCCTTCTCGTCGATGGTGTCACGGCTGTTCCGAAAGTGGACCATGGTCGGAGAAGGAATGCAGACCTTCGTGGTGGCCTTGGCACCGGCGGCGGCGATCCGGGACTCGAGGTACTTGAAGTCGTCTACTTGGATGGGCTTCGGGTGGCCGATTTTGTCAACGACCACCAGACGAGGGGGCATGGTGCCTCCCACACTGATGTTCGTCGACTGCAAAGCACCACGGAGCTCTACTCCAGAGAGGTGCTTCAAGAAGTCGACATGAAACCACTGTCGCCGGAATTCGCCATCTGTGATAGACCGCAGTCCAGCATCAAGCTGCTTCTTGACGACGTCGGCTATATATTTGTCCTCTATCTCTCTAAGCTGCTCCGGCTTGAGCTGGCCGTCGGCGGCCTGTTGGCGTGCTTCGAGAACCGCCTTTGGCCGCAGAAAGGAACCGACCTGATCGGCGCGGTAGACACCGTTGGGAAGGGACATGGTGACGTGCTATGTGGAAGTCGATTATGTATAGACAAGTAGGAGGTAGATAGATACCCAGGACTATGGACCAGAACAAAGAGAAACACTTAACCCTATTAAGAGCTGGGATTTCCTAACCTAGTAATATCTTGACCGAGGTGTAGGGTAGTAAACAAAGGCAAGAAAAAGACTCACTTCAAGTCTAAATAGTAAAACTACAAGCTACGCTTAGCTCAAGGGACCAAGGCGATGATCCAGCTCGGCGAGGGGCATGTCCTTATTATTCCCCTACCTCATAAGAGGACCGGAGGACCCTTGGCTTGCTATAGTAGCGAGGCTAGTAACAAGCGACCCCACACGGTTCACTTGCCGTAAAATATCTATCGCGTGCCGTTGTATCTCCAAACGGCGTAGCGTTATGGGCAGCTCGGGGCAAAGATGTGCTATTCAAAGTGACAACTCTCCTCAGCTGAGCAAGCAAGCAGAGAGGCCAATGGATTCTGAAGGATCGTGGCACACATAAGGATGAGATGCCGCGACATGAGTAGGAAATGGCTCGATTATACTTGGATTGCCCATAACAAACTAAAGCTCCCGTTGAAGGTCACCAATGAGGGGTTCTCGGGAGCCCGTCTTGGTGCCCATTTTGGACCCCATGTATGATGACATTTCGGAGTTTCCCTTAGGCGCAAACAGCAAGCAGCAAGCACATAAGCGATGAAAGGTCGGTAGTTGAAGAAGCTCACTCGAGAGAAGACCCAAGGACAGTAAGACTCAGCATCATTGGTCGTTTGGTTTGGCTATTAGATGTTCAGATACCTCAAAAAGAGAGGCCAGAGACCGGAGTAAGAGGGGGTAAGGTCGGCATAGCAAAACAAGGGGGATCAGGTCGTATTCTGATTCGCTACCAACATTGGACGATGATCATGTTGAGGATGAGTTACATCGGTTTTCACCAACACGAGTCGAGCTGTCGGTGAAGGGAAATCGACATGAAACCCGCATTCGAGTTACGCGTCAAAAGCAAAGGTTGTTGTAGACGGATCTTTGAGGGTTCTAGATAAGAAAGGGAACAGAAAGGTTCAAGATTCGAAGAATATAACCTGTAGTGTAAACTCGTACCACGTGTAGAATAATTCCAGGTACGTATCGATTGGTTTAAGCCTCGCATCTGCACCTAAAAACCTGCCCCAAGCGCCCTGCAGCCACTGGTGCCATGGGCTCTGAAGCAGCTGCCTGGATTGGTCGAGATTACTGTATGTACCACGTACCTATTATTAGATGCATGCAACCTTCCAACCTTCCAGCCCTTCCAGCCCTTTCGTAGTTGGAACGTTGAACGTTGAACGTTAGACAAATTTGGCCCTCAAACGTCGCTACGGAGTTGACGACATTTCATCCCCGTCCCCGTCATTTTACTTTGCGCCCCCGTAGCCTGGTCTAGTCAGTTATTTTGGTCTTCGAGTTCTAGACCCTACCCACGCGAAAAGCGACGGGCCACCATGTCGAATCCCAATCAACTATACCTCTTAGCCGACCATATCAAGTTATCGCTGCTGGAACGACAGCGAGCGCAGAGCCTCAACCTCGACGCCGATACAAAAGATGGGCACATCTCCAGGTCCTTAGATCAGTTCCGAGATGGACTAGCCGCCATACAGAAGGAGAAGAAGAGGTTGGAAGAGGACGGCGATGAAGAGTACGTCTTATCATCTATGTCGGAGATATCGCATCACCCGACATATGTCCAGCGATAGGGAAGAGCTTCGTCAAGACTAATGTATCAATAGCGGCGCGCTCACTATCGAAGATGCCCTTCCTGGCCTCCAGAAGCAATATAGCGATTTAACAGCGCAATTCCACGGCTTTTCCTCTCCCTCGACCGAATCAACCCTGACGCACCCGAACGACCCGGCCCTCAGCACCGACTTCGAGCACGCAACCACATCCCCCACCGGCGCATCCCCCAGCGCTCTGCCGTCCTCATCGATGTCGAACCTGCGACCTAAGGGCACCCGGGCGACATCCAAGACGGTGCGCTTCACGGACAACCCGCCGCCGCCCGCCGCCGCCGCCACGGCAGGCGACGCGGACCTAGAGGCGCAGCTATTCGGGAGCAGCAGCCGGTACAGAGATAACCCGGACGACGGGGGCATGGGGTACCGGGACGAGGCGGACGGCATGACCAACACGCAGATCCACGCGTACCACCAGGAGATCCTGAACCAGCAGGACGAGCAGCTGGACCAGCTCGGGGTCAGCATCGCGCGCCAGCGCGAGCTCTCGATGCGGATCGGCGACGAGCTCGACGAGCACGTGGCCATGCTCGACGACGTCGACGGCGCCGTCGACCGCCACCAGGGCCGCCTCGACCGCGCCCGCCGCCAGGTCCGCAAGATCTCGCGCGCCGCGAGCGAGAGCAAGCAGATGATCGCCATCATCGTCCTCATCATTGTTCTTGTCCTGCTGATCGCCGTGCTGAAGTGAAACTGCTGGGGAGGGAGGAAGTACGTGGTGGCGTGTGGTATGGGGTGCTATGTAAAAGAGGTGGGACGAAATTGGGAGTTGGTATCGGCTGGGAGCTCGGTCGATAAAGCAAGAAAGCTCCTTTTTGCATTTTGGCATGGCGTGGCATGGCGTTTAACGGGAAAGAGACAGATATTGCTGTTTCTTTCTTTTCAACTTGTTTATGTTTTATATTATACACGGTCGGGGGAGGAAGCGTGGACTCCCATCAGATTCTCCTTGGATATTTAGTAGAAGCGAATTAGGGCCATATATGGCCCTTGACTCTCAATCTTGATCTAGCACGGAATGTATAGCTATGTGTAGGTAAAGGGGGGGCCGTGGGTTACATTAGAGCTATTCGAGACGATCGTCTCGTTCACGAAGATTTAAATCTACTTGAGAAGCACGAGTGCTAGTGTTGATCCAAGAATCTTGATGTCCAGATTTACAATTTAATTTGTACAATTGAACGGAAGCCACAATCAGTCTTGCCTCATCCCACTGGAAAGAAAGTCGTGAAACCATAACCACCATAATAATGCCATCCATTCACTTAGTTCGGGCCCGTCCCATCCCTATCCATCAAGTCAAACCTTGGAAGAGATTCGTCACCAGCCCGCCGTTCTCTGCTAGGTAGCCATCCGGCCCGAGACCTACAAGCCGTCGCGCATGCTGGTGCCAGACTTGCTGGTCTCCTCGGCGGCGTGCTTTGTGCGCTCCTGCAGGGATGCCACGTCCTCCTTGCCGTCGCCGCCGTGCCGGTCCGCCTTGACGGCCTCCTCGCTGTCCGACGCCAGCTCCGGCTTCCAGTGGCCCTTGCCCGCCTTCTGCTTCGCCAGCAGGTCCTGCTTGTGCTTCTCGGGGTCGTGGGTCTCGGATCCTTCTAAAGTGTAAGGGGGGGTTTTTGTTAGCCTTGTCTTGTTTCCTAATTCCGAATCGGTATATTCTGGATCGGATAAACTTACGGCTGCTCTCCTTATAGGAGAGGTTGGCAGAGCTGCTGGTGAAGGTCCTTTGTGCGATTGCTTGTCTGCCCGTAGCTAGGCTAGCGGCGGATCTGAGGAGCATTCGAGAGGCCATTGTGGTGTATGTTGGAAGGAAAGTAGGACTTGTAGGTAGTTTTAGTTCTAGTTATCGTATGAAGGATTCAGGTGAGTAGGTGATAGCTTTTCAGAGCTTAGTAGTTCAATTGACTTGTTCCAGGGAGCTTTGAAGTAATTGTCTCGTAGTCATAGAACATGGAAAAGCTCCCACTGGCCGAGGGACCAAGGAACAGAGACCCTCTCAATTTCATTCATAGACTTCAAGTTATGACGTCACCAGCTGGTAAAGAGGTACATGTAGCTTAGGTGGGCTATGATAATCTGGTAAGATGTGATTGGCCGGACATGACAAATTCGACGGCCCCTCCTGTCGGTTACTTGCACTCTTCTTTCGGTTAATAGGAAGAGCATCGACAACGACATCACTTCCCCACCACAAATTACACCTTATTATCAACCGAATATTCATTGTCCATTCGTACGTATATGTACTTTAACCCAGGAACACCAAGTCCCACTTGAGTAAGTGTATCACATAAAATACACGTAGATATGCATTAAGACTCTACAGTAATTCATGACCTTTCCTAGAAACCCCGAGAATAATGCAATCACCAAGGGGAAATGACATTGAGAAATACTATTCTCAAGCTTTGCTTATAAAAGTGACTTCCGTCCCGAAGTGCTAGTATCATTTGCCGGCATATTCAACACCACGTACGAGCTCCACATCACATAACTTCTGTGTAATTCTGTTAGTGGTATAATTAGGTTGCGGCTCAAGACAGAGGAAGTGCCTTCAACGGCAGTGACTTTTCCTAGCCCTGAGTTGAATAAACATGATGTTCACTAATAGCAGAGATCTTGATATCACCATATTTTTTAAGACTTAGCTGCTCTGTATTCCACACTTGAGGAAATTGATACTAAGTCTCCAGTGAGAATATTATACGCAGAAGTGTCGTGTTATTGTACAATTCTTAGCAACAAGCTTCATAAGTTGGCTCTATGTTTATGACGAGACTGATGAAGACGAGGCCTTCGCTTCGTATTCTAAGAAAATGCTGGCTAAGGATTAGTAAACTCTAAATTCTTAGGTGATCGACTTGCTAACAGAAGAAAATAACCATGTTTTTTTTATTTTACCGTTTCTTGTGTCCTAGCTGTTGTTCAACTCAAAGATTCATTCACAGTAGTTTCAGCAGGGGTATTACCAATCCAAACTTAACTATTAACCTCATTTACTAGTAAAGACTCAAGCAAATACTATGTGTACCCCGATTACCCAACTAAATTCTCATGAGCTTACGGTTCCTCTTCCGACTGAGACGAAATCTATGCCTACCAGCTTAGGGAGAGCACCTACGAGTCCTAGATCAGGACTGAGATCTCGTAATTAGTTGCAAGCTGCAATTCCGCCATATAAAGAGCCGCTCTTAGTACACAAGCACTCTCTATGCACCAGTTATGTAGAGAAAATACATATACTATGAGAAGAGTGTCTGGAAAGCACCATGGCTTACTGGACTTGGAGCTCACTCAACGGTTAACTCCGCCCGTCCTGCGTGGTTCTAGAGAAGAGAAAGAAGACGGACGGTTATTTGGACGAAGTAAAATCAACGTTATAAATTAGCGTTGGTATCATGACCATGAGGTCCCCATACATCTATCTACCTACTATATACAGGATGGAGATAGGCAAACTAGAACTCATGTCTTTAAGTCGGCTTTCCCACACAAAGTGTCAGAGGAAGGTAGTTTATATTTCAAAGTCTATATATTAGAGAAATTTCTTATTGAGGATTTTTTTTAGCCGCTTGCTATCATTTTATTATCCGTCTCTTTTTCTGAGAAGGGGATCCTCTCAATTAAGATACATGCCGGTATAAATCATAGGATAAACATCGTTATAAGTTTGAGACGATACACAAGTGCAACCAACTATTTACATGGAAGAATGAGCTTGAGTAATACGAACATGACTCGAGTCCGAGCCAGCACTATTGGACTAGCACCTCGTATGTTCTCGTATTACGCACTCGCATTAGTAGCTCTTCGAGATACCATACTAAGCTGTGACTTAGATAACAGGAAGTAATAGTGACCTGGACGCCCTTCCCCAGGCCCACCAATCTCAAGTCTCCCATTGAACTAACTAACTGGCTATATGTTACTCACATACCTCCTACCTAGATGTATTAACTTCCCCGAATACTAACATCTGTAACACTGCATCATGTGTAGCTACCTACCTAACCTATACAGTCGTCACCTAGCACACATATAGTCTAACCACCTATCCCGCTACACCGGGCATACCTTCAACAACATGTCATCCAAGCCTCCTCCACGTCCATCGCGTTCCGCCCGTGTACCATAAAGCAGCATCCACCCGTGCATATTCTCGCCGTCACCTGACCGGACCCAGGCGCGACGATGAAAAGTGCAGCGGCGGTACAAGTATCCGTTGTGCACCTCCGGCCCGGGAGACCGCATGAGGGACGGGCACGACGTACATACATACCTAGCACCGAGTTAGGTAAAATCACGGATGCGGGCGCCTCCGCAAGTTGCATATCAGCAAGCGCGCGCTCTGTCGATCAAGCACGCCAACGGATACCGGATAAGGGGATCATTTTTTATTCTGCATCCGGCCTGCCTCTCAGGCATGGGGAAAAGCCGAAGGATATAAGCTACCCAGTGCTCACCTAAGACATATGACAGCAGATGGTAAGGCAGGGAGAGAAAATGGAAGAAGACTGGGACTTTTCTCGAGACAACAAATCCTACGTGGGTGTAACTTGAAGTAAGACAACTTACCTACCAATCTACCGAAACAGCCAATGTATAATTTCCATCCGTTGGCACTTCGGCCGAGTTTGACGTCAAGTACGCAAATATTGGAATGTGAGAGTTGCTGTCAAGTCAACCTCGAATTAGACTCGCTCTCTGCGGCACCAATTGAGAATGTGTATGTAGCCGCAATCAGCTGCTATGAATTCCATCTTCTACTGCTCACGTTTCATACAACTTACGATCTACGTCTGAGAAATGCCCAATTACGAAATGTCACGACAACAGCAAAACACAATGCAGAGAGAAAAGACGGCAAAGTTAGAAGTGAGAGGCTCGCATTTGGCCCATTTTGATTGAACGCGTTGAATGTACGGCAGAGGACAACCAATGTCTCCTTTTTGTGATATTACCTAAAAAGATAGGTACGCTATTTGCCATCAAAGAACCATTGGTATATCCCATTTCCACGCCCACCAGCGCTGTTCACCCAATATGATTTCCTATACACACGGAGATATTTTTCGTCTCCCAACAATCCCCCCGACACCTAGTGATTGATGCACTCGACCCATTGGAAGGAACCTTTGCCGGGGGAATAATGCGAAAGAAATGGGACCGGTATATCCTCGTCCCCTCGAAGCCGTAATACAAGGACAGAAAAATGGTAGCGAAGAATAACATGAACATGAGCCCTGTATTTGCAGCCCCAAAGCACCGCGCGCGCAACCAACTCCCATCTCGTGCCGTGAGCTCGGAAAAAACAAACAAGACACCCGAGTAGCCCACCCGATTCCGTTGCTTTGTGTTGAGATTCTCTGTAACCCGGATATCTCTCCCATGTAATAAAATAAAAAAACCGTGCCGAGTAGAACACCTCCGCCCCCGACGGAAGAAAACCACCTTTGCCTGCTGTGACATAATAGAGACCGACCCCTCGTCGCCAAAAAGCGTTCTATATGTGTATTCTTTTTTTTTGCGCAAACGTCATGACCCGTGATGACTCTTTATCGTACCGCTCCCAGATTGAACCCGATGACTCCGTTGTGTCATGAACACCGATGCAATTACGAAATGCAAAAACCGCCGTGATTGAAAACGCCTATTCGCAAACCCAGATAGCCTCATCTTTCGAGATCGGAACACCGGTGGCAATGATGATTTTTTCCCCTTCGCAAAACCAAATAGAAATCAGGACGTGTCGATTATCTTCAATGCCAGTCGCGCCCATCGTATGAAACTCCGGTGAGAAGTTTTGGTCGTGAACACATAGTTATATGTCGAATAAAGATGTTTGTACAGGGAGAAAGTGGAGTGAATGTGGAAAAGAAGTCCGCAGTCGAACCCCGAAATGGCCTGAAGATTGTGATTTGTCGACGTCTGATGTCCGTGCCGATGCCCGCCCAAGATGAACAGCTACTACGTAGCGAATGACTTAAAAATGCATGTTCAGAACAGCCGGAAAAACGAGTGTAGATGGTGAGTCATCGCATCATCCAAACTAGGAAGCGAAACGACCGGCCATCTACCATCGTCTACCGATGTGTTGCATCCTGGCGGGCGAAACAGACGGCGGCGGGCTAGACATGGTCAGGCCATTGGCGGGATTGATGATCGGGATAGCATTGCGCGCCCGTGTGGCAGCGGGTGCGTGCAGCTTCAGGGACGACTGCTGACTATGGAAAGTAGGAGGGATGAAAGCAGGTGAAGTGGAGTTGAGAGAGAAATTAGATGCAACTTGTTGGGGATGTTGCGTGGGCGATGCATTAGGAGAGTTGCTTGAGAGAGAGGATCGATCCGAGGAAGCGCTGCTTATTGAAACCAGCTGCAGAGACGACCACGTTAGTCAATTGACTTCTTAACATACGGCTTCGTCTAATAGTCGTATAGTACGGAGCGTGCAACCTATTTCTCAGACGTCGAGGTGCACACGGCAGATGGTAAAACTTACATCGATCTCGGTCAACAGCTTGGGGCAAAACTCCATATCGTCCTCGAGGTCGAAAGACCGACTTGCCTCAAATTGGGACCGGAAGGCAGACACAGAGGCGGTTTCGCTAAGCTCCTTCATACTTCTTACACCGCGAAATTGCTTTTGGGAGTTCTGGGAGACGGATAGCCTCGGCGCTCTTCGGTTTCGGCCGCCATGGTGGTTGTGGGACACTGGAGCGGTGGCAGCTGTTGGTTGATGATGGCCGTAGTTGTAATAAGACATTATGAATTGTTCTTCCCTATCGGGATGACTATGAACTTGAAGTAGCCGTCGTGGGTTGCGAAGAGTGGTTGGACAGAAGAGAGGCTGTTGGGTGGCGGTGTGTGCGCGCCGTATTGGTATTGGGTTGGGGGTTTGCTATGTATGTACGTAGCGGTAACAGTAGTAGCCGAGCTTTGCGCTATTAAAAAAAACCAGTTTGGAACAACAATGAAACTTGTCGTAATAATTTTTTGATGTCAAAGGTGAGATAGACGAAGCTTTCAAAGTTGTTGAAAAGGGTTTCTGAATTGGATATAGATGTTATGTATGTATGTATGTATGTATGTATGTATGTATGCTTTTTTAGTTAATACTTTGGGAGAGTTCAAGGAATAGGTGAAGTGGTAGGATCGATAAGAGTGAACAAGTGAGAGAAAGGCGGGAGAGGAGAAGGGCAAGCTGTAAATTCGGAGAAAGCGAAGGATTTTGTTGGATGGGGGGACCAAAGTCGAGAGAGACCAGAAGAGGGTAGAGAGGGCAGAGAGGGCGGCAAAAGGAGGGTGGGCCAAGGCCTGGGGGAAGACGGGGCCTGGTACTGCTGGTACGCTATACATGGTACCTAACGCTGGGTACGCTGGTACCTAGTACGCTGGTACGGCTTCCAGGGACGCTTGTAGGTGACCAAGACTTCAAGGTTCCCAGGTTTCCCTTCCTAGTACGGACTAGGGGCGAACAACAGGCGAACAACAAGCACGGAGCGGAAGTGAGCGTTTCTGCAAAAGACGTGGGAATACATGAATACATTGGCTACATTGGGCTACACCATTCCAAGGTTTCCCATCCCATGTCCAATCTGCACTGGGCTTCTTTGCAAGGGGTGGGTTCGATAGAGGGTCGAGAGGGTCGAGAGACCTGAAAGTGGCCAATAAAATTCAAGTCGCCACCTGAGATCATTGGTCGGCCTGTCCTAGACGCTATCACGAATGTGGACTAGATGGACTAGATGCACAAGCCCTGGCCGATGGCGCTGTTGTTGCTTTGCAGCTCTTTTGTAATGTCCAATGTCACAGTGCCAATCGGCTTGTTCTGCGGAGCGCTTCCTTTTCCCTTTAACGAACACACATACACACCATACAGTGTCCGCCTCGACCACTCACCCGTCACCAGATGTCCGCTGCAATGCGATCGCCAGCAGATGGGCTGTCGCTTAATTTGCCGTAGCGACTCTAGCTGCAGGATTTCTTTTTGGAATAGGTAAATGGAACAAGTTTATGCATTTCCCAAAGGCCGCGAACCTGCAAAGCCTTGCAAAAAAGGCTGCGCCCGTCCCCATCACGAGTGGGAAAAAGAGGCTGGTGAGGGAGCGCCGGTTGGAGGGCTGGAGGGCTGGAGGGGGTAGGTAATTTACTCTATCTACAAAGGAGACCCAATAGAAAGGCTTCCTTTTTTCGACTATGCGAACTACCTAGGTACGTATAGTCCAGTCCTAAAGAACATTGCTAGCCATTATTGCTAGTAACTATACGTCAGGAGACTTGATGAAGGCAAAGGGCGATACCGAGCTGGTGCCGGTGGGTCGATGAAAAGAGAATCGAGAATGGTCTCAAATCGACTAGACTTTACCAGATGGGTCAACCATTCGATCCCTCCTTACTGGGAATAGCTTCGTCTCATACTCGGATTCTTGATGTTATCAATCTATCCTTTGTCTTGATCGTGGCAGAATGTTAATGAGGCCACCGTCATCAGATCAACTGGATACGTACCCCAAGACCTTGATCACTTGGCTGATCACCTAAGCTGCTAAGCTACCTAGCTAGACTAGAAACTCATCGGTTCTGAATTCGCTTGGCTTCCATGATCCTTCTCTTAACCTGTGACTCTTTACGCAGTAAAAAATGCTTTCCCCTTTCGACGTGATGCGCAGCCGGGACCTTTGAATGAGCCAGCCTTAGCCTTGCCCGACGGTCAGGTTTGGGTGAATCGTTGGCCCGAGCAAATTTCCCCTAGATTCAGGGGTAATTGTGCAGGGAGGGGTTTACCCCTACATACAGGTAGTACTAACTACTATGCGAGGTGTAAGGACAACTCCGAGATACAATCTTCATTTGATCTCCGTATGAGGCTCATCTAAACGCTTTCCATCAAGGTGAAGAATGGACAAGGACAACGGTCGCTATCCGGGTCGACTTCTCGCCACCATCATCTCGATATAACCTTATCAAAGGAGCGTCGAGTACGTTGTTAAGCTCCGTGTCTCCTACGGGGTGGGCATCCCTTTGACAACAGCGTAGCAGACGGTACATACATCTTGCAGCAGCGGGGGGTGGTTTGTCTTCTCACCCACGGCTTACGTAGGGTACCAGTCGAGCCAGTTGGAGGCAACTTCGGCCTTTTTGGCCTGCCTGGTTGCGTGGGATGCAGCCTTGCCAGGCACTGTGAAGAATGACACTGTGATTTGGCCGTCTGGGTGTCTGGCTGTCTTTTTAACTTGTTGTGGCTGTATATGGGTCCATGCGTTCAGGCGTTCCAAGGCCCCCTTGTTGGACGGTGGAGCGGAATGGGGAATGTCGGACTGAAACCTTACCCTCTACGTAGATTCGCCAGGATTGCACATACCAAGTCCTGCAAGCCACTTCTACCACCGTGACAGTGCAAGTGGAACTGGGACCTGGTCTCGTGCAGCGTGAGACTACTTGGGGTTTGGGATTACGGGGATCGATGCTGGCCTTTCTCGAGTGCCTCTCTTCCTCTTTTGTTAGGCAGCCAGGCAGCTAAGCGAGACGACTGGATTTCGTTTTTCCTCTACAGGGCGGTTAGACTGCCGCCACACTATGTACGGTACTACACTCGCTGTATGTAATGTACCTATGTAAGCAGGTAAGGTAAGGTTGAGGATGTTTCCCGCGCTCCTAAAAGCTGACAGCATTCCTTCTCGGCCTGCCCCTTCGGCTTCGTAGTATTTCATTTCTCGAATTTGACCACTCGATATGCTCGCTGGAATATGCATGAGAGCACTATGAATCAAGCGCGCTTCCTCACCTGAAGCTAGGACGTAATTTGCGCTGCCGATCCCCATTCCGTTACCAGTAGAGAGTAACGGTTGTAAGACCTAGCCACAAAATTAGCAAACACGTCCGGCCTATGGTAGTCCTCGATGATAGGTTGACGAGATGGCTGCTCTTCTGCACATATGTTGTGAGATAGCAGGATAAGATCGTCAAGAGGCAAAACTTCTGATTAAATGGCTGGTTGATTGTCCAACAAAAAGACGCAAGTTGCCGCCTTGTGCATTGTGAGCTTGCCTCCCGTCCCTGGTAATGTAGAAGAAGTTCTAGAGCTTCCTTTAGACCCTGAAAACGGGAAGCCCTACTGGTAGCAGCTCCAGTAGCTTTGCACGATCGTGATTGAGTTGCATTTCCAGAGTTTCTCGAAATAGTATAGTACTATGTATGCTACTGCACGTTGGAGATTCGATCGCTGACAATGAATGAGAGACATTGACGAATGGGTCCTCGATTATCCGCCGGCGGCCTTCTAGACATCTATCTCACTTACAGCCCCCTCGTGTGACGAAAGCGGCAAAACCGAGCCCCCAATATAGATACGAAGCGGCCAGAGAAGTCCCTTCTAGTTGTACTAACTTCATCCTTTCTAAAGTGGCTGGCCTATCTCTTATGTTTTACTCCGATCTTGCTGTCGCCAAGTTTGCCAGTTTAAGGTCGTCTCGTCGCACTTCGCACGAAGATGTGGGACAGTTGAAATCGATTGTCCTCGCCGTGACACAGCGACGCGGATCTCTTGGTGCGACTCGTGGCGGCGCAGTGATGATCTCGCTATCAACGGACGTCATGTAAACAACGGCACCGACTTATCCCTAGACCGAGGGTCACGGGGGTAGCAATTGCTACTATTTTGGTTTCCTTGACTCGGTTGACTCTGCAGGATACCAGCTAAGGACATGGAACGCTGGCAGGCTGGCCGATTGATGCCGAAAGTGGCAGATCTACCGACGCAGGAGAACCTAGACCTGGTTCAATCGAGGTTTGTGGCTGTTTATGTCGGGGGCAGCAGGGCAGATGCAGCACCGTG
Organism: Hypoxylon rubiginosum; assembly: GCA_902806565.1. NCBI lineage: Eukaryota > Fungi > Ascomycota > Sordariomycetes > Xylariales > Hypoxylaceae > Hypoxylon > Hypoxylon rubiginosum. Next base: position 43,288 of record CADCXA010000027.1, on the reverse strand, counting down.
TTGCAGGCCTCTCCCTGCCTCCCCCTCTGTCGGCTTTCAAGAGTGAGCACAGGCTCTTACGACGAAATGTGGTGAGATGGATTCAATGAGATCTTGATACACCTCGTCGCCAGATTCTATGCTGATGATGTTTCGTTTTACTTCACGGGTGAGTTCATGTAGGTATTACTTACTTATCTACCCCTACCTACACTACGGTAACAAGAATGACTCGGATCGCTCGAGACCGAACATCCTGCCGTGTTACTCTACCGGGCTCTGAAGCTTCAACTCGAATCCTTCTGCAAAACTCCACACACTCAACTCCCATGTACTATGTAATATTTCATACCCGAGCATGGACCAACTGCCAAAGGGACTTTCATCGACTAGCAGCTTAGTGGCACAGTCGTTTCCCGCCGTTTTGGATCGAACCTCACCAGTGCCACACCGCTAGACCGCTTCTCCTGCACATTCATGCATTCTCTCACACACACATGGACACCCGAGATACCTAATCCGAACCCAGACACCTAGACACTACGATAGATAAAATTTTTTGCATACTACTTGAACTCCACGAAGCTTGGCAGTGGGATCCAAGTGCTTCGCTTACGGCGGTGCTTGCAGTACCCCCTAACGTCGAAGGCCGTCATAATTCAATAGGGATCCTGTGGTTGCGACATTGGACGTGGATTCACCTCCGTCTTGCGGGGAACTTGACGTCTTGAGATATTCAGCCACCTTTCCAGCTTTCCAGCCCCCTTTCTCGAGAAATCTAGCCTAGGGCTGCATGTTCGATATGTCAATATTCCGTGCGGTTGCGGGTCTCGCGCAGTTCCCCAGATAACATGCACGCATTTCCAATATCAAGCTTTCCTCAGGCCGACGCAAGGGCACTTCGATGACTGACTGATGTTCCAGCCTGCAATGAGTCGAGGGTCCAGCCACGTGCTCTAATAATGCAATGCCCTTCCAAGACAACGGGAACGTCCCATGATGGATTAATAAGACACATGCCGTGGAATGAAGTTCACATCCGCCGTAGTTTTCATTCCATCTCTTCCCGGCTTGTCGTAATAGCTCAAGTATGCCACGAACTAGATTCATATACGACACCGGGTCAACCAAGACGGAATGAAACTGGCGTACATATAAGGTCGTCCTTTGATGTCTAGTTTGGGATTGTCTAGACAATGGACGAGCAACCCCCTAAACACTTGCGAGTGCTATGTGTGAGACCATCTCTACCTAGTCTCTATCTAATTGTGATATATTACCATTAATCATAGACCCAATTTGCCAGTAGTGGTAGCATCGAGAATCTGTATGATGGGCTTGTTGAAAAGTTATTACTTTCGGTTTTATGGAATGAATACTGCAATAGACGCAGAGTTCGTAGCCATCAATGCTTGCTAACTATTTGAGTTGCATCATGACACTCTGCTTTGCAAACACCTCTGCGTTCGACCGCTCTATTCCGCTATGGCCCATCCTCGTCTAGCTCGTCTAGCTCGTCCTCTTCGTTCTAACTCTCCCTTTCATTCACCGCAACACTAGTGCTTGTCTAAACCTCGAGCCTTAATAAACCTGTTGATCGACTCGCGGGTGGACTTGTCGTTATACTGCTCGTGGCACTCATAGAACGAAATCAGCTCCTGCGTGCAGTCGATCATGCCCTCGATATCGACGTTGCTCTCGGCGAGGAAAGCCGCGAAACGCTGCACCTTACCCACGCGCGCTTCCTGCTGCTTGTCCTTCTCCGGGGCCCCCGGGGTGTTCTGGCCGCTGCCGCCCGCCCCGGGCCTGCCTTGCTGCACCTGTGCCAGCGCTGCCGACGCCGCGGCCATGGTCGCCGCATTGTTACCACCCGGCACCGGATTCGGGCGCAGGACGAGGGAGAGGAGGATCGCGGTGAGGGCGATGATGTGCGGCGCGTAGAGAAGGGGTAGGTCCGTCATGTAGTGGTCGTTGATGACCGACAAGGTAAGGCTGATCTCGTCTTGGTTGAGGAAGAAGTCGGATTGGAGGGTCGTTAGGGTTCGGTACGGTTGGTGAACGATCAGCTGGGAGTTCATTTCCGAAATAAGGAAGAATTCGCACTCGCCGATGCGCGAGACTTCGGTATGGAGTAGGTCTAGGTTAAATCGAGGTTCCCGAATCAGCTTCTGTGGTCTGGCTCAAGGCGGAAACAATGGAACGAGAGTACCTGGCCATAGAGATCGCGCTTCCGTGACAAACATTCTAATATGTTGCGGGCATTCTTCCATCTTGCAAGCCAAGTAGAGCGCAGTCGTCAAAACGAGGTAAGGGTTCGTTCGGCGTATTTCGACCTTGCAATAAAAGCGCTTGATGTATAGCTGAGCCGTGGCAACAGCCTGCTGCTTAATATTCAGCCTCTTGCTTATACGACTGATCTCTGGCGAACGGTAATCAGTATGGATATTCGCGGGAACGAGCAAGTGTTCTCACGTTGGTTGAAGAATATGCTTAGATGTGTCCTTCGCGGCAGTGGGAACGACTGGACCAAGGCCTGGTCACTTTTCTCCAGGTCCTCTCGCATCTGGGCAAGTTCATCTTTCGAGAACTGCCAGAAGCGCCTTTGGGTCGACTCCCAGTAATTGGCCGCCATGGTGGCTATGTGGTGATCGAGTCACTCTAGCCACCATACAGCAAGAGAGCGAGAAGAGCAGAAAAGAAACTCCAGTATCCCGGACTAGGATAATATAGCATTCGGTAGCATCCTGGGGTCGAGAACCCAGCCCTGCGAGGCTGAAAATAATATTTACACCGACGCTAAGGCTGTATGGGGCTGATGGGGTAGTAGCTTAGAAGGGATGGGGATGATGAGATGATGAACTGGTAACATTTATGTAGATATTTTTGGTTAGAAGGTAGTAGCTGGAGATATCGGACTATGTGCTACCATATATGTAGAGCGGTTGCATGTGGTTTCCCCTTTTTCCCCTTCCTCTACCCTTTTTTTCTTCTATTTTACTTTATTCGGGAAGCTTACCTACATGCACGGGGCAACGGCAACGGCAATGGGAGAAAGTTCGTCATCTAGAGCTAGCGAGCTTCGAATCTTATCGGCTTATCCGGTTATCGCATTTCGGGATTACCAATTACCTAGGTACCAAATGGGCGCTTTGACATGGATTCCCTGTTCGGCTGGGGTTCGTTTTGCGGGACAACCGTCATTTTCTCGCGTCCCGTCTCCTGCCGCCCCTTTAGGTGCTTAAAGATCCCTAGCCTTGGAAGTTGGTGCAAAAAATCAACACCGACGTCAATGTGCCTGGGGGAATGATCTCAGACGCAGCACAACAACGACCCCCCTATTCTGCTTCTAATGATGCCCTACCCGTAGCACCAAACGACCAGCGACCAGTTTTGCGATCGCTGAATCCACCTCCTTGTCGCGCCTGTCATGATCGAGTATGGACATTCCCAAGGTGATTACCGAGCTACAGTTGGAAATGGAAGAGTCGCAGAACCAGCGCGATGCTCGTGTCGAGCAGCTCTGGACAAGGTTGGATTACCAGAGCAAAGGCGAGCTGGACTGGAAAGGCTTGCAAAAGGGCCTCAGGAGGATCGACCATCGTCAGTAGCAAACCCCCCTTGTCTTGGCTCTCTTTGACCTAAGACACCGGTTGCTAACTCCCCAACTCCATGCGACAGCATTGAAAAATGCCGATGACATGCTCAAGACGATAATCAAAGTTGTCGATACGAATGGGGACGGCAAGATCCAATACGAAGGTCTGTAAATCCCCTCCTTGGCCCCCTATCTCTTTCCAAGTTATAATCATATTTAGCTAACAATATGGGGCGGATATAGAATTTCGAGTCTTTGTCGAGGCTGCCGAGCGTCAGCTATACATCCTTTTTAAGTCGATAGATCACGATAAGAATGGGAAGATTGATAAAGAGGAGCTGCACCATGCTGTACAGCGAGCTGGTCTTGCGGTGCCAATGCGCCGCCTAGACGAGTTCTTTGAGAATATTGATCACAACCGTGATGGGTTTATCACGTATGAAGAATGGAGGTTAGTTGCCCTCTAGTCCATCTGTCCTCGGCCTCGTGAAGCCTGAGGGATTAAACATTTATCCCGGATGCATGCAGCCATAGCTGAACTGTACTTGGAGAGAGATGAGTGGTTGCTACACCTGGCCATATCTAAATTCTCGATAATTGGATAGGTAACTGACATTTTTGTGATCTCAAGGAATTTCCTACTTTTTATGCCCAACGCGGATTCTACCACTACACTGCGGGCAGTTTTCACATTTTATTCAGACATCCTCACTCTCAATTCTGAAGGTGACTCGGTAGTCAGCGAGGAAACTCTTCAAGGGATAGGTACGAATCTTCTCTACACCCTCCTTGGTTCAATCTTAAGGCTCGCCTCCCCACCTAAAATACCGCCCGATCGCGTCCATTCTTCATCGGTATCGTCACCATTGCCTCAGAGCAATGATGAACCAGAACCAACTCCAAAGGACGTACTCCCAACATTCAACAATACAATCGACATGACGTCCACCGTAGTACAATCATTTGCTCAGCCGGCCTCTATTGCAACCGCCATAGCCGCCGAAGCTCCCGCTGAAGCTCAGCAGGCGGAGCTCATCGTAGCACAGGAAATTGAGATTGAATCTGGCTTGACTGAAAAGAAAAAAAGATCCGTGCTGATTAAATTCATCCCCGATCCAGGCTATTTTGTTGCAGGTGCTGTAGCAGGGGGTATTTCTCGCACTGCTACCGCTCCCCTCGATCGACTAAAAGTCTACCTCCTCGTTAATACCACGGCGAGCACTAATACCGCCCTTGACGCCGCGAAAAAGGGGCAGCCTCTCCGAGCCATAAAACATGCCAGCATCCCCCTCTTCACGGCGATCAGCGATCTGTATAAATCCGGAGGTATCCGGGGCTTTTTTGCTGGTCAGTATATACCTAAATGTTGATTGCTGTGTATGAACTTGAGGCTTAAATTTCTGTACTAGGCAATGGACTCAACGTAGTCAAGATCATGCCCGAGACGGCAATTAGGGTAAATTTCCTTAGATATACCGCCCTCTCAGAACTCATAGCTAACTCCATACCAGTTTGGAGCATACGAGGCTGCCAAGAAGACACTTGCGAGCTTCGAGGGCCACGAGAACCCGCAACAAATCAACCCCTACTCCAGATTTGTCGCCGGCGGCGTGGCTGGTATGACTGCGCAGTACGTGACCTTATTGAGCTTTGTCCTTAGCAATAGCTAACGCACGTATAGATTTTGTGTTTATCCTCTCGACACCCTTAAGTTCCGGTGGGTATAATTGCAGCCGTAGTCTTTGGATTAATAACTGACGACTGTTAGTCTGCAATCAGAATATGTCTCGGGTGGTCCCCGAGGAAATACTCTTCTCTTCCAGACTGCGCGTAAGATGTGGTCAGAAGGGGGTATTAGAGCTACCTATCGAGGCGTGACCATGGGTCTGATCGGCATGTTTCCCTATTCGGCAATCGACATGGGCACCTTCGAGTTGCTTAAAACGACCTACATAACATACAAGGCCCGAGCCACCGGTCTTCACGAGGAGGACACACACCCTAGCACCTTCGCGACGGGAATCATGGGAGCAACATCAGGGGCCTTCGGCGCGACTGTCGTGTATCCCCTAAACGTCCTGCGGACGAGATTGCAAACCCAAGGCACCAGTATGCATCCGGCACGCTACACGGGTATCTGGGATGTAGGTCGTAAGACTATCCAGAACGAAGGTGCGAGAGGTCTTTATAAAGGTTTGATGCCGAATCTCCTCAAGGTCGCTCCCGCGCTTAGTATCACGTGGATGGTCTACGAGAATGCGAAACGCATCTTGCAGTTGAACTAGACCTCAGCTGCCTAGAATACGGACCTAAACCCGAAAGGTACGTCGAATTGGGATTGGAAGAAAAAAAGGGGGGTTTAGAGCCGGGCTTCAAGAGTATTGGCGAAACTGGGAACCCTTCGATGGTGTCCTATTTGCCGAAAGGGAGGCATCAAGCCGTCAAGAATTAAAAAGGGGGGTTGCTTAAATGGATAGATATTGGAGGAGGGCCGCGATATATCCCACTTGCATTGGGCGGAGTTCTACGAGGACGGATAGGAATTTTTGAGGTTTCTCCGACGTTGAGTGTCGTCTTCGTACGTTGTTGGAGAGCAGACAAGCAATAGCTGGCTGGTAATCTTTTTACGTTTGGCAGCAGGCGAGCGAGCATGCTTCGTGCGTCACGTTTTGACCGGCTCCAGACATGGACGTCATGTCATGTTTAAGGTAGCTGGACAATACATCACGGATAGCTCTACCGGATCGATGAATCTTGCGTGAGATACCCTTTCATAACGAGCCACTTCATTCGCAACGTGTGATAAGTGACTAATAGGCGAGTTCGGTGGGGGGATTTGATGACACTTCCGACAACTAGAAGCATACGTGACGAAATGACAGAACAACGGTGTCCTTTGATGAGTAACTCATGTAGGTTCTGTTGGGAAGACCTGGTAAACCTGGGAGTATTTAAGAAACGCCACCACCTAGCTTCCCTGCCCCTTATTATCCTCTACTATCAAGCAATATCAGACAACGATACACGTACTGTACCTATCTTACGCAGTAGCGCCGATAGCGATAACGACAACGACAACAACCACGATAAAGAGGACTCTTGGTCTTGCCTCCGTGTCGACCATGGCTGGCCTAGAATGGACAGCCACCTACTTCGGCATCCCTGAGAGCCACAAAACCTATTGCGTCGATGCCCACCACTTCTACGAGTGCGGCCACCCCGTCCAGGAAAAAGCCGGCAACAAAACGCGCGACGTGATCCGCCGCTTTAAAAACGACTACCACTGGAGGCCCTGTAGCCTGCGAGGCTGCAAGATCCTTAAGTTGAACGTGATTATCCCCAAACGATGCATACCCGACTGCCCCGGCGTGACTCTGTAAGCATTTTCCAACCCCCCCTTGGCTTTACCGACAAAGCGTTGCTAACAAATCCCCCCCTCGCAAGCCCCGTGGATGACCTCCCTATGATCAATCTCCAACGGAAAGCAAAGGAAGAGTGGGAGGATGCGACACTCAAGGGAGCGGAACTGGAAGAGGCGCGTCGACGACGAGAGGAGCGGCGGCTGGAAATGGAGAAGGAGCGGGAGCATTGGAGACGTGAGCTTGGAGACAACGAGAACATTGTGTACTTCGAGCGCCTTTAGGGGCTGCGGAGACATCCCCTTGCCGCGGCAACACTGCAACACTGGGAGACTTGGGAGATCTGATTAGGTATCAGGTCTTGGCGGTGGATATGGGTATGTCGACAATACAGGAGTCATCTTCCTGAGGTAGCTACCTAGGTAGTCAATATACAGCAGCTAGCGCCACTGTACCAAGCTGATGGATCTTCCGTGACATACCCTCTGCGCAATGAAGCACGCCTTATTCACGGCAACGTGTGATGAGTGATCAACGGGGAAGTTAGGTTGGCTGATCAGATGCTTCAGTGACCAAATCATATGTGACGAGGCAGCGGAACGAACGCTAGCTGACAGTTTCCTTGACGAGGAAGTCGTGGAGGCTCTATCAGGAGGATTTGGGAGGCTGGAAAATATTTTAAAGTACTCTCCTCTTTGGCTATTTCCTCCCTATTCCTCCCTAGGTGTTATCAAGTAACAACAAGACAATATCAAGCCTCGAATACCTAGGTTATTGTCCAAAATAGAGTCAACAGCAATACCGAGGATAAAAACATCGACAAAAGGGACACCTAGCCTTGCCTCGGCTTCAACCATGACGAACACGAAGACCACGAAGAAGATTCCTCGCGGCTTCGAAACCTGCTGCCACAAATACAGCTACTTCTACCACTGCGCCCACCATGTCCTAGAAAATACCGGCGATGAAACGCAGCAGAAGGTCAGCTGGTATAAGCAGAAGAATCATACAGGGTCTTGTCACCAGCGAGGCTGTCGTGTCCTCAATGTAAACGAGATACTTCGCAACCCGTGCACTCCCGGATGCTGGGAGACGGGAACGTCCATGTAAGCATTTATTTCCGCTCTCTCTCCATCCCTCCCTAACGGAAAAAGGTGTCATACTAACAAAAGAAATTACTTCTCGTAGACCTGATGATGATATCGACATCGAGAACTACCGACAAGAGAGACGACAAGTGAAAAATCCCCAGCGGCGGGCATAGACGACGCTCCTATTCCGGTAACCTAGGAGGCCGCCTGGAGATCTGGGAATAATCTCAGGCGTTCAGGCCTTGGGGGTTAGGGCAGATATGGATATATCGATAATGCTGGTGTCATCTTCCTGAGATAGCTACATATAGGTGGTCATTATACAGGAGCTAGCGCTTCTGTACCAGATTGTTGGATATCGACCGTGATGTACCCTTTCGTAACGAAGCACGTCTTATTCACAGAAACGTGTAATACCTATGTGATTCATAGGAGAGTCGAATTAGCTGATTCGATGCCTCTTCAGCCACTGAATCATATGTGATGAAGTGGTAAAACGATGAATGTTTGTTGACAGCGTTATTAACGAGTACCTAAGTTGTGTATGTTCTGTTAGGAATATATGGGAAGTCGGGACGTATTGAAAAAATACTATCCCCCTTGGTTGTCTTCCCCCCCTCTTCCCCCTTACTATCAAGCAATAACAAGACAACAGCATACCCTAAGTAGGTACTTATCCAAAGCAGGGTCCACGAAAATAACGAAAATAGAAACTTCGACAACAGAAACACTTGGGCCTTTGCCTCTACGTCGACCATGCCGACCACGATTGCGGCCACGATGCCGACCACGATCGTCATTCCTCGCGGCTACGAACACTGCTGCCTCAAATACCACCACTTCTACAGCTGCGGCCACCATGTCCTAGAGACGACCAACAACGTAACGCGCCCCATGGTCAGCTATACCAAGCGCCGGAATCACGCGTGCCACTGTCTCTCCCGAGGCTGTCTGCTCTTCAACGAAAATACGTTATTGTCCTACCCGTGCACTCCTGGGTGCTCGGGGACGCCTTTGTAAGCATTTATCTCCGCCCCCGCCCCCCTCTTTTTGGCTGAATGAGAAAGCTTTATACTAACAAATCAACTTACCTCTCCTAGCCTTTGGGATGATGCCACGATCGTCGAGTACCGACGGCGCAGGCAAATCATTCACGGTTGGCAGGGCTAAGTGGGTAGAGATGCCCCCCCTTATTGCGGTTAGCTAGGAGCCCGCATGGAGATCTGGGAATAGTATCGGTAGGGCAGATATTGGATATATCGATAATGCGGGTTGTCATCTTCCTGTTGTTGGACGTGGGCGAAGGGGGGACGGACTAAGTTGATGAACTGGCTCGTAATTTTGGTCGTTTAGGTGTCACCGATATGAAGATATTTGATAAAACTTTGTGAGCGAATTTCTATACGTGTAGACGAAGAGAATATGTTAAGGCGCTTTCGTTACCTCATATCCCTCATCGTTTACGGATATCTTGACCGAAACTTCATAGGAGTTGAGTCTGCCGGTATGCACTATACGGGACATATCACATACCAGAGACAAAGAGTAGTCCAAATTGGTTGATTCCAATCAATTCAGTCGGACATTACGTCGACGACTTGCTATCCTGCCCGTGCTAGGGGACTTTCTGCTGTGGCTCTGAGGCCATTCCAAATTGGCGTGAGCATCTATCTTACAATGATGTCTCAGCCTTCTCTTAAACGCCGAAACTCCAAACATTTCCAATCCTACAAATCCCTCCTTTTCCGAGGGGGCCGTGCGCATCTGCCGTCTTGCTAGGGCCATCAATTCAATCCTTTATAACTCCGTTTAATCGTACTGCCTTGGGGATATCATAGAATGCCAACCAAGTCCAAATCGATTAGAAAAAAAACCACCAAGACTGTGTGCGTATTCCTTCCTTCACCCCTGATAGTACTCAAGTAGGCGGTTCGAGCCGCATACAAAATTGCCACAAATTCGGGCAAACACTGCTTCAACGCAGTGGTAGACCTCGATAAGGGAACATTATAGTAGTGTTGGTGTGACGATACGCCTCTGCCTCGTTCATCTCTTGCAACTAAAGTTGTCGTGCAGTGCTGTGTCGTTATTGGTCACAAGTGTGATAGATCGAATGGTCCGGTGAAGCCGCCGTGCAAGAGCATTGCAGCAATTCTACGCCTCTGAAGAGGCAAGTCATCCTCGTCGTAGCAGTAAGGATCTAGGCCAAGTGCTACATAGATCGAGTTCGTAATCACGAACATACCGCAGTCCCAGCCATTCGACTGCCTGGGGATCTTGTAAAGTTCCTCGCTCCAATCATCAGCCACATACTTGGCCCCCAAGAACTGTCGAAGCCAGTCACGAGTATCCCGAATGTGCGACGCTGGTGATCCGTAGAACGAGTCAAGGTAAGCAATACTTCGGCGTGAAGGGCGGATAACAATCACGGTCCAGTGGCTATTCCTGTTGACTGGGACGAGCACCGTGTCGATGTTGAGGAAGTTGTCAGGACGCATACCCCAGGTTCGTGAAAGTCCTCTTGGGAATAGTTTGTTACGCTTGTCGCCCTGGTAACTCGACCAATATTGAGAAGAGATAGCTACACACTTCGGTGTGTTCTTCTTGGGCACGACACCGGCTGCATTGTTGATATAAATCGCAAGATGCAGTAGAGCAGCTTGAATAGCGTTGTCGTTCAGCCACGCTCCCGCGGGGACTAGCCTCCCAAAATCATGTGGCGTGAGTTGCACACCGTCACTATGGATGGCTCCTTGCCATTTGATCTCGGGAGTATGGCCTGTACTGAGCGCTTCAGTGGCTTTTTGATCCCATTCGTTGCTGAGAGGGGTAATAAGGGCCGTCTTTGCCTTTCGTAGGCCAAATGCACTGAGTTTTTTATTCGCTTCTTCTTGCTCTACGCGAAGGCGTTCTTGGCGTTCTTTTTCTGCTTTCTCCTTCGCAATCCGCAGAAGCTCCTGGCGTTCCTTCTCTGCCTTCTCCTTTTCAATGCGCAGTCGTTCCTGACGCTGCGAATCTAATTCGTATATCTTAGTGTCGTTAGGCGTGAGACTTAATCGTTCCAAACCAGGCAGACCATATTCGCCATCATGGTCGAAAAACTCGCGGATGTTCGTATACTTCGGCGGAGGGGGAGGTTGCCAAACTCGATCATACGTAGACCCAGTGGTAGGGGCAGGTTTCTCACGGCGGGTCGATATCTCTTCTTGATCTTCGGGCGGCGGAGTTACCATCTGGATCTTGGTGCGCTTCGACCAAGTTTTCTTACCGCTGGAAAATAGCCGTGCAGCTCTTCTAGCGGTATTCATGGCAATGGGAGAGTGCGATGAATGTATGGGAGACAGAGGTGGCGATATGTCTAACCCGTCGAGCTTCTCGAGGCATACCGAATCAATGTCCATGGGATCGCCAAACGGACTTGAATCGGGACTGGGTCTCGGATATGAAGCCGACTTAGCCTTAGGTACCATGTTGGAATATTCCTCGGCCTCGACTCGGCGGCGTTTAGAAGACCGCTCGTCATCTTGCGGGGTGGATGTAAGAGTAGTAGAGGATTGTTGGTTGGTATGGAAGAATTTATTGTAGAGATTGAAAGATGAATCCCGCAAGTAGGAGACGGCATTGTATATATTAGAGCCGAGTCGAGTAGGTAAGATCATGTTTTTATCCGTCGACGTCTCCACGTCTTCATCGTCGAGCTCGGACGGCCAAGCTCCAGGCATTGGGTAAGAATCACGCTTTGGAGCCACGGAGGGTGGATTCGCGATAGTCCAAGGCAGCTTCGATGTCGGATCGGGCCGGAGTAGATAGCGTCTAAGCTCGGGGTCTAAGGGTGGGAAACGCTCGGGCGGATCGACAGGTATAAAGGGAGTATTAGGGCGACTGCGCTGAGAAGAGACAGCTGACCAAGTATAACGGGGCGGTTCCTAACTAGCCCTGGAATCTCGTTTCTTGAGCAACATTAGCTTCCGACCGAAACAAAGGATAAATTAGATATGACTAGGTCATAACTTACTGGTACAGGCGTGCACAACTCAGTAGCTTCTGCTGCTGATTCGTTATGCTCTTGCTGCAGCGTTGTGTAAAGTCGCTTTTGTGGAGTGAGAGGTACGGGTGTCAGGGGTGTGTAGCGTCGCTTTCGAGATCTGAGAGGAAAGGGTTCCGAGGGAGCGACAGGGCGGTTCATATGTGGAAGCTGGATGAGTACGGGTTGGTTCGAGCGCGGAACCCTAACGAGTCGTTCGTAGATTGGCGCGGCATCTAGGGGAGCACCGACGTCTCGGGCAAAGAGCTTGCCGGTTTGGTGCGCGTCGGCAAGGGATTCTCGATTGATGCGCTGGCGATTTGCGCGACAGACACCGCAGATGGCGCAGTGGCGAGGGTTGCGCCACTCGTGCTGTAGTCGATTCATAGTTAACGACATGGTCACAGTTACTCTTAAGGTCGTGACTTGGAAATAGAAATAGAAATGGAAATGGGGGAAATTGAGACTGTAGAGGCTTAAGTTCCTGATACAGGCGCAATGTGCTAATCTTAGATAAGGTAGCAGGCGAATTGTAGAATGAAAAGTGTGCGATGGCTGCTGGTTGCTATTGAAAATGGCAGTTCGTTGTTGTAAAAGGGAAGAAAGGAAAGCTGACTGAGGTGTCATGAAGTTTGTAGATGGGCAGCTGCACCGGGGAAACCAGAATGATGAGGGGGCCGGTAGTCACCTAGGTACATGTAGGCAAAAAAAAAAAAAAAAGGGAAGGAACGTACGTTACAGCTACGCGTATGCAAAACCGGGATTTACAGTAGATTTGGGCAACAGCGTTGCGCGTCGCGCTGTTTAGAATGGACGCCGAGGAAGGAGCTATCTCGATAGGAAAAGTTGAGGTTGCGAAGATGGGTTAGATGGATAGATAAACTGTAGATGTAAGGCACGATAACAAAGGTAGCAAATGCACAGGCCACATCATTACCTAGACACACAGACACATACCTCCTACTAGGATTGTCGCCGCATCCAGCCTTTGTCGATCCCCTGAGAATCCCTGCAATACCCCTGTAACCTTAAAGCTTCTAATTGCTGCTTAGATGCATACCAACTTTGGTACATGATCCGAATTCCTGATCTTTCCACACATGCCTGTATCAAAACCTAGCCACTTTATCTGCTATTAGTTAGCAAGGTCTTGGTTCTTTTCGAATCAAATGGTCGTTTTCCGCAGGTGTAGCTAACAAATACCTTCTTCCCTTAGGTGCCTAGGTAAGTATGCTATTACCACAGAACATGCTTGCATTTGGGAACTTCGCAAGCTTGTTGAACCATGGTACAGAGATACTGGCTAGGTACATTTCTCGGATCTCGTACAACCTCTATGCGTGTTATTCCAGTGAATGCAAGTCCTGAGCTACCCGATTCCGCATGTAAAGAGCATGGTTCAGATTGAGAGTCTGAGCATCCAATTCAACAATCCCTGACTCAGCCTCATCTGCAAGATCCCGCAGAATACAAGACGGCATTTCCCGTACTACCTAGTTCGTGGTCAAATTCTCCAACTTGTTACATTGCCTGTTTGCGGAAGCATCGTATGAACTCTTCTGTTTCCTCGTAACTTGATTCAAGTTTATTTTTCTATTCTCTAGTAATGGCCAGCAGATCCTTACTGTACATACCTAGGTAATTTGCATGCTAGGAGGTATGTATTGAAACACCCCAACGCCTTTCAGACAGAAGAGCCTAGGTACCTAATCTTAAAAAAAATAAAAAATAAAAAAAAGGAAAAAAAGGGAGAAAACCAAGTCCTGAAAGCAATGTTTTTCGAGAGATCACCAACATCATATTTATCAAAGTCTACATTCGTATGTATATAAGATAAGACGATGCCTGGTTGCGGAGAATACGGAAAATATTTTATGGGGTACCTCCTACCTTAATCCAGATACGTACAATACATTACAACCCTCTCGAAAGTCGGACATACAGCCAAGGTCCAGTGTTAACGCCGGAAAAGATGCCGGAGCTGTTAGAGCATTTGATGATGATGACCTGAAAGCTGAAACTCGCCAGTACCATTGGGTCGTCTCCGTCCCACCCGGGAATCTTGGCTCTTCAATTCAACTCAAAACCCATTCCCGTTCTCTTCAGCCGTTAACACCCCCGCCACGGCCCCACTTTTCATTGCCGAGTCGATATCCCGGGTCTTTCATCTCAGGTGAGCGTCAACCTTCGTTTTGCTGATCATAGGCCACAGCAGAGAAACCCGAAGAATACCTCCTCATCCGTACCGACTGAGTTCGAGGCTTAGGTCCGAATCGTTTACGCTAGCCTCCTTTTCCTCTCCAATCCCGTTTGTCTAGGTCTTTGCCAACCCTCTTAAAGACCAATAAGCAATCCCCAATGGACGCCTGCTCGGCCTTCTGTGCCTTAAGAAAGCGCCCCTTATGATAATGGTCTTGGTAGAGTATGATACACTTCCCGAGATTCCTGCCGTTGCATACTGCTAGTGTGGCTTTTACGTCTTACTCTTATATATTCTCCCTCGGTCATTCTCCTACATATGTAATCAACGCAAGTTAAATTATACCTAGAGTTCGGGTCAGCCCAACAGACAAAATCTCTTCCTTCTGGTGTGATAAGCACAAAGTCTTTCGTTCCCTAAAATCCTTCTGGTGACCCCTATCCTATCTGGGCAACCATCTAGACAAGGTTATCGATTGGCATATAGCTACACAGATACTTGTTCTAGGGATTTCTTTCTTCTATTCAACTCTTATCCCATGAAATATTTTCTCTGTCGGATCTTATCGTGACTTGAACCATTTACCTTGTCGTCTTCTTGTTCTGGATAGACTTAGGCCAGACCACAGGCGATGGAGGGCAAGCTCGCGAAGAGGGCTACTCTTCAGCACTATGATATTGGTGAGTAGACTACCATGGAATGCAACATTTTACTGATTCATATAGTAATTGTTGGCGCCGGTCCTGTCGGACTCATGCTCTCGACATGTCTCGCAAGATGGGGCTACAGCATCAGGCACATTGACAACCGGGCCGAACCTACACCCACGGGGCGCGCGGATGGCATCCAACCTCGGTCGCTAGACCTCTTACGCAATATGGGCCTGAAATCGGCCATCATGGCGCATAAACCCGCCAGAGTCTTTGAGGTCGCCTTCTGGGATCCACCTAAGAACGGCCGGGGCATTGTTAGAACTGGCACATGGGCGAGCTGTCCAAGTTTCATCGATGCGAGATATCCTTTTACCACGCTGTTGCACCAGGGCCGAATTGAGCGCGTGTTTATCTCGGATTTGGAAAAGAACGGCGTCCATGTGCAACGACCATGGACTATCAAAGGGTTCAAGTCGGACGATAAAGCAGACCCGGAGTATCCTGTCGAAGTAAATCTCAAGCACATTGACGGGACTCAGCAAGATACGGTCCGAGCCAAGTACCTATTCGGAGGTGAGGGTGCTAGATCTTTTATTAGGGATCAGTTAGGCATCAATATTACCCACAAGGATCCCATTTCGCATGTTTGGGGCGTTATGGACGGTGTTGTCAAGACTGACTTCCCAGACATCAAGGTTCGTCATCATGTGTAAGGTAACCTCAGCAGGCCTTGAACTAATTGGACATGTTTCAGATGAAATGTACGATACACTCCGAGCACGGTTCGATCATGGTAATTCCTCGGGAGGATAACATGGTTCGGTTATACATTCAGATCGCATCTTCCACAGATCCAGACTGGAACCCGCGCAAAACTGCTACCGAGGAAGAAGTTCAGGCTTCTGCGAAAAAGATTTTCCACCCATACTTGATTGAATGGGAGCGCGTAGAATGGTACTCAGTTTATCCAATCGGGCAAGGAATTTCAGCCAAATACACAATCGACCACCGGGTGTTCTTAGGCGGTGATGCGTGCCATACTCACAGTGTAAGGTCTCTATATCTCCTGGAAATATCAGCGCTAATCCTATGCAGCCGAAAGCCGGTCAAGGTATGAACACGGCCTTTTTGGACGCCTTGAATCTCGCATGGAAGATTCACGCCGTCGAGGCGGGGTTCGCCGACCGAGCACTCCTGACGACGTACGAACCTGAACGCAAAGAAGTTGCCGAGACCCTGTTGTCTTTTGATAACAAATATGCGAAGCTATTTTCACAACGACCACCTGCTGCAACGGAGGTACAGGCGGCATCAGAGCAGACGAGTACCCAGGAGGAAGACAATGAGTTCGTGAGAACTTTCAAGGAGGCTTGCGAGTTTACCAGCGGCTATGGTGTAGCATACAAGCCTAACGCGCTCAATTGGTCCTCAGGCCATCCAGCTCAATCCCCGTTGATCCATCCCGATGGAACTAAACTGCGAACGGGGCGAATCATGATTAACGCCGACGTCACGCGGGTTGTGGATGCCAACGTCGTTCATTTGGAACAAGAGGTTCCTCTCAATGGCTCATTCCGAATCTATATTTTCGCCGGAAAGCCTTCGGTCACCTCCAAAGCACTGAAGGATTTGGCTTTCCATCTCGGCGACAAGAGATCGTTCTACGGATCCTATCTTCGCCCGGACATCGGCTCTGTGTCGCACCACGAGACGCATAACCCTCACAGCCTCTTCTTCACCGTCTGCACCGTATTTGCTGCACGGCGAAGTCAGATTGAGATCTCACGCGACCTTCCGGACCTACTAGCTCGTTACCGCGACCATGTCTACGCCGACGATAGATGGGATCGTCGTGTGCCTGATGCCTCTGCTGCGGCGCACGCCAAGATGGGGCTAGACCCAGAAAGGGGCGGCGTCGTCGTCGTTCGACCCGACGGCTACGTAGGCGTCGTAATGAGTCTTGCTGAGGGTAGCGGGACCGTTGCTGCCTTGAATGAGTATTTTGGTGCCTTTTGCACGAAGAAACTAGGCGAGACGATGGCTCAACTGTAAGAATCTTGTGGCTCTTACCGGACAGGACTCATGTCCACCCAGCGGCGCCTTGACATAAAAGTGCGCATATCTACCTGCTTTTACCTGTATCTTGCGCATCTCTACATTCTAGGTGTTGCCAATACCCTTATGTTCCAATCAATGTTCTGTACGTAATCCTTTATGTTGTCATAGAGATAATGAGTACCCTCAAGCCAAGTCATCTTTATGTGACAATGTTTCGCTAAACACCTACATATATAACATCACACAATATGTGCCTCGCAGTCATGTTATTAAGACGAATCCTTAGTTACCTTAAGAACATTGAAAGGGATAAAGTGATACTCGCATAAAGATCCTAGTGAACTTCCTGAGGTAAGGCAGGTACGGATAGAATGGGATGAGACTAATAACAAAGTTTGATGCTAGCAGCTACTTCTACCTAGTATCTACCACCTGGTAGGCGGGTAAGCATCGTCTCTGGGTAATGAGGGTAGGAACATACCTACATGTATATATACCTCCCAACTGTATATATTTCCAAGACACGTGGGAGCAAGTAAGCTTCCACTTCTACCAAGTTAGGGAAGTCCCGAATATGGAACCGGCAATTTCTTCTTATTTACGTCAAGTGGCTTGTCTCGTACCCAAGTCATCAACTCTTCAATCTCCTTGGGGTTTGTGCGAAGCCGCCAATCCTAAGAGTAATTCTTACCGGCTCCCTCAGACGAGTCTCGCCAGATCATTAGGTCTAGATGACTTGGACACTCTAAGAGTCGGTCTTGATGCACTCACGTTTCCTCCTAAACACATCCATGGCATTTACAACATGATGCCAGAGACGTCGGTTCGTCAAACCGGGCCTGGAG
Organism: Hypoxylon rubiginosum; assembly: GCA_902806565.1. Classification (NCBI taxonomy): domain Eukaryota; kingdom Fungi; phylum Ascomycota; class Sordariomycetes; order Xylariales; family Hypoxylaceae; genus Hypoxylon; species Hypoxylon rubiginosum. Next base: position 25,484 of record CADCXA010000027.1, on the reverse strand, counting down.
CTGCCGTGACGAACAATGGCGTGAATAGAGACTACACCTATCCCCTTCGCTGCGATCAAACCCCCATCTTAGATGTTGACGACACTTTCAAACGATCCGGTCCGCACAACTTGAATCGAACTGGCTATGATGAGGCGAGTGAGTACAAGTTCCGTTTCTCTATTGTTTATCCTAGATAGCTTACAATCTTCAAGAGTGCCGCAACGTGCTTGTAAGGTACTGCGCTCATATCCCAAGGAACTATCAGTACAAAGACGGGATTCAACAGGTATGTGGTTCATACTAAGAAGACCAGCTCGAAAGAAAATCTCTGACGTATCACAATAGATCTTCCTGATTTTGCGTGAACATCTTGGAGACGAGAACCTTGATCTCGCAGGCGGTGTGCTTTATGAATTGATCGAGGTTGACTGCGAACATACCGATGATCCAGGGGCTGCCTTCCAACGCTGGAAGCATGATCATCTACGCAGATATGTCAGGAATCCTCTGCCATTCAATTGAATAGCCAAAACTTACAAGGCTCTACAGGCTGATCTCGAGCTTCCCCACGTTCCGCATATGACCACCATTACTTCATCAATTGTCCCTACCGAAAGGCTTGCGCTATGGCGATTGAAATGCCCAGAGCGATATCCCTTCGTATTGTCCGACTCTTCTCCTGTCGAGAGATCGTCCATTGATCCTAGCTGTATACGACACCGAAAGGCATGGCTTATTGACCACACTCTGTATATCTCCTCGCGGAGTGATGGCACTCGCCCACTCAACAGTCCGAATCCGAAGAAATTCCACGAGATGCAATGGAACTATGGATACGGCACCCGAGGCAGGCTTATAGAGGAGCGAGATATATCGATAGCCTCCCCGGATCGTCCGAGCGTAGTGCCGCCATCAGGAACTGCAGAGACTCCACTCGATGTTTCGAGTCACTCGAAAGGATCACATCGCTCCGTGCCCGGACTTGGTACTCTTGAGAAATTCAAAAGTAGATTATTTACGCATAAACGAAAATCTGGATCGGAACAGAAACGACGTAGCTGGATGCCAAATACCCTTATGGCCGAAACCGCGGCATTGTTTAGGGATAAGGGGCCTAACTCTGAAATCGCTGTCGTGCCTCTTCCCGGTGGCTGTCGAATACCGAATGCTATATTCGCTAGGAAGTACTCGTTAGTCGAGACTGGTGATTCGCTGCCTCCATACCTATCACTACGCCAAATGCCTACCGCTGAATCTAAGGCTACCGATACCATCGTGGAAGCCGCAAGTAACGGATTGCTGGACGGAGCACCACCTTGGTCATTCCGTGGCCCCTTTACGCCGCAGCTGGGATTTGATGGCGGGCTGGATTACCACTGGGCGCCTCAGGAACCTATTGTCACCCATAGAAGGTTCGATACAGATGCCTCGACCCTCGATGCGACGGGTTTGCCACTTGCTGGTCAATACGAAGAAATTGACTTCGAGAGGACTACGAATCATATAGCTCAGCGGATATCTACCAAGAGACAAGGGATGATTTTCAACCTAGGAGTAGCTGACGATGCCGAGAACGATGTAACTACCCAGCTATCAGCAAATTATACGACTTCGAACGTATCAAGACCTGGTAACCCAAGCGCAACCACGCCACGGGTCCTTAATCCAACAATATACAAGCCATCGCAACCAGATGGATCTTCAATCGCAGGTTCCCAGAATAAGATAATGTGCTTGGCTTCTAATGACGCAGAGTGGTCGACCTCGGAAAGGTTTATATTATCCCTATAGGTTCTGGTGGATGACTGCTAACTAAATGTTCTAGACGTAGACCTGGCTTGCGCTGTCCAAACCCTTTGCTTTTTCAAAACATCGAGTTTGCAATTCCGATCGAAACCTCGGGGTCAGAAACACCCAGTTCTAATCGTAAAACCACCGTGGTCGAGCTGCTACCAAGCTACCCCTTGCCGAATGTGAATACTGGTCATAACGAAAGTGTGCGCAGTGCTGCAGATGCTACAGGGAGGTGAAAGAGCAGACAAAGAGTGCTACATGAGAATTGGTGATGCCAAAGCGACTTAAGTGCTTAGTCGGTTAGCCGGTTAGCCGCCTGTGAGTTACCCATGGAGATTCTCTGCATGGTGTTTCCTAAGGGGACAATATTAGTGCACTAAGTATCGGGGGGCAACGAGGACGAAAGCACGTAGGAGGTACCTAGGAAGATATGATGGGCTGGTGAGGAAATCACGTGCACGTGGCATAATTGTGTGGGCGGTGAGTCTCGCTTGTACGTAGAATTAAATTGTACTTTTGCGTTTTCAACGAAGCTGTCCCAAACCTCACCGTCTCACGTTCAGCACCCAACGTCAACTCTGCAAATCCACAACGCGACAACGCAACAACGTAAACAGCTTTCTTTTTTTGCGTGCTTCATCTTTGATTGCTTCGAGATGGATTACTTCAATTTGTTTGAAGATGAAGAATCAACGCTCCAAGGTATGCTGCGGCCAAGTCCTACAGATGCGATGCAAAGCACAGCAAATCTAACACATCTGAGTAGACTTTAATGCCCCTTGCCCTCGCCCTGACGATATAATTTGGCCTGACGATGATCTGGGAGATGGACTGGGCGATGGGCTCGGCGCTGTCGATGGGCTTTGGCCTGGCGATGGGCAGCTGCTTGCCATTGAGAGCAGTATGTCCCCTACTAAATCTACCTACTGGGTTACCTTACCACTGTTTTGATACCAATCGAGCATCTTCTACCTGAGGTTTCTCCGTGGCATGGCAGATTTCAAGTACCAAATCAGCACACTGATCTAACAAACATTTCCTAGGTCCTGACTGGCAGCAACCTGAGCCCTTCGAAAACACGCTCTTCTCCCAGGACTCGCCTTTGCCCAACTACGTACTAGACACCGCATCGACCGCATCGTTCGCATCTTTCGCAACTTTCAATTCCTACTTTCGTGGCGGACCATACACCAGAGGTATTTGCAAAACAAACACCCACCCCAAATCAATCTACTTCTCTCATCCACCTCTCTCATCCACCTCTCTCGTCCACCTCTCTCGTCCACCTCTCTCGTCCACCTCTCTCGTCCACCTCTCCCATCCACCTCTCCCATCCACCTCTCCCTGCAAAGTAGTGCGTTTAGTTACTAAAGTTGATTTTCGTGCAGAAGAATTGGAGCGCATTTGGGAGCGCGTTTGGAACTGGCTTCACACTTTGCGTGGCTGCACCATTGACCAAAATCTTGGTCCCTTTCCAGAGACTCTCACACCGTCCTACTCTTACTCACAATCGGGCCATCCAGCTGATACATCCACTGTAATCCATCTATCTAGAGGTACACGTCGTGAAGGAATCAACGGGTTTGCCTCGAGCATCTCTTCACCTACTCCTACTTACCATTTGCGTAACCACCAACAACGGATCGCCGAGCAAGCTTCTCTTTTCAGCATCCTACGCACGACTGGGATAGACGATAATCACGTAGGCCTTCCATCGCCAACCAAAATGTAAGTTACCGTCCTATGAATTGTTTAATATTCATGCTTACAAAAATAGGGCGCCCTCCCCCATTAACCGAAACGGTGCGACACCGGCCAAGGCCCGAGGTAGAGGCCTCAGTGTTGGTGACACTCTCCGTCAGCGACAAGAGCTACCTCCTTTCGAGGAGCCCATTGTTGATGTTCCTGAGATACCCGACCGTTACCGACACGAGAGAAACGATAGCGTCTCATCGTACCGATATGGCGGCCATGGCGGCCATGCCGGTCCTTCGACCGCCGCAAATGTCCACCAGTCAACCCTTCGCCAAGAGCAGGTTGGTGACGCGTCCCGCATCTATCATCACGGTAGAAACACAAGTGCTTCGTCGTCAAAGGCGTCTCAGCAAGTATCCTCTCCGGAGCGAGGTCGCACGCTCCAGAAGAAACACAATCTCCCGTGGCATGAGTTGGACGATGGCCTGCCTCCCGTAGCCCAGAGTACCGAGAAGAGCAACGTTACGACCATGTCGGATTTCATTAACGTGGGCAATGCAGCAACATCCTCTGGAGCTCGATCCATGTCTCGACACAAGTCACCCCCGAAGGCGGCCACGGCGATGTCGACCGATGGCAAAGGAAAGCGTCGCCCCGAGCCTCTTGACCTCCAGGATACTCGACGATATGCTGCTCTCGTTGGTCCGCATGCCAATATTCATCCAGTCCACCATCCTATCCACCATCCTCTGACTCCAATGAAGGCGGAGCATAGACAGGTCATGGAAGATGGATCATCTTCGGTATACACTCCTACACCCTTGGCTCCGTCCCATGATGATGCCGCTGATAGCCCCCCGCGCGCTCCTCATAACCCCCAGATGGTCGGGGTCAACATTCTACAGCGATACAGCGAGTGGCGAAACACCGCGCCCGAGTCTAATGCTGCCGCCAACGGTTCGACGGAGCGTCACAACAGCACTATGGGAACACCTAACGCAACCGACCAGGCATTGCAAGGCCCTTCAGCGGCCAAGAGTAGTGGAGCCATGCCCCTATCTTCCCCAGTGGACTTCAATGCACCGCCGTTCACCCCGCTGACGCCGTTCATCATGGGCGGAAACGTGAGAAAGGCATCGAAGACCATGATTGGAGAGAAAGGATGGCTCGAAGACACAGCCGCGCGAGCTGTGAAGAAACCCGAGCGCCAGAAGAACACCACTGGCTTTTTCGACAACGTCAAGAAGACGGCTCGAAAGATTGTACGTATCCATTGCTCCCATTTATTGGCCCCGAAACTAACCCTTCTTAGGCTGAGATGACCGAGTTCAAGACAACCGTTCCTAAGACTCGCATCCTTAAAGAGATCGCTATCTCGCTCGACCCTCGTGAGCAGAGTCTGCTCTACTGCGAGATGGGTTTCATCCTTAGCAACGCCATGAGCGCGTATATCAACGCCCAGCTTCACAGCGGACGTCTCAACCCGCACATTCTCGCTAGAATCTCCGACCTTTGGGAGCAGCAGGGCCGCCCGAAGGTTATCGGTTTCCGCTACGACCTCGAGACGCAGGTCGACCTCGTTGCTGCACACGTCGGCACTTTCCGATTCTACGGACCCGACCAGACAGACCAGGTTCTGATCAAGGCTCTCTTGTATGACATGAAGATGGATGCACGCGTCATGCGCGTCCACACTTATTGTCAACCCGACTCTGTAATCGCCAAGCACGTCCTTGACTCGCAGCGACTCCTACAGCTGCTCGACACCCCGGAGCAGATGCAGATCTCTCTGGCGGAGGTCTCGCAGTTCTTCAAGGTCGCCATTGAGCGAGAAGACGCCAAGCGCGTCGAAAAGGAGATGGCGAAGGCGACCGTCGTCGGACCTACACCGGCCAACACGGTCAACGCGAAGGGCAAGGGCAAGGCCCAGCTCCAGGTCCAGGTCTCCTCGCCGGAGGAGAATTACCCCGGCACGCGACGAGTCAAGAACCAGGCAAGTCTGCCCGAGTCGCAGCGCCAGTTCAGCGGACCGGTGCTGGAGCCGACGACGTACGACCAGCCCCCGCCCAAGTCCCTGCGACAGAGACAGGGCGACCAGCGCCGCCCTCCCGGCTACTAAGCCGTTTCTCTTCTTTGGTTTCCGCCTCCGCCCCCCGTCTCTTTGGTTCTGGCTCCTTGGTTTACGGTACGACTGATCTCTCAGTCCTCGGATTTCTGGGTTAGGTATACTATACCCTTATTCTTCTATTGAAGTTTGAAATCCCATATACCCCCCCCTCCGTTCGACACGACATCATCCAATTCTCCCCCCTCGAAGACAAAAGTATCGCGAGACAGAGGTCTACTCGTCATCGCACCAATTCGAGTTGAATTTCTCAAGGAAGATCTCGCGGTCGAACGAGTTGTTCGTTTTCTGTTTTTTTTCTCGTTTTTTTGGACCCACATGAGGACCCCATCCTCTGACTGGCTTCGGCCATGTCGTCTACTTTGTATAGAGGATGGGCGAGTGTGGTGTTAATACTTTGCATGATCCTGACGCATCTCGACCCGAGATTGCCGACATTCCATCCTAGTTGGTGGAAGGGTGTACATTACTATTCTTTAGGTAGTTGTCCCCCCCGGTTGGAGTCAACGGGGGAATGGAGATGTGTCGTATACCCAACTCTCAGACTTATAACTCTAGTGATTTACAAAGGAGAGGAAGGTCTTTCATTGATGGTCTATTAGGTAGACTATCGTGAAGACTCTTCGACCCCTTATCCCCTTGATGACTAACATAAAGTGACTAGCGTGGTAAGGCTATGGGGCTATGGGAACACATGAGAGTACCTACAGCCTACGAAATACAGAGGGACAAGATGCCCGATATGCAAACAGCCGCGCTAGTTCGGTATTTCTGGTAGGTTCGCCGAATTGTCTCCAAGTTTCGTCTCCAAGTCTAGGACATGGAAGTGCCTTGCGCTGTGGTCGGGTACCTGCATACTTTTGCACTTTGAATTCGACCATCTTACATCTGCCATTATAAATGGACAATTCGGATCTGCGGATAGCGCCGGGCTCGGACGAAGAATAGTGGATATATAACTCGCGATGGTTGTCGATGCTAAATGACGGAGGTTGACGTCTATTCTAACCGCTCGGAATGGCTCGCCTCTTGGCACTTATTACGTACCTAGGTAAGTAACCCCTTATTACGTAGGTTAACCCTATATAGGTGTTCTAAGGGGCTAAGGGGTACCAACGGAGGGACCTGAGGGGGATGAGGGGGATGGCAGGATGGCTGATGGTTCTCGCCGAAGCCGACCACATGCAAGGTAATCAAGTGCCCATAGGCCGTGACATCATACGCTTGTGGCCCCACCAATAGTCACTTGCCAGCATCAGGCCCAAGACCAATATCGTCGAGTCCCGCGAGTATATCCCGCCGTACTGCCAACCCGTTGCAACTCTTCTGGCGTATCATGTCCCGCATGAACTGCACGGCAGACTGGCGTGGTATTAGGGAGTAGTCTACACGAGACATTTTTACTAATAATTAATGCTAATGTTTGCTGTTGGTCGTTGCTTTGTGTCTGCCATATAATCTGCCTGCTTGCGCATTTTCAGCCTGGGCAGAATACCTGGGCAGAATACCTGGGCAGAATACACGGAATACACAGAATACATCTCGGTGAGATAATAATACGAATAACTCGCAGAAGCCGGCCTACCGAGAAAAAAGAACGACAAGCCGAGCCACTTTGTTTGCCTCGCGCATTTTATTCGGCTTGAAACAAATTTCAACTGTCATTGGATCAGCTCCAGCTTAAATATAACAAGCCTGTTACCAGGTTCTCTTCGGCCGCATCGCTTTACCCGGACTTCTATTTCGCAACTCCGTTAGGTGTGTCACCGAAACTTACTACACTACGTTCTACGGCATCTAGCCGAATATACCTCATCGCTACAAACCTCTGCAAACTGTTGCCATAATCTGGCCACGCCTGTGCAACTTACCTACCAATCAAACGTTATGTCACGATACGAAGACGACAGCTACTCTCGTGGGCGATCAGGCCACCACCACCATCACCACGAACATTCTCCCGACTATGCGTACCCCGCCGACGAATATCCGATATCTTACGAGGAGAGCCGGCGACTCGCCGAGGAGGGGGCCGCAGGACCGAAACTGCTGACCTACCCATCGTCGAACCTACAAGTTCCCGATTCGCACTCGCGTCCGAGATCCTTACCGCCTCCGGTCGAGTATCGCAGGTCGAGTCGCGGAAGGAGAACGGAGAAGGGGTACGACAGGTACGACGACGAAAGCGACGGTTCGGACGAGGATCGGGCACGGACGCCGGTCGACAAGGCGCGTAAGTTCGTCGATAATACGTTTTCCAACTCCACCACCGGCCTAGGTGTCGGCGTGCTGGGCGCGCTCGTGGGCGGCCTGGCGGCTCGCGAAGCGGTAGACGCTCGGACGAAGCACGACAGCGGCCACCACCGCCGCGACCCAGACCAACTCAAGCGCAACCAGCTCATCGGCACGGTGGTCGGGGCGGCGGTAGGGGCGCTGGGCGCGAACGCGGTTGAGAAGCGGCTCGAGGTGCGCCGCGAAAGGGACAAGGTCAAGCAGGAGAGGTGGGACCGCACGTACCGTCCAGGCGTGAACGACGCCGATGTGGTGGAGAAGCGCGAGGTGGTGACGCGCCCGCGGAGTAGCACCGGGGAAGGTTGGAAGAAGGACTGGGACCCCTGGGACCAGCAGCGAGACCACCGCGAGCGCGACTACCACCGGCCCAGGAGTCACGGCCGCGAGCGCGAGGTCGACCTCGACGCGCGCAGCTGGAAGAACGTCGAAGACTGGCTGTACGACGACCGGAACGATAGCAGGCCGAGGTCGAGCGGGCGTAGGAGCGCGGAGGGCGAATATCGTTATTGATTCAAATATTTTTTTTAACTGCGTCGGTTTGGAGAAATGCTAGAAGAGGCCAAAGCGTCTGTAGCGGTTTTTTCTTCTTCTTCTACCTAGACCCCCGGCCCTCTTTGTCCCGTCTTATGTCATGCATAGATCCAGCGCCACGCTGTCATTTCTCTTGATATCATGTTTTACGTTCTAGGTAGACACACATACTTTCTATTTTCTCAGCAAGCGATATTCCTGATCTTGTTTTTGATTATCTACATAGGTATAGCTTTGGTATATATAGATACATATATACAGTAAGGGTCGACGTGGGGAATAATATCAGGAATTTTGAGAATTTGTGTTTAATCTATGTGAAAATTCGCGTTATCTTATCTTTAGCAAAAAAGAGATCCCGGACCTGATCAATTTTTGAGGCAACTAACGACGCCTGGATACGCGTGAATATGACGGCATTTTATTAAACTTACACGTAACACGCTCAATGCTGTACCTAGTAAGTTGCTGCTTCCCAAGGATATCTGTACCTGTCACAACCAGGGGATTGGTCAGTGCGCTGCTCTTTAGCTCTAGACCTATCAACTGGTATCAACTGGAAGCTGTAAAAGCTGTAAAAGCTAACTCACTTCACGTTTATCACGTCGCGGTTGGCAGCCCGTGTAAACCACAACGTCGCTCTATTTTCTGCCTGTCATTTTCTCAAGCTATGCTACTCACCTGAATACGTTCGTTGCTGCAGGACCTTTTGTAGTTGAAACCTACCTAGGTATTTGTATACCTCCCAATCACCTGTACCCAATGCCCCTCATTCGACCATTCATAACTAAATCTTTACTCGCACCAAGAAGCGCGTTTCGATCACACTAAGGTATTCTGAAGATGGCATCACCTTCACCCGGCCTGTTCATACCCACCGAGGGCCGTGAAGTTAATGACATGAATAACAACTCTCCATCTTCTACCACACATGACGTTGACGGTGCTGCTGAAGATGACAAGGAATGGAATGTCGAGGACCTCTATGCCGAGCGTCCTCACCCCGAGAGGCCGGGCGAGATGCAATATCTCATTAAATGGGAAGGATTCCCCATGGAAGAGTGCACCTGGGAACCCGCAGAGCATCTGGGCCCCGGCCTGCTCGAGGAGTGGGAGGAGAATAAGAAAAAGATCGCTGCTGGAGAGTACCAACCCTTCGACCTGAATATATATGAGGCTGCCTGCAAAGCGACGTTGGAGGTCCCCCCAGAATCACCCGTGCAAGAAAACACTGCTTCTTCCCCTGCTACGAAAGATAAACCGAACCATTATAACCAAGCTCAAGAGGCGGGTGTAACGGATCCAGGTCATCCGGCGTCAAAAAAGACGGCTGAAAAAGCCACCAAGCAGAAGGAAAGTCGTGCAACCCCACCCGGCAAGCCAAAGGCGGCGGCGGCGGCGGCGGCAAATGTAGCCCCAAACGTGAATAAAAAGAAATCGTCACAGGCCTCATCGCCTGCAAAGTCACCCAAGGGATCCCAGCGGGTGCCAGCACCGAAACGGACCACCTCAAGTGATAAAACAGCGGGTGGAACGGCGACGGGGTATCAAGGAACTGCTCGAAGATCTAGTGGGAGCATGAGTTCAGCTTTAGCTTCAGCTTCAAAGCGTCCTCCAACACTGCCCCCGGCCTTGTCGTCTAGCCTAGCAAACAAATTCTCAGGCAAGAAACATAAGGCAACTCGCACACAGCCCCAGCCTACATCGACTCGAGCAGGTAATGTCTTCGCAGGAGGCAAGCAGCGAAAGAAGAGGACCAATCTGGGAGACGTCATGGATGACCCATCTAAGGCGCCGAAACCTTTTAGCAATATGCGTACCATAAACATCGCTAAGAAGAGAGGGAATGAAAGAATTGATACGGCCCACCTTGACATTTCTGCGATCCCGACCAGTTTTTTCCTCACAAACGATAAGAATAACCGTTCCAATGAAGACCAGATGAAAGCTGGTGCCCCTGCTGCGCCTCCGGAGTCGACTGCTATCGTACAAAGCCCTACCCAAATGTCGCCAGGCGGTATAAAAACCGCAGCTATACCAACACTCAAGACGAAGAAATCTGTTCGCTTTACTGGAGCGCAAGAATTTCCGCTGGAGGGTGTGCCAACGGAGGAGACAGTGGATGCCGTGGATGATGTGGCTGATACGGCCATGAATGAACAAGACAGTACAATCTATTCTTCGACAGGATCGGCGCCAGCTAAATCTCCCCCCCTAGCACCAAGGAAGCTATCCTTGACTAATTATCAAGAGAGAAGCCAGATCCAGGTTGTCCAGAAGACGGTGGTATTCGGAAAAGCTGGGTCTCCGTCGGTTCGAGTCTTGTTCAGCGGAATAGTTCGCCAAGGCCAACCATGGCTGTCAGCTTTCATCGCTCAAGAAGCGTTAAACTTTGATACAGTCTGCACATCGTACAATTTTTTCGTTCAAAAGGCGAATTTGGTCGGAGAAATACTCTCTGCTGGCGCTATCGAGTCTGCTTCCGAGGAGACTCTAGCGACCTTACGTAACGTAGCAGAGAACCTACGACGGGGCTCCTACGGGAGCCATCTGGTAACTGAACATTTTTCGATTTTAGTGTATCCTTCAGGATGTAATGGTTGGAATGAACTTGACGTCGACGTGGGAACACACAACTCGGAATACGCCTTGCGACACATAATTTACAGACCAATAGTCGACGTAAGGCTCCATCCTCCGGCCTCCGTACCTCGCGCCCCGGCTCGTCTGAAATCTATAGAACTAGGATCACACTGTCAAATGCTCCTTAAGCATCTATTTGGGCTCGACTTCTCCCAATGTTTGCCGCAGCAATCTAAAGAAAGGGACAACCAGGTCTTCATGCTACTTTTCCCCGAAAGGGAAATGCAGGTGTGCAATATGGTCAAGCTTTGGCTTCGTAAGTTTAAACCCGGAAAGCCTTCTATTCGCGGCGAAATATCTGGGTTGCTAATCTTATTGCAGGCTCCTGTCAGCCGGACTGTCGAATCTTTTCCTCCGAAATTCGGGACAGCTTCCTCGGGTTTCATGAGACTGTGAGAGCTGGCGCAGCAGGTACTATTATCATGCATGAAGATATGAGCGCCTCGATTCGGGCAATACCACATATATCTGTCACCATCGAAAATAAGCGCTGTTATACGTTTTGGAATCTTGCGACGGGACAATACGACCCACCGACATTCCCTTCTGATATCTACGCTACCATCGAGCCCGGTGCACTGCAAATGACTCGCCTGTTTTCTCACGGCCGAGCTTTCTTGATTACTCCCAGCTTCGCCCTTTCAGACCCGGCCAAGCTCTGCCAATTCTTAGAATGGTTCAAGCTGTATTGCAGTAACCCGTACTACCTTATTATGGCCTGTGCCGATTTCCCCAATTACTTGAAAGCCGTTACACTGGAGAAGGAGAAGGAGCATGAAGAGATACGCTCGTCACACAAGGATGACCCTAGGCTTGAGGCGATACTGGCGGAACATGGCCTAAGCAGAGCTGACCTTGACGCGAGGTTTAAAGCATGGACGATACTGATGGACATAATCAAGCAGAATGGAGACGATGAGACCAGCGATGAGATACGCAAGGTTGACTGGATCACAGACTTTATCGATCCGAATGACGAGCAGAGCTTGGTCAACTGGTTTTGCTGGTGGTCCACCAAGAAGTGTGATCGCTACCGCAAGTTTGCGGTTCTTGGCTCGAGTAACTACAGAATTAAAGCTGCCTACAGGAACATTGAGATTCCAGCTTACACGGCGGAAACGGTGGGCGACCCCGATGTAGCCTTGGCCCGCGAGGATGAATATCGCCAAGCGAGAGAGGCCGCTGAGGAGCCTAGGTCTACAAATACCGAACATGCCCCAGGTACTCCAGCAACATCGGCTTCTCGTCCAGTTTCCAACGTTCAAAGTCATCCGTTCCAGAATGATCGCGCCGCTGACCTGCGTAAGTCGATCGCCGATCTCACCTACTCAAGCCTGAGGTCTGCGAATTGGGCTAGGTTGTATATAAACCCCGTGTCGTGGTTGGATGTATCAATGGCGGATCGCTTTGGAGATTCTCGGTGCGAGTATGATACCTTTAACAACTGGTTGGGTGCGATTCCCCAGTTATATCAAGGCTTCAACACCTGGTATGGCCTGTTCTATACCATCGATAAAGAATGGAACCCTCTGGTGCCTCCTGAAACCTACGGTCGTCATCCTTGGCTCGCAATACTTAGACCCAAGAACCCTCATTACACGGCTAATAGCTATTCAAAGATAGAGTTGTTCATCTGGGATCTATCTGCGGAAGAAAGAGCAAAGTCTCAAGGACGACCGTCGCTCCTACTTGACATGCAGTGGCGTCTAGTGAACCTTGTCAATGAGGAGATCGGGAGAAAGAATCCGCGCTTCTACCTTGAGCGGGTCTATTTCAGTAGTATGATTCCACCAGAGTGGGAGCATATCGAAAACCCGCTAGCTATGACTCTTCAAGTGGTGGAGAAGTTGATGAAAAATAGCAAGCAGTGGCTGCCTCCTTTTGAAAAGCTAATATTTGAAGCGGGATGGTCCGCGCTGGAACCATCCGAGTGGCGAGCAGGCATCGCGGCCCGAGCTTCTTCACATTCGTCTTCCTCGACTCAGGCCCAGCAGCAGCAGCAACCCCAGCAGCGGCAGCAATCACAGCAGCGGCAGCAATCACAGCAGCAGCCACAACAACAACCACAACCACAACAGCAGCACCACCAGCAGCATCAGGGTATACCATTTCCTCGGCACCCCAGCGACGAGAATAAGACGCAGAGGTCTATCTGGCACGCGCCGCGCCCGAAAGGCAAAGTTGGTCAGTCCAAGTGCGGCAACGATCTCTACAAGGCCGCCTTTCGCGCCCGGGTGGCCAACACGTCGTGCCAAGTGATGCGATACCAGTACAGGTCGACTACCGATTGGTATCACTCCATGAAGAGTGAGGGTCGTATCTCCAGTCTCGTCTACGTAGATTCTGCGGATAAAATTTTGGGAAGCCTATCATACTTTCAGAAGAAGTAGACTAGATACTTAGAAAAGAAAAAGGGGGAGGGGAAGAGAAAAAAGGGAGTACATACATGTTTGGTTTCCAGTATGGTAGACAGACGACCGACGATTGTGAGGGTTGGGGGATGTTATATTGGTAGGTAGCCATACGTCTGAGAAGCAAGGCGGTTATGTCTCTAGATGGTATGTGCTGGAACGTGTGGAGTAAACTTAAGGCTTGCGAGCTGTGCGGTGAATACCCTAGCCCCTTAGGCCTGTCTATAGTAATTCAAGAATGAGAATTGTTTTATATTTTTCTTTCCACTGCTCAATCGGTTTAAGTTACTAAAAAGCCAATGTATGGTGCTCTACCCCTTCCCATACACCGCCGTAGCCGCGCGTTAGCTGCCGCACAGCTCGGCAACACACGGCCCCACATTAGCCCGGATGGGGGTGTGCGGTTAACCATTTATACATCTTAGCCAAAATCGAAAAATTAAATTTAAAAAATACCATAAAAGGAAAAGCGTTATATAACCACATATATATTATATTAAAAAAATACTTTATAAATAAAAAAATAAAATTATTATATAAATTAATATTTATTATTATTATTAATTATAATTTCTTATTTAAAACTTTTTTAATATTTTTAATTATTATTAAATAAAGTTTTAATTATTATAAAAAAAAAACCTATTAATTTTAAGTTTTTTAAAAATAATATTATTATTTAGTTTTTTATAAACTTTACTAATAATAATATTTTAACTAAATTTAAAATAAAATTTTATTAAAAACTTATTAAAAAAACTTTTATTTATATATTTAAATAATAAAAACTTTAAAAATAAATTTATATATAATATTTTAAAATGTTATTAAAAATAAAAAAACAAATTTTAATTTTATATTTTAAATTTTATATTTTTAATTTTAAGTTATTAATAATATTATATTAAAAAAAGTTTAATATAATTTAAAAATAATTTTAAAAAATATAATTAAAATATAATTTTAAATATTATTAATAAATATTTATTAATAAATAATAATAAATAGATTTTTTATAAAATATTATAATAAAAAAATTCTTTAAATTTAAACGTTTTAATAAACTTAATTAATAATATATTTATAATAATTTAATAAATAAAAATAAAAACTTTTTTTCTTGGTTTATTTAAAAATTATTATTATTATATAAACTTTTTTTATATATTAATATATAATAAAAAAACAATAATAAAAATCTATAAAAAATTTTTTCTTAGTATAATTATTTATTACTAATAATATTTATAAAAAAAAAAAACGAATTTATTTATAGTAAATTAAATTAAATTTAATATATTAATAATTATAATAAGTTTTTTTAATAAGAAATTTATATATATATAAAAATAAATATATTTTTAAGATATTTAATTTAACATTATATTAGTTAGTTTAAAAGTATAATAATTTTTATTTTAATTTAATATTTTTATATAATATATATTTTAAGTTATATATTTTATATAATTTAAATAAATAAAAATAAAAAAATACTTTTATTTTTTATTATTTATTAAACTTTTATATAAATTATATATATTAATATAAATAAGTTTATTATAAAACTTAATAATTATATTTATTATAATTATAATATAAATAATATTTAAATTAAAAAATAATAAATATAATTATAAACTTTTTATTTATTATATTAAAAAATATATTTATATTTAAATATAAAAAAAATATAATTAAATATTAATATATTCCCAGATTTTATTTATATAATTAAAAAATTAAAAATTTTAAATATTATATAATTTTATTTTTAAGATTGTTTTTTTTATAATATATATATTAGTTATATAAAAAGTAGTTAAAAATTATATTTTATTTTAAAATTATTATAAAATCTACTTTTAATATAAAATAAATAATATATTAAAACGTTTAATTAAAAATTATTATTATTTTAACTTAAATATCGTTAAATAATATAGTTTTATTATTAATATTAATATTTTTATTAATATTAAAATAATAATTATTAATAATAATATTAATAAATATCTTTTTAAAGATATTTTATTATAATATAAAAACTTTTTTATAAATATTAAGTTAAATTATAAAATAAAGGATAATTATAAAAAACCACTTATTAATATTTATTTTAAGTTTTAAAAAATAATTTAAATAAAACTAAATAATAAAAATCACTTTAATTTATTATTAATTTTAAAACCTTCGATAAATAATTTAATAAAAATTATATAAAAATTAACACAGTTTTTAAAATAAAATCTTTTAAAGGATTTAACAGTAATTTTAAAAGAATTAAAAAAAAATAAAAAAAAAAAAAATTTATAATATATTTAAATAAATATTTAAATATTTAAAAAACTTATAAATAAAACTTATTTATTTATAAATAATTATAAAGTTATATATTAAACTAACTATAAATTAAAAAAACTTAATATTAAAATTATTATAAATATAAAAACGTTTTATTTTTTATAAAACTTATATTTAATTTTAATTAAACTTATATTTAATTTTAATTAAACTTATATTTAACTTTAATTAAACTTATATTTAATTTTAATTAAATTTATATTTAACTTTAATTAAACTTATATTTAACTTTTATATTTAGTTTTTATTAAACTTATTTAAATATTTTAATAAAAATATAATATTTATAATATTTATAATTTTTTAAAATTTTTATAATTATTTAAAATTTTTAAACTTATTAATTATTAATTTTATTAATTCTTAGTATTTATAGTTATTTAAAATATTTAAAACTTATTAAATATTAATAAATTAATAATATTATTAGTAATATATTATAATATAAAAAATTAATTTAAAAAATAATATAATAATTAATTTTAAAGTTTAATATATTAATAAATTTATAAATAAATATAATATATTTTATTTTTATTTATTTATTTAAAATAAGTAAAAATATAAATTAAATATAAATTAAATATAAGTTAAATATAAGTTAAATATAAGTTAAATATAAGTTAAATATAAATTAAATATAAATAATTATTATTATTAATTTATTATTTTTTTTTAAACTTTTATATTATTAAATTTTAAATCTTATAAATAAATATTAATAAATTTAAATAAAAATTAAAATAAAAAAAATTAATATTAATTTATAGTTATTATAATAATATATAAATTTACATTTAATAAAAATTTAATATATATTTAATAAAAAGTAAATAAAAGTTAAATAAATATTAAATAAAAGTTATATAAATAATTTTAATATTTTTTTTAATTTTATAAGAAATATTTACTTTTATTAAAAACATTTTAAATATTTATTTTCGCCTAGTTCTTAATTATATATTTTTTATTATAAAATCCTAATAAACTAATCTTTTTTTTTTAAATTATTATTAAGTAATTATATTTTATTTTAATTATTATATAATATTTATTAAACTATTTTCCTTATTATTATTAAACTTATTATTTTTAATAATTTTATCCCTTATATTATTAGTAACTTTAACCAGGAAAATGTTTATAAAACAACTATTATTATTATTATTTTTAATTTAATTATTTATAACATTATTTAAAAGTTTTAATAAAAATAATAAATCCTTATTTAAGTTTTTATTATTATATTTTAACTTATTATAAAATTTATTAAACTTATTAAAATTAATTAATTCTTAAAATAATAATAATAATAAATTAATAAAATTATTATTAATTTTAAATTTATTATTATTTAACTAATAATCGTTAAATAATATTTTAATATAAATTAAAACTAAGTTCTATAAATAAAAAAAAAGGTTTATTATATAAAAAAAATTAAAAATATTACTAAATTTAAATATATAAAAATTATAATTAATTAATATCTTTAACTAATTTATTAATTTAATTAAATTAACTTTTAATAAATTATTATTTAACGTTTATTAAATTTAAATATAAAATATTAAAGTTTAAATAAATAACATTATAATTTCTTTTATTTTTATTTCCTTTTTATTATTTTTAAGGTGTTAAATTAATCGATTTTTTTTTACTTTATAACTAATTAATATACCGCTTTTAATTTATTTATATAAATTATTATAAAATTTTATAAAAAATTAAACTTATTTATTAATAAAATTACTTTTTTTAGTAAATTATAAAATTAATATTTTATTATTTAATAAATTAATTTATAAAATTATAAATTAATAAAGTAATAAACCTATATTTTTATTTTATATTAATTTATAATTAAGTTAATTTTTATAATTTTAAAATTAACTAAACTGTATTTAAATTCATAATAATTAATTTAATTAAACTTAAACTTATTAATTAAAAATAATATTAATTATAATTAAATATAAATTTAAAATAATAAAAAATAATAAAATATATATTTATTTTAACTTATTAATAAACTTTATTTTTCATTAAACTTTTATAAATATAAATTAATATATTATATTATAAAATTAAATTAATATAATATTTTTTAATAATATAATTTAGTATTTTATATATTTTTAATAATAGCTTCTTATAAATTAATAAATTTTATAATAAAAAATTTAACCATTTTAATATAAAAATTATATTAATATTATTAATATTAATATATTATTATAAATAAAATTTATTAAAACTAATTATTATATATATATTTTTACTTTTCTTAAAATAAACTTTATATATAATATTAAATTTAAATATAATTTTAATTATATATTTAATATTAATAAATTACTAATAAATATTAATAAATATAAACTTAATATATATATTATTATTAAACTTAAAAACCAAAATATAAAAATTTAATAAAACTATAATTTTTAATATATTTATTATTATTTTAATATAATTTTAAATATATTATTATTCTAAATTTTAATTATATTATAAAACTAACAACTATTTTTAATATATTTTATTTACCTTAAATAAAAAATTAATTAATATAAAATAAAAATTATATTATAAACTTATTTAAAAAAACTTAACCATTAAAATTTTAATTAAAAATTAAACTTAATTTTATTAATTATAAATAACAATTAAATAAAAACTTAATATAAATTAAATATAAATTTAATATAAACTAAATATAAGTTAAATAATAATTTAACAATAAAATAAAATACTATAAAAATATTTAAAAATAAAATACGGATTTTAAATAATTAAAATAATTATAACATTTAATAAATAAATTAATATTATTTTTATAATTTATTATTATTTATTTATTTATTAAAAATAAATGTTATATTAAAATTTCTTTATAAAATATTCTTTAAATTAAACTTATTAATAATAATTTAATTATTAATATTAATAGTTTTTATATTTTATATATATATATAATATTAAAAAAATTATTAATATTAATTTTATAAATTTAATTATTAAAAAATATAATTATAAAATTAAAAAATTTAAAAATTAAAATACCTTTATTATAATAAAATCTTTTATTATATATAATATATAAACCGTTATTTACTTATTATTTAACTATTATAAAATATATATATATATTTAACCTTAATATATATTTTTTATATTTTTATTTTTTTAATATATTTATATATATTAACTTTTATATTTATTCTTTTTTATAAATTATTTTATTATAAAAATAATATTATTTATAGTTAAAATATACTATAAAAGTTTTAAGGTAAAAAATATAATTTTATAAATATATATTTATTTAAATAGTTTATATTTAACTTATATTTAGTTTTAATATTTAATTAATATTTAATTTATATTTAATTTATATTTAGTTTATATTTAGTTTATATTTAATTTATATTTAGTTTATATTTAGTTTATATTTAATTTATATTTAATTTAAATAAAAATTTATTTATTTATTAAATATAATAACTTATATAATTTTATTATTTAAATAATTTTAATTTAAAATATTACTTTTAAAATATTTAATAATAATATATAATAAAAGTATATATATATAAATATAAAAAATTATATAAAATATATAATATATTTTTATTAATTTTAATTAAAATATATAAAATAATATTTAATAATAATAATTATAAGTTTTATTTTATATTTTAATTAAAATAACTTATTTAATAACTATATAATTAATAAGAATTAAGTTATTAATATATAATAAAAAAATATAATTTCTAATTAATATTATTATAAATATATTTTATTATATTTTTAATTTTTATATTATTAATATATTTAATTATATTTTAATTTATATTATAAATAAAATAAAATAAAATGTTATATTTAATTGTAACATCTAGTAAAAAATTATTTTTTTAACTAATAAAAAACATTATAAATAAATTTAATAAATTTAAATATAACTTATTATATTAAATTATTTTTTTAATTTTTATTATTATTTTTAATAAAATAAGATATAAAAAATATAAATTTTATATTAATTTTAAAAAAAGGAATTAATTAATATTATAATTTAAAATTATAAAATTCCAAACTATAATTTTAAAAAAAATAATAAAAAATATAATTAAAAACAATATAAATTTTATATTATTTCTTAATAAAAAAACCTATTATTTAAAGTAAAATAAAAATTTTATTTTATTATTATTATTCTTATTTAATATTAATTAAAACCATTTTTTAAAATAATTAATATTTAAATTATTATTATTATTATTATTATAATTATTTAAACCATTAAAATAATTAATAAAACATTAATAATAAATATAATTAATAAAAACAATATTAGATTTATTTATATTAATATTTTAATTAAAATTATATAAAAACTTTAAATTATTTTAATTATAAAATTATTTAATATTAATAAATAAATAAATTAAACTTAACTTTTTTATAATATTTAATTAATATCCTAATATTAAAATAAATATAATAACATAAAAAATAACTATTTTTTTTTTTACTTTATAATTAATATTTATTTTAATTTAAAAACAAGCTATATAAAACAAGTAAAAAAATATTTTAAAGAAACTTTAATAAAAAAAAAAATCAGTTTCTTATAAAATAATTAATATATAAAAAAAATAAAAATCAATTAAATAATAAAGATATTAAATATTAATATAAAAAAAAATAATATAAAAACAATTTATAATTTTAAATTTTTTTAAAAATAAATAATATTAAAAAGATTATTAATCATATTAATATCTTTCTCCTTAAAAAAAATCTTTTAATATTTACATATATAATTAAATAACTATTAATTAATTTCTTATAAAATAATATAATAAAACTTTAATTTTAAATAAAACTAATAATATAATAAATTTTATTATAAATAATAATAATTTTTTAAGTTTATAAAAAATTTAAATAAATAATTAAATTATTCTTACTATATAAAAAACAATTATTTAATATATTAAAATTTTCCTAATTATATATATTTAAATTTACACTTAAAAATTTAATTTCATTTTTATTAATTAAATAAAATAATAATTATCGTTAATATTTAAAAATCATTTTAAGAAAATTTTAATATTTATTAAATATAAAATATAATAAAAGAAAATATTCAAAATCTTTTAAATAATATTAAATCTATAATTATCTATATATTAAAAAACATAAAAATAATTTAAAAAGAAAAAAAACTAAATAAAATTAATTATTCTTTTTTTATTATTATATTAAATATTTCCCATTATAATATAATAAGTAAAAAAAACATATTAATATAATTAAAATAATTAAAATTAATATATTTAAATAAGTATTTTTTTATATATTTATTTATATTTATAATATAAGTTATATAAGTTATTTTATATATTTTTTATATAAATATATAAATAAATATCTTTTAATTTAAAAAAATACTATATTTAAAAACTTTAAATATTTTATTTAAATAGCTTATTATTATTTAAATATATTATTTTATTTTTATATTAATAATAATTAATTAACTTTTTTTTTAATTATTATTTTTTTAAATATATAGTAACTATATAAAAAATATAATATTTTTTTAAGCTAATATTTCTTTTAATTAAAAAATATTAAAGCTTTTAACGTTATATTAATATTTATTATTTAAATTATTTTAATTTAAAGTTATTACTTAATTTTAATATTTTTAATAATAATAATATTTATTATATTATAACTTATTACACTATATATATTATAATTAAAAATATTTAAACTTTTAATAAAAAAAAAAAAATAAACATTTAATTATTAAAATTTATTTTTTTAAAACTATAAATAAAAACCTTATTAATATACCTAGTAATAATATTTTTTAAAAACATTATTATTTTTTTTATATTTTAAATTATAAAAATAATAATTATAAATATTATTTAATTATTATTAAATATTTAATTAGTTTTTTAATATTTTATTTATAAATCGCTGGTTTTTTTATTTAAATTTTAATTATTAGGTTTTTTTAAATAAAATACCGAAACTTTAAAAACATTTAATATAAAATAATTTTATTAATAATAAACTAACTATAAATAAATTAAAACTATAATTATTATTATTTTAAAAATATTTAAATATTTGTTTTATAACTGGTTTTATAACTTTTAAAACCTATAAAACTTATTTTATAACTTATTATTATTAATAGTTTTTTTTTATTAAAAAATTTACTAATAAATATTATTATATTATTAAAATAATAATTATATTTAAAGCTAGTTATATTATTTTAATTTTAATTAAAAATTAATTTAATTTAAATTTTATATATTAATATATTTTTAAATTATTATATAATAATTTTTTTAACATTTTAATAAATTTATTATTTTTTTATAAAAATATTTACACTTTTTTAAATTATAATTATTTTACTTTTATTTTAAAACTTATTATTAATAACTTATATATATTAATTACTTATATATTTTAAATATTAAAAAAAAATATTAAAACCTTATAAATTTATAATTAATTTTATAATATATAATATTTAATTTTAAATAAAATTTTTATTTAATATTTTTTAACTTATTTCGTTTAATTTATTTTTAATAATATTATTATATTTATTTTTATTAATAAAACTATTAAAACTAAAGAATTTATAAAATATATTAATAAAATCTATTTAAAAAAAAAATTGGTTTATATTATATAAAAAATTTAAAACATTAAGTATAAACTATAAATTAAAATTTATAAAACATAAAATTATACTAGTTTTAAATATAAAATAAATAAAATTAAAAGTAAAAATAATATATTTAATATTAATTTTAAGTTTTATAATTTATATTTAAAAAAAATATATTATTAAAATATATAACTTAATAATATTATATATAATAATAATTATAACCACTTATTAAAATATTTAAAAATATATTTTTAGTTATTTAACTATAAAATACTTAATTTTAATTATAAATTTAATTTTAATTATAATAATCTTAATAATAATAAAAATAATAATTATAATAAACATTTTAAAAATTAAGATACTAAATTTAAATTAAACTTATTATTAATAAAAAATAAAAAAAATATTTAAATAAGTAATAATAGTAAAAATAAAAATAAAAATATTATAATTTAACGTAATAAAAATAATAAATTTTAAGGTAAATTTATTTATAATTTTATTAGTAATATAAACTTTATTTTTTGTTTTTTTTAATAATTTTAAACTATTAAAAATTTCCTTAATTAAAATAATAATAATATATATTACGAAAAATTTCCTTAAAAAGTAATAATAAATTATAAAAAATCTTTTTATATAAATAAAAACCAGTGATTATTAAAAGTAAATAAAATTCAAATTTAAAATCTAAGCTTTAAAATAAGCCCTTTAAATAATAATAAAAAAAATCTATAATTTTTTTATAACTTTTTTTTATATTTTAATTATAATTTTATTTTTTTATATCTTATTAAACTAGGTATAAGTTAGGATTTTTATTATAATATAAAATTATTTTAAAGATTAATTATTAAACTTAATAATATTTACTTTAAAATTATATATTTTTAATTTTTTATTAATAAAATAAATCATTTTTATAATTTATTATTTTTTAATTATTAACATTTAAAAAAAAATATTTAAAATATAATAATAAAGTTTAATATATTTAAATTATTTTTATAAAAAAAAATTATTAATAAGTTTAATAATAAAAATAAAACTAATATTTTTTTTTACTTTATATTATATTATATATAATTAAACTTTATTATTATTTATAATAAAATTAAAAATTATAATATTAAATAAAAAGTAATTTTTTTTATTTTTAATTGTAATTAATTATTTAACACCGTTATTATATTAAAATATATTATTAAGTTTATAATAACCTGGTTTTTTATAATCTATAAAAACTCGTTATAAATAACGTTATTAAACTTATATTTAATAAGAAAAAAAAAATAATAAAAAACTTTATTAATTTTATTAAAAATGTATTTTTTTAACAGGTAGATATTATTATTTAAAAATAATATTAAATATTTATAAAATATATTAAATATTAAATAAAAAAGTTTTAAAATGTTTTTTAAAGAAGCTTTTAACGTAATAATTAATATAAAAATATACCGATTATAAGTAAAAATTATAAGAATATATTTAATATAATTATAACTAAAAATTATATTTTATATATTTAAAATTAACTAGAAAATTATTTAAACGTTAATTTTAATAAATTTAGTTTTTATTACTTTATATGGTTTTAATATTAATTTTAATTTATTATTTAATTTTAACTTATTATTTTATTTTTTATTATTAAAATTTAAATTTAAAGTTAAGTTAATTTAAGTTATATTTAATACGGCCAGCTTTTTTTTTAAAACTTTTAATTAATTTATATTTTTTAATAGTTTTTATATTTTTTTTATAACGTTATATTAAAATAATTTAAAAGCTATATACTTTTAAAGTTTTAATATAAGTTAAGCGAATATATTATTTTTTATTATTATATTAAAAACCTTTTAAATATTATAATAAATATTAAAAAGTTTATTATTAAAAAAAATCTTATTAAAACAAAGTTTTAATATATAAAATAAGTTATTTATAATTAAAAACTTATATATTATATAATTTATTATTATTTTATTACTTATTTAAATTAAATTATTAAACCTAAAAAATAAATTTATTTTAAATATATTAAATAATAAAATAAAAAGTGTTTTAATAATAAAAATAAACATTAGTAAAATATTATTCTAATTAAATATAGCTTTTTTTTTAAAAATAACATTATAAAATTTATTATTTTTAAATAAAATTAATTAATTACTACTTTTTTTTTAATCTAAGTTTAAAAGTAATAACTAAATAAATATAAAAAAATATAAATCTTTTAAAATAATCTTTTAAAAACTAAAAGCGAGATATTTAAAAAAAAATATATTTAACTATATAAATAAAATTAAAAATAACTTTTATTAAATAATTTATATAAAAAAACATATTAATATTTTATAAAAACTTTATAAAACTAAACTAATTATATTTTAATTAAGTTTCCCGCTTTTTTAAATAAAAAATCAACGAATTTAAAAATAGTTTTTATTAATTAAGTTAATTAATATTTTTTTAAAAGAAATAAATTATAATTATTTATAAAGTTTTATAATTTTTTTATAATATATAAGTTAAAATTAATAACTAAATAATATAATTATAATATAAAATATAAATTATTTTTATATTATAATTAATATAATTTTTATATAAAATATAAGTTATTATTTTTTATTAAACTAAAGAACCTTTTAAATAATATATATTAAATAAACTTTAAAAAAATATAAATATATATATTAAAAAAAATAAAATTTATATCCTTAAAATTAAATAAGATAATAAAAAATTAAAAAATACGTTTTTTTATAGTAACTAGCGTTATTGTAATATATTTAGCTGTATTTAAAAACCGTAAAAAAAAAATTAATAAAGCAGGCGATTTTTCTTATAATATAAAAATATTATTAATAATTTTATCGGCCTTATTATCGTTAAAATAAAAATAAATACTTAA